>OX459068.1:8295426-9695842 GCA_949775005.1 Orthosia gothica
TAAGCGATGATGTGGTCGACGGTGAAGCACGCTCGCCTAGAAAAAACTTATTCACTCTTGACTTAAAGACCCCAAGATTATAGCTATCGGGAAACACAGACTCCGGCAGGGAATTCCACGCCTTAGCTGTACGCATAATGAAAGTGTCCCCAAAACGTTTGGTGCGTGCGGTATCCCTTATCAAACATTATTTGTATACAATAAAATAAAGTTGGTTAAGTATAATAATATCATAGTAAAGAAATAACAATAATAAGTGCCATGTTTTGCATTTATCGTCTATCATAACTTTATCAAAGACTAGCCGACCCCCGCGGCTTCGCTCCCGTCAAAATTATAGCCTATGTTACTCGGGAATAATGTAGCTACCCATAGGTGAAAGAATTTTTAAAATCGGTCCAGTAGTTTAGAAGCCTATTCGGTACAAACAAACAATCAAAAAAATCTTTCCTCTTTATAATATTGGTATAGATACATTGCAAGGGTCTCGCAAATATAATAATATGTCTACCGCCCGGAGCCTCGCAGCGGTTACAGCCGCGCCTGCAAATACGTCACTTTTATTTCAGAAGTTTCGTCACTCCAATTTTCACAGTAGTGTAGGCAGAATCGTTTATATTTGTTTTAGTGTTTTGTGTAAACCGAATAAGAAAAAAGAAAATATTCGAATATAGAACGTCGATTTTCTTTTTCACAACAGCCGCCGTTCACAACAGCGTGCTGGTGCCCTACACTTATGTATGGAAGTGAAGGTTGGTATGGCAAAAAAGCAATGAAAGTAGGATTAATGCAGTAGAAATGCGCTCCTTGCGGAGTATGTGTGGTGTAACTTTAAATGATAGATTGAGGAATGAGGTAATAAGACAACGTTGTGGTTTTAAAAAGAAGATGTAGTGACTAAAATTGAAAATAGTATGTTAAGATGGTTTGGCCATGTTGAGAGGATGAATAAAAGGCGACTAACGAAAAGTATTTACAAGGCAGACGTGAATGGAAACGCCGGGAGGGGACGCCCTAGAAAGACATACATAGACCTTATAGGTGATGTTCTTCAGAAAGGCCAGGTGCGCAGTACTCATAACCGGCGTGTGTGTATGACTAGATGTATGAATGTGTGTGAAGCAAAGAAGTATGTAGGGATCATAGCAGGTGGCGTTATGTAGTTTCTGCCTATCCCCCATGGGAAAAAGGTGCTTATTAATTGTGCTTCGCTAGAGCGAAATTCGAAAAAGGCCCACAGAAAGGTACTGCCGGAATTAAAAGATTATCGAAATCCAGCAGCCTTATTGCGTAAATCACATAGACGAAAATCCAAATCGCGTCATCTCTTTCATCTTGCATATGATTGGTAGATTGATGGGGTCAAAACCCTTTGCCTTGCCGTATTCACTTAAGCAATTAGGCAGCTGATCATGCTGAGTGTCAAGTTTTGTCCAATCCTTTCATTTATTTAGGTGTGATTGTAACACTAGTATGCATACAGATTTTTACATTCATAATATTGGAAGGATTCTTTTGGTTTCCAAAGCGAGTATTAAACATTCTTTTTTCCGATAGACTTTTTGAAGTCGCCAATTTTACTGTTGAAAACAAAATTAACTTTCCAACAAATATTTATAATGTAAACTTAAAAATACGTGAACTATGAAGGTCTATCCTAACTATGAAGGGCCGTACCCCGTCAGGGGCTAAAAAATATATCGGTGTGTACATTTTATATGAACTCTTCACACACGTCCGTGCACGGGCCGTGCACTGGACAGTGACGAAGCTTCAAAGCCTGGGCCCGGCCCTGTCACGTCCCGGGCACGGCCTTGATATGTGTGGATAAACCTTAAAACATTCATTTCGCTTATATGCCAGGTACAAAATATTTACGAAATACACAAACCAAAAAGCTCTCACAGTGTTACGTTTCGCCTCGGTATAAACAATAACAAATGCCAATGCACTCGTTATCTGTAACAGAAATAAACTAACGAAACTTCTTGCACAATGCATCCCTTCCATTGAGTTAAAAGCAAAACCCCCTTTTATACGTAACACGTAAAAATATTGCCATAACATGAGAAAACTTTCTACTTTTATAAAAACCTCTCTGGATATCATTGCCTTTTTAAGTGTGCTTTTGCACCAACGCTGAAACGATGTATAGCTGAATGGCGCAATGATAGATAAAAAGATATTGGGCATCCCTTTTCCGCTTTTAGACTGCCATTTGGTACGTTATGGGGGTTCTGGCTAACATAGCCAGCCTATTTCCACCCAAAAGCACAGATGCCTACTTTTTTTTTTGTTGGGACCTCATGACGAAGCACGAAGCAGGAGTGCGTGTCAGACTTTTACTGACTAAAACCCACCCGTGTTCCTTCAATTACTTTTGCCAGGACCACGGTAACTCTCTTTCAAATTTATCCGCGACCCAGACAGGCATCGGCCCTAGCGGGCCCGTCACTTTTGCTAACATCTCTTTGAGGCGCGCCTGGAACACTACGCGCCGTAAACTCGGGCCTGGTCCTAATCGGATGGCGAGCTACCCATTACTTGCCGTCCGCAAGCCCGCGCCTACGGTGGCCGGGAATCGGCTTGCGACTCCCGGGGCGTCTCCTTTGCGTCTCCCTCACGCGTTCCGCCTCCTCCTTTGCGAGCATAACTGCTTCGCAGAAGGAGTAGACAGCTTCCCATGCCGTCTCGCTCCGTACCATGGCCTGGATAAGGGCCGGACGCGAGAGGTCGCCACTGCCGATCGCCTCCACGAGGACACGGCGGTGTTCCGCCCAAGCAGGGCAGACCTCCACCGTATGCTCCACCATGTTCTACGGGCGGTCCACATAATGGTGACACCCGGGCGTTTCCTCTCGCCTTATCCTGAACAGGAACCGCCCGAACACAGATGCTTCCTGGGGGCTTAACAGGATGCCGAGGATTTCTGCACTTTGGGAAGCCACGGCCTGATGGCATGAGGATACATAGCCGAATCGTTTCAGCTGTGCGTGGGTGGGTGAAATGTCCCTCGCATACATACCTCGCTCGCATCGCTAGGTCTTTTCCACCAGAGGCTGTAGATAGACACAAAGTGTCATTCCATTAATGATGGCTATGGTCGGAAGGGCAAAACGAAAGGGATTGATCAAGAAAACACATTTATTTGACACAAGCCAGAGCACACAACATAAAAATTAAAAAAATTAAAACTTAGACTTAACAACAATAATATAAAAGAGAGAAAACAATTTATTAGTGACATTGTATGTCCCGCGGCTGCGCCAAATAGGATCGTTCAGCAAAATGACAGGCAACTAGTGCCCGACGCTGACAATCACGTGATATTGCGACGATGTGTCGCGCGTCTCCTGCCTCGGTTGCTTGTCGCGGTCTCGTGTTGCAGTGTCGGTGCCAACTCACATGTTAAGAAGTAAAAAATGAATAGAATTGCTAAGCGCTGTAGAAATATTAGGTAATCGATCCCTTACATTTTGGCATTATAACTAGCGCCATCGCTATTATTGAATGACACTTCGCTTGATCACGACGCTACCGTTGATGAAGTGAAAGAAGTGCGCGTAACCCATTCTGGTTAAGCGCACTTCATCCCATTCGCACTTCGTCTAGCGTAGGTCACATTAGCACTTCGTCCCATTCGCACTTGGTCCCATGCCCAGTTGGTCCAATTCGCAGTTCGTCTCATCCAAGTATTTTTTAGGGGCGGAGGAAGGTTTATGGACCAAAAGAATTTGTTACCAGCTGGTTACTACAAACTTAATAGCAAACTTGTAGAAATATCTTCATTCCTAAATATCTAGGCACTATACCAGGCCCCTCAGAAAGTATTGCGAAAAAAAGTTTTTATATATGGGAGACTGGCCAGTTATAATGTTTTTCGAAAATATGATTATTTATAAGTAAAAATAAGTAAGTTCCAATTTCAAAATTTCCCTCCACATTTTTTGCGAGTTAATTCAAAGTATTGTGTCTCACTGAAATATGGATCTGCGCCGGGAACATTTTAGAGCTATGATTTTATACGATTTCAAGTGTCGCCTGAAACCGGATGAATCGTACGATAGACTTCAAATGGCATTCATGGATGAAGGCCCTTCCAAGGCAACCGTGTATCGTTGGTATAACGAATTCAAGCGCGGTCGACCAACTTTGGGGGATGACGAAAGAAGCGGTCGCCCTTTGACGGCTGTTACCGAAGAAAACGTGCTAGCAGTGAAAAATTTAATCCAAGACAATAGGCGAATTACATATCAGGAGATTCAACACATATTGAAGATTGGATCGGGAAGCGTTCACGAGATTCTACACAGCCATCTTCGCGTGAGGAGGATAGTATCACGCTGGGTGCCGCACAACCTCACCGATGCTCAGAAGCAGGCCCGGGTGGAATGGTGCCGTGATATGCTTAACAAATTTGAAGCAGGCTCGTCTCGGCGTGTTTACGACATCGTTACAGGTGATGAGTCCTGGATTTATCAATACGACCCAGAAACCAAGCGCCAGTCGACTGTTTGGGTGTTTCAAAATGAGCCAACGCCTACCAAAGTGAAGCGATCTAGAAGCGGGGGTAAGATTTTGATCGCTAGCTTTTTTAATTTGACTGGCCACTTGGTATCAATTCCCTTACGGGATCAAAGAAGCATTAATGCCGAATGGTATACTACCAAATGTTTGCCAGAAGTTTTCTCTGTTATAAGCAACAAGCGACCAAACACAGGGCTCCGCGGGCTACTGCTCCACCACGACAATGCACCTGCGCACACCGCACTCAAAACGAGGGACTTCCTGGACAGCACGCCAGTCAAACTCCTGGGTCACCCTCCTTACAGCCCTGATCTAGCACCGTGTGACTTCTTTTTATTCCCAAAAATAAAATACAGCTCAAAGGGATACAATTTTCGTCGCCGGAAGATGCGCTGGCTGCGTTCGAGCAGGCTGTAAACGAGGTGTCTGCGGCGGACTGGAAAAAGTGTTTTGAAAACTGGTTTAGGCGCATGAATCTTTGTATAGAGGCTGGTGGAAAGTACTTTGAAAAGATTTAATAAAATATATGTACGTATAGAACAATTTTTTTTAGTTTCGCAAAACTTTCTGAGTGTCCCACGTATATAATAAAATTATGTGTGAGGTACCCAATAATTCCAGCATACCAAACAATACGAGGTTTGGGTCAATGCTGAGTTCAAGATAAGTTAAGCTAGGAGAACGAAGTGATTGTTTTTTTCCCTCGCTAGCTACCTCACATACCGCAGTTGAAAAAGCACTCTAATACTCGTGAGTTCTCCCGGCAGACGAAATCGATTTAAATCACATGTCTGTGACTAAACCAAGTGACATGTCTGTCTGTTCAAGATTTCAAGGAGCTAATCGACAATGCTAGCTCAGTATTCATTTCTATTCGGTTTGAAACTCGATTTAAGAAAAGGATTTCTGTCGATTTTTGATGAGTTGTGGAAAAAAGGTTTGCTAAGCTTTCGTAGCATTGTGCTAAATAGAAAATATAGTTGTTTCGATTTAGTTTGGCAACAGTGATCATTGACCCAACTGCACACATCACACATTACATCATCAGCCTATTAAAGTTCCCACTGCTGGGACACAGCCCTCCTCTCTGTGAGAGGGAATGGGCCGTAATCCATCACGCGGGCCCAGTGCGGGTTTTTGGATGTCAAAGAAACTATTCCTTTAAATTTGAAAAGAAAGAAAACTGCATTCAAGGATTTTCGAAAATTCGCTTGAATCGAACCGACTAAAATCTTTACAATTACACCCTGTACTTTTATTGCATCGATCGTTAGAGTCAATTGTAAGGATAAAATCTCTCTAAAAATTTGACAAATTAAATGAAAGGAAAACCATGAAATCTTAAATTTATTAATATATTAATTAATTACAAAAAAATGGTGAACTAACTAATTAGTTTCTCGAAAAGGGCTCCATTTTCTTGGATACACAAATTCATTCTCCTAACGAATTCTAGTCACCCAACTGCATTTATAACCAATTATACAAGTAAAATTTCAAAATTTAAAAAACCCCCGACACATTTTTATCTCATGCTACATAATTTCTCTAGTACATAGTAGATACGCTTCGATCGGCAATCTATTGAACACGTAATTATGACACGATATCTTGCGAAAACACCCCAATTCAAACAGTAAAACGCCGATAACTTTTGAACGGCTGAACCGATTTTATTCATACATAGCTAAGAATACTCTCGACAAAATCAACTTTCAAACAAAAAAAACTAAATCGAAATCGGTTCATCCGTTTAGGCGCTATGTTGCCACAGACAGACACACAGATACACAGCAACACACGTGAAACTTATAACACCCCTCTTTTTCCGGCGGGGGTTAAAAAAGAACGAAATCAATCGGTTCATCCGTTTAGGCATTATTATCTCACAGACAGACACACAGCAACACACGTCAAACTTATAACACCCCGTCTTTTTCCGGCGGGGGTTAAAAAACGCAAATAAAGAGAGAAGTGCATGAGAAGTGCAAAAAGAAGCTTAAAGTGAAATGTCATTCCAACTGAAGTTATGGACTGACACTTCACGTTAATCACATGTTTGCAGATTAGACCGGCTGAATCAACATCTATCGAGAACCTCATCAATTGTAACTAATGAACAACAACTTTTTCACAAAAAATAAATGGACTTGAAAAACAAAACACTAAAAAGTGCAAAATAACTTTCGTCTCAAAAGTCGGTTGTCTTTGGAATCTCTTGTTTTTTCTCATTTTCCTACACCGGCTTCCGAAACAAAAGTTATTTTGCACTTTTTAGTGTTTTGCTTTTGAAGTCGGTATAATATTTGTGGAAAAAGTCTTTATTACTCTCTTTTTTGTTTTATAATCAATTTACACATTCGTGTTGTTTGTCACTAAGGAGTTCGGTTGTATGCTCCATATTTTGAAAACTGCTGGACCGATTTTGATGAAACTTGCACTTTTCCCTAAGTTGAGAGATACTCAATCCAACACAAAAAGAATGATCACAATCCGATACATTTAAGAGATGATACATACAAACATACACTAATGAAATTTGGCGCACGTGTTTAGAAGCCACATAGAATAACATATGTGAATATTGTGCAGTTCCAACAATATTACATATATTCGTGTCAAATTGATAATATGATGAAGTTGGTAATTTATTTATTTAATAATTAATGTACACACACAGTATAATACATAAAGACAACACATCAAGACAAAAGAGTACAAGGGCACTGCTTATTTCTTAAGAAATTTCTGCCAGCAGACCCGCGAAAAGAAAAAAATAAAAAGAAATGTAGACAATAGTGTGTGAGAACAGGAAAATAAGAAAAGTGAACGTCTTAAACTAAGATATAAAAATTAGCGCACCTACACAAATAGTGTGATGGTGGACATATACAAATATAAATACATAACTGCAAAATATATAGATACTTATGTATAATAAAAGATAATAAAAGATGCGACTATAAAAAGTTTAGGGAAAGGGCAATGACCGTTTTAGCCATTCTAAAACAAAACAACTATAGTACCTATTATGTTTATCTTGAAAAATTGTTAAGCTCAAAATAAAATACTCCTTTGTTCTTAACCGTCTCAAGAAACTATGATTAATTACCAAGACATTACTTAGCACTAACTTCTAACTTAATTCTGTAGCGGAACGTTTTTATCTCATGCTTTAAGCTCCAGCAGAATGCTTTTGTTAGTCATTTTGCAACTATGCTTAACTTAAACAGTTTCCTTCATAATTTCTTAATTGTTTTTACCCGAACACACTTGTGTTTAGGAAAACAAAATTAACTTAATATTTATAATTGCATTCTGCGGTTAGTGCCAATGACAAGGAAATCTATTGACGTGACTTAATTATTATAAATATAATTTAATAGCTTTAGGGAATCCATCTAATACCTTTAAACGACGAAATTCGTGTATATCTATACTAATATTATATAGCTGAAGATTTCGTTTGTTTGAACGCGCTAATCTCAGGAACTACTGGTTGGAATTGATAAATTCTTATTGTGTTGGTTACTCCATTTGTCGAGGAAGGTTATAGGCTATTTAACATCACGCTACGACCAATAGGAGCGGAGCATAATACAAAATAAAATCCCGTGCGAGACCAAAAATCACTGATATTCTGATAGATCCCACTGTTGATGCCACGGACACACATACGGAAACGGATAATAATTATGTAATAAAATAAAATAGAATATTAAATAACAAACAAAATAGAATAAACACAGAAGGTGGGTCAAAGTATGTATAATTATGTGTAGGTATAATACAAATATATAAATAAATCGATCTTCCTAGGTTTAATTTTTAGAAAACGTCGTTTTCTGTATTTTCACCCGAACAGACCTCGGTCGGCCAGGTACTTATCTTTAAAATAAACAACCATCATCCTCCCCATATCTTATTTCCCTTATAAGTTGCAATGGACATAGGTTTTTTTGTTCCAATATTAAATTCAAAAACAAAAGAAGTTAAAATCATCTGCCTAGCCTTTTCCCAATTATTGTTGGGGTCGGCTTCCAGTCTTACCGGATTTAGCTGAGTACCAGTGTTAAACATGGACCGAATGCTCATCTGACCTCCACAACCCAGTAACTGGGTAACACGATACCTCTTGGTAAGACTGGTGTCAGATTTCAGGCTTCTGACTACCCGTAACGACTGTCAAAGATCTTCAAATGACAGCCGGGACCAACGGCTTAACGTGCTTTGCGAGGCATGGAGGAAACTCGGTATGTTGAAATGGTCACCCATCCACGAACCGACCTCGTCAAGCGTTGCTTAACCTTGAAGATCGACCAGTGCGGCTGTTATTATTTAGCCATTGGCGGATATAATACGACTGGACATCGATAAATCTGCCCAAACGAAGGCGCCTCTCTATAAATAACATCAGGTCAAACTGCCCCAAGTGTCTGCCTTCCATGTCTGATTTATGACATCCCTACTCCCTAGGCATCCCTTCGATTCGGGTATAAAACACCTTTTTGAGAAAGGTCAAGCGTCATGGGTGAGGTCGAAGATAAATGTGACTTTTGACTTTAGCTTCTTAATAGTTTTGAACTTGGAATTTCGAGTTTTTGAGAAACATTTTCTTAAAGGTGTGTGTCGCCAGTGATGACATACGGCTCTGAGACGTGGTCGCTTACAATGGGCCTTATCAGAAAGCTTACAGTCACGCAAAGGGCAATGGAGAGGGCTATGCTCGGAGTTTCTTTGCGTGATCAAATCAGAAATGTAGAGATTCGCAAGAGAACCAGGGTTACCGTAGGTTAACATAGCCCGAAAAATTGCCAAACTTAAGTGGCAGTGGGCAGGGCACATTGCTCGCAGAACGGATGGCCGATGGGGCAGAAAGGTTCTGGAGTGGCCACCGCAAACCGGAAGACATTGCGTTGGAAGGTCTCCCACCAGGTGGACCGATGACCTGGTGAAGGTTGCGAGGATCCGCTAGTTGCGAGACGCACGGGTCCGGTCAATGTGGTGCCCCTTGGGGGAGGCCTATGTCCAGCAGTGGTCGTCTTTCGGCTGATATGATGATGATTTTCTTAAAAAGTGACAGTAACCAATGGTGATGCCCTGATCATATAATAAGGGATTTGGTTTAATAGAAAATGTTTGTGTATTGAAAAGGCATTACAGACGACCTTCCGATTGTCTACTGTTGTCTAAGAGGATGTCGTTAGTACTAGTATAGAACTCATTACATCCGTTTACAGTACAGCACTGCAGAATATAAGCCTTCACCAATAGGGTAGTTGACAAAAAATATCTATTTAGTCCGTCAGTTAGATAACCTAAAAATATTGGACACGTAGGTATTTTTCTTTTGCCATGTAAACCAAAAAATTACGACGATACAGTGCGTTGAAATATCGTGTGACATCACGGTGTGCTACAATTTATACTGACAAAGTGACGTCACAAGCCCCCACTCCTGAACTTTGATGCACTTTATCTTAGTTACAATCCAATACTATTTGATAATCTCACTGACGGACTAAATAGAATTATCATGTGTCTGCCTAGGAAACATCCCTATTGCACGTCACTGAGTTCGATCCTCAGATACCGTTGTCTTTTAATTCATAGCCACTGACGCCAGGATGGCTGAAAGGATTTAAAAGAAATTAGCCTTTTATCTCGGTAGTAAGTTCCCTCTAGGCTCGAGAATGATCCTACGATTAGAGTTGTAAAAAAACGGTTTATTTTCTGAGATGAAAAAAAAACGTTTAAAAAAACATGAAAAAACAGTTTTTTTCTGGAGTAGGTTTTTTTTTAAGAGTACGAAAATAGAAATATGGAAAGGTGGTTATCGCGTATGAGTTGAATTTTTTTTTTGTATAATAAGAAAATACCATTTGGTTTTTGTTAAATAAAACATAAACGTCTTAAAATAATTGGCAATACCCACTGAAGTTTACCATTTATCTACGGACGGGGATGTCCTAATTACAAAGAAAATATGATTCTGATTGTAACAAATTAAGTATTTTCGAAGTAACATAATAATAGGTACCTATAGATTTAAACATAATTTGTTTTTAATTTAAACAAAACAACCAAATTTAGTTTCAGTTTTTCTGAAAAAAAACCAAATGTAGAAAAAAAACGACGGTGCTAAGTTTTTTATCATGTTTTTTTTCAAGATTGTGAAAATAACATTTGTTTTTTTTTTCAATTTACATCTCTACCTACGATCATTATCTAATCTCACGCGTTAGTTATAAAATGCATTAGCTACGTTACATACAAACAGTCTTATCTTTTTACCAGCTACTATAAACAATATTTCAGACACTAAATGGTTCACATTTTGACATAAATTAATAAACACTAAGAAAGTCAAATCATAATCCATCGTCAGTCCGACGTACCTACCTAGTGGCCATTAAAATGTCAACAACTTCTGTTCCACACAACTTGAACAAGGCAAAGTCAAACTTCTCGTTTAATTCATAATTTCGTTGTTACAACAAACGGAAAGTTAGATTAAATTTAATTTCATTACTAGCTTTGACCCGCGGCTTCGCTCGAGCGGTCTAAGCTGCAAAAACTGCGTTTTTTTCCGGATAAAAAGTAGTCTATGGCAAAGAGTGATAGTGTATCTTTATACCATACATACATATACAGATAAACTCACGCCTTTTTTTGCCATGGTCATCATCATCATCATCATTTCAGCTGAAAGACGTCCACTGCTGGACATAGGCCTCCCTGGCCAGTGCCGCCACACTGATCGGTCCTGTGCGTTTTGCATCCACCGGACGCCCGCAGCCTTAACCAGGTCGTCGCTCCATCTAGAGGGAGACCTTCCAACACTGCGTCTTTCGGTACGTGGTGGCCACTCTAGAACTTTCCGCCCCAACGGCTATCCGTTCTGCGAGCAATGTGCCCTGCTCACTGCCACTTATGTTTGGCAATTCTTCGGGCTATGTCGGTAACGCCGGACACGGAAATAAATAAGTCCAAGATCCTAGATACCCGAAACGTTACTGAATTATTTCTACACAAAATGTTTAGGTATTGAATGAAAATGGAAGTCCAAGTTAACAAGTACGACGTATGTTCCAAATACACGCTACCACTACTGAATTCCACTGATTTTGTGTTAAAAGAATTCAGTAACGTCTGGGGTATCTAGGATCTTGGACTTATTTATTTAATATTATGGCACTCCAACGAATTGTTCAGTATCATTGGCAATAAATTAATCATAAACAATTGACTACAGACTATAGCGAACTCTTTACTTATAGGTGTGCACAGCAATAGCACTTTAGTTTTACTTTATACTTGAGCACGTTAATGTCAAAAAAAAACAAGCCAACCAATCACAACTGTCTATTTCCAGTTTGACATGAGTTGAGAATGACTAGAGCAACCGGAATACGGGCCACAGTGTCTAACGCAGCGACAATATCGCGGTAACACTAACTCGTTGACAGAGCGATTTTATTATGCACTATGGAAATGTATGGGGCACCATTATCTCAAATGTATGGGACATTGACGCGACAACAGTTTCACTGCGCTTGAATAGTGCAACACACATTACCAAGGTCGTTACATTAGTGACGCCGCCGCCGCCGGGTCTGTTTGCTCGTAAGTCTATATCCATCGGGCTGACGACGTCCCTTGGTTGTTTGGCTAAACTTATGCGCTTAATACACAAATTCAGGCAAAAAAGTACTGAAACTTACGATGGCGCATCCCGGGATTTTTCGACAGTTGGCGGGGCAGCCTTTCGTGTGTGGCTGGCACACTACTTGGGCCCCCAACTACCTGCGGTCGGCCAGCGGCGCACCGTGCCTCGGATCCCGCTACCCTCCGCGACTAGACTCCCGATAGGCCTATAACAACGCGAGAAAGGCTGGTCTGCCTGCAGTGGAACAACTACCTCGACCCAACTCCTCTTGTGGCTACACCGAGCATCGTACCGGAACACGGCTAGGCCGCTTGGCGGTACGTCTTTGCTCGGTGGGTGGTCGCAAGCCTTCGGCCGAAACCTACCACCAGTAAGTGTCACCTGATTAGCACCACCCGGGGACCACGTGTAGGGTAACAAAAGGGGTACTCACCTACGGACGCGGGTGACTCAGCCCCCAAAAAAAAAATCCAAGCCCCCAATAAAGACGTGTTAGTGTGATATTCATTTGCACGTCGGGTTTTAACACTTTGACCTTGTGTTAGTCTAGGATTATATGGAGCTTCAATAGAACACTAGTTTAATCAATCTGCCTAGCTTTTTCTCAACAATATTGGGTCGACTTCCAGTCCAACCAGATGCAGCGTACCAGTATTTGACAAGGAACTGCCTGTCATACCTCCACAACCCACTATGTAACTGGACATCTACTTAGGAGGAAATGCGGTCGCAAACATCCGACGAATATCATAAATAAAAAGTCGTAATTCGAGGTTTGGCTCTCGCCTATTTCCTCCTCCAATATTGGCCCAATTGAAAATATATTCCATAAACTAAAAATTAAAAGATATATACAATGCCCGAAATCGAATGCTTTCTCCACAAACGCTAAGCAGAGAGGTAGGTTGTACTCTTCGGTCTTCTGTAAAACCTGCCGCAGAGTATGCATGTTGGTCTACCTTGCTGAAGCCTTTACGGAATCGGCTTGTTCGGGAGGCTGGAAATCGCCAAAACTGCGCGCGAGACGATTCGTGATGACTCTTGAAAACAGCTTGTAGACATGGCTAAGAAGTAAGATGGGCCTATAGTACACGACACAACTTAGCAAGACTAGTGTCTGATTTTATGGTTCATCATCATCATCATCAGTCTTTTAACGTGCCCACAGCTGAGATACAGGCCTCCTCTCTGTGAGACAGGGAATGGGCTATAATCCACCACGCGGGTCCAGTGCGGGCTGGTGGATATCACATGTCTTAGAAATTTTGGTTCTGGGGCATGTCGGTTTCCTCACGATGTTTTCCTTCACCGTCTTTAGCTCTAAAGACGGTGGTGATGAAGTGGTGATGAAATAATTGACACAAAGTAATGCGCCTGCCTGGTTTTGAATTTGAACCTACTACGACACGTAAGTAGGGGCCGATACCACTGGGCCACCACTGTTCACTGCTTTTATGGTTAGTCTACAACAAATGTATATATTTTATGGTTAGTCTACAACAAATGTATATATTTTATGGTTAGTCTACAACAAATGTATATGTTTTTTGGTTAGTCTACAACAAATATATATATTTTGTGGTTAGTCTACAACAAATATATATATTTTGTGGTTAGTCTACAACAAATATATATATTTTGTGGTTAGTCTACAACAAATATATATTTTTATGGTCAGTCTACAACAAATGTACATATTTTTGGTTAGTTACAAAAACCTTATTTAAACTGCAAGGCATAGCATGGAAGAAACTTTGTGAAGAGAAATCAATGTTTTATATTATAATTCGAGTTTAAAACGAATGGCTGAGCCTCTTTATCAAATATTTATCTTCATAAATCTTTTCGGTTTCTTGAACACGAATGTTCTCCTGTCATAGAAAAGCTGTGAGCGAATGCTTTAAGCCTCTACATTCTCCGTGAAAACCCACGTGTTTTCTAACTTCTAAAAGAACATTTTATTAAACTCTTAATGCTCTTTAAAAGACGCTAGTGCCTCGGTAAATTTCACCGGAGCTCAACCGAAAAGGCTAGGCGTAATATATATTATATATGTAGCATTGAATTGATCCTGAGAAGTCTGCTGTGAATTACGCTTCTCACACTTATGAAATGGGATTTTTAAAGAGGTTTTTATGGAATATTGATAAGGTCTAGAGTAGAAAAGATGTTATATTTGACTTTATGTATACACAAGTGATATAAAGTCAAATATAATAAAGTTAAAGTCAAATTCAACTAGGCCAATAAACGACACTTGAATGTCATTTTTTTTTTTTTTCAAAACGTTGCCCCACACTAGGAATTTCTTCCTGTATCGTGGGTGCGTTTACAAACATATTAACTCACGTACACAAACACCCAGTGCCGGAACAACTATCTGTAGGTCATATAAATATTTGTACCGTGCGGGAATCGAACCCGCGACACACAGCGCAGAAGTCAATCGCTCAACCACTGCGCCAACTGTGCGCCCAATAATTAAAATATACAAGTAATATAAATTTATTCTACCGTGCATTCGGTAAGTAGCTTGTTATGGAGAAGAACGCACAAGAAACTTCATACTCATATAAGCACAGTTAAGCATAAAACTGCATTCGTTTTTTTTTTAGTTAAGGCTCTTCAGCTTTGGAATACAGCGACTACACTATTGACCCTTGACTGTACTCTGAAATTGAAACATTGGGCAACGCATTGTTATTTTTACGCATCGTTACTGATAAAGTGGACTGACGGCCTATGCCCAGCAGTGGACGTCTTTCGGCAAAAAATATGATGATGCCCAAACTTGAAACGTGGAAGAAAACATGTTGCACCGACACCAAAAAATTGGGGCAAGGGCTTTTTTTACACTTGGTGAAATGGTCATGCATACTGCGCCATCACGGGGAGATAGCGCATTTATGTGGGACTCCAACCCACTAAATCTCCACGGTGTCCACCTGAGCCGCTTTTGGTGGGAACACGGGCACGCGTTGGCACCCTACTCTGGGGGATATTCCCTATCAACGGCGCACCAGAACATATTGCACGCCGTGACCAACCCAGGGACCAAACCAGATGGGTGCCAGACGCAGCCGTGTCTGGCACCCTTGGTCCCCCAGTGACGGGTCAGGTCAGTGGCCCCGCCACCTACCACTTTTCGGCCCCAGGGAATAGGGACCTCACCTGCGGCCCCACCGCGTCCGCCATCAGATGGTGGCGACCACGTCAAGGCCGTGGAAGCTAGGGATAGCGTTACACCGCAATACCGGTACTCCTCTCCCACCAGCCTCCAACCCTCAGCCGCGATATCGTATGGGTGGCCCTGGGAAGCTCCACACGACATCACGGTCCGTCTCAGTTGCGATTTTGCCTCTGTTACCAAGCGGCACCGCAACATATTTGTTGGCCGCTACGTCGTCGGCTTAATCGGCAAAAGCCCTGACGAGCGGCCCCTCCTCGGGTTCCTCTTCGCTTCATCTTCGCTTGATGCATACCAGAGCCCAAACTTCATCATCTCTAACTGCCTATACCTTTAATAAACAGCAAACTTTCCTAAAATTATCAACATTTTTTCATCCAGTAGGTACTTAACTTCTAAATTACTAATAACTTCTCAGCTACAACTTTTTGTTTAATGACTCGGCAGATACTCGTTATACAAAAGACCTTTGTAGATAGACTGGAATTCATCTGGATCTAACGACGCAACTAATACTTTATACAGAATTTGGTATTACTTCGAATTAGTCCATTTCACAGGCCATTGTATCGGAAAATTATTTTGTGCAATGAAAATTTAGTATTTCTTTCCTGAGGGCATGATGTTTTAACTGTTTCAAATCTGCCTACCAATTGTTTTAAATTGTCTGTGGTGTTTAATGGCTTCTAAACCTTTTGAACAGTAATAAAATCTAAAATGGTTTTTTACTTCATTTTAGTCAGAGTCAATTGACAACAGTTGAAATTGATTCTGCTTATAATGAAGAACATTTTCAGTCGTCTTTCGTCTTGCTTCTGGAGTTAATCATCCATATATTGTATGTGTTTAGCAACTGCTTAAAACACTTCAGGGATTTTCTTAATCCAAACTGTTTAGTATCTGTCGAGCAGATTTATAGATAAAGAATTTCACTAATCATTTTCTAAACCGTTCAGTTTGTTTTTCTGTTTGCTCTGGAAGAAACACAAAAGATAATCCAAAACATAACAAGGCGTTTTCCAACCAAAACAAGGCTAGCTAAAACAGAATAAATTAATCTAGCTAAAATCTCTCTGACTCACGAAATCGATAACCACAGCCGATTACACAATCGACTACCATAGAGCATTCCTACACGTCTGAACTGGAATTCCGTAGATGCGGGTGAGTAGAAGATTGAAAATAAAACACGGTCGGCCCTGTGTTTCCTATTCTGTCTCATAAGAAGCGGTCTTTAATTACTACCATACATCTCGACTGTTTACGTTAGAACCGATAATCCAACATATCTTACACTTGACCAAGTGTGGATACAAAATTCTTCACACTAATACCTCTAAATGTTTGACTTTAGAAGTACTGTTGGTTCAAAGGCGCCAAACATCGTTAGTCTGTGGTATGTTTGATTTTCCATTGAGTTTTAACGTCAAATTCGAATTCTAAACGTTCTGTTAACTTTCGTTCGTGGTCGCTTCAATTTGAATTTCGAAGTTAGTCAGATGTTGTTTTGTTTTAAATTTTGTAACTGGTGCGTTCTGATCTATATTGAAAAGTTTTATGCCAGTGACATAATTTAAGGTTGATAATTTGCCTAATAAGGTACCTTTATTTAATTTACAAAAATCTTATAAAACATTGTACTTATTATATCAGTTTAAAGTCTGAACGGAACATAAAAAGGAAATGGTGAAAATATCTTAATTGTTAAAGTTAAAATAATAGGATGTTCAACCAATTTTTGCCATCAAATAATTTTTTATTGTTATTCCTTGGAAGACCATTGAAATCATTAAATAGGTGCTTATTGATGTTAAATATATTTAAAGTAAGTATAATTCCATAATACCAAAACGTATAAGTAAAGTTTGCTTTTCTTCATGACGTTTGCTCATTTTCTTTCAAAAGGAAATATCCTTTTGCAAGAGCGACTGAACCGAGACTTATATTAATCTTTCAATTAATTCCGTCTTTCAAAATATTCGTATCTTCTCTTAATCTGAGTAGTATTACGGATAAAAGACACCAATTCAATATTGCACAAAACATCGGAAAAGCCGTATTTGAAATGTTCTAAGAAAATTGTTATTTGGTTTCGTGAACGATATACCTACAATTTATATATGGTTTTTTTTATCTTTGAGCAAAACATATGCTTTTCGTTCAGCAACTTTATGATCTTTTAAATCAAATCAATCTTTGGCAGAATAGTTGACATCAGCTTTGCTTGCCATATTCAAATATAGAATAGAATCTAACTCTACAATATTTACTACTCCTTAACCTCGAAATTGTTCTGAAGATTTACAAACAAGTATTTGGTTACCTAATTTCTTCAATAAGCTCCGCATAACAAGACACTTTATGGTAATATTATGATAACAAACACTTTTAATAAACATCGTAATGATCTGACCAATCGCCGGCTTTCGTAAAACGTAAACACTTTATATAAATTACACCATTTTCATATAAATATAATCTTCGAAATGTTTTCTTACGACAAATGTTTTGGGGACAGTGTTTATTTACTGCATGCTAATTTGGCCCATATTTTAAAAGCAATACGGACCGAAAATAAAACGTTATAGCGACTTATATTGCGCACGCATTAAAGAGTTTTATTGCGCGGAAAGAATTTTACAGCTTCACCACTATGCGGGATTTTGCTGAAATTTTCGCACACACTTATTTGCAAAGCACACTAAATTTATTGTAGATTAAACGTATTTATTAGGGTTTTATGAGAACAAATAGAAAAAGTATCGCTTAGTCTCGGAATAAGGAGGCAACCGAGCGAGACATTCGAACAACACACTAGAAGACCAAATGGTTTGTAATTCCGTCGTATTTTACGGCACTGCATATAAATTTCTCCGTTCATTAATTCGACATAAACACTGTCTCAAACATTTTGCTGGAGGAAAACAGCCAGTGTGGAGCGTAATAAAAACTAAAATGGCGGCGGCAGAAATTTGGAGGCTGTTCGCTTCGCAGCGACAAACTTCGGACGACTATGAACTCGACTAGTTTCTCCATCATTAACTGTATTTCTTTTATTTGTTACTTTTATTTATTAAATCACTCATCGATGTCGTACAACGGATTTAGAAAGTTTTCGAACAGCCTTCACTGGTTCCGCCATTTTTGAACGTGTCGCTTATTTTGTCCGTTATATTGCTTTTGGGGTGTTTTGTACTATCGCAACTGTTCGAAAACTTTGCACTGTTTTATATTTTGTTTGTTGTTTTAGTTTTAAACTTCATTTTAGTTGGTTGTTGGTGAATAGTATTTGATTTCTGATCCTTCCTATAATAGGTACTTTACTGTAGCATCACAGATTTTTTGACACCTCAATTTATTTTTAATGAACACTTTTTTAACATCAAATTAGGTAGATAAGTAAAGGTGCTCTTTCACCTGGAGCATTCACCTGTAATGTAAAATTTCAGATTCAATTTTGAGCATTACATTACAGTACTGCCTCCCTAACTTGAAGAGCATTCACCTCTAATGTAAAATTTCAGATTCGATTTTGAACATTACATTACAGTACTGCCTCCCTAACTTGAAGAGCATTCGCCTGTAATGTAACATTTTGGATTCGATTTTCAGCATTACATTGCAATACTATCTCCCTGACTGACGAGCATTCGCCAGTAATGTAACATTAGATTCGATTTTGAGCATTTAGTTTATTCCACAATTCGCTTACAAGTGGTACCTACGCATTGATGTTAGCGGCTTCGCCCGCGTGTTTTATTATCCCAAGGAAGGGAAAAGTATACCGGGATGAAAAGTAGCCTGTGTGCTATGCCAGACTTTAATCTATTTTTGTGCCAAATTTCATCCAGATCCGTTCAGCCGTTCTAGCGTGATTGAGTAACAAACATACATCTACACATCCATCCAATTTTTGCATTTATAATATTGGTAAGATTGTATCATCAAATTGCGCACTGTAATGCTCGGTTCTCTTCCCTCACCAATGTAATGCTCGAATCTGTAACATTACAGGTTGCCCACCACTATAATGCTCGGCTCTTCTTCCTCACAGATGAAATGCTCGACTCTGTAACGTTACATTACAGGCGAATGCTCCAAGTGAGGGAGCATCTTAACACAATTGCAACCAGCAACTAAAGATAAACGTGACTATTCTCCCTCAGGTACGTTTTCACAATAGTGAGCTATTTGATTGGCGTCTTCATATTCGCCACGATAGTTGGGCAAGTGGGCAATGTCATCACCAACAGGAATGCTAATCGACTGGAGTTCGAGAGGCTTCTAGATGGTGCCAAAACTTACATGAGACATCATAAGGTAAGTGGTATAAGTGGCAAGAACATTGCTCGTGCGGCGCTGTCCTAGACTATATAGTTACGGCTGAGCTACGCACGTATACGCACCTGTACGCACGTACTCAGCTGGGCATACGGGCATACAATTATCAGAATGGATAAATAAGTCTCTTGTGATATGATGAAAACTTGATCGGAAGTTCCAAAAACCCCAAGTAATCGTAGACTTTTTTTTTCAAATCTATATGAAATTAACTTCTACGAATTAGCTTCCTGGAGTGCCTGAAGATTTTGACCTCTGGCTTTTATACTGTGAAAGAAATAATTTATATGGTTGAAGTGAGATTTTGTTTTATTTTACTATAACTTATTAAGTTTAACAATATTTTTTACCAACAGTTTATCAAAGGTTATAAAATTCCCGTACTTATTTTATAATGAAGTAATACATTTCTTAGGTGCCAGGTGGAATGAAGAGACGGGTCCTGAGATGGTACGATTACTCCTGGTCGAGAGGACGCATACAGGGGGGTGGAGACATCAATACGGCCCTGGGACTCCTGCCTGATAAGCTGAAGACAGAACTGGCGTTGCACGTAAACTTGAGTGTGTTGAAGAAGGTAATGTATTGGTATAAACATATTTTTTTTAAATTCGATTTAGGCAAGTTACTACCACCGACGGTATATTATATCTACAATAAGAATTTTTCCACAATTCAAATCAGTAAAACCTTTCTGAAAAACGGAATTCCACTTGTGTTGGCAAATCTTATTCAATTAACTCGAAAAATTGTGTCCAAATTGGTCGGGTTTTTTTTAAAACAGAATGTTTTAAAAACACACTAAGAGTCTTTTAGGAAATTTTCTTCACAAATATTTATGGTGTAACGACATTAGTGCTGGTAATGTCAACAGCCTTTCGGGCTCAAATTTTAAAGGCTTCATTGCGTTCAAATACAAAGCATCTTTATACAAAAATCTTAACATAAAAGTGTCTAATTATGGAGAAGTTGTTAGCTACCTGGGAACAAGGGGTGACCTATATACCCCGGCTGACGCCATATCGCCTAAAGGTCAGAACACAATAGACGTTTCTTAATGCCCAGTCTGTTCTGGCAACGGGAATTCTCAAAAATGCTCTCTTACTAGGCCATAATGTTGTCTTTCAAATACTTGTGGGTCACACTTGTGTTGAGTTCGATCTTCATTTTTTTTATTTGCTCACAGACATAAATCTAACTATACTTCATAAAACATAGCATGATCTCTGCGACAGCTGTCATTATCAATACAGGAACAATAGCACTTGACAGGATAACAATAACGTATACGTCAGTTTGACATATGTCGTAGAGATCAAGCTATCTTTTATGAATTATAGATAGCTTTTCCCTGCGGCTTCGCTCCTGTGGCCCACCTCACAGGACCCGTTTTCGGGATAAAAATAGCCAATGTCACTCAGGAAAAATGTAGTTTTCTACTGGTGAAAATTTTTCAAAATCGGTTTAGTAGTTTTTGAGTTTGTCCATTACAAACAAACTTCTAAAAATCTTTCCTCTTTATAGGATTAAGTGTAGGTAACGCCAGTCCCTCCATCGGTATGAAAACCAAGAGTGTCTCTTCACACAATTTTATAACTAATTTACTTACCTATAAAAGGAAATGTTTCCATTGTATCGGCCAACTAAACTAAAAATTAAGCATTTTTTTGATTTCGGTTGTTACCTGGTACCAATAACGCTAAATGACACGGAGAACAGATCAAAGTAGGAACATCGCGCTCACTTTTACTCACCTATTTGACACACCAATCATTTGCGTAATTTATCGGTAAACCTCTTTTAATTTCAGTATTGATATCTACTTCTGGGTACAGTTAGATTAGTTATAATAAACACCAAAGGCCTTGTACCTTCATTTTATGTTATTCTTTTGTATCAGTACAATGTTTTTTTTTTAAGAATAGCTTAAGCCCCTGATAGAGGAGGCCTATGTCAAAAGACAACCTGTCCTGGTAGCTGATAGTTAGTTAAGATAATATTAAATTTAGATAAGTGAGTAGTGCATAGTTATCATAAGCTAGATGTAAGATTTATTAAAAAAAAGTATTGCAAGCAGGTTACAGGGAATAAAGGCTATTTTTATTTTATTTTATTTATTTAAGCCCCTGATAAAAATATTAGTGATTAAACAACTTAGCAAGATAAAATCGGTGGATCTCACTGCCTAAGATTTTTGAACGTTTCAATAAATAAACAATAATTTGTTGGCTTGGCCTAACTTAATTCTCTTCAATAAACTAAATCATTGCTTAGGCCATGATATACGAATACTTAGACTTTCTTGACACTTACATTTTTACAGGTGACAATATTCCAAGAATGCCAGCCGGAATTCTTGCACGACCTCGTGTTGAAAATGAAAGCATACATATTCACTCCCGGTGATTCCATTTGTAGGAAAGGTAAGTCGTAAAACGTGCAAAACGGGGTCTTGAAAGACTCCAAACGTATTTCTTTTGATAGAAAAAAAACTAATGTAAATCAAAGGATCCAGAAGTCTGAAAGCAGCATTCATTAGTTTTAGAACAGTTTCGGTATTAAAATGTCATCAACGTAGACTGTTTCGGTTTTCATCAAATGAAATTACAATGACGTTTGTGGTTATGACGAAGTATAACTTTGTGTTTTTTAGAGCAATCAAGATTTTTTTTAAATCACGAGTGGACGAATCTTTGCATAATATGCATGATATTTATTTGTGATATAATCGGCTTTAATGAAATTTTACACTTCATACAGCATAAAAAAAATAATTTAAAGCTCTCGAGCTATCGAGCATCAGAGGATTCCTATCCCACTACACTGAAAAAAACTCTGAGATCATTTGTATTTGATTCTTTTATCATTATCTTGCTAATTTCAACAATATGAAGACCATTCGTTCTGAAAAGGTTTATAAATGTTTACACTAATTTTAATACGATCAAAATATTGCATAGCGTCTACAATAGGTTCTATAGGAGCTTAGAGGCTATATAAATAAAATATTCGTTATTTCTACAATTGGATGTATTGCTATCTATTTTGATATAAAGGTGTTCCCTCATCTGGAACGTTCGCCTATTATATAACATTTCAGATTCGATTTTGAGCATTACATTACAATACTGCTTCCCTGACTTGACGAGCATTCACCTGTAACATAACGTTTCAGATTAGCTTTTCTCAAAAAGTAACTGCATGATACATGTAAATGCTCGGGTCTCTTCCGTCACCAATGTAATGCTCGAATCTGTAACATTACAGGTTTGTGCACTGTAAAGTTGGGTTCTCGTCCCTCACTGTTGTAATGCTCGAATCTCAAAATCAAATCAAATAAATATCATTCCATATTTGCATTACACTTTAAATTTACATTCAGCCAACTTAACAATATTTGTGTAAAATGTTCCGTCTCCAATGCAACTTAGACAAGTCACAAAACCTATTTTCACACAAACCTTAGCCTCTTTGTGACTATAATAAACTTCTATTTCCACTTCGATTCAGGTGAAGTCGCTCGTGAAATGTTTATAATAGCCGATGGCATACTAGAAGTGATATCAGAACAAGGCCGAGTGCTAACAACCATGAAAGCCGGGGACTTCTTTGGAGAGATCGGGATTTTAAACCTGGATGGACTGAACAAGTAAGGCTGTTCCAAAATATTTATGTTATAAAGCTGTCATCAAAATTATAATAAATCGCGTGATATTGTTAACTCTTTCTGAGAAGAAAGACGGATATATTTTAAACTATCGAATTTGGATAAGATTTTTTGAGTTCGAAATTTAGTGATCTTCCCCGTACCATGATGTGTCAAAACTATCATGTTGCGACTAGAAAAAGGGACAAGTACAGGCACAGGTATACAAGACATATACATTTATCCCTTACGCATTACATTTATGGTTACCTGTTCACAAATATATCAATAATTTATAATCTTGCAAGATTAATTACAAAAATTACGGAGTATGAAATAATTCGGTGACATATCCATGTTTATTCGGAGTACATTTTTAACACGCACATAGAGAGAAGGAACGGTGAAATTATTTTACAGAATAATTTCATCCATCTTTCGAATTATTTTGAATAACACTTCCGTTGACAGTTAGCAATTCAAAGCCTTATGAATATGTAACTACATTCCGGCGGACACTTTAATATTTATTCAAATTCAAACTGAATTAAATTAGCTCTATTGCACCTTTCAGTCCTTTCAAATGAATTGAGGGATCTCTATTTGTATTCAATTTATAAAATGACCGTTCCAAATCTGCAATACTATTTTAATCACTGTAGAAATATTTTGTATCTCAATTTGTACTATATTATTTTGTGTTTCTAGACGTACAGCTGACGTTCGCTCAGTAGGATATTCCGAACTCTTCTCATTGTCTCGAGAGGACGTATTGGCCGCAATGAAGGACTACCCTGAAGCCCAAGATATTCTGCAGACTCTAGGAAGGAAGCGCCTACAAGAAGCTAAAAATATGTCCAAGAAGTGCAAAGGTAAAACCAATAACACTAACATATTAAACTTTGTATCCTGCGATGACCTTAGCTAAAAAGCCACAACGCGGTAAATATAAAGTTCATAAAGGTAAATATAAACCAGTTTATAAGGATCCCGTTTCTTGACCCATAAACTAATTCTCAGTAGGAGGAAACAAAATTTTAATTAATGCCCTAAAACATTTGATTCAAAATTTAAATAATATTAAGACTGAATTGGTAGTAGAGTTTATAAATAAGGAACCTATTAAAAACTTTAGGAAGGAAGCCCCGTCACGACGCTAAAACAGTTTCGAAGAAAGTCAAAGGTGAGAACCAATGAAATTATAGTAGAAGATTTTTTATTTCCCAATAAACTCGACGCCAAAAGGCCAGAGCGCTTAAAACACGTTAGCAAAAAAGGTAAAGATAAACAGGAAGTTATTAATGACGATCCCATTTCTGATGTCCCGAAAACTAATTACGAGTGGGAGGAAGGCGAAATAAAATTACACGACGAAAAGGTCAAACATTTCAATATAATTGGCATCCTATACTCAAATCATATGAAATTAATAAAATTCCTCAATATATATAATGTTTATTTATGCCTTACAATTTGCTAACAAGAAATAAAATTTCCGATATTTCGAAGCAAAATATTAATGAAGTGTCCTTTCTAGGCGAGATAAGTCCAGACAAGATGTCTGGGGACGACAGTGCATCTAGAAGGATAGTACATAAACTGCGGAGCGACGTTAAGGTAAACAAAGCTATAAAGCTTATTTATATATTTAGTAGAAGAAGGAATGTTATTTTGCTTCTAGCTCACAGTTCTATTTCATTATAAGCAGCTACTTCGTTATCGAATAGTAGATTCCTAACTTCTATTCGATAGTGGTGTTTCTTCTGAAATGGAGGTCCTCCTCATTCGCATGAGGTTCTGCGTTAGATTCCCCGATCGGGCAGTTATATTGGGTTTTCCATTTGGAATGTCTCAGTAGCACCCGGGAGTCTGGAATCGAGCTACATAACTGTCGATATGTGGGTCTAATAGTGCACCTCTGTTCAAACCTTCGAAGCATACGAGTATAGACGTGGTGTTATATCACAGTATAAATATGGACGGATGGATAGTTTCCGTACTATTCGTCCATATTTATACTGTGGCTATGTTGACAGTTTCATTCAAAATAAAGCAGAAACTTCATTACCGAATAATAATTTACATCAAAATGAAGCAATAGATAGTTTACATAAGTGGCATTAGAGTTGAAATGCTGTAATTTGGAAACTAACATGGTTTCTAATTAATGGCTCTAAAACCTAACTGTGATAGCTACATTTTGTGCTAGGTCATTTGTGTTTAATTCAATGTGACAATTACAAAATTAACTGTTTCGTAGTTGGTTCATAGTAGCTGTTAAATTACTGATTATTTTGACAGTAATTTGTTAGTAAATTGACATTAATCATGGCTGGATAGTTCATGATCATGACCTTGCACGACGCACCAATGTTTCATTAAATCAAACAGTTCTTTGAGATTTGTGTAGATCACGTTCGTTATATAAATATGGTGAACTGACTATTCTCAGGGTATTCGCAACGCCATCCGCAGCAGATCTCGGGCTGGTCGTAGGTCAGGAGAATCGTTGGAGCTGCAAGCTTTGGCTGGCGCCGAGAGGGCAGGCACTACTGAAGGAAAGATGCTGAGACGAATGCCTAGAGTCGAGAGCGATGACTCAGCTCATCAACATAATCAAGAAGTAAGTTATTGTCACCTTGATCGTTAATTGTTGAAGTTTTGATGACGAACACTTTGTAAATTCTGTAATTTCAGGACAATAATGGTGAAACAACGTCTGGTAGCAAAGATGGTGAGAAGTGCATTTCACCGATAGGAGCTGGCCTGCCACTGCTTTCACGATTAAAATTACTCAAAGAGAAACAGGTAGAGTATTGCGCTAAACTTAACAAGATAAGTTTTGTAAGTCATATTCTACGAATATTAATATTATTCCAGGATCGCGAAGAAAAAGTAGCCAAACAAAGGCATTCAACATCATCAGTACTGTCTCTAACACCACAACCAACTCCTTCAACCAGTTCAGCTCCTGATATTGAACCTGAAGTCGTAGGAGCTGGTCTCCCCCTCATTCAAAGATTACTCTTACTAAAAGCAAAAGAAGAAAGAGACAAAAACCAACTTACTCCAACCATGAGCAATCAGCCCTCAAGTTCAGACACGATTAGCCCCACGTCCATCAAAAGCCCATTGAGTCCTACGATAAAAACGCTAAGTCCAATCAGAAAAGGTTCAGAGTCCAGCTCGCCAGGGAAACTACAAAGTCCAACAACCAAAACGTCTCGGAAAAACTCATCTGGTTCAAGTGATGGAACGTCTCGACCCAAAGTTAGTTTTAGAGATAAAATATTACAAGTTCAGAGCGATGGCACCGCAGTGTGTCAACCACTAAGTAAAGATACTAGTGAGAAACCTGCAGCCGTGGTTGAACCTACACCAAAGACAGAGAGCAACCTTATTTCAATACCACATTCAGTTGTTAGCAAAATTAAATCACCAGCAAAAGCAGTAGGTTCAACATTCCGGGATAAACTAAAACTCCTACAAAGTGGACCAAAAGAACCCGAAACGCCAGCACCAGAAAAACCTAAACCAGTAACTGTAGAAAAAGTTCCAGTAGAAATAAGTCCTATGCAACCCACCGAAGTTAAAGAAGAACCTAAAAGTAAAAAGCCTTGGACGAAACTTAAAAAGGCATCTATATTAGGCGAATCAAAAAGCCAAAGTAAATGTAGTTTAGAAGAAAAGAAAGATGGAAGTATAAGTACGAGTAGTGAGAAAAGAGATGAAGGAATAGCGGAGGCAGTTGTAAATATATGTGTGCCTATAGTTACCACGGCGGAGCTTGTTAAAATAGACAATAATAATGTTGAAGTTGCTAGTGATAGTGATAAAGATAAACCTAAGCATTGCTTAACAGGCCCTTTGGAACCCGTCCAAGAGAAATCATTAGATTTATTAACTTTATCTCCGAAGAAAAATGTTAGTACCTCCTCAAAACCTGCTGAAACCAAGACACATATGACACCAGGGATGTTATTGCCCAAGGTTAAAAAGTATAGGTCAATAGACGATTTGTCGCCAGAATATGGTGGACTGCCTTTTGTCAAAAAACTGAAAATTTTGAATGAACGGCAAAAATTAGCAGAACTAGAAAAGGTAGTGAAAATTCGCAGTTCCAGTTTAGATTGTACGAGTTCATCGGAAGATTTGCTTAGTGATACGTTAACTAGGAGTCATTCGGAAGGTAGCACTATGGATAAGAGAAAATTCAAGCTGAAATCTATCGATTCCTGTAGAAGTCATGAATCTAACGAGACCCTAGAAAGGAGAGAACTGAAGTCCATATTAAAGAAACTCTCAGAAGACGTAACACCCGCTGAAAGTCCCGAGCGTAGCAATGAGCTGAAAAGATTAATTCGTGCCCCGACTTTAGAAGGGTTTGCAGCGAGGCATTCAAAGTTTGCCAAGAGCGTTACCTTCCATCGTCACACATTACCGTCACCACCTGGTAGTGCGCCAGCTGATTATCAAAATGATGACGTCTTTACGATGCCAGAAGTTAATGTCGCCTCGATACCACAAATTTCTCCACCACAACCTCCTGAAGTCGAAGTGACTGCACCAGAAGGTCCCACCAACGAAATAGCACGACCAGCAGACGAAAGTGCTCCTCAAGACCTAGGGCTGAATGTAAGAGCCGAGTTTGAGCTACAACAAAACATAGATCCAATGTTGGAATTAAAATCACTAAGACCTGAAGAAATTAAAGTGCCTTCAGAAAAACCTAAGCTTACTTTAATATCAGCTGTTGCAAACCAAAGAAAACTATTGCGAGGTAAATATGTTTTCTAACAATATTTGCAGGCTATCGGATGCATACATGTTTCTATCAATAATTGACTAAGGTTTCTATTCATTGACAGGCTCGATCGAAGAACAGGAATATTTTGGGGAAGTTCTACTAGGTATTAAACAAGTTATTCAAGGGCACCTTATTGATGTGCAAGGAAAGTTTCAAGAAAGGTAATCCTCCTCCTCAATATTCTCAAAATGTTTTCTTTTTTAATAGTTTTTTCCGTCATTTAAGTGGATAGACATACTGAGATGACCAGAAAATCAATGTTAATTTTGTCATCATTTTTGACCCATTGAAATGTGTTTTATAAACATTCAAGGTTCAACAGTTTAGAAAATGAAGTGCGAAAACGGGATGAAATAATAAGTCAGCTACAGAAGCGAATCCAAGAGCTAGAAAGACTAGGGCTGGCAGGGATGAGCCCGACTGCACAGCAACCTGGAGACGATCCTACGATAGCAGGCGAAACATTAGGAGCCATTGGTACCGGTCTACCCGTGTCTAAGAATGGTAGCTCTGGCAGTGAAGATGCGTCTGCTGCAGATGAGGGATTTATGGTAAGAGAATTCATATTATTGATACAGCATAAGAGAATATTATATTTTACATATTATTCCTACATAAATAAAAATAAATCTATTAACCACATAAATAACTTGTTCACAATCACTTTGTTAATGTTCCAGAGAGGAGACTCACTTGACACCGTATTCGCAACATCTCCACCAACCGCAAGTGCTGATGAAGCAGAAAAAGACAGATCACCAGAAAGTGATAAAGAGTGCGCAAGAGAACTATCACCCGAAGACCTTACAGAAGAGAACCTTAGAGAATTAACTGAAGGAATTGAACTATCAAGATTATCTTACGCAGAACTACAAAGCTTAGCCGTATCGCTATCGAGAGTTGATAAAAATTCATCTAGTAGAGAACAGTGGACTGTGAGTAAATCGAAGAGATTGGATCTGAATCTTGACGGAAAAGCGGGAACATATTCGAGGAAACGGGCAGCGAAGTTGAGGCAGAGGAAATCTTGGGAGGACCAGAGTGACCAGGAGAGTATGGAGATGCAAGACTTGACGAGGTAAGGGCTAGGTTTATATTATCATTACAAAGCATACCAATGATAATATAGGACAAGCCGACAATTATTATTAAAACACAATGCTAGTCGACGTATTAATCACTAGTTCACGCTTTGAATAAGTGTCAGTCAACTATAAAATACTCAATAATACTTTTTCTAGTACTTTTATTTCTGTAAAAGCGTTGCCATTATATCATTAACCATTTAGACTTTATCCAGAGCCTTAGGACTTTATTAGAAACAGAAAAGACTAGATATACCTACAGACCACAGAAGCGCTCCCTCTTTCAGACCCTTGTCTCCGCACACCACGTCCGAAGACCGTTCACTGCTGAGTCCTGAACAGTCCAGCCTCCGCTCCAGTAAGAGACACTTCCACTTCTTCGGATCACACCTGGATACCACCAAGTCAAAGATCAAGAAGACTCTTTCTGTGGATACGGGAATGCATCATACTGGCAAAAATGAGCGGAGTGAGTTTTATGTGATTTTTATATAAATTTTCTGTGAAAAAAAAAAAAAAAAAAAAAACACATGAATAAGGATTCGTTGATTTCATGAAATACGTCAAAAGAATATTTGATTCCAATTCAACTTAAAATGAAGTGCTAAGTGCAATAATGTATATCATCTTCTATTCTACTTCGCTTTTGTCTACATATTTACTATTGTTTTTTCTATATTCATTCTTTTTCTTTCAATACTAAGCGATTATTTCACCATGAATACAAAGGCTACACGACAAATAAGAATATTTTCAAAAAACTTACACTCATTGAACTTTTCAGGCATCTGTTTCCCAGAAGGCCGTCCGCGACAACATCGCAAGTTCAGCCTGGGCTCGCTGTTTCATCGGAGTACGCCTCACAAACCAACGAACAGCTGCAACGATACCGTGCTCGATATTGGCAGCGACTGTAGCTGGAGCGAGGCGTAAGTATCTTGAACGAAATACCTATTTGTTTTCAATATCCAACCTTATTTGTAAATAAACTAACCATCTGATTAGTTCAAACACTAAGTAGCAGATTCTAAATTCAAATAGTCAATAGAAAATTTAAATTAAACATAAACACAAGGTAACCGTGAGGATACCGGCATGTCCTAGAACCAACAATTCGAAGACATGTGCCATCCAACAACCCGCACTGGGCCCGCGTGGTGGATTATGGCCCATTCCCTTTTTCATAGAGAGGAGGCCAGAGTCTCAGCAGTGGGCAAATTAAAAGGCTGATGATGATGATGACAAGGTCACGCCAGTGCTCCCCGATTAGCATAAGGCACTTGTCACGTTGTCGCCGAAGATCAGTGAGTAGAAATGACCGCTGGTTGGTCTCTCAGCGTGAGTTCCGACCGCCAAGCGAGCATCGCCAAACGAGTATCGCTAAGCGAGTATCGCTAAGCGAGTATTATCTTTAATAGCTCTTGTCGCTGCGACAAACTACTGGTGAGAGAGTTCTCGGCAGCATGAACAGCCAGCGAAAAACTATTAATATATGTAAGAGCGGGCGTACTCAGGATTCTCAAATGATAACGATCAGACATCTTGTTTACACTTTTTATTACTCACACCAACAGTAAGTCTCACAACTTAATTTTATGAAGATATGTGCACAGTTCAATACAATTCAATACTGAGTTCTTTCGACTAGAACCAGCCTATTTATACGTTTAAAGAAATGACAAGACGTCACACAGCAACAACATCCGGTGACATTCGTTTATCAATTAATTATAGATTTAGGTTTGTAAAAATACAGTAATTGTGTACATTATTTGTTTAGTAATTAATAATACTTTTTACAAATATTTTGAACGAATATAGTTACCAATTATTTTATTGAAATAAACTAACAGTCGGTGAATCTACCTTCCATTTTTGACTTTAAAATATTACTCAAATAAAAACAAATCTTTACAATAACAATACATAATTCGTGTTTCCGTTATGTCATCTGCCTTTTTGACGTTTTGATTTCGTCTCTGCTGCTAGTTTCATTTACCAGCGCTATCACGGCCATACTGACGAGCGGGCCTTGCTAGGCCCAGCGAATCTCTGAAAATCATAAAAAAAATTAAAATATGAGTGAGTGAATGAGTCAAACTCAGAGATCGCAGATAGTGGCTTGTCCATTAAGATTCAGAGGCCCATCTTTGACTTGTTTTGACTTAAATTTTATTGAATCATCCAACTTAAACCATAGCCATGACCAAGGCCTTTTTACACATCCATTTTGCTAACTCAAATCAAATTCAGAGGTATCAGATCGTAGCTTGATCATAAAGATTCAGAGGCTAGTCTTACGACTTGTTTTGACTGAGTTTTATTTAACTATCAAACTCAGAGGTCGCAGATCGTTGCTTGATCATAAAGATTCAGAGGCCCCGTCTTTGACTTGTTTTGACAGAATTTTATTTAACCAACTAATTCTGAATTGCTTGATCATAAAGATTCAGAGGCCAGTCTTTGACTCGTTTTGACTAAATTTTATTTAACCAAACAAAACATTCATTATTTTATCCACAAGTTAAGCTTTTCAATTCTGAATAATGTTATAAAAAGTTTTAACCCTTTTTTTTTTTTCATTATTATTTATTCTTGCTATCACGGTCTAGTCGTTCAAAGTTCATTGAGTGACCAGTCTTTTTAACCGACTTTCCAAAAAAGAGGAGGTTCTCAATTCGACTGTATTTTTTTTTTTTTTTATGTTTGTTACCTCAGAACTTTTTACTGGGTGAACCGATTTCGATGATTCTTTTTTTATTTGAAAGCTGGTGCTTGTCATGTGGTCCCATTTAAATTTCATGAAGATCCGATGAAGAACTTTGGAGATATACATCAGAACTCTTCAATAAATGACGGCAAATCTCTCGGGATAGCTGCAATCGCATGTCTGTTTATTGTTTTTACCATTACATAACATCACACTAGTACGCTCTAAAGCAGTACGCAGGTGTGAACAGTTAACCCTGGTATACTCTCATTCCACCGGTTTTGTTTAAGATTCATGTTATTGTGATAATCAATTCTGGCTTCACTTTGGGCATTATAGGTACCTAACCTATAGAACTGGTCCATTATGTAACACAACTAAAAAGTGAAAAATAAAAAAAACTTTTTACAAAAAAATACAACCGACTTCCAAATAAAAACACTACAAAGTGAAAAATAAATTCAATTTCGGAAGTCGGTGACAAAAAACGAAAACAGGAACACCGACTTCCGAAATTGAATTTTCTAAAACCAAAACCTTTTTTTTTTTTTTTTTTGCTTCCGTTTCGGCCATTCTATGCTTAGGGTCTAAACGGATTTGGTATTTTCAATTGCAGGAGAGGGGCTATTTTACCTAGTTAATCAAAAGGGCCATTCAGTAGCCTTAGATTTCGTATATTTTAATGCCAATTACAATTCACTTATTTTATTAACCCAAACCCATTCAGTTTGACTGTTAGCTCTAGATGTACCGCGAGTAATAGCATGGTGTACGAAGAAAAAGAAAAATAAAAATGGCTGTAATCTGTGCCATTGTAGCGGATTCCCCATTTGTAATAATTCTACATGAGGTATCAAAAGATTAATTGAAAAGGTTATACTTATTCAATGATCATCAATAGGGTGAAGTTCGGAACGCAAAAGCTTCTAATCTATCTATTCATTAATGAACAAACAAATGGTTCCCTGATTTAAAGTAAAATTTTATACCAGGTACCTTATTCACGATTTTTAGCCATCACATAGCTCTCCTAGCTATCTCATTGCTCTCTTATAGCAATCACAATTGCTCTACTCGCACATCTCCACGGTGTCGAGTCAACTTAACTCTCTGAACTTAGAACCAGTTCCACACAGACATTTAGCCTGTCGTATGTTACGTCAATTTGTCATCTACCATCTCAATTGGTACTTCAGCTTTGTGTATCTTACTAACACAATCTACGCATAGTAATCAAAATTAGAAAACCAAAATTATTTCAATATTCGTAATGAAGGCTTGACGATTCGAACGTCATCAACATTAACATGGTGACCTCACCTCTCGCGTGACTATGCGAGTTTACTTTATTTTAACCTCATAACTCAACAGGAATCCTCTGTAAGGTTCCTTACACAAACGTGTTTTTTTTTTACACCGACTTACAGGTGCCCTACAGGCCCATAGTTGCTACAAAGACCTCCAGTTGCCACACAGGCCTAAAGTTGCCATAAAAGCCAACAGTTGCCACCCAGGCCAACACACAACGCTCGGCTAGTCCTGACCAAACTAGATTATTGGGTTCGTGAAAATAGAGAATTTTTTGAACTCTACTCTTTAACTAAATCATTGCCCTGGGCCATGTACCACAGTCATTCCAGACAAACTTTAAAACTGCTGCCGCAAAAACTGCCAAGCTTATAGAAACCCTCGAGTAAAACCTCTAACGCCACGGCTCTATAGCCGACCAGCAATTGTATTGCTCTCACACAACGGTCCTCTAGAACCCGACCTCCGCCAGAATCCACTGGTACGGTCAACCATAATACGGCTGATAGACTCAATTACTCGTCATCTTAGGCTTGCTCATTATTATCAAAATCTCTTTGACATCAACATCGACTGGTACATAACCCGCTGGCATCTTTTTTAACCTACCGTGTGCATACTTGTACGTTCTGAGCGTACCTATCTAAAGCTTTCAGTGTATAACGATCACTGCCCTGTCATAATCACCTATCGCAGACTTAATAAAGGGCCTATTTAGTAATTGGACCAAAGTTTCCCAAACAACACTTCATTAGAAAAAGGTCCGCCGATCAACAAGTTCAACTAAACAAAGTAATTGTAACAATTCTGTTACTCTTTACCATTATCCAAAGGCAATGCATACCCAACTCATAAACCCTCTTCAAAAACCCATCGCCACATGGTACGCATGAGGTGCGGTCCAGAATTGGTCCTACGAGCAGACATGTTACACTGTCATCAACTATAACGTACAATTCTCAAGGAACTTGGTGATCGGGGATCCTTCTCACAAGATTCGCGCTTTTTACTCAAAGATCTTGGAACATACTGACGGTTAATAAAAGGGAAACAACTAACCGTGATAATATGAAGGAGGTTCACGAATTAACTCGGATCAATATCATTAAAATCAGATTATCAACAGTAACCCTTTACTATCGCTCACCAACTCAATTTTCACGTAAGGAAAACGATCGCGAGATCTACTGCTATCATAATATTACTTTGAAAGTAAGCAAGTGAATTCAGTTCTGAAAACGGTGTTTGTAAATCGTTACGCAACAAGATCTGTACCGAATACACGTAAATGACCAGTACTGTTTCTAACTAGATACAATTGCGATAGCCCAACGACATTACTAACTCGCTTTGCCACTGAAAACGACTAGTTATTCAGTCATTTTGGATAACTCATCTCCTTCTTATGGGATATCTCATCCTAAAGATCGTACTGAACCAAATATTTAAACTAATACCGCCATATAGGAAACTAATTACTGGTTTTTTACTAAGTGTGTCTTAATTACCTAGTGATGGTGCTAGGTATAACCACTACCAATTTAGTGATCAAACATGAACACTTAAAACTCTAACTAGTATCTCTTTACTAGAGAACAGTCGACCTCACTATCAAAATAAATTGGAAGCGACTCACCGAGTATTCCATTCCCAACTTGCGCGCACTCGTAACGTTCGTCTACGACCTGCGAACTGATAGCCCGCCGTTCCTCTTAACCTCTCAGATGTTGACACGTCAACCTTTGCGCTCAGCATCTGAATCGCTAGCCTCCAGCAGAGGCTTCAGGCTGCGACACAATATGGTATCTGAAACATGAAAAATATTACGAGAGTATATGTTCACACGGTTATCTTAACCATACACAGTTTTGATGGAAATTAACCGGTGCACTGGTGTAGTAACCTAAACCAATCAATCTGCCTATCTGACCTCCACAATCCAGTAACTGGGTAGCACGGTACCCTTTGGCAAGACTGGTGTCAGATCTCAAGCTTCGGACTACCCGTAAAGACTGTCAAAGATCTTCAAATGACAGCCTGGACCAACGGCTTAACGTGCTTTCCGAGGCACGAAGGAAACTCGGTATGTTGAAATGGTCACACATCCACGGACCGACATCGTCAAGCGTTGCTTAACTTAAGTTATTATTTAGCCACGAGCTCCTCTATTAAGGGATATGAAAATAATGGGCATAACCTAAAGTTTTATTTGTATGTGTATCATATTTAGTGGCATCTAATGAAGTATTTTGATATCCAAAGTCAAAGTTTCGCGCAAATCATGTTTGTTTTGTGTTCTTGATGCTTGACCCGAGGGATTTAGCTTGGTAAAACTATGATTTTATGCCACTGGAGCATTAGGAAAAATACTTGAAAGTAAACTTTATGACTTGGTACCATATTCAGAAAAAGATTTAGCTTGATTTGAAGTCTATTCAATACACACACAATTCCAATACACAATATAATATCTAGTTTAGCTACTTAATATTGTGCTACGAGTGCAAAAGAATGAGCATTAGTGTCTACCAATTGCTTGGCGCGTCTTAGCAAGCATGAAAATCCCTTCATCCTAGCAATAGACTGAACTACCTCGCACGGTGGATAGACAGGTAACTTGTTCACTCAATTGTTATTTTATGCTGGTCAAGATCATAATTAGGTAAATAATTTTTACTTAGCTTGTGGGTATTGGTGTTTTGTTTTTGAAAAACATCCTTTTCTGCAACTTGATCTGGCAACGAAGTAAATTCAGCTCATCCGAATGTCCTGGTCGAGTGGTCGGTAGGCTAGGCAAGGCGACTGTGTTGATGGGTCCAGTTGAGGCTCGGGTTGATCCCTTTCTTCTGATGTAAGAGCGGGCGTACTCAGGATTCTCAAATGATAACGATCAGACATCTTGTTTACACTTTTTATTACTCACACCAACAGTAAGTCTCACAACTTAATTTTATGAAGATATGTGCACAGTTCAATACAATTCAATACTGAGTTCTTTCGACTAGAACCAGCCTATTTATACGTTTAAAGAAATGACAAGACGTCACACAGCAACAACATCCGGTGACATTCGTTTATCAATTAATTATAGATTTAGGTTTGTAAAAATACAGTAATTGTGTACATTATTTGTTTAGTAATTAATAATACTTTTTACAAATATTTTGAACGAATATAGTTACCAATTATTTTATTGAAATAAACTAACAGTCGGTGAATCTACCTTCCATTTTTGACTTTAAAATATTACTCAAATAAAAACAAATCTTTACAATAACAATACATAATTCGTGTTTCCGTTATGTCATCTGCCTTTTTGACGTTTTGATTTCGTCTCTGCTGCTAGTTTCATTTACCAGCGCTATCATATATTATTATGTGTTTCTTTTATTGACACAAAATCTATATCTTTTGTCCGTTTCTTCAATGAGAAAATAGTCTAATCGCTTCCTCGTCGGCGATAGGACAAGTGTTTAAGCGTAGCATGATCAGCCTTTTTAACGTTCCCACTGCTGGGACATTGGCCTCCTAGCTGTGCGAAGGGTTAGGCAGATATACAAACACACCCACACTCACATTAAAATTTCACCTCTCAATTTTTATTCAGAATCTGATAGTCAGTGCTTACCTTCAGGGTAAAAGTTTTCTAAATAAGGCCCCCAATATTTTTATCCAAACTGCTTTGGGAATGCGTGGTGACTCTGGCTCTACTTGTTTCAGGTCAGGTCATCATAAATATGAAGAGCCCTTCTTATACAGTATGGGGTCGACGATACGACAATACTGGTGATACTAGTGCATACGAGTAGTTTGAAACTGTCCAATAAATCTTAAATAAAAAATCAATATTGACTAAACTATTGGATATATTGTTAAATGCAGACTGGGAATGTTAATCGATACTCGTATATGAAGTTAAAATTATTGCCGTATCGTCATCCCCACACTATATAAGTGGTTATATACTACTATAACTGGTTTCATATAAGTTAGAAATATAGAGTTTCGAAGTACTAACATATTCTCCAAAGTGGACCATTGATAAGGATTCTAATTGCTTGATTTTCTGTTCTAGGGCTTCAACATCATCTAGCAGCGATTCGGAGTCTTTGCCTCGCACGCCTATGTTCGAGGAGTTTGTGGACAGCTCCCGGAGACTACGACCTAGTAGCTCGACCCATGGTAGTTCTTCGCCAATAAGAGGTTATAAAACAAACATGTTACACACTTTTTCCCGTTTCTTTGCTCCTGTAGCTTAAGAATTGCAGAGCGATTCTGTGAAGATCTCTCTGTGAAAACTTAGATGATGTTACCATGAAGTGAGCTATCAATCCGTCCAATCAAGGTGGAATAATCCTCCTCACCTAAGTTTTTAAGTTGAGGTATATTTTCTCGAGATAAAAAAATAATAATTTGACACTTGGCGATCGGATCAGTAGATCTAGAGGTTACCATTTACAAACAGACAAATAAACAAAAAGAAATCATTTTTCTTGCTTTATTGACTAACTCCTGGCCTACAATGTTTGTGTTAACAGGGAGTGGAGGTGACTGGGAGGTCATGATGCTAGCAGACGAGCTCGAGAAGAGGGAAAGAGAAAAGGAGCGAGAAGACGCCTGGAGACATCTCTATCCCACAACTCTGAGAGACTTAGAAGAGGTAAGATTGGTTTCTGAAAATCTATGCCTTGGCTGTGCTCGAAACGGAATGAAATCGCCGACAAAAGCCAAGAATAAACTTTTTATCACATCTATTCAAAAAGAGCTACTTTATTCATCGTAAACAAGGACCAAAATAGCTCATGATTAATGACTAAACCTTACTAAAAGTGATTTGAATTTGGAATGTGGATATTGTTAGTAAATGTTTCAAATTTCCAATCAGCAAAGAGATGAATCACAAACCATGCGGGAACAATGTATTGAATAAGTTTTTCCTTAAAATATGCACCTTAATAAATTTGAATAAAGGTAAGATAATGATGATGATGCATTAAACCTGACCAGATCAGCTACTAGGCTTTCATGACGCGCTTGGAGTCGTTAGCATTACTATTCACATTGATTTCCTCTACAGGAATCAGACACCCCTCAACGCGACGACAGTCCCGACGAGTACTCGAACATCGAAGACTCCAACTCCTCCTCCACCACTCATCTGCTCTCCCAGTCCATCAGCGATGCCTCCCAGCGGTCACTGGAGACCACGTTCACTGAACAGACCAGCACACCAGGGAGGGAGCCGAGGCAGAGGCGCGTTGCGTCTGTGGGAGAACCGGTAAGAATAAACTTGTAACTCTCCCATAGTTCATAAATATGCTTAATTTTTCTTTGAAGTAGTTAATTGGTCAAAAATTGATTTAATTTATAGCATAAGATCTAAGGAACAGATTAAATCAGACGTGGATCATTGAACTTATTCTAAAAAGAATAGGGAAATTAAATTTGGGCGACTCCAAACTGTACATATAAAACTTTTGCAAGCAACTGTCGTCCCTCCTTGATTAGTGTCAATTATTTAAACACTGAAATCAGAATTAGACTCTACGAGGCCAGGAAATTTCTAGCATCACGACTTTGAAGCTTATTGGTTAAAAGCTTCATCTCATTTAAAAGTTATTATCCCATCCACTATGCATGTTGTGTCTTCTAAGGCAATTATAAATAGGTAGGTCACTAAATAACCATAAGAGAACTGATAGTTCTTTTGTTGCCACATGATGCTCTTGAATCATAGAGACCTATGTCAGATAATATCGGTTGAAACGATGATGATGATTGATACTCATGGATCCATTACCATTCTCCAGGTGCAACCAGAATCCTTCCTCCGCCAGTCCCGAGGCCTGATCCTACGAGCCGCGAGCCTGGACCGCGAGACCACGCCTTCCACCTCCACAGCCACGCGACGCTTCGGCTCCCTCAAGAGCGCCAGCACCGACTCCCACAAGAGACTCTGATCCGCTCGGCCAAGCGGACGAGCCCAGTCCGACGCCTTCCAAAGAGGTCCAAATGAAAGAAATGTGATACGAGATACGGCTCAAAGTTCTCTGGTTAATGTAAAACAGAATGATTTAGGAAAGGGTAAAACTGATGCAAACGAGGCTAAACATGATCAAGATGGGGGTAAATCTGATCAAGACGGGGGTAAACGTGATCAAAAATGGGTTAAACGTGATCAAAATGGGGGTAATCGTAATCAAAATGAACGTAGTGTAGGTAACAATGTGGATCAAGGAACGACTGCGGGGAATGGAGGCCAAAACGATAGAGAGATTAGAAATAACGAACGAGAGAATGCGAATCCGAACATATTTGATCAGCTGTCAGTCAGCGGTCAATTACTGATCGTCATTATTTTCTTTGACGATGACTTTGACTATGTAATTTTCTTTGTACTACAATAAGTGAACTGTGTTGTGTTATGGGTGAAGATATTGTATGACTGTTTTTATACTCGGTGCTGGCTAATTTTGGAAAAATCATCAGATCAGTCAATAAAACTGGCTTTTCCTGCACATTTCAGACGTTTTTGGAGTCAACAAGATCAAGTATATTTTCACCACTAAGTTAGTTAACCTGAAGTCAATGTTAACTTCAACATGTTTTCCAAAAGTATCTCACGCCGAGTACGTGTACTACTGTTTCTATTTCATCTACTCTTATCGTAGTTCTATCCTACCTATCTAGAAATCTATTGTAGATATTTTAGCCCCTAGCTTAGTGAATAGAATCTAAAGTTTATTTAGTGGATTAAATAATTTAAATGTTTATATTCTCTAGTCTTGTTATTTTATGGTGCACAAATAAAATCAATCTATTAATATATGTCAAGTGTGTTTTAAAAAACGTACTATAAAAATTGCCTCCTGATTTAACTTAAGTTTAACTTGATAAGTTCTTTTAACGAACTTTTTCAATGGTACTAAGTGAGTCTTAAAAATATATTTATTAATGGTTTGCCTATTTAAAATATAAATTATATTTATTTTACTATTCAGAAAATATATAAATTATACTCTATACTTACTGTTGAAAAGTTATTGCAAGATTTTTAACTATATTTTTTTTATTCAACCTATATTTTTGCATTGCTGGCCAGAGTCAGTGCCAGAAGACAGGCGTCATCGCCGAGAGGGCGTCGCATAAGAAACGCCGCTAACTGTAAAAATAAATATTTATAATTCGTTATTTTCCTCTACATTTATAATATTTTAAGTATGTTTCACTATGATGGTACAGCAGTATAATGTCGCAACGATTAAATAACATTTATCAAAATATCGTCTGATAAATCAAAACTCATTGTCACTTTTTGGCCCAGTTTTGTGATTGAAAACAAAGATCAATATGACTTGCATATTAAATTTTCAAATAAATGAATCGATTCAATATTACTACGCATAATGTTATTACTGTACGGTACCGCACTTTAACCAATGATAATTAATTATCTATATATAATTTTGTTTAATGTTGACTAATAATAAAACAAATATAGGCATTATATCTAATATATTATATCCTTTGCTGTGCTAACCGTACCTTACAAAAATTAGCACAACATTTAATTATAATTATTAAAACAGTTAATAAAAATCCTATTAATTTATGAACTCTTGATACTAAGTAGATAGGTAGTTGTATGAAATGTTTAATTTTAACAAAGTCCGTTTGTTTTAATATTAGTGCCAAATAACTATTTATAGTAGCATCTTTTTAAATTAAATAATTTATGTAGATGTTATTAGATATTATTGTAAATAATATATTTAAAAAAACATTTATTAAAAAAATATTGTAAATTAGTGTGTTATTATATAACCACAAAGATTTAGATAATTACTGAAATTAGAAATTATAGGTATCAATTACACTACACTGAAAGATAAAGTTAGGTAATGATAATAAATAAATTATAATATATAAGAAACTAGAGAGATTGATAACTATATCGGTACAGAGGTAAGTGCATCAGCTCTGATAAATAAATACTAGATACCTACCTATTAAATAGAATATCTGCCAATACCATAGGCATCAACTCTCCGTAAAAAAAGCGAATTATTGAACATTCATTAATGAAAACCATAAATATTTACCTAAATTATTAATGTGTGTATTTATTTAAGAGATTCCCAATTCCAACAGATTGCTGTAAAATGATTCAAAAAATATAATTCGTATCTATAATTTCAGAGTGCAAAAAATGAAAAATAAAGTTATGTTTGCTTTTCTCTTGTTTTGTTGCAAATTGAGTTTTTTTTATTTTTTCCTGTTTATCTTTCATTCTATGTTTTATTACAAATTAACGTTAATTGCGTAGTAACCAATCAGACGACTCAATAATACCATTTTTATTTCTAAAAATTACATCCTCCTTCACTGAAAATATTAATTGGGTTTTGCTATCTTTTTTCTTACTAACAACTTAAGTTGTTTTGTATTATATAAACTAAAGTTTTGGAATTTCGGCGGTCCTAATTATTTTTTATTGAGTTTCTAAAAGTGGTGTAACCATACCCATAGAGGTACGATTATTTGACTAACAAACTCATCAAATTTAATATCCGGCATTCGCAACAAAATAAGGAATCCGAATTTCAAATATCATTATCTAAAATAAAAAGCTAAACATTAAACAACTGGGTACAATTTTACACTTTTTAAATGTAGATGTACCGATAATATTGTTTTACTGTAGCAAAAGCTTTCTTGATGTTTAAAAAAGAATTATGCAATATTCTGGATTCACTAATTGATTATGTTATGAATGTGCGAATTTGTAAAGATATGTAACACATGTGTATGTTTTAATATATGAATCTGGATTCTTTTTGTGGTCCATTGTGCTTTTTTTGCTAAATTGTTTTTTTTTAAATTTCGTTTTTATTTACCATTTCATGATTTAATTTCTAAATATTGTAAAATATATTTGTATGCCTCGCTAGGCAAAACATGTCAGTGCGAAAAAAAAAAAAACTTCCTGCATGCCTACTGTATGTGAACTCATGTTTGGACAAATAAATTATATTTATCTTTAACACTGGTCAGTAAAATTTTGTAACAAGGAAAGTGCTTCCTGATTTTAAAATACTTGTCCTCATAAACTATGTTAACTTTGTTTTGATCTAGTTTTTGAGTTACAGGCATTATTTTCACTTTACCTTGTATTTATATAATTTTAATGTTTAATTCTGTTAAAACGGTTCTATGTAACATTTTTTTTATCTGTTTAATATATTAACAAAAGAACACACTTTAGTTTACGAGACGGATTCTAATAAGACGAATGTATATTTTAATTAATTATAAATTATTAGTTTTAGGTCTAAAATCATACGCAAAAATAACAATAAAATAAATAAAATGAACCTGTCTTATTACTTTTTCACTTGTTTTTGTTAGTAGTGTGGGATATCTTGCAATTAGAAGGAACTTCATTATTATTCCTTTATTCATTTATATTCTTATTTAATACATTTTAAATATCTAAAAAAAGAACACTTAAAAAAAAACAAACAGAAGTATAAAAAATATAGACCCACCGGGATCCAAGCTACGCGAAGGTTAGGACTCCAGAGACAGGAACCTCCTCACAATGCGAGCCGTATCGAGGAGTATCTACTGCCTTCTGTATCAGGCCCTTGAACCGCGCAATGACAGCCTCGACAGATGATCTTCGAGGCTCTTGGCTATCAGGCCGTTGGCTGTAACAACAATCGGCAGAATGATCGCCGAGTCCACATACCGCATGTCGACAACCTCGTGTGCTAAGTCGAGATACTTGATTTGTTTCTCTTTCTCAGCTTTCACGAGGTTCTCGTCATGCGGGATGGTGACAACGATTATCATTGTGCGGCGGGCTAATCGGTCTATCACCACTATACCTGGCTTATTGGCAACAATACACATCAGTGATGATAGACCGATCCTAGTACAACGTGACATGGTAATTTTCGAGAACTGGGTCGGGCACATACTTGTAATGCGGTACCTCAGAATCCAGTAGATGAACTACATTATTATTATTATTATAATGCTATTTTAAACAAGAGATTCAGCGATAATAATAATTACTTATCATTAAAATGCCGATAAGCCCCCGTACATGTCAAAACTATAATAGTTCGGCTGTGAAAAAGGGACAGATTTATACAAGTCATATACATCTGTCCCTTACACACACTGAAAATAACCTTACTCTGAGAGGTTATGGTTACCCCCCTGATCAGTCAATTTTGTGGACAGCGACAACAGTGTTTCTCAGCTTTAGGTCCGCGGACCTCCGGTTGTCCGCGAGTATATTTATGGAGGTCCGTAGTCTCATCTATGGACCATTTAACAATAATAATAAATGCCACTAAAAGCCCCGTAATCATTATGCTTACGTAGATAATTTTAGAGCACGGATAATTATGTCCGTTATGAAAACAACGGAGGAAAACAAAGGAGTTTTGGAGGGTTTTTCCAGTTAGTACCGACGGGCTGTGACCGGTACCGTACACGAATGAATTCAGGCGCACGTGAAGAAGTTGAACATCATTTCTACATTCAGAGAGAGGCTTCAGTTGGTAAAATTATGCCAAATAAAATCTGGTGCGATTTGTGAAGAAATGAGAAGCGTTCACAAGCAATTGTTATTAATAATAATAATAAATCATTTTATTTCGGACAACTATGAGATCCATAAATTGTTAGTCACAGGTTTGCACTTAAACACTATTGTTAGTAACTTAACTACAGACAAATTAATAAATACTAAGGTATATGTCTTCTCACCAATTGCCTCACTATGGTGGAGGACGTATCGGCCGCCACAGCTTTCAGGATGCTATTGTGACTGCCTCTTATTCTACTCAGGAGCGAGGCTGTTTTCTTGCGGATGATAGCATGAAAGCCATCAGTATGGGCTACCGCAAACATTTCTGAGGCACTGCAAAAACGAGGCAATCGCAACAGCATCCTAAAAACATTATTATATTGGACGCGCAGAACATCCAGCGATCTTTTCGAATAGTTGACCCAAAGACTACCGGTGTAAAAACTTTGACAATATGCTTTAAAAAGCGTTATCTTTACTTGGTCAGTACACCGGGCAAATCTTCGTGCCAACATATTACCCCTGACCGCCAGAGCTCTACGCTCCCGTTCAATATCAACATGGTCACTGAGGTCGTCGGTAAGGAAATGCCCAAGATATTTGAACTTTTTCACTCTACGTATTGGTGTTCCGTTTATGGCAAGTTCGAGTGTACTATCCCTGCACTTACCAGCGACCCAAAGACCATGTATTCACACTTTTTGGCATTATATATCAGTCCATGTGCAGCAGCGAAGGTCTCACATACCTTAAGCAACTCTAGGATCGCTCCCGGTGACGGCCCCAGCAGCACCATGTCATCCGCATAGCTGATGTTGTTGCAACTAACACCATTTACCCTGCATCCGACACGCATGCTGCTAAGCTCGACAATGAGGTCATTAACATATAGGTTGAAGAGCCGGGGAGACGAAAGACCACCCTGTCTCACCCCGCACTCCAACCCATATGACTCCGAGAGTGCATTGGACCATTTAACACGGTTCGTTTGGCTACGATACCAATACTGCAGTACACTGAGCAGTTCCTCCGGTATACCAGTACTCCTCAACCTGCTCCAAAGCACGTCGTAAGAAACGAGATCAAACGCCTTGGAGAGGTCAAGGAAGCACGCGTACACCGGCGTCTTACGGTCAGTGTAGTATTTAACGGCATGCTTGACACCCAGGATGGCGCTTTCGGTCGATAGTCCAGGACAAAACCCAAACTGTGCATCGTGCAACTTAATATATTGGGCCAAGTAACAGTCAAGCATGCTGTCGAACACTTTAGCCATAACAGTAGCAAGAGAGATTGGGCGGTAGTTGCTTATGTCCGAGATGTCTCCTGTCCTATTCTTCACGATGGGCACAATAATGGTCTTAATTAAGTCTTCCGGCAGATACGAATGGCTAAGACACATCGTATAGAACAAGGACAGTACCCTCGGCATACGTGAGCCCGCATATTTTAAATGTTCTATGCTAAGTCCGTCATGCCCAGGGGATTTCCCCTTACTCATACGATTTATCACCGACCTCACTTGCTTCGTGGTGAAGCGTAGCAGCGGCTCCTGCCCCTGGACATGAGAAACAAAGCCGATTCCTGACACTGAGGGGCCCAATGGAGACCTTACTTTGAAATGGTCCCTAAATAAGTTAGCAATGTCCCCATGCTCAGTAACACCCCCCACCTCAGCCGCAAGACCAGGCCTAGCCTCCAGCTTACCCGTGGACTTACAAAATTCACAAAAATTATTAGTAGCTCGTTGTTCTGCTAATACGTCCATTTTAATTTGATCCTGCCTATTTTGACAGTACCTAAGCCGGCTTTTGAAAATTTTACGCGCATCGTACATTTGATAGTAAACATTTCCAGAGGTAGGTCGGTCGGCCAAAACCCAAAGCTGGAATCTAAGCCTGGCCTCTCGGTGAGCGTCTCGAACATGTTTGTTCCACCCACATAACGGACTACCCCGCTTAGGTCTCCTGTGTGCTTCATAAGATTCCCTCGCCGCGCCACAAAGGATATCTACAATATTCTTGTACAACTTATCAAGAACAAGTTTGTGATCATCCAAGCTGCATGACCCATGACTGCACCCCTCAAACTCCTGTGGGAAGTCTACCTCCCGCAGTTTATTAGAGCACATGTCATGGTAACTTTCAATCTCAGACTTATTCCTGACGCCCCACACAATAGCACTTCAGGGTGCAGCCCCGGTCAATAACTTTGGCTTAACTCCTTCCAAGTAAAATGTAACATATATAGGTAAGTGATCAGACACATAAACATCTTCGACAATACCTACACTAACAATTGTCTGCCAGGCTGACGAAGAGACCACACAATGATCTAACCACCTCCTACAGCCGTGAGCCTCGCTAATGAAGGTGTAATAATTTAGATCACATCCTAACTTCTTTGTATCAGCACAGACCCAGGATTGATCGTTACAAAAACTTAACAGTTCAACATAAAATAATTCATCCGGATGTGCATTAAAATCACCCAATATATATATGTTTTCAACATCATACGACGCAATTATTGCACTAATCTCACTTAAAACCTCAGTAAACAAAGGCAGGTTGTCCGGTGAGTTTGTAGGAATATAAACGGCAAACACAACAATAGTGCGACTACCCGAGACAGCTTTAATGGCCACTAACCGAGAGCTATTACAGGTTATTACCGATACAGACTCAAAAACACCCTTTCTCCAGAGAATGGCCACTCCTCCGTACGGCCGTCCCCCTAGGAGCCCTTCTGAAGTATCTACAGCAGACTTACCAGTGAATTCAAATTCTGGACTTATTGTTCCTAACATTGGGATATCATTAGGTAACAGCCAAGTCTCCTGTAGACAGATCAAATCGGACCCTTCACATAATTCTTTTATATTAGCAAGTGACCTTTTCGCAGATTTACAACTTGACCATTATTTTGAAAATTCATGCTGAGTTTTATTGTTATTCATTTTACGAGCCTCAGGAGCCTCTCTATTTGTTAGGTACATAAAATGCACGAAACGTCTAAAAGTAATACCATCAGGCCATAGCTGATCATTTAAAAATATGTCCACCTTGTATTTAGATCTTATTAGATACATATACATTATTGCATTCTGACCTGCGTTTGTTGTTTCGTACTAGTAAAGTTGTGGTTTATTTTTGAGCTGAGAGATAAGATCAGAATGTTCTTTTTGAAGAATTATGTAGGTGGTGTCAATAAACATGCTGATCACTTCAATGAGTTTTAATGGCTCACAATGGCAGCATATTTAGCTGATATCTTGCCCTTGAACGAGCTGAATTTGGGTCTACAAGGGAGAGATATAAACATCTTTCAAGTTAAAGATAAAATAGAAACGATGCTACAAAACACTTTGGACTAATCGTGTATTCAAAGATTCGGTTAATTTATTTAGTTTTTTTGGATTCCGATTCTAATTCGGATCGGATGTAGTACGTTACCACCCTTAGTAGTAACATCTATTTAAATATCACTAATTTTGTTGCAAAAAAACCTGCACCAACAACTTTTTTTTGTATTGTCCAACTGCCGTTTTTTTATTAAGAGGGTCCTTGAAATTGTGCTTGATTTCTTAGGGGTCCGTGGACTAAAAAGGTTAGGAAACGCTGGAATAGAATATAGTTTATTGAACAACAAGACTTATTTAAATTTCGGAAGTCGGTGTTCTTGTTTTATTTGTTTGTTTTTTGACACCGGCTTCCGAAATTGAAGTTATTTTTTCACAAGTTTTTTTATTTGGAAGTCGGTTGTAATTTTCTGTATTTTTTTTTCACTTTTTAGTTGTGGTATATATCTATAATGCCCACAGATTTGGCAAAATAGATTACCCGAATAACACGAAACTCTGTAGAAGGCGTTTTTTCTGTTCTGTGACGAAACTTAAATACAATCGGCAAATTTAGAGTGTATCAGGGTGAACTGTACACGTCTGCGTACCACTTTAGTGCTTACGGTGTGTTATGAAATGGTGTAAACAATAAACAGAAATGCGATTGCTGCAATGCCGAAAGATTTAACATCATTTATTGAAGAGTTCTGTTAAATATCTCCAAAGTTCTTCATCCGATCTTAATCAAATTTAAATGGGACACACATGGACATGAGAAACACCAGCTCTCAAATAAAAAATCATCAAAATCGTTTCACCTAGTAAAAAGTTCTGAAATGAAACACATAAAAAAATACAGTCGAATTAATAACCTCCTCCTTTTTGAAATCGGTTAAAAAAGTTACACTTCTATAAACTACGCCTAGTACCTACTTAGGTACCTCTTAAGGTTTTTCCCACCTCCACTTTCTACCCTTAAGGGATACAGATAGCAATATTTTTCGAAGAATATTACACACAGTAGCTGGACATAGGTTTCTTCAATTGCACGCTTTTTTTCTCGATTCTCGGCAACTTCATCCAGCTGCTATAAGCCATCCGGCGAAGATTACCGTACCATTTGTGTTTTATTCCAAGAATATAGCGTAGTTTGAAGAGACCTTTGGTTATATGGTAATTTTTTTATTTTTTTTTTTATAAAAAAACGTTGCCCCACACTAGGAATTTCTTCCTGTATCGTGGGTGCGTTTACAAACATATAAACTCACATACACAACACCCAGAGCCGGAACAACATCTGTATGTCATACAAATATTTGTTCCGTGCGGGAATCGAACCCGCGACACGCAGCGCAGCAGTCAATCGCTCAACCACTGCGCCAACCGTGCGCCCTACATGCGCCTAACATGAAATTCCATCGCACACTCCCCTTTAAGTAACCTATGATAAATACCACCAGGCTGGCAAATCGGCATCAATGTCCAAGGAAATGGAGCTTTGACACCATCAGGCCTTCATTGCGGAAGAGTCTCATGGCCCGTTCTTCGATCGACTCTAGTGCATCAAGCTGGTATTAGGCAGGTCCATCCCAGAGATAAGAGCTCCATGTATGATCGAAATTGCGCTTGGTACAAGTTGAACAGCTGTTCAGGCGTGAAGTGCCGTCTCACCTTTGAAAGGATCCCCAACTTTCTGGCAGCCAGCAGAGTGTTTGCCTCAATGTATGGACCAAAATTAAGGGTCGATGTCAACTTATATAACACCAAGAAGCTCAAGATGGTCCGTTATCGGCACGGTCATACATCGAAAAGATGAACCTTTTTATAAGAAAAGTGACACGCCTTTCTTAGCAGCATTGTAACTGACCCGATTGATATCTTAACATTCGAAGATTGCATTCAATGACAGTTTCTGTTCCGTGGGTTCAAACGCTCAACCATGGCCTCACCTAGACACTGGGTCTGTGGCCCAGTTACCCAAGCGTTGGACACGTTTCAGTCAGTAACAGTGCTGTCGTCTGCATACCCAAAGGTTTTAACAGATCATTTATGTGCAGCAAGAACAGTGTAGCTCAGAGCACCGCTTTGAAACGTTAATCAGAAAACACCGCCACTACGGGATCCGGAATTTAGGGAGAGAAGCTAGGGTATGTTTTGGTGGGAATCGCTGTTGGTGAGAACAGCATTACCTATAAAATGCCAAAAATAACTTCTGCTGTACTCGTGGCGGAGTACCGTATAAAGCAGAGCCCTAGCCAGTCCGAGTCATCCACGTCCCCGTCGTTCTCCCTGGGACCTGCTGCAACCGCGCCGACGCGCGTCCGCCACCCCGAGTTGCAGCTGAGCTAACGGATGCAGGGCGAAGGGCGAATATTCTGCGCCTTAAAACAAAATCGTCTCACTAGGGAGGATACCCGAAATGAAACCGAGCACATCCGAAGGCTCTAAGGCGGCAGCCCCGCTATCGGATTAAGGCACAGTGGGCTAATCACTCGCTTGCCCGACAACTATAGATTCCTGAAACTGAAACAGTAATAAGAAACCGGACCGATTTTTTACCGACGACTTTTGGCTTGAAATTACGGACACGAATTGCATTCTGGAATGTACGAACGATGAGCGAGGACAGTCGACTGGCCCAGACAGAAGCAGTAATGCTCAGCTACAAGTTGCAGATTCTGGGTCTAAGCGAGGTGAGAAGAAACGGATTTGGTGAGCTGAGAACGTCCGGAGGCTTGACTTTGCTGTATTCGGGAAAAGAAAGTGAGGAGGATGTGCGCGAGTATGGCGTGGGATTCCTTATTTCTAATACAGCTAGGAAAAGTCTGGTGGACTGGAAACCGATCTCAGACCGGATCATATACGCCCGTTTTAACTCAAGAGCACGGAAGATCTCCATTGTACAGTGCTACGCCCCAACCAATGCAGCACCTGGGGATACCAAAGACGATTTCTACAACGCCCTCAACGCCACCCTTAGGAGCATAAAGAAGCAAGACATCGTCATCGTCATGGGGGACCTGAATGCAAAGGTTGGGAGTGTTAACACTAACCGCGAACGGCTTAAGGTTACACACGGTCTTGGAATATGCAATGACAATGGGGATCGGTTTATCGAGTTTTGTCAGAACCACGACCTGACCATCGGAGGAACATTGTTTATTCATGGTGACCACCACAAATACACCTGGAACTCACCCGACGGAGTCACCAAGAACCAGATCGACCATATTGCCATCAGCTCCAAATGGCGTTCTTCATTGCTTGATGTCCGTAACCGTAGGGGCGCCGATATAGATAGTGACCATCATTTGGTAGTTGCTGAAGTTCGGCTCAAGGTAGCGGTAACCCGTGCAACTGGAGAACCCGGCAAGGTAGGGCGAAGGTACGATGTGAGCAAACTTTTTAACTTGGACACCCGTAAGGCATTTCGCCTTGAGCTACGCAATCGGTTCTCTGGACTGGAGGATGCTGCAGACTCAGTGGACGAGGAGTGGAGCCGCATTAGAAATGCCTATACGGAGACCAGTTCCGTGGTCCTTGGACACAAGTCAACACATGCGCGCGAGGACTGGATGTCACTTCACACGTGGGGCCTCATTGAGGATAGAAAGAAATTACACCTCAAACTGCTTGAGACCCGTGATGATGCCGAACGAGCCGACCTTAACGCTCAATACCGCCAGAAGCGCAAAGCGATTTATCGCAGTACGCGTGCAGACAGAAGGCGGTGGGCTGACGATATTGCTGATCGTGCTCAACATGCTGCGAACACCGGCAACTTGAAGGAGCTGTATAAAGCCACGAAGACCTTGGCAGGAAACAGAGGGCTTAAGAAGAAGCCGCTTAAATCCAAGGAGGGGCAGCTTATTGCGACGTCGGAAGGGCGGCTGCAACGCTGGCGCCAGCACTTTGAGGAGGTCTTCGGATCGTCGACATCTTTGACACCTGACGCGCTGCGGATAGGTTCTGTGCCACCTCGACCGCTCGACATTGATACGGAACCACCGTCAGCCTCTGAAGTGACTGAAGCGATCTTCTCTTTGAAGGCTGGCAAAGCACCTGGACTCGACCTGATTACGGCGGAAATGTTACAAGCCGACTTAGCCTCCGCTGTCGACGTGCTGACGCCTTTAATTGAAAGGATATGGACCGCTGAAGAACTCCCGGACGACTGGAACAAGGGACTTTTAATTACCGTGCCCAAGAAAGGTGATCTCAGTAGTTGCGATAACTGGAGGGGCATTACGTTGTTGTCGACTCCCTCTAAGGTCTTCTGTAAAATAATCCTTGATAGGCTGTCGAGGGCCGTTGAGCCTCTTCTGCGCGGGGAGCAGGCGGGTTTCCGTTCGAGCCGCTCATGCACGGACCAGATCAACACTCTTCGTATCATTCTTGAGCAGGCATCAGAATGGCAAAGGGAAATTTATCTTACTTTTGTCGACTTCGAAAAGGCCTTTGATACGTTGAAGTGGTCCAGCATCTGGTCCCGCCTTTTGGACATTGGAGTGCCGTCAAAAATAGTCCGCCTATTGGAGAGCATTTATAGAAAATATTCCTGCAAGGTGACTCACGAAGGACTCATTTCGGAGGACATCGCAGTGCACGCTGGTGTCCGTCAGGGCTGTCTTCTTTCGCCCCTCCTTTTTATAATCGTTCTCGACGGAATCATGTTGCGCACTCACGATAGCAGGCGTCGCGGGATAGAGTGGGGATTGACCAACGTCTTGGAAGACCTGGACTATGCCGATGATCTATGCCTGCTGAGTCATACACACGCTGACATGCAAGCGAAACTGAACGACCTGCGCCAGGAGGCGGCGAAAACTGGGCTTAAAATTAACATCCGAAAGACTCAAGAGATGCGTACAGGTGTGAAGAATTCTACACCGATGTTAATCGGCACAGAGGTTGTGGAACGCGTCCACAAATTCACGTACCTCGGGAGCGTCGTGTCAGAAACTGGAGGAACTGAAGAGGATATCGCTTCTCGGATTGCCAAAGCGCGAGCTACCTTCGCGCAGCTGAGACCTGTGTGGCAATCGCGGAAACTGACCCGAAGGGTTAAACTCAAAGTCTTCGGGTCCAATGTCAAATCCGTGCTGCTCTACGGGTGCGAGACGTGGAAGGTAACAAAGGACATCTCGCGCCAAATCCAGGTCTTCGTCAACCGATGTCTTCGTCGCATCCTCGGAATTTACTGGCCCGAGATCATCTCTAATGTAGAGCTGTTGGAGAGATGCAACGAGACCCCGATCGACCGACAGATCAAGCGGCGAAAATGGAGTTGGATTGGTCACACGCTCCGGAGGGATTCCGATCACATTCCTTAACAGGCCTTAGATTGGAATCCTCAAGGAAAAAGGAAGCGAGGCCGTCCCCGTCAATCTTGGCGACGTACCGTATTAGCTGAAGCGACAAGCATTGGAATGGCGTGGAGCGAGGTAAAGCGCAAAGCTCAAGACCGGTCTCGATGGAGGACTACTGTGGAAGCCCTCTGCCCCAGCTAGGGGACATAGGATCTTAACACACGGGATCCGGAACATCGCTCTGGATCTTCTTACCTCATACTTACTTGAGTAATAGGATTCAGAGCGTTGACGTTAATGGAAAAAGATCTCCCGGATCTATAGTAATAATGGGAGTCCCACAGGGCTCAATTCTTGGTCCTTTCTTGTTTATTATTCATATTAATGACTTGCCTTGCCTCATAAAGGATAACCATGATATAGTGTTGTTTGCGGATTATAGTGCACTTTTGTTTAAACTTAAACTGACGATGTAATCGTCAGTAACCACCGCTGAAGTTTAAGCGCGATCTTAAAAGTAGTTCACTGGTTCAATGTTAACAATTTACTTCTTAATGACAAAAAAACAAATCCGAGTCCGTGAAATTTCGGTTACGAAGTAGCCGTAGTATTTCTTGTAGAGAAGCTAACGCACTACACTACATCCGAACTCTATGCGTCCTATTCTGGCATAGTTTAAAATATTTTGAACTCGGAACTCAAATCACTGACACGGATTGGATGCCGTAATTGCCCTTATTTCTAATGCAGAACAGATATAATGACTTTCAAAAACCTAAATACCTAAAAGCCTCAGTAGCCAGGTTATTAAATTCCCGAAAACAATAATAGGTGTCTGCCAAAGTGCCAATGTCAAACGCAATAAATAAAACTCAAAGCTGTCAAAAATTAAGGAATCAATAGAATGGCAAAATATCGCGTAAAATAACAAAGTAAATTAATTACTAATTAGTTTTATTCGAAAATGTTCAATTAACTCTATTGTACGGTATTATTAACTCGGTTATCACACTCATCCAACGAGTTTCTTTGCCATTGTTATTTGCTTAGGGCGTCGAGATGTCGCCTCCTAAGCAACCCTGTAGTCTTTTTTTGTTGTCTGTTAAAAGTTCCATTCGTCTTATTAATTCAGCTTGTTATTTTATTGAAAAGACGTATCCTGAGAATCAGTACCACGAATGTGAGAGAGAGGCGTTTGATTTAAAATGCCAATTGATGATGATGCTGCCAGCCAGGTACCTATATACCCCATTGTTTACTACTATAATCTTTGTATCACTCTATTTTAAATAAAAAAGTAGTCTCTTGTTGTTGGAAATAAACTTTTATAATTCCTATTCCCTCATAGACTTAAGTGCGAAATTAAGTTTTCTTTTTATTTTATTGCTTTAAAAAGGGTCTGTTTATGTTCCTTTGTTTGATTAAAACCTTTACTGAAGTGCATTATTGAGGTTTAATGGTTGTTGTTTAAACATGAACTGCTTCAAATACCATCTTTCTGCAATAGAAATCAAAAGAGTCCATTTAACAAAAAATAAAAAAGTGCTGAAGTCATAAAAGAATGGGTACAGTATGTATAGAAAACTTTATTTCGTGTCATCATTAAATTATAAAGAAATAGATTTCAATGTAGGTATATAACAAATTAGATTCTACTCCAATAAGAATGTGTTCAAAAATCTGTCTCCTGAGTTTAAAACATTTTAAAATTGGCACTGTTCCATAAATAGTTTAAGAGCGGACTCTAGTCAACAGGAATTTGAAAAATAGGTATTTGAAGAAACTATTGCCGTCGCGTCACCTCCAAACTCACCGTAATCACTGTAACTGCAGCTCAGGCTGATTTTACCTACAAAAACTTTGACTAAAAGACGTTTCGTATTCTGCTGTTTTCTTCATGAAAACTGGTCTGATCTAAAAAATTCTTATGACAAAATTTAGAGGAAAAGTATATCTATGCGTCTATCATTTCCTTTTTTGTTAAAAACTTATAAATTTTGTCTGCAAGTCTTCTGAACATGGCGGTAAAAACGGGCATTTTTTTCGGATTTTTGGATTGTCATATTTCTTTTTGTGATTATGTTTTGGAAAAAAGGAAATGATACAGGCACGTATTAATTAGACCTAGATTTTATGGATAAAAAATCATTGCTCTAGAGGCATTATCCACGAAGAAAACAGTGGAATGTGTTAGTATGGAGAAAGTCTCACTAGAGTCCCCTCTTAAGACTGTTGTTACTGTGATCAAATAAAATTATTGTGCAATCTTGGATTATATTCCAAGGCTATAAGATATATCTCTATGGTACATATAGATAACTGCATTATTTAGTCATCCCTTTTTTTGCAATATTTGTTCACTCGAGAAATACTCAATTGGTTGCACTTATCTAAACTATTGTAGCTGGCTGACCACAAAGTAACCTTTACTCACCTTGTAGGTTTTGGAGTTCTTTATTTAAATAGATGGATGAGTCATCATAAATGTGATGTGTTCTTTGCCTCATTTAATAGTATATTATTCAACTAGTGAATAAAAGACGGATTTAAAGCGAGGGCCATAGATGAATCACAAACAAGTGAAGGATTCTAACGACTGAATCACGACCGTAGGGAGTGATTCATGATGATTGAATCACGAGCATAGCGAGTGATTCAAGTGTTAGAATCATGAGCGACGCGAGTGATTCATGGCCCTCGATATAAATCCGTTTTATTCAAGAGTTGCATACTAAATTTTATACCATGACTTCGAGAAAAAGCAAGATCTAAGCGAAAAGCACAAGGAATATTACGAGTAATAAATAAATGGTTTATTTCCTTCAAAATTTACAAAACATGTGAAACCCTGAGCCCTGAGCTAGGTGCTGTTACCTGTGTTTCATGGGCCAGTGACCACCACCGTTACTTTAAATAATTTTAGTTAATTAAACACCATTGCAATTAATATTAGAATTACAATCCAAATAAGTATTCAATAAATATCATAGACTAAAATCAAAATCATTATTAAAATCCTCAATATTAAAAAAACACAAAATTAAAATTGAAGAAGGAATTTGAAAGTCGAATATTCTCTGCACAAGAAGTTTGTCTCGAGTATTTTTTGCGCAAGGAGGTTACATAGCATTGAGATGGACGTCTAATACATTGGTGTGTTCCAAATTCAAACTCCAAAACAGTGATTAAAAGTGCTTTTTATTCACTGTTTTCAGTGAATAAAATAAGCTTTTTAGAGGGGGAATGGTATAAATATTTTTACATGCAAAATTTGATTTACTTTGTTGATCTACTGTTGTGTTTGAATATGGAGATGTCTTTTAAAATAATAACATTGTCACTAGTAAAATTTTGTCTGCAAAAAGAGCTCAATATTTATCTTTGTCTGTTATTTTCTTTATGATAAAAGGTAGATAAGAGCAAAATAAACTCAAACATTTTAATCACTGTCATTAACTCATTACTTAATATCAACTCTGTAATTTATACATTCAACAAAGCTTTTGCCTTTACCACAGACCTAAACAACACATGTTTTTGTTTGGTTTGAAAAAGGTTATATCTTGTGTTAATTATTTCACAGATAGAATGCTTCTCCAACTCTGAATGTCATAGGTCACTTTTTATCCTGAAAAATATTCTGTGTGATAGGCCACAAGAAAAATCTAGTGATAAAAACTAATTATAGTTAAAAAAAAGTATAAAACAGGCTTTAATAGATAACCTAAATAAAATGAATTTAAATTAAGAATAGTGTGATTAACAAAAATAATATTTTATTGTAAAAAAGCAAGGGGTACTTGATGTCAATTGTTATGATATTTTATTGACAGATATTGGTAAAAGTAGAGTCAATTTGAAAATATCTTTAAAAGCACCCAAGTTTTTTTTCTTAATTGTAAACTTTCTGTTCTTAATTTAAACTTATTGAAAATTATTTTCTACTTTTCAGTTTGGTTTCCTTTAAAGCGGGCCACAAGAAAAATCTAGTGATAAAAACTAATTATAGTTAAAAAAAAGTATAAAACAGGCTTTAATAGATAACCTAAATAAAATTAATTTAAATTAAGAATAGTGTGATTAACAAAAATAATATTTTATTGTAAAAAAGCAAGGGGTACTTGATGTCAATTGTTATAATATTTTATTGACAGATATTGGTAAAAGTAGAGTCAATTTGAAAATATCTTTAAAAGCACCCAAGTTTTTTTTCTTAATTGTAAACTTTCTGTTCTTAATTTAAACTTATTGAAAATTATTTTCTACTTTTCAGTTTGGTTTCCTTTAAAGCGTGTTTTTTAGTTTTTAAACGACTTATTATTAATGCAACTACCACCCTGTGATGGAAGTGGGTAATTGGCGTGCCTACTGCCTTCCCTGGATGTGATAGCTGTTTCTCAGGCGGGCTCCGGAACATCTAGTTAATACGCGTAATTTTCGAAAGGCACTACCGTATGTTCGGATATAACTAAAAATTAAGCCATGCGCATGTCTTAGCACGCGCCTCGGTATAGTTCTCGTCAAACTTTTAGGCCGCCCTGAAGTTGGCTTTCCGAAGCGCAAGACACGGATCGGTGCTGTTTTTGTATGAGATTTACTACTACGCGGCCTGAGATTTAATACTTCAGGGCGGCCAAGAAGTTTGGCGAGAACTATACTTGGCAAAAAGACTACCGGGTATCGGATATTGTAATGTTCGAAGGTTATTAAATAAAAGTCGAGCGTTCCTGCTCAGAGCTATAATTAGGCTGACTCCATGTACAACTTCAATCTACCGACATACGTAATCTGATCTAAAATCACGTTCAAAGATTCCGTTACATAGATATCAAGCTAATAAAAGATTGTTAAGCAAGACAAAGCAGGAGACAGATTTGATCACTAAAACTAGTTATATCACTGTTAATTCACGCTGAATGTCAAGGTTAATAACATTGACATTCAAAACACACTGATAAATTAAAATATGTACTTGTTTTTTATTTTCCAGGTTATTCGATGTCCTCTGTTCAGAAAGAACATGCTGCCTGTATCGCGGCGACCCTCGCATTCAGCTGCACGTGCTGACGCATCCCAACATGACTGTCTTCCGCAAATGCGACCTCGATAACGGCATACCCCAGGGCTTCTGGATATCTACACTTTCCACCTTCAGCCGCTTAGTCGTTCTCGATCTCAAGTTCATTTGCACTGACGAGATTCTCGAGGTCATCGGCGAAAGCTGTCCCTTACTCGAAGAAGTAAACATTGTCTCTAGGGTAGACATATGCAAATCTCTTTTTAATGCCTCAGTTTTGATTAGGAACGTCTCAGACGCAGGTCTTTGCTTTATCACCAATTTGAAACAGTTAAGGATCTTGGCAATGGACCCCCCGCGGAACGAACGGGCGAATCGTATCGGGCGGTGTGTCTCTCAAGCCGGCATCATCATGTTGATCAGCGAGCTGCCCTACTTGGAGGAGCTACGCATCGAGTCCTGCGACATCGGTTCTACGTTAATCGGCAGTTCTGTGGACATTGGGCCTTTGAGTCTCAGAAAAATTAACAGTCATTTCGCCTCAGCGGATAGTATACGGAAGTTGATCAAAATATGTCCATTCCTCAGAGAACTGTCGGTAACGCATTTATCCGAACACAATAAAGACGCTATATTAAAACAGATTTCGATGAGCGAGTTAAGGTTGAATAGGTTGGATCTTTCATTCTTTTCCTACTCGGATTCAATGCAGCAGCTTTTAACGGTCAAAGGCAGTTATCTCACTCACTTCTCCCTGTGGGAGATTGACCACTCGTTAACCTTTGACGCGGTTCTGTCGTTAGGAAGATGTTGTCCTAACTTGATCACCCTCTGTTTAATGACTCAGTCGAAATCGTTGGTAATACCCAGGTTTTTTCGGCGACCAGATAAAATATACTCAGAACTCAGGAATTTAACAATAGGTAATGAAAATTTTAATATAGACCAAATGTTGACGTTTTTTGTAGAGTGTACAAATAATTTGCAAAGACTTACCTTAAAATATCAAACTAAGACTAATATAGACCAAACTTTGTTGCATTTATTGGAGAAAGGATATCTGAGAAATGTTAACTATCTGTGGTTGGATTGTACGTTGGAGGTCTCAAAGGATGTGGTAAAAAGCATAATTCAAATGTGCGAAAGGCTCCAAATGTTTACAGTTGATTTTTCAGAAGAGATGACCGATGTACACAAGTATATAACGGAAAAGAATTTGGATTTGAAGCTTGGTAGTTATTAGAATTTTCAATTCGATGTATTTATTGTAATTATTCTATTAGTGATAAATATATTATTTTTACATTATGTTAGTTTAATTGTTCCTATCCTACCACTGCTGGAGAAACCCTAAAAGGAAACACAAAATGATGATTTCAAATAATATAAAATTTATTTAGGCATTTTTACAATATTTACAACTTATTAAACAATGCCGAAACAATAGGAAAACAAGATAATTATTCTAAAACGACATAATAAATATTTATCATGTGTCATTTGGACTTCTTACAGACCAACTATTACCTATTATTATTTTTAACACATATAATATTCACAGCGGATCTTTGTCTCTGAAGTTGGCTCTGTCAACTATTGCGCACGAAACAGATAAACTACATAGAGTGAGCGAGATAGGATGATGCGACAAACGTATGCGAGTGAAAGAGACAGTTATACAATGCTATTTTCACTTTCAATATTGACACATAAATAGCTACTGCGCAGCCTCTTGCAGCCAATTCAGAGACACAAAGATCCGTTGTGAGTATTATACCTCCTTACCCCACATATAAATGCGAAAGTAACTCTGTCTGTTATCTTTTCACGCTTAAACCGCAGAACCGATTTAGATAAAATTTGGCAGGAAGATAATTTGAGACCCTGGGAAGGGCATAGAATAGATGTCCGTAAGGATTGAGGAGCCATTTTTTGTATCTTAATTAAATTAATATACTTATTTAGTAGTAAGTTTAAAAATTTTGTAGGTTCAATCCTCGATTTTGTAGTATAATACTTCAAAAGTTATATGGACATAAAGGTGGCTCCTCAATCTAAATGTTTGGATTGAGGAGCCACGTCAGAACTAGGAACATCATGGATTAATATTTATCATAATTAGGTATGATTTTGTAGTATTTGAGAGTATTTTGTAGACAAAATCTGAGCTCGGTTGCATTAAAATTAAAAACTTATCATACATTTTAAGTGGCTCCTCAGACCATACATACGACTCGTCAGTTTTCAAAGAAGCAGTAGTTCAATTAATGCGCAATTTCTTCGTCGTTTAGTAGTAAGTATATTAGATTTGTAGGACAAGAATCAGTAATTAAAAATGAGTGCATTGGGAGATATGGCACATTTTAACTGGCTCCTCAATCCTGACGTTAGTGTACCTACCTGAGATCACAACGTCACTGTACCTTCCTGAGATTACAACGGAATCAAAAACCAGAGACACTAACATTTAGTATCCCTTCCGATGTCCACTCTGCCTCTCTGCCAGCTGTCATCGGTCGCTCAAATGTCCAGTCTGCCTCTCTGCCAATTTTTGATATTCTATGGCTGTTCTTGTTTTTGGCTTGAAATATGTCAGTAAGGAGGATATTCTCGACAAATCTTGGTTTCATTCGATACTTTAATAGACAATTATGAAAAAAAAATACCCCGCTGGTCTTTGGATCCGCCCAAGACCGTAATATTTATTTATTAAATCTGTGCATCGGGCGGTCGCCATTTTTGACAGCACAAGGGGCCGTGCTCAAACTTTTTGTGATTAAAAATTTAGTTTTTTTATTTTGAGTGGCTGTTGTTTTCTGCTGGAAATACATGGAACGGTAAGTTTTGAACTGTTTTTAATAGTTATTTTTTGTATTTGGCCTAAATTCCAGCAGATATACGTATTTCAACGAACGCCGTCCGACATTGTTGTTTATTTTTTTCTGCGTGCGAATATTTTATTTTTTATTTCTTATTTTTGCAAATATGACTATATCAAACTGTTGTTATTTACAATGCTACGTTAATTAACAACAGAAATAATGCATTTAATTGTAGTGGTAACGAAACAAATTCGAATAAAAAAAAAACAGCCACCAACTGTCCACCCTGCCAATTTGCATTATTTTTTTTTTGAAAAGTTTGTAATTCTCGTGGGATGAAAAAATGTATCGGGGGGTGTGTAATTTTGATTGATTATTGTGAAATAGGGTGTATTCCTGTAAATAAAATTAAAACTTTATGAAATAATGGTTTATTTTTTTATTTCTATCTCCTTTTATACACGAAACTGGAAAAAAAATCCCTTACACTGACTTTACACAACAATTACCAATACTTACAAGGTAAAACTGGATAAATCCATTTGGAATATGATAGCTTATTTCATAGAGATTGTAACAACATAAGTTTCATACATGGTTCCCATACAAAACTTCCGAGAAATCGACGATTTACTGACACCGCGCCCATAGCGCAAAAGGCGCCAGGGTACCCGGACACATGGGTGATTTTCGGCCTGCCTGGTGGACATCTAAGGGGGTATGAATGTCTACTTAATACTTAAGTAGAGATCAACATTGTATATATTCGGTATCTGAAAAACAAATTACTTTTCGATATTCCTTAAGAATTCGCTATTAAGGGTGACCATGTTATATGAATGAAACCAGGATGACAAGTTTTTTAAATTAAATTTTTAACAAATCGACAATATAGAAATATAGGTATTCTTCATATGTTTTAGGTATTTAAATGAATTTCTACATAAGTTAAAGAATGGATTAATATTGGTTGGTCGGTACTTTTAAGAATTTGACAGTGAGAATCATAGCCGTCGAAACAAAACATCTCATCCTTCATTGGGTAGTGACATTTATATTGCCCCATGCCAGCTTCGCTAATTCCAGGTATAAATTCTGTAACGCCCATTAATGTATATGATCTACTTGTAATCATTATAGATTCTGGTACCTCGTTTACTCGAAACTTCGTACAAGATTCATTTCGAGCGTAAACATCATTATTTAAAAAAAACCGGCCAAGTGCGAGTCGGACTCGCGCACGAAGGGTTCCGTACTTGGTAAATTGCGGTTTACGATTTATGACGTATTAAAAAAAAAGCTAGCTTATTAAAATGTGGCTTGCATGATTCTGTTTGTTTTATTTTACAAATCGCTTTGATACATTTTTTCTGTGCTATAAGTACTTCTTGAATCTTAGGGGCACTGCCCTTTTTTTTTTTTTTTTTTTTTCATTTTTTATGTTCAGTTAATTCCACTGCACAGCATTCAAACACATAAGGAATGTTTATCTTTTTTACAGAATCTATTTCTTTGAAATTAATGTGGTTATTAACTAATATGCAAGAGCCACCATTCCGCTTTAGTCTAGTGAACAGCTAAGATAAAATTTGGTATATTCAGAAGATCAAGGTCACCTTGCTTCATATTGTGTTCGAACGATGAAGAATCTATAAGGGTTCCTTTTTTTTGCCATTTGGCTACGAAACCCTAAAAAAAATATTACTTAGGATGTTATGATTTTTTTATTGCATATTTTTAGGAGTACATGGTTCAGAAAAATTACTTGTTAAAGTTGAAAAATTAAAAATTATTAATGTCTTTTGACCAAAATTTTTACTTTTTCAAGTTCATTTTATAAGTTGTTCGACTATTATTCGTAAAGTTGTAAAGCCTACTTTCCTTTTAATTCCGTTATACAAACTTCAGCCATGATTTTTTTCACATATCAAAAAGCAATCATTTAGCTGGCAGGGGGGGACACTTGACTCTAACAAAAATTAGCAATTTAAAGCTTAATTTTACGCAAACAGATCCCTCAATAGAAAAATGGTTTTAAGAGACCCGTATTATTTTTAAAGGCCTATTCATCGATATCCCACTTAAGGAAAAGATGAGAAAAAAAATCCTTTTGTCGGAGTGATTATTATGTATATCGATTCCAAATTATAGCTTTTTAGTACTAAAAGTCTCAGAACTAAGCTGCGGACGGACAGACGGACACAGCGAAACTATAAGGGTTCCTTGTTTTCATAATACACATTGAATTGGTGACCGTAATTTATTTTTAATATTTTATATCTAGTGAGAATGGAGCCCCTAATTTGTAAATAGAATAGACAGGCAAATAAATAATATACAATCTGTTGGACCGTCAAGGATTTCAATAATGAGTTGAAATAAAATTTAAAAACACAAACAGATTTCTATTTGTATTTTTAAAAGCCAGGAAACGATAAAAAATATGTACTCTATTCATGGACACCCTACAAAAGAATATGATTGGAAATTAAAGGATTGCTAATAACTTCGTAGATATTTACTTTTTTATGGCAGGATTATACGTACATTTAGTATCAATTTATACAGAATAAGATGGTTTTTTTATCAAATTTCGGCACAAATATCATTATATTAGAGGAAAATCTATTTACCGAAGCATCTCAATTGAGGAGCCAGTTAAAATGTGCCATATCTCCTAATGCACTCATTTTTAATTACTGATTCTTGTCCTACAATTCTAATATACTAACTACTAAACGACGGAGAAATTGCGCATTAATTGAACTACTGCTTCTTTGAAAAATTACGAGTCGTATGTATGGTCTGAGGAGCCACATATAATGTATGATAACTTTTTTAATTTCAATGCAACTGAGCTCAGATTTTGTCTACTAAATACGCTCAAATACTACAAAATCATACTTAATTATGATAAATATTAATCCATGATGTTCCTAGTTCTGACGTGGCTCCTCAATCCAAACATTTAGATTGAGGAGCCACCTTTATGTCCATATAACTTTTGAAGTATTATACTACAAAATCGAGGATTGAACCTACAAAATTTTTAAACTTACTACTAAATAAGTAAATAAATTTGATTAAGATACAAAAAGTGGCTCCTCAATCCTTACGGACATTAGAATAGCTTTTATCCCGAAAATCATAAAATAAGTCTGCACACACACCTATAATTTTATAGCGCGATAAAAAAAAGGCTGTGTGAAGTTCTAATGCTACGCAAACGAGGTCTCGGGCAAAAGCTAGCATTACTATACATTGATGTATGGCTCAGTATATTTAGACAAGAGAAAAACATTGTATCACTCTTGAAATTGATTTCCCGCTAATAAGCCGGAGATTATTATATAAGGCAACACCAACGTGAACGTTACCCCAACAGGAAAGTGACTCCTAGAGTGATATGAGTGGAACGTATAGTTAGTGCGTAATCTGCTGTGAATGTGCCCTACATAAAAAATAAGTGCGTGTCGCCGTTTTTGAAAAAAACGAAAAAAATGGTTCCTGCTGGGGTAACGTTGTTCCAGCAGGAAAATTCTAAACGAATGATCGGAATGAGAAATATTGTGCATGGGCAGAGAGCTTATAGTTGTGCAAGAATGTGCGCCGAAAATATAATTAGTGCGTCATCAGGTTTTCGAGATATTGCATTTCCTGCTGGGGTAACGTTTTGCAGAATCGTGTATCTCTAAACCCATTGTATGTGCGCCTGTAGAATAAACATACACGAGTAGCTCTTGATTTGTGCGTATTTGTGCCGGAATTAGATTTAAGAAAATACCTATAATTTTCAAGAAATTGCGCTTTTTTGAAAACCGGAAAAAAAAACACAGCGCCTAAATGAGAAAACGTATAAGCTCGCTGAAAACTGTATTCAGTCCATCTTGACGCTTGTAATAACCATAAAAAGTTTCAAAAGCATACATGTTTGCGTTATCGAATAATATTGCTGAAAGTCAAAACGAGGGTGTCATAACTTTGGCGGCTAAATACAAGAAACCGACTTAACCCAAGATAGGTAGGTGTAAACCACAAGTATGTGCGTTTAGTCAAAAATATATAGTGAAAATATTCAGCTTGGAATGTTTCCCAATACGTAGATTTAAACAAAAAACAAAACATGTAAACAATGGCTGGTTATCCGACCAAATTCAAATGACTACGAAAAAGCGACGGATTAATACATAACGATGACCTTCTTAACTTTACTCACGAACCGGTTGTAGCGTGTTGTGCCTGAGTACACTGAGGTAGAAAAGTTATAAAAAATATAAGTTGATGGATTCTACTAGCTGTTTCCGTGACTTTGCACTTGATTAGGTAAGTATATTAGAAAAGTGTGCCAAGCTCTAACCTATATTCTTTATTCCAAATTTAATTAAAATACATTCAATATTTTGTGAACACATATTTGCCTTTATAATATTAGTAGAAAAAAGTACTTCAGAGACCAAAATATGATGGCGGCTGTTTTAAAAAAAAGTTCAAGATATGTGTGATAAATACCTACTACATAAAAATAACCTACAGATACAGTTTATAAATAAAAAGCCAATTAACACTGTTTACGCCTTTGCGTTGGTGTAAGGTTGTTAAATGAAATGAAATCCTTTAGACAATCACTTACTAATTATATTAAAAAATCTGAAGGTTACAGGAATACTTTTAGGGACCCGTTACATATGTTATTTACGGCAGTTTATCGTCGACCGCTCGCTGGCGGTGCGTGGAGGCAAGTGGCCGAGCGCCAGGTTCGCATGGCGGACGCTGCTCGGGCGCCCGCGCGCGCTCCCATTGGCTCGCGTCGGTGGCGTGATGTCTCGCGCTCGCGATTGGCTCCCGGCCGTGTTGCCAGGTGCAGGCCGGAACATCCTCCCAGGCGTTGAAGAGTTCAACTGGAAGACGGCGTGTCCCAGAAGAGGGGGCACATCGTGCGGACGGCCCGCGTGACCGTCCCCTTGGTGGTGGTGACTTCAGCCACCCGGCTGACCCCATCGGGGCCGGGGTGTAGGCGCGTGACGCGACCCAGGCGCCACTGGAGCGGAGGCAGGTTTGCCTCCCGCAGTAGCACGAGGTCACCATGGCCGATGCCCCGTTGCTGTGTTCGCCACTGGGATCGCTGCTGCATTTCCGCCAGGAACTCCTTCTGCCACCTGGACCAGAACTGTTGACGGATTTTCTCAATAAGTTCGTAGCGATTAGGTCGTAGAGCTGTGATGGGTGGCGATGGGACGGCGGTCAATGGCCTGCCCACTAGAAAGTGCCCTGGGGTTAAGGGACAAGGATCATTTGGATCTGACGAGAGGGGAGAAAGGGGACGGGAATTTAGTATGGCCTCAATCTGCGAAAACAGTGTGGCCAGCTCCTCAAAAGTCAAACAGGCCTCCCCCGCTACTCTTTTTAAATGGTGTTTAGAGGACTTTATACCCGCCTCCCATATTCCCCCGAAATGAGGCGAATATGCAGGTCCGAACACGAAGCGGATTCCCTCATTGGCCGAGTAATTGAAGACCGACTCTTGGCTCTTCTGCAACATTCTACCTAGCTCATTGCATGCACCGAGAAAGTTTCGACCATTATCACAATAGATAGCATAGGGTTTACCTCTCCTAGCCACAAAACGACGGATACATAGGATGAATGCTTCGGAAGTGAGGTCGCTGACTACTTCTAGGTGAACCGCCTTGGTGGTTAGACACACAAACAAACATAAATAGCATTTTGTTATGCGGTTTCCTCGGCCCTTACGGCTTGAAATTCTAAAAGGACCCGCAAAATCGACCCCACAGGAACTGAAGGCAAAACTGCTGCCAGTTCTTACTGACGGCAAATCACCCATGATTGGTTCAAAAGGTTTACCTCGCAGGCGCGTACATACTACACACTGCTTGGTAGTAGTGCGAGCTAGGTTTCTCCCTCCTATGGGCCAATATTCTTCACGAATGGCTGCCAGCAGTGCCTGAGGACCAGTATGGAATAAGCGTAAGTGTTCATGTTTAAATAACAGTTTGGTGAAACTATGCTTCGCATCTAGGAGAATAGGGTGCTTTTTATTATAATCAAAGTCAGAGTTTCCAAGACGGCCTCCCACTCGTAACACATGTTCCGAGTCTACAAAGGGATTAAGTGGCAATAGTTTAGATTTGTTATGTAACTGATGCCCTTTACTTAATGTTTCAATTTCCAAGTGAAATGTCCCACACTGACTGAGTTTAACTAGAAGAGTGCATGCCTTTTGCAGCTCCTCAGCTGATAAAGCCTGACTCACCTTTTTTAGACCTTTACAATTACCAATAAACCACATATATATATATATTTTACATTTTAAGGACTGACTGACTTTTTGACAAAGTCTAGCCCCGAGGAGCGCTCCACATAGTTCTAATCTAGGAATGGTCATTGGTTTAATGGGTGCTACCCTGGCCTTTGCACCTAACAGGCGTGAGGTATACGACTGATTTCTACTCTTAGACCTTAAATAGACACATGCACCATATGCAGCTTGTGAGGCATCAACAAAACAATGCAATTCAATGCATTGTGGCATTTCACACAAGACATACTTAGGTAGATGTATATTATACAGATAAGATAAATTATTACTAAAGTTTAGCCAATCCTTAACTAAGTTATTTGGTATTGGCTCATCCCAATCTAACTTGGCACACCATAACTTCTGAAGTAATATTTTTGGTTTGATAATGGCCGCACTCAATAGTCCTAATGGATCAAATATTTTACATGTCATAGAGATAATCGTTCTTTTAGTTATCTGAGAAGCAAGAGGTACATTGGTAGAAAATTGAATTGTGTCACTCACCGGAGACCAGTTTAATCCTAACACAGCTGATTCCTTGCACAGATCTAAGGCATCACTGTTCAATTGTTCCTTCTTGAATATCTGAGGACAATTGGTACGAAATTTTCGAAGTATGAACCCAGCAGACTCTAGAACTCGAGTGGTACCTTTGTAAATGTGTGTCAGCTGATCTTCTGAGGCGCAACCGGTACTTAAATCGTCTATGTAAAAATCAGTTAGCATAATCTTCTTTATAAGTTCGTCATCACACTCTAGTGCTAGTTGTTGAAGACACCTAGTACTAAGGTACGGCGCAGATGCGGTACCATAAGTAACTGTATTCAACTGATATATTACAATCTTGTGAGTTTTCTCACAACGCCACAGTATTAACTGCAAATGGCGTTGAGACTCGTCTATAACAATCTGCCTGTACATTTTAGCAATATCTCCGGTGAGAACAAACCTATGCTCTCGAAAACGTAACAGTATAGACATTAAGTCACTCTGGACGACAGGACCTACTGCTTGAATATCGTTCAGCGACTTGCCCGACGTAGTTTTCGCAGACGCATCAAAAACTACTCTAACCTTAGTGGTCTCACTATGTTCTCTAATAACACAATGGTGGGGCAAATAATACCCAAACTGAGGCTGTGCGACTTCAGTTAGGTGACCTAACTCTTTATATTCATTAATAAAATTTGAGTAAGCTTCCTTTAATTGAGGATTCTTATTTAACCTAATTTCCAAGTTTAGAAACCTTTTCCTAGCCATAGCATAAGAATCTCCCAGGGCACTCTTAGGTGCTTCCTTTAGAGGCATTAACACTGAAAATCTACCGTTAGCTAGGCGTTTAGTGTTTTCAACAAAGTGCTTTTCACAAAAATGTTCATCGGGTGAACGAGCAAATTGTTCAGAATGACCCTCTTCGATTTCCCAAAACCTTTTTAGGCAATCCTGTATTTCTTGACTAAAGTTACAGGTTATCTTGGGGGATTTTAGGCTGCCATGCCCTGTAGGGCCTGACACTAACCAACCCAGTTTAGTGTCTTGTAAGGTGGGGTTATTTTTACCTAAACTCTTGTGATTCGAATTCACAATGGACCAGTAAACGTCAGCACCCAATAAAATGTCTATCTCTGACGGTTCATAGAAAGTGGGATCAGCTAGCTTAACTTCCTTTGGTATACGGAGGTGCTGGACATTGACCCGAAGGTTGGGCAACGTGCCTATAATATTTGGTACAACAAGACATTCAATCGGAATGCAGAAGTTACTCACACGTGATTTAATCTTGATATTTACCCTTTCAGACAGATTAGAAATAGAGTTATTTATTCCAGAAACATAGGTTGGACGTGATGTGTCACAAATTAAACCCAGTTTTTGTTTCATTGCACTGGATAGGAATGACATTTGACTGCCTGTGTCTAACAAGGCTCTTGCCTGATAGATTTCGCCAGTTAGCGTATTAACTATGTGTACTAGCGCGGTGCCTAACAGAACTTGGCCTGCCGTTGCAGCTGATAGTGACACAGGTAAGTTAGACGGCTCTGGAGAGTCTGTTGTCTTACAAGTGACATTGGGCTCATTCTGATGTACTAATGAGTTATGTTTTCTGTTACATGTGCGACACATAGGCCTTAATTTACACTGGAATGAATTGTGCCCACCCTTGAGGCAATTTCTACACAGTTTTAACCTACTGATTTCAGATAATCTATCCTGAATGTCCATATTTTTAAATTTGGAACAATCATGTAACTGGTGGTTATCATGGCATACCTGACACCTTGAAGTCGTACCCTTTTCACTAGAAGCTAAAAATGCCTTATTAGTTTTGCTAGTTTGCTTCTGGTTACTCGAACTTGACCTTTGGTCACCTCTATCGGTGTTAACCATGCTTGCGAAATGCATGGTTTCTAATATGTCTGCCCGATTTCTCAAGAATGTTGTAAAGTTTTCTAATTTATGATAATCTGGTAGCGCAGACCTGTACTCTTCCCATTTGGTATAGGTGACAGTGTCTAATTTCGAAGCTATAATGAAGAGAACTAGGGCGTCCCATTTGTCAGTCGGCTGACCTAGAGTATTCAGCGCCCTCAGATTTTTCGAAATATGGTCCACTAAATACCTTAATGCCTTGTAGGACTCCCTACTACATTTTTCTACAGTCACTAAAGCTTTAAGATGATTATTTATGAGGATATTCTTATTATCGTACCGCTCACACAGTAGTTCCCATGCTAACTTGTAGTTATGTGAGGTAAACTCTATGGATTTAATTACCCCCTTAGCACTCCCTTCCAAAGCTGATCTTAAATAATGGAATTTATTGATCTCTGGAATTGAATTATTGCAGTTAAGAATTGAATCGAAAGTATCCTTAAATTCCAACCATGATAAAAGGTTTCCATCAAACTTTGGAAGGTGTATGGTTGGCAATTTCACTCCGTTAAAGGAATGAGAGCAATAACTTTGCTGATGCGAACAGTTACTTTGTCCTTCAATACTATTTGCCCTATTTCTTTGTGACGGGGTAGCCTCAATCAATTCTTGAGCTACAGAGAGTGCCGAGTAAAATTGACTCTCAGTGGCCTCTCTTTCGTCCAATTGTTCATCTACATCGGTGCACAATGATTCCAATTCTGACTGCAACTCATCAAAAGTTTTAAATAATTCTTGAAATTTGGCTAATCTCAACGACAGCTCTTTAACTTGAACACTTGTTATATCACTAGACTTCAAGTTTTGAATGGTACTTAGATAGTCTATGAATTTTGTTAATCTACCCTTTATAGTGCCACGCCTTTTTATTAAATCTTTAATTTTGACCTTTAGGTCGACCTCTGCATCGGTCATAGTGCTACTTTATCTATTCGAAATACTACTTAATGCAATGCAATGAGCCAAATAAATAAATGTGCAGTGAACCTGACAAGCTTAAGTGCCGCTCCAGCACGTGGTCGACTCGACCACGACTGCCCGCGTTGACAGCTACAGATGCGATGTACTCGGGGCGCCGAGGGAGTCCGCTGGTGCTGGCTGAGCAGTGAGGCTGGGCCGGAACAGTTGCCGTATGGCCGGAACTCTGAAATAGTCAGCCGGATTGCTGAATCACCAAGCAAGCAATAGTACGCACAGCTGGATCACACTCATGCGGAACAGCTTAGAATAGGTAGTAGGTAGATAGGCAATAACCTTGAAATGATGCGTGCCACTCGAATGCTAGCTTGCGTTGAACAATGAAAAATAAAATGAGGCTATGCGTAGCGTGGGTGCAGATTTTTAAGTTTAGGTACCTTATGAAGGTAGGTATGACAATAAAAAAAACGAATAAAATGAAAATAATGCATGCAACTCGAATGCCAACTTGCGTTTAACAAGGCAATAATATAAATGAGGCTATGCGTAGCGTGGGCGCCGATTATTATGCGGGTAGGTATGTGCAAAAAAAATAAAAAATAAATCTCTTATAGGAAACTGCTCCTTAGCACCTAACCCAGCCGCCCCGGCTCAAGCCCACGTGCACTGGCAATTGAGCACCACTATTGTGGCCCCCTGACCTTGAATAGCAAGCCGCCCACTGTTTCCACAGCGCGAGGACACACAGGAGAAAGATTAAAAAGCTAGGAATGAAGAAAGGATCAGGGCTTACTCTCCTGGGCTAGACCTTCGGTTGACGTGTCGCTCGCCGTCCTCACCGGGCTCCCTAAGCAGCTCGTCCGTGTCCTTCTTCTCCCGTTCGCTCGATTACGCAGCCCGGCTGGATGGATGGCGGGCTGCGGCACTTGCTCCACGCGGCGCCGATGCGCCGATCTTCGATGATTCTTGAAAATTCTTGACGATTTTCGACGATTCTTGACGAATTTCGACGATGTAGGTATATTTACGACGTATTTATAACGTAACGGGTCCTGTCACGGTCGCCACTTGTTTACGCCTTTGCGTTGGTGTAAGGTTGTTAAATGAAATGAAATCCTTTAGACAATCACTTACTAATTATATTAAAAAATCTGAAGGTTACAGGAATACTTTTAGGGACCCGTTACATATGTTATTTACGGCAGTTTATCGTCGACCGCTCGCTGGCGGTGCGTGGAGGCAAGTGGCCGAGCGCCAGGTTCGCATGGCGGACGCTGCTCGGGCGCCCGCGCGCGCTCCCATTGGCTCGCGTCGGTGGCGTGATGTCTCGCGCTCGCGATTGGCTCCCGGCCGTGTTGCCAGGTGCAGGCCGGAACAAACACAACAGTAAAAAAAAACAACGTAGGTATCTACATACATTGGTTTAAACCTTGGGTTAGATAAATTAACATTGAGTTTTTAGGGTTCCGTACCCAAAGGGTAAAAACGGGACCCTATTACTAAGACTCCATGGTCCGTCTGTCTGTGTCACCAGGCTGTATCTCATGAACCGTGATAGCTAGATAGTTGAAATTTTCACAGATGATGTATTTCTATTGCCTAACAACAAAACTAAAAACAGAATAAAATAAATATTAAAGGGGGACTCCCATACATCAAAAGTGATTTTTTTGCCGTTTATTGTGATACGGAACTCTTCGTGCGCGAGTCCGACTCGCCTTTGGCCTGTTTTTTTTTCATCATCAGTAGAACATTCCTTTTTTTGCGCCATCCACTGACGTCGCGTCGCAAGGAGTCGCTTTGTCTAGCTAGTAAGTACTTTCTCTGTATTAGTGGGACAGAGACAGATACATAAACGTCGCTCATGTGAAGTGCTTTTTTACTAGGAAGTGCGTTTGGGTTATCACTTTGTAAACAGTGACATGTGCAAACCAGTGCGTTCTAAAGTGATGTGATATGACATTACGTTTCATACCGAGGAATATTACATTACATCATGACTCCAAACATGACGCGAAATGAAGCGCTACACGAGGTTATTGTAATTGTAATTACATGCTCGCGTACATACATCATTACATGAGATGAGATGGTGCGATATGGATGTTATATTGTGATGTGACAGACAATCGTCAAAAGTACACTTGCCAGTTGCTTTTGATAACATGTACTTATAGTCGATTTTCTTTCATAATTATCTTTTCCCCAATCTAGGCATAATTTAACTAAAGTGCGAGAGTCATGATTTTAAACATCACTAGGCAGTCCGCGGTGTCAGAAAAACAAACCTTATTCCATGAAAAATACGGTTCTAGATAATAGTTCGCAGCCAGCGGACCGACCGGTGCATGCTCCTTCTCGCTTGAACATACGGCGAACGCGCGCCCGCACCGCCGCGCGTACTGTTTGAGTGTTATGTGCCATACTTAATTTGGTCGAGTAATGTGTAATGCTACAGTACGCGGTCGGGATTTCGCAGCCAGCCGACCGACCGGCGCATTACTCATATGAAATAATAAGAATATAATTTATATGTATATTTAAAATTTTATATCTTTTACACAATAAATAGGTTTAGTTAGTACCAATATTATACTTACAACTGATCTGTGATTTTCTGTGATTATGCAATTTTACTGTTTGTATTTTAGTACATAAGTAAATGAAAAACTGATCTGTGATTTTAAATAATAATGACTACACACGGTTCAAATAATTTGATTGAACTATGTGTTCTAATATAAAGAGTTTGTAATTTGATCTGTGATTTCATGCCATAATTACTTTAAGAAACAAAATTAAGAGAATAAAAATAATAATGTCTACATCAACAACCTCTTTCATTTGTTATGGTCACAAGGTGCATTTAATGTATTTTTTAATTAGCCCCCAAAATTTGGTCATACCAACAAACGTTTGAACGCGACTGTACGGACAACAGCTTAGGTTTAATACGTCCAATCAAGAAGGTCATCGATATGTATGAATCCGTCGCTTTTTCGTAGTCATTTGAATTTGGTCGGATAACCAGCCATTGTTTACATGTTTTGTTTTTTGTTTAAATCTACGTATTGGGAAACATTCCAAGCTGAATATTTTCACTATATATTTTTGACTAAACGCACATACTTGTGGTTTACACCTACCTATCTTGGGTTAAGTCGGTTTCTTGTATTTAGCCGCCAAAGTTATGACACCCTCGTTTTGACTTTCAGCAATATTATTCGATAACGCAAACATGAATGCTTTTGAAACTTTTTATGGTTATTACAAGCGTCAAGGTGGACTGAATACAGTTTTCAGCGAGCTTATACGTTTTCTCATTTAGGCGCTGTGATTTTTTTCCGGTTTTCAAAAAAGCGCAATTTCTTGAAAATTATAGGTATTTTCTTAAATCTAATTCCGGCACAAATACGCACAAATCAAGAGCTACTCGTGTATGTTTATTCTACAGGCGCACATACAATGGGTTTAGAGATACACGATTCTGCAAAACGTTACCCCAGCAGGAAATGCAATATCTCGAAAACCTGATGACGCACTAATTATATTTTCGGCGCACATTCTTGCACAACTATAAGCTCTCTGCCCATGCACAATATTTCTCATTCCGATCATTCGTTTAGAATTTTCCTGCTGGAACAACGTTACCCCAGCAGGAACCATTTTTTTCGTTTTTTTTCAAAAACGGCGACACGCACTTATTTTTTATGTAGGGCACATTCACAGCAGATTACGCACTAACTATACGTTCCACTCATATCACTCTAGGAGTCACTTTCCTGTTGGGGTAACGTTCACAACACCAACCACATACCTACCCACATACAATAAAATATAGGAATGATTTCCACTCAATTTTCTGATTATGTTTACGAAACATAATTCTAATTAACCAACACTGTAGGCACTAAAATCTTGAACTTATTAGCAACTTAACTTACTACATAAACTTAGTCTTAAATTTGCTAAAATCTTTGATGAGGAAGACAACGGAAAAAATGTTTTATGAATACATTATTATGATAAATATAAGTTACACGCATATCCCATACTTCAGAAGCAGTACAAGCATGTTTGCGACTTGCAAGTAAAATACTTGTTTTTTTTTTAAGTTTTCGCCAAGTTTGTAAAAAAAAAATATCTATGTTTTAATGTATTGCCTTTTTAGAATTTGAGTTAGTATTCTCGATATGTAGGCATACAAGATGCACATCCAGTATTCAGTATTTTCATCGCCGAGCAGCGCATACAAGAAAAGACCACAGAATGTCTACATGTCAAAAAATAAAGCAAGAACAAATAGGGAACAATATCAAAAAATGCCTTTTCGAATGTTGCAAAACTAAACGTTTTAAATTTTTAGGGCCGGCCCACATCTGAAATACGCTACGATTCGCCAAAAAATCTATAGTCATTATGTGTCGTTAAATTCGCTGCTCAGCGAAAAAAGGATATATTTTTTATTACATTTTGCACTTGCAAGTGCAGGGGGATGACCATAACCTCTTAGAGCAAGGTTATTTCCAGCGTACGTACGTAAGGGACAGATGTATATGACTTGTATAGATCTGTCCCTTTTTCACAGTCGAACCATTATAGTTTTGACACGTCATGGTACGGGGGCTGGACTACCTAAAAATTATTGAACTATAAGTTGCTAATGTAAACAGTCCTAACCTACACAATTAAATTATACATTCACAAATAATAAATATAACGATTACTTCATTGTACAACCTACATCCCAATTTTGGGCATTACTTAGAAAAATAAATTTTATTTTACTATCAGTTTGCAGTTATTTAGATACTTAATTGAATCCTAACCCCCGTTTCTGCACTAAGTATTTGAGTAGATTACAATAATAATATTTGTCAAACTCTTCTTTCCCTGAAAACCTAACAAATTTAAAAGGCTTTTCTCGATACAGAAACCCGCCCTAAATATTTCAGATTATGCAGCAATCAAAATTAAATCATCAACCCTTCTCTTACGACAATAAGCCCCGGTTCCTAAAAATAAATTATGGACGCGTCACATAGGAATGTTAGCTGAAAATTTGTTTTTGTCCGTCAGGTAGATAAATAATAACACACGTATTTTTCTTTTGACACGTAAACATAAAGTGACGACGATATAATGCGTTGAAATATCGTGTGACGTCACGCCGTTAGTACACTTTATACTGGCATAGTGACGTCACAAGCCCCCCACTCCTGAACTTTGATGCGCTATATCTTTGTCAAGTTTTATTAATTTGGTAAAGCAAAAAATACGTGTCCAATATTATTTGATATTCTCACTGACGGACTTATTAGAATTATATTTTTTCTACCCAGGCAACATCTCTAATGGCTGTCTCCAATTCGACACAGCAGCTGAAGGCGCGCCCTTTGAAAATTTGCCACATTTATCTTGCATTAAATTTTGTTGCAAAAACTGTACCCAAGCAAAATCTCTCATAAAAAAAAACCGGCCAAGTGCGAGTCGGACTCGCGCACTGAGGGTTCCGTACAAACCTCAGCTTAAAGGTATTATAGACCTGAGTATTTGATATGAATTTCAATTTAATACCTCTACGCGTTCATGAGGAAAGGGGTAGTAAAATTTACAGTTACTCCTTTATCTGTGCTATAAGACGTTGCTCCGCATCAAATTTCAAGATTCTGAGTTCACGGGAAGTACCCAGTAGGTTTTGATTCCCTAGCGAGTGTGAAAATTTGCGGAAATTTGCGGCATAAACGGCTGTATCTTTTGATTGCGTTGGCTTAGAAGTTTGACTTTTTCACAGTTAAAGACTTCAGCTAGATACTGCCACGCGTTCCTGAGAAACATAAGGTCTTGACAGACAGACGGATGGACAACAAAGTGATCCTATAAGGGTTCCGTTTTTTCCTTTCGAGGTACGGAACCCTAAAAACAATTCAAATTCATTTATTTCTCTCAATAAAATTCTCATCTAACGGCAGAGCCTAAAAGAGAGGTAAGTTAGGACCTCTCCTTGAATTGAAACAATTGAAGGAAATAAACACCTACAGTACAAAACATTTCTTAATGTCCCTCGGCAAACTTCGTGTTTCGTCAGTCGTCGGATTTCTATCAGTTGCTCTTTGCACCTGATGCAGACCGGACGCTCTCAATCAACTTGGAAGTACATAGAGTTGTTAATACTCTTTTAGCATAATGTAATTTTGAAAAAAAAATGGGAGGAAAGCTACTATTTTTAAAGCCATATATATTTCATACGGAAATCAAAACAAAACAAGTAAAGTACTTAGTTCTGAATTAAAATGATTATACACGATAAATCTAATCATTGATGGACATGACAATTAGCATTCGTTTTTATTCGGAAATGCGGTGATTGCCGAAGGACATAAAAAAAATAGCTGTGCTGTACTTCATTGTAACTTGATAAAAATCTATATTTTGAGATCAGAACTGATAAAACCACGGAACTGAAAAAACAGTGGAAGTGCAATGCAGCAAAATTACTATGGGAACCGTTGTCGCCAAACTCACACAAATAATATAATGCACTACAAATAAGCCGATCGTGTGATTTGTTGTTTTAATTTTAGTTTAAACTAGCATAAGTCACAGATCCTACATCTGGAAAGAAATCTTCACACTCTTTAAATAGGATTTATTTTGCATTAGTGCAGAAAGTATTGTAATCTAAAGTCAAAATAGATTCGATTGCCAAGTAAATTAAAAACATGGAACTTTCGTGAACAAAATAGTGAATACATTCAATCCAAAATAAACTTTATCTTAATCGCGTAAGGTTTTTTTTTAACTAGACATTTCTATTAAATTATTAGTAAATTGAAATTTACTAAGATTTTATTAGAGAACAAATAAAATCGTTCTAACCGATGATACGAAACACCTCCATTTTTAAGATTCTTTCTTTTACTATCATGTTTGCACTCCAAAATGGAACTAAACGGCGTAGTTACGGAAAAATAAATTTGTCGCGAGACTAGCAACTCGATGCGATGTTAGAACACGACTGCAATCAAGTTGCGTGGAAGCGCTTATTAGTGGCACGCGTGCCACGCCTACTTTGCATTTCCACTGTTTTTTTTGTTCCGTGGATAAAACACCCACAATTATTTTTTTCTCAGAACTTCTGCATATTCTTTATTAAAGAAAGTCACTCATCGCCTCAAAAAAAAAGAAGCCGTATGAGAAGGGTTAAACCTACACGAACATCCAACACATACAAGCACAAAAACAGCTTGATACAAAAAAAAAATAACACCACATAGTCACTCACCGAACGTGAAAAAAAAACACTTAACTTTAAAACAGTCACTCGCACTCACGGAACTTTTGCCTGTATCTTCTAAAACCCTTTTCGTGTCAAATGGCCAGCGGGTCCACCAGGCCATTCGTATGCTATGGTTCCTTGACCTCGGCCGGCGGCTCCTTGTCATTATCTTTTTCGTCCTCATAAAATTCGTTCTTCGGTTCCACTGTTTTGTCTGCTTCCTCTTGGCTGATCCTCACGTCGGGGTCCGGTTCGTCTTTGATTCTGTACTCGTCGGGGAAGAAGTCACCTGGAGAGCAATGATATGGTCAGGGACAGATAAATTACTGATGGATTCAGAAGTGATTCCAGCTTTTGAAGTAAAAGCTTCTTGAACCTCGATGTGATTTGAAACTCAATTAAATGAGAAGGGATGTCCCTTAACCTTAAAAACTTTTTAACAAAAAAAAAACGACTTCCAAAACAAAAAACACAAAGCGAAAAATTACTTTCTTTTCCGAAGTCGGTGTCTTTACTCCCAATTGTTTTCCGTTTTTCGACACCGACTTCGGAAAAGAAAGTTATTTTTCGCTTTTTAATGTTTTTTCTTTTGGAAGTCGGTTTTTTTGTTAAGTGGGACCACCAGGGAAGAAGAAGAGTCGGTCCAGGCGTCTGACTAAACGGGTAATAAAAAAGAAGGTTCCGACGAATTGAGAACTTCCTCCTTTTTTGAAGTCGGTTAAAAAGATAAACAGATACATCTCTGGGATTTAACGTGCGAGAGAATGAGATAGAGATTGATAAAATGATAAAAGATTTTATTTCTGTAAGCCGATTTGTACAAACACTTTTATATGTCGATCATATTTTTTAAAACTAGATGAGGTCGGCGTTTCCTAGAGACTGGCTAGTCTAGAGAAGATTACAATTATACAGTGTTTCTTATACTTTTTTGAAGGATTCTCTTCAACTTTTTACAGAAGTCAACAGACAGGAGTGGCTATCTGTTTTTATGTCGTGGCCATTTATGATTCCATATGAATTTTTGGAGAACCGTTTTATGGATTCTGGAGCACAGAACCAGTTTTTGTGGGGATGATTGGGGTAAGCGTATAGCCAGCGCCTGCACCGCTGCAGCATGATCGCATCCTTTGTCAACTTGATCAGGAGCGCTCCTCCGTGTGGTTCTCTTAGGGCCGATTTCACCTTGAAACTAATCGCGATCATTTCAACTAAACTCAGTTTATGCAAATACAGCATACTGATTGGTAGTTTATCAGCGATCGCAACTAATCGCTCTCCTCCTCGCGTCGTGTTTCTCATAACTGAGGGTCGTGATTTCCCAGTCGTAGTGGAAGCAACTTTTCCTTCACTAATTTGCGCCATCTATGCCTGTCTTTTGCGTCGTGGAGAGCATCGTGCAGTTTGGTGTTCAACGATACGCGGACTTGGTCTGACCATCTTATTCAACTAATCTGAACGCCGTATTTGCATAAACTGAGTTTAGTTGAACCACAGATAATATAACACTAGCATACAGGTACCTCATCCCATACAAAGAAACCGTGCTGAGGTAACTAGCGTTTTTCATCTGATTAATCTTGTTATTTTTGTGAGTACATCAATCGCGTTCGATCCCGTTTCAGGCAATAGATGGTGTTAGCAGCGACTTGCAAGTAAAAGGGTTTACTAGGTTCGTGAATATTTTTTTCTTATTCTATAGTGAAGGTTCGTTTTTAACCCCCGCCGGAAAAGAGGGGTGTTATATAGTATTTTTTTGCACGTTTATACAGATTTTTATGCACCAAAATGTGTTACAATGCAAATTGTAACAATCAAGTGGAATTCTTCAGAAATTTAAAAATGCGCCATCTATTGGCATCAATTTTAAATGATCCGTTCAGATAATCTTTGAAATGTGAATTAACAGGTTGACTGCCACATCGGTCACCGGTGACCCTCAAAAGTACTTAGGAGAGTTGATTAAACAAGAACATACAATTTTATGTTCAATTCCAGAAAATCTTAATTTAGGTGTCGCGCCATCTAGTGAGATTTATTTCAACCAAATTTTCTTTATTGGCAATGAGACAACAACAACGGGGGTTGTTGAACTAAACTCAGCGATTAGATTCATTGTTGAAATCGGTCCTTAGTCAGGTCTCTCACTTGGGCCTTTACTCTACCGGCGAAGACTCAAGATCATTGAGGTGCGCAAACCACCACCTCGACAACATGGAAACACCCTCGGTGGTGAAGTTTTCTTTACTAGAGTACTATGGCAACTTATTACAGGGTCGTATTTACCTGGCACATGCGTCATCTGCACCGCGGGCGAATGCTGGCACATCTTCAGGTTGTCGTAGACATGCTTCGAGATCGCTTCCAAGTACTGTTTGCTGTTTGCGTTGTTTGAACTGAGAAACAAACAAGTATGTTACAAATCCAGAATGTTACCAAAAGCGTCACCATGCAACAGCAGGACGTTAACTACGAATTAAAAGTTGAATTTGGTAATATATATTATAGCAGTGGCAGTAGCAATTATTATTAAGAGCAGTGGTGGCCCAGTGGTATCGGCCGCGACTTTACAAGTTGTAGGTCGTGGGTTCGAGACCAGGTAGGCGGTTTACTTTGTTAAAACAATACAAGTGCACTGCAGTGTCGTTGCAGAATCGTGTCTAGTGAACAAACGTACGGACGTCAGACCGTGTGCAATGTGTCGTCGTGTGTTAAAAATTGTGACGGAAAATCTTATCGTGCAGTGCCTCGTGAACAAACGACCTTAAGAGCGGACTCTAGTCAACAGGAATTTGAAAAATAGGTATTTGAAGAAACTATTGCCGTCGCGTCACCTCCAACCTCACCCCGTAAAGTGCGAAAGGGACAACTGCAGCTCAGGCTGATTTTACCTACAAAAACTTTGACTAAAAGACGTTTCGTATTCTGCGGTTTTCTTCATGAAAACTGGTCTGATCTAAAAAGTTCTTATATCAAAATTTAGAGGCAAAGTATATCTATGCTCCAATCATTTCCTTTTTTGTTAAAAACTTATAAATTTTGTCTGAAAGTCTTCTGAACATGGCGGTAAAAACGGGCATTTTTTTCGGATTTTTGGATTGTCATATTTCTTTTTGTGATTATGTTTTGGAAAAAAGGCAATGATTTAGGCACGTATTCATTAAACCTAGATTTTATGGAAAAAAATCATTGCTCTAGAGGCATTATACACGAAGAAAACAGCAGAATGTGTTTGTATGGAGAAAATCTCACTAGAGTCCCCTCTTAAGGCAATCGATGTGGCATATTCAGCCAAATCGATTGCCTGATTGTTGATGAAAATTTAAATTAGGAACAAAGAATCGTCGACACGAAGAAGTATTCAAACAAACATGCTTGTCTTTTTCTCCTTAAAAACTTTCAATAAGAATAATAATAACTTCCAATTTTCAATTGTTGACACTTTGGTAACACTTTACTAACCAGTGTGACAAAAAGTTGTCTAATTTTAACATGGTCTAATGCTATAAGGATAGGATTGACATAAAAGAAGACGGTGTTCTATTAGAACTTGTATAGGTCGAATCAAGTTTGCCTATTTGTCTATTGCTATTAAATTATTTACTAAGGAGCAAACTTAGTATAAAAACCATTCATCACGTAAATTTGCTACTGAACAGCGACTTGTAAACTCTTCCGAGTCGCCATAAGGTTTGATTACACAACTGTACAGTACAACTATTTCCCTTTTGTCCCTCGGCAATCATCGCATTTCCGAATACAAACGAATATTAATTTCCATGTCCATCAATTATTAGATTTATCGTGTATAATAATTTGAATTCAGAATTAAGTACTTTATTGTTGTTTTGTTTTTATTGCCGTGTTAAATATATAGAGCTGTAAAAATAGCAGCTTTCCTCCCATTTTAAAAATAAATTACATTACATTATGTTAAAACAGTATTAACAACTCTATATACTTCCAAGGTGATTGAGAGCGTCCGGTCTGCACCAAATGCAAAGAACAACTGATAGAAAGCCGACGACTGACGAAACACGAAGTTTGCCGAGGGACATCAGAAAATGATTGTACTGTAAGAAGTCTGTACCTGTTAATTTCTGGATGCAGTTGGAAGTCTGGCGCGAAGAACTCCAAATACTCTGTGTAGGGCAGTTCATTTGAGATGTTCTCGTCCACTAGTAGTGACGTCTCGTAGGTCCAACACCGCGCTACGTTTCTTAGAGTGTAGCTGAAACGTAAAAAATAACTTAACTGGCGAAACTACTGCAAAATAATATTACCTAATTGCTAAGGCCGGGTATCTCACAGCTAAATTATCGCAGAATTAATGTGACAAATGTGTCAAGCACGCGTATCTGCTGTGATTGATTGAACGAATTTTCAACAGCCAATCACAGCAGATAACTGGCGATCATTCGTCGATTACGTTAACAGCCCGATAATCGAGTGTTGAGAAACCGGGGGTAAGTCTGCATGATGTGTTTTAGTCCTTTAGCGACTTTTTGAAACAATTATTGAGATAAGGATATTTTATCATATATAAGATAGATTACAATATTTTGAATTTGAGTAGACATTCCGCAAGAGAACCAAGGTTACCGATATAGCCCGAAGAATTGCCAAACTTAAGTAGCAGTGGGCAGGGCATATTTCTCGCAGAACGGATGCCCGTTGGGGCCGAAAAGTTCTAGAGTGGCGACCGGGTACTGGAAGACGCAGCGTTGGAAGGCCTCCCTCTAGGTGGAGCGACGACTTGGTCAAGGCAGCGGGCGTCCAGTGGATGCGAAACGCACAAGACCGATCAGTGTGGCGACGCTTAGGGGAGGCCTATGTCCAGCAGAGGACGTCTTTCGGCTGAATGGGAACAGAACCCTAAAAAAGACCGGCCAAGTGCGATTCGGACTCGCGCACGAAGGGTTCCGTACTTGGTAAATTGCGGTTTACGATTCATGACGTATTAAAAAAAAACTACTTACTAGATCTCGTTCAAACCAATTTTCGTTGGAAGTTTACATGGTAATGTACATAATATTATTTTTTAGTTTCATCATTCTCTTATTTTAGAAGTTACAGGAAGGGGGGGGAAAAATTTTACCACTTTGGAAGTGTCCCTCGCGCAAACTATTCAGTTTAGAAAAAAAATCAAATTCAAATCATTTTTGAAGACCTATTCATAGATACGCCACATGTATGGGTTTGAAGAAAAAAAATTTTTAATTTCATTTCCAAGTATGGGAACCCCCAAAATTTATTGTTTGTTTTCTATTTTTGTGTGAAAATCTTATTGCGGTTCACAGAATACATCTACTTACCAAGTTTCAACAGCATAGTTCTTATAGTTTCGGAAAAAAGTGGCTGTGACATACGGACGGACAAACAGACAGACAGACATGACGAATCTATAAGGGTTCCGTATTTTGCCATTTGGCTACGGAACCCTAAAAAGAACTTCTATGGAACTCACCCTCCCCCGCCCACAACTAAAGTAGGTACATTCAAGTTCTTAACGAACTTGACGCACTCTCCGTGGCCGCGCGTGGACAGGGAGAAGCAGCCGAGCCGGTCGCCCGCCAGCGAGTCGGCGCCGCACTGTAGCACTATCGCGGTCGGCCGGTAGAACTCCATCACGTGTGAGATTACAGGTTTGAACACCTGCAACAATGCATCAACAAAAATTACTGATGATTCTGTCATCCACAAAAACTGGATTAGTTACATCAGATAATCAGCCTATTAAGACGGTACCCTGACCAAAAAATCGGCATGAGATATGAGCGTTCCTATTGGTCTAGCGGCACTGGTGACGCATGAATTACAGTAGTGAATACGCTAATAAAATTTTAGAATAAAATCTTTATAAAATCGAATTTTGGTCTTTTGAAAAAAGTAATTCTACAAAAATGTTCGTTATTATATTGTCTATCCATAAGTGTTAGTACAAAAAATAATCAATGAACACTTTACGAGGAGATGCATAATATCAATATTTATTTCTAATTTTTATGTTTTTTTGGAAATAGATTAGTGTTATATACAACATTAAAAAAAAAACTAAATCTACCATTTTAGAATCAATATTATGTAGAAATTTAATGTATTTTTATTATTTGATATTTCTTTTTAGATAACGAGTAGATAGCTCCTAAAAACAGCACAAAAAACGGCTTGCGCGGCGTTTTGCTCGGGGTACCGCCTTAATGTTCCCACTGCTGGGACACAGGCCTCCTCTCTGTGAGAGGGAATGGGCCATAATCCACCACGCAGGCCCAGTGCGGGTTGGTGAATGTCACATGTCTTCGAATTTTTGGTTCTAGGACATGCCGGTTTCCTCACGATGTTTTTCTTCACCGTTTTGAGATCAGTGGTGAAGAAATAATTTTACACAAAGTAAAGCGCCTGCCTGGGCTCGAACCCACGACCTACAACTTGTAAGTCGCGGCCGATACCACTGGGCCACCACTGCTGCCAACACTGCACTAGGTTACAAGCATAACATTTAAGTGAATTATGCCTATAAAAAAAAACCGGCCAAGTGTGAGTCGGACTCGCGCATGAAGGTTTCCGTAACATTTTCGCAAAAAACGGCAAAAAGAATCACTACTGTTGTAAGGAGCCCCGCTTAAATATTTATTTTATTCTGTTTTTAGTATTTGTTGTTATAGCGGCAGCAGAAATACATCATCTGTGAAAAATTCAACTGTCTAGCTATCACGGTTCATGAGATACAGCCTGGTGACAGATAGATAGACGGACAGTGGAGTCTTAGTAATAGGGTCCCGTTTTTACACTTTGGGTACGGAATGCTAAAAATGCTAAAATGATGTAATTTATTTATGGTTGCCACCAAAATATTTTAAGTATACAATGTTCCAAATTATTTATATTTGTTAATGGATGACTAACTTAAATTTTCTGACTAACTCCTTGGCAGTCCGTGTCTGTACATTTGTGTGCTTAAAATATTAAATAAATAAATTCAAAAGTTTTATTGAAATATATGCTTTGAGTGAAGTGTAATTCTAAAGAACTTAAACCGGTTTCTCAACGCTAAATGAATGTGACAAATTGTCAAGCACGCGTTATCTGCTGTGATTGGTTGAATGAATTTTCAACAGCCAAACACAGCGGATAACCGGCGATTATTCGTCAATTACGTTAACAGCCCGATAATCGAGTTTTGAGAAACCGGAGGTTAGTAAACTGATCAACAAAACCTCTAAGAAAAGAAAGTTGTCCAGTTTGAAACACAGACACTGACTGTATCTAGAATGTTGCTGTGCCCGACAGGGTCCATAATTGTTTCTGTAACTTATATTTACCACCTGTATGTACATTATGGATGCAATCTATTTAATTTGTTTTTTTTTTGACACAGATCTAGCATACATTTTTATTTAACATTTGTTTGTTTTCATTTGACATTTATTTGTTATTGTACATAGTTTTTTATATTATTTTTAATTGACATTTAGTCATTATTGGGTTTAAACTTATCTTTGTATTACTATACTATACATTTTTATTTGACATTTGATTGATATTTTGACCTTTTTTTTTTTTTTCTTTTTTTTTTCTTTTTTTTTTTTTTAATTATTGTGTTTAAATTCATTTTGTGTTTTCATTTTTAAACTGTTCATGATACCTATTATCTTTTTTAAATATTTGCATGCCATATTAGGTGGCAAACATACATACATACATAAACTCACGCCTCTTTCCCATGGGGGTAGGCAGAAACTACAGAATGCCACCTGCTACGATCCTTACATACTTCTTTTGCTTCACACACATTCATACATCTAGTCATACACACACGCCGGTTATGGCAAACATGTCAGAACTTTTTGTTTTTCAATGTTCTCCTGCTTGCACGTATTATTTATTGTTGCATGTATACAAGTGTTTTAGCAAAAAAAAAAAAGAATGGTGTAAAACCCTACCTGTACGTAACTCTGGTCATCAATACCCTCCTTCAGCGGTACATTGACCGAGTAATACCTTCCACTCTCAGCTCCAATCTCATACATATCACCGGTGCCAGGGAAGAAGTAGTTCCCATACTTGTGGAAGCTAACGGTCATTACTCGGTCAGTCAGGTAGAACGCCTCCTGGACACCATCTCCATGATGTACATCTATATCTATGTACAGCACACGAGGGTGGTATTTGAGGAGCTCGAGAATAGCTATGACTATGTCGTTGACGTAACAGAAGCCTGTAAACGAAAAAGAGAAGTTGATTTTATTAATTTATAAATATTTGACTTATAAGTTATCTAATATATAAAAATAAGTCGGGTTTTCCTCCCTGACGCTATAACTCCAGAACGCACGAACCGATTTCCATGGTTTTGCATTCGTTGGAAAGGTCTCGGGCTCCGTGAGGATTATAGGTAGGGTAGGGTATGGTAGGTTAGGGTAGGGTAGGGTAGTGTAGGGTAGTGTAGGGAAGGGTAGTGTAGGGTAGTGTAGGGTCGGGTAGGGTAGGGTAAAGTAGTGTAGGGTAAGGTAGGGTAGGGTCGGGTAGTGTAGGGTAGGGTAGGGTAGGGTAGGGTAGATAAATGTTTGGTCTTTTTATGGCAAAACAAAGTTTGCCGGGTCAGCTAGTCTTCTATAATATAAAAATGAATCGCAAAATGTGTTGGTAAGCGCATAACTCAACAACGCCTGGACCAATTTGGCCAATTCTTTTTTTTTAATGTTCGTTGAAGTTCAAAGATGGTTTTTACGGCGAGAAAAATTCTAATAATTGCCGGAAAAACCCTAAAAACAGACTTTTTCTTTTTCCCATACAAAAGTTTTCTAACTAAAACGTAGAGTCAATTTGAGCTTTATTGCTATTGTATAAAGTTCATAATTGCTTTGTGTAGGGTAAGGTAGGGTAGTGTAGGGTAGGGTAGAGTAGTGTAGGGTAGGGTAGGGTAGTGTAGCGTAGGGTAGGGTAGGGTAGGGTAGGGTAGTGTAGGGTAGGGTAGTGTAGGGAAGGGTAGTGTAGCGTAGGGTAGGGTAGGGTAGTGTAGGGTACGGTAGTGTAGCGAAGGGTAGGGTAGGGTAGGGTAGTGTAGCGTAGGGTAGGGTAGTGTAGGGTCGGGTAGGGTAGGGTAGGGTAGGTAGTGTAAGGTAAAGTAGGTAGGTAGGGTAAAGTAGGGTAGATAAATGTTTGGCGTTTTTTATGGCAAAACAAAGTTTGCCGGGTCAGCTAGTTACAAATAAAAGTGGTTGGGTAAATTGCATAACTTTTCACCCGAATGCCGAAGGACACTCGCAAGGTTATGACAAATTGATTGACGTAAGAATCATCAAAATCAGCCTACGCGTTTGGTCTCTATACGCCACATAGGAACAAACATACATAGACTGATAAACACATTACCCTCCTTCGGCAGTCGGGTAAAAATAGTGAGGGTCAATTATTTATTAGAGCTTGATTGCAATACAGATAAATTCAGAGTTGAGTTTATTTCTCTCCTTCGTTTACCACACTAGGAATTTATTGCTGTATCGTGGGCGCGTTTACAAACATATAAACTCACATACTCAACACCCAGAGCCGGAACAACTGACTGTAGGTCACACAAATATTTGATCCGTGCGGGAATCGAATCCGCGACACGTAGCAAAGCAGTCAATCGCTCAACCACTGCGCCAACCGTGCGCCCTAAATTTCACAATGCAACTGCGCAGTTCTATCAAAAATTCTCAGAAACAGCTCAGCCCTCCCTGGACTGTGCTGGTAGTTGACACACAAATTCACGCAATTGATCGCTAGTTATTTCATTTTGTCAATTCCCCAGTGTTAATTTCATGTTTTACATTGTTGAGTACAAAAAAACTTTATACATATGAAGCCCATTGCTTTCCATTAGAATTTTATTCAATTTGAAATTGTGTTTTAGTATTTTACACAACTATTGTACTATTTGTCCATATTTATACTGTGCCCACAGTATAAATATGGACAAACAGTACGGAAACTACCTACAAAGGCACGAAACGGCACACTCACACAAACCTGCGCATCGACGAGACCTCTAAGCAGTTTTCGCGATGCTGACAGTAGTGCGGGCCGCTTATGGGTCTCGTCGATGCGCATGTTTGTGTGACGTTTTGAGCGTTTGTGGGTAGTTGCCGTACTCATGATTTGCCTAGGCTTTTTCCCAATTATTGTTGGGGTCGGCTTCCAGTCTTACTGGATTCAGCTGAGTACCAGTGTTTTACATGGAGCGACTGCCTATCTGACCTTCACAACCCAGTAACTGGGTAACACGATACCTCTTGGTAAGACTGGTGTCAGATCTCAGGCTTCTGACTACCTGTAACGCCTGTCAAAGATCTTCAAATAACAGCCGGGACCAAAAGCTTAACGTGCTTTCCGAGGCACGGAGGAAACTCGGTATGCTGAAATGGTCACCCATCCATGGACCGACCTCGTCAAGCGTTGCTTAACCTTGAAGATCGACCCGTGCGGCTGTTATTATTTAGCCACGAGCTCCTTACGAGCCACGAGCTCGGTAGTTGCCGTACTGTTCGTCAATATTTATACTGTGACTAGGGTGCAGATGGTGGCTCAGTTGATAGCGATAGACCGTTTGTTCCAAGGATTTTAAACTGAGTAAAATGTGGGTGGAGCTCTGCCTGTAGTCATTCATGTTCTGGTAGGACTTACATGCTACATTAATTTTATCTCAAAAGCTTCATTATAAACCTTACCTGAAGGTTCAAACTTCTTTGCATGATGCAGCCCTCCAGACCAGTTGATGGCAATGTCGCATGCATTATTGTTGAGCTTCATGGCACCTTCCAGGGAAGCTCCCGTGTACATTGAACAGAAGTCAAATAGGCCCTCGAAGACAGGGCAGTCATCACCAACATTGTAGTGGAGTAAGTCTTTGGAATAACCTGAAAAAAAAAAAATACAACATAAACAAGGCAAAACATGGAGAAGAATGGAAGGTCATAGGTTAGGCCTTGCCCCAGCAATGCGACTATAAAGTTTAAAAGTACTTGGCAGATATAGGTCTACCAGAATCTCATGGCATTTTTTATTTTTTTTAAATTGTGATTTTCATATGGCAATGTCAATTGTCACCTGTTAAATCAAAGTACTTGATGTGTCAACCGCTGCTGAAATTTTTTGATATTACCTTGAAAATTTGTTATTTTTGTGAAAATGTCGAAAAACCCACTTCGATCACAAGCGAGACATATTGTTTACAAAGTGTATCGTAAAATAAGGGAAGAAGAAGGCGTAAATCAAACTCAATCTTTGATTTTAAAGTGCGTCGTAGAGTGGACCGGTAAGTTGGACTGACTTGTTTTGATACTTTTAGTTTATTTTATATTTTTCTTACTAATTTGTATTTCTTTCCATATGGTAAATCGTAGGTCAGGGCACATCGAATGATGGCCGGCAGGAAATGGCAACAGTAATGTAATTGTTATAAATTCTTCGACAAGATATTGATTTTAACGGAGATTGAGAATCTTTGACGTAAGAAAAATATTAAGTAATAATCTGCGCCCTGCAGTGGGACGTGTACATAGACGGGAGTTTTTGGCGGGATTTCGTCGAGTGAAGTTCAGTGGCTGTTAATATTATTTGCAAATTGATTCTTAGTGGATATTGTGATATATTATTGGTGTAGTTTTGTGTCTCAACTGTCTACGCAACTGGACAATTTGTAAAATCATTAACAGAAGCGATCTCGGGATAGTGGAGCGGAGTATTTTATTGTAGTATTGACTGCCTCTGCAAAGATTACTGGGAAGACTGACTCGATACAATTTGCTGCCTAATACTCCAAAAAACATTAGAATCTGTTACATCCGCATTCTAATGCATACTAAAGAATAAATATAAGATCCAAAACCCTTTCCAATGACGTGGCTAAAAGGTCCTAGCAACCAGGCCATAAAACTTACATAAAAAAAGTGTATATAGACTGATGATGATGAATGACTAAAAGTAACATGATAATTTTATTATTTTTTACAGACTTTATACATAAAGAGATTGGTTTTGAATATGTTAAATGCCAATGAAAAAGAACCATTTTTATAAAGAGAGATGACATAAAACTACAAAGATACAAGTTTTTGAAATGGAGTTCATGGAATCGTATTCTAGTTTTCTAGTTCTGAATGAGGTTTTAAGTTATTAGTATGATTTAAATGATATATAATAAATTAGTACATAAATTAATATTCAATTGATTTATTTTTCCTATGTTAAGAACCCGATGTATAACAACATTATTCATACACATACCTATAATACTCACAGTGGATCTTTGTGTCTCTGAATTGGTTGCAAGACATCGCGCAGTAGCTATTTTTGTGTCAATGTTGAAGGTGAAGATAGCATTGTATAACTGTCTCTTTCACTCGCTTATTTATGTCACATCGTCCTATCTCGCTTACTCTATGCAGTATACTTGATGACAAACTGTTTCTTACGCAATGGTTGGCAGGACCAAGTTCAAAGACACAAAGATCCGCTGTGACTACTATAATATAGGTACGTCATGTTCATTAATACTAAAGACATAAATAAAAATTAAACAGTATCAAGATCGTTTAATCCAATTTCCCCAGTATTGCATACAACAAATTTTTATTTCCACATTTGCCATGAGATTCTGGTAGACCTATATCATAAACTACTTGTTACAATAGAGGAGCGTTTTAACAAAGATAAATATCACTAACAAATGTTAATAAATCTATTTTTGACGGTTTTGTGTTCTTTAATATGGGATCTATTAGTTCACAAAAATAGATTTTTACAAAATGTAATATCATTGCTTGTAATCTTGTTCTTTCTTCTTTTTATCTATGAGTTAATTTTTTAAGACTGTGATTGAATGTATGTATGACGGAAGGTTTGATTGAAAAACTGAAAATAAACATGGTTCTGCAAAGAAAAAGATGTTATAAAGCTGCTAACTTTTAGTGATCTGGACGATGTGGTTCAGAAGTTTTATGGCGAAATGCTTACCGCAAATTCAGTTCGTGTGAATGAAAGAGATGATACAAGACGTGAGTTTGACGAATTTGAACCACTGCTATTTTGTTATTGCATTAAATAAAAAATAATTACAAATTACGGGTAACAGATATTGAGAAAAAATAAAGATATTTCGCTTTTGTGAAAATTCATCATTTTGATTAGCAATTTTAATAAAGAACCTGGTAAGAAAAAAAATATTTTATTTGATGTATCGATGCTAGTATTCTTAAAACGTTTAATAATTAATTTTATTTAACTCCTACCTGAAAAATAAATTATAAAAGCGTATACTGAAAAAAAAACATTTTTTAATATATTTCACTTTGTGAAAACGCTCCACAATTACAAATGTGATTGATTGTAAGTAGTATTTACATAATTAGTATCTGTGATTTAAATAATATGAATGTTTAGTGTAGTGACACTCAGTAATGGCTAATTTACATAAGGTTGTTTTGACCGATTCGGTTGCAGCCCATATTCAGTCACCGACTAGTGTAAACTGGTTTTGGGTTAGCCGTATTTCGACCACAGCCCATGGTCAGTAAACAGGTTTTCGGTTAGAGTTAGTTATTCGGCTGCAGACAGTTTTCGCTGAACAAACACAATTGACCTAATTGCTAACTTTCAACACGAGTGTACATAGTTTAGCTTAATGATGTAACCGAATTAGACAAACCGATAACTTAAACGAATATGGTTGCCATATTATTTGGTGACCGACTTAATGTAAACAGCCCAAGGGCGTATAGCACAAAATAACCCATGTTGTTTTGTGCTTTACGCCCTTTGAGCATAGCTCAAAATAGCAAATGTTTGTTTTATGCTTTACGCCCTTTGAGCCCAGAGGTATCAATATGGTGGCTGAACGAATGTAATCCCGCCATTAACATATTTATGGTAACTGGTGTGAGTGGTACCCCAGTGCTTAGCTTCTGAGTTCAGTTTCAGACTTCAGCCAAGTAGACATAATGACCACCAAGTGCTGCATGTACCCAGATACTACTACTAAACCACTAATAATTATGCAAATATTCTAGACACAAATATTATTGTGGTATGTATTGTTGATTATTTTATGTGATGGAAAACATTATTTTTCGAATGTGTGATGCATCTGGCAACACTACGAGCTTCACCTATATACAAAAAAAAATATGATTTAAACATTTTGGAAACATTTTTAGTCTTTACATCATCTTCTTGTGTCTATGTTTTGACGATTTAAAATGTGTATAATGATAAGCAATAGGTATCACCTGAACGTGATAGTAATCTGGGCTTGTACTTATTACCTAGTTTTTTAACCAATTTTATTATTGTTTACTTACTTTGTATGTTTTGAGGTGTCACATTTTGCAAGAATTCTATGTAATCCTCACTGTGGAAGCGACACATGTCATGAGCGCTGGCTCGGTACGGCTTGTAGATTTGCATCTTTTTGTGAAGTCCATAATTCAGCACCAGACTATGCGTTACCGACAGCCTGTGCGGCTTCATAGGGTGCCCAGGCCCGTAGTGGAAGTTCCCCACGTCGGCATTGTAAAAATAAGCTACTTTATGTTGAGTCATAGTGGATAAACAAATACGTATTCTTTCAAAACCAAAATAATGCCGAGAACGACAGCAATAACTAACAAGCGTTTCGTTAATTCGATGTCACCGAGTAGCATTTTACACGATTCACGGCATTTTTATAAACGGATAAGAAAACTTTCAGGATGAAATGCAAACTAGAAACTTTAACTAAAACACTTTTTCAATAATAATTCACATAAAATACACTGCGAAGCAATGAAGCTTCCGTTCATTCCTCCATCATCCGTGCCATGACGTTATTGACATTGACATTAGAAAAATGCCAAAGTCATTTTTTTTTTTTTTTTTTTTTCGTTCGCCCTTCTCGGGCAGGCTAAGGTCTTGGACCATACCGCCTCGTCTTCAGTGTAATTTATAACATTCTTTAGTTCATTAGAATACGAGTGTAACAGATTCTAATGGTTTTTGGAGTATTTGGCAGCAAATTGTATCGAGTCAGCCTTCCCAGTAAGCTTTGCGGAGGTAGTCTATACTACAATAAAATTCTCCGCTCCACTATCCTGAGATCGCTTCTGTCAATGATTTCACATATTGTCCAGTTGCGTAGACAGTTGAGACACAAAACTACACCAATTTTATATCACAATATCCACTAGGATTCAATTTGCAAATAATATTAACAGCCGCTGAACTTCACTCGAAAAAATCCCGCCAAAAACTCCTGCCAAAGTCATAGTCATATGCTCACTTTTTTTTTGGGAATCGAATGACCTGGCTACTAAGGTTTTTATCCTGCTGTTGCATTCGCATACTAATGTTTTGGGGAATTTAGCAGCAACATTTCGAGTCACAATCTAGGCAAGCATCTCTGAGGTAATAATTATTAGTACCAAAGATTACTGTTAAATACTGGGTAATTAGTACAAACAACTCCGCCCCTAAGACGACTCAGCTCACTGACTCTTCAAACAATAAAAGTCAGGCTCTTTATTTTGATTCAATGATTCCACACAGAGTATGAATAGAATACAAGTTTTTATCAGTGCCGTACATCCTGACGTTTGATAAAATAAAACTTGTCAAAATTTGTCATAACAGTTATCTATTAAAATAATGCCTTTGCCGGCTCGCCTGCGTGCTAAACGTTAATCGAAGTCCGAAGTTTATTTCCTCGGTCGGTTTAATACTGCATTTCGTTAACTTGTATTGATACTAATAAAAACCCAGGTAAGATGTGCACCAAATTTTATTTGTTAAATATTATTAACTGTTTGCATATTTTCAAAAACAAACATAAAAAAATAGATATTTGCATGCGGCGCGGCGGCCGGCTACGTTATACGTTTGGATTTAGATTTATTTATTCCGTTACGTAATACATAGCGTATAAGATAGTGGTTAGTGACCTATTGCAGTATTGAAATCAATAACACAGAATTTAATTGTGGGCACTTTAAAATTTTTGTTCAAGGCATTTTATGAAAAGGTCATTGAACCAACAAGATAGATCTATCGATAAGCACAAACATTAATTTTATGCGACATATGGCATTATGTCTTGTGATATCCCATTAACAAAAAAACAAATCAAGTTGACAATAAACACAAATTAATACAATAAAATTAAATGTATACATGCCCAATTGGAATTATTAACATTTTCTACACTCCTTACAAAGCGAGAGACAGAAAACAAGGTCTACTTACTTAATTTACTTTATTTATAATCAAAACAATAAAAAACCAGGTAGGTATGTCTCTGTAAATCACTCAAGCAAATCTTATATCAAACATACAACCAATATATTATATAACACCATTTTTATTCACAAAAATTACATCTGGTCCCCTAAAATGGGTTTAACATACTTTTTCCTTCGATCAATAAATAATACACAAATGTAATAATGATCAAAGACTTATTCTGAAGAATTATTAGGTACTTACCATTTTCCAAGAAATTACAAATTAATGTAAGTAAGTACTTAATAAAATATTTTAAAGAAACACCAGCTCTAGAATTAATAAAATCAATTCAAATTATTTTTTTTTTTTGTAAATATGTGTATTGGATACAACAAAGTTATACATTGTTTAATCATTCTCCATGTTGTGCCGTCACATGGACAAGCAAACTAGCAATAGTTTAGGAGAAATATATTTATACTTTGCCACCCACTTCCACTTCTACAATCCATTAACTGGGGTGACATAACCCTTTGGCAAGACTGAACACTCAAAAAAAAAAAACGCCTACAGATCCACATACTAGAAGTGACCTAAACAATTAATAATGAAAATATCTCAGATTATAGAGATAATGTATTATGTATTCAAGAAAGTTATGATAAAACTCAACTTATTATAAAATCAGCAAATGATATGAAACACAACTCGGTTTATACTCAGACAGTCCATGACAATGGTGTTTACTTTTATTAATTTCCAGTGAAAAGTCACTATGACTCCGACACAGAGTAAGCCATAATTTTACCTCATGTTTGTCAACTGAGGTTGGTACAGTCGGTTACAGAAGTGCTCTATTTGAGAAAAAATACTTTATTGTTTCTCATACCTACCAAATTATTTGTTTTGTTTGTCAATTCTTGTGTCTTGTCTTATTTGACTAACTTAATGAACTTAACACATTTTTTATTAAAAAGAAGTCCTTGATTCCATTTCTTTTATAATAAACTAGATGACCCCGTGGCTTCGCTCGCGTCAAAACTACAGCCTATGTTACTTGGGAATAATTTAGCTTTCCATAAGTGAAAGAATTTTTAAAATCGGGCCAGTAGTTTCGGAGCTTATTTGGTACAAACAAACAAACAAAAAATATTTTCTCTTTATAATATTGGTATAGATAGATGACAGAAGTTGCTAGAATTTTATTACAATTTTAGCTTTCTAATGTTGTTGCAATGTCCAACAGTTAGCAACATAAATAAAAAATAGTAAAATGACAAAATAACTTAAATTTAATGTTGGACCAAAGTAAAAGAAACCAATTTGTTTGCAATTTAAACGATTAGCTTTTTAGGTGGAAAAATATTTTCTGATGTACCTAGGTAATTTATTTTATGGTGCCAGCAACTTAATTCTATCAACCACAAATATTAATTGAATTAAATCACAAGAACCAACATTTATTATCTCTTCACCTGTACCCCATCACCCCACCTTTGGAACTATTCAGAGTAACAGACGTAACAGTTTATATAACCAGTAGCCAGTGGCCCAGTAGGTAGTACACTAGTGGCCAGTCACTCGCCGCACGCAAGCATTGACCGTCGCCACCTCAAGAATAAGAAAAAAAAACAGCTTTTGTTTATGTCCTGTTCCATTTTCGAAAATGGCGCGAATATTGAGATGTGCGATTGTTTTGTTAATAGCAGACGGCACTATGGTCAATTTTAGGGTGTTTGCGAGAACCATGTCGTCGATCGCGAAGAGTTTTGAAGCGCAGCAGGTGGTGCCCGAAGTCGTGTCGAAGGCGCCCTCTGCTTTGGTGTCCGTAAGTATTAAAAACCTTTTTCTTTGATTGATTGATAACAATCGAGTACTTATTACTTGAAATGATAAGTGTAAAACGCCGTGGTAAGTAATTGATTGTTAAACGTATTTGAGAAAGTTTTGTATTGGCTGTTTGTCGATAGCTGTGACCTAATCACCTAGTTTACCTTCATTGCATGAGGACCTGTTCTGATCAATTTTGTGAGATTTCTCAAAAACACGAGATTTGAAAAAAGTACTCGTAGTTATTACCAATATTTAGGTACAGTCGTTGTCGATTACGACTACAAATGTGTTTAAAGTAGTACTTAACAAAAAAAGTTTTTTTTAAATTAGGTACTATTATTTATGATAAATCCGTTTTCGCTAATTGCCGTCATCTCCAGGATCTGCTTTCAAGTACAAGTCTTAATCAATTATGAAGTCCCCTCTATACGTGAGTGTACCCCCAGTGCCGTCATTGTTACCCTTCAGTAACGGCTTTTTACCTCTCCAGTAACATTATTTTACCCCTTCAGTAACGGCTTTTAACTCCTTCAGTAGCGACATTTTACCCTTTCTTTTGCGTCATTTTACCCCTTCTTCTTGGATACTTAAATCTTTTGAGAAGAATTCAGCCACGTCGCCAATTTTACCCCTATACTAAGCCTAATCACGCTCAAATCATGATACAACAGCCCTTTTCGGAAATAAGGTGAAACATCTAAACAAGAGCCACGCTACAATCTCATGTCTTATCTCGTTGAAATAACCAGTCACAAAAGTAGGTACTTACACAGATTTTCAGCCTAAAATAAAACTACACAGATGTCTTCTAAATATAAAAAACTCGGCCAAGTGCGAGTCGGACTCGCGCACAAAAGGTTCCGTACCATTAAAAAACGGCAAAAAAATCACGGTTCTTGTATGGGAGCCCCTCTTATATATTTATTTTGTTTTAGTATTTGTTGTTTTAGCAGCAACAGAAATACATCATCTGTGAAATTTCAACTGTCTAGCTATCTCGGATCACGAGATACAGCCTGGTGACAGACAGACAGACGTACCGGGGAGTCTTAGTATTAGGGTCCCGTTTTTACCCTTTGGGTACCCTAAAAAGGTAGATTATCTCAGTTTATTTTACACCATGTCATCGTACGGATCGAGATTCAGCGTTTTTTATAAAATATCCTGCAAAAATTCTTTTTATAATAATACACAAGTGCTGACGTGCAGTTGTTTCCGTAAACGCTATAATGCTTTAACTTTTTTTTATTATTACCCGGGTGACCGAGCTCTGCTCTACTTTTTTGTAAAAAATAAACCTAGCTGGATCGATTTTTCACCCCGAAACCCCGAATAGCATACAAAATTTCATGAAAATCGTTGGAGCCGTTTCCGAGGTTCAGATTATAATATTATACATCATACTAATACTATAAATGTGATTGTAAGTTTGTTTGTTACGCTTTTACGCGAAAACTACTTAACCGATCATCATGAAACTCTATACAAATATTCTTGGAGATATTAGAAGTAACATAGGATACATTTGTTGAAAAAAAAATACGAAAGATATTACTTTTTTCAGATATTCACGAGAACGAAATCGCGAGCAAAAGCTAGTGTTTATGTACAAGAATTGCTCGTTTAAATGTATTAGATTAGATGAAAACGGAAAACTCCACAAAACAAATATGACCATTGTGCGTTTAGAATAATCGTTTATACTTTTTCACACATTACTAAGCTGTGGACTAGCTGAAAATTACTAATTTATTAAAATACAGAATGTGCTATTTTATTAAAATACAAGAGCGATTTCTTCGCGGTTTTAGTCACATTAAAACCTATACACGCATATTACACACTACAATATTATAGTCGTGACAATCTAAGAAGTCGGCTTTGACAGCTATAAAAATACCTAATAATAACTTGATGGTTTCGAATGATATTCGGTGTTGTAGTGTATGGGTAACATAATAGTAATTAAATAGGATTATGATATAGATTTTTCAATTTCTTACGTACAAAGTTATTAGTATTTTAAATGAGAAACGTCATCGGATTTCACGATTATATCTTCTATCACGCTATATAAAAATGAATTAATCTGGCATATTTACAAACAAAGATATACATTTTTAATTGTTGCGAGATTACATTCTGTTTTCGCTTTGTAAATGTCTTATTTATCAGACCGGTTGTAAATGTCAGACAGAAATACAATGCTGTGGTGCTCTATAATCCTGTATGAACTTCATTATTGTCCAAAATCCTATTCAAACCTTTTGAAAAGGTAATGTGCAGGCGTGAATTAAGGATTTCAGTCCGTCTACCTGCTTCACCGATTCACGGCCATCATTCTAGGAATCATCAGCTCAAGTAACGTACCAGAATTCAGTAACAGTAAATCTTTGGAAGGGATTCAAAAGAGGAGCTCGTGGCTAAATAATAACAGCCGCACGTGTCGATCTTCGAGGTTAAGCAATGCTTGACGAGGTCGGTCCGTGGATGGGTGACCATTTCAACATACCGAGTTTCCTCCGTGCCTTAGAAAGCACGTTAAGCCGTTGGTCCCGGCTGTCATTTGAAGATGTTTGACAGTCGTTACGGGTAGTCAGAAGCCTGAGATCTGACTCCAGTCTTACCAAGGTATCGTGTTACCCAGTTACTGGGTTGTGGAGGTCAGATAGGCAGTCGCTCCATGTCAAACACTGGTAAACAGCTGAATCCGGTAAGACTGTAAGCCGGCCCCAACAATAATTTCGAAAAAGGTTAGGCAGATGGAAGGGATTTAAAAGCGTTTACATTGGCTCAATTTCAATCCAGTGTTACTGGATTCCATCCCTAGGTTGACGAGACAAACTGGATCAATGTTAATTAGCCTTGTGTTAACATTAATTGTTTTGGTACTAGATGAACTGGATGGCAAATTGTTCGTGCAGAAGCACCTAGCGGTAACCGTTGCAAACTGGATAGGCGATTGACGAGCCACTAACTCAATTAAGGTTATCATGACGACTGACGGCACAGGAAAGCAGTTATTTGTGTTAACTCTTCTGCAGGTTGACGTACTTAAGAACATAATTAAAGTATCGAGGAGGGCACTCATCATGTTTTTTTTATGAACTTAAGTACCGAGGCAGGATACTCATCATGTTTTTACCAGATTGCCGAAGGAGGGTAATGTGTTTGTCAGTCTATGTATGTTTGTTCCTATGTGGCGTTCTAGAGACCAAACGCGTTGGCTGATTTTGATGATTCTTACGTCAATCGATACGTCTTAACCCTGCGAGTGTCATAGGCTACATTAAAATTGGTCAATAGAAAAATTGCGGCTTTTGGGCGCCATATTGTGGGGGCCCAAATTTTTTTTTTCTTCCAAACCCATCGTGTGGGGTATTAAAATAAAGGGTTTTAAGAGGAGATTTTAAAAATATATAACACTTATATGTTTAAATGTATCTAATTAGAAAAAAACTTAACTAAAAAGTCATAAATAAAAGAAGTTAAATTAAAAAATCAAAAAACCCGACTGCTTCAAAAGCGAACTAAAAAGTCGTAAACAAGGAAAAAATCATGCTGTGCAGGCGGAGGATACACCAGATTTTGGTCAACCAGCCCGCGAATATATGTATCCTCCGTCTGCACAGCATGATTTTTCCTTGTTTACGACTTTTTAGTTCGCTTTTGAAGCAGTCGGGTTTTTTTATTTTTTATGAACTCAATTTTAAACTTCGAAACCGGATCCCCTCTTTGTCTTTTCAGTTTTCACACCCATGGCCGCATACCACAACTGAGCAAAAGAGATCTTTTATTCTTTGCATCGTTCCCAATTCTATGCCTAATACCTAAGGAAGATATTCAAATCATCCCGCCATTTCAGTTTTACGATTTTAGGCCTATCTGACTTTCCAGCGTGTTTTTTTCTAGCAAAGTTTATTTTATAACTTCAGCTAATTTGATGTGATTTATTACATAATTATATGTAATGAGCACTATATATTCGTTGAAGTTATTGTTGATATCATCATTGTCCTCCATTCTCAGGCTACTGGGAAGAACAAAGACAATAACTGTTATGTTTAACAAACTATAAACCAGTGCATTCTAAAACTATGCATTGTTTACTTCGTCGAGGAATTCAAAGGTTTTGTCTGGAGGACAATATAATTTATATTGACAAGGACGATGGTTGACATTTATTTGTCGGGCATGCAGCTGTCCAAGGAAATCAATCCGATACTCTACTATTTCACCGGATTACTGTACGTTTTTCGTTTCTTGACCGTTTTTTTTTAAGTGTCTTCCCTCAAATGACAAGGTTATCAATTCGACTGTATATTTTTATGTGTGTTACCTCAGAACTGGCTGAACCAATTTTAATGATTATTTTTTTATTTGAAAGCTGGTGCGTGGCATGTGGCCCCATTTAATTTTTATCAAGATCTGATGAAAAACTTCGGAGATATACATCAGAACTCTTCAATAAATGACGGCAAATCGCTCGGGGTAGCTGCAATCGCATTTCTGTTTATTGTTTACACCATTCATAACATAATATCACACTAGTACGCTCTAAAGGGGTACGCAGGTGTTACAGTTCACCTTGGTATACTCTTATTCCACCGGTTTTGTTTAAGTATAATTTTATTGGGCTAATCTATTCTGGCTTCACTTTGGGCATTATTGATAACAAGCCTATATAACTGGTTCATTATGTACCACAACTAAAAAGTGAAATAAAAAATCTTTTTACAAAAAATACAACCGATTTCCTAATAAAAACACTAAAAAGTGAAAAATAACTTCAATTTCGGAAAAAGTTTTTTTTTTGCCTGTTTCCATGGTTTTAGGAAAACATAAATTTAAAAAAATAGTTTTCTGCAAAAAAATACTACCGACTTCCAAATAAAAAACTACAAAGTGAAAAATTACTTTATTTTTGGAAGTCGGTGTCTTTCTTTTTTCCCCTTTTTTTTGCGATATGGATACCGACTTCCAAAAAAAAAGTTATTTTTCACTTTGTAGTTTTTTATTTGGCAGTCGGTCGGTAGAATTTTTTTGCAGAAAAGTTTTTTTATTTTTCCCTTTTTAGTTGTACTTTCCTAAAATAGGCAAGTTGTTCATGGAGTTTCTTGCCGGTTCTTCTCCATAGGAAACGACCAACCCGAACCGTGCACATTGTCGACGTTTTATAAGTGCCCATGTAGGCCTATATGAAATAAAAAATTTGATTTTGATTTTGTTTAGTAAGGTACCTATAACGCCAGAATAGATTACCCGAATAACATGAAACTTGAACATAACCGGTGAAATGAGAGATCTGCGTACCCCTTTATAGTGTACTGGCCTGATGTTATGTTATGAAATGGTATAAACAATAAACAGACATGCGATTGAAGCAATCCCGAATGATTTGCCGTTATTTATTGAAGAGTTCTGTTGTATATCTCCGAAGTTCTTGATCAGATCTTGACCAAATTAAAATAGGACCAATTTCGAAACATACTCTATCAAACAAAAAAATAATTTTCAAAATCGGTCCACAATTGACGGAGATATCGGTGAACATAAATAAAAAAAAAAAAACATACATGAAGTCGAACATAGAACCTCCTCCTTTTTGGTAAGTCGGTTAAAAAGTGAAAGCCAGTTACTAATAAAAATGCCTATTCCTCAGTCTTTACAAAAATCGGATGGTAGTCATGTTACTTCATAGTAGTTTAGTTATTTCTACCTTAGTAATGAAGATAATAATGTTACATAATGTAATATTATTATCTTCGTAAACAAGGTTTTTCATAATAACGCATACTTATCTTACAAACTGAACGTGATACGTACTTTTTACGTAGTGCAGTATTCCGCTACAAGACTTATCGGTATATCCTCTTTTTTAACCCCCGCCGGAAAAAGTAGGGTGTTATAAGTTTCGCGTGTGTCTGTCTGTGGCATCATAGCGCCTAAACGGATGAACCGATTTCGATTTAGTTTTTTTTTGTTTGAAAGGTAGTTTTGTCGAGAGTGATCTTAGCTATGTTTGAATAAAATCGGTTCAGCCGTTCAAAAGTTATGGGCGTTTTACTGTTTGAATCGGGGTGTTTTCGGAAGATAAATGAGCCGGGGGTTTGAAAATTTTGAAATTTACTTGTGTATGTACCAAACTTACTTGTAGGGTTCCGTACCTCGAAAGAAAAAAACGGAACCCACTTTGTTGTCCGTCCGCCCGTCCGTCTGTCTGTCTGTCAAGACCTTTTTTCTCAGGAATGCGTGGAGTTATCAAGCTGAAATTTATATCAAATACTCAGGTCTACTGCCCCTTAAAGCTGTGAAAAAACAAACTTCTAAGCCAACGCAATCAAAAGATACAGTTAACGATATCGATGTTTGCGTATTTTTTTTTCAATCAAATGGTCAAGTGTTTTTACCTTTTTGTGCTCTTGTATATCAATTCAGTGTATTTTGCCTTAAAACAAAATTATACGCATTAATGCGACATTAAGATTTTTTTCTTCTTTTTTTGTAACGCTACAATAGACGAACATAAATTAGCGGAACAGAATAAGACATTAACGTTAGTGTCTGCCGGATATGACGTACTTAATAGGCACTGCGATCTATTACATAATTATTAACCAACTGTAGGTTCGCGGTACCTAGTTATTTAGTCAAGGTTTTCCTGCAACCAGAATTTGCAAACCTTTTTCTTACGAATATGCCCTTGGGATAAAAAAAACACCTATCAAGCGGGCGTTTGCTGTAGCAGAAATGATAGCTAATAGGTTCTTAAAAAACATAAGTATTTTAAAATAACCTCTTTTTTTGGGGGTTAGTAATTTATTTATTTATTTACTTTGGGCAAACAAACGGTTACACAAAAAATAATACAAAGAAAAATATTAGTAAAAAAAAACAATAGTAACATAGGTATGTGTAGCCCACGACGTTATCCACATCTTAATTAAATAATATTACTAATGCCCACGACTGAGGCTGAGAGTAACATAATAATACAAAGTTAAATGAGTAAAATTTAAAAACATGAGAAAAATCTAAATCAAAATTCAAAGTAATTTATAATTCAACAAATAATTAAAATTCATAAAGTAAGTATGTACGTAATTAAAATTTCAAAAATAATTAAAGCCATAAAATATTCAAAATTCAAAAATTACTAAAATGTCAAAACTAGGCAACTAAAATGTCAAATATAATTAAAACACACACGACGAAAAAAAAACAACGCAAATAACCATTTAAGACATTTTTTTCAATCTATCCTAGTAATTATCCTAAGTATTTATTTCTTTCAGAACCCGAACAAAGTTACTTTTGAAATAGGGTAATTTACTGAAAATTAGTTTTTTGTCCGTCAGGAAGATTAATAAAAAAAAATTGGACACTTTTTTTTATTTTGACACGTAAACATAAAATGACGACGATATAATGCGTGTAAATATCGTGAAACGTCACGCCACTAGTACACTTTATACTGCCTTAGTGACGTCACAAGCCCCCACTCCTGAACTTTGATGCGCTTTAACTTTACAATTTTTATTGATTTGTTAAAGCTAAAAATACGTGTCCAGTATTATTTGATAATCTCACTGACGGACTAAATATAATTATCATTTTTCTGCCCAGGCAACATGCGTATTCAGAGGTATGAGATCTAATATCAAATCCAACGATCTGTCTCTAACATCAAATAAAATTAGCATAAATTGCCACTTGTACCGCAATCTGTACAGCCAGTTTTACACTTAGATTGACAACATTAGTGGTTATTCGGCACTTATCACCATCATTATCTCGACAAGTACGAGTATATTTATTTTTCCCAAATGCAAATAAATGTTATATAAAATATAGCATGATAACAAAGTGCAGATTTGTTTATCTGGGATAAAAGTATCTGAAAGATAACGACCTTTTTGTAAATGATGATGATGTAGTACATGAGTAGGAAATTATGTTTTTATTATGTACGTCGTTAGTCTGATCCTGTGTTTACAAGGCAAGGTGACAAATTAACTTCATTATTCCATTTGTTCACTCAGATAATATAATAAGCATAATGCTGTAATAAATATCTTTACTTTAAAGGCCAACGCAGACCGGCAGGCTTATTGCGTATCTTTTGCAAGAGCAAAACGATAGAGCGATTTTTGTGCAATAATAGCTCTTCAATTCAGAAGTTTTAGAGTTTTTGGGCGGTTTTTTCAGAAATAAGTGCATTTGACAAATAGCAAGCGATTAGAAAACGATTGTGTGGGACCTACCATACCTACACTGTAGGTATTTCGACTTTTATAACACATAAAGCGTTTGATCGCGCGATGATTGCTGTTTCTTACGTAATACGCCTGCGGGAAGGGATGTCAAGGGATTTTGCCATCAGTCAGCGCACACTAGCCGCTTAGATACCGCGGCATTCCAGCGCCTTGCCATGGCAAGCCGCGGCACAAAAAAGCATGCCTCGGCAGCTCCTGCTGCCCGATACACATTTAGTCTCGCATACCCCGCTTCTCTACCTCCGCCTCACCCCGCGGTATCACAACGATTGCCGGCGTCCTCGGCATGCCGTTGCCTACCGCAGCACGCCACGGCATCCCGCCGCGTGAGCCGCTGGCGCGTCTTCAATGCCGTGCAATGAAATCCCTTTCGATGCCACTGAATCATTTAAAAGCATAGCAATTTATGTTGTATTTCTATATTGATACGTTTGAATGTCCATTGGTAAAAATTCAAATCCCTTACCATCCCGTCCCCGGTCTGCGTTGGCCTTTAAGCGCCAGAATTTTCCAGAAAATTATGTTTATAATTACTGTGGTTTCATTTCCTCACGATTAGTTGAGTTACCTAAAGAAAAAGAAAGAAAAAAAGAAAGAAAAAGTGTTTATTCGCCACAAAAACGACATACAATTTTTGATTTTTCCTTAAATCTACATCATTATTCCATTGAGATAATGCATAATGATGTAAAAGGCAGGTGTAACTAGCTTTACTAAAAAAAAACTCGAATTTTCTAAATAACCAGAATTCCGTAACCGTACTTATCTAAAAAAACGTATAGGTACTAATTAACCTTAAATTGATTACCTTGATTAACAAAAATATAGTTTTATTTTTGTTGATAAAGCAGGAATTGTTCATTGGCTATTTGGATATTATTTTTTTAGGTACTTAAGTAACATCCTTTTTAGATCGACAAAATCAAATTAAGTAAAAATCCCATTCAATTCAAAAATCAAAGTACCTATTGATTTTAATTTGAATGCGGACCCTGGACCTCGACTTTATCGAAATTATGCATTATGACTTAGAACTAATCTTTTCTCTGTTTGTTTAATAATATGGATGATTTAAATCTTCAATGTTTGTTTTGTTACAGGTTACGTACCCTAGCGGCGTGGTAGTCAACGAAGGCAACGTCCTGACTCCTACCCAAGTGAAAGATCTCCCATCTGTATCGTGGGATGCCTCTCCTAACGAACTGTACACCCTCGCTATGACTGGTTAGTACATTGTCGAATTGTTACCCTTCACTTACCCTATGAAGATAATGTGGTGACTTCTAATCAAGTAAAAGACGTCCCATCCGTATCGTGGGATGCCTCTCCTAACGAGCTGTACACCCTCGCTATGACTGGTTAGTACATTGTCGAATTGTTACCCTTCACTTACCCTATGAAGATAATGTGGTGACTTCTAATCAAGTGAAAGACGTCCCATCCGTATCGTGGGATGCCTCTCCTAACGAGCTGTACACCCTCGCTATGACTGGTTAGTACATTGTCGAATTGTTACCCTTCACTTACCCTATGAAGATAATGTGGTGACTTCTAATCAAGTGAAAGACGTCCCATCCGTATCGTGGGATGCCTCTCCTAACGAGCTGTACACCCTCGCTATGACTGGTTAGTACATTGTCGAATTGTTACCCTTCACTTACCCTATGAAGATAATGTGGTGACTTCTAATCAAGTGAAAGACGTCCCATCCGTATCGTGGGATGCCTCTCCTAACGAGCTGTACACCCTCGCTATGACTGGTTAGTACATTGTCGAATTGTTATCCTTCACTTACCCTATGAAGATAATGTGGTGACTTCTAATCAAGTGAAAGACGTCCCATCCGTGTCGTGGGATGCCTCTCCTAACGAGCTGTACACCCTCGCTATGACTGGTTAGTACATTTTCGAGTTGTTATCCTTCACTTACCCTATTAAGATAATGTGGTGACTTCTAAGCACGTGAAAGACGTCCCATCCGTGTCGTGGGATGCTTCTCCTAACCAGCTGTACACCCTCGCTATGATCGGTTAGTACATTGTCGAGTTGTTACCCTTCACTTACCCTTCGAAGATTATGTGGTGACTTCTAATCAAGTGTAAGACGTCCCATCCGTGTCGTGGGATGCCTCTCCTAACCAGCTGTACACCCTCGCTATGACTGGTTAGTACATTGTCGAGTTGTTATCCTTCACTTACCCTACGAAGATAATGTGGTGACTTCTAATAAAGTGAAAGAGGTCCCATCCGTGTCGTGGGATGCCTCTCCTAACGAACTATACACCCTCGCTATGACTGGTTAGTACATTGTCGAGTTGTTACCCTTCACTTACCCTACGAAGATTATGTGGTGACTTCTACTCATCAGTGTCGTGTCGTGCGATATCTCCCCTGAACAGCTGCTGCAGGTGAACGACATCCCTACAGTCTGGTGCGATGCCTATTCTATCCAGCTGTAGTACACCCTTGTTATGACTAGTTAATTCTTTGCCGAGTTTTTACCCCTCACTTTAACCTATGAAGATAATGTGGTGACTCCTAATCAAGTGAAAGACGTTCCATTAGTGTCGTAGGATGCCTTTTCTAACCAGCTATACACCCTTGCCACAGATAATATAATACTAGCAGATAGATGCCTCATCCCATACAAAGGAACCGTGCCGACGTAACTAGCGTTTTTCATCTGATTATACCGATATTTTTTTGTAAATCGATCGCGTTCGGTTCCGTTCCACGGTGATTGATAGATTACCATCTATATTTGTGGAACGGAACGGAACCGAACGCGATCGATGTACAATAATAATCAGTATAATCAGTATGCTGCCCCGATTGAGTGTTGCGAGTAACCGCTCGTCGCACAAGAACACTCTTAGGCGCAGGCCAAACAAAAATGGCGTCGGGCGCGGACTTGGCACGGGCGGCTTCCTATTCCATTCTAATTTCAAACTTAATGCATGGAAATAAAGCGCAATTTAAGACACACGATAATTATGTTGTTGCTCGGACGTGGCTATGACGCGACATTTCTGCGCCCGCGCCTGATCAAATTGCGCTTTATTTCCATGCATTTAGTTTGAAATTAGAATGGAATAGGAAGCCGCCCGTGCTTAGTCCGCGCCCGACGCCATTTCTATGTGGCCTGCGCCTTATAGCCGAGCGACAAAATCATTGTAACTACACACCCTCTTCTCGCTGCTCACCAACTCGTTTTTAGTTTCTAGCTTTACTCGCTACGCTACTCGCTGATCGTCGGCGGTGGGACAAGTTCCTAAAACGTACCCAACCCATAGAATATTTTGTTTTAAAACGTCATTCTTGTAGCGATAGATACGGAAATGAAAACATTTTAGTTGCGGTTTAAGCCGTAAAAATTCTATATCAACATTTTAAATTTTAATATTTCAAGCAAGATTTTAACGTATGTTATGTTAATACGGTTGGTCAAGCATAACGGATTTACCTAGAAAGTTAAGGTATTGATGGCAGTCAGCTAAAACTAAAAATAAAACAGTATACCATTTTAAACAACTGCTCAGTTGCATAGCACAGTAAAAATATACAAACAGTATTGAAACTACCTACAAACGCTCGAAATGGCGGGACGAGTCGCGGTGCTCACAGAACTGACAGCACTGCGTAAGGGCACGGTAAAGATATCTTAATATCTTTATCTACACCTATGCTATAAATCCTCTATAAAAGTTCTTGAAACATTTAGCTTATTGCCAACATTAAAACAGCCAGTGTCATAGTAACCATAATATCATCCAAACGGGTGTTATAATGTTGTACTAAATTTCATAATGCAACTCCTTTTTTACTCATCGAACAGCCACATTCTCATGGCATCTTTATGAATTTCAAAAAAAGAACATTGTCATGCACGCGCGTTTCACTACCACAGCGCCGTAATAAAAAAAAACGTATTAGAATTTTTGAATTGACATCGTATCCCGCCATTTTTGTTCAATAATAGTATTGAAAAAAAAAAAAAATTGTTGTTTACAAAAATGAGTGATACAAGCTTTGATAACACACCAACAGATATTTCTAATGCAGCAAAGGACATTTCTTACCAATTATTACCAGAAAAGTCGAGAAAACATTATGAAAAGACGTACCAAACTTTCATGAATTGGAAAATATCAAAGAGTAGCACATAATTTTCTGAAGATGTGCTATTAGTATATTTTCAAGAATTATCAGAAAAATTCAAATCTTCATCCCTATGGACCTTCTATTCAATGCTGAAAAGTACGATATAGTATAGAGGATTCATATCATGGGTGTAGATAAAGTCTTGTATGCAACTGTTATAATTAGGTATTAAAACACTCATGTGATAATATTTTTTTATTTTTTTTTTTATTTATCTATAGGCTCGCGTTTGACCACTATCTCGCCTGATGGTAAGTGATGATGTGGTCGACGGTGCAGCACGCTTGCCTAGAAGTAACCTATTCACTCTTGACTTAAAGACCCCAAGGTTGTAGCTATCAGGAAACAAAGACTCCGGCAGGGAATTCCACTCCTTAGCTGTGCGTACAATGAAAGTATTCGCAAAACGCTTTGTACGTATGGGTGGGATGTCCACCATGTACCGGTGGCGCATTGCCGTACGTCTTGTTGTCCGGTGATGAAAATGGCTAGGTGGAATCAAATTGTGCAGTTCCATCGCACACTCTCATACACATTCGTGTTTTAATACCCCTTATTATACAACAGTTGCATAAATAAATATTACCGTGCCCTTACGGTGGTAAGGGTCTCGTCGGTGCGTATATTTCTGTGAGTGTGCCGTTTCGAGCGTTTGTAGGTAGTTTCCATACTGTTTGTATATTTTTCTGTGTCATCAGCCTTTTAATGTTCCGACTGTTGGGTCACAGACCTTCACTTTGTTAGAGGGAATCTGCCAATGTAAAGCAAAGAATATTTTGCAAACAAAACTGTCCAAAAGAATGTTCAATATTGTTTTTTTTTTATTATTTTTTTATTGGCTCACGCTTGACCACCATCTCACCTGATCATAAGCGATGATGTGGTCGACATTGTAGCACGCTTACCTAGAAGAAACCTATTCACTCTTGACTTAAAGACTCCCAGGTTGTAGTTATCAGGAAATACAGACTCGGGCAGGGAATTCCAGTCCTTAGCTGTACGCATAATAAAAATATTCCTAAAACGTTTGGTGCGTATGGGTGGGATGTCCACCATGTACCGATGACGCATCGCCGTGCGACTTGTAGTCCGATGATGGAACGGGCTAGGAGGAATTAGATCATGCAATTCCATCGCACACTCCCCGAAATGTAATGCCGATGTTCAAGGCTCTGGAGCTTAGAATCGACCAGTATCTCATTGCCGAGAAGCCTCTTGGCCCGCTTTTCGATCGACTCTAGTGCATCCAGCTGGTACTTGGCAGATCCGTCCCAGAGGTGAGAGCAGTACTCCATGCATGAACGAACTTGCGCTTGATACAAGTTAAGCAACTGTTCTGGCGTGAACTACCGTCTCACCTTTGCAAGGATCCCCAACTTTTTGGCAGCCAGTTGAGCTTTTGCCTCAATGAATGGACCAAAATAGAGGGTCGATGTCAACGTTACGCCAAGAATCTGAAGATGGTCCGTTATCGGCACGGTCACACCACGGAAAGAAGGAGCCGGGTGAAATTTGCTCCAAAAAAGACACGCCGGGGTCTTAGCAGCATTGAACCTGACCAAATTGGCATCGCCCCACTCGGAGACTGCCTTTAAGGGCAGCAAGCGCCAAACCATAGCCTCCCGTAGAGACCGGCAGGCTTATTACGTATGAAACAGCAATTAACAATATTTGCGCAGAGATTGTACAATCATCGCGCGAATATCGCTTTACGTCAAAAAATTTGAAGGCTTATTTTTGCGAAATAATTGCTCTTCAATCGCGAATCCGCATTATATATGAGCTATAGCCACACCATAATAATTTTACGACAGCACTGATAACAATAAAAATCTGTTAACTGAACAGTGCATTTATCTCAAGGTGATCGCGATAATTTCGTATTACGTATGATTTTTTACAGCAGAGCGACAGCGATCGGCGAGCAAATGTGGCTGTCAAATTGCGATTACTTTTTCCCTTGTTGTTGGTCGATTGCCAATCGCTCGCTGATGGCTTAGTAGGTACAGAAGTTTTTGAGTCTTTGGCGGCTTTTTTTGTGTGTTATGTTGTGGCTACTTTAATTATCTGCAAATTATTAGAATAATAATATAAAAATATATATTGAAATAACAAATTCCTAGTAAATATTGTAAATTTAAATGACAAATTGGTGTTGTTTTGAGTCTCTAATGTCTACGCAACTGGACTATTTGTTGTATCATTGAAACATAAGTGATCACGGTAAAGTGGAGGATACTTTTATACTGTAGTGTTGGCTACCTAAGCGAAGCTTATTTGTTTACTACTAAATACTTACAAACACATGAGATTTTTTTTTTATATGGCAATCACCGATGTCGACTATTCTGCCAATGTCTAAATTAAATATGAAAAATCTTTTTTACGTTTCATAGCTCAAATAAAAGATAATGTAGTCTATTAAGTGATGTTCTAATGAGTTATCGATTCGATTTCTTAAAACAATCGACAATTCGAAGAAATTTTAATTGATTTTACACATTGATATTTATGTAAATAAAATGCAAATATAAAATTTTCACTGCCATATTTATTTTACACAAATACTTTACATCTGTGAATATTAATTTATCGGAATATTGGAGCGAAATAGTAATTAAATTGACTATTGTAAAAAAAAAGCCTCCACGAAGTGTTGCTCTTTCATAAGCTGGTTAATTCATCAAACGATACATTTTATAAATCATCGGAGAGTTAAAATAGCTTATGTTAAAAGTGACTGTAAAAAAAAGACTAGACTTAAAGGCCTCAGTAGCCAGGTCACTAAATTGATCGCGCAATAATTGTACAATTATTGCTACTTGCTGTTCCTTACGTAATAAGCCCGCGGATCTGAGGCCCAGTAGTGCGCGCGTCGGATACGTATCTCTAAGCAACAGTGCTGTCGTCTGCATACCCAAAGGTGCCGGGTTTTAGCAGGTCATTTATGTGCTACAAGAACAATGTTGCCGAGAGTACCGACCCCGTTGGTCAGATGAGCGGCCATCAATAACCACTCGTATAGACCGGATCGTCAGGAAGTCTGCGACCTAATCGCACAGACCACTGGGCAGACCGAATGAAGGAAGCTTACCAATAAGGCTCTCGTGCCAGACCCTATCAAAAGCCTTCTAGATGTCGAGGGAGTCGGCAAGCGCTTCCCCGTGCCTCTCGATGGCCTCACTCCAGATGTGAATGCCATACGCTAGAAGATCCCCAGTTGACCGATTTCGGCGGAAGCCATATTGGCGGTCACTGAGGATGTCGTTAGCTTCTAGGTATGCCAGGAGCTTGGAGTTGAGCACCCGCTCCGTACTCTTGCAGAGGATGGACTTGATATTCTGGCTCCGAGTGGGCGCACGGCCAGTACTTTGTTAACATTGTTATATACGTCTTAAGGAACAATGCAAGTTTCATTAGAATCGTTGCAGCAGTTTTCAAGAAATGAAACAAACAACCGAACTCCTTAGCGACAAACAGCAGGAATGTGTAAATTGTTATGCTATTTTGTCAATCGTCTATGTAACCTTACTATAGAAACTGCAAAAAAAATGTGATAGGGTACTAAAACGTAAAAGAGAGAAATGCCCCTTCTTGGCTTCCCCTTGGCATAAAAAAAGCTGAGAGTAAATTTTCATTTAAGCGTAAAATCCGGAACTATGACTTGTCCTCTCTTACATAGCTCGGTCTTCGTCATATTTATTATATTTAAATTTCTGTTTCGTTTAGAATATAGTATTTATTATAATATTTATTAGTCTATTGTTTTAGAAATTATTTATGTATTTTATTAGTTAGATAGTTTAATAACCAATTTTAATTATTGTGCATTTTTTTATTTTTTTTTGGACTCCTACAACTGTTGTGTTCTTTTTAATCCAAAGGTTGACTGGTAGAGAATGCCTTGCTGCATTAAGTCCGCCTATGTATCACCATTGTACATGAAGTTTAAATAAATAAATAAAAACAATTACACAAAAAAAAACCCGACTTCTAAAGCAAAACACAAAAAAGTGCAATTATAACTTTCGTTTCAGAAGTCGGTGTTGGGAAACGATATTTTTACTTTAGAGCTACCAAAGACACCAACTTTGTTTTGCTATAAAAGTCTGTTTATTTTTTGTAAAAAAGTTTTTATTTATATTATACCTCCCTGCATATTACATAATTAAGCATACTTAAATTCACGCCTTTTTAGGGTTCCGTAGCCAAATGGCAAAATACGGAACCCTTATAGATTCGTCATGTCTGTCTGTCTGTCTGTCTGTCTGTCTGTCTGTCCGTCCGTATGTCACAGCCACTTTATTCCGAAACTATAAGACCTATGCTGTTGAAACTTGGTAAGTAGATGTATTCTGTAAACCGCATTAAGATTTTCACACAAAAATAAAAATAAAGCAATAAATGTTGGGGGTTCCCATACTTGAAACTAAAACTAAAAATATTTTTTTTCATCAGACCCACACGTGTGGGGTATCTATGGATAGGTCTTCAAAAATGATGTTGAGGTTTCTAATATCATTTTTTTCTAAACTGAATAGTTTGCGCGAGAGACTCTGCCAAAGTGGTAAAATGTGTGTCCCCCCCCCTGTAACTTCTAAAATAAGAGAATGATAAAACTAAAAAAAATATATGATGTACATTACTATGTAAACTACCAGCGAAAATTGGTTTGAACGAGATCTAGTAAGTAGTTTTTTTTTATTCGTCTAAAATCGTAAACCGCAATTTACCAAGTACGGAACCCTTCGTGCGCGAGTCCGACTCGCACTTGGCCGGTTTTTTCCAATTGATTTGATTGAATTAAATTAAATTGAAAATTAAAAAACTATGCTCTAGTGAAGATTTAAAACTAGTAAGCCCAAAACAAAACAAATTTTATACAATTTAAAAAAGAGCGCCTTTTCAATTCGACTTTCCCGCCCCTTTTCCTGTCCAATTTATTTTCTTAAGCCATAGTCATAACACACCATGGACACTTCTTCTCGACCTCCTACAAAGCTAGTTGTACACTATAATATTCAAAATAAGGGCAGCGCTAGACTGCCCCCTCTGTAAACCGTTTTTTATTCGTTCTGGTCATGATTACTTATAATTGAGATTAGAATTTTAAATTCAGAAGATATGACACAGAACGAGGAAAAACGGGCGTCAGTTTTTAGTTTGGTTCTGGCAGTAAACACCGAAAGTTTGATTTTTACCAAGAGTATTATTTTCTTATCTGCAAACCCTTTTTAGCTCTAATTTATCCAGCTTGTGTATGTGTGAAATCTCTGAAGTGCACTAATTAAAATATATTGTGTGTGGTACCTTAAAGAGAGCATTTTTACTGGAACTTTATCCTCATCGGTCATCTTATCGCATCAAAGGGCTCGCTGACCGGCGTATGCAGCCCGGCCTCCACACCCTTTGCTGCCTATTACTGCCAACTTGCCATTTTAACAGACTATTCGTTCTGCTGCTAACTTTACTGCCTACCAATCCGTGTGCCTGCTTATCCATCGTGGTTCCTGCTTATCCATCGTGGTTCCTGCTTATCCATCGTGGTTCCTGCTCAGCTGCCTACGACGTGAAGTTCCTATCCGTCCTGCTGTCTGCTTAGCTGTCTACCTCGAGCAACCCACGTCGTGTGAAGCTAGCCCTTAGTTTTTTACTCCATACTCCTTTTTCATAGATTTAGTTTTATTAAACTCTTATTTTTATTAACTTGGATTACGTTTAGCTTTTCTGAGATAAACGTAACGTTACAAACCTTCTGGGAGGCCATCTTTATCACTAGTAAATTGTATTTGGGTACGGGACTTTTATTTTAAATTATTTTTGATAGTCGCGTTTGACCACGATCTCAACTGACGGTAAGATATGATGAGGTTGACGAGCACGCTTGTCTATGGAAGTTACCTAATTCACTCTTAACTTAGAAACCCCCAAGTTGTTACTATCAGGCAAGACAGACTTAAGTCAGCAAGCACAACAATCATTTAATTCGCATAACTACAATTTCAAACTATAAAATCATAGTTTTTCAAAAAACAAAAAGTCTATCCAATTTGAGAATGTGTGTATGTGTAGGTGTATTCTTTATCGAAGGAAAGCCATGAAGGCAATTTTATCGGTGGGTAGGTATATCATTATATTGTACGCCATTTAGTGCATAATGTGCAGTAAAGAAAATCGTCAATGGCGTACAAATTGAAGTTGATAAAAATATAAATTGCGCCTTCATTTCATGCCTATTAGGTATTTATAACTGGTTTGATAAATAAAGCTTTATACATTATTTATTGTTTTTAATTAAAAAAACTTTTTAGAAAAATTACAACCGACTTCCAAATAAAAAAGTGTTTTTTATTTAAAAATAATAAATAATGTATGCAATGTTTTCTTCGTCTATACTTTCTGTAACTTATATGGTGTACATAATAAAGAGAGTATTCTATTCTATTTTTCACTTTTTAGTTGTGGTACATAATGGACCAGTTATATAGGCCTGGTACCAATAATGCCCAAAGTGAAGCCAGAATAGATTAACGTTAAGTCGGTTAAAAACAAAACATTTGCCTAATTGTGTCGATTTGAGAGAAATATATTAAGGCGCTATATACGCCTCAATGTTAACGCAGTACTGGCCGTGCGCCCGCTTGATGCCAAAATATCAATAAAAATAAGAACCTCCTTTTGAACAGTTTGGTTTGCAAAATATTATTTGATTTACCTATGCTATGTTAGTTACGAAGAAATTCCAGCCATATTTTTTTCTGTGTAAAAATATTTTTAAACGTCAAGTCGTTTTGGAGGAGTTGCCAAAAGTTGCGAAAAAATATCGTGTTGTTAATATTTTTTTTAAAACAAAACTATTAGTTACACGAAAAAACCTTGTGTTCATAATTATGTGCATGAATCAATAATCAATACATATTTTTTCAAACCTTTTAACCTAGCCGTTACTAAGGAGTATGCTTTAGAAAGTTACCGTTTTACGGCACTAAAGGGTATGTAGGCCCTTAATATGTACCTACTTTTCAATATGTCGTTTTCCTTTGTTGGGAATTGTCACTAGCAGCCTTTCCTATCTCACTAAGTAGATTAATTCTGGTAACAAGAATCATCAGCACTGAAATTGCGACGTACTTTCAAGGTAGGTAAAGTGACTCGGATTACATTAAGTGTTCCGTTTTAGGTCGTAAACTCATAAATTGTATGGTTACACATGTCCAGAATTAACTCATTTACTCTTCATACGACGAATGACGACATAATCAGGATAAAAATAATGGCATCACTTTGATGATTTATAAAAACTGCGCTACTTATGCTTTTATTTATAAAAAACGCAAATCATTACGAACATATATAAGTCCTACTTATTTTTTTTTTATTTTGTCTGTTTTTTTTCTATGTTTTTAGATTAATATTTATATTTTGACATTATTAAATAATACATAATTAGTGTTTCTGACCATATGCTGTAAGCTGCGTATAGATACCTGTAATAGACATACATACCAGCAACTTTATTTTAACGTTGTTTACTACAAACTGCTTCGTATGGAATGCTGTTGATGTACCAGGCCCCTCAGAAAGTATTGCGAAAAAAAGTTTTTATATATGGGAGACTGGCCAGTTATAATGTTTTTCGAAAATATGATTATTTATAAGTAAAAATAAGTAAGTTCCAATTTCAAAATTTCCCTCCACATTTTTTGCGAGTTAATTCAAAGTATTGTGTCTCACTGAAATATGGATCTGCGCCGGGAACATTTTAGAGCTATGATTTTATACGATTTCAAGTGTCGCCTGAAACCGGATGAATCGTACAATAGACTTCAAATGGCATTCATGGATGAAGGCCCTTCCAAGGCAACCGTGTATCGTTGGTATAACGAATTCAAGCGCGGTCGACCAACTTTGGGGGATGACGAAAGAAGCGGTCGCCCTTTGACGGCTGTTACCGAAGAAAACGTGCTAGCAATGAAAAATTTAATCCAAGACAATAGGCGAATTACATATCAGGAGATTCAACACATATTGAAGATTGGATCGGGAAGCGTTCACGAGATTCTACACAGCCATCTTCGCGTGAGGAGGATAGTATCACGCTGGGTGCCGCACAACCTCACCGATGCTCAGAAGCAGGCCCGGGTGGAATGGTGCCGTGATATGCTTAACAAATTTGAAGCAGGCTCGTCTCGGCGTGTTTACGACATCGTTACAGGTGATGAGTCCTGGATTTATCAATACGACCCAGAAACCAAGCGCCAGTCGACTGTTCGGGTGTTTCAAAATGAGCCAACGCCTACCAAAGTGAAGCGATCTAGAAGCGGGGGTAAGATTTTGATCGCTAGCTTTTTTAATTTGACTGGCCACTTGGTATCAATTCCCTTACGGGATCAAAGAAGCATTAATGCCGAATGGTATACTACCAAATGTTTGCCAGAAGTTTTCTCTGTTATAAGCAACAAGCGACCAAACACAGGGCTCCGCGGGCTACTGCTCCACCACGACAATGCACCTGCGCACACCGCACTCAAAACGAGGGACTTCCTGGACAGCACGCCAGTCAAACTCCTGGGTCACCCTCCTTACAGCCCTGATCAAGCACCGTGTGACTTCTTTTTATTCCCAAAAATAAAAAATCAGCTCAAAGGGATACAATTTTCGTCGCCGGAAGATGCGCTGGCTGCGTTCGAGCAGGCTGTAAACGAGGTGTCTGCGGCGGACTGGAAAAAGTGTTTTGAAAACTGGTTTAGGCGCATGAATCTTTGTATAGAGGCTGGTGGAAAGTACTTTGAAAAGATTTAATAAAAATATATGTACGTATAGAACAATTTTTTTTAGTTTCGCAAAACTTTCTGAGTGTCCCACGTATAGTGCCCGGCACGTAAGTGACATAAGTTGGCAAGGTTTGGACGTAGTGGGGGTAAGTTCGCGCATATTTCGCGAACTGACCAACCACCATATAGAGCAACCGGAACGTGGACGCGACACGATTGGTCAGTCGATCCTTGTGCCAACTGACCAACCAATCGCGAGCTCGGAATGGTCCTGAACGTTCCCCGCGCCCCGCTTTACTACCAAAGATACCTAAAAAACGACTTCTGCGCATCTAACGAAATTTGCCAACTTATGTGCCGGGGATTATCTTTACCAATATTATAAAGAGGAAAGATTTTTTTTTTTGTTTGTACCGAATAGGCTCCGAAACTACTGGACCGATTTTAAAAATTATTTCACTAATAGAAAGCTGCATTATTCCTGAGTAACATAGGCTATTTTTTAATCCCGAAAACGGGTCCTATGGGGTGGCCCACGGGAGCGAAGCCGCGGGGAACAGCTAGTACCTTATAATATATAAATTAACTAGAACAAAGTTGCCTGACGTTGCTTTTCAACTGAACCTTGGCAAAACTTGAGTTTGGACTTTTTGTTAAACGTTTAAAACCTATACCTTCTTTATTCCAGACCCCGACGCGCCTTCCCGAAAAGAGCCGAAGTTCCGCGAATGGCACCACTGGCTGGTCGGAAACATTCCCGGCAACAACATCGCAGCGGGCGAGACCTTGTCGCAGTACGTGGGCTCCGGACCTCCCCCAGGCACTGGCCTGCACAGATACGTGTACCTGGTGTACAAGCAACCCTGCAAGCTGGAGTTCGATGAGCCTAGGCTTACTAACAGGTCAGTTGTGTATTTTTTAGGGTTCCGTAGTCAACAAAGATCCCTTATAGCTTAGCTCAGAGACTCTTAGTACTAGAACGCTATAATTTGGCATGGATATACATTATTGATCACGCCGACAAAGTGGTAAAATAAAACCATAAAAAATATTTTTAGGGTATATCCTGTACACGTAAAGTTGATAGTTTTTTCCCATGTTGTGGGGTATCGTAGGATAGCCCAATCAAAAATATTACGGGTTTGTTAAAACCATATTTCGATTCAGGAATCCATTTGCGTAAAACTAAGCTTTAAATTGCAGTTTTTGTTAGAGTCCAATGTTCCCCCTTCCCTGTCAGCTAAATGGCTGTTTATCAAAAAAATCACGGCGTAGTAGTTTATACGGGGTGGGCAAAAATCGTGGATCAAACGAAATAAAGCTATATTTGGGATTATTTGCAGTAGGTCCTTAAGTACCAAAAACTATTTTGTTTCTTCTATCACCTCGACTATAGCCCTGTTCGTTTGATTTAACCACGATTTTTTGCCTATCCTGTATAACAAAATTTAAAGGAAAACTATCACAGCTAAGGAGGCTTTACAAGTTTTTTTTGTATATATTTGCTAGCTTTCATCGTCTTATTCCAAAAATCAAAATTGAACTGCACCACTACCTACATAGAGGTATTCCAAAATCAAATATCTTCTTTGACCCACTTTCCGGTATTTCATTGAGCTGAAATTTTCCACACACGTTTATTTCTCTTGACAATGCAATTTTCAATGCATGCAATGTTTGCTTTAAAAAACGTAAATATTGTTTTAATTCTCTTTAGTAGCATCTTCTCGAAACCCCTTCTTAATCTCCCACCCATCCTATCCCATCCCATCTTATCTCTTCTTGTTCTTCAGAATCTTGTTTTTTTTTTCGTCATCTGTTTGTTTGTTTGTTTGTTTGTTTTTTTTAAAACGTTGCCCCACACTAGGAATTTCTTCCTGTATCGTGGGTGCGTTTACAAACATATAAACTCACATACACAACACCCAGAGCCGCAACAACTATTTGTAGGTCATACAAATATTTGTTCCGTGCGGGAATCGAACCCGCGACACGCAGCACAGCAGTCAATCACTCAACCACTGCGCCAACCGTGCGCCCAAATCATCCATCTGTAATAGATAAGTGGTTCAAAATTTAAGATTACCTAACCGCTAGCTGCTTGGGTCTATGTTTTTACATTAGGGATTCTAATTCTTAGTAGCAGCCCAAATTTTGATGAAAAGTTATATTAACCACGAAATAAATAAAAAATAATTATAATGGATTCATCACAGTAATTTAAATATTCGATATATCTTATAGCCAAAACATACTTACATTGAGAAGTTACAGTGGCCATCTGTGGTCTTCTTCATCAGTTCCACTTCACCAAATGATACTTTCTGTATGCAAATGCTTGCCATGTTGAGGAAAATATAAAAATCGCTATATGTATGTATGCCTACAAAATTTGAAGAGTTCCCTCGATTTCCATGGGATCTCCACATCAGATCCCGACTTGGTGACAATGGGACCACTTCGAGAGATACCCTTTCAAACAAACTGAAACTCTATAGTAAAAGGTTGTTGTTTGAAAAAATAAAAAAAAAATCCTTGTCTGTGTAATTTTGAATGTGTATAGCTATTATGATGACATTTTTATGCCTATTATTATTTTTCTGTGTTTTTTTCCATTAATGTAACTAAGTCGACATCACACATAATTGTAATTACAGTAATTGACATTACGACATTGTTTTATAAATCTATTTTGTGACTGTTGTTGTTTTAGAATATTTTGACATTAACATCTTGACTTTAATCTTTTTGACAATACATATTATGACATTTATTTTATACTCTTCATGCGATAGATTGACATTTCATTAATTCATTTTCTTTTTGTAAACTTCTCCGTATCTATAGTCAGAATTTTAATTCGATTCCAGATTTGACATTAGCTACTGTCATTTTGTGAAATAATGATACCACATATAATAGTGTAGTGATGAACACAAAAATCGATAAACAATCACTGTGTGTGCCATCAGTGTGCCAATTAAAGACTAAATTATTGTTTTTTATTTAAATAAATACATAATTATTCATAATAATTATTTATTAATTAGTAATCGCTGCTCTATTTTATAAAAAGTTAATATTTATTTTTGTGTTTATATTAAAAACAAAACTTATAATAAAAGAGCCTAGATAGTTTTCAGTATTGGCAACCCGTGCGCGCTCGTGCAGCTATCGCCATTTTGTTTATCGTGTCATTCGGCTACATTCTCCCAGTCTGACTGCACGAATATCTTATTTCATTGCGAATCGATATTTTGTTATTTTGTTGGTTTTTTGTTAAAGTGTTGTTACGTTGTGTTTGTTGTTACGTTTATTGGTTTTTTGTGAACTTTGAGTGAATCTATTTGTTTTGGTTTTCCATCAAAATGGATCCTTAGCCAAGTACATCACAAAAAGACGTGGATGTTTTCTTGTCCCCAAGAAAAAAACGTCCACGAAAAGCTTTCACTGTTACTGAAAAAGTAATGATCCGCAACGCCTACAAATACGTGAAAAATGAAATTTCTGCGCAATTGGAGGCCTTTGAAGTTGTGGAAGAAAATGAATGTATGAGCAAAGTTGCTGACACATTGGGAATAACCTCACGCTCTGTTTGTAACGTTTTGAAGGAAGTAAATAAAGGTGCGCCGCCAACTCCTCCTAAAAAAACTGGACCAAAGCGAAGTTTCAAAGATAAAATTGATGAATTTACATTCTCTGCAATACGAAGAATTGTTCATCAGTTCTTTTACCGAAATGAACCTCCAACCATTGCAAAGGTTAGTCAATCAGTGAGACAGTATTATTTTATACCTACATCTTTTATATATAAGTTATGATTCCAAGCTATTACAAAATTTACTATTTTAGATTTTACAAGTGATGAACGATGATTCAGAAATGCCCAAGATTTCCAAAGACACCCTTAGAAATATTTTGAAGCATCTTAATTTTAAATTTGTTGCACGGTCAGGCAAGAGCACACTTATTGATCGAAATGATATAATAACATGGCGCCAGCGTTACTTGCAATCTATATGTCAGTTTCGACGAGAAGGGAGACATATAGGTATATTATCAAGATGAAACTTGGGTTAACGCAGGTAAGGCTAACATTTATACTCAAAATGAATTTATATACATTTTACATTAAATTTAATAGTAATATTTAATGTTCATGTACTATATTTATTTTAAGGTCATACTGTAAAAAGAACTTGGGTGGACAAGAAAGTCACATTATCTCGACAAGCGTTTTTGGAGGGACTGACCACTGGATTAAAAAATCCATCTGGAAAAGGCAAACGTCTCATAATTAGCCATATAGGTAGTGAAGAAGGCTTCCTGGAAGATGGGCTCATGATTTTTGAAGCAAAGAAAAATTGTGAAGATTACCATGATGAGATGAATGCAGTTTGTTTTGAGGAGTGGTTCGCTGGAGTCTTACCAAAATTAAGACCAAACTCAATTGTGGTGATGGATAATGCACCTTACCACTCCCGAAAATTGGAAACGGCACCAAAAATGAGCTGGAAAAAGCTGCCATTCAAGATTGGCTTTTAAATAAAAATATTCATTACGAACCAGATATGGTTAAAGCTACGCTTTTAGAACTGATTCCACATAACGAGTCTTTTAATAAGTACGCTGTAGACGAAATGGCAGCACAACATGGGATCACGGTTTTAAGACTGCCCCCTTACCATTGCGAGCTAAACCCTATCGAATTGATATGGGCGCAGGTAAAGGGGCATGTAGCTCAAAATAATAAAACCTTCAAATTGACAGACGTGAGAAATTTATTTCAGGAAGGCATTCAACAAATTACGGCTACCGAATGGTCTAAATGCGTATCCCATGTTGTCAAAGAAGAGGAAAAAATGAGTAGGCTAGATATGTTAATTGACAATATCACAGACACATTTATAATAAATGTTACAGAAAGTGACAGCGATAGCGATAGCGATGACGGCGACAATTTATAAAATAAATTATTACCATAATACATCTATCTGTTTTATTTGTCATGTTCCTTCATGATCACATTTTTTTATTTATTTCACACACAATTATAAAAGAAAAGTCTCAGATCGTTAATTAATCGTCAAAACTAAATTATCGGTTCAGAAATATTTAATTTCCTGATATACTTAGCTTACGAGAGTAAAATTATAAACGAGAAGAATCGATCCAGAAATATTCCATTTCCATAACGAATAATTTCGCAACGTCACTATTTAGTACTTGTCATAACGTTGCAACACTGAAATTGTCAAATCTGGAATCGAATTAAAATTCCGAGTATATCTATTAAATTCTGACTGGTGTTAATAATAATTGTATTGTTTGTAATTGGGTATTAAATTCAAATGTAATATTTTGCGTGCCGTAAGGCAAAATGTATTGGGACAATTTATTAATATTCCAACTTATATGTATACATACATTATCAGCAAATAAATGATTTCTTTCTTTCTTTCTTTCTTTCAAAAACAATAATTTTCATAATCGGTCCATAATTGACGGAATAATCGGTAAACAAAAAAAAATTCTTTAAAAATAACAAAAAAACCCGACTGCTTGAATAATGCTGTGCAGTCGGAGGATACATATGCGCGAGCTGGCTGATCAAAACCAGATGTATCCTCCGACTGCACAGCATGATTTTCTTCTTGTTTACGTCTTTTTAGTTTACTTTCTAAGCAGTCGGGTTTTTTGTTATTTTTAAATATTTAGTTATTTTTTTTTTAGAATTAGGTACATTCAAACATCTAAGTTTTATATATTTTTGTAATCACCTCTTAAAACCCTTCATTTTGATACCCCACACAATGGGTTCGGAAGAAAAAATAATTTGGGCCCCCACAATATAGCGCCCAAAAGCCGCCATTTTTCTATTTTGCAATTTTAATGTAGTCTATGACACTCGCAAGGTTAAGACGCATCGATTGACGTAAGAATCATCAAAATCAGCCAACGCGTTTGGTCTCTAGAACGCCATATAGGATCAAACTTACATTCATACATAGACTGATAAACACATTACCCTCCTTCGACAGTCGGGTAAAAAAATTGTCGAACATAGAACCGCCTCCTTTTTGGAAAGTCGGTTTAAAAATATGGGAATACCCAAGCGTGTGACACAGTGTGATAAATTACAAATACGCATAGTCTACATCATAACATTCACAATCATCTGTCAATTTCCAGGTCTGGCGACAACCGCGGTATGTTCTCGATTGCCAAGTTCGCCAAGAAGTACAACTTGGGCGACCCTATCGCGGGCAACTTCTATCAGGCTGAGTACGACGACTACGTGCCTATACTGTACCAGCAACTCGGCGCTTAAGCGAACAGTACTTTTATGAAGATATAGTACTAACAACCACGGAGGAGAGAATAAATGGAGTTATCACTTAGAATCGAGTTAGTTCACACCTCAATCGACCTGCCTAGCCTTTTCCCAACTATGTTGGTCGGCTTCCAGTCTAACCGGATTCAGCTGAGTACCAGTGTTTTACATGGAGCGACTGCCTATCTGACCTCCACAACCCAATAACTGGGTAACACGATACCTTGGTAAGACTGGTGTCAGATCTCAAGCTTCTGACTATCCGTAAGGACTGTCAAAGATCTTCAAATGACAGCCGGGACTAACGGCTTAGCGTGCTTTCCGAGGCACGGAGGAAACTCGGTATGTTGAAATGGTCACCGATCCACGGACCGACCTCGTCAATCGTTGCTTAACCTTGATGATCGATCAGTGCGGCTGTTATTATTTAGCCACGAGCTCTTCCATAGTTAGTTCACACCTAGGACTTGCAAATGGCGATAGGCTGGGCATATAAATAGTTTAACTGACTGGAATTCGTAATCAGGATTCTTTAGTCCAGCACATGGACAGAATCGGGATCATTGGCTTGGTCGCACAATAAAAAAAAGTGTGATGTGAGAACGAAGTTCCTCACGCATCGTCTGCTATTCTGTTCTCTCCTGAATCACAACTACCACAAGCCGACGAAGAACTTCGTTGCAAAAAAAGGTGTAAAAAAAAATGCGTGACAATTCAACTACTACGTTATAAACGAGCAGTTTAGTGATAGGAGTAAATCTATACCAATTTTATAAAGATGAAAGATTTCTTTGTTTGTTTGTACCGAATAGGCTCCGCAACTACTGTACCGATTTAAAAAAATCTTTCACTAAGGAGCTAAGCCGCGGGGGTCAGCTAGTCTTCAATAAAGCAATAAGACCATAAGATTGGGTTTAGTGCTCGCATTCTTTAGCAAATCCTTTTAGTACTCGAATAAAAAGTAGTCTGATTGCCAATCCAGGACATAGTCTATCGACCACTCAGGCGTTATGAGAACTTCATCTGGTTACTCCATTTGTTACCTCCTCCATGTCATATGAAATTAACTCCTGTAATAATACGCGTTGATTTGGAATTATTTACTATTATATTAAGACAAAACGGTTTTTTTGTAAAGGGTTTGCCTTTATTAGTGTAAGTCTTATTTGGATTGTATAAGCATTTATTGTTTTTATTCCTTTTCAAACAGTAACTATACTTGTTTTGTATAACCATTTTCAAAGCTTTGACAATCCAACGATTTGTTTGGGGTTAAATTAAATATTTTATACTAAACTTGAACATGTGCAATAATTAAATTGAAACATAATTATATTTCAATCTTTTTATACATCTTTGAAGTTGACTGGTGTAAATTTTAAAATAGCAATTCTTTTTTTATTACAAGTGAAATATAATCAAACGATTAAATCATTTGTGCCTAAATCTTAATAACCGTGGAAATAAATATGATTGTCAACTCAGTGTATTAGATGATAAAGTAAAGCAGAGAGAATGAGCAAATAATAACCTTGTTGCCATCAAAATTAAAAAAACAATATTTGGTTTTTGAAAAAATCAGACTGTCAGATTTTTTGGCTTAAGTACTTCCATGTACTGGCAAATAAATACAAACTATTCGCTAAGGAGTATCTTTTTCATATTATTAAAGCACGGTTCTGGCCATAGACATTATTGGTGACAATAAAACCTCTTTACCAGACAGTGTTGCTATAAAGAATATTTGCTGACCAAAATGTTTTTTATGCTCTTAAGATTTTCGGAATTACTGATGTATTCAGAATTTCAGGAGCTAATTTTACAACAAAAGATTGAACATCATGAAAAAGTAACTAGATTCCACGATCATTTACTATTGTGTTGAAAAACGTCGTTGAATCCATGATCGAGTTAAGTCAATTTAAAAAGAAATACGTAGATTTAAATGTGGCCTGGCGCAAATGGCACTATTCAAAGATTTTTAGTATTTTATACCCCAGAAATTGTTGTTTTTTTAACTAAGAATCTATAACCGAGCCAAGCGAGTAAGACTTCCCGTCTACGAGTGACAGTCGTCTTGTTAATTTTGTCGGATAGTAGTTATTGTATTATATCCTTGGGATACTACTAAAGCATTAATAATGAGTAGGTAAGTGAAAGTTTTGTATGCAGATGATTCTAAATTGTCTTCTATATAGGGGTTATTAATATAATAGTGTTATGCACTGTACATTTTGTTTTATTTTGGTATGTTGCCTTATATTAGGTAAATATTGCCCAACATATAATGGTCTATGCGAATAACTCATTCGATCATCTATATATATATAAAAGAAAGACGGGTTTGTTACAACACTTATAACTCGAGATCTGCTGGACCAATTTTCATGGTTTTTGATTCGTTGGATTTGTCTCCGCCCCGAATACCAGAATAAAAAAGAGAAAAAAAAAAAACGGAGGCTAGATAACCAGGTAGGGTAGGGTAGTGTAGTGTAGGGTAGGGTAGGGAAGGTAGTGTAGGGTCGCCTAGGGTAAGATAGGGTAGGTTTGGTAGATAAATGTTTGGCGTTTTTATGGCAAAACAAAGTTTGCCGGGTCAGCTAGTAATCAAATAAATTGTATCGTATTGTGATTGGACCTGGGGTTGACCATAAGCTCTTAGAATAAGGTTATTCTGAGTGTGTGTAGGGGACAGATGTATATGACCGGCAGCCTAATTGTGTAAGTGAATTCGGCAAAGGAAACAATCTGTTTCTTTCCCAAAATCGACTTTTTGTATTGGGCAAAGTCATTTTTGGGAAAGAAACAGATTGTTTCCTTTGCCGAATTCACTTACACAATCAGGCTGCTGTTGTCTACATAATTATGTCTCTAACTCACACTCAAAATAACCTTACGCTTTTTTAGTGCTTCTGGTCAACACCCCAAAATTCAGTTTATTTATTTATTTATTTATTTATTTAAGTAAGGCACACCAACAACATATTTGCAATTTCATTTACAGGGTTAACATTAAATTTGAAAATGGTCCTGTGCAAACAGGTCAGTTACAGGCGTGCCCTAAAAGAGTGCGAAGCTAATATAATATCAACACGTCTTTTTGTATTGATTTACTAAACAAGGCTGCCAAGTCCTGCAAGTTGGTGTTGCGTAGGGCTCGACCACATTGGCCGAATAGGGACCAAACTTGCTTCTTACCCAGCAGGTAGTAAAGCGTTTTGGTCCCTGGTTAAGTCGGTCGAGTCGAACTTTTGCCGTCCCTCACTACCCACTGCTGAAACACGATGGGTCGCTGGCCCACTCCGCTGAGGAGAAGGCAAATTTATTTGATTCTCTTTTTGCGGAATCTCCACGTCTGAATCCTGGTGACGCGCGGCCCCCTCCTTCTCCTGATGGATGCGAGACGAGTATGTCGGACATTCGTATCCACCAAAAGGACGTCTGTAGGGTACTGAGCAACCTCGACGTGAACAAGGCTAGCGGCCCTGATGAAATTCCAGCAATTGTTCTTAGAACATGTGCGCCTGAACTGTCTCCGATCTTGACACGGCTATTCCGCCTTTCGTATGAGGCTGGAAAAGTGCCGAATGCTTGGAAGCAAGCTAACGTACAGCCCGTACCCAAGGCACTCGAGCTGACCTCGCCAACTACATACCATAACCTCCATAGTCTGTAAGAGTTTGGAACGTGTACTCAATATAAAGCTCCTGGCATACCTAGAAGCAAACGATATCCTTATATAGTGACCGCCAATACGGCGTCCGCCGAAATTGGTCTACTGGGGATCTTCTAGCGTATGCCATTCACATCTGGAGTGAGGCCATCGAGAGGCACGGGGAAACGCTTGCCGTCTCCCTCGACATCTCCAAGGCTTTTGATAGGGTCTGGCACGTAAGCCTCATTGGTAAGCTTCCTTCATTCAGTCTGCCCGGGCCCCGATGGTCTGTGTGATTGGATTGCAGACTTCCTGGGAGATCGGTCCATTCGAGTGATAATCAATGGCTCGTCAGACCAATTAGATATTAATGCTGGGATCCCTCAGGGGTCGGTACTCTCAGCAACTTTATTCTTGCTTCACATTAACGATCTGCTAAAACCCTGCTCCTTTGGGTATGCAGACGACAGCACTGTTGCTGAGAGATACATGTCCAACGCTCGAGCTACCAGGCCTCAGATCTAGTCTCTCCGGGATGCCATGGCGGAGCGCTTGAACCTGTCCTTGCAGGCAGTCTCTGAATGGGGCGATGCCAATCTGGTCAAGTTTAATGCTGCTTAAACCCAGGCGTGTCTTTTTCCGCTAAAAAGAGCCAATTTCACCCGGCTCTCAACTTTCCGAGATGTGACCGTGCTAAAAACTGACCTTCTTGAGCTTCTTGGCGTTACGTTGACATCGACTCTTAATTTCGGCCCATACATTGAGGCAAAGGCTCAGCTGGCTGCCAAAAAGCTGGGGATCCTTGCAAAGGTTAGAAGGTACTTCACGCCAGAACAGCTGCTCAGCTTGTATCAAGCGCAAGTTCGATCATGCATGGAGTAATCTTCTCATCTCTGGGACGGATCTGCCAAATACCAGCTTGATGCACTAGAGTCGATCGAAAAGCGGACCAAGAGGCTCATCGGCAATGAGGCACTGGTTAAGTCAAAGCTCCAGAGCCTTGAACATCGTCGCCGAGTTGCCAGCTTTTCGGTTTTTTATCGGTTGCATTTCGGGGAGTGTGCGATGGAATTGCATGATATAATTTCGCCAAGCCCGTTTCATCATCGGACTACAAGACGTACGGCGATGCGCCATCGATACATGGTAGACATCCCACCCATACGTACTAAGAGTTTTGGAAATACTTTCATTATGCGTACAGCTAAGGAGTAGAATTCCCTGACGGACTCTGTGTTTCCCGATAGCTACAATCTAGGGGTCTTTAAGTCAAGATTGAATAGGTTACTTCTAGGCAAGCGTGCTTCACCATATCATCGCTTACCATCAGGTGAGATTGTGGTCAAGCGCGAGCCTATATTATAGTTACATTAAAAAAAACAAAATCAATCAACATCGACTCGAAAAAGAAAGAAGAATTATATGATTCGAGTTTTACTAGTGCTTTGCCCGCGACTTCGTCCTCGTGGATTTCAGAATATATCATGCAGACTACAAAAACTATGTGTTTTCTTTGAGATCGACCTGTTTCTATATTTTCTATGGCAGTTCGTAGTTATTGAGCGGTTCTTCTTCGTGTCGCTGGCACGACAGTCCAAACCTTTGACACCTCCACGGCCTCGTTGATGGCAGTGCATAGATCACCTTGGCTACACGTTTTGGAGCACAGAGGACAGGACAGGAGGTGGAGCATGGTTTGTGACACCACCATAGGCACACCCTACCGCTGTTCCGTCGAGATAGCCCCATCTTACGAGGTTTGGGTTACACCTTCCTACTTGGATTCTGAGGCGATTCAGAGAGTTCCAGGTAAACGACGGAAAGTTAGACCCTGCAGTTGGATAACTACCGATTGAGCGGTGTGAAAACCTACAGACAGACTAACACTTTGAAACGCGCTTAACAATTATCGAATAATTTTTTAATGACTTTTATTGTCATCGATAAAGATAGAATATTGTACAAATACAGGTGTTATACATCTGTTTTGTAATGTCCATTATCATTTTACTCTCAAGATGAGCCGGTTGTGTCTCTTAGTACTTATTTCCTGTGTAAATTATTACGTAACAGGCAATGATTGTCAAGTATCACGCAACGCCTATTTAAAACATAACATTATTCCCGATGTGTTAAACGTCGAACCTGCAGGATATTTATCGGTAAGTTGTAAAAAGTATCATCAGAATATTTCTATTATCATCATCTCCACTGCTGGCTTCTCATCTATTTGCTACCAGCCACCTTGTAAAGATCGTTGCTCCACTCCACCTAACCTGAAGGCGTCTCACCTTAAGGCGCTATATACGACATGTTAACGCAGTACTGGCCGTGCGTCCGCTCGATGCCAAAATATCAATATTGAACCTCCTTTTGAACAGTTTTGTTTGCAAAATATTATTTGATTTACTTAAACATCCAAGTAGTTTGGAGGAGCTTCCAAACGTTGCGGAAAAATATCGTGTTGTTAATTATTTTTTTAAAGCAAAACTATTTGTTACACGAAAAAACCTTGTGTTCAAAATTATGTACATGAATCAATAATATATTTACAATGCATGTCCTCGAAAAGAGCGGTTTTCCAAGCAGCCAAACTGTGCGGAAAGTGTCACTTTTTTTCACTAGTGCTTTTTACTTTCCTGTACTTTTTTAATTTTTCACTCCAACGTCAGCCCGACGCATAGAGTTTTTACTATTTGAGAAAAGTTTAAAAAATTAGTTATGTACAGATTATCATTCATATAAAAGGTAAAATAAAACTAATACTTTATTTTAGGCGTTTTTAATTATTCTAGATTTAGATTTTGATCAATAAATTAATTTTAAATTTATATATGTTTGGCAGAACGTATATTTTGCTCGTGCCTTATTGCGTTACGATGTGACAACTATTCGCACATGCGCAGTAGATATGCCCGAGGAACTATTAGTTAATCTGTGGATATGCTGAACGCGCTTGAATAAGCCCGCCATTTTATTAATTTCATTTTATTATTTTATTTATTTCCTCGCACAATGCATAGTAAAATGTTGTATGATACACGTACGTAAGATGATTTCCGACTCGTGTCGATTTATCCACTCACTCGCTTCGCTCGCTCGTGAATAAAAATGCCACTCATCGGAAATCACCTACCTTCCGCACTTGTAGCATAAATAACTATTACAATGCATGTCCTCGAAAAGAGCGGTTTTCCAAGCAGCCAAACTGTGCGGAAAGTGTCACTTTTTTTCACTAGTGCTTTTTACTTTCCTGTATTTTTTTAATTTTTAACTCCAACGTCAGCCCGACGCATAGAGTTTTTATTATTTGAGAAAAATTTTAAAAATTAGTTATGTACAGATTATCATTCATATAAAATGTAAAATAAAACTAATACTTTATTTTAGGCGTTTTTAATTACTCTAGATTTGGATTTTGATCAATAAATTAATTTTTAATATTCATTAAATATGTTTGGCAGAACGTATATTTTGCTCGTGTCTTATTTCGTTACGATGTGACAACTATTCGCACATGCGCAGTAGATATGCCCGAGGAACTATTAGTTAATCTGTGGATATGCTGAACGCGCTTGAATAAGCCCGCCATTTTATTAATTTCATTTTATTAATTTATTTATTTCCTCGCACAATGCATAGTAAAATGTTGTAGTTATGATACACGTACGTAAGATGATTTCCGACTTGTGTCGATTTATCCACTCACTCGCTTCGCTCGCTCGTGAATAAAATGCCACTCATCGGAAATCACCTCCCTTCCGCACTTGTATCATAAATAACTATTTTCGTACCACTTGCTCAAAAAAGTGACATTCTATGCCACAAAAAGCGAACATAACAATAGTCATTTTTAATCTGTTAAAAACAGGGAAAGAAAATTGTACTGAATTTCATTCATCCTTTAGGGGGAGAATGTGATTTAAATTTGGAATACTTACCGAAATTTATACTGAACTACATCTGTGTTTACACCATTGAGTTCGTATATAAAGCATTATACATCTTTTTGAAAAAGGAATACGCATTTATTATGCAGTAATGATTATTAAGAGGCGAGTCCTTAAGAAACACCTAAAAAGGCACTTACAGTTTTCGTTATTTCTAAAGATTCACCGCGCTGAATTACACAAAAAAAAAAATGAAGAACCTTAACAGATGTGCCAACAGTTTCACCGCGAGATATTTGTAAAACCATCCTAAATTTCTAAAAAAAAAATTGTTAAAATCTCTCAAAAACATCTAAATCGACCTTTTCTATTTGCACTATTGTCATAATTCTAGAAGATTTTTTATAAATCTCTTTAGATATATCGTGACACGAAAGTATGAATATGACGTTCACCGTTTTATTTATCTAATAAGTCACACCAAATGATAGTAATCCACGTTTCAACATTGTTATTTTTTCTACACAAATTGTTTTCTATTCCCCATACATTTTAGTATGGAGCGTTACGCTCCAGTAATTTGTTTTATAATCGACAACGCGCGCGAAAAAATTTCAGTGCCGTCTTAGACTCCAAAGTGAGAGCACGTCCGTTTTTTTTCCGAGCCGAGTTCGCAAAACGTCTACGCACACATACACAATAGGCATAGGGTGGGTCGCGAGTGTCGTGACATGACTGTAGCACTATTCAAGCAATAAGATAAAATGGACCGAATCATGTTTTTGGTAATCATGTGTCTTGTAAGCCATACTATTGCAAGCAACTGAATTCAACAAATATAAATAGTGAAATTGGCACTGATAAAAAAAATTGCCGGTAATGAAAGCTTACACTTTTTTTATTGCCGTAATAAAACTTGTCTCAAGATTAGTCAACAATGCTAAAAGCTTAATTTATAAAGTCAATAGTAATATAGCAGAGGTTTTTAAAAGTGTTGTTGCAAAGTTCGTAGGAGGAAAACTAATTAATTTCTCAACTAGACAATCTTACGCAGCTCGTTGTGCAACGTGCGTTGTGGCATTTAACATTAAGCAGCCACAAACCTACTTGTACAATAAAATCATACACAAAATACCTAACATATTTATAAGCCATCATGAGTTGAAAAAACCGGCCAAGTGCGAGTCGGACTCGCGCACGAAGGGTTCCGTACTTGGTAAATTGCGGTTTACGATTTATGACGTATTAAAAAAAAACTATTTACTAGATCTCGTTCAAACCAATTTTCAGTGGAAGTTTACTTGGTAATTAATGTACATCATATATTGTTTTTAGTTTTATCATTCTATTATTTTAGAAGTTACAGGGGGGGGGGGACACCACTTTGGAAGTGTCTCTCGCGCAAACTATTCAGTTTAGAAAAAAATATAATAGAAACCTCAACATCATTTTTGAAGACCTATCCATAGATACCCCACCCGTATGGGTTTGATGAAAAAAAACAAATTTTGTTTCAGTTTCAAGTATGGGCACCCCCAAAATTTATTGTTTTTTTTTCTATTTTTGTGTGAAAATCTTAATGCGGTTCGCAGAATACATCTACTTATCAAGTTTCAACAGCATAGTTCTTATAGTTTCGGGAAAAAGTGGATGTGACATACGGACGGACAGACAGACAGACATGACGAATATATAAATAAAGGTTCCGTTTTTTGTTTGCCATTTGGCCACGGAACCCTAAAAAAGGTTCTAGATCTAAGCAATAAAATAAATAAATTAGAGAACATCATTCAATCAAGCATTATTTTTTGTACTTATCATAATAATAATTTAAATGTTGTATTACATATAGTAATTATTTTTTCTAACAATCAAACTACACAACCGATTACACTGTGACCCCACCCTTTATTCACGACTATATTACTATGGGCACGCGTGCCGTGCGGAGCGGTGAATCAATAGCTAATACATTGCGCGTTTTTGAGACAAGCTTACAAATCCTTCAGAAGCGAACGCGCATTGAAGCTATATCATGCCCGTCGCGCCGCATAATTTTTCACTTGTTCTTGGGTGCGTGTACACTACAATGTGTGATGCAAATGTGTTAGTGAAAATGTCGATGTGTGGGTTCTAAAATAAGTTCTCACGCTCGCAAACCTACAAAGGAACAAAGGAATACGCATTTATTATGCAGTTATGATTATTAAATAAAATTACGAAAACCGACGAGGCCGTATGAGCTTGATGCCTTTGCTTTTCCGACAAAAGAATATTAGTCTAGGAATTTGTCGCGTTTATGTTTTCTTCAAATACATAAACGTTAAGTTTATTTTAATTTATTTACTTTTAATTGTCATTATTTTTAATAAATGCTTATCTCATATTATTATTGTGTTAATTTTTTCACAAATGGTACGAAAAGTAGAGTATTTTCCTCGGTGATAAAGCTGTCTTAGTCTTGGGTGAACTTAAATCCCTCGCTACACTCAGGACTCGTCTTAAATCCCTCGCTTCGCTCGAGATTTAAGTTTTTAACACCCTCGCTACGCTCGGGAGTAAACCTCGAGTACTTCGTTACGCTCGCCATTTAAATCGTCACCCGCGACAGAAGACACTGCTTTATCCCCTTGGTTAATAATCTACTATTTTTTCAAAACTTTTAACCTAGCCGTTACTAAGGAGTATGCTTTAGAAAGTTACCGTTTTACGGCACTAAAGGATATGTAGGTATACCAATTTTCGGTCCTCTCAGCCGAAAGACAGTTCATCAATCATCGTCACAAACGACCCAAATGTTCATCCTATTCCCACAACCTACATCAGCAGCCATATTGCGTAATGAATTCGGCAGGGCAAAGAGTATGAAAAATCGACCAATCACATAGATGAAAATCCACATCGCGTCTCTCATGTCGCATGTGCTTGGTCGATTTTTCATAAGTAGGTACTCTCTGCACTTTGCCTTGCCGAATTCACTACGCAATAGGGCTGCTGGTCTCCCGTTAGTCTATCTTGTCGGGGCAATATTTTTTTTTATTTGTGGGGTGTATCCTTTTTAGGGTTCCGTAGCCAAATGGCAAAAAACGGAACCCTTATAGATTCGTCATGTCTGTCTGTCTGTCTGTCTGTCTGTCTGTCCGTCCGTATGTCACAGCCACTTTATTCCGAAACTATAAGAACTATGCTGTTGAAACTTGGTAAGTAGATGTATTTTGTGAACCGCATTAGGATTTTCACACAAAAATAAAAATAAAACAATAATTTTTGGGGGTTCCCATACTTGGAACTAAAATTAAAAATATTTTTTTTCATCAGACCCATACGTGTGGGGTATCTATGGATAGGTCTTCAAAAATGATATTGAGGTTTCCAATATCATTTTTTTCTAAACCGAATAGTTTGCGCGAGAGACTCTGCCAAAGTGGTAAAATGTGTGTCCCCCCCCCTGAACTTCTAAAATAAGAGAATGATAAAACTAAAAAAAATATATGATGTACATTACTATGTAAACTACCAGCGAAAATTGGTTTGAACAAGATCTAGCAAGTACTTTTTTTTTAATACGTCATAAATCGTAAACCGCAATTTACCAAGTACGGAACCCTTCGTGCGCGAGTCCGACTCGCACTTGGCCGATTTTTATTAACTGATCTGGTGTTTAAAATGCTTAATCATAGAGGTATCTACTAACTAGATCGATATACGTACGTGCTTTGTTTGTGCTTGTCGCAAACTTCGTTTTTAGGGTTCCGTACCCAAAGGGTAAAAACGGGACTCGTGACAGCTAGACAGTTGAAATTTTCACAGATGATATATCTCTGTTGCCGCTATAACAACAAATACTAAAAACCGAATAAAATAAATATTTAAGTGGGGCTCCCATTAAAGAAACGTGATTTTGTTGCCGTTTTTTGCGTTATTGGTACGGAACCCTTCGTGCGCGAGTCTGACTCTCACTTGGCCGGTTTTTTTTACTATCATTTGATAGGTAGGCCGAAAATATTGAAGATTACTGTAGGTACCTACCACCAAAGTAATCTGAAAATGAACATGTGACAAGATTTTGTTGATCCAGTTGTTTAAATACCTACCAAATAATGTAACATACATTTACGTAGGTAAAACGAACACCTATGTAAACATTCTTGTGTTTATTTTTAACTTTAAACAAGTGAAATTTGCAAAAATAATGTTTAAATACAGGTGCGGCACACTAGCGGCGTGGAAGTCCAGGAAGGCAATGTGCTATCTCCAATAGATCTGCAAGACATCGATACTGTCAGCTGGAATGCCACTGATGAGTTTTACACCATTGTGATGCTCGGTTAGTATTGCGTCGAGTTGTTATAATACCTTAGACCGGCGGCGCGCCGCGGGTAAACAGTCAGTAACTATACACTCTTTGCGCTGTATCATGGTTCGGGTGACAGTTCAATAAGATTTTTACACGTATACATACGCATATTTTGTAGTTGAACGTCATACCATAGTTATACCATATACCATAGTTGCCTGTATGACTTTAAACTACAAAAAATGCGTATATGTATATGCGTAAAAAACGTTATTGAAACTGTCACCCGCACCATGCTACAGCGCAAAGACTATAGTAGGTACTTACTTCTTTAGTCTTAATAATTGGTTGTAGACACAGACATACATCTAACTAGATAACGCAAGTCCCTCCATCTGTATGAAAACCAAGCGTGCCACTTTTTCACAAACAATTTAATAACAAATTTACTTACCAATGAAAGAAAACATTTCCAAAGCCTCAGACAACTTTTTCTATACATTCTTTACAGCTCATTATGGCATAAAAACTCATAAAAAGGCATTTGTCTAGATTGCCGTTGGTGTCCGGTGCCGATACTGCTAAATGAAAAGCTCAGATTACGATCTTTGATCGTAACTTTACTCCGTTTTTTGGCACGCGAAGTACATACAGTCTCGCCATCTAGTTAGATTTATATCTATGGTGGAGACCTATTGAGTCGAGAGCTTACCATTGAGGACAACGACAAATTTATACTCAAGTCTATTATTATAAAACAAGCTTGTTCCAAATATCTGAATGTAAAATTAAACTTCCAGATGCTGATGTGCCTTCTCGCGAGTCGCCGATATCGCGCTCATTTTTACACTGGTTAGTCGTCAACGTTCCCGGAACCGACACCAAAGATGATAATGAAGACGGTGATACCATCGCTGAGTACATCGGGCCTGGTCCACTGGTGACCACCGGCCTGCACAGATATGTATTCCTGATATACCAGCAAAATGAAGCATTGGATGTTCAGAATCTCCTAGTTAGGTACGAACGGCTCAGTTTATATTAATATTAAGTTGGTATGTATATATTTATATTTCACTAGGGTTTTGACTCCCGTCAACTGGCTACCTCCCCTCACCTAAGTCAAATATGTATAAATTATATATATATATTTTTTTTGTTACCCACGTCCGTGTGTCGCTGCGGGGTGCCAACTAAAAACCAGCGCTGGATGTCTGACGTCCAGCAAATGCTGAGTTGGTAACCCTTTCGGTATGGGCACGTTCAGCGCAATTTGTCTTTGCATTTCTTTTTTGTCTTTTACTCCATGTTTGTTGCTGTTGTGTTGTGCCTGTGTCGAATAAATATATTTCTATTCTATTCTATTCTACCTACCTACCTAGCCTGCCTACCGTGCCAACCCTGCCAATTCTGCCTACCCTGCCTACCCTACCTACCCTATCTACCAACAAAATTGTATCTATCATCAATAGTTTTCACAGCGCAAGCCAAAGAATGAATTTTATAGGCAACATTTTATTACCTTGGGTTACATTATTGCAATTTGCATAAGGATCTCTAATTTTTTTGAAAATATATTATAGCCTATGACACTCAGGAATAATGTAGCTTTCTACTGGTGAAAGAATTTTCAAAATCGGTTCCGTAGATCCAGAGATTACAATCCCTTACAACGTCACAAACTCACAAACTTTACCTCTTGATATGTATCTATGTATATTTCATGTATTGTGTTATGTGTTACTTATCATGATACATGTCTAACAAAGTCTCTGCCCTTTTTGACCTTGTTGACTTCGGCCCCTGGCACGTCTTTGAAAGGACCGGGACCTCAGAGTCCCGAGATTGTTAAAGACATATTAAGAAAAATTCGGAGCTTCCTCTCTCAGGAGCCCTGACCACCGGTAGCTAGGTTCCGGTTGCTGATCAGCATCATCATCATCATTCGGAGCCTGACTTCACCCTCCCTTTTCTTGTGCCAATCCCCATGCTCTTGCGCCAACTTCATCCAGGTCTGTCTCAACAATGTCGTCTGCCTATGTCGCCGCTGGACGACAAACGATTTTTCTGCAAGGCCTTGGACTCCACTCGGTCACTGGAGTCCACCTCCCATCGCCTCACCTTGCCATGTGGCCTGCCCTTTTCATTTGAACTCCATTATCCGTTTACCGATATTAAAGACCTTTGTACGTCTTCCGATTTCTTTCCCAAAATCGACTTTTTGTATAGCGCAAAGTCGTTTTTGGGCAAGAAACAGATTGTTTCCTTTGCCGAATTCACTTACACAATTAGGCTGCCGGTGGGCTACTATATTTTATGTGACGCCCAGCAAATGCTGAGTTGGTAAGGCTCATGTTGAGATTGTACCAACTTTTTAAGGGTTGCGGACAGGTCTGTCTGTCCGTCGTCTGTCACAAAGATTTTACAGCCAAGTTAGAGCTACATTCTTCAAATTTTGTTTTTCCTTGTTGAATAAATGTTTTTCTATTCTAGTCAACTATATTCCGTCAAAAACTATCCGTATGCCTGTTCTGTTTTTACTGTTATTACTTTCTTAATCTGCTGACTTGGACCTCTGTAATATTAGGTATCGAAGGACCATCACGTAGAGAGACAAAGCTGAAAAATCTCATGTGCGCATACGACATTCAACTGCACAAAGTTAAGTGTTCGCCCTCAACCTGAGTTTGAATACGTACATGACCTCTTTAATTACAACTTAGGCGCGGCCAGTACCACAAGGCCACCACTGCTTTTGTGTTATCTTAATCTTGCTGGTATTCCTGTAGTATCCCCTCGACAGGATTAACAAGAAGATCAAGAAAGTTCGACCAAACTACTTACTTACAATATAATGTATTTTTTTCAGGTTTGCTACAAACCGTTCATTGTTCTCGATTTGCGATTTTGCCCAAAAATACAACTTGGGCGATCCGATCGCGGGCAACTTCTACCAGGCTGAGTTCGACACCAAAGTGCCCAATCTTAACCAAGCTCCCGGGCTTTAGGCGGAGACAGCGGAACCTAAAGAACAAATCCTTATAAGACTTACTTCTGCTAGCATCTGTGTTCCTTGCCATCTCTGATTTGTCAGTCTTTCAAGCAAGAGTGAACAGGAATCTTCTGGGCTGGCTTATTCCATCATAGACCTCATCCATCAAGGCTAGATCGAGGTCAATAGCATAATGTAATTCTTGTTTCAATCCATACTGTTATTATTATAAATGCGAAAGTAACTCTGTTGTTTGTTTTTTTGTTAGGTACCTTTTCACGACTAAACTGCTGAACCTAGATGTTTGGTATGGAGATAGTTTGAGACCCTGGGCAGGATATAGGTTGTTATGCCGATAGTGTGCTCCTTTGGGGTGATAAAACACATATTTATTTCGCGGTTAAAGTTAGTTAGTACGGCAAGTGTGTCCGTGGCATCAACAGTGGGCCCTATCAGAATATCAGCGCAGCGTTATTACCTTTTTTGGATATCGCTGCACATGCTGAGAGAGCCTTTTTGGTCTCGCACGGGGTTTTTATTTTATTATTGTTCATTTGTATGATTATTTCTCGTGTCTTCTGTGCGGGTCACAAATAAATATTTTTCTTTCTTTCTATATTCGACATTATGTATGTTTTTTTTTAATGTATGTTCACCGATATCTCCGTCAATTCTGGACCGATTTTAAAAACTATGTTTGTTTGAAATAGTATGTTCCGAAATTGGTCCCATTTTAATTTGGTGAAGATCTAATGAAGAACTTCGGCGATATACAACAGGGGGGTGACCACAAGCTCTTAGAGTAAGGTTATTTTGAGATCGAGTAAGGAACAGATGTATCTGACTTGTATACATCTGTCACTTACTCGATCTCAAAATAACCTTACTCTAAGAGCTTGTGGTTACCCCCCAGAACTCTTCAATAAATAACGGAAAATCTCTCGGGATTGGAGCAATCTTATGTCTGTTTTTTTTTATTCTATTTCATATAACATCACGCCAGTACTCTCTAAAGGGGTACGCAGAATCTAGTAATTAATTATGCTTAACTTAAATTACTCTAAGGTTCGAGTAATGAAAAATGATAATAAAATAATTTTGGGGGTCCCCATACTTGAAACTGAAACTAATTTTTTTTTTTTCATCAAACCCATACGTGTGGGGTATCTATGGATAGGTCTTCAAAAATCGCGTACATAAAAAGGGGGCTAAAACAGAGATTACTAATTATAGGCCAATATCCAAGCTGTGCCTTAAAGCTAAAATATTTGAGAGGATTATCTATAACCAGTTATATCCCGCCCTTGCTAGCTCGTTCAACTCCTTTCAGCACGGATTTTTAAAAGGATGGTCTACCACTTCTAACTTGATTTTGTTTAATGATTTCATTACGGATGCTATGGATAACGGCAAGCAGGTCGATGTGGTTTACACAGATTATAGTAAGGCATTTGATCGGATCGATCACGATACGCTGATAAAGAAGCTAAGCTACATGGGCATCCGTGGGGACCTCTTGAGGTGGTTCTCTTCTTACGTTGATAATAGAACACAAGCAGTAGTACTCAATAATTATATGTCTAGTTGGGTAAACGTGCCCAGCGGAGTGCCTCAGGGTTCGTTGCTCGGTCCTTTATTGTTTGTAGTCTGTGTTAACGACATCGATCAGTGCATCCATTCATCCAAACTACTATGCTTTGCCGATGACATGAAAATCTTTGCCACCATTTCAACGCCCGAAGATGGACTAGCACTTCAGGCCTATTTGTATCGGCTTGAGGAGTACTGTCGGGCTAATAAACTTGATCTCAACCCATCTAAGTGTTCGGTGATCACTTACACTAGAAAACGTGCAGTCTTAGCCACAAATTATACTTTGGCGGGCCAGATCTTGCCAAGGTGCAATACTATTCGTGACTTGGGTGTCCATCAAGACAGTAAGTTAATTTTTGACACACACATTGATGCAATTGTTAAAAAAGCTTCAAAACTTCTTGGGTTTATAATGCGTCTCTCTAAGTGTAAGTCTCTAAGTAATCTTGTTACTTGGGCCACCGCTTTAACTGAGGAATGCGGTGGATTCGCTTCCTAACTAGTCAAAAACTAACCATTATTTTGTTTTTCGGTTACCCTCACTGGGATATTGTTTCAATTTTTTTTTATCGTTCTCATGTTGATATTTTAAACACTTGGTTTCTAATTCGGTTCTCGCTCAACTTATAAAAAATATTCTCGCCGCTTATCAACTCGTATTAATTTTAAAATTATATACGCATCTTGGACTCAACGGTTGTTGAGCACATGCGCCGCCACATCGGTGTAACACCTTTATAGCTAATAGGGTATCAACATTAGGTACCTAATGTTGATACCCTATTTAGTAATTTTTAAGTGATTTTTGTCCGTTTTAGACATAACTTTACAAATTAATTACACTATGTTATACGAATAAAACTCAAAATTTGCTCAAATGAAATTATTAAGAAAATGGTCTATTATAACATATATTTTTTCCAATAAATTACAACTAGCCGTTTAGACGTGATTCTCATTTTAAAATCAGCTACTCAAGGGAATCGGTGCCTTAAAGTAAAATTTTTTAAATACAGGTGGTGTACAGCAAGGACGCTCACGTGCTAGCTGGACAAGGCAATAAGCTATTACCATCAAAGTTGCAAGACAACCCTGAAATCGTATGGGAGTACGACCCTGATAAGTCTTACACCATAATGATGTTCGGTTAGTATTGTGTCAAGATGTTACCCGTTATAGGTCTACCAGAATCTCATGGCATTTTTAATTTTTTTTAAATTGTGATTTTCATATGGCAATGTAAATTGTCACCTGTCAAATCAAAGTACTTGATGTGTCAACCGCTGCTGAAATTTTTTGATATTATCTTGAAAATTTGTTATTTTTGTGATAATTTCGAAAAACCCACTTCGATCTCAAGCGAGACATATTGTTTTCAATGTGTATCATAAAATAAGGGAAGAAGAAGGCGTAAATCAAACTCAATTTTTGATTTTAAAGTGCGTCGTAGAGTGGACCGGTAAGTTGGACTGACTTGTTTTGATACTTTTAAGGTACAAATAATTATAGACCAATAACAATACTATCATGTATAAATAAAATAATTGAAAAATATTTTGGGCATTTAATAAATAACTTCCTTACAAGTAACAACATTCTGCATGAAAAACAGTATGCATTTCAAAAAAATAAAAGTACTTCTCAGTTACTGGCAACTTTTTCAGATGAAATAAATAAGCATTTAGATAATAGAAACCATGTTTTAGCTGTTATGGTTGATTTTAGCAAAGCATTTGATACACTGAATTTTGAAACATTGCACCAAAAAATGGAACAAAATGGTATACAGGGACCAATGTTGGAACTGCTCAAAAATTATCACACAAATAGATATAATGCTGTAAGCATAGCTGGGGAGCAAAGTGACCAAATACGAACACAATTTGGCACGGCCCAAGGTTCGGTATTGGGACCCCCAGAATATTTATTGTACGTAAATGATATGTGTAATATATTCCAACATGTCTCGGTGTACCAATTTGCCGATGATACGTGTTTGATCTCTGCTCATAAAGACATTATCAAGGCGCAAAGTATGATGCAGGAAGATTTTGATACATTGTGCAAATGGGCTCATGATCTAGGTTTATCAATTAACTATAACAAAACTAAATTAATGTACATACACTCGCCTTACAAAAAAGCTGTTTCGTTGCCGATGATCATCGCCCATGAGCACAGTTGCATGCATCTAAACAATAACGCGTGTACATGTAAGCAACTCGAAATCGTGAAAGAACACACCTACCTTGGCCTAAAAATAGATCATAAGTTTAATTGGGGATCACATGTTAACCTAATATGCAACATGCTAAGAGCTATTTTGTCAAAACTATGTGTGCTAAAACATAAAGTGCCATATAGAACACTGAGACTAATGTATATGTCTTTAGCTGATTCTGTCATAATTTATGGCTTATCTAGCTATGGAAGAACGTATAAAACGTATCTAAATGATATATATAATTTGCAGATTAGAATTTTGAAAACAATTGTTCCTTTAAAAGTCAAATTCATGAACAAAGATAATTACCACAACTTGTTTCATTATTGTAAGGTTCTGAGTATATTTGATAAGAGAGATTTAGCAATTGTAACTCAGTACAGTAGTGACATGTGTAAATTGAAAAGGGTAAAAAGATTAATCACATTACGTAAACTAGACTACCTCCCGACCTTTGAAATACCAAAATGTCATAACGATTATGGTGAGAGAGTATGGAATGTCAGTCTCGCCCAAATACTAAACAAGTTGCCAAAACACATAGTTTGTAAACTGGAAAACAAAAATAAAAGGCAGACCTATAACATATTCAAGCGACATTTAATGAATTGTAATCGAATAGCAACTCCTTAACTGTAAAATCTTTTCTATTTTTGTTTAAGATTAAGTTAAGAATTGGGTAAAACTGTATTTTAATTGAAATAAACAGCTTTTTTTTTTTTTTTTTTTTTTTTACTAAAAATGAAGAAATGGCAACAGTAATGTAACTGTTACTAATTCTTCGACAAGATATTGATTTTAACGGAGATGTAGAATCTTTTACGTAAGAAAAATATTAAGTAATAATCTGCGCCCTGCAGTGGGACGTGTATATAGACGGGCGTTTTTGGCGGGATTTTGTCGAGTGAAGTACAGTGGCTGTTAATATTATTTGCAAATTGATTCCTAGTGGATATTGTGATATATTATTGGTGTGGTTTTGTGACTCAACTGTCTATGCAACTGGACATTTTGTAAAATCATTGACAGAAGCGATCTCGGGAGCGGAGTATTTTATTGTAGTATTGACTGCCTCTGCAAAGCTTACTGGAAAGACTGATTCGATACAATTTGCTGCCAAATACTCCAAAAAACATTAGAATCTGTTACATCCGCATTCTAAAGAATAAATATAAGATCCAAAACTCTTTCCAAAGACGTGGATAACAACCAGTCTAGGTCCTAAAGGTCAGAAAACTTACAAAAAAAAATGTATATATAGACTGATTATGATGAATGACTATAAGTAACATGATACATTTTATTATTGTTTACAGACTTTATACATAAAGAGATTGGTTTTGAATATGTTAAATGCCAATGAAAAAGAACCATTTTGATGGAGAGAGATGACATAAAACTACAAAGATACAAGTTTTTGAAATGCCAGTGGAGTTCATGGAATCGTATTCTAGTTTTCTAGTTCTGAATGAGGTTTTAAGTTATTAGTATGATTTAAATGATATATAATAAATTAGTACTTAAATTAATATTCAATTGATTTAATTTTCCTATTTTAAGAACCCGATGTATAACAACATTCTTCATACACATACCTATAATTCTCACTCACAGCGGATCTTTGTGTCTCAGAATTGGTTGCAAGACCCTGCGCAGTTTGTGTCAATGTTGAAGGTGAAGATAGCATTGTATAACTGTCTCTTTCACTCGCTTGTGTATGTCGCTTCATCCTATCTCGCTTACTCTATGCAGTATACTCAATGACAAACTGGTTCCTACGGATTAATTGGCAGGGCCTACTTCAGAGACACAAAGATCCGCTGTGACTACTATAAAATAGGTACCTCATGTTCATTAATACTAAATACATAAATAAAAATTAAACAGTATCAAGATCGTTGAATCCAATTTCCCCAGTATTGCACACAACAAATTTTTATTTCCACATTTGCCATGAGATTCTGGTAGTACTTCATTACATTTTAACCCCCGCCGGAAAAAGAGGGGTGTTATAAGTTTCACGTGTGTTGCTGTGTATCTGTGTATCAGTGTATCGGTGTATCTGTGTCTGTCTGAGGCATCATAGCGCCTAAACGGATGAACTGATTTTGTTTTTTTTTTTTTTGTTTTAAAGGTGATTTTGTCGAGAGTGTTCTTAGCTATGTTTGAATAAAACCGGTTCAGCCGTTCAAAAGTTATGGGCGTTTTACTGTTTGAATCGGGGTGTTTTCGCAAGATAAATGTGTCGGGGGTTTTTTAAATTTTGAAATTTTACTTGTTCAAAAGGTTCCTGGACTTTTGTTGAAAAGACGAGGTAGTGTGAACTTTTTACCTCACTAAAACCACCCCGGTGATCACCATCAGCACGTAGAATGTGACCCTTTGAGAGGTCACGGCGGGACCCGGAACCCCGTCTGTACGACGCCTGTTAGGGGCTTAGGGCACATCCTTGGGGAAACGCCCGCTCGGTGGCCACCTTTTGGACCATCACCGTCTCACAGAAGGATGTCCTTTACTTATCTATCAACACAGCATACTGAGGCTTAATAAAAGTGACAAGGAAAAAATCATGCTGTGCAGGCGGAGGATACATCAGATTTTGGTCAGCCAGCCCGCGAATATGTATCCTCCGCCTGCACAGCATGATTTTTTCCTTGTTTACGACTTTTTATTTCGCTTTTGAAGCAGTTGGGTTTTTTGATTTTTTGATTTAACTTTTTTTATTTATAACTTTTTAGTTAAGTTTTTTTCGAATTAGATACATTTAAACTTACATGTGTTATATATTTTTGAAATCACCTCTTAAAACCCTTTATTTTGATACCCCACACTATGGCGAAAAATTGGGGCCCCCACAATATGGCGTCCAAAATCCGCCATTTTTCTATTGTCCAATTTTAATGTAGCCTATGACACTCGCAGGATTAAGACAAATCGATTGACGTATGAATCATTAAAATCGGCCAACGCGTTTGGTCTCTGGAACGCCATATAGGAACAAACATACATACATACATACTTACATACATACATACTTACATACATACATAGACTGATAAACACATTACCCTCCTTCGGCAGTCGGGTAAAAAACATCCATAAACATCGAGTGCTTACCCTTAACCACAACGTACTGATTCCTATGGACAGTACATGGACAGTTCCAAATAGCTAAATGTAAAATTAATCTTCCAGACCCCGACATGCCTACTCGCGAGTCGCCGACATCAGGCGCATTTTTACACTGGTTAATCGTCAACTATTCCCTAGACGATAATTTAAGCGTAACGAAAGCTAATACCATCGCTGAGTACGTCGGCCCTACTCCGCTGGAGAACACCGGCCTGCACAGATATGTGTTCCTAGTATATCAGCAAAGTAATGAACTGCAGTATGACGAACCTTCACTTACTAGGTCAGTATCAAAAATTCGTTTTGTATTATATAGTATACTATATATTATGTTTATGCATTATGTGTGTATTTTTTTTTTAAATCCATCCAAAGGTTGTCTTGAAAAGATCGCTTTAGCCAAAGGCCGCCCATTGTGTCACCCAGTGTAATGTTTTCTTCGTCTAAACTTTCTGTAACTTATATTGTGTACATAATAAAGAGTATTCTATTCTATTCTATGTGCTGTACACGCTAAACACGTATTTGTTTATTTAGTAAGAATTTAAATATTAAGGTTACAAAGTCGAAAATTCTTCCATACAAACGTAGTCTAGAGATTACTCCACTGTTTGACGATGTACGTTCAAAATAATAAATGATATCAATTTGTCTCAACATTATCTAGTCCTGTATGGAAACAAAAATATAAAAAAATATATATATTTGAAAGTTATGAGCGTCGAAATTTCCATATTTCAACACTAATTTTAACGCATCTTTGGGCAGAAATAAATACCATAAGAAGAAGGAAAATAGCAAAACGGCCTCCATACAGGGATAGATTAGTAATTCAACAATGCAAATAATTTTATTTTGAAATATATATTTAGTTTTTTTTTTTTATGATAGCTTGACTCCCAAAGGTATATTTATAAAAAATCGCACACTCGTTTTCGCCCTAAATCATCATCCATTTCGCTACAAACTTACAAAAGTGCTAATTCGTACACGAACTAGCTTCTTACTGCTTATCACAGCATCTATTTCTTTCGCACGTGTTGTCGGATAAGATAGCATGCATTTTAAACCCGCGCACAAAATAATTCGTGCCGTCGACTAGTTCAACCTTAAGTGTTTTTAAGATTTTTTGTGCACTTGGGTATAGTTACTGTCCTCATTTGTAAATCTCTTTATGACCCTGAGGTTTGCTGTTAGAAAACCAAAGATGGGTTAAGCAGCTCGCCTTTGCACTTAAACTGTCCTATTGAATTTGCGTGTATTTATTTTGATTACTTGCGTGATAATCCCTAGACCTCGGTAGGTAAGGTTGGGGATAGGTTGATGAAACTATTTAATACCTGACTTATTTACAATATAATGTGTTTTTTCAGGTTAGCTGCAAACCGTAACTTTTTCTCACATGACGAATTCGCTGAAAAATACAACTTGGGAGACCCGATCGCGTGCAACTTCTACCAGGCTCAGTTCGACACCAATTTGCCCAATCTGAACATACCACTCGGCCTTTAAGGCGCTATATACGCCCCAATGTTAACGCACTACTGGCCGTGCGCCCGCTCGATTCCAAAACAACAATATTGAACCTCCTTTCGAACAGTTTTGTTTGCAAAATATTATTTGATTTACATATGCTATGTTAGATATGAAGAAATTCCAGCCATAAATTTTTCTGTGTAAAAATATTTTTAAACATCCGAGTCGTTTTGGAGGAGTTTCCAAAAGTTGCGAAAAAATATCGTATTGTTAATTATTTTTTTAAAGCAAAACTATTAGTTACACGAAAAAACCTTGTGTTCAAAATTATGTACATGAATCAATAATAAATATATATTTTTTCAAACCTTTTAACCTAGCCGTTACTATGGAGTATGCTTTAGAAACTTACCGTTTTACGGCACTAAAGGGTATGTAGGTCCTTAAGCAGAGACGGCGGAGTCTAAAAAGAAATCCTTACACGACTTACTTCTGCAAGCATCTGTATTCCCTACAATCTCTGACTCGCCTTCCAAGCAAGAGTAATTCTGGTAATTTCTGGGCCCGCTCATTCCATTGAAGATTTTATGGGCATATCAGAAGTACTGTGAGAGGGATTCATGAAAGCGTTTTAACCGTTTTTATTATATTTTTACTTCAAATTTTACTTTGTTCATTTTGATATTATAATATGTTTTAAATGTTTCTTTTTACCCGACTGCCGAAGGAGGGTAATGTGTTTATCAGTCTATGTATGTATGTATGTATGTTTGTTCCTATGTGGCGTTCCAGAGACCAAACGCGTTGGCCGATTTTGATGATTCATACGTCAATCGATGCGTCTTAACCCTGCGAGTGTCATAGGCTACATTAAAATTGGATAATAGAAAAATGGCGGATTTTGGGTGCCATATTGTGGGGGCCTAAATTTTTTTTTTCAAATTCATCGTGGGGGTATCCAAATAAAGGGCTTTAAGAGGTGATTTCAAAAATGTATAACACTTATATGTTTAAATTATCTAATTCGAAAAAAAACGAACTAAAAAGTTATAAATAAGAGGATAGAGGATACATCTGGTTTTGGTCAGCCAGCTCGCGCGTATGTATCCTCCGACTGCACAGCATGATTTTTTCCTTGTTTACGACTTTTTAGTTCGCTTTTGAAGCAGTCGGGTTTTTTGATTTTTTGAATTAAGTTTTTTAATTTTAGTTACTGTAACTGGTTAACAACCGTTGTTATTTAATAAATGAATTAATCGTAGATTTCATCCAGCTCTTACCATTAGGCTAGATCCAGGTCAATAGTAGGCTCATCAGGAGTATAAAATGCATAAGTTTCAGTGTCAATAGCATAATATAATTGTGTATCATACAATCTATACTAATATTATAAATGCGAAAATAACTCTGTTGTTTGTTTGTTTGCCACCTTTTCACGACTAAACGGGTGAATTGATTTAAATTAAATTTGGAATGGAGTAAGTTGTATGGGACCTTGGGCAGGACATATGTTTTTATGCCCATAGTATATTCCTTTGTGATGATAAAACACATGTCTCGCGGGCGAAGCCGCGGCCAGAAGCTAGTTAGGAAGCTGGTTAGGTTTGATTTCGTGTTCTAGTGTTGAGAGGCGATGGATATCAAGGTTGGCTCTTAATTAGTTTTGAAATAAATTTAAATTAGTCAGAATGTTCAAATGAGTGACGTAGTCTGCCACGTTTTGTAAACTTCGCCAGTATGTTGTCATATTGTAATAAACAACCATTTTGTAGTCGTCGTCTTGTCGTATTTGCACTTCAGCAATTTTGTAGAAGTAGACCATTTTTGCTGGCGATAATGTGGTGAAGTTCACTGTAGTCTGTTGCAGTGACGTCGCTCATATAAGGCAAACGTGAAAAACATGCCAACATAATTGTTTAGGGATCTTTTAACAGGTTTCTTCCGCTTCGATCTTCCAGTTGGCTGTTGTTCGATAGGCGTTGTGTCACCTTCACTCTATAATAAGTGAGAATTTAATAACTAAAAGTTTGCCTCGATTGCAAAGTAAATGGCTATCTTTCGTTACCTTCATTAGTCATATTTCAACATTATATGCATTTCAATCAAGTTTAATAAAGAATTTCTGTGCATGAAATGTAAAGGAATGAGTATGTTTTTAGGGTTCCGTACCCAAAGGGTAAAAATGGGACCCTATTACTGAGACTTCGCGGTCCGTCTGTCTCTCTGTCTATCTGTCACCAGGCTGTATCTCCTGAACCGTGATAGCTAGACAGTTGAAATTTTCACAGATGAAATATTTCTGTTGCCGCTATAACAACAAATACTAAAAACAGAATAAAATAAATATTTAAGTGGGGCTCCCATACAACAAACGTGTTTTTTCTGCCGTTTTTTGCGATAATGGTACGGAGCCCTTCGTGCGCGAGTCCAACTCGCACTTGGACGGTTTTTTATAATTCACACCTCTCGTCCATTCTGCCGGTGGTCCGTGTTGCTCTATGCTCTCGTCAGTTGCGCTGACTTTCAAGGAGGTCGTATGTCTCAGAAAGCTCTTACGACTCTTCAGGCGTGCAGGATCGACTGTCCCGTCCCGGATGCCCCTTCTCGACAAGACTAGCTACATCGCGCCGCACCTCTAGTTGAGATATATACCCGCCAGTGTGTACAACATCAGCGGCAGGTATTAATTAGCGCTATGTCGTCGTCTACTCTAGCGTGGGCAGATCGATGATGGTGGGCACTGAGCATGCGAACTCCCCGGCAGAAAAATATATACATAGGACAGATGTGCGGCAAACTTGCGGTGATGCTCCCCAGCTTGTAGATGTTAGGCGGCGCAGGACATAATTACTAGTCCCGATTTTTTGCTGAGTTTTTAAGCACTGAAACTTATGTCAGGGACCTGAGAGTGATCGGCAATTAAGATGCCATAAATACCTAAAAGTGCGAAGCTAACATAATATCGACAGTCATGTCCTTTTGATTTACGAAATCAATCACCATCGGCTCAGCAAGCACGAAACATTCGCAAAAAAAATATGTATCCTGGTCAGTTTAAAACTTTATTTTTATTTGAAATGGGTTTTGCTCTTGACTCTAGTCTAGGTCAGAGGTGACAGAAACAAAGTCGACGATGTCGCCTGGTGCGAATTGGTGGAATGGTAACTAGGTAAGGATGGTAACTTGTAGTGCGTCTAGATGTCCGATGGGAGAAGGGGGCTGGTGGGATGAGATCGTAGAGTTCTTGAGCACACTCATCGAAGTACAGTCTGTAAAAGACCGAAAAGCAGGCAACCTTGCTGTGATGAGCTAAGCTGTGATGCTTAGTTCGTTAGTAAGTTCAACCAATGAGCCACTTAGCTCTGCATTCCACCGAGTCAAACGCGGCAAGTTGATATTTACCTGAGCCATCCCAAAGGTGGCTGCAATACTCCATGCAGGATCGGACTTACACTTTGTATAGAGTTAAAAGCTGTCCAGGCGTAAAATATCACTTCACTCTATTTAGGATGCCCAGTTTTTTGGCCACAATTTGGGCTTTGTACTCAATGAAGGCGCCGTAGCTGAGACTGGATGTCAATCCATGCCTAGGAGCTCGAGCCGATCAGTTACAGGAACATACGCACCCCGAAAAGTAGGAGTTTGATCGAAACGACTCCTTTTAGCGGTAAAAAGACACGCCTGTGTTTTGGTGGCGTTAAAAGAGACCAGATTGTCATCACCTCACTAGGAGACAAGGCTTAAGGTCAAATCTGTCCGCTCCACCATAGGCTCTCTCCAGTAAAGAACTTCATCCACGCTGAATTTTGGGCTAAACAAGTATTTTCTGAAACAGTACTGTCATCTGCGTACCCAACAATACCAGGCTGAAGTAGATCATTGATGTGCAACCGGAAAAGAGTGAATTCGCCAAGAATCCTCTTTCCTGCACATCAATTCCATCGACAGCGGCAGCGGTCTACTCTCGGACATTCGTAAAGGAAAAGGAAAAGTACAAATGCTTGGGGTCTTTGTGTTTTTTTTACTCTATTGTAGGCGAGTCACTGTCCAGTTTGATCCAATCCCATACCATCTTCCTGTCCATCGAAACCCGCCTTTCGTGTTTCTGCGTTGAGTTTTAATCTGCGCAACCACCGCCTATGTACCTTTTTGTAGCATGTAGTGTAATAATAATAAATAAATAAGTAATAAGTAAAATAACCGATTCAAAAAAAATACTCGTTTAAATTGCTTTTTCAACTATCCAGCTTTTGTTCTCTTAATTAAGACTATAACAATATTTGCGTGTGTGGTTTTTTATCCAGTGTATTTGCACCTACATTTCTGACCGCAAATTATATGATTCGATTCTTACTCGTGCTTTCCTCGCGACTTCGTCCTCGTGGATTTCAGAATATATCATGCAGACTACAAAACTCCTAATTAGGTACTAATTAACAGTTAAATATAACATACCTATAAAGTTATTACTGGATATGTGTTTTCTCAGAGCTCACCTTGTTTCTATTATTTTATCGAATTCGGTACAGTGATTTAACGGTTAAGACCTACAGACAGACTCGACAATTTGCATCGCGCTTTACAATAACCTCATTTCTATCGATTTTTGTCATCGACGAAGATAGAATTTTGTACAAATACAGGTGTTATACCTGTTTTGTAATGTCCATTATCATTTTACTCTCAAGATGAGTCGGTTGTGTCTCTTAGTACTTATTTCCTGTGTAAATTATTACGTAGCTGCAAAAAATGTATCAAGCGAGGCCTACCGTGAACATAAGATTATTCCCGATGTGATAACCGTCGTACCTAAAGGATATTTAACGGTAAGTTGTAAAATAATAGCATATAAATATTTCAATTATCAAGATCTCAGCCTTCAGTAGTCCACTGCTGGCTTCTAAAATCGCACGCTGTTTATCTCGATTATCGGCAAGTCTCACGTGTTCCGATTCGGGGTCTCTATTGTTCTCTCAGCCGAAAGACGTCTTCTGCTGTCCAGGGGTGTTCATCAAGCATCGACACACAACGACCAATGTTCAGCCTGTTCCCACAACCTTCATGAGGTCATCCGTCGGTCCACCTTGTGGGATACCTTTATTTAGTAACTGATCTGATGGTTAAACTTGAACTGCTTAATCGTAGAGGAACCTAAGTACATTGTTATACGTTTTTCTAATAGACATCTAAGTATACCATATAAGTAATAAGACATAAATAATTAATTTGGTGCTTACTTTCGCAAACTTCGATATTTCGTCTGCCATTCGATACGTAAGCTAAACAGACTGGCGATACACCTCAGTAATCTGAAATGAACATGTGACAAAATTTTGTTGATTCAGTTGTTTGAATACCAAAATATTGTACATGCGTACCTACCAAATACATTTACGTAGGAATAACGAACACCTATGTAAACCTTTATGTGTTTGCTTTTAACTTTAAACAAGTTAAATTTGCAATAAAAATACTACCGACTTCCAAATACTTACAGGTGTCTTTGGTAGGTACCATTTTTTTACGTTATGGACATCGACATCCAAAAAAAAAAAACTTATTTTGTTTGAAAGAGTATGTCTTTCAAACAAAAAAAGAATTTTCAAATTCGGTCCACAATTGACGGAGATATCGGGGAACAAAAAAAAACACAAACAAACATAAAGTCGAACAAAGAAATCCTCCTTTTTGGTAAGTCGGTTAAAAATAATGTTTGAATACAGGTGCTGCACTCAAGCGGGGCAGAAGCTCAGGAAGGCAATGTGCTGTCTCCAGTAGAGGTGGCAGTGACCCCTGAGCTCAAATGGGATCAAGACCCCAAAAAGTTTTACACCATAGCGATGGTCGGTTAGTATTGCGTCGAGTTGTTACCCTTTAATTTCTTTTTTTTTGTTAACTTGGGGAAACCTTCAAAAAATGCCTGGACATTTGGTGAAATACCAGCGAGTAGTAGTGTAGTAGTATATTTTTGTTTTTTTTTATTTGGATTTACGTTCTAATTTCGATGATGGGTGACGAACGAGGTTACTTGCGTTGTAATTGTTGATGTTGCTTCTTTTTATGTACCTACTGTGCATATATTTCGACACAAATGTAATTTTTGTTATGAAATAAATAACTTGAACTTGAACTTGAGTGCGGAATCTTCACGTCACTAAAACCAACCCGGTAATCAGCATCAGTACGCAGAAGTGATCCCCATGATCTCTCAAAAGACCACTCCGGAACCCGTGCGACGCCTGTTAGGGCACACCCTAGGGAGACTAAAAAAGCACCTGCCATGAGGCTCGCTGTGCGCTGCAGCACGTGTACCACCGTGTTTCCTAAAGTCACTTGGTGGGCGGATAGAATCCCAAATCTGTGCGCCCGCGACCCCGGTATCCCACCCGCTTATGTTGCAGGATTCTTCTCCGAGTGGGATCGGCTCTCTCACATTCCCACTTAGCTTCCGCGGGCCTTCACGGGCTCCCAGAAGAAGGTCATATCCTTCACTTATCTATCAACACACCTTACTGACTCTCAAATAAAGTGGAAAACATCCTTAAACATCGAATGCTTACCCACAACGACAACGTACTGATTTCTACCCAAGTGTAAGGCGTTAATTGACGTGGGATTTGTTCCAGACCCCGACGTGCCTTCCCGTGAGTCGCCGACATTACGCGAATATTTACTTTGGTTAGTCGTCGACATTTGCGGAACCACCAACGAAGAAGCTCTTGCCGGTGATACCATCGCTGAGTACGTCGGCCCTAGTCCGCAGAAGAACAGCGGCCTGCACCGATATCTGTTTTTGGTATACCAGCAAAAACAAGACTTGCATTTAGACGAACAAACATTTATTAGGTCAGTATAAAAAAAACTTAATTAAAAAATCAAAAAACCCGACTGCTTCAAAAGCGAACTAAAAAGTCGTAAACAAGGAAAAAATCATGCTGTGCAGGCGGAGGATACATCAGATTTTGGTCAGCTAGCCCGCGAATATGTTTTTTAAAATTGATTTTTTTAATTAAGTTTTTTTATTTATAACTTTTTAGTTAGTTTTAAGTGTTATATATTTTTGAAATCACCTCTTAAAACCCTTTATTTTGATACCCCACACGATGGGTTTGGAAGAAAAAATAAATTGGGCCCCCGCAATATGGCACCCAAAATCCGCCATTTTTTTACTGTCCAAATTTAATGTAGCCTATGACACGCGCAGGGTTAAGACGCATCGATTGACGTATGAATCATCGAAATCGGTTTGGTCTCTGGAACGCCATATAGGAACAAACATACATACATACATAGACTGATAAACACATAACCCTCCTTCGGCAGTCGGGTAAAAATCTGTCTAGCCATTTTCCTGTCAAAATGACGCTTAAATATGTAGGTACATATTTATATACATTTCAGATTATCGTTATATTAAAATAATCAAAATTCACAGCGACTTGCCTTTGTCAAAATGAAAACAAGTAAAATTTCAAAATTTAAAAATCCCCGACACATTTATCTTGCGAAAACATCTCGATTCAAACAATAAAACGCCCATAACTTTTGAAAGGCTGAACGGATTTTATTCCAACATAGCTAAGAACACTCTCGACAAAATCACCTTTCAAACAAAAAAACTAAATCAAAATCGGTTCATCCGTTTAGGCTCTATGATGCCACAGACAGACACACAGACACACAGATACACAACAACACACGTGAAACTTATAACACCCCTCTTTTTCCGGCGGGGGTTAAAAAAAACAACGAACTAGCTATGTCAAGTGGGATATCGTTGAATGGGGGCTACCGCGTTCATTGAGGTAATAATGTATAATACTCACAGCGGATCTTTGTGTCTCTGAAGTTGGCTCTGTCAACTATTGCGCACGAAACAGATTAACTGCATAGAGTAAGCGAGATAGAATGATGCGACAAAGGTATGCGAGTGAAAGAGACAGTTATACAATGCTATTTTCACTTTCAATATTGACACAAAAATAGCTACTGCGCAGCCTCTTGCAGCCAATTCAGAGACACAAATATCCGTTGTGAGTATTATACTACGCACACCGCGTTTGAATTTTCCGCTAGGGGCGCCGGTGTAGACAGACAAAATGTCGAATTTCATAGTTTTTTTTACTTCTACCTTGAGTTTATATATTTTTTTTTTATTGTTGTGAACATTTTCCAAATATGGCGCATAAATATAGGTAAGGGATTGCTTTAATAGAACCATTGCTTTAATAGATTTATGTTTCGGCAAATATACAGCGCCTTATCCTCGAAAAAAAGGGGCTGCGCAAAACTGCGGCATGCTTGATTTTACGGCATTAGACATGAATTTGAATTCATACTTTACTTCCGTGCGCGTTATAACAACGTTTAACAACTATATTTATGGACCTTAGTCAACAGTGGCGCCAACTGGTGAACAATAAAGCGTTAGCCCCCATTACTACAATCGATTCGTTAAGTGTTACTAAAGCCATGACAGTAATCAAAATTCACAGCAACAATAAAAAAACAATGAATTATGTAAAGTCGGATATAGTTGAATCGGTATTTAAAAATCATCAAAGGTACCTGTTATAATTTTAAATAACAGTATAGGATATATAGCAATTTAAAGTTGGTTAACAAATGTACCTATCATAATTTAAATAACAGTATAGGATATATAGCAATTTAAAGTTGGTTAACTAATGTACCTATCATAATTTAAATAACAGTATAGGATATATAGCAATTTAAAGCTGGTTAACAAATGTACCTATCATAATTTTAAATAACAGTATAGGATATATAGCAATTTAAAGTTGGTTAACAAATGTACCTATCATAATTTTAAATAACAGTATAGGATATATAGCAATTTAAAGTTGGTTAACAAATGTACCTATCATAATTTTAAATAACAGTATAGGATATATAGCAATTTAAAGTTGGTTAACAAATGTACCTATCATAATTTAAATAACAGTATAGGATATATAGCAATTTAAAGTTGGTTAACTAATGTACCTATCATAATTTAAATAACAGTATAGGATATATAGCAATTTAAAGCTGGTTAACAAATGTACCTATCATAATTTTAAATAACAGTATAGGATATATAGCAATTTAAAGTTGGTTAACAAATGTACCTATCATAATTTTAAATAACAGTATAGGATATATAGCAATTTAAAGTTGGTTAACAAATGTACCTATCATAATTTTAAATAACAGTATAGGATATATAGCAATTTAAAGTTGGTTAACAAATGTACCTATCATAATTTAAATAACAGTATAGGATATATAGCAATTTAAAGTTGGTTAACTAATGTACCTATCATAATTTTAAATAACAGTATAGGATATATAGCAATTTAAAGTTGGTTAACAAATGTACCTATCATAATTTTAAATAACAGTATAGGATATATAGCAATTTAAAGTTGGTTAACAAATGTACCTATCATAATTTTAAATAACAGTATAGGATATATAGCAATTTAAAGTTGGTTAACAAATGTACCTATCATAATTTAAATAAAAGTATAGGATATATAGCAATTTAAAGTTGGTAAACAACCATTCTCAATAATCAACTCATAATCTCAAACCGCTTGACAGATTTATGTAATTAAGACATCGTTAGATACGTCTTCACCGCCCAAGTGTTCTTTGATTAGTGAAATATAAAAAACCGGCCAAGTACGAGTCAGACTCAAGCACGAAGGGTTCCGTACCATTATCGCAAAAAACGGCAAAAAAAACGTTTGTTGTATGGCCCACTTAAATATTTATTTTATTCTGTTTTTAGTATTTGTTGTCATAGTGGCAACGGATATACATAATCTGAGAAAATTTCAACTGTCTAGCTATCACGGTTCATGAGATACAGCCTGGGTGACAGACAGACAGACAGACAGACGGACCGCGGAATCTTAGTAATAGGGTCCCGTTTTTACCCTTTGGGTAAGGAACTCTATAAACAAATATGGCGAATTTTGGGTCCCGTATTGTGGGCTCTCGATTTCACAGGAACGAATTTGCCACCAACTACCAGTGTATTATACCCGCTACGGACACGGACAACTTCGCACGGAAGAAACACCTAATGTGAGTGAGCAAGATAAATATACATAGTGGTTTCTTCCTCTGTACTTAGACTCTGATAAATTATGTTTGAGGTCATTGTGGGCATTCGCTGAAACTCCACCTCCTCTTGAATCGATTCTGTAGTTGTAGTAGTGTAAGTAGTTGTTTATTTGTAGTTCCAAGGCTTGTATTTCAGTTCTTATCTAAGTTTCAGTCAGTAAAATAACATGTATCTTATTAGGTAGCGATTGTAGAATGCATTAAAGTTCGTAAAATTTGCCTTAGCATTAAGATAGAAAAATCTGAGCCATGATTTGCTGGTTTCTATTCTGGTAATTATTACTATATACGAGTACCTGTATGTCTGTTCTCTTTGTTTTCTTACTTTATTGAGTAGCAAACAAGCTAAAGGCCTGCATGATGGTTAGTGCTCACAGTCACTCAGGCGCGGATACAGGGAGGGGAGGGCCCTTCCTGGGAGACGACCAAAGTGAGTCCAAAATTCTAAATTAGACACAAATATAGCTTTAAATATATATAATAAACTCAAATATTGCTTAGGTATTAATAAACTGTCGTCATTTTGGAAGTGGAGAGGCATATTCTAAGATAATGGAAAACAGGTGCCATGGGACGTCAAATTGTGAGATAAGTTTCCGCTCAGGGCACTTATTCAAGCATACTTACCAGTTATGTTAAGGAGCTCTGTAACCTCGAATATCCGAAATAAAAATCGTAACCGAATCCGATATAAAAAAATTTGATGATTTCGGATAGGGGCGAAGTAAATGAGACAAGTTATGACAGGTTTTTCTCCCTTACCGCGCCGACACACTAGCAGCGCGTGTTAGAATTGGAAGTGTTAAATCATGAATTTTATAATTACAAATTACGTAATATTTTATAGAAATATCATCACTGTGGCTTAATATTTAAATTTAGAGTTATTTTCTGTACACACAGAAATATTTACTCAGGTGGGTACTCTTACAATTGAAGGTCGTTGTCAACACAATAGTAATTTAGGTAGGTTCGAAATTTTCCGGTAGGTGCTTAATAAATATGACAGTTTGTATTATGTAGCATACCATTGTGACATAAAAAATGAAAATTCATGATTTAATACTTCCAATTCTAACAAGCGCGTCACTTGCATTTATTATTTCTTTTGCTTAGTCATAACTAGTATTTGTGTTTTACTTTTACAATTTCTTAAATCATAATAAACTATCTAAGGAACTATCCGAAAGTAATGGATAATCCGAAATAATTTAATATCGGTAACCGTATCCGAAACTGATATGATATTATTTCTATATCCGTATTGAATGCGAAATTTCATATCCATATCATCCCTGATAAATAAAAGCTTACCTGACTTGTCTTATTAGCTATGGCTAGTTACAGGCACTACTATATTAATAAAGGATAGCTTGATCTCTGCGACAGCTGCCAGTATCAATACAGTAACAATAACGCTTGACAGGCTAAACAATACCGTAACATTAAAGTTAACTTGATCTCTGCGACATGTGTCAAACTGAGGTGTTTGACACATGTCGCAGAGATCAAGCTAACTTTTATGAAGTATAGTCTTCAATCCTGTCACCCTATATTTTCTAGATAAAGGAATGACTGGTCAACAAAATAATCTAATCGACCCATGGCGGGATGTTAAATTTTCGAGCTCAATCGCTTTTTCACAATTTCTTTTCACACTTTTTAGCGTATATTGATAACGACACTTTTACAGTCAACAGAAAATCGAATCTAGATCCGAAACTAGGTGCTAAAATTTTCGAGCAAGGAATATATCTAAGAGGTAAAAAGATATACTAGCTCGCTTCACTCGCTCCAGTGCGCAATGAAATGATTTCGAGCATCAATTTCATCCAGAAACTTTCCAAATAAAAATCAAGGTTATTAATGCGATCCGAAATGGAGGAACTGCATTTTTTTTAAGACTTGTGGTAAATATTCGCTCCCCACCCTGAGCGAAATCCTGAATCCACGCCTGCAGCTACCAATGGGACTTTTGCAATATTACAGGGATCGAAGATACGCTGTCATTCCGTAAAGACGGTACAGAGACAAAGCTAAAAATCACATGTGCCGCAACCAATGCAAAGTGCCAATACCACAAGGATACCAGCACTGCTTCTGTATTCTTTACTTGATATTTCTACTAATCCTGTTTAGGGGATAGGTCGATCAAACTATTTAATATCTTACTTACTTACAATGTAATATGTTTTTTCAGTTTAACTGCAAACTATTCAAAGTTCTCGATTGGCAATTTCGCCAAAAAATACAACTTGGGCGATCCGATCGCGGGCAACTTCTACCAGGCTGAGTTCGACCCCAATCTGGACGAAGACATTATCGAAGGCGAAGACTAGGGAACCTAAAGAACAAATCCTTTCACGCCTGCATCTGTGTGCTGCATCTCCAACTAGCTTTCCAGAAAGAGTGAACATGTATCTTCTGAGCTCGCTCATTCCACTGTAGACCTCCTCCATCACTTACCATCAGGCTACTTTGAGTTCTTTAGTAGGCTCTTCAGCAGTAAAAAAGAAATTACTTACCATGCATAAGTTTCAGTGTCAATAGCTTAATTTAATTGTGTTTTATTCAATCCATACTACTAATATAAATGCGAAAGTAACTCTGTTGTTTGTTTGTTACCTTTTCACGACTAAACGGCTGAACCGATTTAGATGAACTTTGGTATGGAGATAGTTTGAGATCGAGGGCAAGGACGAAAGTTTTTATGCCGACAGTGTGCTCCTTTGGGATTATAAAACACATATTTCTCGGGTGTTAGCGAGCAGAAGCTAGTTAGGAATAAATAAGTGAGAATTTAATAATTGAAAGATTGCGTCGATCCCTAAATAAATGGTTTTCTTACGTTACATTCATTAGTAATTTCGCCAGGTTTTTAAAACAAAAATAAGCTACTATCACTACAGTAGGTAGGTATGTACTTACTAACCCAACAGAGGTTCACAGACGAAAATTATCTAGAGCCCATATCAAAATTAAGGTAGGTACCTGCGGTAAAGAAGAGCCGGCATAATTACGAGTAGTACTTAAATATTAAAATAGGAGGCGAAAATTATATAAAAATCAGGAATGTTATCGAACGCGGTTGACCATTATCATGTTGGACCTGCTGAAGACTGTATGAATGTATTTGTGTTGTATATACTCAATTTATTTTTGTACTAAATAACTGCACAGCACATATGTGAGTACTATGTACCAACTGTAAATCTACCATTTGTTGTACCTTTGTGTCGTTCGTTGACTTCAGTGTGCCCTGGCAGTTGATCGTGTGTCATGCTCTCTCTAATGTCTCTCTGATGGTGGCACGTGTGTTGGATCATTCGGTTCCCTTCATAATGGTTGAGCTGAGTGGTGCCGATCCATGTGTTATGTTCGTGAACAGGTGCCATCAGTTGGGATTGGTCATAACTTAGCTGCCTCCGCCTGTTTTTAATTATCTATTTATTGTATTTTAATTGTTTGGTTTACTGTAGAAGCTTTTAAGTGCGTTACTTTTATTATTTTACATCGTTCTCACTTATATGTATTTTTTTTTTCAACGAGATAATGTAACCAAATCCTTGTAAAACACTTTTTTTTTTAAAAGAGTAAGTGTGGAGTTTCTTGTCCATTCTTCTCCACAACAAGCTACATTTCCGAATGGACAGTAGAATCAATTATTATTTTGACGTTCGTAAGAGTCGCATAATGGCCTAATTGAATAAATAAATTTTGATTTTGATTTTGATTGATTTTGAAACAGGCGCATCGACATCTAAGCGGCTTGCACTACTGACAGTATCGCGAAAACTGCTTAAGGGTCTCGTCGATGCGCATTTTTGTGTGAGTGTGCTGTTTCGAGCGTTTGTATAGGTAGTTTCCATACTTTTCGTCCATATTTATAATGTGTCAACGCTCCCGGCTTTTCATTAAAACGGTGAAACCCCACCACCCCGGTGGGTTCCCGCATTGTCGAGGCGGGGGGCTCAGTAGCCGTGGCTTTGTCACCCACGGTGAAGCAAAGAGGACCCGAGGAGGGGCCGCTCGTCAGGCCTTTTGCCAACTAAGCCGACGACGTAGCGGCTAACTATTTAGTAGGTTGCGGTGCCGCTTGGTAACAGGCGACATCGCAACTGAGGCGGGCCGCGATGTGTTCTGGAGCATCCCAGGTCCCATACGATGTCGCGGATGAGGGTACGAGGCCGCAGCTGGAGAGAAGTGTACTGGTGCGCCGGTGATGGGGGGTACTTCCCCGAGCAGGGTCCGGTGACGGCGGGTTCCCGGTGAGTGCTATCGCGTGCCTGTGTTCCCGCCATAAACGGCACAGAAGGATACCGTGGAGTTTTAGTAGGTTAGAGTCCCACATAACGGCTCTATCTCCCTGTGGTAGTGAAGTATGCATGAACATGTCTCCAAGAAAGAAAAAAAAATAGTTCATACATACAAATATTGAGAAATCTACTTTAAATACTTCTTGTAATATAAAGTTAAATAATAATGTTGTGTTGCTGTTGTTGTGTTATCTTTTTGTGTTGTGTGTGTTGTTGTTGTGTGTGTGTTGTGTTGTTGTGTGTGTTGTGGGTGTTAATGTTGTTGTGTTGTCTATTTTTTTTTTTTTTTTGCCTCGTCAATTTTCGCCTATTTTCTATACCAATATTATAAAGAGGAAATATTTTTTTGTTTGTTTGTACCGAATAGGCTCCGAAACTACTGGACCGATTTCAATTTTTTTTAACCTATGAAAAGCTAAATTATTCCCGAGTATCATAGGCTATAATTTTGTCGGCAGCGAAGCATTCATTCATTCATTTACTCATCAAACAATTTACATTGTGTTCGAATTCTACAACATAATTACATTTCAAATTACAACAGAAGCAACAATCAAATACAAAGCAATCACTACTAGTAACAAATAAAAAAAATACTATGTATAAATCAAAAACCGTTTACATTTCAAACCATAAAAAGTGCAAAAACAACCATGTCTATTCCAATTAAAATAAATCAGCCAAGAATTAAATGTGAATTAAATACTGTTCACATGTCCAACCATAAAAAGCTCAAAACCTAAAGTTAATAAAATGAGAATTAGATGTCAAATTGATACAAATTAAATGTCAAATGAAATACCATAATATCCATAAATAACCATAAGAGTCAAAATAAGTACATAAGAGTCAAATGCAAACTACAAATCAATTAAAATTAAACACACATAAATTACATATATATATGTCGCAAGTATTCAGTGATAAATTGATAACTTAAACTGACTATTACCTATTACAAATCAATGAATATTGTAAGATAATACAAACAATAACATTCTGCAAACAAGATTCAAATTGGACTAAATAAGCTAGCAACTGATTATTCCATGTCAAAAATCTGAATGAATGATCGAGCCTCGGATCACAATGGCCGTGTCGCCGCGTAGGCGTGAATTTGCTAATTTATTATCTTAATTAATCATTTTAAGGATCAATGTCTATTTAAGTTGGGTTTTGAGTTCAGCGCCATCTATTGGCTCACTGTGGAATCAGGTATTAATCTGTTCGAATGATCATTGTTATGCTAATTTTAATGTGTAATTAATACGAGATGTTTAAATAAAACAGGAACACTTATTGTAGGACTTTTGGATTTGTTCTCATTTTAACTATTCCACATTTGACGAAGTAAATGTGTTTGATTATGTTATTCTTATTAAGTTGTCAAACAATGGCGGATGTTATAATTTCTATTACCAATAACCAGATTTAATAATTTAATACGAGAACTAAACAAATTTGAGTAAATGATTAAATACTAAGAAGTCATAAGACTATTTTACACAGCTATGTAATAATGAGAAACTTTCTAATTAGTAAGATTGTTAGATCACCGGAAACTTGAATAGTTTTGTTATTAGATGACTATTTCAATAATAAACTACAAACCACTTTGTATTTGTGAGTATTGAGGTTGTTTAATGTTAAAATAATTAACTGATCAGCATTTTAGTATTGTTTGTTAACTTTACTCAACTATCCAAGTAATTAGTGTCTAAACAAAAACATTAAGGAAGTCCCGCCCACTTAGAACGCGGATCGCGCGGACGGTGTGTAAAAAATAATACTGATGAATAAATGTAATTGAAGAGATGTTTGAAAACCTAATAAACATGTAACGTTAATTGTCATAAAGTGATTGTGTAATCTATAAAAACATTTAAAAAGAGTATCCTGGAGTTTCTGGCTAGGTCTTCTCCAGCGACCGACGAAAGCTTTGTGACCTAGCAAGCCACACGATGTGGTTTTAGCTTCAAGTTCATTTGAAAACTCAAAGTGCCTGTAACTAAATCAAATAAACACTCTGAATTTCAATCCAGTGTTGTATATTATTGAAGTTAACCCGCTCCAGTCAAGAATAAAGGAATTGCCTCTAGACATTGGGGTTAATGATGGCGGTCCTACGATTCATAGGTACTTCGACGTGACATATACATAAATTAAAATGTCAATACAATATCAAATATATCACACAATTCATCTGGAATCTTTCAACGTCAAATCGGATACTGAATATAAACCTTTTTGGAATAGGAAGGCTTTCAGTTTTGCCTTAAATAAGTATGTGTTATAGACTGAAGTTTTTACATCAGTAGGTAACTCATTATATAACTCTACTGCTTGGTAACGTGAACAATGCGTTGGTATGTTTAATTTAGGCACCATTATATTTTTAATGACTTTCCTTCGTGTGCTCTCTCTCAGCTGTCTTTCTTTTTGTGATTCATATTGATGTATTTTGCATAACAGAACTAGTATATACAAACTGGGAACTATAAGAATGCCTAATTTCTTAAAGTATTCTTTGCATGAGTCACGCTGTGAAATTTTTACAATGATAAATGATAAATGATTTTATTTCTGTAAGTTGGTTTGTACAAACACTTTTACACGTCGATCATATTTTTTTAAACTAGATGAGGTCGGCGTTTCCTATCTGACTACTCTGAGAAGAAAGGCCGAAACAAACTCAGAGGTCACAGTCTCTTTTAAGTCCTGACAAAATCTTGGTTATATCATGTGAAGACCATGTAGACAGATGTCTGAAATGGTCTTTTGAGGAAAGAACCAGCCAGATTGAGTGGACCAGTCCAGTCAGTGCACGCATTTGTCAATAACCGAGCAGCTCAACTCAGAATTTACGGAGCTCAACGATTCGACGAACAATACCAAAGAAAGGACATTCGGGTAGGCCGCATAAACTACTCAAACTGCCAGACCATGAGTAAAAACTAACTAAGTTATAATAAAAAACAAAAATCCACATAGTCTTCACATTCACAATAATAAAAATAAAATAATTAAGACTTAGATCTTGTACGTGGCTTGGAAGCTTATTATAAAAGCGTACACATTGACATCTAAACGAGCCACCTATCTTCTTGAGCCGTGTTTGTTCCTAGTATTTATGTTATGGATATCACTGTATTTTTTAAACAATTTTATATTTTATGAGCATATAAAAGATTTTCATAAATATACTGAGAGGGCACAGTCATTACATTAATTTCCTTAAATTTCTCTCTGAGAGAGTGCCTCGGGCTTAATTTATATATTGATCGAACAGCTCTTTTCTGCAAAACAAAGATATTCTGGATGTCGGCGGCATTTCCCCACAACAGAATACCGTACGACATTACACTATGAAAATAGCTAAAGTATACTAAACGGGCTGTCTCTATGTCAGTTAAATTACGAATTTTTCTAACAGCATATGCTGCGGAGCTTAGCTTCTTTGACAATTTATCTATATGTGGGCCCCACTGAAGCTTAGCATCCAAAGTTAAGCCTAAAAATACTGTGCTATTCTCAGGATTCAATTCTTCGCCCTTTATCAACACATCAGTTTTCACCTGCCTAACGTGAGGTAGGGTAAACTTAATGCATTTGGTTTTTTTTTCATTAAGGAGTAAATTGTTAACATTGAACCAGTGAACTACTTTTGAGATCGCGCTATTTACTTCGTCAGTAACCAGCTGCTGCCGTTTAAGTTTAAACAAAAGTGAAGTATCATCTGCAAACAACACTATGTCATGGTTATCCTTTATGAGGTAAGGCAAGTCATTAATATAAATAAGAAACAAGAAAGGACCAAGAATCGAGCCCTGCGGGACTCCCATTTTTACTATAAATCCGGGTGATCTTTTTCCATTAACGTCAACAGTCTGAATCCTATTACTCAAGTAAGAAGATCCAGAGCGCTGTTCCGGATCCCGTAGTGGCGGAGATTCCTGATTAGCGTTTCATGAAGAACACAATCAAATGCCTTGGACAAATCACAAAAGATTCCCAGGGCATCGCACTTATCTTCCCATGCATTATAAATATGTCCTAAAAGCTCAACACCGGCATCAGTAGTTGAACGACCCCTTGTAAAACCGAACTGTTTGCTATGTAATTTATGCTTATTAAAAAATCTTTGCAATTGCTCTAAAATTAATTTCCTAAATATCTTACTAAAAGTAGGTAGTACTGAAATAGGTCTATAATTTGTAGGGTCTGATGTACTACCTGATTTAAACAAAGGTATTATTTTACTATTCTTCATTAGGTCAGGCAACTCCCCACAGTCGATACAATTATTAAAGATAATAGCTAAACTAGGTGCGACAACATCAATAATAGACTTAGCAACTTCTACAGAATGACCCCACAGATCTGCAGTCTTTTTAACATTTAAAGTGTGAAAGGTTTTAATTATGTCTCTACAAGTAATATGTTCAAAAAGAAATTCCGTATCGCAGACATTAACATTTTCTTTTAGCAAAGACTCAGCAACAGAAGGTGATGAGTTTAGGGATTTAGTAGTTGAAATGGGAATATCCGAAAAGAAATTTTCAAAGGCCACTGCGACTTGTGAGTCTGATTTTATGATGTTGTCATTAATAGACAGGCTGTAGTCAGTATTTCGGTTACCAGATCTTCCCGTTTCACTATTAATAATATTCCAAGTCGTTTTAATAACATTACTACTGTTTTTAATCTTTGAACTCAAATAATGCGACTTGGCCAAACTACAAACTTTTTTAAATAATTTTAAATAATTTCTAACATATAAATTAAATTCAGTAGTGTTTACATAAGGCCTTTCACTGTACAGCTCATAAAGCCGTGTTCTACTTTTATGAATACCAATGGTCGCCCAATCACCGAATGATGCGTTACTATTAACGGAGATATTCTTGGGAATAAAGGTCGTATTAAATTGTTTACAGTGGTTACAATGGTTCTAATAGCACGCTTCTGAAAGATGAATGCTCTTTGGCAGTTGTAGCTATAGCTAGAAGCCGCGGGGGTCAGCTAGTATTAAATAAATAGATATTCTCACAACAAGCCCTTTCATTTGATATGTCATACAATATATTATTTTATTTTCTAATGTACCCCCATGTCAGAAATTCATTTATTTACGTTACATGTCCGACTTTGGGTCACCGACTTACATATTACGTGCACCAAATTTCAACTCAATCGGTCCATTAGTTTCAGGAGCGAATTGATTGTGATAGACACGCGAGTGATCCGTTCAGGGGTTAAATTTTTTCCTTTTGTGGTACGGAACTCTGAAAATGGTCCATTCTCACTATAAAATGTACGATGCAGCTGTGGTTTACAGACGCGTGTTATCTAGAGCATTTATATCATACCTAATTAATATAAAAGTTATCACCGAAAAAGATACATATACTTAAGTATACAAATAGGTACAGTCATTTTTAAGATCCCGTCTACTTTGTTTATCATTCACGTTTCACTACCAAGATGAGTCGGTTGTGCTTCTTAGTCCTATTTATTCACGTGATTATTTCTGTGACTGCCCAAAATTATGGCTTCAATTTGTCTTTTACTCAAAGTGAAATTATTCCTGATGTACTGTCCGTCGCACCTAGTTCTTATATGGCAGTAAGTAATCATCATATTTATTCATATACGGACTCGCATTCTCTGGCGGAGTCTCAGTTTCCAGCCCCCGTACCCTGACGTGTCAAAACTATCATAATTCGACTGTAAAAAAAACTTATAAACAAAAAAAACTTTTTTGCAAAAAAATACAACCGACTTCCAAATGAAAAACTACAAAGTGAAAAATAACTTAACTCTTGGAAGTCGGTGTCTTACGTAGGTACCATTTTTTTTCGTTATGGACACCGACTTCCAAGAGTTAAGTTATTTTTCACTTTGTAGTTTTTCATTTGGAAGTCGGTTGTATTTTTTTGCAAAAAAGTTTTTTATTTTTCCCTTTTTAGTTTTGCCTACCTAATAGATACGCAAGTTGTTTCCTAAGGTCCCTATAACGCCGAATAGATTACCCGAATAACATGAAACTTGAACATAACCGGTGAAATGAGAGATCTGCGTACCCCTTAAAAGCGTACTGGCGTGATGTTATGTTATGAAATGGTATAAACAATAAACAGACATGCGATTGCAGCAATCCCGAGAGTGTTGCCGTTATTTATTGAAGAGTTCTGTTGTATATCTCCGAAGTTCTTGATCAGACCTTCACCAAATTAAAATGGGACCAATTTCAAAACATACTCTTCCAAACAAAAAAAGAATTTTCAAAATCGGTCCACAATTGACGGAAATATCGGTGAACATACACAAAAAAAAAAAAAAAAAAAAAAAAAAAAAAAAAAAAAAAAAAAAAAAAACATATAGTCGAACATAGAACCTCCTCCTTTTTGGAAAGTCGGTTTATAAAATAAACCGATTTCCAAAACAAAACAGTCCAAAGCGAAAAATTACTTTCTTTTCCGAATTCGGTGTCTTTGGTATCTATTGTTTGCTGTTTTTATCTCTTTTTAGTTTTGCAAATCATTTATAGCGAACGTAAATCTCATGACGATTCCAATAAGCCCAAATACGGCTAGGATACATTGTTTTATTTCAGAGTTCCAGTTACCTTCCGGCTTCATCATCAGATCATTTCGATAGTACCATTTTCATCAGTACCATTTATTTAGAAATATTTGCTTCATCATAGTCTTTTAACTATTCGATATAACTTTTACCCGACATACTTAGCATTTTAGAGTTCCAGTGGCCATGTGTGGTCTTCTTCATCAGTTCCACTTCACCAAATGATACTTTCTGAGTGCAAATAATTGCATTGTTGGATTCTCCCATTATCAGATCCTGACCTGATGAGTATGGGACCATCTGGGCAGTATACCTTTTCGAATTTTCTAAATCAGTCCAGGCGTCTTCGAGCAAAAGGCCTCCACCTTTTTTTGAAGTAGGGAAAAAAAGTATAGACGATACAAGTTATATACTTCTGTCCCTTACGCACACTCAAAATAACCTTTCTCTAAGAGCTTATGGTCTCCCCCCTGAGGTTCTAGACAAGTGACATTCAATGTAAGCGATGACGATGGTTGAAATGCAAAAATGTTTAGGATTGATCACTAGAACTACAGCATCACTGGTGAAATGTGCCTGTAGGAAGTCTACTATTATTTAAGGCCTATTAACTATATCTGAAAGGAGCTCGTGGCTAAATAATAACAGCCGCACTGGTCGATCTTCAAGGTTAAGCAACGCTTGACGAGGTCGGTCCGTGGGTGGGTGACCATTTCAACATACCGAGTTTCCTCCGTGCCTCGGAAAGCAAGTTAAGCCGTTGGTCCCGGCTGTCATTTGATGATCTTTGAGTAGTCAGAAGCTTGAGATCTGACAGCACCAGTCTAGCCAAGGGGTACCGTGTTACCCCGTTACTGGGTTGTGGAGGTCAGATAGGCAGTCGCTCCATGTAAAACACTGGTACTCAGCTGAATCCGGTTAGACTGGAAGCCGACCCCAACATAGTTGGGTAAAGGCTAGGCAGATTGATTGAACTATATCTGAAAGTATAGGCATAATTTTCTGTTATCTACATAACTACACTGTAAATACAAAATACAGTCATGAACAATCCGTAAAATGTATATTATGACAGTGTAATACATTTATGTATTAACTAGCTTCTGGCAGCGGCTTCGCTCGCGTTAATTTCGTAAATTATCCCAAGGCAACATACTCCCGGGATAAAAAGTATCCTATGTGCTATTCCAGACGATAATCTATCTCTGGGCCAAATGTCATCCAGATCTGTTCAGTAGTTTTTGCGGGAACGAGTAACAAACCTACACACACAACACTCACAAACTTTCGCCTTTATAATATTATTATTGTGATTAAGCGTGATGAAGATGAAATTAAATTGCTTCGTTATATAAAATTTGGCAAGTAAGATAACATGCAATTATCCAAAAGAGATAACCTCTTAAGCGCAAACATTGCGCATTAAGGTCATTTCTTCTTTTTGTGATTTGTATTTGTTAGCATTTAATTTTGAAGTTTCATTTTGTTTTTCCTTTTATTGACATTAGTTTTTCTTTTTTTTTGTCTTTTCTTAAATTAATTTCGTAATTTTTAGTCATTTTTTTTTTTTTCTTGGTTACAATTTTTTTTTTGTTTTGATTTTTATTGTATTTGATTTCTTGTTTTACTTAAGCTATTTATTTTTTATTGTTTGTTAATTGTATTTTATTTTACATTAATTATTATTTATACATATTGTGTTTGTAAAGTGTTGCAATAGTGTAATTGGCACCAGCCGTTCTATTTCAATTTCAATAAATAAATAAAAAAAAAATATATAAAAAAAATATTGCTACATTAAATATTATTTATGGAATTTTTGTTCATATAGGACCGATTCCTTTATTAATAGAAATTCCGAAGACGGACAAAGAAAATGATGAATGGACTATGTCTGTGTCTTTAAATAATAATTAGCTTTAAATACAAAATTTAAAAATGAGTGTATAGAAACTCACCGACCCCATAGGGGCTTAGTTTATATGTCTGCGTTTGGGTGCTCCTAGCGGTTCTCCACATTGTTGTCAATGTGGTGAAGCAGTCGACTGCCTCGGTCACCATGGCTTAACCTGCAGTTGAAGAGCTGGCCGGATAGCACGGCACGCCAGCATTAATGACATCATACGTCGGGCTCTTGTCACCGCCAGGGTGCCAGCTGTTTTAGAACCCAATGTCTTGGCACGCGACGATGGGAAGAGACCAGACGGGATGACCATAATGCCTTGGAAGGTGGGAAGGCCTTTGGTGTGGGATGCAACATGAGTCGACACCCTTGCGGCATCCCATCTTCTTAGCACGGCGGGCTGTGCTGGGGCGGCTGCTGCCGGTGCAGAAAGTCTCAAACGGCGCAAATATAACAACCTTATTGGAAGTTATATGTTTGAGCCATTAGGGGGTTGAAACATTAGGTCCATGGGGTCGGAGTGCGCATCGAGTTTTTCGAGAAATTAGTACAAAGCTCGTCGACTCTTCACGTGACCAGAGGGCTGGCCTTTTCTTCGGCCAGAGAATCAGCATTGCCATCCAACGTGGCAATGCTGCCAGCGTTCTGGGCACATTTCCCATTGACATCGATGTGGACGAATTTTTTGATGCACAATGAGGTCTTTTACGTCTCCCTTTTGTATTTGAATATAGGTTTGTTTTTGTTTTTAAAATATTCAATTGTATATATGTATAATTACAAGTAAAATTTCTAAATTTTATAAACCCCCGACACATTTATCTTGTGAAAACACTCCGATTCAAACAGTAAAACGCCTATAACTTTTGAACAGCTGAAACATAGCTAAGAACACTCTCGACAAAATCACCTTTCTTCATTCATTTTTTTAAAACTAAATCAAAATCGGTTCATCCGTTTAGGCGCTATGATGCCACAGACAGACACACACACGACACGTCATAATTACGTGTTCAATAGATTGCCGATCGAAGCATATCTACGATGTACTGGGTAAATATGTAGCATGAAATACAAATATTTCGGGGGATTCTGAAATTTTCTTTTTTTACTTGTTTCTAACTTTACTCAAGCTTAATGCAACAGAATAGATTTGCCTTATAATGTTTCCCCAGTTTGTCATAACCTATCATATCCTTTCACCATTAGGTTACTATTATAGTACCTATCGTTTGTGAAGTTACCATGTTTTTTTTAACTTATGTGTTCCCAACATTCAAAAGACCCCTTGCCTTAGCGTCAGATCACACCGAAACGCGACGCCACGCGACGGTGCACGCTCTTTTTAATAGAGCGACTCAAAATATAATTTTATTTACTACTCGAAAAGATACACATTTAATTGTTCAGAATTCAGAATACGTTGCACCACGCAGCGCTGCTTTTGCACTGCCGTTGCATCGTCGCGTCGCGTCGCGTCTCGGTGTGCACGGACCCTTATTGCGTAAGTGACCTCGGCAAAGAAAAGGGTGGGGGGAGTATGAACAATCGACCAATCACATAGACGGAAATCCACATCGCGTCTTTCTTTCACGTTGTTGTGTTTCACTTACGCAATAACGCTGCTGGACTTTTGGGAAAAGACCGAGGAGCGCGGGATTTTTACCTCGCTAAATCCACCTCGGTGATAACCACCCGCACGCGGTTACTTAAGTCAAAAATACATGACAGCAAAACAACAAACAAAAATTGTTGGTAAATATTTAGAACATCCTATTTTGGAAGAATTAATTAATCGTTAGCTTTTTGCTTTCTGATTGGTTGAACAACACGCGATCTTTTTTTGAATCCAATAGAAGCATTCTTCTAACTGTCAACCGCCGAGAACGTCAAAAATGACTTTCGTACAGTCAGAACTTCACAGACGCTTTATTCTTTCCATAAATACTTAAATACTTGATCAAAGTAACTGTGCACTTCGCCTCCACTACCGCATAAACGCGCCCCGTGTTGGCCTTGCGCACCAATAGCGAAAATCACACGTCAGAGTAACTTGACCTCGCTCAGGACTCGACTACGGCCGGCAGCGACAGAGCGCACGCTGCAGCGGAGCGTGATCACTACAGCGGCGGAGCGTGATCACTACAGCGGCGAAGCGTGATCACTACAGCGGCGGAGCGTGATCACTACAGCGGCGGAGCGCGATCACTACAGCGGCGGAGCGTGATCACTACAGCGGCGGAGCGTGATCACTACAGCGCGGCAGCGGCGGAGCGTGATCACTACAGCGGCGGAGCGTGATCACTACAGCGGCGGAGCGTGATCACTACAGCGGCGGAGCGTGATCACTACAGCGGCGGAGCGTGATCACTACAGCGGCGGAGCGTGATCACTACAGCGGCGCATCCAAGTGCATAGTTATTTTGACCGAGCAGTATTTTAAAATTTATTCAAACAAAAGATATGTTTTATATCTAGCAATATTTCTTCAGGTGCACTACCCAGGCGTGCAACCCAACGGAGAATTAGTTGCAGGCGACGTATTGACTCCAACCCAGGTTAAAGACAAACCTTTTATGACGTGGAACTACGTGCATGACAAATTCTACACTGTCGTTATGACTGGTTAGTACCTATTGTGTTGTGTTCTTACCCTTCATTTAGGTGCCTCTCCCACCGAGGCGGTACGTTTTCATTTCTGTACCGAATTTTCATTCTTATTCTTTACTAGCTGTCCCACGCGGTTTCACTCACGTCAACTGTCATCTACCCTACCCTACCTACCCGTGTAGGGTAAACAAACAGACAAACAAACAACAAACAAACAAACAAAAAAAAAACACAAACTCTTCAGCTTTATAATATTATAGTATAGATTGGAAAAAACATACAAATACAATAGTTTTTGTACGGTTAATGTACAAAGGCTAGCTTAACCCTTATTTTTTATAGAATGCATGTTAATAAATGATAGCTTTCTCACCGAGGGTATTCTAATAAGATGTTCTGAATTAAAAAATCCAGATCCCGATGCGCCGTCCCGCGAGAAGCCGACGTATCGCGAGTGGCTCCACTGGCTCGTAGTAAACGTGCCTGGTGACAACATCGATGCAGGCGACACTATCGCGGAGTACGTCGGAGCTGGCCCGGCCAAGGACACCGGCCTGCACAGATATTTGCTACTGGTATACGAACAGCCTTACCAGATGACGTTCAATGAACCTAGGCTTACGAACAGGTCAGTTGACACATGTCAATACTAACCCCCGACTTAAGAACTTTAATTCTTAAAAGAAAGCTTGATCTCTGCGACATATGTCAAACTGACGTATACGTTATTGTAAAGTTATTGTTAAGCTGGAAACAAATTATCGGATGCGGCTTACGGACGCGACTGACAGCCGCGACTTATAGAGTATTTAGGTAATGAATATACTACATTGTGCAAACTATCGGACGTAAGTCGCGGACGTGACCTTAGGCGTTCGGACGTCTGATAGAGATCTGGCAGCCGCGTCCCATACGAGTGTGCACACATATCAGCCGCGGCTGTAAGTCGCGTCCGTCAGCCGCGTCCGATAATTTGTTCCCAGCTTTAGCCTGTCAAGCGCTATTGTTACTGTATTAATACTGACATCTGTCGCAGAGATACAGCTATCGAATTTTATGAACTTGATGTCATCGAGTATTTGTCAAATTACTTTAGCCGTAATACCTGTCAAACTTTGGCATTAACGTAGGGTTATCACGTTCTTAACTCCAAGTACTTAATTCAGAAGGGTCAGGTTATATCTGGATAGGAATTATCAAATCAAACTCTTAGCAAATGTAACATATTGACACATAATGACAACCTGTACCTACCATAAGTGTCATCCTAATAGAAAGCGATCATCGCGAGAATATGCGTTCTAATATATAAGGAATGAAGACAGAAGGCGTTTCTGTTTTACCATACAAATAAACGCGACGGTCGCGTTTTGTCGATGATCGCATGGAGGTATGTGGAACAGGGTAGACCCACAAACCTCCATTGAAAAGAGAGCATCCTCCCACCCATAGTTCTATGCTCCCACCAGACGAGTGTCGTGTCCTGATCCGGACAACTGCCAGACGGTTGCAGTCGGCCTGTTATATGTTATCAAATCGCGCCGAAAATTGTGTTGTGCGTCAGGTTTTTGTGTGGCGTCAGGTAACTACAACACGGATAAAATACCCGTGCACATCGACTGTCAGGCGAACCCACTACCGCCCCCGCGTGGCGACCCGTGTTCTCAGAGCAATTAATAAATAGTCATTGCTCTGAGCCCGTGTTTGCCTCGGGGGCCAAAAGCGAAAGTCGAACGTCAAGAGTGACATTGACAGCTCCGAGTTCTCAGATAATTTTACTGTGTAGAAGTTCGTATGTGGCGGCATATAAATGCCGCTAAATCCGCTTTCTGTTAGGACGACTTATTTCCTTTAAAATATTATTATACCTACTTACATTTAATCAGTGTAATCTACTCTCCTTCCCAGGTCGATGGCCAACCGTACACTATTCTCGGTAAGTAAGTTCGCCAGGAAGTACAACTTGGGCGACCCGATCGCGGGCAACTTCTTCCAGGCTGAGTACGACGACTATGTGCCCGTTCTGTACCGGCAACTCGGCGCGAGCGGCGGTCAGCGGTCAACGCTGAACTCGAATGTGATCGCACTTACAGTTGTTGTGATGATATTGACGCTAGTTAAGTAAGCATTGGAGGAGGATCTGCATTAAAAATCTTCGCTCCGCCAATAATTCAACGCTCTGGGTTTATCCATTCCTTAGTCCAGGCGATTTCCCTTTGGAATGCGCTCCCTCAGAACATCAGGATGGCAACCAGTCGGTTGTCTTTCAAATTGAAGGCACGCGAGCACATTCGCAGAAATTTTACAGAACCATCACAGAGTTGATTTTTTGATTTTGTTTTCTCATTAACATTATTTATGTGTATGTAAGTATCTAAGTATATATATATTAAATTGTTTTATTAATATTTCTTTCCTCATTTTGTTGCACCTGCCATATTTTATCTCTGCACCTCCCTAAGGTCGACTGGTAGAAAATGCCTGAAGCATTAAGTCCGTCTTTGTACTTGTGCATAAAGTTTTAATAAATAAATAAAACGGGTAAATAGAAATAGTGTAGACCAGTGGCCCGTGAACCGAAGCCCCCCTTGGTAAGGTTCTCGTGGTTCCCCTAGACATGTGTCATTGGATGTCAGTGAAGGCGATGATCGATATATCAAAAAGCAAGGGATTGATCGCGTGACGTTTTGATATTGTTTGACATTCCCATACAATCAATCTGCCTAGTCTTATCCCAATTATGTTGGGGTCGGCTTCCAGTCTTACCGGATTCAGCTGAGTAACAGTGTTTTACATGGCGCGACTGCCTATCTGACCTCCACAACCCAGTAACTGGGTAACACAATACCCTGTGGCTAGACTGGTGTCAGATCTCAAGCTTCTGACTATCCGTAACGACTGTCAAAGATCTTCAAATGACAGCTGGGACCAACTGTTTAACGTGCTTGCCGAGGCACGGAGGAATCTCGGTATGTTGAAATGGTCACCCAGCCGGTATTATTCGGTATTATTTAGCCACGAGCTTCTTGACATTCCATACATTCTTGACATTTCCGATCAATATCGCCAAGCTTTCGATTATAAAATTTCACTTGTCTAGGGCCTCAGAGTCTCATGCTAGGCAGTACCGCGTCCTCCAATTAGACCAAATGAGGCAGTACTGTAATACTGCCTGTAATTGTAATATTATTTTAAAATAAAGTTCGTTTTAAAATACTTTGGTTTTTATTTCAATCTTCTGCCTGCAGCCTACATACGTAATTACCTTGACACTTACCGCGATAAACACAGATTTAAGAAGTGTTATCTACGTATAAGTTACTCTGGGTATTTGCGGTTCTATAAAAATTTAAGCCGCTGTCATGTGCAGATTTTAAATAGCTCAAATACTAATAAGTTATGCTAAGACATAACCACAGTTAATTATAATACCAGCATAATAATATAACATCACGCCTGTTCAGCCCGAAGTATTAGTCAGATCAAAATCAAATAGTTTATTTCAAATAATCCTGAGGTACTTTTGAATTGTCAAACAAAAAAAAAGATGTCTCTATACTTCATAAAAGATAGCTTGATCTCTGTGACATATGTCAAACTGACGTATACGTTATTGCTAGCCTGTCAAGCGCTATTGTTACTGTATTGATACGACAGTGTCGCAGAAATCAATCTATCTTTTGTGAAGTATAGTTGCAAACGTCAGTAGATCTCAATGGAGAAGGATTTGCAAGAAACTACACGGACACTCTTTTCCATCAATTTTAATTACCAGTTTTTGGTTACATCATTCTTGTTGAAAAAATGCATTTATGTGAGAACAATGTAAAAAGACGTGCACGTAAAAGCTTCTAGATTAACAAACAATTTAAAAAAATACAATAACAGGCAGACAGATGTGCACCCAAATTTCGCCTGACAAGTTCAATTGTTTAATTGTTGTCATCTAGGTAATAAGTTAAGAGTTATTTGATTTATTTAAGTTATAAAAGAGATAGAGATTTAATCTAAGGTGAAGAATTAATACCTATTCGTGTAAGCAAAATAATAGCATTATCAGTCTATAATGTTATTCACACTTGTACACTGCTGGGATTCATGCCTCCTCTCTGTGAGAGAGGGAACGGCCACAATCTACCACGCGAGACCAGTGCGGATTGGTGATTTACTAATGACCTATTCGTTCGTTTTAGAAATAAATTTACGGTTCCTTAATATATTAACCCTTTATTGTAGCTTCCTGTGTGATTTCATACTTATTTAGATTTTGCATTTGCTTAGTAGCAGCACGGAACAAATAGGTCCTACGTAAACTAAACTTTTACGACAGGCTGATTCCCCCACTTTTGGGAATGGGCCTCCCTTTTCTAGTACCAATCCCCTCGTTCCTGTGCCTTCTCTGCTTACTTCTAAACTACGCAAAAGTTTTTCATACGATTTTCATTTAGGTATAGAAAGAGCGCTAAATGCGGAAGGTTTGTGTATGTTAAGGACTAAGTGATTAATACGGCAGTATTTATAATGCCCACTTTACCAATTTATAAAATGCCCGATATGAGCAGGCAATATGATAAAAACTATTCAAATAATTAAATTGACCGGACTTTCTGAATAATGCCCATCACCTATTGGGCCGAGTAATAAAAACATTGGTATAAATATAGAATAGGTAAGTTCGATTAATATTTAAGCAACAATGTCGGACCTAACCAATCCGTGTCGGGGAACCCTCAGCTCCTGAGCTCGATTCACTAGCTCTTGGACTAATTCATTGACCATAATTATCGAATTGCCCAACCGTTACGTAGCAATATTCATAATGACCAGACAATGTGATAAATATTGAAGTTAAAATCAGTATTCATTACATTGCCCAATTTGACTTGACTAGATTCATAATACCGGGCATTATATATACATAAAATGTCTTGATTAATCAATTGGTCCATGACATATATAATTTGTCCATTACAAATCCGGGGCGGGTCGCTAGCGTTAATTAAATAAAACTTCACACACATTAAACACAAGTATATACTTATAAAAACAAATAATATTTACAAAACATTACATAACAACGGTCTAAACACCGAGACTCTTGTACAACAGAGGCACATAGTCGTCGAACTGCGCGCGGTAGAAGTTGCCGGCGACAGGCGCTCCGAGATTGTATTTCTCCGCGAATTTCTTGGTGGAGAAGGCAGCACGACCGTCGATGGACCTGGTGACAAGGAGATTACAAATATTTAGTCTGAATTCACCCAAAGGGCAATGGAGAGCGCTATGCTCGGCATTTCCTTGCGTGATTACGTCAGAAATGATGATATCCGCAGGAGAACCAAAGTTACCGACATAGCCCGAAGAATTGCCAAACTTAAGTGCCAGTGGGCAGGGCACATTGCTCGCAGAACGGATGGCCAATGGGGCCGAAAAGTTCTGGAATGGCGACCGCGAACCGGAAGGCGATACGTTGGAAGGCCTCCCACTAGGTGGACCGATGACCTGGTTAAGGTTGCGGGAAGGCGCTGGATGCTAGACTCACGGCGACGCCTGGGGGAGGCCTATGTCCAGCAGTGGACGTCTTTCGGCTGAAATCATGATGATGAGTCTGAATTCCCCGGAATGATTAAACAGCAGCCTTATTGCGTAAGTGAATTCGGCAAGGCAAAGGAAAAAGAGTATGAACAATCGACCAATCACATGCAAGATGAAAGACGCGATGTGGATTTCCGTCGATGCTATTATGTTTAAGTCCCATTTATGCCTGCAATACACCAGAAGATGTACAATACATCCTTTTGGATCGAACTCGTAACAATTTAGAGGGAAAACAATAGAGAGAGAGAGACAAATTTCAATACGTGTTAGCAAATCCTGCAAGTATTAAATCTAAGTTTATCCTAAATAGTCTTAAGGTGTGTGGAACGAGGTTAATGATTAGATGGGGCTGACATAACCTGTTGTTACGAGTCTCTAATAAATAAAGAGAAAAAAATAAAGTCCTATGTAACAGGGGCGAACTTGTTGCCACTAAACCAACCGGACTCAAGTACAGACTCCGGACTGCTACTGACAAATTTCATACGGAATAACCCAACAACACTTAGCAGCCACAAATCCAACGAGGCAGTTTAGTAGATTTCGTGTGATTTTGAGCTTAGATTACATGTTTTAGTCAGGAAATCGTTGGTAGTATTTTACGGATTCGGTCGTTGCTATGACAATGCCCGCAGGCGCTGCTAAGCTAATCAAGATAGTCTGCTGAAAATAAAGCTAGCCAGATGACTTTTTTGGACGTAATCCACATTGGGCACCTGCTTTAACAACATCTGAGTGAATGGCACCTGAGGTATTTCTCCTATTGATATTTTTCACAGGTGCCAAATGTGGAATAATTTATTCTCTTTTTTCTCTTTATCTGTAGGTACTAGTGTTGGGACGTTTTTTCTAAACGAATTTATTAAAATACACATGGTTTATGACATCGAAATTTGCTCACAGATTATTAATCTGAAGATAAGAAGTTGGCTGATGACATTGTTGTTACCTATGATTTCAGTCATCCAAATACGATACCACGCCCAATTAACATGAGTTTGACAGACTATACCTTATTCTGAGTTGCTCAAGGTCTGCCAAACAAGGTTTGAGCCCAATATGGCTCCAACTAAAAATAGGCGATTTTAAACAAAAAAAAATAGATATCAATCAATCTGCCGGTCGGCTTTTACAAGTTTTATAACCCAGTAACTGCAAAATGGATCTCATTTCAATCTTACTTGTAAAGACCGTCAAAAATCAGATTAGAAAAAAATATCATGGCACTATTTACTCACTTGTTGGTCAAGACGTTCTCATCAAAGCTGAGCTTGCCGGGCTGCTTGTACAAGATGTACACGTAGCGGTGGATGCCGGTATCCTCTGGCGGGCCGGAACCGATGTAGCCGGACAGCACGTCGCCCTTGCTGACGTCACCGCCGGGGATGTTGCCAACCAGCCAGTGATGCCACTCGCGGTACACGGGTTCGGGGCCGTCGTAGTTGTCGGGGTCTGAAGGATTGATAGAAGTGTTAAAATGGTATAAACTAGTCAGATGGGAGTAATGGCTTTGGAGCCACACCTGCGATATGAGAGACTTTTGCGAGGGCCACGCTAGCGATGTCAAAGTGGCTGATTTCGGGTCGAAGCAGAATATATAAATTACGTGGAATTATCGTCTCCTTATAACCAGAGTTCCTGAATAGGTATGTATAGAGTATAATCATTAAGTAAATAGATACCTGTAAAATTCTACAACCGCAAGGCCCATAAATAAATTCTGCGGTTAAGACAAGACCTGTTGTCTTCAGAAGATATAGTTCTGAATACCTACGGTTAAATTGTAGCAAATATTTTTTTTATGAATGATCCTTTTCTACTACTATTATAAAAGTGAAAGTTTATGAGGATGGATGTGAAACATTTCAGTATGCTCATGCTGTACATCAGAATAACACATGGTCTATATTATGATTTATGAAGATATTGTGGAGGAAGTAGATACTAATTCCATTTGGGTGTCTTCTTCTTGGGGTCTTATCTTTACAAGGTAGGTAGGTTGTTAGCTTGAAATTGAAAGGTGAACAATTTTAAACCCCATAATTTTGAGTAAGAACGTAAAACTCTTAACAGATCGAAAAACTTCACTGCAAATCGAGACCGCGTCGATTTGCAGTGAAAATTCTCACAATGCGAGTTGCTAATTCAACAGAAAGCTTATTAACCTGTGAAGATGAGCGTGTAGAAGCTGCCGGGTTCAGCGTTGAAGGAGACGCTGGGTTGTTCCTTCACCTGTGTGGGAGTCAGCTCATTGCCCTGGGACGCGATAGCACCACTGGGGTACTTCAACTGGAAACAATAATACATCATTAGAGAGAGTGTATCAGGATAATAGTGATTCGGGTTATGTTAAGATTCTGCTTAGTTTGTCTTCTCGTCTGCTAAGCATGGAATCCCTTAATTTTACAGTGTTTGTTGGACTTTAAATTAGGTAATAGTCAGTAGCAGTGCGGTTTCTAGATTTTTGTCCGGATCATCTTAGCTCGTTCTTAATAACCTAGATACTGAAACTGACTTGTAAAACATGTGTAATGTAAATTATGTAGTAACTATGCATGACGCTTTTCAGCTACATTAGGCAGATATCATTTTCAAGAACCAATCTAAATCTACTACCGCGGGCCCATTAAACCAATCAGGATAAGTAGAGCCCAGACAAATTCTGTCAGCAAAAACGATCAGCATCAGTCCAGTTTTCGAGGGTGATTCGCATAATGAGCTCCGTGTAGATGTTAAACAAAAGTGGCGATACGATACATCCCTGGCGGACACCTGCACTGGGATAGAAGACATTCGAAACGTGGTTGCCTGTTCGCAATGATGCAGTTCCTCCTTCGTAGAGTTCTCTATAAAGGTGCATAAGATGTGTTAGTGTACCCATTTCCAGTAGCATATTGCACAATGTTGGCCATTTCATGGGATCAAACGCTTTGAAAGAATCAACAAAGTATAATAATATGTAGGTCGGCTTGATGAATTCTCGTGCCTTATCGATAACCTGGCGAACGATTAAAATCTGCACCCGAGTTCCTTTTCCCTTCACTAACAAAGTTTATTCCTGTGCAATTCTTTCGATAGGAGAGCCTTCAACCGTTCGTTAAGGATATGCAATAATATTTTACTTGCATGGCTGGATCAGTGCAATTAGACGGTAATTGCTACACTTTTTGTGGAGAGGTATGAAATCGGTGTGAGCCTAGCCCATTCCAATGTCCATTTTTCTGCCAACCATACTAGATAGTTCGGTTTTTATTTAATATGTATAGAAGGTACCTAGGTAAATTCTTAACACACTACTATTATTAATAGGTACTTGGATATTAAAACAGGCATGTTATCGTGCCAGTCGAACGATTTGAAAACAATATAGCCACACATTTCTACACTAGTAGGTACCTGGTGCCTGCATAATGTTCGACCTTCTGATTCGAGTTTATCAGTGAATGCTGTAGTATATAGATATGCATTGTTGTATCTCTGTCACTTTTTGATAATTTCTGTACCTAAAAGAGTGTTTCAATCAATCTGCTTGGCCTTTTCCCAACTATCTTTAGGTTTCCAGTCTAACCGAATTCAGCTGAGTACCGGTATTTTACATTAGCGACTTCCTAACTGACTTTCACGATCAGTAACACAGTAACTGGAACCAGACTGGTGTCATATTTCAGCTTTCTGCTACGACAGTCAAAGGTCTTCAAATGACAACCGGGACCAACGGCTTGACGTGCTTTCCGAGGCACGGAGGAAACTCGCTATGTAAAGGTGGTCACCCACCTACGGACCGACCTCGGCAAGCGTTGCTTAACCTTGAAGATCGACCATTGCAGCTGTCATTATTTAGCCACGAGTTTCTCGAGAACGACAAGATTCTAATAGATTAATTATGGGCTTATTTTCGTCATTCTTTGATCCATTGCTTTTTGAATAATCTTTATTTTGTTTGTGGATTTCTAAGTTTGGCATGCGTCATTTCAAGACATTTGATTTACGCAATACGTATGCCAAACTGGAAGAAGTAAAAATATATATCTTTAACTTCTTTTAGGCTCCAAAACTTGTTCCGAGTCTTTTTAACACATAAAAACCCGACTGCTTCAAAAGCGAACTAAAAAGTCGTAAACAAGGAAAAAATCATGCTGTGCAGTTGGAGGATACATATTCGCGGGCTGGCTTACCAAAATCTGGTGTATCCTCCGCCTGCACAGCATGATTTTTTCCTTGTTTACGACTTTTTAGTTCGCTTTTGAAGCAGTCGGGTTTTTTGATTTTTTTAATTAAGTTTTTTTATTTATAACTTTTTAGTTAGTTTTTTTCGAGTAAGATACATTTAAACATATAAGTGTTATATATTTTCGAAATCACCTCTTAAAACCCTTTATTTTGATACCCCACACGATGGGATTGGAAGAAAAAAAAAATTTGGGCCCCCACAATATGGCACCCAAAATCCGCCATTTTTCTATTATCCAATTTTAATGTAGCCTATGACACTCGCAGGGTTAAGACGCATCGATTGACGTATGAATCATCAAAATCGGCCAACGTGTTTGGTCTCTGGAACGCCACATAGGAACAAACATACATACATACATACATACATACATACATACATACATACATACATACATACATACATACATAGACTGATAAACACATTACCCTCCTTCGGCAGTCGGGTAAAAAAATTAATAAGAAGTAGACAGAAGACTGCTTCTTGTTTAGGTATTTAACGGAATTTACATACAGCTAGTATTATATTATCTCTGACACAGCATAGTAACTATCACAGTAAACATTATTCCGGTTAAGTACATAACTAGAACTTTTTCGTCGGTGTCAAAAAACGAAGAAACAAAAACAGGAACACCGACTTCCGAAGTTGATGTTATTTTTCACTTTGTAGTGTTTTTTTTGGCAGTCTGTTGTATTTTTTTGTAAAACAGTTTTTCCTTGGCTAATATTAAGACTTTTTTTTGTTTTTTTTTTGAGTTTAGGTACGCATGACATCGAACAGACACAGATTATCTAGAATAGATAATGATGTTAATACCTGCAGTTAATTGTTATATAACAAAAACATATTTATGTTATATCACATATAGTTATGTAGATAATGAAAAAATTTACACTTATTAATTGGGAATCAATCATTATGATAAGATTTAGTGAAAGAATAATCTAGTAATGATTAGGTAATAACACATTCTGTAGACATAGGCGCGTCTCGAAATTAGCTTATCGGTATTCTGAAAGCACTTAGTACTTAGGTACTTACTCTCATTACTACATAGCATTTGTGGAGACAGATAAATCCAAACTCCAGCTGGACTAGATATAGATATTTTTTTAATGTTTAGGAGACTCGCGTTTGACCACTATCACACGGCATACCTGATGATAAGCAATGATGTTGTCGACGGTGAAACTACTAAGATTCTCTTTATTTAATTGGAAAAGCCAATAACACAGGAATCTAAGGAGGGCCCAACGGTATGTAGTCCCTTTTGCGACCACTTGATTATCGAAACACTGCTTATTATTATACATTCTTTATATTTTTATAACGATTAAACCATTATGAGTAGCTAAGAAGATTCTTAATCCGAATGTTCAATGGAGAATTTGAATTTAGAATCAGCTAATCAATATTTAAACTAATCATAATAATATAGTTAGTTTTTTTTATAAATGTTGGAGTTTTGTTTCTTTAAATTTGAAGTCGCCAACATTGCATTGGCCAAGCGTCAATGTGATTCGGCATTCTCTGTTTAAAAAGAGGCTTTTGCCCTGAAGTCATGGGACAGCAGTTTGATATTATATGAGATAGAGTTTTTTTTTTTATAAATAAGGCCTAAAGAGAATTTGAAAAATTGTATTCTTATCAGCCAGTGAGATGTTACACAGTTTCTTACCTCAATGTTGGCTGTGGGTGGTGTCGGGATGACGTCCGGCACGATCTTGCTCGCCTCAAATGCTTGTGCTACCAGGGACATGGTGACTGTTATAAAAACATTAAAGGATTATTATTTTCAGCTCGCGTTGGAAAAAGTAAACAGCACAACACAGTTAGGAAAAGTGTAGGTGGCTTTTCGATAAAAGGAAAAATATTAGGTGGTGCATTATAAGATAGCGTATTCTGAGTCTATTAGTTATCTGTCTTAAGTAACTACGATTGGAAGTCTTTATTCATTCAATACTGATTTACTAGGCATTATAAATTGTAGGCACTGAATGGACGCAACTGTGAAACATATTAGATTAATTTGAATATTGTATACGCCTACAATATTTGTACGAATATGTTCCAGTTTTTATATCAATGGATCCAAACACTTGTATTCCTATGATAAGGTAAAGAAATTTAAAAAATATAGATGTGAAAAAATATTTGAAAAGGCCTACCTTTTTGCACGACTGCTTCAACAACACTGAATATGAAACTTCATAAAAATCGCATAACACGAATACTGATGTTACAGCCAATCGAGCGTACGTCAACTATGTACGCATCTCTCTTTCTTTTATTCAACCAAAGAAAGGGAGGCAAAGTCTTCTCAATTCAAATAAAAATGACCATTGGTACTCATGATTAATGACTGTAGATAACAATGATGATAACCCTGACATTGTATTCCAAAATGATAACTTGTCCAAATAAATGTAGGTAAAGTGCTCTTAATTATACAGTTATGTCATTGTTTATGTTTTATGATAATATTTGGCTGTAAAAGACATGTTTTTACACTTTTATTATGTCTGTTAAAGTTTTATGTAATTTTTAATATCATGAGTATATTAGCCTTTTCCATATTACATAATGGTCGTTGGGGCTTAAAAGTTCTGGAGTGGCCACCGCTTACCAGAAGAAGCTACGTTGGAAGGCCTCCCTCTAGGTGGAGTCCATGAGAGAGTATGACAAATTCCCTTTGAATAATTATATATTGTATTGTTAATGATGTATTGTGGAATTCCCTGCCGGAGTATGTGTTTCCCGATAGCTACAATCTAGGGGTCTTTAAGTCAAGAGTGAATAGGTTTTTTTCTAGGCAAGCGTGCTTCACCGTCGACCACATCATCGCTTACCATCAGGTGAGATAGTGGTCAAGCGAAAGCCTATAGAGGATAAAAAAAAAACTTGTATTGCCAAAAATTATTGGACTCTTTCAAAAAAAAAACAATGAAAGCGTCCAATATTTTTTGGCAATACCGAACAAAGGAAATTTGTCATAGTCTTTCATAGAGTCACCATCCTTTGCCCTGTCGAACTCAGTTAAGCAATTGGGCTGCTGGTTGAGGTTGCAGGAATCAGCTGTATGCGAGACGTACAGGACCGCGATCGGTGTGGCAACAGTTGGGGGAGCCTATGTTCGTTCAGCAGTGGATGTCTCTCAGCTGAAATGATGATGATGCCTTTGTCTTTTGATAGGAAATGTCTATCTACTTACTGTAGGTTTTTAAAGCCCTAGACTAACGTCTTCCAAGGCTGCAGAATTCCTATTATCTAGACTTCTATATCTTTACTAATATTATAAAGAGGAAAGATTTGTATTTTTTTATGTAACGAATAAACTTAAAAACTACTGGACCGATTTCAAATATTGTTTCACCGTTGGGCAGCTATCCCCGAGTGACATAAGCTACTTTTTAACCCCCGCCGGAAAAAAGAGGGGTGTTATAAGTTTCACGTGTGTTGCTGTGTATCTGTGTGTCTGTCTGTGGCATCATAGTGCCTAAACGGATGAACCGATTTTGGTTTAGTTTTTTTTGTTTGAAAGGTGATTTTGTCGAGAGTGTTCTTAGCTATATTTGAATAAAATCGGTTCAGCCGTTCAAAAGTTTTGGGCGTTTTACTGTTTGAATTGGGGTGTTTTCGCAAGACAAATGTGTCGGGGGTTTTTTAAATTTTGAAATTTTACTTGTTATCCCTTTATTCGCAAGGGAACGGGAACTACGCGGGTGAAACCGCGAGGCGTCCGCTAGTCTGCCTATATTTTTACAAGCTATATATAATCTTGCTTTCGTATGTATGTCCGGCAACTAGTAAACGATTTTTCAAGCACTTCCTGGCGTTCGTCTTGGCGTCCTAAAATAACTTTGGAAACATTGAAATAATATGGTACTGTAAAGCTGGTCTCATGATGAAAGGTGACCATGGCAACTCCTCAACCAAACAAGATGGCACAATCGTGTTTGGGCTTATTGGGTATGTACTGACATTTCTTTATTCCATTAAAAGTTTGTTTTTTTTTTAAACTTTTTACAAAAAATACAACCGACTTCCAAATAAAAACACTACAAAGTGAAAAATAACTTCAATTTCGGCAGTCGGTGTTCTTTTTTTCGTTTCTTCCTTTTTTTGACACCGACTTCCGAAATTGAAATTATTTTTCACTTTGTAGTGTTTTTATTTGGAAGTCGGTTGTATTTTTTGTAAAAAGGTTTTTTTTATTGTTCACTTTTTAGTAGTGGTACATAATGGATCACTTCTACAGGCTAGGTACCAATAATGTCCAAAGTGAAGCCAGAATTGATTATCCCAATAACATGAAACTTAAACAAAACCGGTGGAATGAGAGTATACCAGGGTTAACTGTTCACACCTGCGTACCCTCTTTAGAGCGTACTAGTGTGATGTTATGTTATGTAATGGTAAACACAATAAACAGACATGCGATTGCAGCTATCCAGAGTGATTTGCAGTCATTTATTGAAGAGTTCCGATGTATATCTCCAAAGTTCTTCATCCGATCTTGATGAAAAATGGGACCACACGACAAGCACCAGCTTTCAAATAAAAAAAGAATCATCAAAATCGGTTCACCGAGTAACAAGTTCTGAGGTAACAAACATAAAAAAGGACGGTCGAATTGGCATGGATTTGGTCTTTTTGGGCAGTCGGTTAAAAAGATTTTTACTTTAATTTTATTTTCAATTACGTTGGGTTCGGCTTTGCCCTTTTCCATATTGGGGTTGGTTTCAGTCTAACCGGATACAGCTGAATAAGTACTAGGTGGTGTATTACATGGTGCACGGTTACCCCTGGCGACGCTTGGGGGAGGCCTACGCCAATAGTGAGAAGTCTTTCGACTGATATGATGATGATGATGATGCTAACTATTTGAAAAAATCTTTCAACATTTGAAAGGCAGATAGTAATAAGCCTTCGATTATAGGCAAGTTGAGATGTTAGGTCAGCAAAGCCGGGGCGGTCCACTAGTCTTAAATAAATGTAAAATCTAAATCACCAAGATGATATGAAGATTCAATATTGCTACGTCTAGTCTTCAATGCTTCGCCATTTATCTGAATTTGATAATTTCATCAGAGGGGACAATGAAATGAAACCAATTTTTTTATAAACAAACATTTTATTATTTTTAAAAACAAAATCTAAAGAAACAAGTAGTAACAACAAAATAAATCAAACGGCGTTATTATTAATGCACACACAATAATTAATACAAACAAAACTTATACGAAATGTAATTCTATGCGAATAATTATTATGCCAAACTAATTATGACTTTTATTTATTTAATAATACTTACAGTAGTTACAATTTTACAAGTATGAATTATATTATTATTCTAAATATGCTTATGGAAATATTTTAACACACTCTTATAAAACTAATTTATCTATAATAATGGAAATTCAATTTTACATAATTTTCTATACACATAATATTATTAAACTTCTAAAAGTTTGACAAATATGCGTCTGGCTATCTAGGTTATTAACATAAAGCAAATCACACAAGAAAAAGGCTTTTAGCTTTTTTTTTTAATTGCAAATTGGTAGTTTATATATTACCTAGTTCAAAAATTTCGCGACTAGGATACCACATTACATATTTTTCAATTATATATTAAGATAATATCCAATTTAGGAAAAGAAACATTAGGAATAATTTCACATGGGAATAATGTCCCAATCCAAGCGCCGATTTCAAATACTGCAGTCTTTTGGCTACATTTACCAGTCGACAACGATGCGGAGGAATTTTTCGACGTATGTTTTAGTTTATTTTAGGTTAAGTTAGAAGTTGTCTTTTACTAGAGTATTTTCTAGAATGAATATGTTTATAAATACTGCAGATAAATAAATTAGTAAGTAACTTTTCAATAACTCATAAAATATATTAGAAGAAGCAGTGAACTAAATATAGACGAGCAAAAAATATCGATCAAAATATTGAAGCCTATATTGTCGTTACTGTCTATAATATATATTCGTAAAGAATAAATAAATAACAATAAATATTTTGTCGAATAACCATGATTTGCCTGAAACTGACCGACAGCAATCTCGCACACAAAGATTGGTGGCATTTCATAATATCAGCGCAATGGAGGGACGCATGAGGTGTAAGTACACAATAATATAGTCGATGCATTCCACGAACATGCGTCAATCATTGGAAATTTGCCCTTTTCATCGTAAAATCGTGGCTGTATTTGTTTTTTTCATTCATTTAGGAGTTTTATTTTATTTTTCGCTGCTTTTAGCTCTGTTTTGTGAATAAAACTGAGTTACACGTTTTGCTTTAGCAATAACTGTATTTTGCGCTTTTGCTATGTCTTTTCTGTACAACTTAGACTAGCACCGTTTTTGTTTCTTGAATGACGCGTCACTAATGGTATGAGTCTTCGTGTTGGATTTGTTTGACATACGTAACGTATTTTTTTTTTTTTATTGCGACGGTACTTGAACTTATTACAAATACAGAATATTCTCCTGACACGTGCTCGTAAATTGCAATTACTATACATATGGCATACAAGGCTACGTCTATTAATATTATCAAATCACGACAAAATTTAAAAACATATTTTGATATATTTATGATCACGTAATCACAGAATGTGATCAACATTCATCAACATAAAATTAAACAAAACTTTATGATTGATATCGACCTATTTTTTTTGCGAAACGATTACTTAATTGTCTTTAAAGTTAAAACTTTCGTGAATTTTGTCGTAATCGAACATTTAAGACATCTCGTGACATAGGTTTGACTCATCTTTCTCAACTGTCAGATCAGAATCAAATGATTTCAGAATTTGAATTTGAATTACATAGATGTAATTATTTTTACATATTTTAATATAACACAATACTTATAATGGCGGAATAAGATTTAAAATCCAAGAAGGATAAAATACTAAAGACGCAAAAGTTGTTTATTCTCAAGAAGATAATGGAAGACAAGCAATATTTGCACGGCTTCAAAATAAAGAAGATATTACGAAAACTAAACGTTAAATTACGCGTTCTTGACTTGGAACGCCATTTTAATTTATATTTACACAGAATTCCCGGCCTGACCTCCTCGTTGTTTAAACTTTACAAATTAACGTTGACCGACGATATATCTACAATCTATTGTTACATTGGATACTATTCTTATAATCAGTCAGTCCTTGGATTAATATGTTAGATACAATCGATTAACTGTGTCTGATCTCGCTAATATCCGATGATTTAGCTTCTCCTTCATTCGTAGAAATAATTCCATAATCATAAATGGAGATTACATAAGCAAATATATCAAGGATATTAGCAAAATCAGACCAGTTAGCACTAAAATCAATATCAGGAATATTCTACACAACTTGGACGGTAGCAAAAGCGCTGAATGTTACTTTCTTTGGTGGTTCTGCACTGCAGGTCCTGACTACCGACCTCTTGGCTCCGTCGTGCCCATTCATTTTCAGCACCGGCTTCAGATTAGCCACGTCTCCGTGAGACTGGGCCTTAAATCTACCAATCGTGTTACTTGGGTTACCCAGATCTCGTAACTTATTGGTCAAGCCTGTTATTCTGTGTGAGATGTTCGTGTAGTTATTCTTCTTAGGATCCATCTGCTGCTGCTGCTTCTTCGGCTCGCTTAACTTCTTAGGTATTTCCAGGCTTTGTAATGATGTGAATTTCCTGTGATCTGTGTTTAATAAGTTTTTCTTCATGTCTGTGTTCGGTCGGGGGAGTCGCGGCGGTCGCTGGAGGAAATTGTTTGGTCTGAATGGCATCGGCGTTAGTTTCGGCTTCTGTTCGCTCGGCATTCGGTAATACTGGGGTACTGGCTCCAATCTTTGAGGTTTTCGTAGCGTGAGCGCCATTGCCATCTTGGTTGGTCGTGCGAGGCTGTCGAAGGCCGTCGTCGAGAACTGGGATCGGCTGCTCTTCCACTCTTCGCGGTCAGACTCGTAGCCGGTTACTGGAATTGAGAAAGACCAACTGTTATCATTTATGTTACATATTTCATGATCCAACACGCACAAAACATCCAGTAGAATAACATCAATATTATAAGAGCCACCGACACGAAAAGAACCAGTACTCAATAAATTCCGTATTGAACATACTGTTTGCTATTAACCAAGGTGCCTCTTTACCAATATTTAACGTAAAACACTTATTCAAATAAGTCGTGCTTAATTTGCAGGTTTGGACATACAAGATGGACCTTCACTTCCTGAATTAAAAAAAATAAATTGTATCGGAGATATAAATATAATGAGTACGAATATTAATGAGGTTTTAGGTACATAATTATATGTTAGAACTGCGTAATTTGTAGGTATATATTAATAACTCCGAATTGTATGCAAGCGTTACATCAGCAGTGATTTTGAATTCGGACTCACACGCGCTTCCGTGCTCCCGCGCATACGAATAGGTTGCGAGTTTCGAGACATGAGTGATGGAGATGACCTAGCTGATCACATTGCAAGGATGCAGATGTTGACAGGAAAATGTTGAATTTAGTAAATTATTTCTTTGTTCGTACTTAGATAGGAGGAACTTTAGATGTTACGGAGACGTTTGCTTAGATTTTAGAGACAGACTATACAAACACGTCATCTATATAGTCTCGTATATTTACTAGCAGACTTCCTTACTTTCTAATCACATCTGTGAGATTAGTGCAAGCATAGCTCGTTAGACGTGAGTTCCATTCATAATTAAAGACAAGACAATATTCTGATTTAGTGCCAACTAATATGGTGGATCTGGTTAATCACCTTTTGATGATAATACAGGTTTATGACTATTTGTTTTCTATTCTTTTAGTCGTCTAATGAACTATGTTGGGTTCGGCTTCCAGTCAAAACTAATGCAACTCATAATAATAACAGTCATTTACATCTAACCTCCACAACACGGTTACTGGGTTTCTCTATACCTACATAGTAACAAAACCACATCAATTACCTTTTCATCTTTCATTGGATATGTACCAGCATTCAAATCAAATGATTTGACATCGCGATCTCAATAAAACTATTGATGAATCAGATAATTTAAAAGTTAGATCTGCGATAAGAACTGTATTCAAAATGGCAAGGTGATGTTTTGTTCTACAACATGTTTTAATCAGTGTTTACTACAGAATGAACACAACGGTATATTAACTATTCGGCATTAGAACGACGATAACCGAAAGAGACATTGGTTAAGCAGGTCTAATGAATTTTCAGTCGTTTAACAAAATTCTGCATACATTAATCATTTACTTTACGTTGATAGTACCAAACTTTATTTACTTTAAAGATCTATTATATATACTACCATATTATTATTTTATTTAATTTTTCAAATGTTATTCCGTCCATAAATCAGCTATCAATTGTCCATGCTAAAAATATTTGCTGGCAAACTATGTATGGGCTTTTCAGGATTCTGGGACCAATATACCATAGCAGTCAACCATGATAACTCCTTTCAATATTTCCTGCAGAGAATTTCTCGTGTAGGGACTATACTATGTCCGCATCAAATTGACCTCCACTCAGCTCGACACTTAACATGTTATTATAATATTAAAAGTTCATTTATTTCGCAAGTTTGCCTTCCGAACTCGACCGGTACACAATGCAACCTTCAAATTAACGAGTGAATTTCAATATGGGAGTTGAGATGAGCTTCAAAATTCAATCAGCGGGCTACAACTAAAATTAAAATAAAGCCTTGATATTTGAACTGCAGTTTTGGTATTTGTGCTAAATTCCTATTAGATGATGGGTTGGTTTGAATATTGTCAAATGTTACATAAATTATACAGTGTAGTGGCTGATCTATGCATATGAGAATTTGGTGCCAAAAATAAATTGATTTTCATAATTGCTAAAGAGTAATGGCACAATAGAAAAACGTAAGTACAGACGGAGAGTGAGAAACAAGTCATAATAAAAAAACTTTTTTGCAAAAAAATACTACCGACTTCCAAATGAAAAACTACAAAGTGAAAAATAACTTAACTTTTGGAAGTCGGTGTCTTTCGTAGGAACCATTTTTTTGCGATATGGACACCGACTTCCAAAAGTTAAGTTATTTTTCACTTTGTAGTTTTTCATTTGGAAGTCGGTAATATTTTTTTGCAAAAAAGTTTTTTTATTTTTCCCTTTTTAGTTTTACCTACCTAAAAGCAAGTTGTTTATTAAGGTCCCTATAACTCCAGAATAGATAAACCGAATAACATGAAACTCGAACATAACCGATGAAATGAGAGATCTGCGTACCCCTTTAGAGCGTACTGGCATGATGTTATGTTATGAAATGGTATAAACAACAAACAGACATGCGATTGCAGCAATCCCGAGAGTTTTGCCGTTATTTATTGAAGAGTTCTGTTATGTATCTCCGAAGTTCTTCATCAGACCTTCACCAAATTAAAATGGGACCTATTTCGAAACATACTCTTTCAAACAAAAAAAGATTTTTTTAAATCAGTCCACAATTGACGGAGATATCGGTGAACATACATAAAAAAAAAAAAAAAAAAAACATACAAGAAGTCGAACATAGAACCTCCTCCTTTTTGGTAAGTCGGTTAAAAATCAATCATAAAAGAGACGTATAATTGTATATTGGTGAATCACATACATTTATGTGATTCACCAATATACAATTATACGTCTCTGTAACTCATTAGTTACAGAAAAAAAAACTAAATGTCGTACTTACAAAGATCATAAAAACGTTCCGTTACCTATTCGCTAACCATAAAGGACTACAATTTTATAGCTATATCCAAGTACCAGCTTTAAATATAAAGGAACGTAAAACGACCAACTATTTATTATATTGAAATAAAACCTGGATTATGTTGTAAATTAAAATGGCTTTTATATTGGCACTGGGAACGATATGTATAATAATAGAAACTACATCCACAACAGGACTTCCTTAGTACAGAGCCTTAAAATAAGACCGAATGATTCATTTAAATTGCAGGTCTAAGAAGGATGAAAGTAGTCCGGCGGATGTTTTGATCAAAAGACTTATTATACCTACAATAAAAAGCATTTCAAGTGAGAGGAAGGTTATAAGTAATTTATTCAATAATGGTCAAAGATTATCGTTTCCTGAAAATTAACAGATTTAACAACTTTATGTCAATATTCAAGCAGATTTCTATTTTTCTATAAAGGAGCAAATGAACTCTGCCTTACACGAAAATATAACTGTATTTTGGACTTCAGTAAACCATATAGATTTTGAAAAGGATTATAGGATTTTCTGAAAAATTATTATGATAAGCATAATGCTCATACTAGCAAAAATAAATAAAATATTGTAACAAGATATCAGAGTTACAGTAATCGTATATGTTACATTATCCGACCATGAAGGGCAGGTTCGATTCTCGCGCGTGTCACTTTACTCCTTGCTTCCGTGACTATTGGCAACTGTTGCATGACTTTCTGTGTCACTGGAGTTATTGTATACTACTTGTAGCCTGCGACTTCGTTCACATTAACCCACCCGATAGACCTAGGTCGAGCATTGAAAAGTCCTCCTATCTGAGCTTTTATTTTTACTTCTTCTTCCTAGTCTCATAATTTCATGGTCAACCCATACTGAGCCTCTCTTCACCATTTTAAGAGATATGTAACTATTTTGGTATACAATAAAGTATATACCACTATATTATATCTATTCAGTCGTCAACCTTGTATGTCATTATCATCCAAGGCTTTAGACAAACTTTTCTTTGACATATTCCAGATTTATTTTAATATTGTCTTCAGTGGGTTTGTGTTCTACCTATCTCTCTCAGTTAGTCATTGAACTCTTTATTTGTACAGATTAGAATTACTAAACTTATTAAAAAGTTGATGAATCACTAAGGAATCGTTTTACCCCTTTCACTTTGTGGTTAATATGGCTGACTAATTTTGACAGAGACATTCCGGGCTGTCAATTTTAAAATTCGAACATCCGTATTTGCATATCTTTACGCAATGGTTTATACTGTTTGAGATTTTACTTAAAATTCGTCATCTATACATCCTGCAGGGATTGTAAGATATTATGAAATGGAGATGAGGAAACCTTTTTTATTTTTGTCTTGTGGCATTTGCAGTTACGCCTTGAAAATGTAGATATGCATCAACATTATATGAAACAAAATGTATTCAATATTTTTTTGCTCTTTGCAGCCATAGATTATTTCATACACCTAATACCATCACAAATTGGCGTGGTTGTACATTTCTGCCTACAAATAGACTTTTAGGCTGACTTGAGTTGTCAATGTCGACTACTTAATTCAGCAGTTAGAGCATGTGCACAATATTTCTATACATGTCTAAATGAAAAACATTAAATATTGGCAAAAACAGGCATGGTACGATTCATAGATAGTTAGATAGAATACCTAATAAAACTTTATGATCATAATTCTCCTGTGTGTACTAAAACCCATTCTTTATTGCTATAGCTTCAATTAAACGCATTTCCTTTCACAATCAGAACCTTATGTTTTACACAATAGAGACTATATTACGGTCACTAGTTGCTACCTTTGACATTTGCAGTACTTTTGGCCCATTGTGGTATGGACCAATCAGCAATATGCGGTTAGGCAAGTTAACGTACTTGTATTTTGACAGTTCTAAACATGAAGACAGACAGACATCATCATCATCTGCCAAGCCTTTTATTCGCCGCCAATTATTGTTGGGGTCGGCTTCCAGTCTTACCGGATTCAGCAGAGTACCAGTGTTTTACATGAAGCGACTGCCTATCTGACCTCCACAACCCAGTAACTGGGTAACACGATACCTCTTGGTAAGACTGGTGTCAGATCTCAGGCTTCTGACTACCCGTAACGACTGTCAAAGATCTTCAAATGACAGCCGGTACCAACGGGGCCAAGACAGACAAACATCAATACGTAGAGCACATTTACTTGATTAGTTTGATAAAACAAAGAACTAATCAAGTAAATGTGCTCTCTTCTTGTTCGTGTCGTTGATTCCATGTGCAATGGTTGAAAATGTGTTGATGTAACGGTAAATGTGCAATTCGACTAACATTGACAACTATGTTTGTAGTTTCTTTAAAAGGGTTAACAGCTACTTATTCTGGTGTCTCAATATTTCCAATAGCTTCATTCGCTTTCAGGCACTTTATATTTTTATTGCAAGGTGTGGTAATGTCTAGACGTGAAGAGCTATATGCGATAGTAATGCCTTTAGTTATGGCAGTTGGTGGTGACGTGGTGTTAATTCGTTTAGTGAGATAAATATGGCTCGCGAAGCGATGGAAAATATTATGACAAACATTACAAGGCTGATGATGATCAAAACGTCACGCACGTGATTAATCCCGGGCTCTAGAGACGGACTGCATTAGAGTGGACTGCGCAGTTGGTTAGAAGTTTCGTTGCAGAGGTTCAGATGGGTTATATATATCACATAATCTGCATTCGAACTGCAAATTTGCAGTTGGAGTGCAGTTGCAATGCAGTCCGTCTGTCTAGAGCCTTACATTATGGTATTTTGATCATCGCCATCGCTGACATCGAATGACACTTGTCTAGGGACTCAGGGCTATCGTAAACAATTCATCTTCAAGGTTTTTTCTCACTGACCTTTATAACAGGAAGTCGACGAAGAAATACAACTATTTGCCAGGAATGGCTCGACTAAACGGCTGTCTGGCACTTTCTATGATTTTATTGGCCTCTAAAATGAACACTTACATATAAGTTATAAGAGGTTCATCATCTTTCACAGTGTAACTGGCGTTTGTCTTAACACAATCCTCTTTTACGAGCGTGCCCTCGTCTGTGGGTTGCACAAACTGTTTTAACTGACGAGCCTCATCGGTGACACGGATGCGTGTCAGTTACGACTGTTTGCGGTTGTTCCATGCTGTACTTGGGTATTTTGCACCAGACTGTCTGTGATGACCTTCTTAAGTCAGCCAACTATATATGATGGTTATTATTTAGTTTACCGAAGTCTTCTACTACTGTTGGGATCGGCACCGACACTACAGATTGTTAATGCGCTTGACCGGATTTTGGTCACGGTGGCCGTGTGTGATTAGACAAGTACGTAGGAGATATTATTCTGCACAAGTATGTTCGCAAATACAGGTGTCTGTGTCACATCATCAGCATCCAAACTCCGGACGGGTGCTGAGAAATTCTATAATATAAAAACCCAATACCAGTTTTCCCGGCCTGGGAACCAAGCAAGACCCCGCTCTCAGCAGTCATCTTGACGACCACAAAACCAACGGAGCAGTCATAATGGAAACCTAGATCCGAACCCAATTCTACGAACATGTAACTAAGTACAAATTCAAGACTCTGATGCATAAATATATGCAAATGTCTCTCGAATTCGTTTAAGCCAATATTAATTAATTATTATTTATCATTATTATTTTATATTAGTTTAATAATGTTTCTGCCGCTAAGCTCCTGGTTATAAGGAGTATTCTTGAAAGGTAAAAAAAAAATGCAACTTTCTGAAACTTGGAATTGTCATACAGCATTATCATATAACAAATATGAAACCTTCACAAAACAATTCTCCTTACATAACTCCTAGCATATCACCACAAGGGTCGGGTTAGTTGCACACACGCCGATTGCAAGACTATGATTAGCCACGCTATGTTCTAGCACGTGACTGCACCATGCAGTGTATACGATAAGCCTTATTGGGAAGTAGGGACTGATTATACGATTACTAAATTATCATTTGCAAAATATCTTGCCGGTGCAATGGATGGAGAGTACGATTGGAGTGTGTACGAGTATTTCCGTATGTATTAAAATGATAGCTTTAATATGATAACTGAAGAAACAAATGATCTAGAATCCCGCAATGAGATACATCTTGAGGAGGAGGTGAACCAGCACGGAATTCGTCTTGTAACCTGAAGGTGAATGACATCTGAAAGGTGAAATCTGCTTTAATACAAAGTTGAGGAGTTCATGACTGGATCCGGCCGACGTTTCTTGTAAAACCATTAATTGTCACAGATACTATTATTAGTTAGGTAATTAAAAAACATAACCAATCCCAGAATAGAAGATTAGTGGTTAAGTTGTATATTATAATTCTACTATTATTATCGGTCACTAACATGGATTGAAGATATCATCGGTTTACTAATAAGGAATCGAAACAATATAGATGAAGAAGTCGAAAATTATGGTGTCAATTCTTTTAAATCTGACCGTAATCCAAAAATAGTAGGCACCTAGGTACAAATACCGCGTGATCAAATTACAATACCACCGAAATCAATACACGATCATAATATTTTACGTAAATCACTTTTCCATGTTAATTGGGGCCAAGCAAATATTATTCATAAGCACCCTTAAGTATATATTGGCTTATTATAAACAAAGCTAATTGTTTAGCCACTGACCTTAAAGAAATATGCCGTGCGTGGAGTGGTTTACGTACAAACAGATAGTTGCTTAATTTCACTATAGTGGAGATCTTTTGAGGACAGACGTGGTGTAAAGATGTTGGCAATAAAATACAGAAGCGTGTTAAAATATTCAACATGGATTTTTAACGTCTGAATTTGGTGAAGTAACTTAGTATTTTCTAATAGAAAGATTGATTTGATACTGTTCTTTGATAGTACACGGCCTAAAATATACATTAAAACTTCGACAGGTATTTCACAGAGCGATTTGACCCTCGAATATAGAATGGTCACAGGTGATACATATTTTGTATTTATTCTTTGTGATATTTACCTACTTTAAAATTAAACATTTTTTTTTTTAATTCTTTTTATTTGCAATAAACGTGTCCTCGACAACAATCTAAGCTCTAGCGAATTACTGAGGACACAATAAAGCACGACTAGTTTTTCACAGTCACAGCTGCGCCTGCGCAGGTTCGTGTCTTTCTCCCTTTGTTAATATTCAACGATTCATTATTGCCGAAGACCAATCCTATTGCGAGGAATAATCAAATTGAGTTTATGTCGAAACCCTGAATTTTGATATATATTTTAATGGTTTCTAAATTCTAGGCACATTGGAGACTAAAATTAGACCAACGCTTGGCTTGTGACCTTCAGACAACAAGCCTATAACGCATATATTAGCATGTGCTTATACTTATTAGTTAACTGCTTAATAATTGTCGTGTCTGGATTAGGAATACAACCTTGAAAAGTATGATGTCAAATTCTACAATTGGTAGCTTCGAAATTTCGTAGATTGATTAAAGTTTTTCTGCGCTTAGTTCATGTAGGTTAAGCTCTTGTTTTTAATTGATTTGATCTCTACTTTCAAACAATTCATGGATTTCTGCTTGATTATAATCTCATACATCCTCAAGGGCTTCGAATTACTTCATCAGTCGTTATAGACTTGCTTAAGTTGACAGCATTTCAGAACCTACCGCTTACCTAAGTCTGTCTGACGGCATAGCATGTTTATTTTTAGAACTCAATATATTCTCGGGACGATACCAGTTGAGCCTTCGTGACAACACGTAACTCTCTATAGGGTAATATAGAATACTTAATTAGCATGTATAAACAACTGTGTCATCCGAACGCTAGGTGTTGTAATAGTGACGTAGGTTAACTGTTGATAAATCGGTTCCGCCAATCACGGCGCCTGAATTTGATTAGCCCTTCGTGAGTAATCTTAAGTAACGCAATGGACTGTGAGATTTTTCACTTGCAGATTTGTTCTATGGAATAAGAAGTTATATCATCTTGCAGGAGGGATTGGTCTGTTGAAAGACAACGACGTCGAATTGCTAAAGTAATGGCTTCTAGGTTTTAAATTGAGCCATCGATACGAAAAGAAGAAGAAAGGGCTATGGTCTTCTGATCATCACCATAGGCATAATTGTTTTATGGAAATTCTTGATTAAACGTTTCGCCTAAACATGATAGGGAGCTAATTAGTAAAAACATAAAAATTGCATTGCCATCCAACGTGGCAATGCTGCCAGCGTTCTGGGCACGTTTCTCATTGACATCGATGTGGACGATTTTTTTGAAGCACAATGAGCTCTTTTCCGTCTCCCTTTTGTATTTGTGTATATGTTTGTTTTTGTTTTTAGAATATTCAATTGTATATATGTTAATTAAGATAAAATCTTGACCATTTAGAACTGTAATGACAAATCAAAGAAACAAAATTAAGAACCTACAAAGAAACAGCTAATATCTCCGGTGGTCTCATTAAAGCGTATAAACGTACGCTTATGACCTATGAACCGCAGCCATTAGTTTTTACCGACAACAAAGACTGGGTCGATCGTGATGCGGCTCCTAAACAAACCTGCGAGGTACGCAATGTTGTTCATACGATAGTGCAACGTAATGACTTGTACACTGCCCATACCAAACAGCAATACATAGTCACACGTAGAACTTTGTAATCGATTGCGAATCTAGGATTTGTGGAGACAGAGAAAAAGTTAGGAGAGATAAATACATAGAGTAATATTTACGGTGCGTTATTTAAAAAACAAAATTAGGATCTTAATAGGGAGAGTACGGAAGAGATTTCAAATACTGATTGCCCAAATCCCCATGTGACTAACCGTTGCCCAACTATGGATGATATCCGTTGTAATTTTTATGCACCTTGCATGTAATAAATTATATATATCTCATCTAACATTATAATATTATATTTTACTAGCTGTTCCACGCGGCTTCGCTCCCGTGGGCCCGTTTTCGGGATTAAAAAATAGCCTATGTCACTTAGGAATAATGTAGCTTTCTAATGGTGAAAGAATTTTTTAAATCGGTCCTGTAGTTTCGGAGCCTATTCGGTAAAAACAAACAAAAAACTCTTTCCTCTTTATAATATTGGTATAGAGGTATAGATTATTTCTGCAAACGAAACTATGGTTTTAACGTGCTATAGAAAGTGTTACATGGTAGCAAGGTCCTGGGTTGCTTAATTCCCAAGATTTAAGAGGAAAAGTAACTTGACCAAGAAATTTTCATAATTCCGATTTGTATAATTCCCAAAAAGCTATTTTTCCTGACATCATAATGGCAATTCTATTCTATAATTTTAAACACACGCATCAAACAATTTGCAACGAGTTTATTAGATGTTTAAAAGATGAACTCAGAGTAACTTTATCCATACAAATAGTTTACCACAGTGACACAGTCAGAGATGTTACTGCAAGTGAATGACCGGTTACGCAAACACGATGGGCACTGGCCTTGGCTTGTTTACGATTTAATACAACACAACAACGATTTCTGTAAGATAGGCTGATGAAAGTCATCATGGCTGGTGATAAAAGCAAAGATTTAGAAGAGATTTTCTTTTTAAAGCTGAAGATTTTGCACAAGAAAAACAAATCCCAAAAAAACCATAATACGAATATATATATATATATCATCATATACGTGGGACACTCAGAAAGTTTTGCGAAACTAAAAAAAATTGTTCTATACGTACATATATTTTTATTAAATCTTTTCAAAGTACTTTCCACCAGCCTCTATACAAAGATTCATGCGCCTAAACCAGTTTTCAAAACACTTTTTCCAGTCCGCCGCAGACACCTCGTTTACAGCCTGCTCGAACGCAGCCAGCGCATCTTCCGGCGACGAAAATTGTATCCCTTTGAGCTGATTTTTTATTTTTGGGAATAAAAAGAAGTCACACGGTGCTAGATCAGGGCTGTAAGGAGGGTGACCCAGGAGTTTGACTGGCGTGCTGTCCAGGAAGTCCCTCGTTTTGAGTGCGGTGTGCGCAGGTGCATTGTCGTGGTGGAGCAGTAGCCCGCGGAGCCCTGTGTTTGGTCGCTTGTTGCTTATAACAGAGAAAACTTCTGGCAAACATTTGGTAGTATACCATTCGGCATTAATGCTTCTTTGATCCCGTAAGGGAATTGATACCAAGTGGCCAGTCAAATTAAAAAAGCTAGCGATCAAAATCTTACCCCCGCTTCTAGATCGCTTCACTTTGGTAGGCGTTGGCTCATTTTGAAACACCCAAACAGTCGACTGGCGCTTGGTTTCTGGGTCGTATTGATAAATCCAGGACTCATCACCTGTAACGATGTCGTAAACACGCCGAGACGAGCCTGCATCAAATTTGTTAAGCATATCACGGCACCATTCCACCCGGGCCTGCTTCTGAGCATCGGTGAGGTTGTGCGGCACCCAGCGTGATACTATCCTCCTCACGCGAAGATGGCTGTGTAGAATCTCGTGAACGCTTCCCGATCCAATCTTCAATATGTGTTGAATCTCCTGATATGTAATTCGCCTATTGTCTTGGATTAAATTTTTCACTGCTAGCACGTTTTCTTCGGTAACAGCCGTCAAAGGGCGACCGCTTCTTTCGTCATCCCCCAAAGTTGGTCGACCGCGCTTGAATTCGTTATACCAACGATACACGGTTGCCTTGGAAGGGCCTTCATCCATGAATGCCATTTGAAGTCTATCGTACGATTCATCCGGTTTCAGGCGACACTTGAAATCGTATAAAATCATAGCTCTAAAATGTTCCCGGCGCAGATCCATATTTCAGTGAGACACAATACTTTGAATTAACTCGCAAAAAATGTGGAGGGAAATTTTGAAATTGGAACTTACTTATTTTTACTTATAAATAATCATATTTTCGAAAAACATTATAACTGGCCAGTCTCCCATATATAAAAACTTTTTTTCGCAATACTTTCTGAGGGGCCTGGTATGTCAATAAAATCTTATTTTTTTCCTAATGTCAAATGAATCAGGCACATAACGGTGCGTTACTCAACTAATCTATAAATCTTTTGCTGCAGGGTGGGAAAGAGGGATATCTATAGCCACTATAGGAACTAATAAAGTCCGTTCTAATCTGTTTATCAGTATGATTTCCTCATATAGTCCTTTTAAAAAAGATGGCGAAGGTTTCAACAAGGACAATGGTTTTAAAATAAGGAAAGACACGAACTAAGAATATACTCATTTTACCTCATTTTACGAAACCAGGAAGCAGTATTGTAGAACAATAAGTTGTAATGACGAAATTGACTATTGTTTTGCCATCTTTAACTTTACTTCACAGATGGATGAGCTAATCATAGAGGCTGTAACTCATTAGATGTTATAATAAACTGCCCATAAAATAAATTATTTTTTAATGATGGAAATTCTAAATGATTAACTTCTCGTACGTAACTACTGACATCAACATTTCCTATAACTTATATAACAATATTGGCTACTCCATGTTGTCTATTGATTCCTCTATAATGATGACATGAACTATGGTATTATCAGACATAAAACTATCCGTTCATTTTATGCGGTAACCATTACTTTGATGGGTAACTTTAGCGACAACACTAATTTTCAACATTTTCATCTTTTATCTTATTTGACTACTTGTACATTCTTTAAAATTTTGGTAGGTATATTATTTTAACGATGTAGGTATATTATTTTACATCTATTCTACGTTCGATGATGAGGATGAATAGGATTTATCCAAACTATTGTAAAACCAACCGAACTAAAGAGCACACAACCGCGCAGATCATATCGTACCTAATGATACGATCAGCGCTAAAGCTTTAATCGAAATGTTAATAGCGACACACTGCTGAAATACAAAGAGCTTAGATAAGATTGATGAAATGCTGATGAACTCACCTTTATTACTTGCTGGCCAGATGTTGTTCGTCGCGTTCTTCTTATTATTGTTTTTGTTCTCTCTGAACATGAGAATATCCGGTACCTTGTTCAGCTTATTATCCTTCGGTATTATGTCCGGCGCTCGATCGACATTTACTCTCACAAACTCTCCTTTCAACACTTTTGGCTGATTATCTTTTAAAATTGGGGGCTGAGGGGCTTTTGGCTTCTTGTGAAACAATCTCTTCCTGTCTGGTTTGGAAGGGATCTCAATATCAGTATATATTATGCTGTCTATTTCACCAGCCTCATTCACGTCGTTCCTTATTCCGATCAGACTCATAGGCTGATCGTATCGATTGTTTAAGTGATTCTTCTGTTGCACCGATATGTGTGTTACACCATCGTTGTCCGTAGTTTGCATTAAGTCGTAATCATTGCGTCCCTTATCGAATAAACTATAGTCGTCCATACTATTCTTTCTGCTTTTGAAAATATCATAAGTTTTCTTTTTAGAAAACAAGTTTTCACTGCTTGAATAGTTATTCGTATTTTTCGTCAGTCGGTTCCGCATTTTGAAGTATTTGTAAGTGAAGTATATCCTCTTGAAGTCCTGCTCGTTCTCGAACTTGAGCGCGATGGCTTCTTTGTTCATGTTTTTGGCTATGTAAAAGACTAGAGTGTTGTCACAATTGGGATAGTTCTCGATATTGACACAATTTGAAATGTCGTCTATTGAGATATTTTCACATTTGGTAGGTTTAAGTTCTGTGTAGTCTTTGATTTGTTTTTTGTCTTCGTCTGTGATGTCTTCTTTAGTGAGTAGTTGTAGTTGGTCCTTCTCGTTGAAGCCGACGACGATGTTGTAGGACTGAAGGGAGGAGGGTTTCGTGATAGTCATGATGTCGAGCTGCTGGCTGGCGGAGTGCATCTTCTGGCGCGCGACCATGGCCGCGAAGCCACCCGTCCGGGCAGTTTTCTTTACGGTCATTTTTCTGGAATAAGAGAAAAGTAGGCATAAATAACGAATCTCAACAAAACTGTAGGCTTTGTTTTCTACGTGTTTCTTATCATTAATATATGGTTTATAATTCAATAAATCTAGATAATAAAAAAGTCTTGGTTCGATTAATATTGACCTAGTTGATGTTTTTACGAGCCGTTTAAACTCAAGCGATATTAAAAAAGGAATTAATTGCATCCATCTTTATTTCCAAGCTGCAGTTAGAAAGCTTTTGAAATGAGCAAAAAAAATCAACGTAAAAAATCTTTTAAAACAATATAAAATTAATCGTGAATGCTTCGAAACAAATCGACGTTTAAATAATTGCGATCAATCACCGCCTGCATCATATTTGAAACGATTCCAATTCGATGCTAGTCTTAAACGATTGGCAATCTATTTCGAATCGATTAACTATCAATATTGTTCAAACGTGTTAGCGTTTTTAGTTTAAAAGCAAACGTAGAAGTGTTAGATTTGGCTACTGCAATGACGAGCTAAAAGCTATGGATAAATTCCACCGCAAATCATATTTAGCTGAGATGGTTTGTATCCTATTTGAAGTTTTATAATGATTATTTTGTCATCCATACCTGCTTATGTTTTGATTTAATCTATCTCTTTTTTCTAGCAAGATATATCGCAAGTATCTACTAAACCATCAACCACTATACACGTCAGTATAGCTTTCCTCGTTGCGTTCAAGCAAACAGCTTTCAGTTCGCTGAGTGTCTCATATGTCAACTTTTCAATCTTCTTGTTAACTACTTTTTCATCATCAATTACGTCTCCAACAACTTATACAACTCCATTTTCCTCATCTCACAACTAGAAGTTGCATTAACAATCTTAAATGAAGCAAGTCTATATGTAAGAGAAAGCGTAATAACATAAAAAAGTTATAAAAGACAATGGTTTGTCGTAAGCGTGCGACATTTCGTGCAAAAACACTTCCTCAAGATGAGCAATGAATTAGAGAACATAATTATGATGTGGTTGAAGATACGAATATAAGCGGTTACCCAACTGTGTGAAAATAAGGAGGTTATGTAAAGTATGTATTTCAAAATGAGCCTATGTGTCAAGTAGGCAAGGATCTTGTTACGTACGACGTGTTGCCTACTTTCTTTGACTTGACAAACCTGTGTGGTTATTTATGTTATTTGTATAAGTAATAGCTATTTAAGTATCTCGCAATATTTTGTGATAAATCAGTCGTGGCATTGGATGGAGAGTCGCAATTTTGGCGGACATATTTTAGTTACAAGTTTTCAAGTAGGCTGCAAGAATGATAATAAAGCCCTCTTTTATTAGATTAGTCTGTTAAAGGTTGCATTACAAGAAGCTTAAACTCTGAAGCTTTTCAATTAAGAGTATTCAATAATAGAATATTAAAGAGAGCTTTACTGGACGCAACCATGGTTTTTTTGACTTAAAAAATTGAGACACACACCACCTCCACACCCATCAAATCTTGCCAAACTCCAGCGATTACAAATAACAATATATCATAACATAATGCTTACCATTCTAACATTCTTACCATTATACACGCTACAGCCTACATCTCGGGCCATACTGCCAGATGGTTCCACAACAATAGTAAATGAGAGATCATTTTACATAATATGTAGTGCATTTCCGACTTATGAAGAATCCGAGTTACAACCCAGAAACTGGGTGAACTTTTGTAACTCACTGGAGCGATGCTTTATCTGATTACCGAGTTATTGTTGGTCACAATACTAATTATGAATTTTATCATCAGCAATGGGGGTTACTTAATTGAGATTTAGTTGCGAAAATTTCTTGTTTTTTAAATTTTCGAAATTGAGTTATGTACGTGTTATGCCGCAGATTTGAGAAACTTGTTTAAAGTAAGCCTATTGCGCGTGGGATATATTAGGTGAATAAGATAGTTTGAATGCTAATGAGTTTATGAGTATCTAAACATATATTACGTCTACAGATACTATGAGGTAGGTAGATCAGAATCTTCTGGAAAAATGATATCGTAGGCTATTTCTGAACTAGTTTCTAAGTACCCAAGCTACGTTAGCATACCTAGCATCATTATGTTATGTATCGATTTATCTATAGCATGATTCACAATTGCAAATATTGTTAAACGTAGAACCCTGATGGGCGTGAAAAGCTTATTAAAATGCGACTAATAGACTAATTTGAATGTACTATTGGTAAGTGACTTACACTCTTTGCCCTGTAGCATGGTGCGGGTCACAGTTTCAATTATATTTTTCACGCATATACGTATATGCATTTTTTGTAGTTTAACGTCATACCATGGTTATACCATATACCATAGTTGCCTGTATGACGTTAAACTACAAAAAATGCGTATACGTGTATGTCTTAAAAAATGTTATTGAAACTGTCACCCGCACCATGCTACAGCGCAAATAGTATAGGTAATATTTGTTTTTCCAGTACATTAATTTTTCGTCGCCAACAAATATGGGCAGTAGGTAAGTGATGAATATTAGCATTAATAATGGCTTATTTTACATAACACTGGTTTCCTTATTGTAAGGTGGCAAGAGAATGGTGACGCATATTAACACATGGGTTACGACTAGACCAGTATGGACCGTAATTATATTAGATAAACAATACTAGGTGCCTAGGAAAGGTAAGGATTCGAAACTTCATATCACTCCCGGTCATGTGATGAGGAGCGATGAAACGCGCATGTTACTAAAAGAGTTATGAATATAAATGTGGATCGATGGAGAGGGAGGAGACGGCCAAAGAAAAGATGGATGGACTGTGTGAGGAGTGATATCAAAGAAAAGGGAGTCAGTGATGGCATGACGGGGACAGGACGGTATGGAAGAAGAAAACGTGTTGCACTGACCCCAACTAACATAGGATAAGGGCAGGAAGATGATGAAACAATACTAGGTACCTATGGGTTTAGGCTATACGTGTGGCTAGAATGTTCTAATATAGTGTAGGTACGATGGTTCTATAAGCTCTAAAATGTGTTTCTATCGAATCATTGGATGTCGTAGAATTCAAGAATTATGTCAAGTAAAATGAATATTATTCATCTTTTTTTACGAACCTTTTGTTGTGGTTTTTATTTTCTATGTCAATTAATCTTCCAAGCACTTTTACAACTTACTAGTTACGTCACAACATCCGAGACAATGTTTTTACTTTCGGGCAAGGCGATTGCCGAAATGACAAAACATAAGGGATTGATCACGTGAGATTCAGATAACGTTTGTCAATCCTATACATATTTACCTTTTTGAGAATCGCTGTTGCTGACAGAATGTGGTTTTGACTTTTTGAGAATCGCTGTTGCTGACAGAATGTGGTTTTGACTTTTTGAGAATCGCTGTTGCTGACAGAATGTGGTTTTGACCTTTTGAGAATTACTGTTGTTGGCAGAATGTGGTTTTGACCTTTTGAGAATCGCTGTAGTTTTCCTTAATTGTAAAAATGTGTTACGAATATGCTACGAAACTATTGTGACAATAAACTCAATAATCTATTCAACAGGAAGATCAGTCGAGTAAGAAGAAAGATACTGAGAGAGAGAGAGAGAGAGAAAGCCAGTTTAGTCCAGTGCCAAACAATACTATAAATTTCGAAAATTTCCTAGAATATAAAATTAATTGCAATAATAGCGAAGACGCGGAAACAATTTCCACAAAGTATCGTCATCAGGAGTTCACATGTAGGCATTGTACTGTTTTCTCTGCGACAATGTCTGTTCTCATAATTATACAGTTTGATATCACTTCACTATTAAAATACAGAAAGTACCTTTTTGTTTGTATCTGGCCGTCATTATACGTGATTACTTAGATAATTTTAGTTACGAAATTAAAGTTTTGACTAGTGTTTTATTTTTCTGTAAAAGTGCAGCATGTCATCTAGATATATAGGTTACATAATGCTCTGAACAAGTGAAAATAACTTTAAGTCTTATTGTCAAAGCTTTTAAACGGGAAATCTGTGGGCCAGTCCCACCAAAAGATCGCTGGATGTCTTGCGCGTCCAGTATAACATCTTCAGGATGGTGTTGGGGCTGCCTCGCTTCTGTAGTACATCGGGGATGTTTGCGCTTTTTTGCGGCGTTCATGCCATCATCTGCAAAAAAACTGTCTCCCTGATCTGCAGAATGTGTGGCAGCTGCAACAGAATTCTGAAGACTGTAGCTGATACGATCTCCTCTCCGCTATGGAGATCCTTTATTAGCTGGGTAATCTAAATGTGTTTTTTTATTTTATGTAATTGTATTTTAATTTTTATGTTTTATTCAATCGAACTGTATGGATTAAGTTATCCGAAATAAATGAATTTGAATAATAATTGAATAGTAATCATCGATGGCATTTAAATATTTAGATTAATAAGCAATCTAAATTTTTGATGTGCTGATGATACAGCAGCTTTAGCGAGCTGCATAAACGTATTTTGTTTACCAAAAGAGATCGTACAGTAAGTGAATTTGTAATAATACTAGCAAGAAAACAAATGCAGTTTATCACGGCTTCTAAATTCAAACTATAAATCTATTTTAAAAACGCAACCCACTAGCAGCATAGACAGTAACATCGCTAATTGGACCTACCTTACTAAAGCAGGGCAGATATTCTCGACATTGTTGAAACACGGCCATTTAAGGTGAGGTTATATATAGCCCGTCCTTTATACTAGGTCAATGACTATAATAGCACGTATGTGGAAGTGGAGCTTATCCTTATACATGTCTTCCGAGGTATAAAAGGGCAGACAGACTGGTAAGCCTCGCTAAAATAGATGAAATGACCCCTCTAGGGTTGTTAATATGGTGATATCGATAAATAAGTCAGCGGTACACCTTGACTTCTAAACAGAAATGGAGCTAATGATGTATGAATCAGTGCGAAATGTTTTATGATGTTTACGTTTATTATTGCAGAGCTAAGTATCTATACCTAATATGCAGTTGATGACTAATTGTTTAGAATCAAATAGAATGTTCATTTCCAGCTTTAAAAATCAAGGTTCAAGAAAAGTGCCTAAAACTATAACCTTGAAATGTCTCATTGCAAAATTTTCCGATAAGGTCATTCATAACTTTTTTGCTTCTAAACAATTTGCCTTCCAATGTGATTAGCTTAACAATCACAATAGAAGGTGCATACTACAATTACGAACCTAATCACTTTTTAATAAAAAACGCCAATTAAATCTTCGGTTTATCCAACCATCACTAACCACAGATTAACAAAAAGCTTTATACTGGCAACACTACAAAAAGCCAGTGACAACCCTACCTAGTAAATGCAAGGACAAGGACAGGTCATGCGGAAGCGATACAGTCGCCTGATCGCAATGAACTGTGAAATTAATTCACATCTGCTAAGTGCATCGGTTTGCACGGTGTGTAATTAAGTGCACCGGTATGGAATTATTAAGTCCGTTCTTGAAGATTATTGGGCATTCTCCTTTAATTGAGCGTGAATTTAACATCATTTCAAAGAGTTTATTTCTATGGTAATTTCTTGACATGATGAGCTTCATAGAAGGTTTATCTTTATAGAAAGAAAAGTAATAAAATGCAACAAATAGGAAATAACTGTGGAATGGTAAAAACAATTTTTTTTCTTCCTCTGTTACAAATTTAATATTGGAATTAAAAATTACGGTACAAAACTTTGGCGATCGGTTTATAAAATGACTATATTACTGCAGACCCTTAATTATAAAGTTTAGAATACAATTTGACATAAACACTTTAATGAAAGAAATAATACCCAAAGGCTTCGAATAAAATGCAATTTTTACTCCAATTAAATGTTATGAGGTTCCCATTCAGATATACTAAAGCAATGTTATTATAGCCTAAATATTATTTTTTTACCCTTAAGATTTTTGCGTTGCCTTTTACCTTTTATTGAGCGCATCTTTTATACGGGCTGTCAAAATACTGACGTTCCAAAACAAAATCTTTTCAAGTGACAGAAACATTGGCGCCAAAACAAAATGGCGACACTGCCATGGATTTTCTTTCTAATTTTTACGATTTTATTTTTAAGTAAACTTGATATGTAACTAATTACACGAAGTTGTTATTAACCACTAAATATTACCGTACAAGCTAATTGTTAGACCATGACATTTAATTTAATATTTCACACACCAAACGAGACCTACCGCGATTCTTACGCATACCTCTCTACCTATTTGCATATTTTTAAGCTGTAGATAGGAAATGTATATATCAAATCTCAGGCGTTTTGTTTAACAACGATTTTTCTATAATTTTAGAGCAAAAAGGTTACAAGTTACAATAGCTAGTCAGAAAAGTTGCATACTATCGTCATCCATACTAATATTATAAATGTGAAAGTAACTCTGTCCGTCTGTCTGTCTGTCTGTTACCTTTTCACGCTTAAACCGCTGCACCGATTTAGATGAAAGTTGGTATGTAGATAGTTTGAGACCTTGGAAAGGACATAGGCTATATAGGTGGGGTAGGGTAGGGTAGGGTAGGGTAGGGTAGGGTAGGGTAGGGTATGGTAGTTATGGTAGTGTAGGGTAGAGTATTGTAGGGTAGTGTAGGGTCGGGTAGGTTAGGGTAGGGTAGTGTAGGGTAGGGTAGGGTAGGGTAGGGTAGGGTAGGGTAGGGTAGTGTAGGGTAGGGTAGGGTAGGGTAGTGTAGGGTAGGGTAGGGTAGGGTAGATAAATGTTTGGTCTTTTTATGGCAAAACAAAGTTTGCCGGGTCAGCTAGTTACTTATAAATGCAGAATGATTACTACGCAAAAATATGAAACGCCAGCTTGTATAAAGTCTTAATTGCACACGCCACAATCTGATGAGGAAGCAATCTCTTAGGCAATTTGGAGCTAATTGTGTCTAATCTTGTACTACAATTAAATAGACAAGCAACATCTGCATCTGAAATCTTCACAAGAAAGCCAACTTTCTCGTTCTTCTCGGGAAACTGTGATATCTCCCTGGGAATAGCATACAATACCCTTATTGTGAAACTAACCAACTTAATAACTCAACTATAATAAACTACATGGACCTTATGCCATGGGAATATGGCTAGTTTTCGTAAATGTGAAGTGTAGCGGTAAGTTTGTATATCTGCTGTGTTTGGTGTCACATCGTTAGCAATGGCTTATGAGACACTTTTAAGGTTTAATTCCGCTTTCATGTGGATCTTGTCTCATTAATTACTTAGGACTAGAAGTAATTTAATTATATTTAATTGACTACATTAATTTTAACCTGATTTTGAAAGTGATTATTTGGTTTTCTGCCAAAAAAACCGCAGTAAACACAACTGCGGTTTTTTTGGCAGAAAACCAAATTCCTTTTCTCAAGCGCTGGATTCAGGATAACGCAAAATTCTTCCGATTTTTAGGGTTCCGTACCTCGAAAGGAAAAAAATAAACCCTTATAGGATCACCTTGTTGTTCGTCCGTCCGTCTGTCTGTCTGTCAAGACCTTTTTTCTCAGGAACACGTGAAGGTTTCAAGCTCAAACTTTATATCAACTTTTGAGGTCTACTGTCCCTTAAAGCTGCGAAAAAATCCACTAAACCAACGCAAACAAAAGATACAGCCGTTTATGCCGCAAATTTCATCAAATTTTCGACACACGCAAGGGAATCACAACCTATAGGGTACTTCCCGTGAACTCAGAATCTTGAAATTAGGTACGAAGCAACGTCTTATAGCACAGATAAAGGAATAATTGCGAAAACCGTAAATTTTTAGTTACATCTAATAATAAAAATAAATTGAAATTCATATCAAATAGTCAGGTTTATAATACCTTTAAGCTGAAGTTTGTACGGAACCCTCGGTGCGCGAGTCCGACTCGTACTTGGCCGGTATTTTTTTTCCAAAATATCGTTTTTAAAAACTTTTTTAGGCATATTCTGCAAAGTGTATCACCGCCAACGATAATGTATGCAGATGGATTCATTAACAAAAGTGAAAACTTGTGTACTGACGAGTTTCTCATTATACAGATAAGACGTTATACCTTTTCTTATAAGCACTCGCGTTATGATTGCATTTCTAGGAAAGGCTGTTCACTGCCATTTCTCTGCAAATGACTACTAGGGTCCTCGTTTCCTAGTTATCGGCGAGATAAGTTCTAAAAAGCATACGGAATAAGACTGCTTCGATTTGGTTTTTGAATTTAGAGTTTAGTGTAATCATAAACAATAATTTGTATGCAGATTATCCAAGGTCATATGACTAGAAGATTAAATTAGAGGGAACCTACAAAAAAAAACCGAAACGAACTCGTGCAACGGGGTTCCGTACCTACCCATTATACCGTCGTAATAAAATTGGTATATTTTTATTTGGTGGCTATGTTTTAATTATATGTGTGTGTGCTGTAATGGTTATCATAAACAATAATTTGTATGCAGATTATCCAAGGTCATATGACTAGAAGATTAAATTAGAGGGAACCTACAAAAAAAAACCGAAACGAACTCGTGCAACGGGGTTCCGTACCTACCCATTATACCGTCGTAATAAAATTGGTATATTTTTATTTGGTGGCTATGTTTTAATTATATGTGTGTGTGCTGTAATGGTTGAGTTGCTAACTTTTGGCAGTAGTAAAAATCAAGGTCCTGAGTCAACGCGATTAAAAAAACCGGCCAAGTGCGAGTCGGACTCGCGCACGAAGGGTTCCGTACCATTATCGCAGAAAACGGCACAAAATCACGTTTGTTGTATGGGAGCCCCTCTTAAATATTAATTTTATTCTGTTTTTAGTATTTGTTCTTATAGCGGCAACAGAAATACATCATCTGTGAAAATTTCAACTGTCTAGCTATCACGGTTCATGAGATACAGACTGGTGACAGACAGACAGACAGACAGACGGACCGCGGAGTCTTAGTAATAGAGTCCAGTTTTTACCCGTTGGGTACGGAACCCTAAAAAGAGCATCTTTAGATTTTCACGGAAACTTGTAAGTACCAAAATTTACCTGAATTTTCAACATTCTTATTTTTTTTTAATTTTTGCCTATATTTGTGCTGTAAGACCTTACTTTTTGCCAAATTTCGGGATTCTAGGTCAACGGGAAGTACTTCCAGTTGACCTAGAATTGTCAATTTTGGTTAAAATCAAGGTCTTACAACACAAGTAAAGGGAAAATTTCGAAAAATTAAAAAAGTTGAAAATTAAGGTAAATTTTGGTACCTACAAGTTTTCGCGAAAATCTAAATTTACCCATATCTTTTTATCGATTGATTTTTATACACCTAATAGGGACTATAGACCTCAGTATCTGGTATAAATTTAAACATGCTGGGTCCACCCGATCCTGAGAAAATCGGTGGTGACACACGGACAGACAGACGGACAAGAGTGTGATCTTAAAATCCTTTTTTACCTTTTGAGATACGGAACCCTAAAAATGATTTTCACCCCTGCTGTCAGCTGATTGAGCTGTCAGTGCTTTGTTAGTAAATATTAAACTTCTATTATTATAATATATATATATTTATTTAGATATGTATTATATAAAATATATTATGTGTATATTGAACAACTTATTATTAGTATTTCTTTGTTTTACTTTTTTTGCTTGTCACTATTTAAATAATGCACCTGCCATGTTATCTCTTCACCACCCTTGGTTGACTGGTAGAGAATGCCTAAGGAATTAAGTCCGCCATTGTACCTTTGTGCATGAAGTTTTAAATAAACAAATAAATTATACCTTCATGTTGACCAGAGTATAGGTAGCAAAAAATTACAAATATTCAAAGGCAAATATAGCTGCAAATTAGAACACTAATACATACATACATACATACATACATACATAAACTCACGCCTTTTTCCCATGGGGGTAGGCAGAAACTACAGAACGCCACCTGCTACGATCCATATATACACTTCTTTTGCTTCACACACATTCATACATCTAGTCATACACACACGCCGGTTATGGGTACTGCGCACCTGGCCTTTCTGAAGAACATCACCTATAAGGTCTATATATGTCTTTCTAGGGCGTCCCCTCCCGGCGTTTCCATTCACGTCTGCTTTGTAAATACCTTTCGTTAGTCGCCTTTCATTCATCCTCTCAACATGGCCAAACCATCTTAACATACTCTTTTCAATTTTAGTCACTACATCTTCTTTTGAACCACAACGTTGTCTTATTACCTCATTCCTCAATCTATCATTTAAAGTTACACCACACATACTCCGCAAGGAGCGCATTTCTACTGCATTAATCCTACTTTCATTCTAATGTTCAGGTATTTGAACTGAGTTCAATGACCGTCTATCGGACACAAACCCGCTACCTACTGGGATTTCCTAACGTTGAACAAGTGTTCACTTATATGTGGGCAAGTACCTACATATATGTTTTACATGGATAGATGTAAGGCTGTAACTAGGTTACCATAAGGTGCCGTAGATAAATATCATGGTTATTCTATTCAAGAAGGTTGGTATAACACCTGTTTAGTACACTTGTTTCATTGTTTGTGACGTGTTTTTTTACCCGACTGCAAGGAAAGGGCTATGTTTTGCGCGCGTATCTTGTATATTTGTAATATTCTTTATTGCCTCGTATCTTTCAAACCGCTAGACATATTTATATAATTAAGACATCGTCTACTACGTCTTGACCACCCAAGTGTTCTTAGTTAAGTGAAGTTTAAAAATCAAACATGGCGGATTTTGGGCGCCAAATTGGGCGAGTTCCAAGTCTTTCCCAAATCTTATTGCCATCAACATTCATATTCAAAACATTCCTTATCACATTTTCCTCCGCACGACATCATTTCATCCCATAGAATACCAATTTCAACCGAACAGTATACAATTTCAATTACAAAATCAAAAAAAATTAGTAACAATTAAAAATACATTATATTTACAACAAAAGCAATTAACGATTTATGAAATAGGTAAGTTAGGACATGTCAAAAAGCATTAGAAATCAATAGAAAGCGTGCGACACGTCCACGGCTAGGCGGCTCCACCAGGCGCACATAATTCGGAGATAATTAGCCAATCTCGTTTAGACGTTACACACGGTGCGCCGCAACTGAGCATTCCGACTGATTAGCGCTGAGAGAAATGTTTCCACTGTATCGTAACACTTAAAATCATTATTAGCTCAAATAGAGCTAAATTTTTGCATTGACTGGACACACAGGTCCACTCAAAACTGTGTGGTACATACCTCAAAAGACTATCTCTGAAACTAGTCCGCATGGACCAAGATGAAGGCTGAACTTATAAAGACACGGTGGCCAGTGAAGAGGTTGTTTCGACATTGTTTTTTTAACCCCCGCCGGAAAAAGAGGGGTGTTATAAGTTTCACGTGTGTATCTGTGTATCTGTGTGTCTGTCTGTGGCATCATAGCGCCTAAACGGATGAACCAATTTTAATTTAGTTTTTTTTTGTTTGAAAGGTGAATTTGGCGAGAGTGTTCATAACTATGTTTGATTAAAATCGGTTCAGCCGTTCAAAAGTTATGGGCGTTTTACTGTTTGAATCGGGGTGTTTTCGCAAGATAATTGTGCCGAAATTTTACTTGTACTTGACCTTTTTTGTTTATTTGAACCTAGGCAGCAACAAAAAGTAATGTCATTTAAAGGGCTAGACCACGTTGTAGCTTTGAATAAGGTACGATAAATGCCCGTATAACAGGCAAGACCATCCCTATGGCATCAACTGGGTACAAATTCAGATTCCAGGCTGCTCCTAAAAATCCAGAACGAAAACATAATAGAAGTTTACCTGACCAGGGGATCTAACCGAGGACTTCACGCGCAGTTGCGTGTTACCATTAAATCTTATAGTAGTTAATTAATCATAAAAGGTTCTGTAATCAATTATAATTAAAACTAATGCTATCAGGGTCATCCTCATGTTTTTTTTTTAATGATTTTGTTCTTGAATTGTGCAATGTGCGTGGAAATGATTAATTAGGAAATTAAAACCTTCAACTGCTTTTTGTATATTCTAGTTAGTTGAAGGGATGTTGCATGCGCGCTGGAGAAAAACCTATGAATTCGATTCTCGCCATCTCCTCTATGATCACACTACAGCCCCGGGTAGACTTAAGGTTGTCCTAGTCGACGGCACGAACTATTTTGTGCGCGCGGTTAAAATGCATGCTCTCATCCGACTAAAAGTGCGAAAGAGATAGATGCTGTGATGTTAATTAGAACTTTTGTAAATTTGTAGCGCAATGGATGATGATTTAGAACGAAAACTAGCCCGCGAACTTTTATAAACAGACCTTTGGGAGTATGGATATCGTGAAAAAACGACTAAAAATATATTTTCGAAAAAATAAAATTATTTGCATTGTTGAACTACTAATCTATCCCTGTATGGTGGCTGTTTTGCAATTTTCTTATGGTATTTATTTCCGCCCAAAGATGCGTTAAAATAAACGTTGAAATATCGAACTTTCGACGCTCATAACTTTTAAATCATTCTTTATTTACTTTTTTTGTTTCCATACAGGGCTAGATAATGATGAGACAAATTGATATCATTTTTTTATTTCGAACGTACATCGTCAAACAGTAGAGTAATCGCCAGACTATGTTTATATTGTAGCGTTACGTATAGCTCCGGAGAGCTATACGTAAGCCACGTTAATAAAATTAAAGTATAAAAGGTTAAAAATTAAATTAAAGCTATGAAAATTAAAAAGGGATATAGAGTATAAAAAATAAGGTCTGGCTTCATACGAAGTGCCGTTGTATGAGGTCGGGACGTCCTTGCAGGCAACAGGACGGTCAGGAAGTCTTCAAAGTTGAGAAGGAGGCAACCGCAGACCTGGGCAGCGTGGCACGTTGTGATGCGACAGCTGGTGGAGCGCTGCCGTGGCATGTGGGCCCTCGTGTATAGCGTGAACACCCTGCGCGTACTGCTGGAGGTCTCGCGCGGCCTCAGCGCGCAAACCGACGCGCCGCTGAGGTCCTGTCAGCCGCAGTTCATATTCCACGTGCCAGAATGGCACACCTTGTTATTCGAACTGGCACATCGTAGTAATGAGCAGTAAAACATACTTTTAAGAGTCCAAGGCAATAATTTATTATTTTCAGAGATTCTATTACACTCTTTCACAAGTAGAATTCATTACAATTTTATTAGTACATCGTAGATAAGAATATACTTTGTATTTTTAGGCTAAAACATGTCTTTCCAAAATATTCCACCAAAATTACAACTGTCAGCGTTCAGAGCTGATTCCAGACTGAAAAAAGCTGAAGCCCGTTTTTTATTCGATCTGCCATCTCTTCTCAATTTCAAATTCAAATCTCAATCAGAACAGAGCGAATAAAAACGGCTTTACAAAGGCGGGTCAGTCTGCTCTGACCTTACAATAATGTAAAACTAGCTTAAGGAAAGGTCTAGGTATTATAGTCCATGGTACCTATGGTATGTCTATGGCTTTAAGAAAATAAAATAGACAGACATTTGTCATGTCAGATAAAACGTCACAGTAGAAAAATATTACAAGAAGAATTATAAATTACGAATATAATTTAAGTTTAGATATTTAAAACAGTCAGAAATAACTAAATATGCTTTCCAGATGTAATAATACAAAGAATATATATAAAAATGAGTTACACAAAATGATGCGATATCAAAAGATGTGAAGATGGATTGTGGAGTGTTATGAAACGTAAGTAGATCTTGAATAAATACCACATTTCCCCGATGACCCCAGAAAAATTTTCAACTAGAAGAAAATTTTGAGGTTTAAATATAATCCTTGCTCTATCACACAACATCTTTCATACATTCGTCAAACACTCTCATTCAATCACACGTTAGGGGATATAGTTCACATTCAATGACGTATACTCCACAAGGAAATATTTATTAAGATATAACGAAGGCTTATTTATTTTTAATAGGTGTCGTAACCCGCACCTGTTTGAAAACCCTATAAGAAACTATTTATTTAAACAAGAGGAACTCAAAGAGGAGGAGGACTCAAGTCTATAAGAGGAGGAGGACTCAAGTCTATAAGAGGAGGAGGACTCAAGTCTATAAGAGGAGGAGGACTCAAGTCTATAAGAGGAGGAGGACCCAAGTCTATAAGAGGAGGAGGACTCAAGTCTATAAGAGGGAAGTCTCAAGTCTATAAGAGGGAACTAGGTTCAGAGGGAACTAGGTTGAGAGGGAACTAGGTTTGAGAGGGAACTAGGTTTGAGAGGGAACTAGGTTTGAGAGGGAAGTATACAAGAGGGAAGGATACAAGAGGGAAGGATACAAGAGGGAAAAAAATAAAAATAAAGAAGACTCCACGCATTTGGCTTATTTTTAAAGAGTTACGGGACCGCTCTTTGCATATAAGGCTTTCCGAGTTATGCAAACCGCTCTAAAATAACACCTCATTCTTTAAGAATAAGATTCAAGGGAATTAAGAGGTTTAAGAAGACTCCACGCATTTGGCTTATTTTTAAAGAGTTACGGGACCGCTCTTTGCACATAAGGCTTTCTGAGTTGTGCAGACCGCTCTAGAGGAATACCGCTCTAAAAATAAAACAAAGAGAAAACATAAGGAGGGAAAAAGAAGTTGCCTAATAGGTTTAAGTTCTATCAAAAGTGTAAAGAGAGAAAATGATGATGAAATGGGGCCTGTAAGAGAAACCAAAACTTAGCCTTTGTATATACTTGTGTAAGTATGTTTTTTAGAATTTAGAGAATATATGAAAAAAATCGAGCCCACGTTAAAGAAAAGTGTAGTAAGAAAGTAGGTAAAGTGTGGGTGTGGGTTAGAAAAATTTTGGGCGCAAAACAATGACGTTGCGCCCAATATTTTAGAAGTTGGGCGCCAAACTGTAGCGTTACGTATAGCTCCGGAGAGCTATACGTAAGCCACGTTAATAAAATTAAAGTATAAAAGGTTAAAAATTAAATTAAAGCTATGAAAATTAAAAAGGGATATAGAGTATAAAAAATAAGGTCTGGCTTCATACGAAGTGCCGTTGTATGAGGTCGGGACGTCCTTGCAGGCAACAGGACGGTCAGGAAGTCTTCAAAGTTGAGAAGGAGGCAACCGCAGACCTGGGCAGCGTGGCACGTTGTGATGCGACAGCTGGTGGAGCGCTGCCGTGGCATGTGGGCCCTCGTGTATAGCGTGAACACCCTGCGCGTACTGCTGGAGGTCTCGCGCGGCCTCAGCGCGCAAACCGACGCGCCGCTGAGGTCCTGTCAGCCGCAGTTCATATTCCACGTGCCAGAATGGCACACCTTGTTATTCGAACTGGCACATCGTAGTAATGAGCAGTAAAACATACTTTTAAGAGTCCAAGGCAATAATTTATTATTTTCAGAGATTCTATTACACTCTTTCACAAGTAGAATTCATTACAATTTTATTAGTACATCGTAGATAAGAATATACTTTGTATTTTTAGGCTAAAACATGTCTTTCCAAAATATTCCACCAAAATTACAACTGTCAGCGTTCAGAGCTGATTCCAGACTGAAAAAAGCTGAAGCCCGTTTTTTATTCGATCTGCCATCTCTTCTCAATTTCAAATTCAAATCTCAATCAGAACAGAGCGAATAAAAACGGCTTTACAAAGGCGGGTCAGTCTGCTCTGACCTTACAATAATGTAAAACTAGCTTAAGGAAAGGTCTAGGTATTATAGTCCATGGTACCTATGGTATGTCTATGGCTTTAAGAAAATAAAATAGACAGACATTTGTCATGTCAGATAAAACGTCACAGTAGAAAAATATTACAAGAAGAATTATAAATTACGAATATAATTTAAGTTTAGATATTTAAAACAGTCAGAAATAACTAAATATGCTTTCCAGATGTAATAATACAAAGAATATATATAAAAATGAGTTACACAAAATGATGCGATATCAAAAGATGTGAAGATGGATTGTGGAGTGTTATGAAACGTAAGTAGATCTTGAATAAATACCACAATATGGAAGAATGATCGACTAGTGCATCCTTAAGAGCCGGAAGAGTTTTCTCCGCTGCATATGGACCATTCAAGACCAACCACCCACACTAAGAAGCAAGCTGTGAGAAAATCTCACTCACCACCACCTAACTTCTTGAAAAACCCCAGGAACACCTACCACCTGACCGTGAACTGCAGTGGCCTGTATGAAAAGCACGCTGCAAAGACAATTTGGCGAAATGGGGTTTTATAGACTCGTCTGACACACAATGTGAGTGCGGTGTCCCCTGTGCAGAATATGCCACATGCTGGAGTACCCAAAGTGCCCACACACTTTTACTTTGGAGGATCTAATGAACGCCACTGACTAAGGAGTTTTCCATCGACTCGAAAAGAAGAAGAAGTGAGTTACATAAAAAAGGATCCAAGGAGTCTCTTCAAAGGCAAGTTCGATTATCGATCCATCTACTACCGCAATATATGATTTTATATCAGCGAATTTTTTTTTTAATTAACCCCATACTCGCGTCGGGGAACCGCCAACGTTGACAGCAGTTTATTTTATTTACGTAGCGGTTCCCTGACGTAAGTACGAAGCTTTTTTTTTGCTTTTTAGATGTTTTTGTGTCGGTGTTTTTTTAAATTTTTATTTTTATTTCATGCTTTTTAAAATCCATATTATATACTTAGTAGTAGACACGCTTCAATCAACAATCTAAACGACAATCGAAACACTTAATTAGAAAAAGAGTAAAATGCGATTTTACTCAATCATAGATAAGAACACTCTCGACAAAGTCACCTTTCAAACAAAATCAAAATTGGTTCATCCGTTCGGGAGCTGCGATGCTACAGACAGACAAACACACAGACATGTCAAACTTATAACACCCCGTCGTTTTTGCGTCGGGAGTTAAAAACTATGATTTCACAATGTGAGATGTGGTTGTACTTGTACTGTAGATGCACCTCCACCGGTGTGATATTATGTATGTATTACCGTGATAACAACATACTGATAAAAAGCGTGATAAATAGATAACACACGTAAAGTTACGCCACGGTGTGACAGTTTCCCGCCATCATCACAGACGCGTCAAGTTCTTTTACTTTTACTTTATATCGCGTTGAGAAAGTAGTGGTTGATAAACGTTCACGCGGCACCCATGTTTCATACACACACATCACATATATATACAACTCTATAATAATCGAGATAAAGTTGAAAATCAATCGATATTAATACAGGTTCCCTTATAATTATGATCGTACATCGGACGGCAGTTTCTTAGTAGATTAATGGCTTTGAAAATGGAAGACTATATTATGTAAGTTTGTAATAAACAAATAACGGTGGCTGCCAGTAACCACCGGAGAGTTAACCACCAACCTAGTTATTTAATAGATGTTTATTTGTTGTGTAAAACTCGTAAAGAAATTCATGAGATATATTCTCGTAAAATTTAACCTTTGGGAACGTGAGCATTTCGCCATAAAATAGAAGTCAGCTTTTACAAAATACCTTTTCAAATAATATAAAATGTCATGTTTATTAAACAAAAGTACCAGGCAACCAAGAAGCCAGGCATACAATAACGCTGACTCGCCACTTGCGTGAGATTGCGCGCTCAACCGCTCCCACGGGCAGCAGATGCCCGCGTCCGATGTTACTCGATTATTTACGATGCAGCCCGAACGGAATGCACTTGTTTGTTTATTGGCAGATTTGAATTTAGAATTCTATTTATTGGTTAAGTTCAAAAGCTGAAAACGTATTGAAAATTATGTAACGCCTAAAGACGTGTAAATCTTCGGGTACTTGGAAATATGGACATTTTCCTTCTAGAATTAATAAGGCCCATATTCCAAATCAGTTACTTTTACTCGACTCCACTTGTATCAAATGCAAGTTCGATCATGCATGGAGTACTGTTCTCATATCTGGGATGGATCTGCCAAATACCAGCTTGATGCACTAGAGTCGATCGAAAAACGAACGCTTTTACTAAGGAGTTGAATTCCTTGCCAAAATCTGTGTTTCCCGATAGCTGCAATCTAGGGTTCTATAAGTCAAGAGTGAATAGGTTATTTCTAGGCAAACGTTTTTCACCGTCGAACACATCTTCGTTTACCATCAGGTGAGATAGTGGTCAAGCGCGAGCCTATAGATAGAAAAAAAACCTCGGATCACCAAATTGACAGAAATAGCTGGTTATTTTTGGCATTAGTTAAGGGTGTTTCTTTTGCTACGGAGCCGACAGCAGAACATTCAAACAGACTTGGAATAGTTTGAATATGGTCTGAAATTAAAGTATTAATCGTTAATTGTCTCAACACTAGTAAAATTTCAAAAACCCCCGACACATTTATCTTGAGAAAACACCCCGATTCAAACAGTAAAACGCTCATAACTTTTGAACAGCCGATTTTATTCAAACATAGCTAAGAAAACTCTCGACAAAATCACCTTTCAAACAAAAAAAACTAAATCAAAATCGGTTCATCCGTTTAGGCGCTATGATGCCACAAACAGACACGCAGATACACAGAAACACAGACACACAGATACGCCTCTTTTTCCGGCGGGGGTTAACAACTATCAACGTTTATCGTTGTAAAGTCAACTGGGCCATAATTAATTAAAAATCAATTACTATGCATACAAAAATGTGCCTTCGAATAAATTATTCGAAAATTAGCATTTAGGACTCGGTTGACAGGACAGTGACATAATATTATGATGTTGGCAACACTCATCAGTCCGTCAAACTTATGATATAATAGTCATCGATCATCGTTATCTAAGACAAACAATAAGTTAGCGTTTTTAGCGCTAAGCAATTAACAGATTCTAATGGGTTATTAAAATCATTCATTTCGTAATCTAGGTTGTATCTCGATTTATTATCACGCGAGTTAGATAACTTAATTTAGACATTTCATACATCATTGCCAATTAACAAATTACAAAAGAATTTTGCCGTGACTTGCGTGAATAGGTAAACTGCATGTTTTAGGTTTAGAAGTAAGGTATAGACAAACTGACAGATTGGATACAGAAGACGGATGAGAGGTAGCGCAACTTGGGAGAGTCCATCAGAGGGTTGCAATAGGCTGAATTGATTTATATATAAACCTATTAGTAATTCGGAAATATTTACATCTGTCGAGAGCTCTGTTTTCCATGACAGTAAATATTTCAACTGTCTTTCAAATTACATCAAATTTTACTGAAATTTGAGCTCCTCTATTTAACGAAGATACATCAGTCCTAGAACCAGAATTTCAAGGACATGTGACATCATATTCACCAATCCGCACTGGGACCGCGTGATGGATTATATCTCAATCCCTATAAGAGAGGAGGCCTGTGTCCCAGCAGTGGGAACATTAAAAAAGGCTCATGATGATGATGATACATTAGCCAAATAAGTGACAATCGTCAAAATCTCTACAAAAATCTTTCTTCTTAGACTTTCATGCTTTTCTAGGCTCAAGTTCATTAACATTAGTATCATTATCACTGTATAAATTAGCAGACTTCTCAGTAAAAATAGAAAAAGTGGAACAAAACGTGACACTGAAATGCTAATCCATGATAAGTGAGCGAATTTTATTTCTATAACAAACAGAAAGTATAAATTAGAAAATAAAACCGTCTGTCAGGTGGTCTAATGTGTCATTGCCAAATATAAAGTAATTTTCATATGTATGAGAAATCTTGAGAGTTGATAAATGAACATCGTCGACTATATCTTTTCTTATCATCAGGGAAGGTATTGGTCAATATCACGCAAAAAAAAAAGTGGAACTATTCTGTTTGAGATTCGGCCGAAAATTGCACCAAATGGGTCTCGACAAACGCCAGTGAATGTTGCAGCAGATCAATGCGCAAAGGCAGGATCAGATCGACGGACTACCAATTGAATGAGTGAACTGAGAGGGAGACCTTTTCTCTATTTTCTTATTTTTAACCCCCGCCGAAAAAAGAGGGGTGTTATAAGTTTCACGTGTGTTGCTGTGTATCTATGTGTCTGTCTGTGCCATCATAGCGCCTAAACGGATGAACCGATTTCGATTTAGTTTTTTATTGTTTGAAATGTAATTTTGTCGAGAGTGTTCTTAGCTATGTTTGAATAAAATCGGTTCAGTCATTCAAAATTTATGGGCATTTTACTGTTTGAATCGGGGTGTTTTCGCAAGATAAATGTGTCGGGGGTTTAATAATTGTGAAATTTTACTCGTTTTTATTTTGGACAAAATACTCGTAAACTATACTAATAACTACATTTGAAATAACATTAGACATGTTTCCAAATCTTTTTACAGTCCGTTCAACCGATTTTGAGTTCTATGGCCTAAACATAAGGATGACATAAAAAGCATAAACCTGTTACCAAAACCAACTGTTTGCTACAGCTACCATTTGTCGTATCACCTACGCACTAGAAGTCAAAATCGGTTGAACGGGCTGTAAAATGGGCTAATTTATACTTCTAATGTTATCGCAAATGGAGATTAGATTGATAGAACAAAAATATTGAGAATTAAAAATAAGTGTAGTGTTGCTAAAACAAATTGTTTTCAAAGACAAACCGTTCTCATCACAGATTTGCTTACCAATCAATCGATAGGGCACATTTTTTTGCAGTCCGAATATCCAAATTACATATAAGAACAAAATATTACTTTTTGATTGTTAACATCAGAAGATATCCCCCAAAAGCAATCGTCGGCCCTTCGATCCAGAGCTATTAGCGTCAAAAACCCATTTAAAATCAATTCCTCAACACAAGGACATGAATCACAAATCGATTTTCTTGCATCGATGGAATATATTAACCTTCGCCTGATCCTGCAGTCTCAATAAAATTGTGAGCCGCAGTTTCACCTGCCCGTTCTATTATTTCGTTTCCGCTAAGCATTTTTTTGAATTGTTCGGCTCTTAAGTGTCGTACCGTGATTTTAAGTAGCATATAACCTCCGTGTTACCGACATAGCCTGAAGAATTGCCAAGCATAAGTGGTGATGGGGCCGAAAAGTTCTGGAGTGGCTATCACGTACCGGAAAACGCAGCGTTGGAAATTGGAAACCCTCTAGGTGGACCGATGACTTGCAGCCTAATTTCGTTAGTGAATTAGGCAAGGCAAAGGGTTTGACCCCATGAAAGAGACAAATTCTCTTGAAATAATAAGGAATTACCAAAAAATATTGCACTCTTTCGAAAATAATATCTTCATCAATGAAAGCATCTAATATTTTTTAGCAGTACGCTGCAACTGTTCGCAATTAGGCTGGTGGTTAAGGCTGCGGGAATCCGTTGGATGCAAGACACACAGGACCGATCGATTTGGTGACACTTGGAGGAGGACTATTTCCAGCAGTGCACGTCTTTCGGCTGACATGATGATGAGGATGATGAACCTTCCAGAAGAAATTCAAACCAGACGGGTAGTTTTAGAGATTACTGTGTTAGGAATAAAAAGTAATATAATAAATATAATGTAAAGGAATATTCAATGCTTATTAATTTTGAAAATTATACTGTGGGTAGCTGTTTTAACAGAAATGTTATGTTGCGTGGAGGTTCACTTATATTAATCAAAAATGGTATTAAATCAAAACCTCGTAAAGATATTGTAGATCTATCAGTTGAACATAGTGTTGAACTGTCCTGTGTTGAGCTGGATAAGCATGTTATAGTGTGCGTTTACAGACCCCCCAATTATAAAAACTACTGTATATTTGAGTCAGTGATGGAAGATGTTCTGGCAAAACTTGCAACTGGTAATAAACTAGTCATAATCTGTGGTGACTTTAATATAAATATTTTAGAAAATAATTCAGATAGTAGTAGACTATTAAATCTCTTCAAATCATTTAATTTGTCGCATGTGTTTGAGGAACCAACCCGAACAACTGTGACTACTGCTACATGTATTGATAATGTTTTTTGTTGCTGCGAATACTTAAACAAAGCCATTATGAATTGTCTGCCTTCGGATCATAGTGGGCTACTGGTAACATTTGAGTCCAGCATACCAATACAACAAGTGCAGATTCAATCCAGACCAATAACATCCGGTAAATTAAATAAATTTAACAGCACTTTAATTGGTAAGTTAAGTTACCAGGACCTCACAGTGAATGATGGTAATATTTTGTACAAGAATGTTTTCTCAGTTGTTCAAACAGAATTCAATAATACTTTTAAGAAGAAAACTAAAACTATATGCCCTAAGTTTTTATTCAGTGACTGGGCGACAAAAGGAATCAGGAAAAGTAGGGAAAGACTTTACGAGCTGTATGGCCTTAAGCCTTATATTAACACTGAAACTTTTAGTAAATATGTTGCTACTTACTCAAGAATTTTTTTAAATACGTGTAAACTAGCTAAGGCTATATACATTAGCAATAAGGTTAAATTCGCAGAAAATAAAATTAAGACGGTTTGGAAAATTATAAACGATGAAACAAACAGGAACAAAAGAAATAATACTGATTACACGCTTGAGACTACACGTGGACTTATTAGAGATAACAAAGAAGTTGCTCAAGAATTTGTAAATTTCTTTACCAGCATCCCAATTAAAACTACTGAACCCTTAAATTCTTCGCCGTCGCTCGCTTCTGGTTTATTACACGCTAACGTTTCAGCCTGCCCCAATGAATTTCACTTTTCACATATAAACCCAATAACAGTAATAAAGGCTTTTAAGCAAATAAAGGTAAAACTGACCGAAGATCTATGGGGCATGTCCATCAAAGTTTGTACCTCCATTATTCAGACTATAGCGCCGTACTTAGCTTTGATTTTTAATTTGTGTGTAGATCAAGGAGTCTTTCCGGATCTAATTAAATATAGTAAGGTTATACCACTTTTTAAATCCGGGGACAGTAAAGACACAAATAATTATAGACCAGTATCCGTGTTGCCGGTTTTCAGCAAGGTATTTGAGAAGATAATGCTAAATCAAATGCTCATTCATTTTAATACGAATAACATCTTACATGATAAACAGTATGGTTTCACCAAAGGACGTTGTACAACTGACGCTGGTGTCACCCTATTAAAACACATATTTAATGCGTGGGAAGAGTCGCAGGATGCCATAGGTATCTTCTGCGACCTGTCGAAGGCGTTTGATTGCGTTAATCATGAAACATTACTTCTGAAACTTGAGCGTTACGGGCTAGGTCAATCAGCGTTAAGTTTGATTAAATCTTATTTGAGTGATAGACAACAATTAGTTCAAATAAACGGTGTGAATTCGTCGGGGTTAAATGTGAAAATGGGGGTACCCCAGGGCTCAATTTTAGGTCCTTTCTTATTTTTAATATACATAAACGATTTACCCCATTTATTCGAAGGCAAACTAAATATGGTGTTATTTGCTGATGACACATCTTTAGTTTTTAAAGTAAATAGACGTACTTGTCAGGTTGACGACGTAAATAACGCGCTACGGCAGGTTCAGGATTGGTTCACTGCCAATAATTTAGTATTAAATGGTAAAAAAACCAAATGCGTAAAATTTTCGTTGCCAAATGTCAAAAGTACTGATTGTGACATTATATTAAACAAGGAGAAGCTCGAATTCGTCGATAAAACGGTTTTCCTGGGGATCACGCTAGACTCAAGGTTACAATGGGGTCCTCATTTAGTATCACTTGCGGGGCGGCTGAGTTCGGCAGCTTATGCTGTCAGAAAGATTCGTCAATTTACTGATGTGGATACCGCTAGGCTAGTCTATTTTAGTTACTTTCATAGTATAATGTCTTACGGTATCTTACTATGGGGAAGGGCTGCAGACATTGAGTCTATTTTTATTCTGCAAAAACGAGCCATCAGAGCGATTTACAATCTTCGCCGCCGTGATTCTCTAAGGGAACTGTTTAAGGACATTAACATCATGACGGTTCCTTGTCAATATATTTATGAAAACATCATGTACGTGAGAAAGAATTTACATCTTTTTGGTAAAAACGGAGACAGACATAATTACATTACTAGAAATAGGGACCAATTAGTTCAACCAGGTTTCAGACTGGCAAAAGTGGCCTCATCTTTCATGGGGTACTGTACGAAATGTTACAATAAAATTCCTCCCCATATTCTAGAACTGAATGAGACGAAATTAAAAAATTGTATAAAACGCACACTATGCAGGCAGGCATATTATAAGTTGGGGGATTATATCACTGATAAAAATGCTTGGCTCAATGCTAGTCCTGCTCCACAACCACTAGGGCGCAAAAACAAATGATATGTTTATGCTTGTGTTGTATAGACTCGATTTCTTTTAGTATTGTATAGCTGCACAGCACGTGTGTGGGTACTATGTACCCAACTGTAAATCTACCATTTGCTATACCTATGTGTCGTTCGTTGACTTGTGTGTGCCCTGGCAGTTGAGTGTGTCATGCTCTCTCAAATGTCTCTCTGATGGTGGCGCGTGTGTTGGATCATTCGGTTCCCTTCATGATGGTTGAGCTGGGTGGTGCCGATTCATGCGTCATGTTCGTGAACGGGCGCCGTCAGTTGGGATTGGTCATAACTCAACTGCTTCGGATGTTGATGTTTTTCTAGTACCTATTGTATAACTGCACAGTACATGTGTGAGTACTTTTAATACTTTATACCTTTACATAGTATAGTGTGTAGTGCTATTCTGGGTGCATTGTCCTCACATATGTGAATTTATTAATGTATGTACTCATGTACCTAAATATTGTAAAAATCATTTTTTTTTAAAAGATTAAGTATGGAGTTTCTCTCCATAACAAGCTACTTTCCGAATGCACGGTAGAATCTTTTTTTTTTTTAAAAGAGTAAGTATGGAGTTTCTTGTGCATTCTTCTCCATAACAAGCTACTTTCCGAATGCACGGTAGAATCAACTTTTATTCCATGTAAATTTAAAAAGTATGGAGTTTCTTGTGCATTCTTCTCCATAACTAGCTACTTTCCGAATGCACGGTAGAATCAACTTGTATTCCATTTAAATTTAAATTGTGACATTCAAAAGTGCCGCTTGGTGGCCCAGTTGAAATAAATATCTTTTGTCTTTGTCTTTGTCTTTGAAACAAAATACCAAATTCTACGGATTTATTATATTAGTAGTATAGATACGATATTGCACATCATAAATAACACATTGACAATTTGATGAGCGAGTAAGCATTGGAACGCATCACGATATGCTAGCATAGCCAAGAGTTCATGGATAGGTACAAATGATTGTGGACTGATATTAATATAGATAGTCTTTAGGACAACGAAATTATTGTAACTGCTTTCATAGGTGTAAAATAAAAACAATGAATTCTCGGCCACTTTTGGTAAACTGCATTACCAGAAACATTGAAGATGCATTTCCACCCTAAAGAAAGTGCCGTGACGTTTCATGTGCCTTTGTAATCACTCCAATTGTTCTGGATTATTTACTTGAAATATGTCTTCAATCATTAAGCCTTTACCTTCTGTGTCCAGTCCTGTCCAGGCAGTCTCATAGACTACTAACTTCTGGGTGTTCCAGTATAAAACCGATACTGAAGCAGCCGCTGCATATTTCAAAAGGGCTCTTAATATAGCCATAAATCGCTTGACACCTATGCGACATCATACCGCAATCATCAAAATATCCTGCTGAATTACTATGAAATTACTCATTTGGCCTTCTTATTGTGGTAGCCCATAAAGAAAAGCGTGACCATACATACGCGTTAGATAACAAGACTAATTAAGCGTCAAGGATTGCTAATAAAACTTAAAGCAATATAAACACCAGCGTAATGTTCAAGACCACGACCAATGGCGGAGATGCGTCCAATAAATCACTGGACATCTCAAAATGCAAATAAGCGGCAGACGATCACTTCACTGTCAGGTTCCCGCTACACGATAACAGTAAGTGAATGACAGATACGCATACGCTTGAGGAAGTGTCAAGACGTATACAAATGAGAAATAAGTAGAAAATGGCAGCTGTGTAGCGATGTGTGGTCCCGGCTCCCACAGGTGCGAGGTGCGCTACTAATGCAGTGATAAGGCGCGTTTTTGTACGCAAATGTGCCGGAGACGATGATGGGTCGTAATGCGAAGATGATTTTGACATTTCACGGCGATCGGGAAGTGACGGTTTAACTGATTGTCGGTAAACTTGGGAATGTTTGAGAGGAATACGGAGTAACTTATGACCCTGCAAGTAACTAACGATTTTGCATGCTCATCGAGCTACTCCTAGAAAATACCTTTTAATTTTGATAGGCTCGCGTTTGACCACTATATCATCTGCCCCCTTAGCCAAGTTACAAACGTTTCGTATTGAATCTCTTTCTACAATCGTTAACGCCTTCGATTTGTTTGGTCTTACCACGTGACTTAACGTTCAGATGTGTCATTCCCATACATTGATTCGTTTTCTATTAGCGTTATCAATTGTAGATCGTTAACTTGGCTATTGGTGCTGATGTTAAGCGATGATATGGTCGACGGTGAAGCACGCTTGCCTAATACCTAGAAGTAACCTATTCACTTTTGGCTTAAAGAATCTACATATAACCCGAGATGTAATATCAATCAAAAAACTCAATTTGGTCAATAATAGCAATCTGATGATGCACTTCCCCACTTAAGAAACGAAGGCAAATAAATAAACACGACGGTACGGTTCTTACATAACACAAATATGAGTTTATATATGATTCAATATACAACTAAATGATGCTACGGATTGCATAATCAATTTAAGAAATGAGGCGTATAATTGAGGATATAAAAACAAATCTGTAATTGGTTAAAAAGCAGCGCGCCGACGTCAACATGGTAGAGATGGAAGGTTTAAAAGTGATTATAATTTACCTACGTATGAAAGTATTTACTCGTAAGAGATATATGTAACTCTATCTGTAACGTATAACTAATAATTAAAAAAAAAACAGAATTGAGCTTTGAGAATTTGAGCTGCTTTAGCGTCACCTGTTTATCTACACACTCAGAACGTAATTTTCTAAATATGAATTTAAAAAAATATTGTATAAACACGTACCTGTTTTTGTGAATATGTAAAATTTTAAATAAAATACCATTGCAGTGCAATGCCTTCGATTTTCAAACAACTGCATCAAAAAAAAAAAATTGTATAGCACACTTTACTTTTTAATTTATTGGCGACATTTTCTATGGATGGGCGCTGCGCAGTCATACGCAATGAGAATCTAAATTTCCCGCCATACCACATATTTTTCCTGTTTCCACTTTTGTTTTATTTCAACTGTATGAATGAAGATAAAATAATGTATGCAACACTCTATACAAAAAAATATAATTAGATATTAAAACACTCGTGTGATACTATTATCAACCCGTATTATATGACAGTTGTATAAACTACTATTATTGTGTAGAAGCTGAGGCTTGGAAGGACGCCTGCCTACATTGGACTCGAACGCCATTCATATTAATGCTACATAATATGAAAATCCTCTTGAATATCCTCACCTAAAAGTTATATAACGTGATGGAGCTTTGATATTTCATCATGAGAATTAGGAAGTAAAGTTCAGTGATGTGTGCGTGGGAAAGTGCTGAATTCCGATGTTATTTATATCCAGTCAGTTAGCGCTGGAGATGAGTGCTTTCAAAGATACAGACGTCAATATGCAAGAAATGGACATTCTTGTGCGTGGCTTTGTGGAATGCAATTCTATGAGATTTTTGAATAATCGTTGGATAAGACAGCTAAACATTGAGAGAAATGGAAAGAATGAGCCCTTTGTCCAGGAGTGGGTAAGTAAAGTTGAGGTTGGCCCAAAAGGAGATGGAGAGTCGAACTCTACACTTTTCTTAAATATTGTCCCTGCAAGGCAAAATATAGGGTATTGGTAACATTATAGCTTCGAAGCCAAGGATGCCCTTAGTCCTATGGCCATACAGTAAAGGCTAAACAGGGGTTTTTATGTTTCATTTCCTTTTGAAACAGCTTCAGAATTAGAGAGAAAATACAAAATAGTATAGATTTGGGACTCAATATTATGGACTATAATAGAGCAAATAGCTAAGTTGGCTACGACAATGCTACATTGATCCCATTATAAATTACAAAACTACGGTAAATTCTCAACATGTACAATGTAATCATTTAGTTTAACAGCAATATTATTATTTTATATGGCATATATAGCGCTAATACCATAATATACATCAATATACAATTCTCACTCATTTCAGCATTACAAGAAAAAAAAACCTATGCGATTGAAAGACACGCAAATCTACTTGAATGCATCCTGGACGTTGTAAATGACAGTACCGGTAATGCGAATGAATGGACAAAGTGCGCCACAGATTAGCCAAAGCGAATTGATGACGTAACCAATTAAAAAGGTCCCCGACACCGCAACAAATCGCGTAGAATCAATGTTTTTGATTTCTCGCCGCTTCTTAGTGAAATTGTTAAAGATTTCAATAAGGAATTAATTGGAACGTACAATACTTAACTATCAGCATTTGTTTGCAATAGTGCCTAGACCAATCGTTGGCTTTCCGCAAAACGGTCAACGACTGTCGCAAAAAAAAAAAAAATTGACAGGCAAACAATAGGACGATGTGACAGCAAAAAGTTTGTATTGTTTACGGATGAGAATGTTATCATAGTTACAACGAAATTGCCACATGAAGTTGGTCAAGGTATTGGCTTGAGTTTACTAAACACAGTAGACATGAAAACGAACACGTTTTGTAAGGTTTTCATTTTCAAAATCGATTGTCTGGAAGTGTTGCTGTAATCTAGTCAGAAAAAAACTGTGTCTATTACTAAAAAAGCAACAGAACTAGAAACGGTAACGTTTCGAAGGTTTACGGGTATAAAATATAATTTTTAGCTATATAAAACTGAATGTTATCAATCAAAACGTGACCAAAAATTGGTCATTTACAAAAAAATAAATAAACATTTGAAAACAGAATTGCCTAAGCAGCAATCAGCAAGCACGCGCTTTACGTTGGCACAATGGTCTGATTTCTTTGCCTCTTTTCACGTTCCCGCGCACAGATGATAAAGATTACTTTTTTTTAACGGCACAACTATGGCGCGAAGGTACAATAAGATGAAAATGAAAGTTTCGATTAGTTTTTGCTATAGTTCACTTTCGTTGGGTGCCATAGACATAATAGACGGATGATAATGAGACGGCGGTACTGTTATTTATTATGATGGCCCGCCTTGTGATATATCGAGGGACTGATTTGATGACTCATTGAAATTGTAGGTGTCCAATGATTGGCACAGAGAAAATATAGAAAATATACAGTGTGTCATGACAACAATGATGTCATTAGTAGTATCACCTGAGTTCAATTATCGAAAGCTATTATTGGCAATTCATCAACGATCTCTCAATCAAACCAATGAACAGCTGTCAGTGTTTTTAACCGACTTCCCAAAAAGTAAGAGGTTCTAAATACGACAGTTCCTTTTTTTTATTAGTTTTACCTCAGGACTGTTTACTAGGTAAACCGATTTTGATTATTCTTTTTTTATTTGAAAGCTGGAGCTTTTCTTGTGGTCCCATTTATAATTCATCAAGATCTGATGAAGAACTCCGGCGATATACATCAGAACTCTTCAATAAATGACGGCAAAGAACTCGGGATAGCTGCAATCGTATGTCTGTTTATTGTTTACACCATTTCATAACATAACATCACACTGGTACGCTCTAAAGGGGTACGCAGGTGTCAACAGTTCACCCTGTTTAAGTTTCATGTTATTGGGTTCATCTATTCTGGCATCACTTTGGGCATTATAGGTACCTAACTATAGAACTGGTATATTATGTACCACAACTAAAAAGTGTAAAACAAAAAAACTTTTTTATAAATAGGTACAACCTACTTCCAATTCAAACACAAAAACACTACAAAGTGAAAAATAACTTCAATTTCGGCAGTCGGTGTCAAAAAACGAAGAAACGAAAACAGGAACACCGACTTCCGAAATAGATTTTTCACTTTGTAGTGTTTTTTATTTGGAAGTCGGTTGTATTTGTTAGTAAAAAGTTTTTTCTATCAGCTCGAGTGCTTTTATTGCACACAAACACTGTTCATCTCGACCACAACGTTCTCTTCGGCTCAGAAATCAATATTCAGCCTAAAAAACCAGGAACTCACCTTGATTTATTTTTAACATCACCAGAACCGCAAATATTATTCTTAGAAGAACTTCTAACTTGATATGCAGATGCAGCTGATCCAAACATGCATGAACAATGGACCACAGACAATCAATACTTTACAATTTGCTATAAAATAGAATGATTCACGTCGCATTGTCTATGCATGGTGCGTCAATCACTGGAGGAATTCAAGGGCACGATGACAACATGTTGGATGCAATGTTTGAAATATAATAAAACATAGAACTTTGCTAGAAACATAAATTGGCGGGAAATAAAATGTTGTTGACGTATAATAAAATAAGACATGATGAGATGAATGATGAGCGAATGGGGATTGTTGAACTCCTTGGTGGAATAACAAAGTCTTACATAGTATTAGATACTGTGAAGGTCTCAAGCTACAAGGAACCTACTTACAGCAGGCTTGCAGAAATAATATTTGGTTTTGAAGAGTCGTGCTAATTTCAGGAATGAGTAGAACCAATCGATTGTTTTGATTCCATCAAAAATATTTTAAGTTCCGAGTGTAATATCATTGGAGCTTGCCAACCTTCGAGACGTGGTTGCTTGCAATGGGCCTCATCAGAAAGCTTACAGGCACTCAAAGAGCAATGGAGAGGGCTATGCTCGGCGTTTCCTTGCGTGATCGAATCAGATATGTAGAGATCCGCAAGAGAACCAGGGTTACCGACATAGCCCGATGAATTGACAAACTTAAGTGGCAGTGAGCAGGGCACATTGCTCGCAGAAGGAGGGGGAGGTCTATGTCCAGCAATGGACGTCTTTCGGCTGATATGATGATTCCAACCTCAGACCGGTCCATGGACCTCTAGAACTTTCCACAGTACCTACGTATATTATAAGTATTTAGAGACAGCTTTCTTACACAGAATATTGAACATAATATACCAATCATTCTTAACCGGACTTTGAGAGCTATCTATCAAAAAAAATTGCATTGAGCATAAAGTCACGATATTTATATTCACTTAAAGTTTATTTAAAGAGCACCTTTCTATGTAACCGTTGATTCAAATTCTCCGTACATATAACTAAATTGCACTATTATGTAAAACGTTGGAGAAGGGGACAAGTATGATTGGAAGATTCATCAAGAGGTTTGATGAGATTTATAGGGAGAGAAGTTTGTAAGTTTGTTTATATTGGACTAGTGAACGCCTATTTCCCGTTTCAAGGGAAATACAGGGATACAAAGTAGTGCCTACGTCACCCTGGGTTAGTGTAGCTTCCCAATGGTGAAAGATTTTTTGAAATCGGTCCAATAGTTTTTATGTTTTTTTGTTACATATAAAAATACAAATTTTTCCTCTTTATAAAATTAAGTATGATATAGATAAACCCAATAACTACTTAACCGATTTTGTTCATTCCTTCACCAGTAGACAGCTACATTATCCCTGAGTGACATAGGCTATTTTTATCCAGAAAACTGGTCCTGTGAAGTGGGCCCCGGGGGTGAAGCCGCGGGGGAAAGCTAGTAATTATAATATACCTAAGTCCAGCGTTATTTAGCAAAAACTTCGGTGACTATAAATGCAGCCTCACATTATAGAATTATCCTTTTAAAAAAAAGCAGTAGGTACCTACTTAGTAAACTTTTTGTCGAACGCTTTTGTATCGGACTGAAACTAACTTGTTATATAAACTGCAAATAGCCATGAATGTCATTTTGTCTAAAACCAAGTACTGCTCCGATAGTGGCTGTGATGCACCAAAATGTAGAGGCTGCTTTAATCACCATAATATCAGCCAAAAGTCTTCAACTACTGGACTCTCTAATGGTAGCACAGGTGTTGGATCATTCGGTTCCCTTCATGATGGTTGAGCTGAGTGGTGCCGATCCATGCGTTATATTCGTGAACGGGCGCCATCAGTTGAGATGAACATGGTCATAACTTAGCTGCCTCGGCCTGTTATTGTATATTTTTTTTATTGTTTGTTACTCTAACGCTTTTACGTGCATTTTTTTTTGCATCGGTCTCACATATATGCATATTTTCAACAAGAATGATGTAACCAAATACTTGTAATTAAAACTCACGGAAAAGAGTGTCCGTGGAGTTTCTTGCAAATTCTTCTCCATTGAGACCTACTGACGCTTGCGAATTTAAATTTATATGACATAGGTTAGGCTTTTCCTCCAGCGTCGCCAAGTAAAGTCCGTCCCAAGTTTTTTGCATCCATCCATAATTATGATGAAAACCAAACATTAAACTATTATAATACCTTCCAAAACAGTAGATGCCGTAGGTGGCCAAAATCTTCCCAGATGAGAGATAATGTTAATGAATGTTTCTCCAACAAAACAATATGACGTTAGTTGATTTAATTACGAGTGTGTAAATGGAAGAAAGTGTGAGACGTTAATATACAATCTAATATCATTAATGTAAACGTACCGTGAGAACTCGCTCTTACAATACGGCTTAACTTTTTTAAATGTCTGCTCATGTTATACAGCCATACATTATCGTCACGAGTTGAGAATAAATCTTTTAAAGATGGCCATTCCTACAGAATTTAAAAAAAAATAAGGTATTAGTATTTTTTCCATTTAAGGTTCCCCTAGTCCACGGCACAAAATATTTTGTGCGCGAGGTTAAAATGCATGCTATCTCATCCAACAACACGTCCGAAAGAGATAAGATATATAAAGAGATAATTCGCGTACGAATTAGCACTTTTGGAAATTTGTATCGAAATGGATGATGATTTAGGACGAAAACGAGCGCGCGAAATTTTATAAACAGACCTTTGGGAGTCTAGATATCATGGAAAAACTACTAAATGTATATTTTCAAAATAAAATTATTTGCATTGCTGAATTACTAATCTATCCCTGTATGGAATCCGTTTTGCAAATTTCCTTCTTCTTATGGTATTTATTTCCGCCCGAAGATGCGTTAAAATTAGTGTTGAAATATGGAACTTTCGACGCTCATAACTTTCAAATATATATATTTTTTTTGTTTCCATATCTACAGGGCTAGATAATGACGAGACAAATTGATATATTTTTTTTTATTTTGAACGTACATCGTCAAATGGTGAAGTAATTGCTAGACTACGTTTGTATGGAAGAATTTTCGACTAGCGTAACCTTAACGTGGCAATGCTGCCTGCTTTTTGTGCACTTTTCGCATTGAAAGCAACGCGGACGAATTTTTTTATGAGCACTTTTTAAAATAAGTATTAAAAGCATAATTTAAAAACATGTTTTACTTGTAAATCTAAAAAGAAAGGCAATGACTGATAAAGATCGCAAGCATTGCAATGCTGGCCACTAATAAAATGGTTTTGCAAACAAACGACGATTTAATTGAATTCAAATCAAGTCACCTAACAGTAAAGTCTGAAGTGGATTGGCTTTTGTTTTACAACGTAATGACTGTTGGTAACACTTCATGGCGGACAAATTGTTGGGACGCAGTAATTGGAGGTAATTAGAACATTGGAATAATTTAATGCTAGTGGAAGCACTGGCGCTAGTTACTAGAGCTACTTATAACTACAGCTTGGTTACTTGCCGTGAGCCATGCATTGCATGTGGCACGAACTTACCTCAACAATACCGAAAATCGCAATTTCACACATTTTTTTTTAATCAATTGCGAAAAACGAAATCCTAAGCATTGTTAATTGACTGCTACTGATTAAAAACTGTATAATCCGAAATCACGACAGAACCTTGAAGGAAATCATTTAACAAAAGATTGTTCTGATCAAAATTCGGTTGCTAATTGAATAACAACATATGTTTACGTTTAACTACAAGTTACAAGGCAAACTTACAACAATCACAAAAAAAAATAAACACTTCTCCGTTTATTATATTTTAAAACAAGAATGCATTTCACAATTTTTCACATTCACTGGCTGATTTTGCAATAAGCCGAATTTAATGCGACCTTGTGATGATTAAAAAAAAAAGAACTGTCAAAACGAAACGTGCATTCGGATATCCTGATCAGGAATTATTGTATCGATTTTTCTAATCGATGAAAGACGTGATGATAGTGATACTGTATGGGCATCACGCACGAGACACGATTGAGGAATAATTAACAATCATAAAAGTGTATTATTTCAAAATGGCCATTGTTGCTGCAGTTATTAGTGTATGTAATGTACGTTAAACTACTCGTGACCCGACATACGAGAGGGTGCAAGCTATTGCAAAAGTAATTTATCAATAATTGCTGGTCCCTATTATTATGCGAATAATTGCTCACGGTTTGATGGCGAATCGTATTCGTCTTTATAATCGTTCGTATTATGAAATTGTCCATTTGTAATTTTGGTAGAATTATAAATGAGACCTCAATCACGTTGACGTTTATATTTTTTTTATTTTTAGGGTGTTTCATATTTAGTTTGTCCCCTGTCAATAAAGAACATTGGTGAAATACCAAAATCCTCGAGCAGATTCAATAAAAAAGCTATTTTATATAAACTAGAATATAATGAGATTTTAAATTCAGAAATAAACTGTATTATAAATAAAAACATAAGCTGCCTTTCTTATCTAATATATAAAAATAAGTCGGTTTTCTTCCTGACGATATAACTCCAGAACGCATGAACCGATTTCAATGGTTTTGCATTCGTTGGAAAGGTCTCGGGCTCCGTGAGGTTTATAGGTAGGGTAGGGTAGGATAGGGTAGGGTATGGTAGTGTAGGGTAGGGTAGTGTAGGGTAGGGTAGTGTAGGGTCGGGTAGGTTAGGGTAGGGTAGGGTAGGGTAGTGTAGGGTAGGGTAGTGTAGGGTAGGGTAGTGTAGGGTCGGGTAGGGTAGGGTAGGGTAGGGTAGTGTAGGTTCGGGTAGGGTAGGGTAGGGTAGATTAATGTTTGGTCTTTTTATGGCAAAACAAAGTTTGCCGGGTCAGCTAGTTATTTATAATTTAAAGAGCAAAAACCATAGATCGATTTAAATCTTTTTCAAAATCTATAACAAGAAAGTTTTACAAAAGTTTCACATTTAGATATTAAAAATATATAACGAGTTTATGCTTTCCCACCTATCCATTTACCTACATAAGAAGCAAATATTTAGTTTGCAATAGATATCATATGTGCAAATAAAAACTTGAATTTAAATCCAAGCGAGGTCCACGAGGTAAATTAAGTCTATACTCCAATTTTTTTTTCTTAATAAATCTACAGATATACCTCAATATTGTAGTAAGCATAGATTTGCGCTTGACCACTATCTCACCTGATGGTAAGCAATGATGTGGTCGACGGTGGAGCACGCTTGCCTAGAAGTAACCTATTCACTCTTGACTTAAAGACCCCTAAATTGTAGCTATCGGGAAACACAGATATCATCATTCATCATCATCATTTCAGCCGAAAGACGTCCACTGCTGGACATAGGCCTCCCCCAGGCGTCGCCACATTGACCGATCCCGTGCGTCTCGCATCCAGCGCCTTCCCGCAACCTTAACCAGGTCATCGGTCCACCTAGTGGGAGGCCTTCCAACGTATCGTCTTCCAGTTCGCGGTCGCCACTCCAGAACTTTTCGGCCCCATCGGCCATCCGTTCTGCGAGCAATGTGCCCTGCCCACTGCCACTTAAGTTTGGCAATTCTTCGATAATATACAAACACAGATATATATACACAGATTTCGTCTACGTACGTTTATGTAAATATTACATTCAGACATAAAAAGAAAAGAAAATGAACAACTGACTTGCTTGATCAACATTACAGAAAATGCAAAGGAATGAGTAGCTCTTGACATTCAATAGTCAATTAATTCTATCTAACGGATGGCCAGTGACATGTAAATAGGTGAAATGAAATCTACACAGTGCTGCCAACCTCCTTGCCACTCATCGCTCAAAGTTGCCAAGTTGTAAGTATCAACATAATTAGAAATACTTTTTACTTGATGAATATATATACTTTATTAAAAATAAAGTGTTGGGATTGGACCCCTAATATGGGTTTTTATGCCCACAGGTCAGGACACATTGTATAGTAGGCTAATAGTAGAAATATTAAATAAATAGTAGAATAACATAGGAATTCAGCGATAGTGTAATTTTCTATTAGTGAACGAATTTTCGTAAGCGGATCAGTATTTTCAGAAAGTACCTCTTACAAACAAACAAATACATCAGTTTATTTTCAATAAGCAATGCAAAAGCTTCTTATTATATTAGATGTAAAAATTCCTCCGCATATATTTTACAAAAAAATTGCAGAAAGATAAAAAATCTAGTCACATCAGAATAATGATTACCTATATAAGTACTTCGGTATTTTATACGTGCAACCAGCAACATAGAGACAAGCTGTAAACTCGATACTTTACTATTATATTATGAAATATAATTTTATATATTTCCATCAATAGGTAAGCACACTACCTACATATCAACGGTACTTTTTACGAGTCCTAGACATACACAGGTGACTAGGACATGTCGCATTTTAGTACTTGGCGATCATTAAAATAATTATTATAGTACGATTTATTACTACCTTCCTAAGGTATATAGTAATAAATTGCCTACGCGTGTAAGATAAGAAACTAAGGTTGATGTTCGTGGATAATGCAATGATTCTACGTATATTCTGTGTTGCCCGATAGCTACAATCTAGGGGTCTTTAAGTCAAGATTGAATAGGTTACTTCTAGGCAAGCGTGTTTTACCGTCGACCACATCATCGCTTACCATCAGGTGAGATAGTGGTCAAGCACGAGCCTATGGTTCAAAAAGAAAAAAAACTGGCAATATTGGACGTTTATTACGCCCGTAAGATGCATACATCCATCTAACTGGCATATACTTGAAAATGGAGGATCATAGCACCGCTGTCTTGATATAAAAATATTGATAGAGAATTGACAATGACATAATCTTACTTAGCTTCTGGATCACAATGATAGGCGGTGACATAATTATTCATACATACATACAAAAAGTCAAGCCTTTTTTCCCATAGGGGTAGGCAGAAACTAAAGATCGCCTGCTACGATCCTTACATACATCTTTTCCTTCACTCATATTCATACATTATACACACACGCCAGTTATGAGTCTGCGCACCTAGCCTTTCTGAAGAACATCACCTATACACACACGCCAGTTATGAGTCTGCGCACCTAGCCTTTCTGAAGAACATCACCTATACACACACGCCAGTTATGAGTCTGCGCACCTAGCCTTTCTGAAGAACATCACCTATAAGGTAGTCTATCTATGCACTATACACACACTCGTACCAAAACAGAAAAGGCATTTTTTTTGTAGGCACCAGAATTTCAACTTTTTGCGGTTAGTAGAAATAATCTATACTTTAATTTCTATACAAAATATTAAATCAGTTGTGGATAATTTAAATTCTTCTACAAGAACTATCCAGTTGAGTTTTGGGAGATTAAGAGTGCACTTTTGACCCTTGACTGTACATAATTATTTCCTATGGATTGAATAAGTTTACTTACCACTTTTTCAGTCCTTATTTTATAATTTGTCTATGTTCTTTTGGACTCAAAGTTAAACTAAAATTGACAGCTCTTCTAAAATTCCGTCACTTTCTTCTTTTATATGAGAGAAAAAGATAGAAATAGCCTAGATCAAGGGAATGAAGGTACTTAAGGTTCCCCTAGTAGACGGAACGAACTATTTTGTGTGCAAGGTTAAAATGCATGCTATCTCATCCCACAACACGTGCGAAAGAAATAGATGCTGTGATGAGCAGTACAAAGCCGTAAGAATTAGCACTTTTGCAAGTTTGTAGCAAAATATGATCATTTAGTACGAAAAGGAGCGCGCGAAATTTTATGAACATACTTTTGGGAGTAAAATCATGAAAAAACTACAAAATGCATATTTTCAAAATAAAATTATTTGCATTGTTGAATTACTAATCTATCCCTGTATGGAGGCCGTTTTGCTATTTTCCTTCTTCTTATGGTATTTATTGCCGCCCAAAGATGCGTTAAAATTAGTGTTGAAATATGGATCTATCGACGCTCATAACTTTCAAATAGGTATATTATTTTTTACATTTTTGTTTCCATACGGGACTAGATAATAATGAGACGAATTTATATCATTTTTTATTTTGAACGTACGTCAAACAGTGGAGTAATCTCTAGACTACGTTTGTATGGAAGAATTTTCGACTGTTTACCATACAGGGCTAGATAATGATGAGACAGATTAATATATTTTTCTTATTTTGAACTTACATTGTCAAACAGTGAAGCAATCGCCAGTTTGTAGGGAAGAATTTTCGACTAGTGTAACCTTAAAAACGCGATTTCAAACGTGGTTGGAGAAGGAGTTTCGTTTCCACACGAAGTATCTTTTTCTATAGCACTAACTACGAACAAATATTACGAGAAAGTAAAGGAAACTAGAGACATGTTTACAGACACGTTGTCTTCATTTAAGGTGTGAATACAAGTTCGTGCAGTTTCCACACGACTTGTAAGACGAATGCACGAGAAGTGTGAATGAATGAATCTGGTGTGTTTCTTGGGAATAATCAGCGACTTGAGAGAAAGAAAGTAAACTCAGGAAACAATCTTTGTGAAAATCAGCCGACATTAGGAACACAGACGGAAATATGTCCTGCATAACAAAAATTATATAATTAAAGGTATTTTTTTTTCACAGAGTTTATAAAAATGAGGTAATCAATTCGACACAATATTCACTTAAGTTACTCTGTAAAGGCTTCTAAACACATGTGCCAAATTTCATAAGTGTATATCTCCTAAATATTATCTATCCTTATCGGATCGTGATCGCTTTTTATTGGAATAGGTATCTCTCAACTTAGCGAACAGTACAAGTTTCATCAAAATCGGTGCCCAAACCGTAGATGGGTTAAACTTTTTAATTAAACTTGTTGTTGTTGTTGATTGTTCTCGCCAAACTTCTTGGCCGCACTGAAGTTGGCATTCCGACGCGCAAGGCAAAGAACGGTGCTGTTTTTATATGAGATTTCCTACTGCGCAGCCATTGCAGCCAACTTCATAGGACCAGAAGTTTGGCGAGAACTATATCGCTGATACGATGTCGATGTGTTTTTGTCTAGAGCTCCTGTGTGACAGTTTCATTCTGTTCGAAGTGTCATTTCGCCTGGATAGTTTATTACATTAGGGATAGCTATCACCCTAGAAGCTAAAAGAAATGGTGCTTAGAAAAAAATTAAACGTAGGTTAACTTACGATTTAAAACCTCCTTCGCAGTTTTCACCTGTAATAAAAAAAAAACTAAATTAATACGTATAGTCAATTATTTTAATGATGTAGATTTATCAAACAACACGTCTTAATTAGCAAACATTAACTAGGCGAACAGAATTAATTAATTAGCATTCCAAATATGTTTTTTTTTTTTTAATCTACAAATATCAAATATTATGTCATCAAGCCATATCCGCCCAAATAATGTGTTGGACGAACAAGTTTTGCTTAGATTAGAGCAAATAGAAGCTCTATTTGCTCTGATAATATTTAAGTAATTTGTGATAGCAGAATTAAAATCGAAAACGGTGAAAGAAAACATCGTGAAGAAACCTGCATGTCCTAGAACCAAAAATTCGACGACGTGTCACATCCTGGTGGATTATGGCCCATTCCCTCTCACAGAGAAGAGGCCTGTGTCCCAGCAGTGGGAGCATTAAAAAGGTTGATGATGATGATGAATTAAAGGCGACGAGGATCCTTTATCTTTAAATAGAATAAAATCTACTTAGGTGTAGTTTCTGAAATGAAAATGAGCTCAGAGCCAATGAGACAAATTATCAAACAGCGTTGCTGCTGCGACTGGTTGAATATAAGGTAAACCGGCAGCTAGGCAGTAGACAATCGCATCACTGTATTTGCATTTTTATTTATAATGCGTCAATAGGTGCATTGGGAATAGTTTCAGAAGTGCATTCCATAAGATGGAGCAAGAAGAAGATCGGTAAATAATAACAGCCGCACGGGTCGATCTTCAAGGTTAAGCAACGCTTGACAAGGTCGATCCGTGGATGGGTGACCATTTCAACATACCGAGTTTCCTCCGTGCCTCGGAAAGCACGTTAAGCCGTCAGTCCCGGCTGTCATTTAAAGATCTTTGACAGTCGTTACGAGTAGTCAGAAGCCTGAGATCTGACACCAGTCTTGCCAAGGGGTATGGTGTTACCCAGTAACTGGGTTGTGGAGGTCAGATAGGCAGTCTCTCCACGTAAAGCACTGGTACTCAGCTGAATCCGGTAAGACTGGAAGCCGACCCCAACATAATTGGGAAATGGCTGATGATGAAGATCTATATCTACCTACATAGTCTGTTGAACGCCAAATGACACCTTAAAAAAAAACAATTTAACTAACTATCTCATTTGTAGCGTGCCTTTGTAGCACACATTTGATTAAAGAGCCGTTATATCACAGATTATATAACACAAACCTACTGCCTCGTTAGACATGTGGTCGGAAGTGCGAGTCCCCAGTTTAGACGTTACTAGTGCTACTAAGGTCTTTAATCAGAATTTCTCTGTAGTACAGTGCAACATAAAAGTGTAGAAGTTAAATATTTGGGAACTAAAAGTTTTCATTTTCTGGCAACATCTAAAATGAGTACTTGAGCTGTCAATTCATCTCGATCGGTTTCGATTTTCGTAAGAATTTTAGTTTTTGTGTGATATTTCTGTGTGTGGATAGAAAAACAGTGGAAAAACATGAATAAGATAATTCGTGGAGGTGCCCGTGATATAGTTTACAAAGTTTATATGCGGTGTATAGCCGAATTCCAAGCTGAGAAGCTACTATCCAACTTAGAAGATATTTACCATCGTACAGCAGATTTTACTGGTAAGTAACTATTGAAAGTTGCACTAAACGTTAATTACAAACAATTAATACATTCAGGGAGCAAAATTTTCGAACCAAATATCATTTACAATTTATTTGTTTATTATTTTTGAGGTTATGCTAAGATAAACAAATAGCGTTGTAGTTATAGCGCGACTTAACAACGTTGATAGTAAGGCAACAAAAATTTATGTAATTTATTGCGGATACGAAATATTTTTTTTTTGCTATACCATATTTGTTGATGCAATCGACCTAATGGACAATTTTAAAATATATTCACGTTTATTTACCGTGGAACTTCTTTCATCGGACTGACAGTGATTTTTTTCTTTGCTTGTTTTAGGTGTTTCTGTAAGCATAGTGCGCAGAATCGTGAAACACGGCACTGAAAACAGTGGGCAATTCTCAACACCAGCTAAACACAGAAAGGGTCGTCCCCCAAATGTATTGGACGACTTTATATTGAAAGCAATTGATTATTAAAAATACTTATTTTTTGTGAAGTTGTTGTTTTATTACTTCTACATAATTATCAAATTAATAAACATATACGTACTATATATTTAATAAACATACTTATTTAATGTATTTACTCATTATTTAGACCCAATAAATAAATAATACTATTCAAGTATCAAGATCAGCTGGGTCGTACTAACTGGGTTGCTATCTGAGCGATTGTGGCTCCCTCATTTATTTTCAACTCTTTTATGTCGCACTGTAGTTTGGAGTTTTCCCGTCCCGTTAATTTCAAAGGGAGACCTCTATTACTTGAGACTTAAACGTAACGGATGAAACGAGATTGTAGATATACAGAGTGGAGGGTAACTCCGGAGGTACTGATACAATGGTACCGGTACCGAATACGGATACGTAAACCTTATTTATTCCTCACAATCCTTACCGGCACCGCGGTATCAAATGATTCCGGGAGAGCCCCGGCGTCGTTCACTCGCTCACTGGATGGATTGACTGACACGTATAAAATGTTATTTTTGTGTCATTGTAGTCGCCTAAAAGATTGACCACGATTTTATTATTATCTATTTTGTTTTATAAGATATTCTTCTGCCAATTTTAACATTGTTTTAGTCGTATTTATTTTTATTCCGAAATGCAAATCATATGAATAAAATGACCTACTTTTAAGTCTGTAAACTGTTCAATTTAAAATTTGTAAAATGATCCAACGAACCGAATGAATAAAATGTTCTGGGGGAACCAAAATGGCCAAGTGAGTGCCGGTGCCAAACAGTGCCAAAGATGAACCGGTACCGGATTCGGAGTCGGAATAAGTGATTCAATTCACTTTCCTGAATAAATATTACGCTTAATATACACTTCTCTGTGTATCTAATTATAGGACAAACGAAACTACTATTGCAAGGAGGCATTCTCTGGAAGCACCGATCCGATTCAAAATTCTTTCACATATCGCTGATCATCATAGACTACTTTTATCCCGTAGATAAATTAGCAATTTTTTATCTATATATATATATATATATATATAATATTTTAAGAGTTTGTTTGTTTGAACGCGCTAATCTCAGGAACTTGGTTGGAATTGATAAATTATTTGTGTGCTGGATAGTCCATTTATCGAGGAAGGTTATAGGCTATATCACGCTACGACCAATAGGAACAAAGCATAAATGAAAAATGTTGTAAAAATGGGCAAAATTATTTCTTTGTAAGAGCTTCCCGCAACAATCATGTATGTAGGATAGGTAGGGTAGATGGGTAGGTAGGGTAGATGGGTAGGTAGGGTAGATGGGTAGGTAGGGTAGATGGGTAGGTAGGGTAGATGGGTAGGTAGGGTAGATGGGTAGGTAGGGTAGATGGGTAGGTAGGGTAGATGGGTAGGTAAGGTAGATGGGTAGGTAGGGTAGATGGGTAGGTAGGGTAGATGGGTAGGTAGGGTAGATGGGTAGGTAGGGTAGATGGGTAGGTAGGGTAGATGGGTAGGTAGGGTAGATGGGTAGGTAGGGTAGATGGGTAGGTAGGGTAGATGGGTAGGTAGGGTAGATGGGTAGGTAGGGTAGATGGGTAGGTAGGGTAGATGGGTAGGTAGGTAGCCAGTCGCGTAGGACAGCTTAGTCTCGAATAAGTGGAGAAAAGCCACGAGAAAAACTTGTATGTTATATAATACCAGGCTCACATAACTTATCAGAAGCGTCTCAACAAACAACGGAAACTCTTTGCCGAACGTTGTAGCCGCTTCTTCCCACATTTATCAGCCGCTAGTGAAAGTGAGATCGCAGATAACTGATTGATGATACGATTATTAGATTGTTTTATTATTATCTTGTATGACAGTTCGGTTAATTTGAACCGGCGTTTTATTATCTGTGGCGCTGATTGATACGTCAAAATTAGATTAATTAAAGCTATCGCGTCTGTTTTGTTGCGATCTCTTCTCATTTTTACCCGACTGCCGAAGGAGGGTACCTAATGTGTTTATCAGTCTATGTATGTATGTATGTTTGTTCCTATGTGGCGTTCTGGAGACCAAACGCGTTGGCCGATTTTGATGATTCTTACGTCGATTCGTCTTAACCCTGCGAGTGTCACTGGCTTCATTAAAATTTGAAAATAGAAAAATGGCGGATTTTGGGCCTCATATTGTGAGAGCCAAACATTTTTATTTCTTCCAAACCCATCGTGTTGGGTATCAAAATGAAGGGTTTTAAGAGGTGATTACAAAGATATCAAACACTTATTTGTTTAAACGAACATGTTAATTTAAAAAAAAAAATACTAAAAAGTAGGTGGTCAATAAAAAAAATTATAAGAAAAACAAAAAACCCAACTGCTTCAAAAGCGAACTAAAAAGACGTAAACAAGAAGCAAATCATGCTGTGCAGTCAGAGGATACATCTGGTTTTGGTCAGCCAGCTCGCACATATGTAGCCTCCAACTGCACAGCATGATTTGCTTCTTGTTTACGTCTTTTTAGTTCGCTTTCGAAGCAGTCGGGTTTTCTGTTATTTTTAAATAATTTTATAGCTTTGTGTTTTCTCACGTTGATACAAACGTGACTGACTGCAAATGTTGTTTTTATTATGTTCTACGAAAAACTATAAAAGTTACACAGTAAAACAATTCACGTTTAAGTACTTTTGTTTCACGTATTTTGCATTAAATTGTCACTGCAGTTCATTCCACATTTTACGATTTATTTTTCTTTCATTTTCATTCCATACCAACCATCAAGACACAACTAAAACCACAGACTAAAAATAAAATAAGACAAACGACTGCGTTCATAAATGGAATGCTAACAAATCTAATTCACACATCGCGTACTTTCATGTGACGCTGACGATCGGAGACTCGGAGAGATCGAGACGGGATGACAATTGACAATCTCAATAGTGGCAAACGGGTAATTGTTCTAATATAAGTGTATAAAATTAGTTTGGGCAGCAAAAGTATTGCCACTCCATACATTTAAATGACATTCTAATTTGTTCTCATTATATCTTGAGTTAACTAGACAACCAGCACAGAGATGGCGGTATTCATAATGTTTGTCAATTTGAAATAAGTACCAGCTTAATTTTCAATGTCGTTTGCAACGTCTGAGTAGCCGATTCATACAGAGTCAGACTGGCGTACATCTGAGTCCTAGTTCGGTTCTCACGATCTGTGGCGGTTTTTGTTTCCTAAAATTTATTAAAACAAGTATGTTGACAATTATTATAGTTCCAAAACCTGTATCCAGAGAGCAGCACTTTCGATTTCTCAATTTTGTCGCTGAGATAGACCTCTATTTCATATATAAAAAAAATCCTCTGTGACGTGTATAGTGACGTCACATGACAGTAGGAAGAGCTCTCCCGTCAGGCCGCGGCGCGTGACAACACGATTTCTTAGATAAATCGCGTCTTTGTATGCAATCGCATTCAACTACATATCACATTTAATATAAACCCCATTTCTTTGACGTAGAGAGTACGGTCATGTCTGCATTGAAGATGTGGCTTCGGTAAAAATATTCACTTTGCGAGGAGTTGTGGAAGTATATTATTATGGAATCATTCATATTAAAACAGATGAAGGAATATTATAACGGTTTAAATGTTGAGCCTGAACATGAGTTTGAGGAGGACCTAAACTGTTTAATCAAGTATAGAGCCTACGCTTTTTGAACGTACAAAAAAAGGGGCATGCCAAGTCGTATATCAAAAATCCGTGATAATAATAGGGGGCAATTCAAATAATTAGTTAGTAAAAGAAATTATTCACAAAAAAATTAGCATTTTAAAGTTATTTAAGATTCTTATGTTAAATATCACTTATCCATAATTAGGCCGTGGTCGTCAGGTATGGGAGAATCGCCAGAGTAAGTAGTATTCATGATCAAAAGTAGTCAATTCAAACCGCAAAAAATAAACACAAGACGCCACAATGGAGTGGCAAACAATCAATGATTTTGACATTTACGTTTTCCGGCAGCTGAAAAGTTAGACTTGGTGTTGCCATAAAAAGTACAAAAAAATCGAAAGATCGTATTTTTTTTTTAATTTATTATTAAAATCATCAAAAATAGAAATGATAATGATTATTTAAGGGGATTTCTGTGATTTATAATGTATAAATGTTTGCTACGAAGAAAATGAAGGGTTAAGAAAATGGTCACTGATTATTCCAATTACACATGTCAAATTTTTTTTGCAAAGTTGACAAATAGAAATTTTTTATTGCAAGTTCAGTTAAGTCGTTTTTATATTTTTTTAATAAAGTGTTGCTGACTTGCACAGGCTATTGAACATTTGGAAGACGTGGGAAAAAATTAACACATTTTTTTACGGGAACCAACACTATATGCAACTCTGGGCCTAAAATTGGCATTCCCCTTTGGGGTGTTACGTATTATAACTAGGGAGCTGCCTTCTCAAAAGACTGAATCAAAATTGTAACAGATGGGGAATAGTGAAAGGAGGTAAGATAGGCCATTGCCATGCAGTGCAAACAGTACAGGTTCATATTGGCACCGAAGCAAAACTTTTTTATAACCAACTTCAAACAGAACGTTCTATATTCGTCTGTATGTATTCTTTTAAAACATTTTTTTAAACTGCAGCTCCATACTCAATCGAACATTGTGAGCATAACCCGCTTCAAGTTAATTTGATAATCTGAGGGTAATTAACTTTTAAATAGCGCGTGGATAGAAACATTTCCTTGTTTCCGATCCATTTCACTGATTAGCTTCCTTCAATCATGTATCATCACGCAGGTTACCTATTTATTGCTCTATTTACGTAGGTACAGCATAGTAGGAAGTTTTATTTAGCAACCATAGACAATGGTTTCTAAACAGCAGATAGTAAACGTCTTCGCATAGAAGACTCAGAAAGAGAAAAGAAAAAAATTAAGTTTAAACTTGGAACGTTGACTAAGATCCAGTCCTTTCAAAGTTTATTACGTATAATGCTTGCTAAACTTCTGGGCCGCCCTGAAGTTGGATTTCCGATGCGCAAAGCACGAAACGGTGCTGTTTTTATATGATATTTACTACTGCGCAGCCATTGTAGCCAACTTAAGAGCGGACTCTAGTCAACAGGAATTTGAAAAATAGGTATTTGAAGAAACTATTGCCGTCGCGTCACCTCCAACCTCACCCCGTAAAGTGCGAAAGGGACAACTGCAGCTCAGGCTGATTTTACCTACAAAAACTTTTTAACTACTAAAAAACATTTCGTATTCTGCTGTTTTCTTCATGAAAACTGGTCTGGTCTAAAAAATTCTTATATCAAAATTTAGAGGAAAAGTATATCTATGCTCCTATCATTTCCTTTTTTGTTAAAAACTTATAAATTTTGTCTGAAAGTCTTCTGAACATGGCGGTAAAAACGGGCATTTTTTTCGGATTTTTGGATTGTCATATTTCTTTTTGTGATTATGTTTTGAAAAAAGGAAATGATACAGGCACGTATTAATTAGACCAAGATTTTATGGAAAAAAATCATTGCTCTAGAGGCATTATCCACGAAGAAAACAGCAGAATGTTTTTGTATGGAGAAAGTCTCACTAGAGTCCCCTCTTAAGGGCGGCCAAGAAGTTTGGCGAGAACTATACCTACTACGGACGAGAAAAGAACTCGAACTCGTTGAATGTATGTGTTACTAATAATAGTTAAATAAGTCATGTAATTCTAACAATATGGACTTTAAAGTCTGCAAATAAAGATTATATTATTATTATTATTATTAAAGCACTCTGATATTCATTGACCCGTAAATCATATTTGTCATAACTAATCAGAGGTATCGCAGAATATTCACAACAATAATAGAATTAGGAAAAAAACCCTCTCACAACACAAACAGTGGAGTTTGACATAACAGAGACCTTACGCTACACCAGTGCCTCTAGCGGCGAATTCATACGCGGTTTCGATCAATCTGCCTAGCCTTTTCTTAAGTTTGTTGGGGTCAGCTGGATACCAGGATTTTAAATGGAGTGTCTGCCTATCTGACCTCCAAAACCCCTACCCTTGGTAAAGCTGGTTGACACACTTTCGGGATTCTGAGTACCCGCTTATTTCTACAGAACACTATCCCAATATGAAAAAACGTTCTGAATTTAGAAATATTTCGTTTTCGTTTATTAGTTTTTATTTCGTTTCCAAACATCGGTAAATATTAGATAATTACCGCGAAATCTTATGAAGATCAAATTACGTAAACCAATTAAGAACTGAATATTTGTTCTAGAACTCTGCAATTATTTATTTTACTGTTATGTTTGATATGCCGTAATAAAACACGTTGGGAATTTTCTTAATTATCCTAAGATAGTGTGCAAAAATTATGGGATTTTTCGTCGTAGAGTAAGTAGGTACCTTAAGTAGAACTCTCAATATCAAAACGTATAATAAATCTTTAGAGAAGTCGTTTTTGTACATCGAAAATATTTCCAAAAAAATATAAGCCTGGGTGATAAAGGATAAATTCCAACAGAACCCATTTTCACCAATTTTTTAATTTTTGTCTGTTTGGTAATTAGGGTAGCAAAGCCGTGGACACAGATAATTAAGGAATAAGGATAGGACCCATCTGAAGAATAATAAATTTATATTAATCAATAAATTCCTCAATAAAATACTTAATTTCCTGAGGAAAGCCTAAAGTATTAGCTAGTAAATAAAGCCAGTTATTTTTAGATAGACATAACTAAATGGAGAGCAGAGACATAATGGAGAGCAGTGGTGGCCGCGACTTACAAGTTGTAGGTTGTGGGTTCGAGCCCAGGCAGGACCTTTACTTTGTGTAAATTATTTCATCACCAGTGCTCTCAAAACGGTGAATGAAAACATCGTGAGGAAACCGGCATGTCCTAGAACCAAAAATTCGAAGACATGTGACATCCACCAACCCGCACTGGGCCCACGTGGTGGATTACGGCCCATTCCCTCTCACAGAGAGGAGGCATGTGTCCTAGCAGTGAGAACATTAATAGGCTGATGATGATGATGATGAGACATAACTAACTCATTGTCAAGGACTACGGTAACAAATTACAGTAAGAAGTCATTTCCCTGGCATTGCATGAATTGACTATAGTGTATTTGTATTTTTGTGTTACTTATATGGGTCAGGGACCTGAAATAAACGAATTTTATTTTTTTATTTATTTATAATGTATATATGTTTGCTACGAAGAAAATAGTCACTGATTATGACAATTAGAAAAAAAAAAATTGCAAGTTCAGTGTCGTTTTTATATTTGATATTTTTTTAATAAAGTGTTGATGACTTGCACAGGCTAATGAATATTTGGAAGACTTGGGAAAAATATTAACACATTTTTTTTTACGGAAACCAACACTATATGCAACTCTGGGCCTAAAATTGGCATTCCCCTTTGGGGTGTTACATAAAACAACTAGGGAGCTGGGCTCCTTCTCAAAAGACTGAATCAAAATTGTAACAGACGGGGAATAGTGAAAGGAGGTAAGATAGGCCATTGCCATGCAGTGCGAACAGTACAGGTTCATATTGGCACCGAAGAAAAACTTTTTTATAACCAACTTCAAACAGAACGTTCTATATTCGTCTGTATGTATTCTTTTAAAACATTTTTCTAAACTGCAGCTCCATACTCAATCGAACATTGTGACCATAACCCGCTTCAAGTTAATTTGATAATCTGAGGGTAATTAACTTTTAAATAGCGCGTGGATAGAAACATTTCCTTGTTTCCGATCCATTTCACTGATTAGCTTCCTTCAATCATGTATCATCACGCAGGTTACCTATTTATTGCTCTATTTACGTAGGTACAGCATAGTAGGAAGTTTTATTTAGCAACCATAGCCAATGGTTTCTAAACAGCAGAGAGTAAACGTCTTCGCATAGAAAACTCAGAAAGAGAAAAGAAAAAAATTAAGTTTAAACTTGGAACGTTGACTAAGATCCAGTCCTTTCAAAGTTTATTACGTATAATGCTTGCTAAACTTCTGGGCCGCCCTGAAGTTGGTTTTCCGATGCGCAAAGCACGAAACGGTGCGGTTTTTGTATGATATTTACTACTGCGCAGCCATTGTAGCCAACTTAAGAGCGGACTCTAGTCAACAGGAATTTGAAAAATAGGTATTTGAAGAAACTATTGCCGTCGCGTCACCTCCAACCTCACCCCGTAAAGTGCGAAAGGGACAACTGCAGCTCAGGCTGATTGTACCTACAAAAACTTTTTAACTACTAAAAAACATTTCGTATTCTGCTGTTTTCTTCATGAAAACTGGTCTGGTCTAAAAAATTCTTATATCAAAATTTAGAGGAAAAGTATATCTATGCTCCTATCATTTCCTTTTTTGTTAAAACTTATAAATTTTGTCTGAAAGTCTTCTGAACATGGCGGTAAAAACGGGCATTTTTTTCGGATTTTTGGATTGTCATATTTCTTTTTGTGATTATGTTTTGAAAAAAGGAAATGATACAGGCACGTATTAATTAGACCAAGATTTTATGGAAAAAAATCATTGCTCTAGAGGCATTATCCACGAAGAAAACAGCAGAATGTTTTTGTATGGAGAAAGTCTCACTAGAGTCCCCTCTTAAGGGCGGCCAAGAAGTTTGGCGAGAACTATACCTACTACGGACGAGAAAACCAAGTTTACATTTAAATCATATTTAATACCTTATAGCACTCTGATATTCATTGACCCGTAAATCATATTTGTCATAACTAATCTGAGGTATCGCAGAATATTCACAACAATAATAGAATTAGGAAAAAAACCCTCTCACAACACAAACAGTGGAGTTTGACATAACAGAGACCTTACGCTACACCAGTGCCTCTAGCGGCGAATTCATACGCGGTTTCGATCAATCTGCCTAGCCTTTTCTTAAGTATGTTGGGACCAGCTGCTGTATACCAGTAATTTAAATGGAGTGTCTGCCTATCTGACCTCCAAAACCCCTACCCTTGGTAAGGCTGGTTGACACACTTTCGGGATTCTGAGTACCCGCTTATTTCTACAGAACACTATCCCGATATGAAAAACCATTGTTACGTTCTGAATTTAGAAATATTTCCTTTTCGTTTATTAGTTTTTATTTCGTTTCCAAACATCGGTAAATATTAGATAATTACCGCGAAATATTATGGAGATCAAATTACGTAAGTCAATTAGGAACTGAATATTTGTTCTAGAATTCTGCAATTATTTATTTTACTGTTATGTTTGATATGCCGTAATAAAAAGCGTTGGGAATTTTCTTAATTATCCTAAGATAGTGTGCAAAAATTATGGGATTTTTCGTCGTAGAGTAAGTAGGTACCTTAAGTAGAACTCGCAATATCAAAACATATTATAAATCTGTAGAAAAGTCGTTTTTGTACATCGAAAATATTTCCAAAAAAATATAAGCCTGGGTGATAAAGGATAAATTCCAACAGAACCCATTTTCACCAATTTTTTAATTTTTGTCTGTTTGGTAATTAGGGTAGCAAAGCCGTGGACACAGCTAATTAAGGAATAAGGATAGGACCCATCTGAAGAATAATAAATTTATATTAATCAATAAATTCCTCAATAAAATACTTAATTTCCTGAGGAAAGCCTAAAGTATTAGCTAGTAAATAAAGCCAGTTATTTTTAGATAGACATAACTAAATGGAGAGCAGAGACATAATGGAGAGCAGTGGTGGCCTAGTGGTATCGGCCGCGACTTACAAGTTGTAGTTTGTGGGTTCGAGCCCTGGCAGGAGCTTTACTTTGTGTAAATTATTTCATCACCACTGCTCTTAAAACGGTGACGGAAAACATGGTGAGGAAACCGGCATGTCCTAGAACCAAAAATTCGAAGACATGTGACATCCACCAACCCACACTGGGCCCACGTGGTGGATTACGGCCCATTCCCTCTCACAGAGAGGTGGCTTGTGTCCCAGCAGTGAGAACATTAATAGGCTGATGATGATGATGATGAGACATAACTAACTCATTGTCAAGGACTACGGTAACAAATTACAGTAAGAACTCATTTCCCTGCCTAGGCGAAGCTGACTTACAGGTCAGACTCCAGGTACAAAACATACAAATATATAAATCGACCCGTCGCGTCGACGGCTTCAGTCAGCCTTAATGCTAACCCGCAACTTAAACAAGTTATAAACTTTACTGCAATAACCGTAAATAGCAACAACATTGAACCGTCAAAAAACATAATATGAATGGCCGAAAATATTTATCTTTAAGGGCCTACATACGCTTTAGTGCCGTAAAACGGTAACTTTCTAAAGCATACTCCTTAGTAACGGCTAGGTTAAAAGTTTTGAAAAAAATTTTTTTTGTCATTGATACATAATTTTGGTGTTTTCGTGTAACTAATAGTTTTGCTTTAAAAAAATAATTAACAACACGATATTTTTTCGCAACTTTTGGAAACTCCTCCAAAACGACTCGGATGTTTAATAATATTTTTACACAGAAAAATTGATGGCTGGAATTTCTTCATAACTAACATAGCATATGTAAATCAAATAATATTTTGCAAACCAAACTGTTCAAAAGAAGTACGGCCAGTACTGCGTTAACATTGGGGCGTATATATCGCCTTAACGAAATCTCTACATCTCAGCGTCCACGGTCCACCCTTCCAAACGCAATCGCGAGTTTATGTAACATATAATTATCGATTACTTTCACATTGAAAGTTCTCCAAAGGCGAGAACCATAAAGTATTGAAAAAACAAACGAGCAATTACTCTTAAAAGCGGCGATAATCGATTATAAGCTTTATGTCCTTTCTGAGTCAAGTGCTCGCGGTGAAGGAAAGCTGACGACCACCGGAGCGAAGGGCTTTGCTGCAATAAAGCATAATATCGATTCAAGTTGTAAATGATATACAACACATCCAGATATTTTGCATTGAACTGTGAAATAACGCTTCTGGATGACAATTTATATCTCATCCATATTACATTTATATTTTATGACCTACGAGTCCTGCGGAGGTATGAAACTGTAAATTTGTATCTTAATTTAAATAGACGCATTTCTGCTGGGCAACGGCATATTATGCAAGAACAATACGACAAAATAAAATCGTTTCGAATAACGCATTGGAAATGGCGAAGATATCTTAGTTATTCAGATTAACAAGAAACATTCAGTGGAACGATCGGCTGTTAATAATACTTGTTTAAACAATGAGATAATGATAATAAAAACAAAAAGTAAAATTGCATTACCTACTGGCCAATGTATAGTCATTATCCAATAATATCAACTGATACAATGACACTAAATTGGTTCCGTTCCGATTGCATAATAAAATACATATGGCTGCCGTGTATTGGCGCCAATCACCCAATCACCCCACTACATTCCAATTTCAAAAGTTGCTATGTAAACAAGTTGTTAGTGGCCAGTGTTGTCCGCAGTTCCGTGTGGAGCGGAAGCGATGCTAGGTGCGCAAACTACATAGGAGTGCTGCGAATCTATGTGCATCAGCTTTCATTTCTCCGAAGAGCCCCGGGCCGCAAAAAGTTGCGGAACCACTGTCCGTCGTGGCGGGTCGGCCCGCCTTGTGGGAGTGACGAGTTGCAGTGTGAAGTCGATACGATACGAAAGTTTTATATGAGAGCCTCTGAGGTCAATGTCCGCAAATCCGGAATAAACGATAAAATCCTAATTTGGTCTGCTGACCAAATATAGCCTGAAGTGCAAAAGGCCAATCAATCTCTTCATTTACTTGGATTCTATAGATCTTAAACCTCTTGTCATGTAAAGAGGTCAAACGAATCAGCAAGCCGCGTAGAACAATGTTCTTTACTTTAAAAACAATGCTTCACAAAATTATGATCATTAAAATTAATGATCCAGTAGGCATGTTCTACATACTAAAAACTGTTTTGATAGACATCAAAATAACGCATGCGAACGCGATCATTAATCTTTTTTCTGACCTATTCAAGATCATTATATAATGCCATGGCCAGCACATCCCGTGAACCGTTCATTAAACAAATTAAAGTCAATAAACAAGAATTAAATTAAACGATCTTGCCGTGAAACAATGGAGCTGTGCTACGGGAAAGTGAAAGGGCACGGATTCACCGGCGCGGGAGTGGTTATAGCATCGCTGCAGCGTCGGCGAGGCCTTTGAACGTAAACGCACGCGCGCACCGTGCGAACCAACCTCATTGGGTCACCGATGGTAATACACCTGACACCTGTCAAATAAACTTGTCAAAATGACGTTTTGTGTATGGATGAACGGTATTGTCACGTGCTCGCGGTGAACTCTGGTTAAAGTAATGATAATGAGGGTCTAGAGAGTGGTTGGTGCATATATACAACTTTTTAGGGCTTTCAGCCACAATACTTATTTATATCTTCAAGAAGCTTACTGTGGCCAGAAACAATTTGCAATAGACTGTGTAGAGATGAAAATAAGATGCTATCGACGTTGTTGTTTTTTGGTGTTGTGTTGTTGAACGGATGCGTGACGTGGCAAAAATAAAATCGTTTTACTTCTTTCTTTCCAATTGGGTGAACACCGCTTATTAGTACCTACGTTGAATCTTCTCGATACGGTCGTTATACAACACGAGAAAAGCGATGCCATAACCAGGCATAATATGCCACTTGTCAAAGTTACTAATTAGTGGGCACAATATTCACACTTCCTGACAGAATCGATTATGTAACTCGAAGACAGACATGTCGCTTCCGACTTACCTAATGATTAAATGTTTGGGCCACACTGTCACTAAGTTATTACCGCTACTAGATAATTAGTATGAGGCTTCATGAGATGTTTAACAAGTAAAATTTCAGAATTTAAAAAACCCCCGACACATTTATCTTGCGAAAACACCCTGATTCAAACAGTAAAACGCCCATAACATTTGAATGGCTGAACCGATTTTATTCAAACATAGCTAAGAACACTCTCGACAAAATCACCTTTCAAACAAAAAAAACTAAATCAAAATCGGTTCATCCGTTTAGGCGCTATGATGCCACAGACAGACACACAGATACACAGCAACACACGTGAAACTTATAACACCCCTCTTTTTCCAGCGGGGGTTAAAAAGCTTCGTTTAGGTAGTTGAATACATTTTCTTTGCGCGAAATGGTCGTTCTGTGAAAAATTTCGAGAGTTGAAAACTAAGATGAATGGAGTCCTAAATTTGACAGATGGTGGATATCCATGCATGGCACTATTAAGTATCTACCTACTATATTTACCATCCATGACACGCAAAACAAGTGTGTCATACAAAAACAATGCAGTAGTTTGAGATTGACAAAAACCTACTTTAACTTTTTTGCCCTTCATGCATCTTTGAAATTAAAATCGCATGAACTTTACACCGTGGTAGAACAACGGAATTAACTTCAAATTACAAACGACCTTGACAATATGTGAAGTAATTTGAAATGGTTAAGGAAATTAAATAATACTAGCGTTTTTGCTATAATACATCGTTTTAATTGAGGATGTGCTTTAGGATTCGGTGTGTGAAGAGGATTGTGCAGTATTTTGTTTATTGAAGCTTCTGTATTTATTGAATTGCTACTGTTCGTTACAGTATAACATAATGAGAATTAGGGAAATGTTTTAGGTTTGCTAACAGCTTCCATTTCCTAAACTTCGTCTTACACCATCGTCAAATGTCATCGCGACAATGAACGTCAATGACAGTGTCAATGATATTCAAATAAACAGATACGTTATACACTCACAAAACAATTGAAAAAAGTGTTCCGCGCAGCAGCGGCAGCACACATACACACTTTTCACTCATCCGACATTTCATGCGCCATGCGTGACATAAATTAAAGACTAAAGTTCACAATTGTGTCCTCAAAGTCAAAGTCAAAGTCAAAATATATTTATTCAATTAGGCCAATAAACGGCACTTTTGTACGTCACAAAAATTAAAATTTACAAGTAATAAAAATAAAAAATATTCTACCGTGCATTCGGAAAGTAGATTGTTATGGAGAAGAACGCACAAGAAACTCCAAGAACGCACAAGAAACTCCATCCGCCTATTCGAGTCTTCACAATGCGCGCGCTTATAACATATCTGTTTATTTGAACATCATTGGACAGTGTCCTTAACTAACAATTTGCACTATGCACAGTTCGATATCATAGAATCCCGGTATAAATTGACAACAAAATCTGGCCATAAGAGCTTTTCTTAGTATGCTCTATGATACAGGTTACCACCATATTTAATTTAATTTGATATTGCCTGCAGTACATAAGTATCAGTAAATATATAGTAACTCTAAGTGGGATGCTAACAAAATCCTTTCTACGAAATATATTAGAAAGATACTACAGTACGTCTCGCTGGCAGGTAGCACTCTCGCTTGACATAATTGTCCTCAGGTACCAGGCAAACATAGAAACTAGCGAACATCTCCTAACGAGCTGAACAAACGTGAGGCCACGTACTTATCAGCTTGCCGTTAGTACGAGGCAATAAAGTTATTGTGTTTGAAAAGAGTAAAGATTAGGAGCCACGAAAGGTTAAGAATGATGATGTTTTCGAAAATACTTAATAGGCAGAGAGAAATAAATTCTTATTCGAAATCAATATATTGATATTCTTTCTGCATTCATTGCACAAATTATAAAAAAAATAAATGAAAAAAATATAAACACACTTACTTACTTCTAATTCACTTTGTTGAATCCTAAGGGTCAAGCTATGTTTTATTTCCAACTAGCTGACCCGGCAAACTTTGTTTTGCCATAAAAAGACCAAACATTTATCTACCCTACTCTACCCTACCCTACCCTACCCTACCCTACCCTACCCTACACTACCCTACCCTACCCTACCCTACCCTACCCTAACCTACCCGACCCTACACTAGCCTACAATACTCTACCCTACACTACCATACCCTACCCTACCCTACCCTACCCTACCTATATAGCCTATGTCCTTTCCCAGGTCTCAAACTATGATCATACCAACTTTCATCTAAATCGGTGCAGCGGTTTAAGCGTGAAAAGGTAACAGACAGACAGACAGACAGAGTTACTTTTACATTTATAATATTAGTATGGATAAACGTAATTTTTCAGGTAACGAGAAACATAACGAGTTTTAAATAGTATTATTAGTACGTATACCCACAAACTGCCCATTTCAATGACATTGACGTTGAAACATAAACAAGCACAGAAGACACAGAAAATACAGTTACCGTTTGTCTATGATGGAGTTCCTGATTCCTGAAAATGATGCCCATTGTTCTATAAATAGTTCTCTTATAATTACAATACCTTCCTATTAAATACAGTCAGCATGATGGACATCGAACAGCATAATATAACAATAGGTACCTACTTACATATAAACTACTAACTACTAAACTAAAGTACTAAAGGCTCAGCTGGCAGCCAAAAAGCTGCGGATCCCTGCAAAGGTGAGAACGTAATTTACGCCGGAACAGCTGCTCAGCTTGTACCAAGCGCAAATTCGATCATGCATGGAGTATCTACTGTTCTCATCTCTGGGACGGATCTGCCAAATACCAGCTTGATGCACTAGAGTCGATCGAAATGCGGGCCAAAAGGCTCATCGGCAATAAGGCGCTGGTCTAGTCAAAGCTCCAGAGTCTTGAACAATCTAATTCCACCTAGCCCGTTTTATTATCGGACTATTATACCAGACGTACGGCGATGCCCCATCGATACATGGTAGACATCCCACCCATAGCACTAAACGTTTTGGGAACACTTATATTATGCGTACAGCTAAGGAGTGGCATTCCCTGCCGGATTCTGTTTCCCGACAGCTACAATCTGGGGATCTTTAAGTCAAAAGTGAATAGGTTACTTCTAGACAAGCGTGTTTCACCGTCGACCACATCCTCGCTTACCATCAGGTGAGATAGTTAGCTAGATATAAAAAAAACAGTATTTTCTACTAATTAAATTATATTAAAATAGTCTATAACTCAACCATCAAACGCCTAGACTACATCTTATCAATCTTCTTTGTCTATTGAGACGGTTGTGTGATGGACGCAAAAGATAAGCATTGTTCGTCATCAGCCGCTTGTCATTTAGCGTCAATTAGACAAACGTAGACTGTCTTTAAAATGATTTGAGATGAATGCGATAAAATTCTATAGAATGTGAAGCTTTGTCTTTATTTGGCCGTAGACTGTCTTTACTGGTCAAGAAAAAAAAACAAAAGAGGATACATTCCATTTTATTTATTATAATAAGATCTGAATATAGGTAACGGTCAGAAAAAAAATAAGCAAGAAAGAAACAAAAGATTTTCTGAATAGGTTCATTAGAATGCAAAATACACGTTTTTATTGAGTCATTAAAATAGACATCGTTTCAAGATTTTGTCTTTTTTTAATACAAAACGTTACTGAGTAATCTAGTTTTTGCAAAACAACATTTTAATTACAACAATTAAGTTTGCCAGTTTATTAAAACTAAACGATGAAGTAACTAGTGCTGTATTTTCAAAACTACTCGCTATGTACGAATTTCTTTAGAGCACCTGAAGGATGCCAGTATAGTTCTCGCCAAACTTCTTGACCTCCCTGAAGTTGGATACAATGGCTGCGCAGTAGTAAATCCCATACAACAAAAAATCAAAAAACCTGACTACTAAAAATACATAAAACAAGAAGAAATCATGCTGTGCTGTCGCAGGATATTATTATTCGCGAGCTAGCTGACCAAAACGAGATGTATCCCAACTGTGGTGTATCAAAACTGAATGATGTATTTCTTCAAAAAGCTTTCATATTACATAGTGAATAGTTGATAAGATTTGACACACAACATGCAAAATTCTAAACTCAAAATAAAATTATTTATATGAAAGTTATAAAAGTGTTCGCAGGAAGGTTCGCAACATATTTAATTTCTATTCGAAATTGAAATTATTCATTCAAATGAATAATTTAACACCAGAAACTAAAATAAAAATTGAACACCAGATCAATCTGGTGTTCAATTTTTATTTTAGTTTCTGAAAGATTTTATTCTCGTTAGCCTCTTTTTAGAAAATGTGAAACCTTGCAAATAAGTGCCCGAAAATAATTTTCTATTCCAAATTAAAATTATACTTTCCATAACTGGTGTTAGTTATTAAAAAACAATATTAAAACTCTTATTTTCGTCAGTTTACAATTCGTAAAAACCTTGCAAAGTGCTTACATCAATAAATGTTTAAATAGTTGAGGAAATATTTCACATTCTTAATAATATATCTGTCGTGTGCACGTAAATTATAATAATACCGGTATCGTGGACAGCAAAGGTGCCCCAGTTGTAACTAGTTCCAGTTTGAACTAGAAAATTAGTCGGTAATGCCTAATCTAAAGCTGCAAAGTACTTGAAAGTTGAATGTACGTGTCACACTGCAAAGCGACAGTTTTGTGGTCAAAAGCTACTGCAAGCTATACTATGCTTGCAATATCTCCTTATTCCACCCTGATAGTATTTTTCAAAAAACAAAAATCACGTAAATTTTCGTCCTCTGCATTGCCTCCTATGCTACTCCTGCTCTAATTGACCTCATGCTTTCCTCATCTATTATGTCTACTTCTAGAGCTTTAAAAAGGTTTTGTTGTGTCCCACAGCCGGGTACGCACTGTCAAAACTCTGCATAGAATGGACTGAGGAATAGTTAATTGCTTTTTGATCTGAATTAACCCACATACCTGATGTCTTGTTAAAAGAAGTCTTATTGTGACACTTTTGCAGAAAAGTTCTAAGGCCATAAGCTTTTCTGACGTTTCGGGTGGTAAGTACCTCAAAATAGTGTTTGGTATCATTTCTAGAGCCAAGCAACACTATGTCCAACAGACTTTACAATGATTTACGTCGGAATGAGCAAACTTAGCTATAAAACCGTTTAAATTTTCGACATCGCGTGTGTGGACGATAGTTTTGCCGGCACTCGATCGTTTTAGTGCGATTATTATTCACAGGGGAATTTTCAGTTAATGACGTTAATGTATTTGCTATGTTTAGCAAAGAACATAGTTATTTCAGTTAGGAAGTAGAGTTAACACATTTGGCTGCCTTTATACTTAGTACTTACTAATTCCATGCTTTAAATTAACGTTTATTTCAGACTTTCTGTCCATAGACACAATTACAACACATATAACGAAATATACAAAAAAAAAAAAACACTTAATAAACAATAGAAAATACCTACAACGAAGAAAACAGTTACAACACATAAAAAAAATAATAAGATATCAGTGACAATACAGAAGATAGGTTAGAGCTTTGGCATAGAATAAACTTTTCTGGAAAGCAAAAATCGCAATTCTTATTTTGAATTTTAGCACCGTCAAAGTTTTCAGCCAGTATGTCTAGCAATAAAACCTTTTTCCAACACCTTGACTCCACCGCAAAGTTTTGCCAAGTTAACCAGACGCAGTGCCCGACAAGCACGTTGCGTCAAACTTTCTTCAAGAAAACTTCTTGACATTGAAGATAAACTTATCAGTGAGACGGAGGATGGCGTGACAAACCCTCATAACAGTCAAAACTGAAGGCGGAGTGTTATGTGTAAGATGTTAAGGACGCGAACCATCACCTTGTCTCCTGGCTTTGGAAATAATTCGGTTGTGTAACTGTCAAGACATTAAAATAAATTTTTTTTTTTAGTAAACTTCCATAAAGTTTTCAGAAGCACTTTTGTTGCTTACGCCATGTTGTTAAGATAAATTAGGTTTTTCGGATGGTTTTCTATTAAGGCGGTACCCTGACCAAAAAATCAGCATGAAATATGAGCATTCCTATTAGTTGTTGTTAATGTATTTTTATTAGTTGATATTTCTTTTTAAATAACGAGTAGATAGCTCCTAAAAACAGCACGAAAAACGGCTAGCGCGGCGTTTTTTGTGGTACCGCCTTAATCCATAGGTAGTAGTAGTACAAAGATACGATTCTAAAATGTTAATAGGTACATTAAACTACTTATACTGTTATTATATAATGGACAGAAAAATTAAAACGATAAATTCCTTGAGCTCTACCTACATCATTCTTAAATCTACATAATCATTGTAATTTAAAGCATAATCTCACGTGAATCAGAGTTATTTAAACCTGATATTAAATCTTTATAACACGTAACAGCATAAAAGGTGGTGTCAAGGCGAATGTCGGCACCTACCCTTATCGGACGCGGCACGCTACGCCTTATGTTCTTAATAGCATCATTAAAACTATAATTTGAATTGTCTATTGGGTTGGCGCGATTCCATTTACTGAATTTAAAATTGGAACAGGTATTTGAAAATCTGTCAAAATCTTTCAGCACATAAACTTAAATAAGCTCTTACGTGGATTTGCAAATAAATGATTTTGTCTTTGAAAAAAAAAACAGATAAAGAATTTTTACAAGCAATGTATGAATTTTAATTATATAATTGGCGGCTAGGTTTTTGTACTGCATATTATGATAAAATAATTAAAACTTTTTCATAATAGTTGGGTGCATGGTTCATATTTATTAAATCGTTTATATTAGGCAGGAAATATGACTTGGTACAATAAATATTGAGGAAATCAATGATATTCAAATAAACAGATATGTTATAAGCGCGCGCATTGTGAAGACTCGAATAGTAGACAATTGTATGATTTAGTATTTAGTTTATGTCACGCATGGCGAAGAGCGATACGCTTTGTTGAAAAAAAAACAAAATTAAAAAAATGCCATCGTGTGTATTTAGAAAGTGTACCAATTATAATACCAAATTACATAAAACAGAAGGGATCTCATACCATATGTAAATACGCAATACACCTCAATTTACTAATTTATTTCAATTTTTTTTCCTAATTTTCTGATAATTGGAGGTTACAAAAAGAAAAAACATTGGTTGTCAGAATAATGTTTGTTTACATTCACACGCAAGTGACAAACACTAGCTGTCTCTTTTTTTCTTGTTTGTTTTATCAAGCCATCCCTTTCGACATTGTAGTGAAATGTCAGATGAATGAAAAGTGTGTATGTGTGCTGCCGCTGCTGCGCGGAACACTTTTTTCAATTGTTTTGTGAGTGTATAACGTATCTGTTTATTTGAATATCATTGGAGGAAATTCTTCAAGAATTCAGGAAATGTTTTTTTGCTGCAGCTACTGCGTGTATTTAAATGATTTTATGTTAAGTCAGAAGTTTAGTTCTCACATTCCATTGTTTCCTCAGCTGAATCCGGTAAGACTGGAAGCCGACCCCAACAACAATTGGGAAAAGGCTGGGCAGATGATGATTCCATTGTTAACGATTAGTTTTTTTTTCTTACGCAAACATATAGGAGTGAAACATGCCTAAACAGAAACTTAAAAAAAATAGAAATGTATAATTACCTATTTCCAAAATCGAGCACTGTGGTCTATTATTTTGATATTGGGGTTCAAATCTGAATCATCATCATGTCAGCCGAAAGAAGTCCACTGCTGGACATAATATGCCACCCACAAGCGTCACCATACTGATCGGTCCTGTGCGTTTCGCATCCAACGGACTCTGAATACTGTGAGATCGAAAATTTATTACGATTTGTCCTAAACTCCAATCCCAAAAAAAACCTATTTACCATTTAACATCAGTTAGTCTTTGTTTTCTTATTAATTAATATAACCACAATTGAGAACGCACTCAACGCCTAGACATAGATACATTTATTACGAACATTATGACGTAATGTAGACAGAATGAGAGCAACGAACCGCAACAAGGTACCGGATGCGGCTAAACTGCCTCCTGCAGTAATTATCATGATAAAATAATTAAAATAACAACATTTAATTTATATTAAGGACAATGCATAGCGGTCAGAAACACTGCGATTTTTTTTAAGAAATTAACTGTCAACTTGAATTTGACAGTTATGTTTTCTATTGAACTGAAGTTTTCACGCGTAACTTTCGTGAATTTTTTGTAATCCTTAATTGTATAATCATATTTTTGGAAACTTATAACTGTAACTTTTAATATTTTTTATAAGTACCTGTAATTTGATAGAGAAACTCCATAGAATTTGCAGAAGTTTTCTTGACGGTAGTCAATACTCGGGCAATCATCAAAATTTATAGTTGTACCTCTTTTGCTACTTACCAGGCATCCACAGCTGCTCAAGAGATCTCAATTACAAAGCACAAACTTCCTGACATTGGGAACCATAGCCAGAAACTCGCGTACCACCTCCATGCTTGCAATCCACAGACTAATCGGATCGGAAATCAGTCCCAACAGCAAAATAAAAAGAACGATGCCATTTAAAAAGGTTCAATTGAATCGTTTATCTGTGGTTACTGAACTGAGGGCCCTCCGCCATTTTTTTCCGGTCATGCCTTCCGACTATTTCGTTATTTCCAGAGCATTCGTGATCGTCTTATATAACAATTTATTTACAAATATCTTTCCAGAAATAAAAGTCCTCGTACATGGATAATGTTATTCCTAAATCGGAGAAGTATTTTTAGAAAAAAAGAAAATATCTAGACTTATTTTTGTTACCTACCTAATGGTTTCTCGGCACATGAGGTTGATCGCTTTCATAAACATAATAGAATGCTACAGTTCAATAATAGTATCACACAAGCCGTTCTGTGCCAGATATGGGTTTCCCTGTCGGCAAAGTCCGTATGGCTCCTGAGGCCCTCACCTACAGGCCTGATTACATCTCCCGAGTAGAGTCGCGAGACAGTGTCCTCGGCCGAGCACTCGGTAACTCGGTATGTATAAACACATGGCCGAGTGCTGGGCCGAGAGGGAGTCACTCGGACCCCGTTCTATTTTTCCGAGTATCCACGTCTCCGCTTCCCCGCCCTGTCTCACTAACACGCACTCGGTGACTACTCGCCACTCGGTGCGTAGGCATCATTTTGAACGCGAATTTTGCTGCTGGGTTTTAAACTGAACTAACTGACTGTCTCGCTGCAACTTCAAAAATACGTGTAAACACTCACTCGGCCACAGCACTGTCTCGCCACTTTACCCGGTAGGTGTAATCAGGCTGTATGGGATGAGTTTCCAAAAAAAGGATGATCATACAACTTAGGGATTCTGAAACATTTCTCCGACATTCGTTTCGCCGTTGACCGGTTCATCGACAGAACGATTCACTTTTCATTTTTTCATTGTGTTGTTGTTGTTTGTGTTGTATTGTATTTTGTGTGTTTTTTAACAATAAACGGAAACAAATTACCTGTCGATTACCTATGTTTCATACCCCAGGGGCAGAAGAACAGTTGTGTCGGTGAAATCGTTCGCCGGTGAAAGGTTCTATCGATGAAATTTTCAAAAGTGAATCGTTCTGTCGGTGAATCGTTCGTCATTGAAACGTTCTATCGGTGAAAAAAATGAAAAGTGAATCGTTCTGTCGGTGAAAAATTAAAAGTGAATCGTACTGTCGGTGAACCGTTCAACGGCGAAATGAATGTCGGAGAAATGTTTCAGAGTCCAGCTTAGGCTTAGGTTTTTCTAAAATCAAGTCTAAGTACCAAATACCAACTTTCAAGTTTCATAAATGACGACCTTTCTCACAAACCTTTTATCCTCTTTAACCCCTTTATCGGGTCGATTTTCAATAGTCTTTCCTTAGTGCTAACCTTCTTATATATACAGAACACTTTTGTAAAATTTCATGTTTCTTGAACCAACGGTTTAAGCTGTACCAGTGGTGTCTCATCCCATACAAAGAAACCGTGCCGACGACGTACTGTACTGATTATTTTTTTGTACATCGATCGCATTCGGTTCCGTTCCACGGATATAGATTGTGATCCATCTATCGCCGTGGAACGGAACCGAACGCGATCGATTTACAAAAAAATATCGGTATAGAATAGAATATACTTTATTGTACACCATAAAAGTTACACATCTATTTAATAAATCAAATCAGATGAAAAACGCTAGTTACGTCGGCACGGTTTCTATGTATGGGATGAGGCATCTGTTTGCTAGTATTATATTATCTGTGGCTGTGAGTTATGTATTACGGAATTAATTTAGTTTATTATGTAAGTAAAAGATAGGGATGTGCTTCTATAACGTAATTAGTATAATATTCACAGATAAAATTTATGGGTCCTTGTCCAAAATAGCTAGCTGTTTTTTTTTAAATCTTTTGTCCAACGAATCTTTGATAGAGCCGTTTTTCACACGATTAAAGGGTCACTGAACTTATTTAAGCGAATCGTAGACTTTTTTGCAAAATCTTCACATAAGTTTATAATTTTTTTTAGGATATTCACATAGTTGAAGTAACGCTACTTGTAAATTAGGTACAATTTTAGTACCATTTTATGTTTAAGAAAGTCACATTGCATGTAAGGACTTTGACCTTCACCTTGCAAATTAACAAATGTTAATTACTGCGGCAAAATTTTCTATCTTAAAAACTTAAGCTTCTTTTCTTCGCAACAAGGTAAATAGTTAGATATCTATTTGTTGAGGGTAATTGCCATCAACAACACTATGTTGGAATATCGTTTACCTATGTGTGTAGGTCTGAGTATGTTGTTAATGTTGTTGTTGTTGTGTTTGTTGTTATTGTTTTTTGATGTTGTTGTTGTTTGTATGTTGTTGTTGACCTTACATGCCACCGCCATGGAAAGTGATAGTGGTCCAAAGCAATCTTAGTTGAAATTAAAACATTCTTTATGTTTCAAAAGTTCCATTCATGTTTCGCAAATCGAGTCATTTCTTCAAGAACATTTAAAAAAAAAAAATCAGAGACCAATGTCATCAAACTCTCAAGATTGCTTATTTATATAATTAAAAAAATATCAAGAGGATTTAAAAACACACTTTTTTGCAAATACCCTTTAGTCGACGAAACGTCGGTCTATAAAACTTTAAAAAACCAATCAATCGTATAAAATCTACACTTTTATAGATATACACTCTATAACAAATATGACTCAGCGCATACATCGGAAACCTTCACTAACGACTGGCCACTAACCCAACAAAATAAATAAATAAAAAGTAAAAAGTAAATGATATCGCTTTCTCCGCGAGTTTGAAACAAAACCTGTTTGGAAGATATTATAGGTTATTGTCATAGGTTATGTCGAACATAGCTTTTATTTTATCTATGGTACGGTGTCGACACGCCCTAGAAAAGGTCCTATATAAAGAACCACAGAGTAAAGAACCTTCCTGAAGACGTAAATCATAGATACTTGTCAAAGCTATAAAGACTTCAGGGTTGAGTGACACTTGAAGTGTTTCCAGCCAGTAGGTACGAAAAAGATTTGGTATTCTTTCGTACGATGAAGGTTGAATATCGTATTAATAGTCGCGTCGGAACTGAATACGGAATCGGAAGTTCTATTTTTGTCATCGAAGGCAAGCAGCCCGCAGTACGGAGTTTCTAGAAACGTCTAGACTTTATATCAATTCAAAAACTAAACAAAACTAAGTCGAGTCGCTGAGTTACAATTAAAAGCTGCCAGAAAAAACCTTTTAGCTGGATTTGAACACTCGTTTTATTTTATTTTTTAAATATAGGCATAATTTTCTATTCTAGCGCTTGACGTAGGTACGTGACGTTTATAAGATAGGTACCTAAGTAGCTACTCACTGAATTTGATGCCTTAGAAACACGTCTGATTTCCAATAGATACCTAAATAGGTCACCTAAACAGCATAAAAAAAACAAGATGTCTACGTCTTTTTATGCTGTGGTCCTACATTCAGATGTAATTAAAAGACATAATCATTTTGGCAAGTCATTAAATCTTTTTGAGGTGCCATAGAGGCATAGAGGTCATGAATTCTCGATATGCTCAATTAATATTTCTCTCAATAGTATCTCGTTTCTAAGTGGGCTATTTATATAGAAAAAACCGGCCTAGTGCGATTCGGACTCACGCACGAAGGGTTCCCTACCATTATCGCAAAAAAACGGCAAAAAAACACGTTTGTTGTATGGGAGCCCCGCTTAAATATTTATTTTAATATGTTTTCAGTATTTGTTGTTATAGCGGCAACAGAAATACATAATCTGTGAAAATTTCAACTGCCTAACTATCACGGTTCATGAGATACAGCCTGGTGACAGACAGTCGGACCGCGGAGTCTTAGTAATAGGGTCCCGTTTTTACCCTTTGGGTACGGAACCCTAAAAACAACGAGGTATTTTACCTACTACTTATTTAGTTGCTAAGTGAAAGAAGCAAGTTATAATAATAATGTTTCCCAGCGAGATTTTACCAATAGTAGAAATAAAAACATGGCGATATTTTACTTTAGCTACCTACATAGTACCTATGGAACTTTAAAATTTGATTATATCACGGAGTAGGTTAAAAGATCACAGAGATATAAATAGGACACCGTTGTCAGAAAGAGATACTATCGTTAAAGGATTAATTTAAGGAAAAAAAATAAGTTTTTGTGGCAAATAAACGCTTGTCTTTCTTCTTTTAGATAAACATACTTGTCAAACGTAAGTTCGTGTCGCGACCAGACGCATGACAGACTGAGTTGAGTAAGTGGAGTTCACTCAAGCTGGTCAGCTTGTGTTTGTATTGCGCAGACGTTGGTAAAACGTAACTATTTTAGTATATAAACATCATTGGTGTTACCCTATATGCTTTTGTAAAAGTCGTGGAAACGAGTCGCAACGTTTTCTAACACCATTTATGTCAAGATAGTAAAGATGTGTGTTTGCGCACATTTCTAATCACAACTTTTCTATGTTTTAAGTAAAATAAATGTCCCTTCTTATTCAAACCTTTTGAAATAGACATAATCCTCGTCTAAGCTTAAGAGTAAAGTGAATATTTTGTACTTATGCAGAGAAATTCTAATAATCATTATTGCAATAGAAGAAAATCAGTTTCTACAAGATCGATTCAACATTCAAAGTATTCAGGATGTTAAATTCCATCATCGAATGATCACAAAAACAATGTTACAAACACTAATTATAACCAGTAAAAAAAAAACAAATCATTGACAAAAAAAAAACAAAGTATGAAATGAACACTCCAATTTTAATTGACACATACACAAAAGCACTTATTTACGTCAAAACAATTAATTGGATACTTGATAGATGACCAAATCATTACACAATCATGTCTAAAATATTTAACAAAGGTCAATTCAATGGAAAAGGTCAATCAACCCACTTCAAATTATTGTAAACTGACATGTATAAAAAAATTAAACAGTATTGTTTTTGTAACTATCTTGAAATTAATGACCATAGATCTATTATTTATTGCATTGTCATTTTAAATTTAGAATAATATCGTTTTAATACTGAAAAATTGTAAGCAAAACATGAAATATAGAATCGTTATCTATGAATATTTTTATGTGAATTCCATTCCGTATTTCAGTCTGGTCTGTATTTTATATCTTACGACAACTTTTAAACATTATATTTAAAAGGAAACTATCAATTCAAATAAATATATTTTTTAAAAATCCAAAATAAACTTCAAGATTGGTGAGTTAATTCACTGATGGTGTTAAATCAAAGGTGTAAACAGTGAACTTAATAAATGTTCCTCAGGCAATTTCCCGGGGCCAATGGCCTTTGAATCCACCCCCATATCAAGAGTTAGAAACTATTTTCAATAGTGTAGAGCCATTTCAACACCTCACTACACTTTTATGTTGTTCCCCTAAATGTTGTTTCAAACTTATATGAGGCAATGTCACGATATCCTTTCAGTTTTCCATTTTAGTATTTCAGATGGCAATAAATCCAGAAATAGGTACTAGAGCTAGTTTTGTCAAATGTTTTTCCGATTTTAAAGGTCAACAAACTTCCTAGCTTTGGTAATATAGAATTAATATTTGTTTCGAGATATTTACCATGTATATTTTGATTTTGGTTGAGAGCTCGATATTTCGGCAGCGTTACAAGCGCCATGATCACGAGAACTGATCATGTACTATCAAAATACACATGGTAAATATTCCGAAACAAATATTAATTCTAATGATTGTGACCATGTCAGCTTAAAAACTTATTTTGGTAATATAATCAGGTTTTAAGGGGGTTTTTACACATGCAGAATTACTTAGTTTTTGAATTCCAATAATGAATTTTACAATCTAATCACTTCTGAAATCTGTGCGGTTTATCAATTCTAGTTGAATCGAAATTTTGTGATGTGTGTTCAAAACAAATGTATATTCATGTAGGTGGGCTAATCTATTTTTCTAGACCATTTACAAGTACTAAATAATGGCAGCTTTTAAAAAGAAGAACAGTGTTGTTCAACTTAATAAATAAATTAATCATAAAAGTTAAAAAAAAAGTATTATTGGACAGGTTTTTGTCCGTTGTAAAGTAGAATGGCACAGGTACCTTCGAGTATCCACATATTTACCTATTTATATAGGTAGAAATTAAACAAAATATTTCAACCAAAAATCAACCAATCACATGCAAGATAGAAGACGCGATGTGGATTTCCGTCTATGTCATTGGTCGTTTATTCATACTCTTTTTCCTTTGCTTTGCCGAATTCATCACGCAATATGGTTGCAGGAAACACAGACTACGGCAGGAAATTCCACTCATTAGCTGTACGCACAATGAAAGTATTCCCTTATTTCATACATTTGGGTGGTAACTGAGAATGAACCTTCTGTCCCTTCCTCTTCTCTGTTACAAGCGTGACACTGGCACCCGCACCCGCCGCTCGAACGACGCCATTAATTAATAAAATTATTTCACGAGTCAGTGAAATTATGTCCGCTAATTAATTACTTAGCGTTGAGACAGTGGGCAGCTTTGTGTGATGGGAATATGAAAGCTATGTGTACTTTTGTCCCTTGTGGAGTCGTGGGTGTATTGGTGAATACATGGTTTTTGAAAGTAGAAGTGTAATGGTATCATTATGCCTCATGAGACTTCTACTTTCAAAAATAACGTGGGTGTTATGGCCATCCTCCTATCTGGCCAGCGCCAATTATACTCTTTGCGCTGTAGCATGGTGCGGATGACAGTTTCAATAACATTTTTTACGCATATACGTATATAGTTTAACGTCATACCATAGCTATACCATAGTTGCCTGTATGACGTTAAACCACAAAAAATGCGTATAAGTATATGCGTAAAAATGTTATTGAAACTGTCAACTGCACCATGCTACAGCGCAAAGAGTATAGTTACTAGTTATCAATATTGAATTCTATATTTAAATGGTCTATGTGTAAATAGTTGCCCTTAATGAATTCGCGGGTAGGTGTTGAAAAAGTAAAGACGTTAGTTTTTTTTGGAAATTTTATTTAATTTATAATTTGTGGTAAAAGCTGAAAATACTGATTAAATTTAGATTAGTACTTAGTCTACAAGTGCAAAATTACAAGTACTTACGTTTGTGGCGCTTTTATGTGACATAATCGTATAATAATATAAACACCACCTGCCAGCTGATCACAGTACTTTTACTACACCGTTAGTCGGCGCTTCTCAAACAATGTCACAATACGCTGAAGTTCTTGCTGCTCAGAGGACCCTGGAGGAGAACTTTTTGAAGAAGATGGGTGAACTCGAAGCGCAGATCCAGTGTGCCGGGCCTGCTAAGGCAAACACAGTGGCCAAGATAGCCGAAGAGTTTCGCACCTTCCGGGAGCTAATTTTTTCCATGTTTGGTTTGCTGCGAAGCCAGATCAATGAGTGTGCTAAACAAATTGATGGCGTGGAGACTAGGCACCGGCGAAAGGCACTAGTTTTCCAAGGGCTTGCTGAAGTGGAGAAGGAGGATAGTAAGGCAGTGATCCTGGATGTCTTAAGTGCCAAGCTTGCCCTCAAGAACATCACAGATTCATCAATTAAGGCCTGTCACAGACTCGGGGCTCCCAGCAAAGAGCATCACAGGCCCATTCTCGTCTGGTTCACCAGTGCGGACACCAAGGCTTCTGTTTGGAGGGTGAAGACAAAATTGAAGGGCTCCAAAATATCCATCAAGGAGTTCTTGACGATAGCCAGGCAGACTGCCTTCGTGAAGGCGCGCGAGCACTTTGGAATGCGGTCGTCTTGGACTCAGGATGGCGTCATCGTCATAAAGGCCTCCGATGGAAGTCGGCATAAGGTGACTTCCACAGACGAGCTGAAGCCCCTGATAGCCAGGTATTCCAAGTCACCGGCCGTAATGCCATCCACGGGCGAAAGAAGTGTGGACGCAACCGGGAGCCTGAGAAACATATCACGTAAATAGCTGAATTGTTTTTTTTTATTTACGTTGTGTTGATATTGTCCTAATCGCCCATGAATCCATTGTACTCGTATAATAATCAATCTGTGCTTACAATTGTATTTCCCATTCTCATACAAATTATTTTGTGTTGTTCACTGTTTACGTGTTTTGGTTTGTGTCATGGAGTTGTATTTGTTATTTGGTTGAGAAATTAAGTAGGTACCCTCATTATTGTTTTGTTGATACCCTCAAAATTGTTTAGTTTGAACTGTCAAATTGACGGAAAAATATTTTGACATTTGTAATATACGTTTAGAATTTTTATAAAGAATTAGTATAATTTTTAAAACGACTGAATAACGAATCACGCTTTTTGTTTTTGTTTGTTTACATATGTGCTTTCAATATTATTACTTTTCGCGGTTTCGTAGCGGTGTGCGACTGTTTTATGTTATATTTACGTTTTTTTTTATGTATTGTGTTTGTTTGTAGCTACATTAATTATTATTTTTCTGCTTTCGTGGGGGTGTGTGACTGTTTTATTTTGTTTAATTTTATGTGTTGTGACTGTTTCAGAACTACAGCTTTCTTAAGTTTTTTGTTTTCTTATTGGAATAATGTTTTTGAGAAAGTGCCGAGTTCTGTATTTGTTATCAAGTAACTGTTTTAGTGTCTGTGTTAGCTGGCGGGTGGTGCAGAGTGGCACCTCAGTAGCAATAACATATTTATAATTTTATATATACATTTAAACATATTTACTACTTCAATTTATGTCAGACAATGAGTCTTTTTTCTCTGCTAAAGAATCTGCTGCCTCTTCGAGCGACGCGAGTTTTTGTTCTCTCGGTGGCACCCTTGGTGACTTTTTACAACATAACTTTAATGATGAGTCTAATCGGTTGGTGAATGTGTGCCACATTAACGCACAAAGCGTCGCCAGTCATCACAGCGAGTTGTACGATGCGTTCAACAACAAAAACGTTCACGCTATCCTGATTTCCGAAACTTGGCTTAAACCTCATCTTCTGTCCACCACTTACCCTCTCACCGGTTTCGTTCTTATACGGAACGATCGGATTGGTAAGGGAGGGGGTGGTGTAGCCATATATCTTCGCAGTGATTTTCCTTATAAAATAATTGCTACTTCTTCTTCAAACTATTCTGCCTCTGCGGAGTTTATCTTCCTTGAAGTTTCCGTCAAAGGAGCCAAAACTATAATCGGTGTTGTCTACTGTCCCCCCTCTGTAGATTACTTCACTGAATTCGAATCAGTTCTTGAATCTTTGGGTTCTGAGTATGCGCACCACATCATCATGGGTGATTTTAATACAAACCTCCTTTCCCGAAACTCCCCTCGATCCCGTAGACTTCTCCATATAACCGAGTCAGCTAGTCTGCACGTGTTGCCGCTCCAGGCTACTCATCATAATAAATGTGGCGATGACACCTGGCTCGACCTTATACTCACCTCGAATCCTTCCCTTGTCTCCTCCCATGGTCAACATGACGCTCCTGGCTTCTCCCACCACGACATGATTTTTCTTTCCTATATCCTCAAACCTCCTAAATCTATACCAAAGGTTCTGTACAGGCGTTGTTTTGCCAGGATGGACGTTGAAAAACTTAAGGAGGATGCATCTGTGATCGATTGGGATATCATGATGGAGGCGACTTCGGTTGACGATAAGGTGGCGATCTTTAATGATTTTGTGGTCAACCTTTACAACATACATGCGCCCGTTAAAAAAGTAAAACTGAAACGTCCTCCTGCACCTTGGATGACAAGAGGTATACAGATGGCCATGCGACGCAGGGACCGCGCGTTCCGAAAATATAAAAGAGAACGTACTGACGAGAACTGGGCGCTATTTAAGACTTCAAGGAATAGATGTAACCAGATGATACGCAACGCTAAACGTCGCCACATTCTAGAAAGTATTTCTTCTTGTTCTTCTGCCGATATTTGGAAGTTCCTTGGAACACTAGGTATCGGCAAACCGCGACATTTAGACCTTCCAAATTCTATTGACTTAGACGATCTCAACCGTCATTTCTCCACTGTGCCTACCATGAATCATCTAACCAAGCAACAAACTCTGTCTCTAATCTCTGGTCTAACGCGTCCTCACCTTAACCCTTTTCGCTTCATTCCAGTTGAACCGGGAGAGATCAAAAAGATCATACTTTCCATCAAATCCAAAGCAGTGGGATGTGATAATATCACTCGTGGTATGATAATCACTGTTTTGGATCACCTTTTACCTCCTATCACGCACATTGTAAATTTTTCATTGTTTTCCGGAGTTTTCCCCTCCCAGTGGCGTAAAGCCTATGTTCGTCCACTACCCAAAGTTGCCAACCCCTCACTTCCAATCCACTTCCGTCCAATTTCTATCCTTCCCTTTCTATCCAAAGTGCTTGAGGCCTGTGTCCATAAACAACTTTCAAAGTTTGTGCACAGTAATTCGCTCATTAGCCCTCTACAATCTGGATTCAGGCCCGGGCACAGCACTGCGTCCACCCTCCTTAAAGTGACTGGCGATATAAGGGCAGGATTGGAAGACACCAAAGTTACTGTTCTAGTGTTGGTCGATTTCTCAAACGCCTTCAATACCGTCAGTCACGACATCCTGTTAGCCATTCTGTCCTATTTGATGGTTTCTCCTGAAGCACTGGAATGGTTCACCTCTTACCTTCAGGAACGTCAGCAGTCAGTTCAGGTTGGAGATTCTTCATCTCGCTGGTGTGACTTGGAAACTGGCGTTCCTCAAGGCGGCATTCTTTCTCCTCTTCTATTTTCTATTTTTATAAATCTCATTACTTCCGAACTTCAGTGTGCGTATCATCTGTATGCAGATGACCTGCAGTTGTACCATCAAGGGAATGTCGACGAAATATCTGACGTTATCAGCAAATTAAACAGGGATTTATCGGCTATAAAAACCTGGTCTGATAGATTTGGTGTTGCAGTAAACCCCAATAAATGTCAGGCGATCATCATTGGAAGTCATCGAAACATTGCTAAAGTAGATGGTGCAACTTTGCCGCCTGTTTTATTTGACAGTAAGATCATTCCATTCAGCACTGATGTAAAGGACCTGGGCTTGCACATCGATAATACTCTAAATTGGCGTACTCAAATCACTAGTGTGAGTCAGAAGGTCACTGGAACGCTGCGGGCACTGTATCGTTTGAAAAATGTATTACCAATCAACACGAAGGCAATGCTTGTGCAGACCTTAATTTTTCCTATCATTGATTATGGTGATGTGTGCTACTACGACCTGAATGCAGATCTTCTCAACAAACTTGACCGTCTTCTAAATTACTGCATTCGATTTGTTTTCAATTTGCGTAAATATGATCATGTCTCTGCGCATCGATCACTTCTAAAGTGGTTGCCCATACGCCAGCGCAGAGAGCAAAGGGCACTAACTACCTTGTTCTCATTTCTCGACTCTTCCAATTTCCCTAGTTATCTGGCCCCTTACTTTCAATACATTTGCTCCAACCACAGTAAAAATCTACGGTCATCACATAACCGCCTTCTTCAATGTCCCACTCACCGCACTGACTTCATTCATCGTTCCTTCTTCGTTCAGTCTATTTCTCTGTGGAATGCGCTCCCCCAGGAAATCAGGATGGCAACCAACCGGTTAACCTTCAAAGTTAAAGTTCGCGAGCATATCCGTAAGAAGTTGGCAGTAGTATCGTAACAGCGCTAATGTTTTTCAATTATGTATCTATTACTACTAATGTTTATGTATATTTATGTATTTAGTTTATTATTTTGAATATATATGGTATATTTATAGTTTGTATGTATATTTAAATAATCCATGTAACTTTCAATATTGCACCTACCACTGTTTATCTCTCTATCACCCAAAGGTTGACTGGTAGAAAATGCCTAAGGCATTAAGTCCGCCTCTGTACTTGTGTGTGCATGAAGTATTAAATAAATAAATAAATAATGGGTAAGACATCTACTCAAACAAAAGTATAGATATGTGTTTACATTCACAAAGACTACCTTCCAATATTTAATTTAGTTAGGTCAGTGGTGTCTCATTCCATACAAACAAACTGTCCTGACGTACTGTACTGATTATTTGATTTATCTATCGATAGCGATTGATTATTAGATAGTGATCTATCTATCGCCGTGGAACGGAACCGAACGCGATCGATTTACAAAAAATAATCAGGTGAAAAAACGCTAGTTACGTGGCACGGTTTTTTTGTATGGGATGAGGCATCTGTATGCTAGTATTATATTATCTGTGGTAAGGTTAAGTAAGTAGTACACCATCGCTTTAGTTTGTAAATAAAAAAGTGTAGGTTATGATAAATGTAATATGTATATATCCAAAGATCCAGAAACTTAAGGATATTTTGTAACAAAAGACAAATATTCTACTGAAATTGGTAGAGCTGATTTTGTCCTGTACTGAATAGATGTAGTTTCCAATGATTAGATTGTCAAGAATATTTCGATAAAAAGTTATCCTCAATATAGTATAAATGATTTTCCTGTATTGAAATATTTAAAAACACCGAATATTACTCTCCCTTTCACCAAACCTAATTTAAATTGTCAATCAAAACTGAATAAAGAAAGGAAATTTAGCTTTCTTCAACATTTCCATTATATTAAAACGTGTAGTAACTCAGATGAATATCTTAACAGATATTGAGAGATAGTAAAAGATGAAAGCACTGATAATAAATGCAATCTTATCGATAATCCATTTGAAATTCAATAAGAACTTACAATAGTTTACAATAGCCGTGGTTAAATAGTAAAAACGCTTCAATCATCGCGTGTTGCTGTAATTGATAAATCTACGTTTTTATTAGAATTCGAGAAATGACGAATAAAAAGAGTGTTTTAATTTATATTTCCTAATTAATTATCTGTTGTTCTTGTCTTTGTTCACCACCAAGCTTCAGTCTAAACCAGCCTTTCCCAAAGTGGGCGATAACGCCCCCTTGTGGACGCTGCAGGCCCAGAAAAGATTATGTATTATGTGTCTAGACGACCGAGAGAAAAATATTAATTGATTTATAAATCCTTTTATAACCCGCTTTAGTTTACCTTTTAATACTACGCCTCCAGCAACGTTTAATATGACCCTTAGTTCCAACGTGTCATGTATTGTGCTCCAAATTTGACAATATGTTGACACCAGAGGTCACCGTCACGCTCCACCACACCGGAGTAAGGTTAAGGTCCTATACGACAACAATGTCACATTATATATAATAAAAGAGCATTATGTGCGCTTTATGTTGATGTAAATGACAATAAACAGTGTATTTATAGGCTGTATTGATTGGTTACAAGTGTGTGACGTCAGCAGTTTTAAGTGGATTGAACTTGATAATGCTGAATGTTGATGACGTAACGCACAGGATCAACTCGGGATGGATGAAATGGCGACAGGTCACTGGAACAACTTGCGACCCACGGATGCCCCTCAATTTAAAGGGGAAAATTTACAAGTCCGTGATTAGACCTGTCGTACTGTATGGATCAGAATGTTGGCCTGTGAAAAAGATAAATGAAAAGAGATTGCATGTAGCAGAGATGAGAATGTTGAGATGGATGTGCGGAGTGACGAGAATGGATAAAGTGAGAAATGAGTATATTAGAGGAAGTTTGAAAGTGGCGCCAGTGACAGAAAAGTTGAAAGGAAACCGTAGGTCCTGGTATGGTCATGTGATGAGGAGGGATGAAACGCATGCGACTAAAAGAGTTATGAATATAGATGTGGATGGGAGAGGGAGGGGACAGCAACAAAAAAGTTGGATGAACTGAGTGAGGAGTGATATGAAAGAAAAGGGCGTCAGTGATGGAGTGACAGGGGACAGGATGGTATGGAAGAAGAAAACGTGTTGCGCCGACCCCAAGTAACATGGGATAAGGGCAGGAAGATGATGAATGCTGAATGTTAATCATAGATCGGTAAACTCATTCCTTGATCTGCATAATTTTTGCGCAACAATATAGCAGCTGAATACTTGTATTTTATTTTACAGAGGGCGACTGATACATGCACGATCCAGGAATCCGCAGGTTTATTACTTATCTTGCAAGAGAAAAACGATAGCAATTTTTGCGCAATAATTTCTCTTCAATCCTTAGATTAAAAATTTGTAAAACTTCTTAATTTATTGAGATTTTTTAGATTTTTTTAGGGTTCCGTACCCAAAGGGTATAAACGGGACCCTATTACTAAGACCGTGGTCCGTCTGTCTGCCTGTCACCAGGCTGTGTCTCATGAACCGTGATAGCTAGACTGATTAAATTTTCACAGATGATGTATTTCTGTTGCCGCTATAACAACAAATATTAAAATAAATATTTAAGTGGGGTTCCCATACAACAAACGTGTTTCTTTGCCGTTATTTGCGATAATGGTCCGGAACCTTTCGGGCGCGAGTCCGACTCGCACTTGGCCGGTTTTTTTGCAATATGTACATTTGACAAACAGCGAGCGATTAGCAAACGATTGTCTGGGCTCTACCATACCTACACTGTAGGAGTGTAGGTAATGCCGACTTTTATGACAATACAACGGATAACTCTTAGTAGGTCTGGTTGTCACTTTTAGACTTCGGACTACCACTAATGTCTGTCAAAGATTATAAATAACAGATATTACAACAATACTATTTTACCTAAACCTACCTAATGGATACCTAAGAGGCTCTAGACAAGTGGCATTTGCTGACAGCGAAGGTGTTAGTCGAAAAATCTTTTTAAAAAAACACCTGAACAATCCTCCTCTTTAGTTAGATAGATACAACATTTATTAAGTGCACACAAAATCACAATAACACCTATGGTTTTTAATATGCCTTAGGTATTATAAAAAACCGGCCAAGTTCGAGTCGGACTCTCGCACGAAGGGTTCCGTACCATTCTCGCAAAAAACGGCACAAAAATCACGCTTGTTGTATGGGAGCCCCACTTAAATATTTATTTTATTCTGTTTTTAATATTTGTTGTTATAGCGGCAACAGAAATACATCATCTGTGAAAATTTCAAACTGTCTAGCTATCACGGTTCATGAGATACAGCCTGGTGACAGAGTGGAGTCTTAGTAATAGGGTCCCGTTTTTACCCTTTGGGTACGGAACCCTAAAAACGATTCGACGCCTATCGACTACTACCCCAGGCGAAACATAAAAGGCACCGAGGAAAAAGTGTTACAATTACAATACCGCGGCTCCGAATAACCACCGGTATCTACTTACGAACAACCTGTCGTTTTATGCACAAATTATGATAATCAATCTTGTTTAATTATGACTCGCCTCGTGAGCTGGTGGCAAAATCCTTAGCGTTAATGACTCCAAGCTGTTTAGATATGTGTTGCGTAGATTCGTAGCTAGGAAAAGTTGGCATTACGAGCATATTGGTGTCTTCGTCTGAACTTGTGTCTACAGCAAAACGCAGGGTGGATGACATGTTGGGTCCCAATTAGAGAGAAAAGTATTTAACCCTAATAATTCACTGACGGCACGAACTATTTTGTGCGTGGGGTTAAAATGCATGCTATCTTATCCGACAACACGTGCGAAAGAAATAGATTCTGTAATGAGTAGTAAGAAGCTAGTTCGCGTACGAATTAGCACTTTTGCAAATTTGTATCGAAATTGATGATGGTTTAGGACGAAAACGAGCGCGCGAAATTTTATAAACAGACCTTTGGGAGTCTAGATATCATGAAAAAACAACTAAATGTATATTATAAAATAAAATTATTTGCATTGTTGAATTACTAATCTATCCCTGTATGGAGGCCGTTTTGGAATTTTCCATCTTCTTATGGTATTTATTTCCGCCCAAAGATGCGTTAAAATTAGTGTTGAAATATGGAATTGTCGACGCTCATAACTTTCTTTTTTTTTACATTTTTGTTTCCATACAGGACTAGATAATGATGAGACAAATTTATATCATTTTTTTATTTTTAACGTACATCGTCAAACAGTGGAGTAATCTCTAGACTACGTTTGTATGGAAGAATTTTCGACTAGTGAAACCTTAACCTTCAGTATTATTCTAGCCGAAAGATATCCATTGCTGATATGTCCACCATAGGCCTTAACCAAAGCGTCACCACGTCGACCAGTATTGTACTTCTCGCTTAAAGCGGCCTTCACCAGGTCATCGGTCAATGGAAGGCCTTCCAACTCTGCGACTTCCGATAACCTTCAATGTTTTTGCTACAAATACCTGAAGCCGCACCCTCTTTTTTGTCCAATACACTTGATAACACGAAATCTGATCAAACCCTAACCCACATATAGATACCAATATTATAAAGAGGAAAGTATTTTTTTGTTTGTTTGTACCGAATAGGCTCCGAAACTACTGGACCGATTTAAAAAATTCTTTCACCAATAGAAAGCTACATTATTTCTGAGTGACATAGGCTATTTTTTAATCCCGAAAACGGGTCCTCGAAGCCGCGGGGAACAGCTAGTATTTTATAAGTCGGAATCATCCAACGGAATAGACGCACCCTACTCATTTCCTAATGCACTGGATTGCACACAAATATGTGCAGTGCAGTGCAGTAAAAGGAGCGTAGAACATTCGACGCGGGGGACTGGCGTCGGACGCATGCGCGGAATGCGGTCAGCCGGTGTAAACATTTCGCTTGGATTGCCGTCGCGTTAAGTAAGTGGGACCTTTAGAGTTAATGCTTCGTTTGTGGAGTACTTTTAGGTTTTAGGAATCTTTGTAAATACAGGCTTTCTATGTTGGATAGCGGTAATTAGTATAAAGTTTTTTACTGTCCTGAGCCTAGTAAAGGTTAACCTAACACTTTACAGCAACCTTTAAGGCGGTACCCCGAGCAAAATGCCGCGCAAGCCGTTTTTCGTGCTGTTTTTAGGAGCTATGTACTCGTTATTTAAAAAGAAATATCAATTAATAAAAATACATTAAATTTCTACATAATATTGATTCTGAATTGGTAGATTTGGTTTTTTTTTATGTTGTATAGGTACATTTCACTAATCTCCTTCCAAAAAAAACATAAAAATGAGAAATAATTATTGATAGCATGCATCTCTTCGTAAAGTGTTCATTAATTATTTTTTGTACTAACACTAATGAATAGACAATTTAATAAGGAACATTTTTGTAGTTAAAATTGTCTCAATAGACCAAAATTCGATTTTATAAAGATTTTATTCTAAAATCTGCGCGTAATCACTACTGTAATTCATGCGCCACCAGTGCCGCTAGACCAATAGGAATGCTCATATCTCATGCTGATTTTTTGGTCAGGGTACCGTCTTAAGTTAAAAACTTCATCAAAACTGATGTATTAATGATTTTCTGCACATCAAAACTTTACTTGACTATACATTTTCAACCAATGAAGTAGGTACGTACCAACACAAACTCACAGACACACACATAATTATATTAAAACGATACCAAACTAAACTGCTGTTCCAATTTTTGTTACAGGAAGTGTAAATCGATTTCTCTCGCTGTCGCAGAGAGATCTAAACATAATGAATCAATCGATCAATAAAAGCGGACGGCCGTCCGTAAAAGCTTTTATATTTATTTGTATATGTTTTATATATGTTCGTAATTTTCTCCTAAGCCCTTCGTTCTGTATGACAAATAAGGTATTACTGCTATTTATTTTGAGCAATTGTGTGTGTAATTTCGCTCTGAGTTAGATAAGAATTAAACTGCGATTTTTGTGTGTCAATTAAGTATTCATAACAAATTAGAGATGTGCCGACTATGACTTTGGCCGACTAGCCGATTAGTAGGTTGTAAAGAGGCTGACTAGTCGGCCGACTAGTTGTCCAAGCTGATCACGGTTTTGGGGGTATTCGGCAATTGCCGTGACGCTTTGTTTACAACTGATTCGCGCGCAAGTCGCAATAGGTTGATTAAAAAATTTAAGACAATACCGTTATTGTTAAATAAAGAGAAATTAAAATTTGATCATGTCAAAAATAATGTCGGATGTATAGATTTTTTTCTCCTATATTGAAATACATACGAAGCTAGTATACAGTAAGAAAGCGGGTAACTAGCACTGTTTACCGAATAGTCACCGACTAGTCAACCGAAAGTGGACGGAGTTTCTGCTTTACCGACTAGTCGCCGAATATTCGGCAAATTCCTAATAAACAATATCTACAATACATCTGATAATTTCATAAATTAAACATAAATTGCTGCAACTGGCTGTTGATAAGGCAAAAAGGTGGTGTCTATTAAGATGATGGTAAATAAAATGTATGGAAGTAGAATACATGCTGTGTCGACCCCAAATAAATTGGGATACGGGCAGGTGGATGAATTAATCCAATCAATCACAAGACAATTTTGCGATAATTGTTTTTCCTGAAACTGTGTGCCGTAAGGTAAGTTAATTCCAGTCGGTGCAAAAAAACGAATCCTACCTTAAAATCTCCAAAAATTACGCAAGTAGCGTTGATGAAAAAGATGCGTTACCTGAAAAAAAAACAATACATTGTTAATTATGATACAAACATTGCTGAGGTTTTGAATTAAGTTTTTTTTTAATGAATCTATTATCTATTTGCTGCTCCAGTATTTCAGCTGGAATGCTGCAGCAATGATCATTGAATCTATGTAAATTTTTAAATGTTATTCAAATTGTATCTTTTGTTATTGTGCTACTAACATAGGTATAAGTTTGTATGGTTACTAACACCATTATTATTATGTATGTTTAGGTTTAAGTTTGTTATGTATGTTTAGGTTGATTGAAGTTTATGTTTATTTTACATGGGCCCTGTCGCCTGAAATAAATGAATTAATAATAATAAAAAATTGCTGAAAGACATGCGCTAAACCAATATGGTGCAGCTGAAGACAAATATAATATTCAATTATGACAATTTATCGATTTATTTTCTTTTATTTTACTTTTTTTTTCATATCCTTCCTCACACAATGCATCCATCTTTTCATGCAGATTATTGGAACAATTTTTCCGTAAATACCTAATCTTAGTTTTAATATCCTATCGAAAACTGAGAATGACTCCATGTAAGAAGACCTTCGTGATGGCTGATACTTCGACAGGCGATATCTTGCAAGTATTTTCTAAGAAAATCTGTCAAATGAGGGCTATTGTTTTTGTGCCAACCAGTTGGCGCCACTGCCGAGTAAGGTCCTTAAGACGGTACCCTGACCAAAAAATCGGCATGCGATATGAGCATTCCTATTGGTCTAGCGGCACTGGTGGCGCATGAATTACAGTAGTGAATACGCCCAGATTTTAGAATAAAATCTCTATAAAATCGAAATTTGGTCTTTAAAAAAAAAAAAAACTACAAAAATGTTCGTTATTAAATTGTCTATCCATTAGTCTTAGTACAAAAAATAATTAATGAACACTTTACGAGGAGATGCATAATATCAATAATTATTTCTCATTTTTATGTTTTTTTGGAAAGAGATTAGTGAAATATATACAACATTAAAAAAAAACTAAATCTACCATTTTAGAATCAATATTATGTAGAATTTTGATGTATTATTATTAATTGATATTTCTTTATAAATAACGAGTAGATAGCTTCTAAAAACAGCACAAAAAACGGCTTGCGCGGCATTTTGCTCGGGGAACCGCCTTAAATATAGCTGTTAAACGTTGTTATTACGTGCACGGAAGCAACATTTTAATTAAAATAATTTCTAATGCCGTTGATGTGCGATTAAATATAACATCGACTATGCCACAGTTTTGCGCAGGCGCTTGTTTTTCGAAAGAATGAAAGAAAAAGAACCGAATCAAAACTCAATTAAAGCAGTGGTTGGTAAAACCTGTACCTATCTTAATATATCATACATGGAAAATATTTACAACAGTAAAAAAGAGTACTTAAATGAATTTGCGCTAAAGTATAAAAACAGTGAAATATGACATTTTGAAGACCTCATTGTACACCAGCGCCGTTAGCAGCATATTCAAACGCGATAGCCATCATTGAATCGCATTGCGTCCATGCGAACGCTCTTACAATTTCGCTTGATAAAAGTCGATTCGCGTCGACTCATCAAAAAAATCGCTGTCTTCTATGTAATCTTTATTAGACGACTTGGTAATAGTAGTTTATGCAATGGTCATATAATAAGGGTTATTAAAACACGAGCGTGGGTTTATCACATGAGGCGAAACCGAATGTGATAATATTAACGCGAGTGTTTTAATACCTAATTATATGCCGTTGCATACACTATTTTATCTTCACTCATACAGATGAAATAAAATATAAGTGAGAAACGGAAAAAATATGCAGTAAGGCGGGCAATTTAGATTCTCATTGCAACATGACACCGCAGCGCGGACATCCATAGACAGTGATACTAGCCCATAAGCGCCAATAAATTTAAAAATTAAATTAAAAAGTTATTTTATGATGCAGTTGTTTGAAAATCGAAGGAAAATGTTGCACTGTAATGGTTTTTACCCGACTGCCGAAGGAGGGTAATGTGTTTATCAGTCTATGTATGTATGTATGCATGTTTGTTCCTATTTGGCGTTCCAGAGACCAAACGCGTTGGCCGATTTTGATGATTCATACTTCAATCGATGCGTCTTAACCCTGCGAGTGTTTTCATCAAACACTCTTGATAAAGTCACCTTAGTTACAAACAAAAAAAAAAACGAAATCAAAATCGGTTCATCCGTTTAGGAGCATCATGGCACAGACATATACACAAACACATGTTAAACTTGTAATACCCCTCTTTTTCCGTCAGAGGTTAAAAATGCACGGCTCCTTTGGGTTCTCACAACCATTTATTTTTAACCCTATTAGCGTATAACAGAACCTAAGTGCAAAGAATGCACATTAACACTGCGCATGCGTGATTAAGATTTTCCGATCTCTGACTAATCACGTAGTTGCAATTTAAAGTAGGTAAGTACTGCTTGCTTATACAATTCAAACGGATGTTGCAGGCATTCAAGGGCTAAGTGGGATGCTCTTTGAAATTTTGCTAAAGGAAATGCAAATAGGGTTAAGAATAGAGGAGATAGTAGGTTGTGAGAGTAGGGTTATATGAAAGGGATATGTCTAAATAAGAGGTTTTATCTACACTCATAACGTAATGTTCCCAATATGAATTCAAAAAATATTGTATAAAAACGTACTTTATATTCGTGGATAGGTAAAATAAAAATAAAAAAACTTAATTCAAAAAATCTAAAAACCCGACTGCTTCAAAAGCGAACTAAAAAGTCGTAAACAAGGAAAAAATCATGCTGTGCAGTTGGAGGATACATATTCGCGGGCTGGCTGACCAAAATCTGGTGAATCCTCCGCCTGCACAGCATGTTTTTTTCCTTGTTTACGACTTTTTAGTTCGCTTTTGAAGCAGTCGGGTTTATTGATTTTTTGAATTAAGTTTTTTTATTTATAACTTTTTAGTTGTTTTTTTTTCGAATTAGATACATTGAAACATATGTGTTATATATTTTTGAAATCACCTCTTAAAAGCCTTTATTTTGATACCCCACACGATGGGATGGGAAGAAAAAAAATTTTGGGTCCCCACATTATGGCACCCAAAATCCGCCATTTTTCTAATGTCCAATTTTAAAGAAGCCTATGACACTCGCAGGGTCAAGACGCATCGATTGACGTATGAATCATCAAAATCGGCCAATGCATTTGGTCTCTGGAACGCCATATAGGAACAAACATACATACATACTTACATACATACATAGACTGATAAACACATTACCCTCCTTCAGCAGTCGGGTAAAAAGGCCTTAAAAGGTCTTACCCCTTATATTTAAACTCGAAAATTACTCCGAGGGAACATATTTTCGAAATAAAAATTATCCTGTGTGCTATTCCTGACTATAATCTATTCTTGTGCTTAATTTCATCCAGATCGGTGCAGTCGTTTGAGCGTGAAGAAATAACAAACATAGACTCACAAACTTTCGCCTGTATAATATCAGTATGATATTATATATAGTAAGAAGTACTGCTGTTGACGTGACTGAACTCTGGTCAAAACTTATATAATTGTGGAATTATCGATGCAACTAAGAAGAAGAAATAAGAAGTAAGATAATTAAAACAGTTGATTTAATAACAACTTTACAGTTAATTGTTAATGTGGTGAGAATATTCATCGAATGGTGAAGACAATGGTGTATTATATAAACGGAAGAATCCGCGACAATTATCGTTGTATAATCATAAACAAAGTAGGCGTTAACGATAAAAATGCATGGCTTCTGTTCAAGTGTGAACCAAATACTACGACACTAATGGTACCTACTTTTCCGTTTGTATTGGATATCACTGACATCGGTGAAGGAAAACATTATAAAGAAACTTGGACTTACAGATGTGGTTCTTCTCATGCAAGCCTTCTTGTATAAGAAGGGAAGAATACGTATTATAAGTTTTCTGAGTAGGTATCTACACAATATATCAAAGAATGGATCACTCGTCACGTCAGGGTTAAGTACTACGACGAGACAGAACCTACAACAGTGAATGATCCCGAGGGATAATACCACAATCATGACGAACCAGGAATGCGAAACGCATCAGAGATTACAGCAGGACGCATTAGCACAAACATACTCGCTCCTCGTTCCTGCTCGTGATATTTATAATCTCCTGGACACTTCGAAGAAACTTATAGACGAACTTCGTGGAATCGTTAGAAAAACTTTCTTCTGCTTTGTACTTCCCTTTCCTGATTATTTGGGTTCGAGTATCCTCGCTTAGACATTTTTATAATTTTTGCTTTGCAAGCACTTTCAATTACAAATTCTGTGTTATGTCTGGGTCACCAAGATAGAGGCTGTGCCTAGTTTAGGTCCCATTGATTATCTTTCATGGGGTACTGTGTTACACTGTGTTGTACTCTAACAAAATACCTTGTGACATATTAAAACGAATTGAAAGTAAATTTAAAACTTTAGTTAAAAGCACACTTTATAAACAAGCATATTACAAATTAGATGATTATATTCAAGATAAGAATGCTTGGAAACATGCTAGTCCTGCTCCAAAGGGCAATCTTTAGTGTAGACAAAATCAAATTTGTTAATTTATATTCCTATTCATAGTTATTGTACTCATATTTTATTTTACGATTTTTACTACAGTTCCGTTGTTGTTGAATAACGTATTTTACCTATTTTTTCAATATTTGTAAGTATGTGAGAACCATGTTCCTATTTATCAAATTAATTAATTACCTGTAATGCTTTTAATAATTTATACCTGTAGTACGAAGTGTAGTGAGTAGTACTATTGTGGGTGCATCGTTCTCACATATACATGAATTTATTAATGCGTGTACTTATGCAAATGTTGTAAAACACCTTTTTTTTTTAAAGAGTACGTATGGAGTATCTTGTGCGTTCTTCTCCATAACAAGCTACTTTTCCGAATGCACAGTAGAATCAATTTTTATTAGATGTAACTTTTTATTTTTATTGTTTGACGTTCAAAAGTGCCGCTTATTGGCCTAGTTGAAATAAATATATTTGAATTTGTTGCTAATCTGTCAACGTCATTGTTAGTTTAATTGAAGTAAACTAAAAAAAAAACATTTTTTGGCCAAGAAAGACAGTCTTGGGTTATAGGGTCAGGCCATTGGGCTTTCAAAAGATCTTTTTACATTAGGCCAGTATGCACCAACTTTATGGAGAATAGCTGCTACCTCTTCTCTTCCTTGTGTCGGCAAGTTCAATACAACTTGGACTACATTACCTTCTTAACGTAACCAACGCATTGCACGAATTTTTTGGATAAATCATTTACGGTACAGGCTACTCGTCTATGGAATGCATTGCCAGATCCAATCAAACGTGCTCAATCATTGCCTGTGTTCAAAAGACTTGTAAAGAAACATTATCTGTCATTGTCTTCTTCTTAGCTTATCAATTTCAAACAGATACTGTGATTATCAATAGATTGTCATAATTTTTTATATTTCTTTTTATTTACCTATATATTAAGTGCGTATGTATGTATTTATGTATCTATTGCATAGGTTATGTATTTATCTGTGTATCTATTGTAGTATATCATTTAAGCACTGTTATTGTTACACCAATGACCACCCCATTTCATGTCCAAGCAATTACTGTCCATACGAGGTTGCCTGGAAGAGATCGCATCATGCGATAAGGCCGCCCATTGTATGTGTATTAGACTTAAGTTTCTTTTTGTTAATGTATTTTATGGTGTACAATAAAGCATATAATAAATAAAAAAACCGGCCAAGTGCGAGTCGGACTCGCGCACGAAGGGTCCCGTACCATTTTCGTAAAAAACGGCAAAAAAATCACGTTTGTTGTATGGAAGCCCCCCTAAAATATTTATTTTATTTTGTTTTCAGTATTTGTCGTTGTAGCGGCAACAGATATACATCACCTGTGAAAATTTCAACTGTCTAGCTATCACGGTTCATGAGATACAGCCTGGTGACAGACAGACAGACAGACGGACCGTGGAGTCTCAGTAATAGGGTCCCGTTTTTACCCTTTGGGTACGGAACCCTAATAAATAACATCAGAAAACCGCACGAATACATTATTAAAAGTTTTCTCATTGAACCGATATGCATAATACGCAGTTCACATCACACGTTGCGCAATGCATTTGCGCATAAATTGCACAAAAACAAGCAGCTTATGCGCTATCTGTGCGTCATTTGCACTAAAAGTTTATTTCGCCGCACTTTAAAGGATATAATTTTCATAGTAATAGTTGTAAGGCAAGCAGAAGCGGCATTTTGCTTCTAAATGAGTATAAAATGTGCATCTGTATGTAAGTATAGTTTAGCCACAGTAAATAACATCGGCGTGGCATTGACCGATGACTTTTAAAGTTCTGCAATCAAACTCTGCAAATCTTGAGAGCTATGTTCGCTCCTTTATTACCCGGCTGCAAGGAAAGGGTTATGTTTGTACCCGCCTGCAAGGAAAGGGTTATGTTTGTACCCGCCTGCAAGGAAAGGGTTATGTTTTTACCCGGCTGCAAGGAAAGGGTTATGTTTTTCGCGCGTATCTTTTAAGTATGAATGTATGTAATATTCTTTATTACCTCGTATCATTCAAACCACTTGACGGATTTTTATAAATTAGACATCGTTAGATAGGTCTTGGCCGCCCAAGTGTTCTTAGATAAGTGCCGGTAAAAAATAAGAAACATGGCGGATTTTGGGCGCCATATTGTAGAGTTTGCAATTTTTTTTTTCTTCGCTACCCATCGAGTGGGGTATTAAAATGAAGGGTTTTTAGAGGTGATTACAAAAATATATACCACTTATATGTTTAAAAGTATTTATAAAACAAAATATTCACTAAAAGTTGTAAATAAAAAAAGCTAATTTATAAATCAAAAACCCGACTGCTTAAGAAGCGAACTAAAAAGCTGTAAACAAGAAAAAAACATGCTGTGCAGTCGGAGGATATATATTCGCGAACTGCCTGATCCTCCGACTGCACAGCATGATTTTTTCTTGTTTACAGCTTTTTAGTTCGCTTCTTAAGCAGTCGGGTTTTTGATTTTTACTAACGTAAGTCATTCGTCTGCTTTTTCTAACGCTTTCGATACAGATCCTTATAAAAGCTCCGGAAAATTCATACATCCTACTAATATTTTAAATGTGAAAGGCGAATGGCAGGCTTGTATGGGAATTACGTACCGCTAAAAAAAAATAGTGTTTTGGGATATTTTTGTTTTAATTGGTAGTTTACATAATAGTTATTCCCTTTTGAAATTCTTAGATTTTTAGAACTAAGGACGTAAAAGTTATAACCAGTTTTATTTTTTAAGGTTATGTACTAGTTTACCAATGTTACATAAACCTACATGTTACGAATTGTTACATAATGTGTAAAGTAAATGTTCTAAATTGTTTTTTGCTATCTTTATAGTGTTTTACTTACCATTAAGTAGGTAGATTGAGATGAGGATTGTACCTACTCAGGGCATTATAAGGTACCTATGTCCAGCAGCGGACTGCAACAGTTTGATAATGATGAGTTTGATTATATTTAGTGTTATTTGTATTCCTAAATAATTAATTATCATTTCAATATTTGTGTTATTTAACACAAGGCAACTTCTAAAACTAATAACTGCGTTTAATGTACGATTTTATTACGTTTATTTATTAAAATCTTTATACTGATATTATTCATTAATCCGAAGTTCTAAAAATAGTTAACTTACATAAAAATAAATGGCTTAGTTGCCTTAATAAGTGGTACAAATTCTATAAACGAACAACAAAAAAAGTATGCGGTACGAAATCTGCCGTTAACCTTTGTTTATTTGTTTTTCAATCACGCAAAAACCGCCTGATATTAGGGACTGCCAAACTCTTGCAGATTTAAAAAATAGAGTGTATAATTATGTTTTATTATTTAAGTATGTATGATATTAGTTAGTATTTATTATTGTAATATTTATTTTATTAATATAAACGTATATGAGAGTATATATTCATTATTTATGCTGTATTCTTCTTTATTGTGATTTGTTTAATATATTTTCTTTTTATTTCCCCTCTACACACGGTGTCTACATATCTTTTTTTCAACTCTCCTCTCGCAGGTATGCTAGAAGAGATTTCCTTAGAAATAAACATAGCTTTGTACCTATTTTCTGTTCCTTCTTCTTGTCTATTTATTATGTGTGTGTACATTAATGGTAAAATAAAAACGGTTGTACTTCATCCCGGTATAACGTTCCCTTGGAATAATAAAAGACTTCTCACGCCGGCGAAGCCACGGGCAGAATCTACTCCTGAAGATGAGAGCCCAAGAAAAGCGATGCTGTGATACAACATTTAGCACATGGCAACGAGCTTATACAATCTCATAACCACGATAAACTCCATTAAAAACGACCGACAGATTGAAATAAACCACTCATAGCTCGATACAAGCAGCTTCCATCTTTATCTCTGCAATCAGATAATTCAGCCGCTCCAAAGTTATTTGCCGTAGCTCTAAACACTTCCAAGATATCGCCAGTTATATGCAAAATGGAAGTAATTTACGAGACAGTTAAAGTAGTTGCCACACGCATTCAGAACTGAGAATTCTTTTGGTTTCCTGCGTTCCTAGTACGTACTGGGCCTAGATTGCAAAGCTATGCACCTGTTTCGGTATTTTCAATCAAGATTTTATTAAATGTGAACGATACTTCCTTTAGAATATTCTAGATTCAGCTATAAGGAGACAAACTGCTAGTTTAGATTTGATTTATCAGTAATTTATGATTAGCTATAAAGGTGATGGTTATTTGATGAATGTTGAAGTTCTAAAGACCAATAATTCTAATCTAAAGTTTCTTAACATCTGAAATCGTAAATTATTCAATATACTTATTGGTAAATCTTTAAGTATATACTACTTTGCAGATGGTAATGTGCTAACTCTACGATATGATAAAAAATATCGTTATTTCGTTCTACATAAAGCTAACTATGTCGAAACATTTAAGTATAATAAATAACAATTATTATCATGAAAAAGAAATAAAAAGTATGCGTGAAACGTTAAACTATGTAAGTACATAATACTAGTTATTTTTGCGATAATGTTGACTTGAAATTGTTCCACATAATAATATTTTTTGTTAGTACCAAATTTTCATTTTCTAAGCCACCTCGGAGCAGCCTTTGCAGTGGGCGTCTAGGTCGTCTCGCCACGTCTTTCTGGACCGGCCTCGGCGTCGTCCATCCTCAGGCCCCGAATTTGTGGCAACTATTGTCCAGCGGTCTCTGGTCATGCGGCTATCATGACCCACCCAATCCCATTTTAGCCTGGCAGCCTTTACTCCTACTTACTTCTATGTTCCCCGTGTTTCTTATCAGCTCTTTTTTTACGCCAAAATTTCTACAAAATTGCGTTTCTTTTTTCATCCGACTATGTCCAAGCCCCAAAGGATGGTTATATATTTGTTCAAGCATATTTCTCAACGAATGATCGACACTTTTCGTGAGCAGAAGATTGGCTCGTTCTTTGCCCAAAGAATTATTAATACTATTCAAAGTGTCGATGCTACCAGTATTCTGGGTACATTGCCAGATGACAGCGATGTGGAAGAGTATTGCGAGTCCTTAGTGTATTTCGTCCTTATTCTTATTTTATTTTTGTATATGTGCATGGTTAGGTTTATTAGTTAAATATTAAGTTACTTCTGACATATATTGTTACACTTAATACACAAACAGATCCAGGCAATTTCTTGGTTTCGATGGTTGACTTAATACAATATTTATTTTGAACTTTTCTGCGTCAACTATTAATTTGTCATTGTTTTGAACAAAACCATGGCCAAATGACGTCACATATTGAATATCTACAAAATTACACACAGTTTGAACAGATGTACAAATATTGCAAGGTATAACGACGTACTTCATGCCTGTGTAAATTGATCATCACATCGTACAATGTTTGTGAAGACTATTTATTGAGAATTCTCCCTTCGACCTACATAAAAAACCATTCACGTTTTAAATAATCATCATTATTTCACAAGCGTGGTCACATCGACCCGGCCTCCAGCGGATTCCCGCGACCCTTAACAGCCTTGGAAGGCCTTCCAATGCTGCGTCACGGTACGCAGTTGCCACTTCTGAACCTTTCGGCTTTTCGGCCATCAATTCTGCAAGCAATGTGCCCTGCCAATTGCCTCATATTTGACAATGATACCAGATGCCAGAAAAATATGTTCTATAATTATTCGAGGTTAATAAAAAGCTCTAGAACATTAAATAATAGGTATATTTTTTTAACATTTCATCTTTCACCTTGCTTCCTTATTTATATAGGTATCTACTAATGAAGGAAAAGCTTTTGAAATGGAAAAGGACAAAATCAAAATTGTCTATATTCGTTTGTGTTGCCAACTGAAGGATTTGCCAATAGTTATTTTCAGCAAATTGCTTTAAACCATTTACATACGGACGACTATAGAAGGATCTACTAAAGTAGTATTTTTGTACTTTCTGTGAAAACAGAAGGTACTTTTGCTCTTATACTTTTGCTCTTATCTACGAGTTAAAAAAAAAAAAAATGCCTGTTAGTTACCGTTTAAGTTAAAAAAATACTTAAATGAAGAAGTTATTTTTTTTACTATATAAACCATTAAATTCATTTCATGCAGCTACATTTTTTTATAAAACATAAAGCTTTTCCAATATAATGCGGATGTAGAATTTTAACAAATGGCTTTTAATTCTATTCAGATTAAACATTGTGTTGAAAATCTGGTTTTGTTCGTATACATATTAGCTCTTTATTGTAATCAAGTTTACAATGATGTCATTGAATCAACATTTATTTTAAAAATCGAACGTGGATTGTTATTTAGTTGTTCCTTTGTTAATTTTATTAAAACGTTTGGTTTTACGCAGTTGATTTTATTTTTTATTAAAATTAATATGTTTTTTTTTTTAGATAAGGACACCATCCAGATTTCTAAAATTTATGGTTTAAGAAATTCATTTGTCAATCTGTCTGTATGTTTTTTAAGCTTTCACGTCTAAACCACTACACCAATTATGAAAATTTTAGTATTAAGATATTGTGTTGAACCTTTGAGTAGGACAATATATGTACAAGGATTTTTTATCCCGAAAATATTTTTCCTTGGGATGACTTTTTCTTTGAAAATGTACTGTGGGTATCACTGATAGGTACAGTAGCATAAGAAAATGACACACCAAGAAAATATATACCTACTATGTAACAATACTGATAAAATATCGCATCACTCTACAAACTACTAAAATTAAGTGACAGACACATGGCATCACAAAAGGGGCTGTCATCAAGTTTCACCGCATTGCATCGTTACGCAATTATATCAGCTAATACAAGTGCAATAAAATCATTGCGTCATGGATTCTTTTGTTGGCAACCATGGTTGGACGAGTTGCAGTCAGAATTTTGGAAATAATGATGATTTTATGGATGATGATGAGGATATGGAGGTCATGTATTTTTATTGTATTTTACCTTTTTTACTAGCTACCTCGCAGCGGGTCAAAATACAAAAATAGTTGCGAGTGATATAAAATAGAGCAAGTTGTAAATGGAGGCATATACGAAAACACACTGAGCTAAAAGACATTCTTTATAGTTCTCGCCAAACTTCTTGACCGCCCTGAAGTTGGTTACAATGGCTGCCCAGTACTAAATCTCACCGTTTCGGGCCTTGCGCATCCGGAAAGCTAACTACAACTTAAAATACCGCAAACCACAACGCAAATGTTTCGAAAAAAAGAGCTTTTTATTATATTTTTTCCGCAGCTTCGCTCCCGAGAAAAAGTATATTTTTTGGGACAATCCCTCCACTGCATCTCCTGAAGCCAGAATCAACAGTGGTGACTACCAGAAAAGCGCCGAGGCAATGCAGCCCGACGAAGCATCGGAGAATGAATTTAACTGTCTTCGATCCCGAAACGAAATTAAAGAGAGTAAAAAGCCACTTCCCTTTATATTTTTAACTAGCTGTTCCCCGCGGCTTCGCTCCCGTGGGCCACCCCACAGGACCCGTTTTCGTGATAAAAAATAGCCTATGTCACTCAGGAATAATGTAGCTTTCTATTGGTGAAAGAATTTTTAAAATCGGTCCAGTAGTTTCGGAGCCTATTCGGTACAAACAAACAAACAAAAAAATCTTTCCTCTTTATAATATTGGTATAGACAAGCAGGAGACAGAACAAGCAAGGCCAATAAGCACAAAGGGTCGTTTACTACTGGGATAAGTTTAGTTGCCTAGCACGAGCACCACGGATAAAAATTATCATTAATATTAATGGGTGAAAAATGTTCTATATCATCGATAGTGTTGTATGCTAGTATTATATTATCTGTGGTATAGTGTAGCTTCATATCCGTGTAGATAAGAATTTTTGTAATGTGATCAGTGGATACTTTCCGAGATCATCCCCCTCATTTCAACCGGATTACGTCACTGGTGGACGAAATACAAACAATTTTACCCGTGTATAGTAAAATTTTAGTTTACACAACCAGCTACTACTACTAGTCTTACTATGCAGCAATAGAGCAATTGTCATTCCACTTGTTTGCAAGGAATTCGATATCGATATTCAGATTTTCGAAAGGAAATTAATTCTCGAAAGATATTAATCATATCGTTGGCCAGTGCTGCCAACTCGTTTAAGCAAAAACGCGCTGTTAGCTCTTTAAAAAAGCGCTAGAACGCGCTAAATGGTTGCTGTCAAAAAAATGTGTTTATGTAATTATTTTATAAAATAAAGGGATTAAATTAATTCATCATCGTCTGATTCTACCACAATTGCTTCTGCCGCCGAAATAAGTTTGGTATTGATCAGTTTTGGACTTGAATTTATATTTAACTGTGGATGAAATTTTTCTCAACACGTCGTTGGAAAGTTGATAGTTTGCGCAGTTACTATTTTTTAAAGAAAGTATGGAGTTTCAAAACGCGCTAGATTTAGCGCTAGGCGCTAAAACGCGCTATTGAACAAAAAAAAGCGCTAGATCTGGCGCTGAAAGCGCTAAGTTGGCAGCACTGTCGTTGGCCAACCCTACTCGTTGAGGTTTATTGTGGACACGAGTCACGCCTTTCCTCGGTTCGACTCGAACGTATTGCGATCAACATGACATTGTGTATTTTGACAATTGAAGCAACAATTGTTCAGAATTAGGCCAGTGATAATTTAATATTGATTTCGTTGACGTACTAGCTGCCGCCCGCGTTGTATTAGTACTTGCCCAATATCTTTATTAATTACTAGCTTCTGCTAGCGGGTTAGACCGTGTGATAGTCGAAAATGTTGGACTATTTGTCTATTTCGTACATTTTGGATTGTTTTGTAATATAATTTCACTAGGTCCTCTAATAAAATCAAAAAGGCAGACTCACCTCGACTCGACTCGAGTGTCTTTTTGATTTTTCTGTCGAATCAGTTTTAGGAAATTTCCAAAAACTGACTCGACCTAAAAAGTCTATATAATTATCGCACCTGATCAGAAAATTTCACGAGAATCGGTTGAGAAATGCGAAATGTAGAGGAGAACCGCCGAACATTCGGACATACGAAAGCTTTTTTGTCCAAGCTGAAACGGAGACGCTTCGCTCGCGCTGCGCGCTCTCTCGGTCAAAAACAGATGAATAAATTTTCACTAATAGTACATTACAGCAGAATCCAGTAAGTAAGCCTTCCTGGCCGAGTATGAGTTAACCGGACCGAACCGCAGGTGAGGTCCGGTTATATACGAGGCCAGGATGGCTTTCTTACTGGTTGAGGTTTGTATAATGCTTTTCTCAAAAATGAAAGAAAGTTTAACAACAAATTCGTTTAATTAATATTGAAGGTTACATTCATATTAGGGCAATTACTGATAGATATTGTGATCGATTTACCGGGGGCATTTATATTTGTTTGTTGTACATCTTGATTAACGGACTCTTTAATCCAACATGATTTATAAACTGAAATGACTAAATACAAACATAAAATCCCACACTATACTTCTACAACATTACTAAGTACAAAACGCAACGTGCATACTTTTTCTGCGTCGCGTTATGTGTCACAGACCCATAAAAAAAAAAAAAAAAAAAGTGTCACAGACAATAAAATGGATGTTTAAGGCTCCAAAATATATTATGTATCTCATAAAATGTCATACCAAAAAGAGATAGATATATATTTGGAGCCTCCCTCTAACCATGTTATAATGGCTAAACTCTAATCTGTGTCTGGTACTATGTTTTTTTTTTCTAAGCAGATCTAAAGAGGATGACCTAAACCGTGCGAAGCCATAAAAAAAAAAAGGGATGAAGGATGACCAAGTGTCCAGTAAGTAAATTACATACTTACTTACTGGACAGTAGGAGATTCCAAATTTAAAATCTCGCTTCTTACCGGACAGTTGTGAATAGTCTCCGGTAGAGTTCACTTTCTGGATACTTTTTAGAGATGTTATGTCAACATTACATACCATTTTTGAGAAAATGTATATTTATTGACAATAATTTAACCAAATTCCATTTCAATATCATAAAATAGAATACATAACAGACATAATGTATTTCCATTAATATTACAAAATTTAATTCAATCACACTTACAGGCGACATAATACCCAACATACATCACCTGCAATATTATGTTAATCAGTAGTTACACTCATTGCAGTAATGTTATACCTAATAGTTAATATTGATGTAATGATACAGTAACATTAATTGAAATATATATTGATATTACATTATTACTACTAATAAGTGCCTCCACACATCGTTGACTTTATCACGTAGTATTTTACAATCATGTTACTGAAATATTTATCAAATAAAACTATTACATTCGACATTTACTCATATTAACTGTTTTTCTTGCATTATGTTATATCATACGCTTCTATATATTTATATTGTATACTTTTTAACCGACTTACCAAAAAGGAGGAGGTTCTATGTTCGACTTCTTGTATGTTTTTTTTTTTTTTTTTATGTATACGGACGGAGATATCGGTGATATCTCCGTCAATTGTGGACCGATTTTGAAAATTCTTTTTTTTTTTGAAAGAGTATGTTTCGAAATTGGTCCCATTTTAATTTGGTGATGACCTGATGAAGATCTTCGGAGATATACAACAGAACTCTTCAATAAATGACGGCAAATCATTCGGGATTGCTGCAATTGCATGTGGGTTTATTGTTTATACCATTTCATAACATAACATCACGCCAGTACGCTCGAAAGGGGTACGCAGATCTCTCATTTCACCGGTTATGTTCAAGTATCGTGTTATTCGGGTAATCTATTCTGGCGTTATAGGTACCTTACTAAACAACTTGCCTATTTTAGGTAGGTACAACTAAAAAGGGAAAAATAAAAAAACATTTTTGTAAAAAAATACTACCGACTTACAAACAAAAAACTACAAAGTGAAAAATAACCTAATTTTGGCAGTCGGTGTCCATATCGCAAAAAAATGGGAAACAAGAAAGACACCGACTTCCAAAATTAGGTTATTTTTCACTTTGTAGTTTTTTGTTTGTAAGTCGGTAGTATTTTTTTACAAAAATGTTTTTTTGTTTATTAGTCATTGATATAAAAGTATGCTGCGCTAGCAGGACACTTTAAATTGCAAGCTCTGTGTTTATGTCTGGGTCACCAAGATACAGGCTGTGCCTAGTTTGGGACCCGTTGCTAATATTTCAACTTCATTGTTAGTTCAATTAATGTATACAAAACTAATACAATTATCTAACATGTAACTGTGTAAGGTAAATAAACGATTTTTTTTTTTCGATATAAGTTATTTAAAAAATGTTTAGTCCCAACAGCGACAACATGGTCGCCGAGTCCCAACTGCCTGGATGAATGAAAATATGCATTTTCACATGAACACTCTTCCACCCAAGAGGTGCAATCACTAAAAAAAGACAAAAAAAATGCAAAAAAAATGCAAAAAAAAAAACAACTGCCTGGCCGAATGGAAATATGCATTGTCACATGAACACTCTTCCACCCAAGAGGTGCAATCACTAAAACAAAAAAATATAAAAAAACAACTGCCTGGCCGAATGGAAATATGCATTGTCACATGAACACTCTTCCACCCAAGAGGTTCAATCACTAAAACAAAAAAATATAAAAAAAACAACTGCCTGGCCGAATGGAAATATGCATTGTCACATGAACACTCTTCCACCCAAGAGGTGCAATCACTAAAAAAAAAACAAAACCAACTGCCTGGCCGAATGGAAATATGCATTGCACATGAACACTCTTCCACCCAAGAGGTGCAATCACTAAAACAAAAAAAAAAAAAAAAAACAACTGCCTGGCCGAATGGAAATATGCATTGTCACATGAACACTCTTCCACCCAAGAGGTGCAATCACTAAAACAAAAAAATATTAAAAAAAACAACTGCCTGGACGAATGAAAATGTGCATTGTCACATGAACACTCTTCCACCCAAGAGGTGCAATCACTAAAACAAAAAAAAAAAAAAAAAACAACTGCCTGGCCGAATGGAAATATGCATTGTCACATGAACACTCTTCCACCCAAGAGGTGCAATCACTAAAAAAAAAACAAAACCAACTGCCTGGCCGAATGGAAATATGCATTGCACATGAACACTCTTCCACCCAAGAGGTGCAATCACTAAAACAAAAAAAAAAAAAAAAAACAACTGCCTGGCCGAATGGAAATATGCATTGTCACATGAACACTCTTCCACCCAAGAGGTGCAATCACTAAAAAAAAAACAAAACCAACTGCCTGGCCGAATGAAAATATGCATTGTCACATGAACACTCTTCCACCCAAGAGGTGCAATCACTAAAAAAAAAACAAAAACAACTGCCTGGCCGAATGAAAATATGCATTGTCACATGAACACTCTTCCACCCAAGAGGTGCAATCACTAAAAAAAAAAAACAAAAACAACTGCCTGGACGAATGAAAATATGCATTGTCACATGAACACTCTTCCACCCAAGCGAACAAAGAAAAGAAAAAAACTCAATAAACACGCAAAATTCAACAGTTCAACAGCCACTGGATCAATTAGACAGGCTGCATAGACATCAGCATCATCTTCCCGCCCTTATCCCAAGACTCTATCTCCTGTCTACCATCACGTTTCCTTTCACTTCCTTTTCTTTCATATCAGTCCTCACATAATCCATGCATATCTTTTTATTTAATGATAGGCTCGCGTTTGACCACTATCTCGCCTGATGGTAAGCGATGATGTGGTCAACGGTTGCCTAGAAGTAACCTATTCACTCTTGACTTAAAGGCCCCAAGCTTGTAGCTATCAGGAAACAAAGACTCTGGCATGGAATTCCACTCCTTAGCTGTGCGCACAATGAAAGTTTTCGCAAAACGCTTTGTACGTTCCGCATCTTTTCCTTGCGTAATATATTAGCTCTATTACGTATTAAAAATACTTATTCTTTTTCAGTGCTGCTGACCTAATCAAACTTATTCTTATTGAATCTAAATGGTTGTGCATAACAATATGCATATTAAATAAAGCGGATTTAAAACCACTTCAGAAGTTTTATTTGCTTTTTGACGCAATACTTTGACACTGATTGAATTTCCTCTATTGTATAATACATGATTGATATTACATTAGCATATCACAACAAACACAATTATTGTTACAATCTTTATTCTTGAAATATTTCTTAAGTGTTCATCTTTTTGTAGAATATGTAATTTAAAAAACACGCAATTAACTAAAGCGTTTTGCGTGATTTCCTTTTAATTTAACTTCAAATTCGTTCATTCATTGAGTGAGAACTCGCAGCCTAAACCAGTGGGTGTAGAATCAATTGATTTTAATCATACAACGAAGGTGTGCATTAAAGAAGAATTTCTGAAAATTCATCCCTTGCAGAAAAAGGAGATAAAGAGATGAAAGTTTGACATTTTTGTCGATGGGAAATCCCACGGCTGGTTCACAACACATACGTAAAAAAAGTAAGTATTATTGGTTATGGTCGATGACTTACGATAATTATTTGGCGTCCCAATAACTCAGCGATTGTTTTCTGCGCACGCGACGCTCTTAAAAATGGTGGACAGCCGCATACCATTCAGTGCTAGTTAGCGATGTGGTAAAGATGTGTTTACTTCATTACAAGATAGTAGGAAAAAAAATATTTAGTTTTATTTCTATTGTATAAAAAAGATGAGCACCACAGAGTCGTAAGCACCACTCAATTCGATTCTTATCAGCTTGTTTTTTAAGGTACTAAATAATCACAAAAAAGATATAGTATCAGGCAATGTTTGCATCGGCTTCCCTTTTGCGAAAATATAGCCTTAGCTACTGCCAAGTACACAAATCTGCCTAGCCTTTTCCCAACTATATTGGAGCGACTGCCTATCTGACCTCCACAACCCAGTAACTGGGTAACACGGTACCCCTTGGCAAAACTGGTGTCAGATCTCAAGCTTCTGAATACCCGTAACGACTGTCAAAGATTTTCAAATGACAGCCGGGACCAACGGCTTAACGTGCTTTCCGAGGCACGGAAGAAACTCGCTATGTTGAAATGGTCACCCATCCACGAACCGACCTCGTCAAGCGTTGCTTAACCTTGATGATCGACCAGTGCGGCTGTTATTATTTAACCACGAGCTACTGCCAAGTACACATGTAGCCGAAAAACAAAAAGGTATCTCTTGAAACGATATCCATTTACCAATATTGATATGACAATTATTTTATTTATCAACATTAATCCATAAGGATGGAGGAGGAGGAGCTCGTGAACTGTGTACTGTTTCTGGTACCGTGTTACCCAGTAACTGGGTAACACGGTACCAGAAACAGTACACAGTACGGAGGTCAGGAAGGCAGTCGCTCCATGTAAAACACTGGTATTCAGCTGAATCCGATTAAACTGGAAACCGACCCCAATATAGTTGGGAAAAGGCTAAGCAGATGATAATAACATGCGTTTGTGAAACCATCTTTACACTGCGCATGAGTGCATCACAGAGAATTCACAAAGACATTGTGCAAATTATTATAACTATATATATATTCCTTCCACATTTGCATTTACACGCCAACAAAACAATTAACAATACACAATAAATGATTTTCATGTTTTCTACACGCGTTTTTGTTTAATTTAATTTACAAGATTTATTTGACAAAGGTTATTTGCAGCCAGCACGCGTGGTCGTTAAGAAAGTTCCTAGATTTGGTATTTGAACACTTAATTGTGCAAATATCTGGTTTTCTTTGAGCATATTTCACGCTACGAGAGTTATTGGGTGCTAAACAGGATTTATGAAATGGCAATCTTATGCCTTTATCCAGTTTCTCGATTCTCAAATGTTTTGTTAAGCAAATAACAACGTGAATCCCTCAAACAAGAAGATGTATAGGTAGATATATAAGTCGTGGATCAAACGCAACTAGGGGTTAGATGGGGTCATCAGCTGCAAAAAAATGTTCCACGGGAGGTCCTTAAGGTCAACTCCTGCAGAGTTCTAATTTATTTTGTGTTTTTATGAGAAAATTACCTTTTTTTACCCATTCTTATTAAAATACGACAAAATCTACATCCTGTATCTTTTTTATAATTTTCACTAAATTGGTACTGATGAGTCCTTGGGTTAGACATGCTATTTATGGTTGTTTATTGCATGTGTTGAAGATACCACCACACACACACATTGTAGTTCACAATACACTTATTATTCTATTATTTCATTGTACATTATTTATTTACACTTTATACACATCCTATTGTATCACTTAGGTCAAATATGTATAAATTATATTTTTTATTTTATTTTGTTACCCACGTCCGTGTGTCGCTGCGGGGTGCCAACTGAAAACCAGCGCTGGATGTCTGACGCCCAGCAAATGCTGAGTTGGTAACCCTTTCGGTATGGGCACGTTCAGCGCAATTTGTCTTTGCATTTCTTTTTTGTCTTTTACTCCATGTTTGTTGCTGTTGTGTTGTGCCTGTGTCGAATAAATATATTTCTATTCTATTCTATTCTATAATATTAAGTTATACGAAAAAAAACTCAAATCATAACTTTTTATTTACTTCGGACCCGACTGTGAAAAAAAAACTCTACCGAAAAGTGACCCTATATTAAAAGTATTGGCGCATTTAATAGGGGTTCAAAAAAGATATTACACATGGCTATGCATGGCTTTGATATCTTTCGCGGACGATCATTCGTAGCAAGGCCAAAGTTAACCCAACCATAAAACTCGGTTAGGTCTATTTAAAAATAACTCTGCAGGTAAATTATAACTCTGCAGGGTTTGACCTTAAGGACCTTCCGTAGAACAATTTTTTTCAGCTAATGACCCCATCTAACCCCTAGTTGAGTTTGATCCACGACTTTTTGGCCACCCTGTATATTTCCGGGTTGTGATTTTTGACATATTTCTTAAAATCAGCCTGTTGATTCTATAAAAAAAAACTCACTTGACGTTGTGTCAATCTATTTAATCAAGGTGAAATGTCAGTTTAATCTAAGCTCACTCCAACTTGTGCTCCAACTAATTACTCACGGTAAGATTTTTACAAAATAGAACGGCAGGATAATTTTTTGTTGTTATTGGTATTAAATAATTGTTCGTACACCACAGTTCTATAAAACAGTTCACTGATTTGAGTGAGGTTCAAAGAGAACTTCTTTAAATAACATATAACCGCTTATTTGCTAACCGCTGCAATTTATCCAAATTGCTTCAAACTAAGTACGCTTTTCATAACACTTACCGTCAGAGTACTTCATCTTACTTACAAGCAATTGAACATAACAATTCTATTAAAATATTACCCCATAACACATTAGGCTGGCAATCAAAATTAAACACTACCTATACTTGTTTTGTTTTAGCATGGTAATAGCGGTCATTGCCCTTTCCCTGATATCTCTTCATGGGTATGCGAAAAATAAACTATGTGTCATTTTGCATTACACTCTTTGCGCTGCAGCATGGTGCGGGTGACTGTTTTAATAAAAAAAAATACGCATATACGTATACGCATTTTTTGTAGTTTAACATCATACCATACTTATACCATATACCATAGTTGCCTGTATGACGTTAAACTACAAAAAATGCGTATACGTATATGCGTAAAAAATGTTATTGAAACTGTCACCCACACCATGCTACAGCGCATAGAGTATAGTAAAATATGACCAGGATCACGATAGATGTCGATTCCTACACTAGTTATGTGCTTCAGATTGACAAATCTATAGTTTACTGGGGTAATTTAAAATTAAATTTGAATTAGAATAGAAACCAGCCAACCGCAGGCTTGCTGAGCCTTGCATTTGACCTCTATTTCACCTATAAGCGATGATGTGGTCTACAATAGAGTACACTTGCCTAGAATTAATATATTCTCTCATTACTTAAAGACGCCCAGGTTGTAGCTATTAGGAAACACAGACTCCGGTGGCGATATTTCCGTTTTTGAAACTACGTATGTAGATTTAGGTGGGTCAATGACCGTTATTGCTTTGCTAAAACGCAACTGCTATACCTAGCTTATACCAATTACGTCATAAAGTGATGATACCCTTACATAAGGCATAGAACACATAGTATTTTCTCAGTCCATCATGTGTACGGTCAAACGGTGTGGAACATGTTACAAACGTGGTTTTAAGGTAACGTAACGAACGCGGAAGATTTTCTGAAGAAGGTGATTAATTGATCTATTTCGTTACCTTAAGTATGTTTTGGTCTTTAGAAGAGGGTTTAAGAGATGTTTAACGTAACATTTTTGTAACTATGTAACGTTTATTTTGGTAATTTCTGAAATGTAAGATGTGATCTGCAATTTGGTGTGTTTATTTATTTATTTATATACCCTTTATTGTACAACAGAAAATACAGGAACAATTGAAACTTAAAACTAAAAAAATATACAATGGGCGGCCTTATCGCATTCTGCGATCTCTTCCAGGCAACCTGGAATGGACAGTGAATGCGTGGACATGACATGGGGTTGTCTGTGGTGCAATAATACCAACAAAGAATACAATGATACAATAATAAATATAATTATCAATGATACAAATACAAATAGATATATATGTCATATAATAGATACATAAATAAATACTTATTTGATATATAAGCCGTAAAAATAAAAGTCGTATGTTGTGGCTGATATAGAAAAGATAATATAAGAAATATTTTTCAGGAGTTATTTTCTAAGGATTTTCTCAAGTGACGATAAAAAAATAAGTACTGGCTTTAGCCATGTGTCGTCTGCGTGAGAGTTGGAATGTATTGCAAAGGAACGCAATATGGGGACAAAAAAATCTTCTTTCTATTCCATATCATGGTCTTTCATCCAAATCCGTTCCACTTGAGATTTGATTGAGGGCTTTCAAATTGTTAATATTAGTTGAAAGGTTAGACTACTGAAAACACAAGAGATTTCGTCTCTTGTACGGCGCAAATCCATTAAAGTCGATTTCCTTGAACAAAATACGTTTTAAATTCGTCGTCATCATGATATATTATTGACATTACCACCACACACATTTCCGAAAGACATTATCTACAATCTACATACGTATTGATAGCCATTATACGTGTAATTAAATTTCTTAACGATAATGTATTCGCTCCAATAATGAACACTATTACAAAAAAGTTTGGTAACACGTTTTGTTTTTATTTAAAAATAAATCCTTATAACTGGCATAAAGACTTTTTATCAAGACGTAAAAGTATAAAATTAAAAAAAACAGATTATCGAAACCATATTACTTTCGTAATTCAAACTTCGAATGTCTTAACAATAAACATGGCGGAATGTTAAGGAGCGTCTGCAATAGCCAATCGAACGCCTGCATACCGCGCCGCATCGCGTGTCAACGCCTAATTATTGACTGAAACGCAGCGTTTTATACCACAGCGATGTGAGTTTCATTGGTGTAAGTGTCAGCTTCAAGATTAAATATATCGTTTTATAATTGTAGCTGCTAATTAACGTTCGATTGCAAGGTTATAAATTACGATTGTGCAGGGTTTTGTAAATCAGGGTGTTTATTTGTACAATCGTGGTGTAAAAGTGGTTATTCTAGTTTATACGGGCTGTCAAACCGATACATGCAGCCATTACACATCACGCTCGTAAAATATACACGAAAGAGGTAAAAACCGATGGCAAAAACATCTTACAGCATGAAGAATTCAACCGTTTCTAATCATAATATTTCCAACACTTGTGCGTTTTCGCTTACATTACGTAGACGTCTCAACTGTCAAGTAATGCGGACTAGCTAACCGACATATTATTATAATAGCCGGCGTTTTTTTGCTAATCGTCTACTTAATGCAACACTCCAGTTGACGGCACACGCCCCCAAATTATTCCAACCTACTTTCACTGAGACGAAACGAATCATATCATGTTCAATAAAACAACCAACATTTGACAATTTGATATGAGACTGTCGCATATCCATTTCGTAACGTTTCAAGTTACAAATTATATGTTTGGACGTATTACGTGATTTTGAACAGATTGGAACGTGGTTGCATTGCATGCTTGAAATACTATAGGTAAGTGTGATTGCAGCTTTAGAATGCGTTGACAGAAAGAAGTCACTTTTTTTTTTGTCTTTGCCCGTTTTTTGCATTTAGCCAGTGTCAAGTTTAGAAGTTCTAGTTTTTCTTGATTTTAGTTTAATGTCCTAGTTAGGCCCCAGCAAAATGACGGTAACTTTACTGGAAGCCTCCACGGAGTTTTCACGACAACATGAACAAACTCATGTTCTACTGTTGTTTTTCACTTTCCCACACTCGTGCACGTTCACTAATAGTATTAGAATAAAACACCACTATTTTTACACTATTAATATTCAATTAAACACAATTTTAGTAAAATAAAACAGAGAAGCAACATAGACGCCATCACGTTCCGGCCAAAACCCCTACAAAGTATCAAGATGTCACTTACCAAGATACATTGTAAAGGGACAAACATGCTCTTATTTTAAAATCTGTCAAAATGTAGGCAAATATTTTCAGAATATCTGATAAAAACGAATGATTGAAATCCTTATAGTTGATAAAAGATAGCTTGATCTCTGCGACATATGTCAAACTGACGTATACGTTATTGTTAGCCTGTCAAGCGTGATTGTTACTGTATTGATACTGACAGCTGTCACAGAGATCAAGCTATCTTTTATGAAGTATAGTTTTTTGAGAGAGCTCTTAAATTATAGATGAATTAACCAACAAAGGCAACAAATAAAATTATTTTAAATACTAGCCACATATAAAAAAAAAACGTGTATGATGTGCACTGACCTCATTCAATTTAATAGTAAAATACACACCAACCAATCTATTTCGTAGCAAAAAAAAAGCTTTTGTTTTTTATTTGAAACGCAAACTAACCCATGCGTTCTTGGTATCATTAAATCAAATGTTTCTGGTCTAATTTCCTCAGTGTTCTAGAATAGAAACAAAAAGTGAGAGTGGCTTCACTGCTCATCATCCCGTGCAGACTGTATGAGTTAATTGAGGGAGACGGATTACTGCTGCACGGGACGGATTACTATCGATTTTTTTTACTAAGAGAAACCTTTTTTGTTTGAAACTTGTGCAATGTAGGGTTGGTCTTCTGCCTATACTTTTTGGTTTTTGCTCGGGGCCATCAAACAGTCTAGGCCACAGATATAAATCTAAAAAGATGACGCGATTGTATGTACTTCGTGTGTCAAAAAGCGGAGTCAAAGTGTCAAAGTTCTTCGTGTGTCAAAAGTGTCAAAGTACGATCATTGATCGTAATTTTAATTTTAATTACGATCAATGATCGTACTTTGAGATTTTCAGTCAGCATTATCGGCACCGGAAAGCCACTGAAATCTAGAAAACTGCCCAATTATGCCATATTGAGCTGTAAATACTGTAAGTATAGAAAAAGTTGTCCGTGGCATTGGAAATGTTTTCTTTCATTGGTAAGCAATGATATTCAAATAAACAGATACGTATAAAACACAATACACTCACAATACACTCACAAAACAATTGAAAAAAGTGTTCCGCCTCAGCACACATACACACTTTTCATTCATCTGACATTTCACTACAATGTCGAAAGGGATGGCTTGATAAAACAAACAAGAAAAAAAGAGACAGCTAGTGTTTGTCACTTGCGTGTGAATGTAAACAAACATTATTCTGACAACCAATGTTTTTTCTTTTTGTAACCTCCAAATATCAGAAAATTAGGAAAAAAAATTGAAATAAATTAGTAAATTGAGGTGTATTGCGTATTTACATATGGTATGAGATCCCTTCTGTTTTATGTAATTTGGTATTATAATTGGTACACTTTCTAAATACACACGATGGCATTTTTTTAATTTTGTTTTTTTTTTCAACAAAGCGTATCGCTCTTCGCCATGCGTGACATAAACTAAAGACTAAATCATACAATTGTCTACTATTCGAGTCTTCACAATGCGCGCGCTTATAACATATCTGTTTATTTGAATATCATTGTTGGTAAGTAAATTTGTTTTTAAATTGTGTGTGAAAACTGACAAGCTTTTTTTTCATGCAGATGGAGGGACTTGCGTTATCTAGTTAGATTGATGTCTGTGGTCTAGGCTCTTCTTCACGTTCTGGCTTAGTATTTTCTTAAATAATAATGCGTCGAAAACAATTTTTTTTATATTAAATCTTTTGAAAGTCGCTTGCCCTGCTGTAAGACACTTACCTAAAGGTAAAATAAGAACTTAAATAAGCAATAATAATTTATACCTGATAGGATATTTTCCACGCCTTTTTGCTTCGTATTTTCCGGGTTTCCTTAGACACTCAAGCTTCCTGCATTCTCCGTCTCAAACAATATTTATGGCCATGAAAACCGCGCCCAATGATGCGTCCCATCACGTATCCTACACCCATGGGAATATTATCAAAGAAACGCAAAAATTATCCATTCACGGCGTCTATTGTTACAAACGATATCATGTATATTCATGTTTGCATAATTCAAGAGTTAATTATTCGATTATTATTAGACGCAATCGTCCGATGCGTCCCCAATGCGTCGTTGCGTATTGCGTGCAACAGATTGATTCCCTGATTAACGTTACGTAGTGGCAACACTGGTAACTGCCAATAATTTCGACTATAGTGTGTCTAATTGATATGTTAACTGATTTATATAAAAGTTTACGTGTGAAGTTTCGAATGGTTCGTTCCATTGGGTTTTCGTTTCTCAATATTGGTGGATGAGCATTGTTTTGTAATGGAAACAATTGAAGAATGCTTGAGTGTGACGTATTAACGCGGTTGCGAGGACAACTCATCTTGAAGAACTTAATTCGGTGCCAATTATTGGGCAATATTTTTTTGTAAGACGTTATTGAAATGTGAACGATAATAGGTATCTATAGCTAGAATGGGGGTGAAAACTAATATAGGGGCTAGCTGATGGGTAAGTTATATGAAAGAGGAGGAAAAGCAGTACCGAACGATATCAGTTCATAAAGAAGAATTCTTAGAACTGCAAACTAGTGATCCAATTCTTCTTAATTCTGGTTGAATGATGAGACATTTTTCGAACTATGTAAAACGTTGAGACGGAATGTACCAGGCTAGCAGAAAGTTAAAAGAGATTGGGCCACACTGCTGATTTTGTATGCCTTTCGTACAGCGAAGTATATCTAAGAGCAATTGGCTCGTTACAATTTTTCTGCTTACACAAGATAAATGACTTAAAATCTAGTTTCTGGGAAATCAAGAACGGTTTAGTGTCGTGGCAGAGTTTATTACTTTAGTTTATATTTTCAACTGGCGTACTGCTGTTTTTTGGTATTTAGAGCTGTTAGAACTGATCTGATTTCATTTACGTGCCATACAGGTTTTAGTTTACTTGAATACTGCATTCGTAATTTGAAAAGTAAATTTCGGAATCTATTTACATTTATATCTATGGTAAGCTACTGGCTCGTGCGAAAGAAAGTAGGTACCTAGACCTATTTATGTACATGGAATTAATAATTACTCTACTACTCGTAATTATATCTTTCGGAAAATGAATTATTCGAATAAAAGGATCTGCGGCGGCGTAGCGAAGGGTCCTACGAAGTAGTTCGTAGCGTAGTGCTACGGCGTAGTTCGTAGCGTAGTGCTACGGCGTAGTTCGTAGCGTAGGTCTACGGGCGTAGTGCGTAGCGCTAAGCCTAATTCAAATTCCGAACAATGGGTTTCTTTGTTACATTTTCCATTGACGAAACGGGTTTGATATCTGGGCCTTGTAGGTAATACATAAGGGATTCAAAGACAGAAAAATTGAAAATACTATTTGTTGTAATTCATAGCCCATTCCAATAAAATTATGAACTTAAATAGCCCCGTGATATGACACATGCCTTGCACTGTCACAGCAGTGTAAGTTATGCCACCTTATGATCATAGACAGTGATACTAATGATATGATTAATTTTTAATCAAAGGTTATGTTTAGGTGTTGCATGGAGGTCGATTCGTAGGTATACATTCGAATTTCAAATTTAATGCCATTTGTTAGGGTATACTGCACGCGTTTTTTGACTACCATAAAAAAAAACTTCGTTCCCGTTTCAGTCATTTGTTTTTATTTTTGTTTGTAAAATTGACCTTTTATCTTGAACAGGCTCAATAGACTTAGAAACATTTATATAACCTGGGCGAGGGCGGAGCATCCTAACACAAGCAAACTAATAAAAAAAAAAGTAAATCTCAAATTAAGTGCATAGAACTACCCACAATGTACTCTCAAACAAAAACCACAGCTCACCATAAACTGGTTGATGTTTTGTTCCTTTTTTAAAGTCATCGCTTTGTCGCCAAGCATCGCATTGTAGGAGTCCATTCTAATTTTTACGGGCGTCATTCTTAACTCATCGATAAAACTCATTGTAATCGAAAATCGATTCAACATTCGAATTCAAGGGCGTGTCATCGGTTCCCATGATGAATTTCGATATTTCCGCTTGAACGGACTTCCGTTTTTCTGAATAAGTAAACAGAAAACACGGTGAACGAGTTTCTGCGTTGCGTAAATGTGTGGACTAGATACATAGATATAATTACATAGATTATTTTACATACGGAACACGCAAATTAATGGTTTCCTCGTCTGAAGTAAAATATCTTTCTTACCATAGATGGAGTTTATGGTTTGTTTTGTTTATTCACTAATATAGGCAGGCCAAGGTCAGAAGCTATACAGCCTTGTCAAATTTAAGAATCCTTCATTTAAAAAAAATGCGTGCTTTTTACATAATACCTGCTTAAGTCTTTCTGTTTGACCGTCGATAATATTAGCAATTTCAAATTGATTGACATTGGATATTAATGTTACTAGCCACGCTATGTTAATTTACCAACAAATATGTTCCACTTTGCTACGCAATAGTAATCCTTATTAACTTTTAAACAAGAAGACCTTCCACGTGAACAAAAAAAAAACGTCAAGAACTTAGTGTAAAAATGTGATATCATCTAAATAAACAGTAAAAGTGATACCGGATTATAAGTCTTATTTACCGGTAATAAGAGTGAAAGATTTCAGTCATTAACAGGTTCTTATATGTCAATGATTATGCTTGTGAGATATTATGTCATCTTTGACACTGGTCTCTTTGGTCACACCTCAATGATGTTTCATTTAAAAATAAATGGTTACATAATTACCAGAGATTACACCCTAAATATCGTCTGCATTTTAATTATCTATTGTCAATTCCTTATTAACCTCGTCATAGATATATATTTAATATTTTATTCTTATTTTACAGAAGCAAAAAGATAATTAACATATTTATGTAGACATTAATTGCTATAACAAATGGTTAGCATTTCAGCAGACGATTATAAAAGATTTCTATCATTATTAAAACCAGTTCCATTATATATTAACAACATCATTGATTTCAAAATGGAGAACTAGTATTTGCGCGTCAAAATTGACAGTTGACATGTGTCACGAAAAAATGAAGAGCCTGCGAACTGCATAGTTTTTATTTTATTTTCATCTAGAGCTTCTTTTTAAAGACTCTATAAATAATTAGCATTACCTCAAAAATACCTAAATAAAATTATACATATACCAAAATGTGTAGGTAAATAACTTACTGCAATTTAATTATTTGTAGGTAATCATTGACCAGACTAAAGTATTAATAGTTGCCAGCGAAATTCCAAAGTGGCTGTTTATTTTACAAATGCCAGACTAAGGTCAAATAACTAAAACATTGGCGATCACTTGCAATAGGAATACATTCGTATTTTACAGAACAAGTTTTAGATACAGACCTACGCACGCATTGATAAAACTAACTTTTCGATTATAAGTGCCACAAGCAATGAACAAAATGTCTATGGCAGTAACCGTAACTTTTTTAAATTTCGAACTGTCAGTCTGTGACATAAGCAGATGCTGTCAGTCGCTATCACTTGCTAATACGCCACGCTACGTGTGTTAATTTGTACTATAGCTCTCGATTTTGTTAGCAATGATGTCTTTATTCTATTATGTTAATTAAATGTTATTTGTTAGCACCGGAATGCCTTTCACGCTGTTCGACGAGTTTTATTAGACAGACTTTTGGCCGGCAGTCTGGGAAACAGTCACTGTGTAGTTAAAGTATGTTACAACATAATTTATTAGAGTAACTATTTAAGCTAGAGTAACTTTTAACTATCAATCTTTCGACAAATTTTTTAACAGCCAGGTTATCACTTAAGATACCTATTTCGATAATTATATTCTTAAAATCTTCAATCTTTTAAATTACAACTTACATGTACATGCAAACTTTACTTTCGCAATCAAAAGAACACCATAATTTACGGAACGTTCCTATTTGGAAGCCTGACTTTGGAGTTTGATTTACAATCGAAGCGACATGAAAATCTTTTTAACGAAGACAACATGTCCAAAGAAATACGATCCATGTGTAAATTTATTAACACTATAGTGAGAACTGGGTACTACGCAGGTAGCCATGAAAAGTTCGTTAGACTTAGATATAGTGGCCATCATATATCCAAGTCTGGCAGAATATATAGCTGCGTATTATTAATTCGAATAGAATAGAATATACTTTATTGTACACCAAAAAAATAAATTACAAACATATATCGAACTTAATGTTATGATATTTTTGGCATATTGGATCGGCGTCTCTATTTTTGACAAACATTATTTAAATTGAGAACCAAAATATTCTTTAAAAAATCAGTAGTCTATGCGCGCTGCCAACTTTTTTCTGTCCAAGGCATCATTGACTTGTGCAGTCTAACTTTGTCATTATAAAGACCCGTGTCCACTGCACTATAAAGTACAGTGTGTTATGATTATTATCTTATTTATACCACTTAGTTGCACATTACGGACCACAATCATGTTTTAATGGTGAAAATCTAGTTTTTCGCTCTAAATTTCACGGCCGCGATCGTTTGTTGAACACGACATATGGCCGACCTTCTTATCCATTGCGGGGAAATTGTAAATAATAACTTTTTATAAATTATAAACTGATAAATAAGATCGCGTCATCGTACGTTATGAATGGTTTTTTAATCAAGAGAAGAGAGATAGTAACCGGGATATTTCGCACTGGTGATTGTTCAGATAGTAAGCAGTAACTTGTGTTGAAAACGTTTAATCTTATGGGTAAAATAGATTACTTCATACGAACGGATATCACACGTAGAAGGTTAGTAAGGACCTACCTATTTAAATGGAGAGAATTTACATAAATTACCAAAAATACTCAATATTCCTTTTTTCCTTGCTATGTCATATTAGCAATGAATACAAATTCTTTATTAGGAAAATAAATCATAATATCCTTGGCAAAAACTCGTAAAAATAAATCAATGTAAGGAAAACAGTTTTCAATGTTATTTGTTGCTTGTATTATCATTGAAAAGTACGTGATGTGACGGGCAAGTTTGAGGAAAGTCTGCTAAATCTTTTATTTGCGCAAGGATTTATTTTTAACAATAGGTCACGATATCCATGCCGTTTCAATAATGTATATGTATGTATGTATAAGCAGCTACTATGAATACAAGGTAGCCATCTTAAAAATCATTCATCCTCGTAATAAATTAATAATTATATTTTCCAACATAAAAAGTAGCATGTGACACTCAATGATAGTGTACCTAACTTTCTATTAGTGAAAGAATTTTCGTAATCGGAACAGTAGGAAGATATTACCTTTTACGACCATTTAGAAAAAGAAACAATAATCAACTCAATACCCTCTGCAAACTAAACAAAAATTAAAAAAACCGGCCAAGTGCGAGTCGGACTCGCGCACGAAGGGTTCCGTACTAGGTAAATTGCGGTTTACGATTTATGACGTATTAAAAAAAAACTACTTATTATCTCGTTCAAACCAATTTTCGCTGGTAGTTTACATGGTAATGTACATCATATATTTTTTTAAGTTTTATCATTCTCTTATTTTAGAAGTTACAGGGGGGGGGACACACATTTTACCACTTTGGAAGAGTCTCTCGCGCAAACTATTCAGTTTAGAAAAAAATTATATTAGAAACCTCAATATCATTTTTGAAGACCTATCCATAGATACCCCACACGTATGGGTTTGATGAAAAAAAATATTTTTAGTTTTAGTTTCAAGTATGGGAACCCCCAAAATTTATTGTTTTATTTTTATTTTTGTGTGAAAATCTTAATGCGGTTCACAGAATACATCTACTTACCAAGTTTCAACAGCATAGTTCTTATAGTTTCCGAATAAAGTAGCTGTGACATACGGACGGACAGACAGACAGACAGACAGACAGACAGACAGACATGACGAATCTATAAGGGTTCCGTTTTTTGCCATTTGGCTACGGAACCCTAAAAAAGACGCGCCAAAAGTAGCCAGCTAAAAAATGGGTCTAAATATTACAAACACTTTTTGAAACAAGTTCGTATTTCGAACTACAAGTTACGAGTATAAACACAGGGCGGGAACCACGTTGATTATACCGCTACAACAGACAAAAGTGAAAAGAGGTACAGCCGTGGTTTTTTTTTTTCAACTTTTTTTTCTTCGTCGCCCGAGCTTAGTAAACGTGCTTGACACGCTTACCGAACTTACATGTTCGAGTCGAGCTGTTTTTGTTTATGAGAAATCTTTTCGCTTTTACTCGTTTATTAACATAATTAATTTAAGAGATTTTTATCCGGTTTTATAAATAATGATCTCTTTAGGATTTATTTCTTTGTTAGTTTGCAGTTCCAAGCAGTTAAAATGCACCTTGACACAAATAATAACGCGCCTGTTTCCCTGAAGGATAAGGCAGAAGTTAACCTATACGTAGTGGTGTTCACCCGTTAAAATGCTTTATAAAAAAGTAGAATAATTTTTATTTGCAGCCATTAAAATCATAATCACGTCTTACCATAAACAATAAGGACGAAAAAAAAACATTTTTATAACCTCAAATAAAAGTTTTTGAGGTTAGAAATGTTTTTGTAACTGGCCGAAAACAAAAAAAGAGGTCCACATAAACGCGTGCCATATTAAAAGATAATGACACTAAAGATGAATTAGCTCGTAATCACCCATTGAAATAACAGCAGAACAGTCATTGAACCCGCTTGAGCAATACTGTTTGCCTTTACGAACACAATTGTATTGCAATACGGTTTATTATTATTGAAATAACATTTGCAAGGTGGTGTTATTGGAGCTGTTTCTTAGTAGGTAATTTGCATGTTGAGCGGGAATAAAAGTAGCGTCGTGTTGTATGTAAACAAATTGTTTGGAAAATATCAGAAGCGTCATACCTGCCAGCATACATAGATACACCTACGGGTTACCTCGTTAGTTCTAAGGTAAGTATGTTCTTTTATGTGTAGGTGTGCCTTTTGCCTCAGTTTTTCAAGACTATAGATCAGTGGTGGGCAAACTTTCTTAATGGGGGATCAGAAACTTTATGAAATTTCAGAGGAGGGCCAGAATTATAGGAAAATTGCATTTTGTGTTGAAACTTTTAAGAATATAACATATCCAGCCAGTGTAGAAGCCTTATGAACGGTTGTGATGACAACTCGTCACGCTAGCTATGTCGTCCCTATCCTTAATAGGTCACAGTGTTTTGCGTTTGGTTTTCTGCATTCTCCTTTTTTCTGCGTCATTCATCATGTCATTCATGTTTTTAGCATGATTGGTGTTAAAATGGCGAGAGAGGTTAAAACTTTTAAATACCACCACTGCTTCATTACTTAAAAGACATACTGGCAGACATTCATGTCGAAAGAATGTCGGCGGGCCGGATTAAATGCTTTCGTGGGCCGGCCGGAGCTGGCCCGCGGGCCGTACTTTGCCCATCACTGCTATAGATACTGATGTAACCGTCTACTACAGGTCTGTCCACACATATCAGGGCCGTGCCAGAGACGTGGACGGACCATGCCCCGTCAGGGGCTTAAAAAAAATATCGGTGTATACATTTCATATGAACGCGTTCACACACGTCCGTGCACGGGTTGTACACGGGCCAGTGTCGAATCTTCAATGCCTGGCCCTGATAATATGTTTGGATAGACCTTTACTTACACTTTGATCCCACTTTTGAGGTGTTTGTATTAGGTAAGTCTCTCTGTAGATATTTATTTCACATCACATCACATCATCAGCCTATTAATGTTCCCACTGCTGGAGCACAGGCCTCCTCTCTGTGAGAGGGAATGGGCCGTAATCCACCACGCAGGCCCAGTGCGGGTTGGTGGATGTCACATATCTTCGAATTTTTGGTTCTAGGACATGCCGGTTTCCTCACGATGTTTTCCTTCACCGTTTTTGAGAGCAGTGGTGGAGAAATAATTTACACAAAGTAAAGCGCCTGCCTGGACGCGAACCCACAACCTACAACTTGTAGGTCGCGGCCGATACCACTAGGCCACCACTGCTCTCATTATATTATTATTATATTTATTTAGAACAAGGTAAACTCACAGCAAAAACCTGGATCCAATAAAGTCCAATTACAAAAATGTCTGATTCAGTTGTCAAATTATCGATGTAACCAACTCGCCAAACTTCTTGGCCGCCTTAAAGTTCGTTTTACGATTCGCAAGGCACGGCTCGGTGCAGTTTTTGAATGAGATTTACTACTGCGCAACCATTGTAACTAACTTCAGGGGTGCCAAGAAGTTTGGCGAGAACTGTAGGTACTGTAGCACAGATAATAACTGTAGTTACTTGCATATATTTCTGCTTAAACACTTTTGTAATAGGTTAACAATTCATCATTTTGTTGAGCATAAAAATCCATTTGCCTCTTTTAACCTCTTTCGTTAGACATAGATAAATGTCTATTTATTGCATCATTATTTTCCAATATATCAAATGAACTAATTCGTGATTAATTTCCATTCGTCGTGCATCTTCCGAAGCCGGCTGACTCCACCGATTACCACATTTATCGACAAATATTTCACTCGAACGCGAAATCACTCGTTTAGGATCGACATTGCCCAACTATTTACTTATTCAGCCAGCAAACGTGAACTAGTCGAGACGTTTGAGCAATAGACACAAAGACTTTTCTTATAAATCCTTTATAGGCACTGGAATTAAAAAAAGAACAATAAAAGAAGTCAACCGTAGCGTATTTGTTTTTTTTTGTTTCGTCGTCGACACTGAGGTTCGAAGTTCAAATCTTGTTTATGTAATTGAAATCGATATTTCGACGAAATATTGCAAATTATGCTTTATTCCAAAGAGCAGTGCAGTGAACAGCAGTTTTTGGAGCGAAACCTTTTACCATAAATGCATGTAGAGCTCTTTTTTATGGGGACCACACACATTGTGTTCACGTTTTTTGTAGATTTTCATTTGGATACCTTGTTACGTGGTTTTTATTTCTCATAGAAAAATGGCGTAAATATTATGTATGTGAAAATAGATAGTATGTGTTTACATTAAGTACCTATCTAAGAAGTACTTCTTCAGCAATATTCTATAAAATTGTTGCTCAGCTGAATTTCACATTATTCAACTTAAAATAGAAGTGCACTGCTGCATATCTAAAAATATCATCACAAAGGTCAGAATATCTCTGTTATTATGAGAATTGATGTCATTAGTTTGAAACACAATATAAACAAATATGTTTGTATAAAATGTAAACAAACTGACAGTTGTTTTTAATTAAACATGTGTTGTTATTGTGTTTAGTACTATTATTTTATTGTTATGAAAAACTGAGTGTCGTCCGTTCACCAATGAAGGTTAGAAGGCAAGGCAAAATATAGACCGTAGGTTTTCGAAAAACATACATTTATTTAGGCCGCCATGAAATGAGATTTTACCAATAGAGGCGTCATGCTCATTATATAGAAATAAAAACATGGCGATATTTTAGTTTAGCTACCTACATTGGACCTATGGAACTTGGAACTTTATTTCTATCACTGATAACAAAGTGTAAAGGTTACTTTTATTCCTTTTGAGGAACGGAACCCTAAAAACAATATCATACTAAACGGAATCACTGTTCTGTTATACCTACGCTTTGGAAAACACTTGAAAAACCCTATCTATTCTAAAATGCTTCACAACACGTCAGGGGCTATTGAACAAATCGTGCGCTTAACGGAAATGTCAGAAATCAATAAACTTTTCAATAAAACTATGGAACTTTAAATTCAAATTCGAGCTTCCAAATAGTTTCAATTTCAAATTAAACTATTCGAATTTCGAATTCGAATTGGACCAAAATCATCAGCCGATACAGCAAAACAAGTCTGTCAGTGTAAATTCTGAAGAAATCTTCTCCAAACAGCTAAACAAAGTGGTCGATTGCCTACTATCTCGCCTCTGTAACCTTTTAGAAAAGGTGAACGCTACTTTCTGATCTTAATTGAACATTTCAAATAGCATACTAACCAATCTCATCGATTGAACCGAGCAAACAATACACCATTGCGAATGCTATTGTTAAAACCCAAATAAAGATACGGAATGATTTGCTAAACGCGCTTGTTCGTGTGAAGCCGCGCTAACGTTATTTATAAAGCGTTGTTCTACGGCCATTACATTTTATGACTCCATTTGTGATGCAACTGGCCGCCTTGAACTTTCTTAGTGTTTGCACATCGAGTCACCAAACAATGAACCGCCAGGAAAGTTCAAACTGCAGTCGGAGGAATCGTTTATGTTCGATTTGCGATGTGCGAAACGGGCAGTGAAACTCGAAATAGAAATGTGTTAAAAATTGTATTTGACGTCTGTCAAAGACTGACGATTGAATACCTACGACAAATGTAATTCAAAAATCAGTTGAAGCTACTGAAACTTTTCTCGAGAATACGAAAAAACGAAAATCGCCTTTTTGTAGAATCCTGCGCCATCAAATTATCAGAAGAAAATTGATGTTAATTCAAATCGTATACAAGGTAAAACCCTTCGTGACATCAAAATTATCACATGCAGAGCAAGCTTTGTGAAAATACCATAGTAACAGGTAGTCTCCATTACATTTTTAAGAATAAAAAGAAACGGACTTTAAAGTATTTAAAAAATTAAAAGAGGATCCATGCTCAAGTCGACGCGCTAAATGTCAAGGTAAGTTACAAGATGGCGCTATTAAAACAAAAATGGACGACGAATGCGGAGAATCGAAATTTAAATTTCTTGACAGTTTCTCACTTTTGTTTTAAACAGGAAGGTTTTTTAATTTACATTTCTTATTCTTGCGTATCAACCTGAAAGGATTGCATCAAAAACTGTGTAAGTATTAAGTAGAATGGACTTTTATTTTTTTATTAACAGGAGAAAGGATTTCAGGATTAGGGAAGAAAGAAGAAGAATCCTAAGCTTCCAGGTCCTTCCCAAGAACAAGAGAATAGGAGAAAGCTTTCAAGAAAAAGCGACTCTGCAGCTACTCTCAAAGATAAAGCTGCTTACAGATATAGAGGAACAAATGACACTGTTTATAAAACTACCTCTGTTCGTACCTCTCTAATAAAAATCAACCGCTAATTTACAAAACACGATTTTTATTTAACTTGCAAACTCAAACATTATGGGTGAAGGCTTCGACCACACGCGTACACGTAAGCAATACGTCGATTGTCCTTGCTTCCTAATCAGCTATATTTGACAATCATTTGAATATTGTGTTGGTTTATACGACTCGAAATATTGACTTATTTGGAGACCCTATATCTTAAGAGGTGACTGTGGGCTTACTTTGGGTATATTTGATAGTTTTGTACGGCGTTTACATCTGTATTTAAGACAGACAACACAAGGAGTTGTTGTTTTTGGTCTGATTCTAACAAGCATAATTGAGGATGGGAATATCATGTATACTGCCACCTTTTGCCATTTTCCATGCTCAAAATCCATGATAAGTAAGGTCGGAACTTTTCGGCTATTCTATCATTACGCGTTGGATGATGAAAATATCAACATTCTTATTTTTACTACATATCTCTTGCTTATCTTAGGACCACTGTTCGTAACTAAGGACCAAAAATTAATATGCCATGCTCTGATGCTGAATGCTAAGTTTTCTTAGAAACGAATTTACATTTAGATTCTTGTAATTTGACTATTCTCTTCCGTCTCAAAGATTGAATGCTAACAATCAAATTGAACCGTCAAAGTATTTTCAATCATAGACATTCAATTTTTTTTTTCTAGCGCCCGGATCTTTTTAATTCTAATTTCAAACCTAAACAAAAATGGCGCCCAACCTCACTCACACAGGTCGCACTTGACCGCCGATTGATTTAAATAGCATCGTCAAATAACTGGTAATTCGAGGTTTACGTTTGCATCGGATTTATTAACAAATATTATCATATTTCGGAGGCCACAAGGCGGGGAGCTACCTACCACGTGTGTATAGAAACAGACAGCTGACGGTAATTATATATACTAGAACACATTATTAACATGTTTTATAATAGGATTTCCTCAACAGCTTTGTTCGGTTTTCAAATTTATCGTTATTGGCATTGTAATCACGATCATTGCCGAGGTTTGAACGTTTTTACATGATCCAGTCAGAAATGATATTGGTGCATTTATTTATTTAGGCTTCATGCACGAAGGAAGAAAGGCAGACTTAATGCCTTAAGCATTCTCTAGATACCAGTCAACCAAGGGTGGTAAAGAGTCAACATGGCAGGTGCATAGTTTAATAATAAAAAGCCAGTATTTATCATACTAAAATAAGTAAAATACACGTACATATATATTGAATAGAATAGAATCTTTGAAACACAGAAAAACTTATTATCTAGTCTTAGTAATATAGAAAAACTTATTACCTAGTGTTAGTAATATAGAAAAACTTATTACCTAGTGTTAGTAACATAGAAAAACTTATTACCTAGTGTTAGTAATATAGAAAAACTTATTACCTAGTGTTAGTAACAATTAACCTCTGCACAAACTGCTGCACAATCGGAGAGCCGAAGCTCTCAGCTACAGTTGTGTTTTTATATACGTATATAAAAATACATATTATATATATTTATGAAGTAACAGAAAAGAAGAAAGTGAGATGACTGCTTATTCAAAAATAAATCCGCAATATTCGCTTAAATTCATATCTCGGAAGAAATTAACTGCACTTTATACCTACCAGGATTGCATAAAAAGAAAGTAGATAGCTGATCCTGTCTGTAAGATTGTCCTGCGAAGAAGCATCTAACTACCATCAATTTTGTAAAGCCCATTTCATTTACGTCATGATCGTTATCTCGCCGTTTTCCTAATTATTCATTTGGGTTCAACTTTTCTGGTAGTCACCATCTTTCTAGACATATCCTCTTTCAGGCAGTCCATTCATCGTTTCTTTGGTCTCCTTTACGTGTTAAAATAGTTGTATTTTAACTAGTATAATGGACCACTTCAACAAACGGTTAGAACAAGAATAACCTACGCCTTATAACAAGGCGCATACTTCGAGACTAGACTAATGAATACTAGACCTTGATGAATATTTGAACCTCGTTTAGATACTCCAACTAACTTTGACATACATGAAATAGTTGAACAAGTGCGACATGCTCTTTCAATCGCGCTAAACGAAATAAAAAACAAAAGCGAACTAAAAAGTTGTAAACAAGAAAAAAATCATGCTGTGCAGTCGGAGGATACATATTCGCGGGCTGGCTGACAAAAATCTGGTGAATCCTCCGCCTGCACAGCATGGTTTTTTCTTGTTTACGACTTTTTAGTTCGCTTTTGAAGCATTCGGGTTTTTTGATTTTTTGTATTAAGTTTTTTTATTTATAACTTTTTAGTTAGTTTTTTTCGAATTAGATACATTTAAACGTATAAGTGTTATATATTTTTGAAATCACCTCTTAAAACCCTTTATTTTGATACCCCACACGATGAGTTTGGAAGAAAAAAAAATTTGGGCCCCCACAATATGGCACCCAAAAGCCGCCATTTTTCTATTGTCCAATTTTAATGTAGCCTATGACACTCGCACGGTTAAGACGCATTGATTAACGTATGAATCATCAAAATCGGCCAAAGCGTTTCTCGGTCTCTGGAACGCCATATAGGAACATACATACATACATAGACTGATAAACACATTACCCTCCTTTGGCAGTCGGGTAATAACTACGGTTCTCCCCAAAATATTCCATCAACCCGCACTGGGTCTGCGTGATGGATTAAATTTTAGAGAGGAGACGATGGCTGATTATCTCCCAAAATATGAGGAATTCATGGTTTATGAGTGCTAAATTATATTACATAAACAGACTGAAGTCGCGTAGTGCAATGTTTATAACATTTGGAAACATAAATTGAAGCACTAAAAGCAATGCTAACTAGAGAGCTTTTGTGGTGCTATTTGTAAACATGCCTATGTTCAGCAACGGACTGCAATCGGTTAACCGATTGATTGATTGACAAGCCATTTAAATGATTGTTACAAAAGAAGCACGATTATGAAGTCTATTCACGCAAATAAGTTTGCAAAATAGTTTAAAAACTAGTGGACAGTCCGCGTTTTAGCATCGTGAGTGATTAATGGGTGTAGATGAAACTAGCTGTGAAGGTATGTACAAGGACGGAGTGGATATTGTAGCCCTTCTCTTGAATCTTTGGAGATATGAACTAACTCACGACAAATAGACTATGAGCAAAATATAATGTGGTTATAATACTTCCTGTTGAATGGATTGTGTGAAAAAGGTTATGGCTAGAAAGATAGATATTGTGATGTCGGAAAATAGATAATTATCTACATAGATATAAAAGTAGAAACGCTGCGCCGATTTAAAATAAACTGGCTTAAGCGCAGGTTGACTTTCCGAGGATAAGTTCCTTTGAGAGCAGAGAGAGAGCTAGAGCTTTTGGGTAGTATGTCATTAGCTTGACTTACAAGTTGTAGGTCGTCAGTTCGAGTCCAGGCAGGCGCTTTACTTCGTGTAAATTATTTCATCATCACTGCTCTCAAAACGGTGAAGGAAAACATCGTGAGGAAACCGGCATGTCTTAAAATTCGAAGACATGTGACATCCACCAACCCGCACTGGGCCCGCGTGGTGGATTACGGCCTATTCCCTCTCACAGAGAGGAGGCCAGTGTCCCAGCAGTGGGAAAAATTAATAGGCCGATGATGATGATGTGAACTTTCCGACAAGGATAAGAAAGGAATGAGGGAGAGGAGAGAAACAATGTGGAGGCCAGGAGGGCAGAGTAGAAGAAGATCAAAAAAATTATGGATTATGTGGAATGAAAGTTTATGGTACGAAAAGCGGGGACTACTGAAACAAAGGCCGGTAGACTAGAAATGCATGGATAAACCTGCTGCAACAACCAACAGTTGAAATAGAGCAGGAGATGGTTAAGGTTGGGTTGGTTTGGTTTGGTTGAAAATGGTAATAGCTCAAAGTAGGGATTCGAGAGTGAGTGCATAGAGCCGATCCCAAATCCTACAAAATCACATCACACTAATATTATAAATGCGAAAGTTTGCGAGTGTTTGTCAAGTATGTGTGTGTTCGTTCCTTCTTCACGCTCAAACGGTTGGACCAATTCTGTTTTTTTATTCCGGGAATATATTCCCTTGGGATAATTTTCGACTATCACTCGGGCGAAGTCGAAGAAGCTAGTGTAAAATTGTAAAGGCTATAAGTTTGTGATCCTTCTAGGTGGAGCGACGACCTGGTCAAGGCTGCGGGCGTCCGATAGAAGCGAAACGCACAGGACCGATCACTGTGGCGACGCTTGGGGGAGGCCTATGTTCAACAGTGGACGTCTTTCGGCTGAAATGATGATGATGATAGTTTGTGAGTGTGTGTGTTTGTTACTATTTCAAGCAAATTTGGCACAAAGATAGATTATAGTCTGAAATAGCACATAGGATACTTTTTATCCCGGGAATATGTTTCCTTGGGATAAATTTCGTCATTCACGCGGGCGAGAGATTTTGGCCTGGAAGATGAAACAGATCCAGGATCCCAAAAACCAAACAGGTAGGTATGTCAAACATTACTAACGCAGTCATGAAGCAAAGTTCACTCACATATAAAGAGTATATTACAACATAATATAGTAGATGGGAAACCCTCGACTAGCGAGCCGGTTTTCAAGGGGTCAGCACTTTCACGCAGCATCCGCGAACATTTTCGTCTCAATATATTCTCTAACGTAATAATCTCTTAGATATGTTAAGTTTGCATTCGTTGACATCCGTGTTTTCTATCATCTACTTAATGCAGTTCATAAGTCAATGGACAGTTGAAGAGCTCTTCGGTAAATGGCAGTTGGTTACGTGGTGTTTGAAATGGCGGATCTTTGTTTTGAAAGAGGCTTTTAGTTTATTTGCTTTGATTTGGGATGCAGTCGTTTGCAGATGTTTAGAATATAAGGTGATTTGGGTTACTTTACTTAGTTTTAACCTTAATGCCATTTCGACGTCTAACAAAGCCACAACCCGAAGATGAATGTTGCAGAACCTGGAGACCTTTTTCATGACACATTCATAGGGCGAACATGTTTTCATTATTTTTAAGCAGGTAACCCTTATTAGTAGTAGTACTAAGTCGAGCTTTTTATTTGATCTGAGAGCTCGACTGACAAGGTAAGGCGTAGTTTCGCGTTTTTTTTTTAAATGAGCGCATTTGACAAACATAGGGCGATTAGCAAACGATTGTGTAGGACCTACCATTCCTACACTGCAGGTAATGCCGACTTTTATGACATAAAGCATTTGATCGCTATCGTTTTGCTCTTGCAAAAGATACGTAATAACCCTGCGGCTTCACTTTGTAGTTTGCATCGTTCCTTAATGACTTTTTATTTGATCTGAGTATGTTATTGAATAGCTGATTTATAACAGCTTCAAATTCAAGCCAGCCCTTTTTATACACCACCTGACGAACGATTCAAGGTGTGCTATCGAATTTAGTACCAACTATACAAAGTAACTTAGTACCTAGGTACTAGTTACCAAAAACTAGGCCCAAACTGGCCAAACTCACATTATAGAATTCAACGAGCTATTATTTTTCTACACTAGTAAATAAATCGCGGCTACGAGTCGATTTGCAATTAATTACCAATAACATTTTACCACAAATCGCTGGTTGAGCATTAAAAAACGCAGTTATCAGGTTTACGGACCAATGCAATTAATTTCTAACAATAGATATACTTCGTATGTTATTTCTAAGAACTAGAATACTTAGCCTTCAATGTTGACTTGTGACCTAAGTCACAGGAAATAGGTAATAACTAATAATATCGTTATGATGACGACTTATAGGAAAGAAAATCCATGTAGTGAGGCTTATTTTTAACCGCCGCCGGAAAAAGAGGGGTGTTATAAGTTTTACGTGTGTTGCTGTGTATCTGTCTGTGGCATTATAGCGTCCAAATGGGTGAACCGATTTTGATTTAGTTTTTTTTTGTTTGAAAGGTGATTTTATCGAGAGTTCATAGCTATGTTTGAATAAAATCGGTTAAGCTGTTCAAAAGTTAGGGGTGTTTTACTGTTTGAATCATTCTATCATCGAAAGCGTGGCCATAGTAATTGTAACAAATAAAATTACAAAATTTAAAAAACCCCTGACACATTTATATTGCGAAAACACCCCATTTCAAACAGTAAAACGCTCATAACTTTTGAACGGCTGAACCGATTTTATTCAAACATATCTCAAAACACTCTCGACAAAATTACCTTTCAAACAAAAAAAACTAAATCGAAATCGGTTCACCAGTTTAGGCGCTATGATGGCACAGACAGATACACAGCAACACACGTGAAACTTATTACACCCCTCTTTTTCCGGCGGGAGTTAAAAAGGCAAAATTGTACGGGATTGACAAGTGATATCGAAAAATCACGTGATCAATCCCTTAAATTTTGACATTTCCACTATAGCCTTCGCTGACATCGAATGCCACTTGTCTAGAGTCTCAGAGGTCTCAGGTTCTACCTTACCTTTCGAAAACACAGCCGTGATATTTACCAAAGAGGCAGCTCTAAGTAATATTTTTTTTTAATCTAGTGAAGTATAGTTTCGAATGTTTTTGTTAGGAGAACATCTGCATTTCTACAGATAAAGCGAAGAAAATCTTTAAAGATGGCGGGAAAGAGCGGCAGAGCGACCGGTTTTCACCTCTCCAGTCCCTGTTATTGAATATTTGCAATTTTCTCTAAAATTCATTAAGTCTGAGTGCTAATAGCACGGTTTCCGTAATAAACGAGTGTAGTTTAATTATAGTAAAGTAAAATGAGGAAGGTAAGTGTTTTCGAACATAATTTTTCTTAGAACTAAATACCCAGAGGAAATCTATGTGCTTCGTTTTCCATCAGAAACTAATTATGTTCCTAACAGGTATGTAATTATGGAAAGTTGTCAGAGATAGAAGCGAAAACTACTGTATTCATTATCATTGCCGCGTAAAACTGGAAAATTACTAAAAAAGCCTTCATCTGTGTGACAATCTGTTCGCCAATTAACAGCGATAATTTAAAGAACTTAAAGTTTTAATTAATAGATAAAATCGGATATAAACAATTTTCTACTATAACCTAATGAAGTTTATAAACATACCTGTCGCAGAAGCGCGCAGGGATAGTAGACCCAGTCCTTTGGGTCGTTTCCAATTTTCACATTCACTCCCTCAACACTTTCAGGGAACAATCCCAACCAAAAATTAAGAAAAAAAACACTCAAAAATTAAAAAATTAAACTGTCACACAGTTCAGAGTCCATCATTGTAGAAATAAAATCTCGAACACGAGTTTATGAACGAACGGGGTTGCATTCGAAATTTGAAAACAAAAATCGAACGTCACTAAAGAGGTGCGATCAAAAACCGGTAGCGTGAAGCGTGGAGCGTGCTCGCGGCAAAGAGGTTGGTTATCAACTGCAGGTGAGTGAAGCGTCGACGCCGGCGAGAGGCTGGGCGCGGGCCGCGTGTGAATGTAAACTTGTAAAGGTTCTTCGGGCTCCGGTTTGAACCGGACATCAAGGGACTAACCAGGATGGTCGAAGAGAAACTTCCTTCCCTTCCTTCCTCAGAAAAAAGGTTCGATGCGATTTCCTTGGAAATGTGTATGTGAAAGTGTTTACGAGTAAATGTAAATTACTTGATGTAGCTCACGGCTATAAATCATCACTGAGCGTTAATTAAATATTGAGTGGTATGAAACTTATTGTAAATATACCGCTCTCCTTAGCCTAGACACAGTCGCTTTCAAACTGATTGATCATTAAATAATATTGAACAACTAAGATTTCGAAAGTTCCTAAAAGTTTTCTACATCTGCTGTGAAAAGCCGAGAAATCCGTCATCATCATTATCATCTTCCTGCCCTTGTCCCATGTTGCTTGGGGTCGGCGCAACACGTTTTCTTCTTCCAGTCCGTCCAACCAACCAACAACTTTTTTGGGACCATCCCACCGCACTATTCCCAAACCACTGCAACACCTGAGAATCAACAGTGGCGACCACCAGAAAAGCGCCGAGGCAATGAAGAATGAAGAAGTCCCGGAGAATGATTTAAATGTCTTGGATCCCGCAACGTCAACGATATAACGATAAGTTTAAATGTAAAATGTTTGCGCCAAGCAAACTTTCTTAGACATGTGTTTTTATTCCGTCAATGAATTTTTAAATCATACATATAATATAATAATAATTATAAGATATTATAATTAAAATCTTAATAATGATATTAGTATTTTGACATTATTATAAATTCTTTAACATTGTAATTTTTTTTTTTAATTATTTGTTTTTTTTTTTTTGAGGCTATGATTGATATTTTGACATGATGATTTATTTTTTGACATTCTTGATTATTTTTTTGTCATTATGATTAATTTTATTGATATTATAATTTATTTTTGGTTATTGATATGATATATAAAATGGTCTTATAATGTAAGTTTTGATTTGCATGTAGTTAGTTCACTATTTAATATTTCTACACCACGCAATGGTAGTGTATGTGAAACAATTTTAAATGTAATTTCTCAATGTACCATAAACTGAGAAATAAATATTTACTTACTTAAAACGAAATTAATCAGAAAAGAATAACGGAGGAGTAGAAAAAAAAGAAATCCACCAACCAACAACACCTGTTAACCGCCACGCTATCACTGGCCCTCTGATAAACGACTCTCAAGGAAAGGATGCACCAAGAAGATCAAAGTCAAAAATATTTATTTGAACTAGGCCAAAAAGCGCCACTTTTGAACGTCAACAATTAAAACTTAGGTACACGTAATATAAAATATTACGTTACGTAATAATAAAAATTGATTCTACCGTGCATTCAGAAAAAAATCGAATATACGAAGTAGGAAATTTAACCATTCCAGCCTTAAACTATATTCCTGTCTTAGTAAATAAGCTCGCTTTTATTCAAGTACTGCAACTGCAGACTCACAACTTAGCGTAATGTTAGCGGATGTATTGTAATGTCTGCTTACCCCTAGTGGAACAAAACCTTGCAGGTAGTCATCTCTAACGACATCTATTGCACAGTTTCCGAACTAACGTCAGTTCACACTTTTCAACACTTCAGAAGTATATTGTTTTGACACGAGATGGCGCTACCGCTAGGAATGTTTTAGTTTATTACGGAATATAGTGTCTGCCATCTGTGTGGCTTTGATTAAACGAATGTGGGTAACATTAAGAATATTTACAAAAACAACGCTTTTGAGTTGTGTAACATTATTTACTCACTCCACTCATTCATCTTATTTTACAAAAAAACTAAAACAACATTAGTTCTTCTGTGATAACTAAGTATTACAACAATAATAATATTATCCCTGGTTCGCTACCAAACTGAGGACATTTTTATACAAAACCAATTTGTTAACAAATAATATAAATACCGGTCTTTTAACTTAGGCACGAATCAATAGTAAAGGTGCCTGCATACAAATCCTTTAACTAACCAATTTCAATTTTAATATCCAGAAATATTTTACACTAAGAATACAAAAGTAAATATGTAATGCATGTAAAAGGTAAGACAAGCTAGATTTTAAAGAAGTTTTATCTCCGTCCGTGAATGTACAGCCTCATACATTAATCAATACTTTTGTGCCCATAAAAAATAAACTTACACTCTAGGGTAGACAGGATGTTGTGTTTTGATTATCGTTATGTACAAGAATATTAAAACACATAAAAATTTGTATTATAGTCCATATCAGATCGTCATCATCCAACGGTAGTCAGCACCGTGTCCTCATGAGCTCTATAACTGAGGCTTCACGTCTTTGTTGAGGATCAGTGCTGGGTTCTGCATGTCGAGCTGGCATTGAGCAATGTCACTGAGGGCTCCTTGGATCTTCTCTAGAAGTATTTCACCTTGGCGTACCACCTAAAGCAAAGAATTTGAATAAAGTTTTGCATTTTGTGTGTATGTCCTAACAACAAATTGGACATGGTCTATGAGAAGTTTCTCCCTTTCCCTTTTTTTTGTGTATATTTACAGTGATAACTGAATAGCGACTTCACTTAAAATTACTATGAGGTATTATGATGAAATGTAAAGTTACAAGAATCTAAGAGCTTATATAATATTTATGTTTATAACAACTATCAGCTAGTAATAGTTAAAACTGTTTACAATTAGATTGAAGACTTTAAGTCAATGTAATTGTAAACAGTTTTAACTATATTATATTTATTATGGTGAGATAAGAGAGCAGTAGTAGCTTAGTGATAATGATGGCGACTTACAAGCTGTAGGTCATGGGTCTGAACCCAGGCAGGTGCTTTACCTTGTGTAATATGTTTCGTCACCATGCTTTCAAAAGGGTGAAGAAAAACATCATTTGAATACATGTGACATCAACCGACCCACTCTGGGCCCTTGTGGTGGATTACGGCCCATTCCCTCTTACAGAGAGGAGGGCTGTGTCCCAGCAGTGGGAGCACTAAAATGATGATGATGGTATTTATTACTAGCTTTGCCAATGGCAAAGTTGAAATTTTTTCCAAGGGAATATATTCCCAGGATAAAAGTATGTTGTTCTACAAGGTCCAATATTCAAATACCATCATCAAAATTTGATCATGGTTTAGGTGTTAAAGCGTCACTAACAAACTTCATTCCATACAACTAATTACAATTTAGCTAGGTAATAAAAATGGTTGATGCTTGAAGATAATGCAAGTTGAAAACTAATGTTGTTTGAACTGTAATCCTTAACAATACCTAATGTTAATGGGTGGGTAGCCTAATAGTCATTGTAGGATATTTACAAACAAGCCTCTCTTTAATTCTAAAATGAAAGTAAACAACTGGACCTTCATCTTTCAAAGTTTCACAGCTTAAAACATCAACTGAAATATACCTCTTCAAGTTGCTCAGCAGCCTCTTTGTTTTCAGCTTCCAAACGCCTCAAGCTTTGCACCTGCAGCTCGGTCGAGCTATCCTCACTCGGCAACGACTCAATTAACGTGTCGATATCTTTAGCACAGCGAGATATCAACGATGCAAACAACACAGCATAGTCCTCCTGATTTTGCTGCTGTTGTGGCGTCTGTGAACCACTGCGGTCGAAACCAGGGAACTTGCTGGGTGTTGAGAACTGTTGCAATATACCTATGCTGTTGCAAAAGTGCTCAGCTTGCTGTAAAACAATGAAAACACAATGTAAATATTAACATGGAGGCTGCACAAAAATTACGAAAGAATTCACTTTACGTTACCTGGTTAATGGTATCCTGAAGCTGGGTAAGACGATCGGCCATGGTTGATATGTGATTTTAACACTTTGAATTAAAAATACAGCAAAAGTTACTGATAACTCAAGTGAAGTGAAGTATAATAATACCTAAGCATAGAATAGAACATATAAACCAATGTCACTGACTTAGGAATGTACTCTGTGATATAAACAGTGCTGCCAACTCGTTAAGCAAAAACGCGCTGCCGGCTCTTTAAAAAAGCGCTAGAACGCGCTAAATGGTCGCTGTCATAAAATCGCTCCAAAAATCGGTTAAATTCGGCGCCAAATTCAAACAAAACCCCCAATTATTTGAGACTATAAATGTATAAACGCAGATTTTTATTTTTATTTAATCAAATAGAGATTGAGTACTTGTTTAGTAAAAATAAAAAAGTAGTGACGTTTTAATGTAATTATTTTATAAAATAAAGGGATTAAATTAATTCATCATCGTCTGATTCTACTACAATTGCTTTTGAGGCTGAAATAAGGTTGGTCTTGATCAGTTTTGGACTTGAATTTATATTTATCTGTGGATGAAATTGTCCTAAACACGTTGTTGGGCAGTTGAAACTTTGCGCAGTTACTCTTTTTTTAAAGAAAGTACAGAGTTTCAAAAAGCGCTAGATTTAGCGCTAGGCGCTAGAACGCGCTATAGACCAAAAAAGCGCTAGATATGGCGCTGAAAGCGTTAAGTTGGTAGCACTGCGCTGACAGATCAATCAATGACAGCCTTTAAGACTGCGTTAAGGCGGAAACACATTACTGTGGCGTGGCGCATACTGGCGTGGCGCTGAGTGTGCACACTAAGCTGGCGTGTCGTGGCGCGCCATGGCGCTATTTCTGAATTAGTATCAAAGATTACTATTATATACTGTATACTAAATAATAGTAATCTTTGTTAGTATACATCGAACCTTTGCAACGTGTAGACGTACATAATATTAATTTCGGATTCGGATGATGATTTCGATGAAGACCATCAATTTATTTCTATGCACCAGCCATGTTATATCTCCACCACCCTTCCACCATCTTGGTTGACTGGTAGAGAATACCTCAAGCTTTAAGTCTGCCTATTTACCTTTAAATTGCATGAAATGTTAATAAATAAATAAATTTTTCCTAGCAATTAAACTACTTTAGAGCAAAATTTAAAAAAAAAAACCGGCCAAGTGCGAGTCAGACTCGCGCACGAAGGGTTCCGTACCATTATCGCAAAAAAGGGCAAAAAAAACACGTTTGTTGTATGGGAGCCCCCCATAAATATTAATTTTATTCTGTTTTCAGTATTTGTTGTTATAGCGGCAACAGAAATACATCATCTGTGAAAATTTCAACTGTCTAGCTATTACGGTTCATGAGATACAGCCTGGTGACAGACAGACAGACGGACCGCGGAGTCTTAGTAATAGGGTCCCGTTTTTACCCTTTGGGTACGGAACCCTAAAAAAGAAGGCAAGGTCATTTCAAATTTAAAAGTTTTTAGGACAAAAACATAAAAAATTCGGTTTGTTTACATTTTGATTATAATGATATGCGATTATCTCGGCAACGTGTGGATAGATTTACATGATTCAAACGAATAAAATGGTTTTCGACAAAGGCCTTTCATTTGACGCTAACTTCATCATAAAATCTCCACAAACAAAAATTTACGTTTTCAAGTTCCTCGCGTAATTATTAATGTATGATATCTCTTATCAATTCTTTAAAATCTATATATATATCAACTTTTAATGTTCAAATTAGGATTCTATATGATTGTACATGCTAGTTGGACATAAAACAAAACAAATACAACACTAATTAGTATTTATCAAGAAAACTACGTTGACGTACAAGTTCAATAAGCTCGTCGGTCATTTTCAACACGCAGCATACAAGCGTCCGCTACGAGTTCACGTCATTGAATGGCGTGCCACGAGCCACGCGGTGGTGTAGAAACACATTTGCCTGGCGTGTCGTGTCGCGCCAGAGCGGTGGTGGGGGCTATGGCGCAATCGGTCGCGGGCAGTCCGCGCCACGCCAGGTCGCGCCACGCGGGGCCACGACACTCAAATGTGCCTCTAACCATACTAAATGTATGAAACCGATAGGCATCTGGCGCGACACGCCACGCCACGCCACAGTAATGTGTTTCCGCCTTTAAGGCGGAAACACATTACTGTGGCGTGGCGTGGCGTGGCGCATACTGGCGTGGCGCTGAGTGTGCACACTAAGCTGGCGTGTCGTGGCGCGCCATGGCGCTATTTCTGAATTAGTATACAACGAACCTTTGCAACGTGTAGACGTACATAATATTAACTTCGGATTCGGATGATGATTTCGATGAAGACCTTCAATTTATTTCTTTGCACCTGCCATGTTATATCTCCACCACCCTTCCATCATCTTGGTTGACTGGTAGAGAATACCTTAGGCTATAGGCGATTGGCTTATGCCTATGTTCCTTTAAGTTGCATGAAATGTTAATAAATAAATAAATTTCTCCTAGCAATTAAACTACTTTAGAGCAAAATTTAAAAAAAAAAAACCGGCCAAGTGCGAGTCGGACTCGCGCACGAAGGGTTCCGTACTTGGTAAATTGCGGTTTACGATTTATGACGTATTAAAAAAAAACTACTTACTAGATCTCGTTCAAACCAATTTTCGCTGGTAGTTTACATAGTAATGTACAGCATATATTTTTTTAAGTTTTATCATTCTCTTATTTTAGAAGTTACAGGGGGGGGGACACACATTTTACCACTTTGGCAGAGTCTCTCGCGCAAACTATTCAGTTTAGAAAAAAATGATATTAGTAACCTCAATATCATTTTTGAAGACCTATCCATAGATACCCCACACGTATGGGTCTGATGAAAAAAAATATTTTTAGTTTTAGTTTCAAGTATGGTAACTCCCAAATTTTTTTGTTTTATTTTTATTTTTGTGTGAAAATCTTAATGCGGTTCACAGAATACATCTACTTACCAAGTTTCAACATCATAGTTCTTATAGTTTCGGAATAAAGTGGCTGTGACATACGGACGGACAGACAGACAGACAGACAGACAGACAGACAGACAGACAGACAGACAGACAGACATGACGAATCTATAAGGGTTCCGTTTTTTGCCATTTGGCTACAGAACCCTAAAAACCGGCCTAGTGCGAGTCGAACTCGCGCACGAAGGGTTCCGTACCATTATCGCAAAAAACGGCAAAAAAATCATGTTTGTTGTATGGGAGCCCCTCTTAAATATAAATGTTATTCTGTTTTCAGTATTTGTTGTTATAGCGGCAACAGAAATACATCATCTGTGAAAATTTCAACTGTATAGCTATTACGGTTCATGAGATACAGCCTGGTGACAGACAGACAGACAGACGGACCGCGAAGTCTTAGTAATAGGGTCCCGTTTTTACCCTTTGGGTACGGAACCCTAAAAAAGAAGGCAAGGCAATTTCAAATTTAAAAGTTTTTAGAACAAAAACATAAAAAAAACTTAATTAAAAAAATCAAAAAACCCGACTGCTTCAAAAGCGAACTAAAAAGTTGTAAACAAGGAAAAAATCATGCTGTGCAGTCGGAGGATACATATTCGCCGGCTGGCTGACCAAAATCTGGTGTATCCTCCGCCTGCACAGCATGATTTTTTCCTTGTTTACAACTTTTTAGTTCGCTTTTGAAGCAGTCGGGTTTTTTGATTTTTTTAATTAAGTTTTTTTATTTATAACTTTTTAGTTAGTTTTTTCGAATTAGATACATTTAAACATATAAGTATTATATATTTTTTAGTTTTTTTTTAATTACTTTTTTTTATTTTTTTATTTATAACTTTTTAGTTACTCTTTTTTTAGAATTAGGTACATTTAAACATATGTATAAGTGTTATATGTTTAAATTAAAATATATTTTTGAAATCACCTCTTAAAACCCTTTATTTTGATACCCCACACGATGGGTTTGGAAGAAAAAAAAAATTTGGGCCCCCACAATATGGCACCCAAAATCCACCATTTTTCTATTATCCAATTTTAAGACGGTACCCTGACCAAAAAATCGGCATGAGATATGAGCATTCCTATTGGTCTAGCGGCACTGGTGGCGCATGAATTACAGTTGTGAATACGCCTAGATTTTAGAATAAAATCTTTATAAAATCGAATTTTGGTCTTTTGAAAAAAATAAATCTACAAAAATGTTCGTTATTAAATTGTCTATCCATTAGTGTTAGTACAAAAAAATATTAATGAATACTTTACGAGGAGATGCATAATATCGATAATTATTTCTAATTTTTATATTTTTTGGAAGGAGATTAGTGAAATATATACTACATTTAAAAAAAAACTAAATCTACCATTTTAGAATCAATATTATGTAGAAATTTAATGTATTTTTATTAATTGATATTTCTTTTTAAATAACGAGTAGATAGCTCCTAAAAACAGCTCAAAAACGGCTTGCGTGGCGTTTTGCTCGGGGTACCGCCTTAATGTAGCCTATGACACTCGCAGGGTTAAGACGCATCGATTGACGTACGAATCATCAAAATCGGCCAACGCGTTTGGTCTCTGGAACGCCACATAGGAACAAACATACATACATACATACATACATACATAGACTGATAAACACATTACCCTCCTTCGGCAGTCGGGTAAAAAATCGGTTTGTTTACATTTTGATTATAATGATATGCGATTATCTCGGAAACGTGTGGACCGATTTACATGATTCAAACGGATAAAACGGTTTTAGACCAAAACCTTTCATTTGACACTAACTGCATCATGAAATCTCCACAAACAAAAATTTACGTTTTCAAGTTCCTCGCGTAATTATTAATTAATGAAATCTCTTATCAATTCTTTAAAATCTATTTATCTAACAACTTTTAATGTTCAAATTAGGATTCTATATGATTGTACATGCTAGTTGGACATAAAACAAAACAAATAGGTACAACACTAATTTGTATCTAACAAGAAAACTGTACGTTGACGTACAAGTTCAACAGCAGCATACAAGCGTCCGCTACGAGTTCACGTCATTGAATGGCGCGCCACGAGCCACGCGGTGTAGAAACACATTTGCCTGGCGTGTCGTGTCGCGCCAGATCGGTGGTGGGGGCTATGGCGCAATCGGTCGCGGGCAGTCCGCGCCACGCCAGGTCGCGCCACGCTGGGCCACGACACTCAAATGTGCCTCTAACCATACTAAATGTATGAAACCGATAGGCATCTGGCGCGACACGCCACAGTAATGTGTTTCCGCCTTTATCAATATTTACCATAGACTATACTCGGGCCTTAGAGCATAGATTTGGGCCCCTGCCCAAATCTATGCTAAAGGCCTGAGTATATTTAGATATTTATTTCAATTTCAACTGGGCCACCAAGCGGCACTTTTGAATGTCACAATTTAAATTTAAATGGAATACAAGTTGATTCTACCGTGCATTCGGAAAGTAGCTAGTTATGGAGAAGAATGCACAAGAAACTCCATACTTTTTAAATTTACATGGAATAAAAGTTGATTCTACCGTGCATTCGGAAAGTAGCTTGTTATGGAGAAGAATGTACAAGAAACTCCATACTTACTCTTTTAAAAAAAAAAAAAAAAAAAATGATTCTACCGTATACCGTATAGTAGTAAATCTCAAACATAAACAGCACCGATCCGTGCCTTGGGTAAACTAACTTCAGGGCGGCCCAGTAGTTTGGCGAGAACCCTACACAGTTTCTCAGTCACGATTTCATGAACGATAGGTTTCATGGGTCAAAACAGTCATAAATGTATGTAACAAAAAGATTCCAACCTTTTTTTTTTTTAAGTCGGTTAAAAAATGTAATGTATAGCAATAATATTGTACTGTCTAAAAATTAACGGCATAAAGATTTTTATTTATTATATTATATTATTAACTATCAAAACATCATAGAGGTTTGGTGGGATTGGTTTGTCAGGTAACATAAGTTTATTATTTAGCAGTGGCGTAGCGTAGTGAGAGCGGCAAGGACAACCCGCCCCGGGTGGCATTTTTAGGGAGCGGCATAATTTCACTATATATAATGATTATCACAGCAAAAAAAACTAAATAAAAATTGCCCTCTGCAGCAGAAGGACAGGCAAAATCCCGGAATGTACTGTCGCCGTCAAAAAAATTACAAATCCTAGTAGTCATCTTATTATCAATTTGTGACCTCTTTGCTTTATATATCTAAAGGTCATGCATGGAGTACTGCTCTCACTTCTGGGACGGATCTGCCAAATACCAACTTGATGCACTTGAGTCGATTGACAGAAAGGCCAACGATTCGCTGGTCGACTCAAAGCTCTAGGCCTTGAACACCGACGACGAGTTGCCAGCCTGTCGGTTTTCTATTGGTTACATTGCGGGGAGTGTGCGATGGAACTGCACAATTTGATCCTTCCATCATCGGACAATAAGACGAACGGCAATGCGCCATCGATACATGGTGGATATCCCACCCATACGCAAAAAGCGTTTTGAAAATACTTTCATTGTGCGTACAGCTAAGGAGTGAAATTCCCTGCTGGCGCGGCGTCTTTTTTTTCCTGATAGCTAAAACCTAGGGGTCTTCAAGTCTAGATTCATCAATCACATCATCATCACTTAACATCAGGCGAGATAGTGGTCAAACGCGAGCTTACAACGAATAATAAAAAAATACTACTTTCAAATAAAATTTTACCAATTGTATTCAATTTTATTTTTGTTTTCTGTGTGGGTCTGTACTTCTGCCTTTACGCAAATCTGTTCTTCTGCTAATCTGGGCTTTTGCTATTCCGGGATTTTGCATATCTGTCCTTCTGCTGCAGAGGGAACTATACTAATATTATAAAGAAGTCAAGTTTGTGAGGTTGTAGGTAATCTCTGAATCTACAGTACCGATTTAGATGAATTTTGGTATGGAGATAGTTTGAGACACTAGGAAGGATACAAGATAGTTTGTATTCCCTTGGGATGATAAAACAATTTTTACGCGGGCGAAGCCACGGGCAGAAGCTAATATTGAATAAAATCGTTAACATAATCATTATTGATTTTCATTTCTGTTGTAGTAAGTATTGTAGATTTTACCTCATACTGATTAATTAAATAACAATTTCCATATAATATTGAACATTATATTTATTAAATTAAGCAGTGTACATAGTATTTTATGACTAGAAGTAAAAATATCACAATCCAATCAATTTTATGTACAGTCAACAACACCAATTTTGCCGATAAACAATTTTTATGCATACATTCAATTCAACAAACTGTAAAAAGCTTTGCATCAAAACCAATATAAATTGATGCATTTCAGATGTGTTGATTGTACCTAATAAAGCTTGAAAAATTTGTACGTGACACTCCAATGGACCGCGAGCGACGGGAACCGTAAGGCAGCGGGGGTGGTAAAACGTGCGCGCGGGACAGGGGTCACCTTCACCTGACGGGAGCGTCAACTCGTCATTGGGTAGTAAGTGTAGTAACGTCCCCCGCCACCCGCGTATGAGAGTGTCACTTACGAATTTGCCAAGCTATAGTCATTGTATTTCATGAACACGCGTCATGGTATTTTAAACCTTACGCTCATTATCATAAGTCATCCTCATGATTTACAACAACTATCCCTACAGGTACTGGTGACCAAACATTACTTGGATCAATAAATTATTTTAACAAACTATAAATTACTATTGTGCCATATCTATAATATTAATGACTAGTTCAACTTTTGAATTACTAAATAAAATAGAGCCCATAATTCATAATATTCTTACTACCTACATGATTATTTAGTGAGATTTAACAGAACTGAGTTAAGTTCAGATGCTCTTGATTCTATAAAAATATCAGATTTCATTCAATTAAAAAAAAAAAAAAAACTAGATTAAAATGACTAGTAAATATACACATGACTAGGTGACAATGACAATATTTTTATAATTTGATGGTTCAAAAAATAATTACTATTAAGTAACAGCATAAAATGTGATAGGTATTTTATGGAATCAATCTAATACAAATAAAGGACATTTTAATGAACATAATTAGATAACTTTGGTGATATGTAACTATGAGATGTAGACATTTGGAGATCATTATGCAATAATAATAGAAACACTACAGGTAACAAACCCATATCTATGCAAATTGATTCAATAAAAAGCTTTTTGATAACGATAAACTTTAAATAATTTATTAAAGTCAAAGATTTAAATATTTAAGATAGGGCTGTCTGAACGTTTACCTATATTTGTCCCTCACATACAACCGGATCAAATTGAGTCGTCAGAAAATCAAGCAGTCTGCCCTATCCCTACTATATAAATCAATTATACATAGTATTAATACATATAAGGATTAAATTATTAAAGCCAATTAGGAACACAATGAATAGGTAGGCAAAGTGATAAATAGAGGCCAATGCACACAACACAAGTTCGAGTGGACTTACATAACAGTCTTTTAGGGTGAAAGGTTTTACTTAAATATTATAATTTATAATAGTTATTGTTTCTGTCCATTCTTATACGTACTTAAAGCACTTAAAGCAAAACTCACTGCGGTAGACTGAAGAGATGTGTAAATAAAATGGCTCTTATACACTTGGTAGTCGGAAACATAAGTTCATTAGTACTGCGTCATTTAAGATAATATTCTTGACTAGGCTTCTTAAACAAATACTTGTAAGATTAGGACAGATCAGTATTGGGAAGGAACAAACATGTACCAGCAAGTTTGTAACTAATAGTGGAAATTGTAATATTCCTTTTCCAACCAGAATTGAAAACCGACAATACAGCGTTTTGCAGAATAGTATTTAAGTTGCATCTGAACTAGACTACCCCAGACCAAAGATATAATAATGTCAATAGTTGGGGAGAATTCCAAGATCTAATTATTATCAAAATTAAATTCAAATTGTTTAGTCAAACCAGAAATAAGGTTAATCTTAAGTCTGCCAAACAAATGTCGCTCAAGTGCTTTGAGCCATTGACAACTGAATATCAAGTCACAATCATAAATAAACGTGGCAATTTTACGTATGCAAGTGAGATTCAATAAAACACTGTTTACCGTGCCAGTGCACCCAGTTTACTTCTCAGTTGGGAATCTGTGGGCAAAGCCAGTGCCCACTTACGCAAACCAACTAACATAACTGAACTTAAAACTAATACCGCTCCACAGACAGAATACTTGCTTGGAATCTCATTGAAGAACATCACTTGCCACAGAAAGGCAAATACAATATCAGCCGATCTAGCAATGGCTACAGGACCAGCCTGCTCCATTTGCAAAGACATAGTCAACAAGATTTGCCCTAAATAACTAAATAGTGCCAGGCAAACAACCAGGAATCTCTCCGTGCCACAAACAGGCATACACAACACACCAAATAAATACGAGTAAAAAAAAGTTTGTAATATAGCAATAGCACCAAAGTTTGTCATTATTACAGAGAAATGCAACCCTTTGAGCACTCGAAGCAAAACATAAGCATTAGCGCCAAATATAGTTGAAATAAAGGCCGCCACTGCACCCCTAAGGCTATTGTAATTCTGGTTATGCTCTGCTGTTGGGTCGTCACCAAACAAAAACGGTGGATGAGTAATCAATATCACTCCAATAAGAGTTAATATAATGGAAATTGTGTTCCACATGCCACATGGTTCTTTCAAGAAAACTCTTGCAAATAATGCAACAAAAACAGGCACTGAGAATACTATAACAGATGCATCTGCTAGTGGCATGTTCCGAAAAGCATAAAAACTTAACATTAAACCTACTGTGCCTACAACGGACCGCAATAGTAGTAGGACGCGTTTTCCTTCGGGATACACTGGTTGCTCTGTGTATATCACTATGGGTATGGTTGGTAATAGAACACCAATAAATCGGAACATGGCTAGCTGCATGGGGTCGATGTTGACGAGGCTCTTAACGATGACCGAGCACAGTGAGAAGAACAAAGACGATAGCGTTGCCAGTAACAGGCCGAGGTACGGACATCTTTTTATCAGAGGTCTCTTGTTCTCAAGTAGATTCGGTAGGGTCTCGTCGCCACTTCCTGCCGACAAGTCCACCAGGTGTTGAAGTTCCAAATGCTCCGGCATAGCTCCACATAAGCTACCTGAAACCGCACCCCAGTTTGTTATTTGAAGTGAAATATTAATAACTGCAAAATGTATTTATGTAATTTACGAACCTGTCGGCAATTCCGGTTAGAAATATAATTTGTAATAGTATTCTGGCTTTCTCGCTTTTAAATATTCAGCAATTCCATTATAAAACACAAGACCGATAATAATAAATAACACTAGGCCAACAAGATTTTCAGGATTTTAGTAGATTTTCCTCCACTTCAACAGTTTGACGTTTCGTTTGACAACTGACACAATTTTCTTTGTGATAGAGAAAATGATTTTCATACGTTTCATTTCACGTGGAATCGAAATCTTATCCTAAACGCACATTCACCGCACATTAAAGCTAAATTGAGTTGCTCTTTTTATTGGCAACACCGATCCTCTATTAGATAGCCATATTCCAAGCAAGACTTTCCATGTTCACCGCTCCAAGGTAGGTACCCCCCTTTCGCTTAAAATAGAAGCGTCGCTGTCGGTTTGATTCGATTTATGGATACTTTACATCAAGTGTTTTTGTTTCATCGATGTAGGTATATAAAGTAACATAAACACTGTCACTATGACAGTGACAGCGACATAACAATTCAAAAATAAAGTTGCGGCAAAATTGGTAAATACCCTAGTAAATACTGCCGAGAAAACATAATTATGAAAAATAATAAGATATGAGCAATTCATCCTCGTCTGGAATACCGGTTATTGCTGAGTGTGTTCTAAATCACGTTGAAAAACGAGTAAAAGAATCTGAAAGTAAACAATGTAAGTTGGGTTATGTTTATCAATTTCTACTAAACTTTGTATCAATTAAGCAATCATTTAATCTCTTATTTTATCAGTGTTAGATGAGGAGCTGCTGTCGCTACATTCAGTATTCGGAGCCGTGCTAGAACGAGCATTAGACATCTTGGAGAAGTATCCGACATTCGTTGCCTATACAACGACGAACAAAACAAGAACTTTGATAGAGATTCAGGGCGAAAACGATCGTTGTTACCGTGTGTTCCCAAGGATTAATTTCTGTCCTTGCCGGTCGTTCAAACACCAGGTTTTAGAACGCAAAGCGCTGATTCTCTGCAAACACATACTGGCCGCTAGGATCGCGCAGATTCTCGGCAGGATAACTGACCATGAAGTAACACAAGACCAATATTTGATGTTACTGCGATCCATGTACAATATTGAAGACAATAATGGATGAAGGAACTTCTCAGTACTATTTCACAGCTTCTATGGACTCTGGGAAGACGCTATGTAGCTTGCTGAAAGCTATACAGTTTCAGGAGGTAATGTTTAATTTTATTATAATCTGGGTAAATGATCTTGATTGATGATCTTGTAAAATTAACTTAGCCTTGAGCTGTATCTGAAAGCTGAAATCCTTTGAAAAGGATTTGGATACCAGGTCTACATGCAGTTGTTCCCGGTCTAGCTGTTTGTGTATGTTAGCTTAAATGTTTGTAAAGCACCCACAATACAGTCGAAATTCTTAGTGGCAAAGTTTTGAAAAATGGGCACAAATTGGGTTATGAATGATAGGCATTCATAACCCAATTTGTGCCGATTTTTCAAAACTTTTTATTATTAGTCATTTATTCATAAACAAGTAACTTGTATCTGAATTTACACACAAAATTAGACACTAACCCTCTTACTAATAAACGCGGAATAAAGTTATACCAGGTATAAACCTATGAAAATGTATGGGTATACCTTTGTTATACCTGGTATAACTTTATTCCGTGTTTATTAGTAAGAGGGTTACAGTATATACACTAAAATAGATTACGTTTAAATTTCATAGAGTAAATCAACAATTTTAAAACAATAAATTTACATTTCTTCAATAGTACATTTCAACATGTAAATTAAACAATATCATTTTCAATATACCTTAATTTGAATTTAAGATTGGAATTTAAGGTGCTCCAGTCAAGAGATACAGCAACTGCCATATTTATAGATAAGCTGCTGGATAAGCTTGATAGGCTCCTCAATAACTGCATTTGGTTCATATTCAATTTGAGGAAATATGACCATGTGTCGAGCTACAGGTCTGTGCTCAGATGGATGCCCATTCGCCAGAGAAGGTGTTTTCGCGCTCTAACTACAATTTTCTCCCTACTCAACTCTCCCACTCCACCTTCTTACCTTATGTCTCACTTTCAATATTTAAGTTCTTCTCACGCTAGGAACCTGCGTTCTTCCAACAATCTGCTCTTACTCTGTCCTTCTCATACTACTGATTTTGTTCATTCTTCCTTTCATATTCAGTCTATTCTTCTTTGGAACGCGCTTCCTCTCGAAATCAGGGCGGCCACCAGTTGGTATGCTTTCAAGCGGAAATTGCAGTATTATTATCAGGAGGGGTAGGGTCATCTCGTTAACTAATCTTCATTACTTTATTAAATATATATATTTATTTAGATATGTATCATATAAAATATGTATGTATGTGTATTTTAAACAATAATGATATATTTTGTTTTAAAATTTGTTGTTGCAACAATATAAGCAATGTACCTGCCATGTTTACTCTTCACCACCCTTGGTTGACTGGTAGAGAATGCCTAAGGCATTAAGTCCGCCTTTGTACCTTTGTGCATGAAGTTTAAATAAATAAATAAATAAAATATTATCTTTTCTTATTTTAGATACCTCATGGGCATCATGGGCATTTCTGGTTATTACTAGAATGATTCATTATTAAGTTGTGACTTCTTCTTGACTTCTTCTTTTGTGGATTTGGCGTCTGGTGTCAGACTTAATTAAGCCGCTTCTGGGAACCCCACAGAGCTCTGACTTGGCTATTTCAGACGTAAACTATACTTATATTATAAAGCTGTAGAGTTTGTTTGTTTGAACGCTCTAATCTCAGGAACTACTGGTTGAAATTGAGAAAATATTTTTGTGTTGGATAGTCCATTTGTCGAGGAAGGTTATAGGCTATATAACATCATGCTACGACCAATAGGAGCGGAGCATAAATGAAATATGTTGCAAAATTATTCCTTATTGAGAGCTTCCGTTGCGTGCGCTGCGTAAACGGTTTAAGTTAAGCAACAATGTAGGATAGGTAGGGTAGATGGGTAGCCAGTTCACGGAAGCGAAGCTGCGTGGGACAGCTAATTAACTATATAAGTCCATGCTGGATTCGGGACAGGCGAGGCCCGTGTCCAGCAGTGGACGTCTTTCGGCCGTTATGATGATGATTTTCATGTTTCAGTCTGCAGTGTTCTGTGCTTTACCTGAGGGTCTGAAGCTGACAGTGGAAGAAGGCAAATGTGTGCAGGCCTCCGCCTATGTCCCCTCTGATAACTTCACCGAGTACCATGTCAGAGATGATGTGGATGTTTTGTTCAAGGTAACGATTTGTTTTTTTGTTCAATGAAAACAATAGTGGCACAAATATGTCTGATACTTGATGGAAATCTCAGAATACAAAAAAATACAAAATTGTTTATTGTCCCAATTAGCATTAAGGGCCAATTTCACCAAAGAAACTAATCGCGATTATTTCATCTAAACTCAGTTTATGCGGTCTCAACCAATCAAAGTGCTGAATTTGCATTACCTGAGTTTAGTTGAACAAATTGCGATTAGTTTCATTGGTGAAATCGGCCCTAGGACATGTTTGGAGGCTCCCTTTAGGCAAACAATGCCTGTATCAGGAGACTCCGCTCTTCCATAACATTGCCGTGTTAACTTATCTGACTGTGAGTTACTATAAAAAATAATGTACTGTGATGTGACACTGAAGATTATTTAGTTATAATTTTTTTGTTTTAAAAAAATTGAAAATAAATTAAAAAGATTTATTTTTGTTCTTCACACAGTTTGCCAAAGGCTTTGCTGTAAGTTTGAGTATGACCTGAACTCCTGATAGTATGAGACATGTCAGGCATGACAGTCTATGATAATAATTATGTGTTAACTGAACCCTTATTGGAAATAAAAGACTGGATTCCTTATAGGTAGATTTTATAAAAAAAAAACAGAAAATAAATTTAGAAATCATTTCATGAGGTTATGTTTTGATGTTGCAGATCAGCATAGCAGTTTTATCAGAATGTTTGAACATATTCGGTTCTGGTGAAGAGTCCAGTTTGAAGATGTACTACAGGGGTGAGGGATCACCTCTACTTTTAGTGTAAGTTTCAATTAAAGTGAATACCACTCAAGTATAAAACTCATGTTTATCGTCCTTTATTGCAAAAATTCTTGACTGTGAGAGTATAATATTCACAGCGGATCTTTGTGTCTCTGAAGTTGGCTCTGTCAACTATTGCGCACGAAACAGATTAACTGCATAGAGTAAGCGAGATAGGATGATGCGACAAACGTATGCGAGTGAAAGAGACAGTTATACAATGCTATTTTCACTTTCAATATTGACACAAAAATCGCTACTGCGCAGCCTCTTGCAGCCAATTCAGAGACACAAAGATCCATTGTGACTGCACTTTTAATTCTGACTTGTAGCTTAAATATGCAGATCTAATAGGGTATTTGGCTAGATTCTTTAAAATTGATACACAAAATGTTTTCTCAAACCAGTTATTAGCATAATATAATCATTGCTAAAAAAAAACAGTACTATCATATATCAGGGGAATAGAAGTGCGAATTCATATTAGAATTTTATTTTTTGTTTATGTAAGCTAAAGAAGTATGTAAGGATCGTAGCTGGCGTTTTGTAGTTTCTGCCTACCCCCATGGAAAAAAGGCGTGAGTTTATGTGTGTATGTTGTTTATGTGTGTTTGTAAGCTGTTCTCTTGGTATATTGCATTGAAAAAAATAAAGAACGCAAAAGAAAAATTTATTTAGTTTATATTTTAGAAAATTCTGAGCATCCTACCAGAAAATATACACGTGGCCGGGCTTCAACGGTTTATGGTACTGCCCGGCCACAAACAAGTGCTTTTTCAAAAGATATATATGTTGTACATTTAATCTATTAATTGGTACTGCAAGAACAATATAAAAACATTTAATTGAAACGTCTATAAATTAAGAAATCGACTATGGCCGGGCTGCGTCGCAACACACCGCTTTTTAAGCAGTCGGGTATTTTGTTTTTTTTATTAACTTTTTTTTTATTGTAAAATAGTCGGTTAGTCCGTCGAAAAACGCAAGTTACTGCGGGACCGTAACTGTCTATGAGACGCTTCAAATACTGTAGGATGTGCGCGAATGAGCGGGCCTTTTATTTTTTTTATAAGAATGTGTGCATTACATGGTGGAGTTAAGGGTAAATTTGCTATGTTTTATACTAACACTCTGTCTTGAGTGTGCCGTGGTCCATACCCTTAATTTTTACCCGACTGCCGAAGGAGGGTAATGTGTTTATCAGTCTATGTATGTATGTATGTATGTTTGTTTCTATGTGGCGTTCCAGAGACCAAACGCGTTGGCCGATTTTGATGACGATTTTGATACGTCAATCGATTCGTCTTAATCCTGCGAGTGTCATAGGCTACATTTAAATTGGTTAATAGAAAAATGGCGGATTTTGGGCGCCATATTGTAGGGGCCCAAATTTTTTTGTGGGGTATCAAAATAAAGGGTTTTAAGAGGTGATTTCAAAAATATATAACACTTATATGTTTAAATGTATCTAATTCGAAAAAAACTTAACTAAAAAGTTATAAATAAAAAAAGTTAAATCAAAAAATCAAAAAACCCGACTGCTTCAAAAGCGAACTAAAAAATCGTAAACAAGGAAAAAATCATGCTGTTCAGGAGGAGGATACATCTGGTTTTGGTCAGCCAGCTCGCGCGTATGTATCCTCCGACTGCACAGCATGATTTTTTCCTTGTTTACGATTTTTTAGTTCGCTTTTGAAGCAGTCGGGTTTTTTTCTTAAACTTTTCCAGCTTACAGCCCCAATCAATGTACAATGTGATGACAGACTGCGAGATTTCCACTCAAACAGCAGACTCAGTGCTGGAACTGCGTGACGAGGACGCAGAAGAAGTAGCCAAGCTGGTGCTGAAGGCTCCCGCCTTCTTAGGCTTACTGGCAGACATCGAGCGGTCCTGTGAGGTGTTCGAGCTCAATCTGTCGCCTGAGCATCCGAATGTCAGCATTGTTACTTATGGCATGCAGGTAGGTTAAGGTTAGGTTAAAAATGGGCTGGTTTCCGCAACTCCACGACCAAGCGCGTGTTTTGCGTACGGAAAAATGCAGGCAGGTAATATAAATTCTTAGTTCTATGTAGACTGTTGACAGTTGTTACAGATCGTCACAAAACTTATCAAAGTGTATCATGTTAACCAGCTACAGGGTTATGGAGGGTAGATAGGTAGTTGCTCCATGTAAAGCACTGGTATTCAGCTGGGTCTGGTTGACTGTTTTTTTTTTACCCGACTGCCGAAGGAGGGTAATGTGTTTATCAGTCTATGTATGTATGTATGTTTGTTCCTATGTGGCGTTCCAGAGACCAAACGCGTTGGCCGATTTTGATGATTCATACGTCAATCGATTCGTCTTAACCCTGCGAGTGTCATAGGCTACGTTAAAATTGGACAATAGAAAAATGGCGGATTTTGGGCGCCATATTGTGGAGTCCCAAATTTTTTTTTTCTTCCAAACCCAGTGTGTGGGGTATCAAAATAAAGGGTTTTAAGAGGTGATTTCAAAAATATATAACACTTATATGTTTAAATGTATCTAATTCGAAAAAAACTTAACTAAAAACTGTAATATGTTGATGAGGAGCTCTCGAAGAGAAGAGAAACTCAACGTGGAGTGTTGAATATGTTTATATTTAGGTAGTCTCCATAGTAAAAGTGACAAGTAAACACATTACACTGTCTTTTATATTGTAGCAAATGACCCCAATTCGTACGTCAATATGTTACGGTAATTACTATAAATGTAGCAGTGCAACAGTGAATTATGACATATACTACATCTCCCCCGAAAAGACACCCTTTACACCACCGGATTAAAAAAAAAAAAAAATGTATGACGTACGCACTTGAGTCTTACATTTTTATATGTTAAACTTAGACTAGGTAAAAATAACATTGGCATATTTGTAATATACAATTTCTTTTGTTTTAATTAATGAAGTTATATAATAATAATTAATTAATAAAGTAAATAACACATTGACAAAGGTCATGGTTCACAAAACAATTTAGTATTATCTTTGTGGACAATATAGGATTTATTATTTTTCAATATTTCAACATTAGGTGATAAATCCTTAAGAACTTTGTATGGTCCTAAATAAATGTTGTCTAATTTATGTCCAGTTTGATTTTTCAAAAGTACAAAATCACCTGGCTTATAAGTTATCGAATTTAACTTCTTATCATATAATGATTTTCTCTTAAGTTTACTGATTATCAGATTATTCCTAGCATCTAATAATGCGCGCTGTAGCCTATATTTTAATTCCAAGGGGTAACTGTCAAAATTATAGAGTGGATCTACTCTGTCTAAAGTATAGTTGAGGTTACTAGGCAAGTTACATAATTTACCAAATACAAGCTCATGCGGTGTATATTTTGTCTCCGAGTGAACAGTGGTATTAAAAGAAAAAACACCAATAACTTAACCAGCTACTCCAATCTGTTTTATTTTGGCTACATTGAATTCTAAGATATGCACCTAAACTCTTATGAGTGTTTTCTAATCCACCTATAGTCTGGTGGTGGTATGCAGTAGAATGTAATTTGGTTATTCCTAATAAGCTACATACATCTGACATTACACTTGACAAAAATTCTGTTCCCTGATCCGTTATGATCTCTTTGGGGATGCCATATCTTAAAATAAATTTATTTACAAATGTTCTACTTATGGATTACAGATTATTAATAAATCAAAAAACCCGGCTGCTTCAAAAGCGAACTAAAAAGACGTAAACAAGGAAAAAATCATGCTGTGCAGGCGGAGGATACACCAGATTTTGGTCAGCCAGCCCGCGAATATGTATCCTCCGACTGCACAGCATGATTTTTTCCTTGTTTACGTCTTTTTAGTTCGCTTTTGAAGCAGTCGGGTTTTTTGATTTATTAATAATCTGTGGTCTCGTGTTAGACCACTATCTCGCCTGATGATAAGCGATGATGTGGTCGACGGTGAAGCACGCTTGCCTAGAAGTAACCTATTCACTCTTGACTTAAAGACTCCTAGATTGTAGCTATCAGGGAACAAAGACTCCGGCAGGGAATTCCACTCCTTAGCTATCTGCACAATGAAAGTATTAGCAAAACGCTTTGTGCGTATGGGTGGAGTGTCCAACATGTACTAATGGTGCATGTCCGTACGTCTTGTAGGCCGATGATGGAAAGGGCTAGGCAGAATCAAATTGTGCAGTTCCGTCGCACACTCCCCGAAATGTAACCGATAGAAAACCGACAGACTGGCCACTTGGCGTCGATGTTCGAGGCTCTGGAGCTTTGACGCGACCAGTGTCATCATCTGCCTAGCCTTTTCCCAATTGTTTGTTGGGGTCGGCTTCCAGTCTTACCGGATTCAGCTGACCTCCACAACCCAGTAACTAGGTAACACGATACCCCTTGGCAAGACTGGTGTCAGATCTCAAGCTTCTGACTACCCGTAACGACTGTCAAAGATCTTCAAATGACAGGGGGGACCAACGGCTTAGCGTGCTTGCTGAGGCACGGAGGAAACAATGTATGTTGCAATGGTCACCCATCCGCGGACCGACCTCGTCAAGCGTTGCTTAACCTTGAAGATCGACCCGTGCGGCTGTTATTATTTAGCCACGAGTTCCTGGTCGCGTCCAGTGTATTGTTGTCATTAAGCCTCTTGGCCCGTCTGTCAATGTACTTAAGTGCATCAAGCTGGTATTTGGTAGATCCGTCACAGAGGCGAGAGCAGTACTCCATGCATGACCGAACTTGCGCTTTATACAAGTTGAGCAACTGTTCAGGTGTGAAGTACCGTCTCACCTTTGCAAGAATCCCTAACTTTTTTGCAGCCAACTGAGCTTTCGCCTGAATGAATGAACCAAAATTGAGGGTCAATGTCATCGTAACACCAGTGGTGTCTTATCCCATACAAATAAACCGTGCCGACGTTCTATACTGATTCAAGGATATATATGGTGATCTATCTATCGCCATGGAACGGAACCGAACGCGATCGATTTACAAAAAAAAATATCGTTATAATCAGATGAGAAACGCTAGTTACGTGGCACTGTATGCTAGTATTATATTATCTGTGGTAACACCAAGTTTAAATTGTTTTGGCGAGACAGAAAGAAACATTGGACTACGGAATTATCGCATCTCTGTGGATGGTCGTTGACGAGTATCGTATGGCACAGGGGTTCCCAAACTTATTTTGTCTACTGCCCACTTTGAGAATAAACTAAACGTTAATTCTAAACGAGACTTTTAATAAACGAGATTGATACAGGAATGCACAATTCGGGTTATTTAACAAAAACTTGTTAAACCATGATTGCCCGCGGTACTATCTACGAAAATTACCTATCTAGGAGTACTAATAACTATTAAAATGCGAAAGTATGTCTGTTGCCTTCTTATTTGTTTGTTTTTGTCTACTTTCATTTCGAAACGGAGCGACCGATTGACATGATTCTTATTTTATAAATTTAATAAAACAGGACAGATTTATGAACTACGCGGAGAGAAATATTGAACCGAGTTTGAGATCTCTTAACTTATATTAGTTGATGTTCACAAGTTGTAGTTGAGAGTCGAGAGCTCATGCAGTCGGTGTCTAAGAGGCCTCCTTGCTAAATGAAATTACAAATCACCCCCCAAGCCTCTACACAACGCCTCCATTTTTTCTGGGACTCTTACCCTTTAGGCCTGCAGCGCCTACAAGGGGGCGCTATCACCCACTTTGGGAAAGGCTGGTATAGCAAGATGCGCCTTACCTGTGTTGTTCCAATGCAGGGAAAATGCCTCCATTCCCTCCTTCTACTCTTACTGGTCGACGAAGATTGCGTGTCAGTCCATTATAGAATCCAGCTCATTCAGCCATCTCTTTCTGGGCCAGGCGTGTTGTCGTTTCTTGCTGATAGTAAAAAATCTTATTTTATCCCTTTCATTTGATACCCATATCATGGCCCTGCACTAAAAATAACTAGTCCGCCATCTTGGGCCGTCCGCCATATTGGATTTAGAATGACGTCACTTAGCTAATCTTGTCATCCAAACTAAACGTGTTTGCAAAATTAAATCTTAATCGGTGGAGGATAACTGCTTTAAAATTCAGTTGCAAGATTTGACCCGAACACATTTACATACATAAAAATAAATAATAAAATAAAAAGCCTTTATTGTTGTTAACAAGTTTTACACAGAGTAGTTTCGTGTGCCTAAAATTAATTTACTTATGACTACTATCTAAAAAAAAAAAACACATTTTGACTATTAACTAGAGTTTAACTAATATACTAACAATTTCAATATCTATTGATTATCGGCAAACGGTAGTTCGGTTACAACTTGTCTTCCGACAAAGGCCTCCTCTAAAGCTCTCCATTCTTTTCTCATTTTTGCAGTGCGAGTCCATGTTGAACCCGCTATTTTCTTAACGTCATCCTCCCATCTCTTAGTTTGTCTTCCTTTATGTCTCTTTCCGTCTAAAGGGTACCATTCTGTGATAAGTTTTGTCCATTTTTCTTGCTTTTCTCTCATCATATGCCCTGTCCACCTCCACTTCAGCTGTTTGTATGTTGTGTATGCATTCTTAAACTTGGTTTTACTTTTGATGTCTATTAATTTTTCTCGGTCTTTTCTTTTGACACCTATTGTACTTCTTTCTATGCTGTTTTGACAAACTTTAATTTTATTTGTTAGATGTTCTGTCAATGCCCAAGTTTGACACCCGTATAGTAAACATGGTAGAATGCACATATTATATACCTTCCTCTTTTCTTTCATAGGCATATCTTTGTTCTTCATCACTTCACTGAGTGACCAATATCTTTTCCAAGTATTGGTAACTCTTCTTTCAATCTCTTTTTCCATGCACCCTTCAGTAGATATTAGCTGTCCTAAGTATACATATTCCGGTACGTACTCTATTTGCTCATTATTTACTTTTATCGTGTCTGTTTGTGCTGAGTTTGTCATGATTTTTGTTTTATTTAAATTCATCGATAGTCCAGCTTTGTCACTTACATCTGCTAGTTGTTGCAGCATCATTTCTAATGATCTTGAATTTTCCGAGAATATGATTAAGTCGTCTGCAAAGCGCAGGTGGCTCAAGTTTTCACCGTTTATGTTTAGTCCCTCATTTGTCCAGTCTAGGTTCCTAAATATTATTTCCAAAACGGCAGAAAATAATTTGGGTGAGATAGGGTCTCCTTGACGTACACCTCTCATGATAGGGAATTCTTCGCCTATAGCTTCTAACTTGACTTGCGCAGTACTCTTGGTGTATACATTACGAAGTAATCGTATGTATTTTGTTTGTACACCCTGTATTTTTAGTGCATCCCAGATATATCCGTGTTCTAGTGTGTCGAATGCTTTATTGAAATCGACAAACCCTAGGTAGTAGCTTTTGTTGTATTCTTTATATTTTTGTAATATTTGTCTAAGGGTGTGTATATGATCTATGGTTGAAAAATTTCGACGGAATCCAGCTTGTTCTTTGGGCTGATTCTCTTCAAGAATATTTGTAATCCTCAATAGTATAATTTTAGAAAATACCTTATAAATATTAGACATTAAGCTTATGGGCCTGTAATTTGCTATATCTCCTTTGTCACCTTTTTTGTGTAGTAATATAATTGTAGATTTAGTCCAATCCTCTGGAATATTTTCCGTTTTAATAATTTCGTTAAATATATTTGTAAGCATCGGACCAATAACTGGTGATGTAATTTTCAGTAGTTCATTTGTAATGAGGTCTGATCCTGGAGCTTTATCATTCTTTTGTGTACTAATTGCTTTTATGGTTTCTTCGTTTAGTATTTCAGGTATTTCCTCTTCATCGGTAGATGCATCATATTCTCTTACCACTTGTCCCAACTTTTGACTTTGATATAAATTTCGATAAAATTCTGTAGCAGCTTTTAGTATCTCGGGTCTCTTCTCTGTAATTTTACCATCCTTCTTTTTTATATTTAGTATCCAATCCTTTTTTCGGTTTAGTTCTTTCAGTGCCTTTTTTATTCCTCCGGTTTTTCCTATATAATTCTTCATAGTATTAAATCGTTTCGTTTTTCTTTCGTTCCGTAGTTCTTTGCTTATGCTTTTGCTTATTTCTGCGATTTTTCGGCGGTTGTCTTTAGTTTTCTTTTCTTGTAGTAGTTCCTTACGTTTCTGTAGTAGTTGTTTACTTTTGAGTGAGACTCGCTTCTTGCTGTTTGTGTTTACTTTTCTAGGTACCGTTTTTAGTTGGTTTAGTAGTTTATTGTATTTTTCTTGTATTGATACGCCTTCTTTACTGTCTATTGATATTTGTAAATTATTAAGTAGGACTTCTGGTTCGCCTTTGTATTGAATAACTGCGTATTTATTATGAAATCGTCTTTTTTTCTTAGGGCGTATCCCTGTCAGTGTAGCTCGAATCATTCTATGGTCTGTGTTAAAATTTAAGTTATGTATGACCGACACATCTTTGAATATTTTTCTATTGTTAGTCATAATAAAGTCGATTTCGTTCTTATAAAGGCCGTTCGGTGAGATCCATGTCCATTTATTTCTTAATTTCTTTTTATAAAAGCTATTTAGAATACTTAGTCTGTTTTGTAATGAAAAATTTACCAACCTACTTCCATTTTTGCTTCTAGTTCCAAACCCGTAGCTTCCTATACTAAGTTCTTCTCCGATATTTTGTGTACCGATTTGGCCATTAAAATCTCCCATTATTATGACGTTTTTATATGCAGTTTCAATTGTATTTTGGAGGTCTTCATAAAATTTCTCGATTTTTGTTATGTCTTCCTTTTTGCTAGATTCCGTTGGTGAATACGCCTGGATAATGGACCAATCTTCTTCTTTTTCTATATTAAGTTTAATGTTAAGAATTGCGATACGTTCAGTTATTCCCCTTAGTATCCATTTACATACATTGGAAGTTAAATAAAAGCTTGTAAAAATAAGATGCGCCGATATAAAGTTTTATTTACGAAAGGGCGAAAGCATTATTTTTCTGTGGTCGTAAATAAACGTCAATTTGCTCTTTTACAGGATCGGTCTTGCATCGACATGCCGAAATCTTCGGATATGGTGCAGAGCTTCAGCTGTGAAGCACCCGTCACACTGCGGTACCAGCTGCATCACATACGAAGCATTATGAAGGCACTCGCTATTTCTACCAAGGTTTGTTCATAATGCACTTTTTTTTTCACTTCGAAGACTTCGCTGTCGCACAGTGAAAATCGATCTCTATAGGTACTCATAGAAATTTACGAGGAAAAAAAATAATCTCTGATATACCTCCCTTTTTACCCGAATGCCGAAGGAAGGTAATGTGTTAATCAGTCTATGTATGTATGTTTGTTCCTATATGGCGTTCCAGAGACCAAATGCGTTGGCCGATTTTGATGATTCAAACGTCAATCGATGCGTCTTAACCCTGCGAGTGTCATAGGCTATATTAAAATTGGACAATAGAAAATGGTGGATTTTGGGTGCCATATTGTGGGAGCCCAATTTTTTCTTCCAAACCCATCGTGGGGGGTATCAAAATAAAGGGTTTTAAGAAGTGATTTCAAAAATATACAACACTTATATGTTTAAATGTATCTAATTCGAAAAAAAAACTAACAAAAAGTTATAAATAAAAAAAACTTTATTAAAAAAATCAGCATGATTTTTTCCTTGTTTCCGTCTTTTTAGTTCGCTTTTGAAGCAGTCGGGTTTTTTGATTTTTTGAATAAAGTTTTTTTTTAGTAGGTACATTCATCATCTGCCTAGCCTTTTTCCCAATTATGTTGGGATCGGTTTCCGGTCTTACCGGATTCAGCTGAGTACCAGTGTTTTACATGGAGCGAATGCCTATCTGACCTCCACAACCCAGTAACCGGGTAACACAATACCCCTTGGCAAGACTGGTGTCAGATCTCAAGCTTCTGACTACCCGTAACGACTGTCAAAGATCTTCAAATGACAGCCGGGACCAACGGCTTAACGTGCTCTCCGAGGCACGGAGGAAACTCGGTATGTTGAAATGGTCACCCATCCACGGAACGACCTCGTCAAGCGTTGCTTAACCTTGATGATCGACCCGTGCGGCTGATATTATTTAGCCATGAGCTCCTCGGTATTAGTAGCTACACGCGTGAGAAAAAAAAATGTTTTTTTTTTGTATGGGAGCTATACGCGCCGCAGTCATCGCATTTTCTAAATCTTTGTATGACATCGTATCCAGCCTCGCGCACCAATCCGCGTTTTACTTTGTGTAAATTATTTACACAAACATCGTGAGGAAACCGGCCGAAGAAATTGCGCATTAATTGAACAACTGCTTCTTTGAACAAGTAAAATTTCAAAAACCCCCGACACATTTATCTTGCGAAAACACCCCGATTCAAACAGTATAACGCCCATAACTTTTGAACGTCTGAACCGATTTTATTCAAACATAGCTAAGAACACTCTCGACAAAATCACCTTTCAAAAAAAAAAATTACTAAATTAAAATCGGTTCATCCGTTTAGGCGCTATGATGCCACAGACAGACACACAGATACACAGCAACACCCCTCTTTTTCCGGCGGGGGTTAAAAATTACAAGTCGTATGTATTGTCTGAGGAGCCACATATAATGTATGGTAACTTTTTAGGGTTCCGTACCCAAAGGGTAAAAACGGGACCCTATTACTAAGACTCCGCGGTCCGTCTGTCTGTCACCAGGCTGTATCTCATGAACTGTGATAGCTAGACAGTTGAAATTTTCGCAGATGATGTATTTTTGTTGCCGCTATAACAACAAATACTAAAAACGGAATAATATAAATATTTAATTGGGGCTCCCATAAAACCAAAGGGTTTTTTTTTGACGTTTTTTGCGATAATGGTACGGAACCCTTCGTGCGCGAGTCCGACTCGCACTTGGCCGGTTTTTAATTTTAATGCAACCGAGCTCAGATGTTGCCTACTAAATACTCTCAAATGCTACAAAATCATACCAAATTATGATAAATAATCCATGATGTTCCTAGTTCTGACGTGGCTCCTCAATCCAAACATTTAGATTTATGAGCCACCTTTATGTTCATATAACATTTGAAGTACTATATGACTATACTACAAAATCGAGGATAGAACCTACAAAAAATTTAAACTACTAAATATGTTTATTAATTTCATTAAGATACGAAAAGTGGCTCTTCAATCCTTACGGACATGGAATGCGATAAGGCCGCCCATTTTATGTGTTTTTTAGTTTTCTTTATAAATGTAACTTATGGTGTACAATAAAGTATATAATAAATAAACTTTCCTATTATTTGTTTACAGGTCGTGCTAAGATGCAGCTCCAACGGCCTCATGTTACTGCAATTAAAATTAGAGAAAGAAGACCAAAGACAGATGTTTTCTGAATTTTACATCGTCCCGTTACTCGATTATTAATACTGTTTTACTGTTACTAGAATATAAGTAAAAAAATAAAATAAAATATTTTCAATTATTTTTTTGTTTTGATATGCCTCCCACTGGAGGAGCCCGTGGCTAAATAATAGCTTTAAAGAGCAAGGCTAAAGGTTGCCTCGGCAAGCACGTTAAGCCGTTCGTCCCGGCTGTCATTTGAGGATCTTTGACAGTCGTTACAGGTAGTCAGAAGCTTGACATCTGACACCAGTCTTGCCAAGGGGTATGGTGTTATGTTATAGGTCTACCAGAATCTCATGGCAAAAAGGGAAATAAAAATTTGTTGTATGCAATACTGGGGAAATTGGATCAAACGATCTTGATACTGTTTAATTTGTATTTATGTCTTTAGTATTAATGAACATGAGGTACCTATATTATAGTAGTCACAACGGATCTTTGTGTCTTTGAACTTGGTCCTGCCAACCATTGCGTAAGAAACAGTTTGTCATCGAGTATACTGCATAGAGTAAGCGAGATAGGACGATGACAAAAAAGGCAAAAGATATTTATTTCAACTGGGCCACCAAGCGGCACTTTTGAATGTCACAATTTAAATTTACATGGAATAAAAGTTGATTCTACCGTGCATTCGGAAAGTAGCTTGTTATGGAGAAGAATGCACAAAAAACTCCGTAAGCATATGTGACATACATAAGCGAGTGAAAGAGACAGTTATACAATGCTATCTTCACCTTCAACATTGACACAAAAAAAACTACTGCGCGGGGTCTTGCTACCAATTCAGAGACACAAAGATCCACTGTGAGTATTATAGGTATGTGTATGAATAATGTTGTTATACATCGTGTTCTTAACATAGGAAAAATAAATCAATTGAATATTAATTTATGTACTAATTTATTATTTAGCATTTAAATCATACTAATAACTTAAAACCTCATTCAGAACTAGAAAACTACAATACGATTCCATGAACTCCACTGGCATTTCAAAAACTTGTATCTTTGTAGTTTTATGTCATCTCTCTCCATCAAAATGGTTCTTTTTCATTGGCATTTAACATATTCAAAACCAATCTCTTTATGTTTAAAGTCTGTAAAAAATAATAAAATGTATCATGTTACTTAAAGTCATTCATCATCATTTATTTATTTTTTATTTATTTTTTTCGCCCTTCTCGGGCAGGCTAAGGTCTTGGACCATACCGCCTCGTCTTCAGTGCAATTTTAACATTCTTTAGTATGCATTAGAATACGGGTGTAACAGATTCTAATGGTTTTTGGAGTATTTGGCAGCAAATTGTATCGAGTCAGCCTTCCCAGTAAGCTTTGCGGAGGTAGTCAATACTACAATAAAATTCTCCGCTCCACTATCCTGAGATCGCATCTGTCAATGATTTCACATATTGTCCAGTTGCGTAGACAGTTAAGACACAAAACTACACCAATTTTATATCACAATATCCACTAGGAATCAATTTGCAAATAATATTAACAGCCGCTGAACTTCACTCGAAAAAATCCCGCCAAAAACTCAGTACCTCATTCATCATCATCAGTCTATATAATTTTTTTATGTAAGTTTTATGGCCTGGTTGCTAGGACCTTTTAGCCACGTCTTTGAAAAGAGTTTTGGATCTTATATTTATTCTTTAGTATGTATTAGAATGCGGATGTCACAGATTCTAATGTTTTTTGGAGTATTTGGCAGCAAATTGTATCGAGTCAGTCTTCCCAGTAAGCTTTGCAGAGGCAGTCAATACTACAATAAAATACACCGCTCCACTATCCCGAGATTGCTTTTGTCAATGATTTTACAAATTGTCCAGTTGCGGAGACAGTTGAGATACAAAACTACACCAATAATATATCACAATATCCACTAGGAATCAATTTGCAAATAATATTAACAGCCACTGAACTTCACTCGACAAAATCCCGCCAAAAACTCCCGTCTATATACACGTCCCACTGCAGGGCGCAGATTATTACTTAATATTTTTCTTACGTCAAAGATTCTCAATCTCCGTTAAAATCAATATCTTGTCGAAGAATTGTAACAGTTACATTACTGTTGCCCTTTCCTTCCGGCCATCATTCGATGTGCCCTGACCTACGATTTACCATATAATAGTAATGGAAAGAAATTAAAATTAAGTAAAAAATATATAAATTAAACTAAAAGTATCAAAACAAGTCAGTCCAACTTACCGGTCCACTCTACGACGCACTTTAAAATCAAAGATTGAGTTTGATTTACGCCTTCTTCTTCCCTTATTTTATGATACACATTGAAAACAATATGTCTCGCATGAGATCGAAGTGGGTTTTTCGACATTTTCACAAAAATAACAAACTTTCAAGATAATATCAAAAAATTTCAGCAGCGGTTGACACATCAAGTACTTTGATTCGACAGGTGACAATTGACATTGCCATATAAAAATCACAATTTAAAAAAAATAAAAAATGCCATGAGATTCTGGTACACCTATACCAAAGACCTTATACTTCTTACTACTAGACTGTGCACTATGGCGCAAAAACCGGTCCGAGCGAGAGGGCTCCCGTTGGTAGTGTGTCTCTTTCTAATGAGGTGACCATGACCAAACATAACACGGGACAAATTGATTGTAAAAACAATAGTGTAAGTATCCCAATATATGTATTTATGCTACCTAACTACGCTACCTAAACCTACCAAAATTATTGAAAACATATATTTCTGTATATTTTTTGGAATCTACGTCACTTACCGAGTCGGTGTCGAGCGTACAGAATTATACATCCCATGTTTTTCCATTGGTGTCGTAAGAGGCGAATAAGGGACAAACCAGAGAATGATCAGCAGCGTTCTCTGTGCATTTGTAACAACCATACTGGGATCGCCAACCCGCCTGCAAAGCACTCCCCATGAATAGATACACAAATAAAACATAGCCCCTAGTGCCCGGCAGCCTGCCTAACCTCGACTACGGTAGCGGTCTAGGTTACGGTATGGCAAGGGATGCAAAGAATCCCGGACGAGATCCGGCTACCCCAACAAATACCGACGACAGGACCTGGCAACGTACAACACGCGCACACTCCGGATTCCGGACCGACGATAAGATGACCGAACTCGAAGAGGAATTGAGCAAATTACGATGTGTATTCGGGGAGGACTCGATAATCCTCAAATCCCAAGTCTGCATAAGTCCTATTCTTCAAGACCCATCGTATAGATAGGAAAAAAAAACTCTCTGATCTTACTCTCAAGTTCATGAAGGAGAGGCGTTAGATGATCCTGCAGTCTTCAGACGATGCTTCGAAATACCCCAAAGGATCTCAATGATTTCACATATTGTCCAGTTGAGTAGACAGTTGAGAAACAAAACTACACCAATTTTATTCCACTAGGAATCAATTTGCGATTAATGTTAACAGCCGCTGAATTTTACTCGAACAAAACCCGCCAAAAACGCCGCAAACCTGGTGGTCATTTTTTTTTTTTGTTTTTTTATTCGCCCGTTTCGGGCATGCTAAGGTCTTGGACCATACCGCCTCGTCTTCAGTGCAATTTTAACATTCTTTAGTATGCATTAGAATGGGTTCCCTACTTGATTTCGAATGTTGATGATTCGATTTTTATTATATTGAACACGGTGTGTCGATAATTCAGTTGTACGATGTATTATTCCATCGATGCTTTATTGTTGCGATGTAACGTTTGTGCGAAAAATCCTGTTTCGAAAAACCCTACAGCGATAGCTCATTAGTTCGATAATTTATTAGTTTTAGGTATTAGCAAACGGAAGCAGTACTAAGCGAGGATTAAAATAAAACTAAGACCCAGTTGCTTTCTTTCTCGAAATAGACGATTCAGGTATGACAGTTTTGGCGTTTGAGGGCCAAAACCGGCACTGCTATTGTCTACGTTGTTTTTGGTCCATGTCACAGCTAAACGTGATGAATTTGTTACCTGTCTTTCTCATTTTAGGAAAATAGACGTAAAGATATGTATGGTATTTAATGTATTTCATTAACTTCTATAATGCAGAATTAGGTTATTAATTAAATGTCACGGAACAGTAGGCGTTTCGAACCGACATACTATCGAACTAATAAATAACCGAACTAATGAGCTAGCTGTAGGGTTTTTTGCAACAGGATTTTTCGCACAAACGTTACATCGCACCAATAAAGCATCGATGGAATAAAACATCGTACAACCGAATTATCGACACACCGTGTTCGATATAATAAAAATAGAATAATCAACTTTCGAAATCAAGTAGGGAACCCGGGTCTCCCTTGTTTGACCGAAAGGAATTTGACAAATTTTCACTTCCCAAAAAATGTTTCGCATAATTTCATTTGCCAAATTATTACTTAGCAAAAAATCTATTCACAAGAAATTGTAACGCAAACCTAATGTTTGGGAAATGAACGTTTAAACTATAACTTGTTTACCAAATAGCACTTTTAACATTTTTTATTTAGTCAAATATTTCAGTTGGAATAACAGTTTTTATGCAAAATCAAATAAGCCAAATATTTATAGTTTTTTATTTCTCTTTTTTTATATATATTTTTTTTAAATTTAATGCAGGTCACAGTTTTAACCTAACCTAACCATTTTTTTTTAAATAACTAATTATCCTAATCTTAATAGTTCAGTTCCGGGTAACCTACTAAAAACAATCTCTTTTTTCTATTAATGCAAGTCGTTTCTGGCACTCGCCGGCCGCTGCCGCGGCACCGCTCGCTTCGCTCGCTCGGCTCGTGCGTAGGAGGTCACAGTTTTAACCTAACCTAACCTAACCATTTTTTTAATAATTAACCTACTCTAACTACTTCCATAAATAAATTAATATCAAGTAACCATAAATTTGACTTGTTTCAGACAAATTGAAAGAATTAATCAAAAAATAAAATTGTATTTTTTATTATATAATTCAAAAAATCTTATGTTTGCCTTAATACTTTTTGTCTTAACAAATCATTTCACCAAACGTTTATTGTCTGAAGATTGTTTGCTGTAATAAATCATTTGATTAAAGACCAAATGCCATAATGACATTATACTTGGTAAAATTTTGCCATGTAAAAATTTGACCAAATAAAAATATGCGTACTAAAATCATTCGAAATATTGCAATGGTATAAAAAAAGATTGCTGAAATTTGTTTGGGTAATGAAATTTTGTCAAAATCTTTTCGGCAAAACGGCAGGATCCCAGGGAACCCATTAGAATAGGGTGTAACAGATTCTAATGGTTTTTGGAGTATTTGGCAGCAAATTGTATCGAGTCAGCCTTCCCAGTAAGTTTTGCGGAGGTAGTCAATACTACAATAAAATTCTCCGCTCCATTATCCTGAGATCGCTTCTGTCAATGATTTCACATATTGTCCAGTTGCGTAGACAGTTGAGACACAAAACTACACCAATTTTATATCACTATATCCACTAGGAATCAATTTGCAAATAATATTAACAGCCGCTGAACTTCACTCGAAAAAATCCCGCCAAAAACTACAACCTGGTGGTGTTACATTTAGTATTACCAGGCCCAAACATTTAAAAGTACTACTCTTACTCAGTATTTTTTTTTTAAATACAATGAATTGTTTAATTAAAGGAACAGTAAAAATATTTAAATACGTTTCAAAGTTTCATAGACTTTGCCTTGTTGAAGTGAGTTGAGTTTGAGTTGTTCGTTTTTTTAATTATATCGGCAGCTGATTTTATTTCTGTAAGTTGGTTTGTACAAACACTTTTACATGTCGATCATTTTTTTTAAACTAGATGAGGTCGGTGTTTCCTCTCTGACTACTCTGAGAAGAAATGCCGAAACAAACTCAGAGGTCACAGTCTCTTTTAAAGTCCAGACAAAATCTTGGTTAGATCATGTGAAGACCATGTAGATTGATGTCTGATGGTCTTTTGAGAAAAGAACCAGCTAGATTGAGTGGACCTCAGTCAGTGCACGCATTTGTCAATAACCGTGCAGCTCAACTCAGAATTTAAGAAGCTCAACGAATCGACGAACAAAACCAAAGAAAAGACTGGGACGAGGCACGAGGCCTTCCAGGAATTATTTTCCCGCGCCACCTCGTACCCTCATGGTCTTAGAGCATTTAACCTATGGAGACGGCAAGCCGCGAATCACCGAACAACTTTTTCTGCCACTTTCTGCGGGAGGCGAGGAAAACACATACAGCACACTACAAAAAAATGACAATCACTCACAGATACATGCATCCTATTGCTACAAACGCACACGAAAAAAAAAAAATCACACAATCAAAAAACACACATACATTGACATATTTGTGTGTATCTATGCAATAATCCTATGACAACAAATACAAAGTGCTAGTGATGTGATACAAATAATGAATGGAAATTCATTTTAATGCATGAATGAATGAGCAAAATGTTAATTCGTTTTATTTTTGTTATACTAAATAATAATAAACCTAAGTAATTAAATTCAAAAATAAAAAAAAATACGCAATATGATTTGTGGTCTGCTAAACTACGTAGGTAGGTAAGGAAGGTAGGAAAGAATTTAAGATACACTAAAAAAATAACGATTGTATTTATTTTTTTGTCAATAATATTTCATAATTACATAAAATATATTTTTGGACCCGTGTCTTTCCTATAAGAATGACGTTACAAATAAATGTAATATCCAAATACCCCATGCATGGTAGAAGAACTGGGGATAGTACCTAATAAAATAGTGGCATACGTCTTGGAACAATGTTAATCATAAAATAAAGTACCTACAGGTTTCAGCATATAAGAGTATGAAACTGTCACTGACATTTTGTTTTATTAAGGTTCGGGCATTCGGGATTCATGTTACGTAGTTACACGTGTTAAATAGTAAGAAAGCATAAATAATACAATCAACCGGATAGACTTTTATTTAACACTTTATCACGTCAGTTTTTAGTTTTTTTAACTATTTGAGTACGGTGTTTCCTAGCTAAGCTAGTTTGATATCTTAGATAGGAAAACATACGTGTATGGTGTCTACGACACATTCGCTGTTCATTCTTAAACTTTCATTCTTCGATGTACTTCATTAATTTTCACTCGTTCTTTAACATTCATACAACTCTGTACGTTGCTCGTTTTAAAAATTATAAAAAAAGATTGTAAGGTCTTTATTAAACCTACTGATTTCTACAAATTTCTTTGTTTAATTTATCATAAACATATGGTTTCATAGCCATAATCTAGTTCATATAGATACATGTCTCAATGATCATGACTAGAGGAAATCACTGATTTTTTAAATGTACCAGTTTATATACATGTCGAACACATTTCTGTGGATCAACTTTTTTGGTTAAAAAGGATATACGAACATTTGAGTCTTTTTAACATTCGCAAATGTATATGGCTTCGAATTGATGTGCGGTGGGGTTGTCATTGTAACCACCATGGCTGCGATAGAGTCTCCTCTCGATAGAAAATTTAAACAAAACAAAAATCTAAATCGCTTCATCTGTTTAGGAGCTATGATGCCACAGACAGACACACAGATACACAGCAATACACGTCAAATTGATAACACCCCTCTTTTTCTGTCGGGGGTTAAAAAATGATTCAAAAACTCACCAACGAAACGAACAAACTTACTTTTTATTAGCCTAAAACTTTAAAAGAAAATAATTTAAATCTATTCTCATAGACATTTATAAATAATAGTATATTTAATATATATATTATATAAATATATTTTTTTTAGTTCAACCTGTCTTGTCCAGATACAAACACAAACAAAATTATTTTAAAACTGAACATACTGATTCAAAAAATCATATAATTTATCAATCATTCATTCACGTTGTCCCAGCTCTATGCACATCGCTATCCTGTCAGCCCCTGTACTGCGTTTGTGCTACCAACGTACCACTGAATTTTTCTATCGTAAAGGCATTAACCATTATTTCGACATTGTACTTAAATAAAATTATGTTGATGTATAATTTATACTTATATGTGGTAGGAAACACGATGGCTTCGCAAATTGAAAGTGGCAGCTCGCTTTTTGCAAGAGGAAACCGCACAATTAACCATTTTTTCGGAGAACTTACTTGCGACACAGTACGATACACAATGGCGGCGGTCGGCGAATGAACTAGTTTTATATAACGCGTATGGTCATATGGCCAAGCGACTTTGGCAGAGGGGTACGCTCAGCTATGCCATCTCCATAGGTTAAATGCTCTAAGCTCATGGTACGTCTTCTTTTTCTGAGCCGACCTCACCTTTGCTAAACGGTCACAGTGCATGATGCATGCGGCTCAATAGGGATGTTTTCCGGGTAGAAAAATGATAATTCTATTTAGTCAGTCAGTACTAAAAATAATTATAGATGATCAAATAATATTGGACACGTATTTTTTGCTTTAACCAAATCAATAACAAATTACAAAGATAAAGCGCATCAAAGTTCAGGACGTCACTTGTCAGTATATAGTAAAGGTACTAGCGGCGTGACGTCATACTATATTTCAACGCATCGTATCGTCGTCATTTTATGTTTACGTAACAAAAAACGAAATACGTGTCCAATATTTTTTATTAATCTATTTGACAGACAAAAATCAAATTTTCAGTCAACTCCTTATTCCATTTGAGTCTGGCAGCTTACTTACCGTCTTACCTTCGTCAAAAATCCCCGTTTTGGAACGCAGCATGGTGTTTCGAACTTTGTCCTGTCTTTTTACACCCAGAATGTAGAGTTCCATCGCTCTTTAATAAATAAAATAAAACTTGCAAAATATATTGACTATATTTCGTTCTCAAAAAATTACATACAACTTATAAGGAATGTTTGTTAAGTAAACACTGGTTGAACTGTTATTTGAGTACATACAGATTGTCAATACGACTTGACTCGGCTTTCACATACAAATTAAGACTACTTATGTCTAAGGTACATTGTTTCCAAGAAAAAAAATATTTAGCGTGATCATAGAGCACGGACTCGTGTCGGCAACGACTAGAGATGGCATTACAAACTACCCCTTTTTTTAAATAATAAATAAAATCTAATAATATTAGAACCTGTGTAAGGTGCGCTGAGGGCAAGGTTACGGCTGCCATAGCCTGAAATGTCACGTTTTTAGGGTTCCGTACCTCAAAAGGTAAAAAAGGAACACTTATAAGATCACTCTCTTGTCCGTCTGTCACCACCATTTTTTTTAAATTATTGACTGGCGAACCCGAACCCGCGTACAGGTAGACGCAGTGTTGGAAGGCGCGTTGGACCACCCCTCAGGTGATGATCGAAGATGGAACGCTTGCTTCTGAAGTAACCACTCTTGACTTGTTAAAGACCCCAAGATTGTAGCTATCTGGAAATAAAGATTCCAGCAGGGAGTTTCACTCCTTAGCCATATGCACAATGAAAGTATTCCCAAAACATTTAGTGCGTTTGGGTAGGATGTCCACCATGTATTGGCGCATCGTGGTACATTTTATATGAGTAAATGGTGTCAGTCACGCGCACAGACATAAATCTAAATAGATAAAGCAAGTCCCTCCATCTGTATGAAAACCAAGCGTGCCACTTTTTAAAATTTTTCACAAACAATTTAACAACAAATTTACTTGCAAAAAGAAAACATTTCCAATGCCTCGGCCAAATTTTTCTATACATTCTTTTCTGCTCAGTATAGCATAAAAAGGCATTTTTCTAGATTGCAGTGAATTTCCGGAGCCGATAATGCTAAATGAAAAGCTCAGATTACGAGCATTGATCGTAACTTTACTCCGTGTTTAGGGTTCCGTACCCAAAGGGTAAAAACGGGATCCTATTACTGAAACTCCGCAGTCCGTCTGTCTGTCTGTCACCAGGCTGTATCTCATGAACCTTGATGACTAGACAGTTGAAATTTTCACAGATGATGTATTTCTGTTGCCTCTTTAACAACACATACTAAAAACAGAATAGAATAAATATTTAAGTGGGGCTCCCATACAACAAACGTGATTTTTTTGCCGTTTTTTGCGATAATGGTACGGCATCCTTCGTGTCCGACTTGCACTTGGCCGGTGTTTGACACGCGAAGTACATATAATCGCGTCATCTAGTGATATTTATGTATGTGGTCACGCGCTTGATTCGTATAGAAAGTTTTGAAAATGCCATATCCAGCAGTAGCCGCAATGCGTTTCGGTGCTCTGCGAGAGTGATGCAGTTTTCGAGAACCAACAAACATGATATATAATTTCGTTAATGAGTTAATACCTTATAATGATCGTTATCAATTCCAACAACATTAAACTTTACATGCAATCATGTTTACACTAATTTATCTTTAATAATCTAAACATCAGTTTGATTTCCTTGAGAAGGATCGAACAGTAATGGAAACGTAGTCTTTTCGCGAACTTTGATATAAAATTGCACTTTCAATCAACATCTTTAAGCAAGTCAATACACACACGTTGGGCCGGATTCTCAATTGAGTATTTGGAGTTAAATACCTATGTGTCAATCACTACAACAATGGCAAAGTTTGACAGGATTTTATTCAGGTTAAAATAGAATTTGACAAATACCTACTCAACTTCAAAATCTTAATTGAGAAATCGAGGGAAAGTCCATGTAACGTTTAAAGCCTTGTCAGATGGACAGCGGCGAACCCATAGCGTCTCGAAGCGTTTTTTGTTTATTTTGTAAATCGGTTCGCTTTCGCTTTTCTATGTGACTATACTCCATTTGAAATAACATTAGAAATTTTTACAACCTCTTTTTACAGTCCGTTCAACCATTTTGAGTTCTATCCCATAAATATAAGGATAGCATAAAAAGCATAAACCTGTTACGAAAATTAACTGTTTAAGACAGCTGCCATTTGTCACATCACCAACGCAATAGAATTCAAAATCGGTTGAAAGGCTGTACGATTGTAGTGTAGCTGTAGGATTAGATTCAAACGATAAAATACATTACAAAATAAAAAAACGCTTCGATACGCTATTGGTTCGCTGTCTGACGAGGCCTTTATAGTAAACACATAGCAATTTGTTCTAGTATTTCTCAGTACATTGAATAGTTTTCATTATGATAGTTTTTCCATACACATAAATATCCTAACAGATAACTTACAATACAGACGAATAGTGTAGGTACCGACACTGTATCGGAAAAATAGAATATCATTGCATAGGACGAAAACGATATGCTTCCTTTTTGTACACTATCTAGATACATAATGACTCAGATTTAGGGCTCATTTACACGAATCAAGGACCTCGATCGTTGACAAGCAAGAATGTCCATTATTAGCATTGAATTATTAAAAAGAGGTAGATATGGGACTGGTCACAGCGCTTGGTCCTACTAAACTATGTGATTGCCCGTAGTGGGCACTCAGTCGCGCACGGCACATGGTTGATGACACAGCTCAATAATTTCAGTGTTTTTATGTTTTTTTTTGCAATAAATAGGCATCAAAATGACTTCTTGTGCAGCTAAACAGTGTTTAATTAATACCAGGAAGAAAAATAACTCTCATGGGATCACTTACCACTCAAAGTACTGTCAAAAATTTTATTTGTTGAATATTACAATAATATTTAATGTTTGCTTCGTCAGAGACACGATACGCACATATTGCAATGATATTTCATTCATAATAGTAAACATTCGGCGGCTAACGCGATTTCGCTCGCACTACAGCGCCGTCTCCTATCTCTGTCCTTGTCTATCGGTAACCGTAGGTTTGGGACTGGTGATGACACTGAACACAGATGTGTGAGTTTCAGTGCATGTAGTCGTGCGCCGAGCCCAGATTTTCTGATCGCGATGTAAGCGCGTAACGTATCTTCCTCTTTTTAATACATCAATGATTATTAGCATTATCGCAGTTACGCATGCACAAGCGATTATCGCAGTGACGTGTTTAAATTCAAGCGAGGTTCTCAGAATATACAATGTAAATAGCAAAACACCTGGCGATTTTCTCATTGTCATTCCTGTAATGTACACACTGCTTTAAGGAGTATTTTATTTTACCATCTTTCTATAATCGCCAATTCGAGACAAGAAACGCTTTTCGTGTAAATGAGCTTTGAGATGTGGAAGGTATGGAACATTAATAAAACGATATATTCCACCTACCTATGAGTTATCATTACAATCAGACTAGCCCCTGTATTCATTATTGGTTTAGTTTTAAAGCCTCTTAGGTTTACTAAAACTGCTGAAAAAACTTAGCAAATATATTTGCACGGATAAATCAGTCACTAAATGTGAAAACTAAATCCAGTATAATGAAGGTAGTTTAATATTAAATTAGGTTTTTTTTTATATAATAAATAGCACAAGTTTTTGGCTCTCCATAAGCATTTTTAAACTGTCATGGTCACTAACACTAACATTAGAAGCGGGATATTTACCATGTTTACTGTTTGTTGCGAGTTTCCGATATTTTGGTGCTGTTGCAAGCACCATGATTACGGTACGGTACGAATCGGTTTATCCGTGATCATGGTGCTTGCAACAGCACCGTAATATCGGCAACTCGCAACAAACAGTAAACATGGTATATATCCCGCTTCTAATGTTAATGTTAATATTTTCAAGTCAAGTTATTTTTTAAATTTCATCTATTTAAGGGGCAGTTTGGCAGTGAAGAATACAATAAATTAGTAGTACTTAACATCTAAAACATTAAATTTAAGTACATTTAATACGTAACATAGTTTTGGCTAAGCCTTATTATGACAATAGATTAATTCTAGAATAAATATACTAATCCTATTGCACATATAAATAATTGCGGAATATTCAGGCCATATACAGAGCCCGATTCCTGTGTATGTAATTAACAATCGGCGTCGTGTTAGCAAGTATTGTAGCGTTATTTTCATAGTAGAGTTTTTAAGTGAGCATTTGGGTATAACCATAATTTTTTTTGGGATATAGGAACCAGGCGGAAGACGGAACTACACTTCCATGTCGTGGCGCCCTATGACAAGGTTGATTGGCTACAAAATGCGTTGTGTTATGACGTAGGCTGGAACAGAGTCGTTTGATTGGTGGATCCCGCGCCACGCCACGTCACGACACTTAAGCTGCTTTTCCAGAGATGTGCTATGCTACGTTGCTATGGATACGTTTGATATCCACCAATCATATTCATTGATGCACATAGCTTAGCACTGGTGGAAAAGGATTCAACTAAGATATGTTTTTTTTATATGGAAGGATGCGTGCTATGGATGTGTGCTATGGATGCGTGCTATGGATGTGTGCTATGGATGCGTGCTATGGATGTGTGCTATGGATGCGTGCTATGGATGCGCCGCCCTCGCCGCTTCTCTACTATCGATACATCGCATAATAGCTCGAGCTGCGCATCTTCCTCGCGCAGCTACTTTGCGGCGGCGCATCGTCATAGCACATCTTACTCGCAACGCTACTTAGCTTAGCATTAGTGGAAACGGTCGCATAGTTTCGTAGCTTAGCTTTTACATTCTCGCAGCATAGCTGCATAGCACATCTCTGGTGGAAAGTGTATTTCCGTCTTAACAGTAAATAAATAAATATGGCCTGAATTAGCTGATTCTAGAAGTCTCGGCCTTAGAACAACAAATGAACTGCAAAGTTATGTCACACAAATTATTTTTGCAGTCCTTAAACTAAGTCAGATTCCTGACAATGAAACTAATTGGCCTACAGCATTAAATACAATTATATTATTTTCCTATACTCTCATACTGTGGAGTAAACTCATCCAGCATTCATTTTATACATCCTAGCTACCCGATTTCACTTTGTGCTTACGAATACCTTATTTAGGTACAAATACTAGGTAGAAATAAGTGTGCAAGATAATAAATACACATTCTAGCAGAGTAAGGTAACTGGAACCGTTTACACGTCTCCATTATATAGTTGAGAAAGTCCTTAGTCCAATTAATTTAGTGACAAGTACTGAGTAAACCACTAACCCGGGCACGTTTACACTGTTCGAGTCACTAAATTTGACTACCATAGACGTGTAAACGGAACTTTACAGTACAATCACATTTGTCAGCGTAACACTTCGATCAATTTCTAAAATGGCTGACAAGTATCAGTTACTCTGTCCTAACAATCCATCAATCTGAATCCCATCAGTCTCGATCTACTGTACCTAGAATTTACTGTAAATGATATACATTGACTTGTCTCAGACACATACAAAAATTGGCTAAACTTAGTGTTTTTTCTTTACATCTCTTATTTAGTAAACAAACACGGTAGTACAGTAAAACTATTTTCTTTATATCCCTCGGCAAACTTCGTGTTTTGTCAGTCGTCGGTCGTTTCTATCAGTTGCCCTTTGCACTTGGTGCAGACCGGACGCTCTCAATCGACTTGGAAGTATATAGAGTTGTTAAAACTCTTTTAAGTTAATGTAATTTATTTTTAGTAAAGGGAGGAAGGCTGCTATTCTTACAGTTCTATAAATTTCATACGGAAATCAAAACAAAACAACAATAAAGTACTGAGTTCTGAATTCAAATTATTATAAGTACACGATAAATCTAATAATTGATGAACATGGAAATTAGCATTCGTTTGTATTCGGAAATGCGATGATTGCCGAGGGACATTAAAAAAATAGTTGTACTGTACAATGATGATAAGTTTTGGTATCACTTGGCATCATTAGAAGTGTCTGTTACACTTCATTGATTTTTGTGGGAACGAAGTGGGAAGGTGCACACAACACCTGCATTTTTCCACTTTCGTTCAATTCTCATTAGAATAACAGGGGAAAACTTAACTAATTTTATCAAAATTGACGCCTTATTTGTTTACTAAAACAGATCTACCAACAAAAAACACACTTCACACAAGACTAATAGGTACAGTACCGTATTCGTTGCAGCAGAGAGCCCTGTTGAGGGCACCCAGCACTCCGGTGCTCGCTCCACAGTAGAGTGATGGTTACACGAAGGTGTACTGGTTGTCGACGGCGCGGATATCGTGGTGGGCACCACTGGCTACCAGCAGGGCTTCGAGTTCAGCACGACGCATGCGGACGTCACTGCCGTGGGTTACGTCCAACTGGGGAATTAAGTACCCATCAGTATAGTTCTCGCCAAACTTCTTTGCCGCCCTGAAGTTGGCCACAATGGCTGCGCAGTAGTAAATCTCATACAAAAACAGCACTGCGCCGTGCCTTGGGCATCGGAAAGCCAACTTCAGGGCGGCCAAGAAGTTGGGCGAGAACTGTTTTGGGAGACCCCTTGTCTTTGAGGGTAGATTCATTTTATAAATGGCTTGAAAAGTAAGGTAAGGGTCCTGTCGTGGTGATGACAGATTTAAGGGCCAGGTCCAAATTTTTGACGGATACAGACACTAAGGTTTACGACTCATAGGTGACAAGATATTGCGAACTTTACACGCCTTAAAATAATTTTGGATATTTGCTAATAATACTTATCTTTATATATTGTAAATAGTCTCATTCATTCAACAACTAAACTTGAAGCTTAATTTCTTCAAATAAAATATAATAACAACTCGGTGTCTTTTTACGCTATGTAAAATACGCATGTCCTTGCTTGACTACCTAAGAATATTTTTGGCGATTTTTTTTTTTGAATTTGTGAATTGTTGTTGCAACTAGTAGGATATGTCGTTGCGATTTATTTTCTAAGATTTATATTCCAGTGTGACACATGTCCTTTCCGTTGTGCAATTACGTCAAAAATTTGGTCCTGACTATTAAATGATTATTTTGTTTTTCATTATGAGCTCGCTTTTGACCTGGATCTCGCCTGATAGTTAGCAATGGATTCTGCGAGTCCAGAGGAGGCCTATTTCGTCCTCTCAGCCAGTTATTAGTTCGAAAGCACTACTTTCGTTATACTGATCAATATTTACATCAACAGCTACGCGGCCAACGAATACAATTACAAGCTGTATATAAAAGCATAAATATAGTAATAAAAAACTTACCAATAATGAGTATGCTTGCAACACAACACACAGACAAAAAAAAAACGAAGAAACAACACAGCAAAATAAAAAACAAAGCCATTCCATAGAACAAAGTTTAATAATAAAAATTTACAACCAAGAAATTAAAATTAAAGCTCGGAAGAACATGATTTTGTACAAATTATAAACAATATAATTATATTCTAAGTTCCATTGTTAGTACATTATATTAACAGTCCATTTGATAAAACTTGAGTTATGACGATAAATAAATTCTACAACAAATAAAGGAATAATTGGGCCCTAGAATTAATTTCTTCCAAAATCTATTTGTCAAAGAAAATTTATTGTTTTTAGCTGTTTTATATATATATTTTATAAATACTAGGAACATTTATTACTATAATATATGTTCTATTACACGTTAAAATTACCCGGACAGATAATAAGGGCCATTCTCAAAATCAAACGTTCTCAGCGATTGAAACGGTCTACCAAATCTTTTCTTCTCTCACTAGAACCAAACTATTCCTTTGAAAACCCAACTAATTCGGGCATACATATTCATACTACTATTAGATACCTCCGTTACTGGCAAAAATGTTAGGCAATCAATAAAACGATAATGCCAAACGAAATTGTGTCCTACCACACATACAATACGTACTAAGTTTAAATGCGATTATTCAATAGAACATTGTGATTCCTTTTACACCTATAATCTATATAGGCACTTCAGTATACACCTAATAATATCTTAAAGTTTTATTTATTTCAAATAAGACGTTTAAATAAATTTACATTTACTGCCATTAATAAATAAAATGCACGTACAGGAATCGTGGGTACAAGATTAACTAAACTTAATAGTAATAATCATTTATTCAAAAACCGTCTTTAGGTTCTAGTACATAAGAGCTACTTTTTTAAAGCTATAGACGTAGCCATCTTGAATTAAAGCATGGACAACATATGTGTTTATTGGCAAAGATTGGCGAACTGTTTTAATAGATTAAGTTCTATTTTAATATTGTTTTCTAATGCGTACAAGTGATTCGTTTATTGGCCCAAGTCTTATGATGGTATGCATTTAAAATGTAACTTAATAGCTTGATTTTAAAGTATATTTTTAATAATATATGTTATATTAAACCAATTATACTCTTTGCGCTGTAGCATGGTGAGCGTGACAGTTTCAATAACATTTTTTACGCATATACGTATTTTGTAATTTAACGTCATACAAGCCAATATGGTATATGGCAGGGATGGCCAACCTTTATTAGAAAATGTGCCATTTAAATTATTATTTTTTATGTGACAATGAAGTGCCACCAAATTTTTTTTTACTTTGTCTTAAATGACAAAAAATGAAACTCTAAATGCTATGAATTAATCAATTCTTACAGAAATCCGTATTTTTATTTACAGTTTTATGTTGTATTTAAATAAAAGTAGAAGTTAGTGTCATTTCTGCAGTTGCAAATTACCTAGATTCTAAATAACTTAATTTTAGCGTGCCCAAAATATTTTGTCTTGTGCCACCACAAGCACGCGTGCCATAGGTTCGCCATCCCTGGTATATGGAATAACTATGGTATGACGTTAAATTAAAAAAAAATGTGTTTTTTTTTTATTGAAACTGTCACCCGCACCATGCTACAACACAAAGAGTATAGAAGTCTTTGTATAGGCAACACTTGGCCATCTTAATAAGTCGTGGGCCATAAGCGAGTATGAGAAAAAACAATGCTGAGCAAATATATCTACAAGCTACATACTAACAACATTAATAGCAACAACAAAATATGAACAAACGCTACTTGAAGGCGAAACATTAAAAAAAAAACATTTCTATGCATAAATATAACACATGCTTCGAATGTAGCATGTTGTGTAAAAATGAAATACCCACACTTTTGGGTAAAATCGCCATAAAAGCAAAAATGGCATGGAGCAGTATTGAGCCTCAAAAGTTTCTTAAATCAACGCATTTTAGACCTTAAAGACTTAGCATATAATTAAAAACAAATCTCAGATCCATTGAGTCTTAAGGTCTTGTTGATTATTGCCAATTATAATTAAATTACAATTAGCTTTTGAACCTTCATCTTTGTCTGATTTTAAAGCTTGGAGCAGTAAGGTTCGGTGGGTCTATGCCTCATTGTAAAAATTGAAACACAGTACCTGGGAGAGAATATGACCTATCGAGTTTTAGAAAGAGACGACGAGATGACTGAGAGATGATGCTGCACTACTCCAAATAATCGAGTCAGTTTGGACAGGCGTCAAAATACTTGTGTATATTGATGAAAAGTTGAAAACTACAGTGGACACAAACCCAATGATACAACAAGGTAACATTGTTCAGAAAAATATAATGTAGCATTTTTATTAGTGTTAAGTTTAAATATTCCATAGAAAATAAAATGTAGCCCTGGTACACTCGTACAAGGGCGGATTTAAGGGGGGCCACGGGGGCATGTGCCCCCCCCCTGCCGGGTATTTTGTGTACTGTGGAGATTTCATCACAGTACATATTTAGAAGCAAATCAAATTATCAGTTGTTAAAATATAATATGAATAAAATAACAGAAAGAACATTAGTAAAGCTATTGTCTATAATATAAAAATGAATCGCAAAATGTGTTGGTAAGCGCATAACTCAACAACGCGTGGACCAATTTGGACAATTCTTTTTTTTAAATGCTAAACTGTTTTTGCTTTGTGTAGGGTAGGGTAGGGTAGCGTAGGGTAGGGTAGTGTAGGGTGAGGTAGTGTAGGGTAGGGTAGTGTAGGATAGGGTAGGGTATGGAAGGTAGTGTAGGGTAGGGTAGTGTAGGGTAGGGTAGTGTAGGGTAGGGTAGTGTAGGGTAGGGTAGTGTAGGGTCGGGTAGGGTAGGGTAGGGTAGGTAGTGTAAGGTAGGGTAGGTAGGGTAGATAAATGTTTGGTGTTTTTATGGCAAAACAAAGTTTGCCGGGTCAGCTAGTCTTTCATAAAAAATCCTATACATACTTGAACTTGTAGAAATAAACTTGAAGTATGATACTTCAAGTTTATTTCTAACAGATATTGTTGTTTTTTTTGTCCGTCCGCCCCTTGTGCCCCTCCCAGAAAAAAACCCTGGGTCCGCCCCTGCACTCGTATGTCTCATATAGTGTGTGAATATATAACAAAGGTTTGACATTTCATTTTTTCATTCATTTATTTCAACTAGGCCATTCTGGTATTCAATCTGCCTAGCCTTTTTCCCATCTACATTGGGGTCGGCTAAGTACCAGTGTTTTACATGGAGCGACTGCCTATCTGACCTCCACAACCCAGTAACTGGGTAACACCATACCCCTTGGCAAGACTGGTGTCAGATCTCAAGCTTCTGACTACCCGTAACGACTGTCAAAGATCTTCAAATGACAGCCGGGACCAACGGCTTAATGCGCTTTCCGAGGCACGGAGGAAACTCGGTATGTTGAAATGGTCACCCATCCACGGATCGACCTCGTCAAGCGTTGCTTAACCTTGAAGATCGACCAGTGCGGCTGTTATTATTTAGCCACGAGCTCCTAGACCATTCTGGTATTGAGGTTCAAATAAAGTTATTGTGTCTTGGAAATCAGAAACAGTAATACAAACCTATTATATTCTGAGTTAATTTCTTATCAGAATAGTCTGTAAATACTGACCGAACAAAATAAATAACATTTATTTAATTATTTATGACCCGTTGCTTCTCACAGAGAGGAGGGCTCTATCCCAACAGTGGGAACGTTATGGTATTCAATTATTTGGTGAGTTCAGCTTTTTAGGTCAAGTTTTTCAAAAACTCGATGCATCATATTTACAGCCAGGTATTGTAGTGTGTATTCAAAAGTGCGTTTGTTTGTCATCAACTTCTATAATCAATTGAAGATCAATGAACAGATTTTCTGATGATTCTCGACTGTTTACAAACAACATTGTGCAGCTCGGTATTCATCGGTTTGACATTCACAGACAATGTTTATTTTTTTGTGGGATGTGAAAGAATTTGTACTACTCAAGACATCTTTTTTTTTAATGCATTACCTTGGAAGGGTAAAAAAAGGTAGACTGACTGATTTACAAAACAATCGAGAACCATTAAAGCTACCATACATAGTTAGGTCCCAGTTGCAGGGGTCCAAGTCTGCTAAAATAAGTAAAATACATTTGGTATTCCAGGGAAATACTTTATTGAGATTTATTTACGATTGTTGAATGGCAAATTATATGGAAAAGGACTCGATTAATTTAATATTGAAATACTTAGCGAGGTTTGAAAGGAAGAAATTACAGAATAGGTTGTAAATAAATAATGATAAAAACCTGCCAAGTGCGAGTTGAATTCGCGCACGAAGGGTAAAAAGATCACGTTTGATGTATGGGAGCCCCACTTAAATATTTATTTTATTCTGTTTTTAGTATTTGTTGTTATAGCGGCAACATAAATTAATCATCTGTGGATTTCAGCTGTCTAGCTGTCACGGTTCATGAGATATAGCCTGGTGACAGATAGACAGATGGACAGTGGAGTCTAATCCCTTTTGATACGGAACCCTGAAAATACTGAGCAGTTCCATACAACTTCAGAAGAAAGTCTGCTCTTACATAAACCATGGTAAATTCAACCTCGTGTAAATTCGTATAAGGACAGGAGAATCATGATAATGACTATTGAAATATATAGAATACCTACCAAGGTCAAACTGACATCAGAGGCTCTTAACAAGTGCCATTTAGGTAGCACTTGACAATCTCATACATTTTTTTTATTTTTAGGGTTCCGTACCCAAAGGGTAAAACGGGACCCTATTACCACAAAGTACGTAAGCGGCGGCGCGCCGCAGACAGAGGGGCCACTACGAAGAAAGTGTCATTTTGCATACACACTTTGACATTCGGTTGCGATGCGGTTTTAAAGGGAATATTGGGCAATATTGGACCGAGCTCAGTCGCGGCTGTTATGAGTGCTTTGTGCGGGCGTTTGTCACGTCATTCATACATTAAGTACTGTAACGAGGTTGGTTGCATTGGATGGGTTACCTTTATTATTGGTTACAGACTGAATTTACTTTTTTGTTTTTTGTTCTTACTTTCAATAATTTTTAAGTTTAAAGGTAATTAAATCATTCAAGATGACAAATTAGAAATTCATTATCTAGGATTATAATAAATTATTTTAAGCCCATGGACGAAATTGGGAACTTGTCATAATAATAAGGTTCAAGTCATACAGCTTACATATGCATACATGTTTCCTCCGACTGCACAGCATAATTTTCTTCTTGTTTAAGATCATCTTTGGTTTTTTGATTTTATTAGGTACCTGTTTTTCACATTTATATTTTTGTCGAGCTTGGTGCTTTTCGCAATTTAATGTTTTAAGTGGGATCATTATTACACTATTACTAAGTCTTGTTACTCTCCAATCTTCGTCGTATGTGGCGTAATATTAAATGTTTCGTGATATTAAATGCCCTGTCTACCCGCTAAGGCATGTAAGCATGATATGATGTATGTTTAGACGAATCGATGTATTTATGTTTGTAACTCTTTTTTTTAATTCGGAATCAATATAGTAGCAACCCTGGTGAATCTGTCAAGTTTAGCTGTCAATTTTCTAAACGGCGGGAGTGGCCTTTCTGTGCTTTCTACTTTTTTGTGCTATTACTAAGAATCCGCGGTCCGACTGTCTGTCACCAGGCTGTATCTCATGAACCGTGACAGCTAGACAGTTGAAATTTTCACAGTCGATGTATTTATGTTGCCGCTATAACAACAAATACTAAAAACAGAATAAAATAAATATTTAAGTGGGGACTCCCATACAACAAACGTGATTTTTTTGCCATTTTTTGCGATAACGGTACGGAACCCTTAGGAGGTTTTTTTTTCCAACTACTTTCACAACGGTCTGTTCACCTAACTATGTACGGCAGCCATATAAATCCTTATTCTATCTAAGAAACCATTTGTGCGATGCTCACTTGTTGCCGGTTCCCCTCCTGGCAGACGACGTACTCGGTGAGCGTGACGTCAGCAGCCCCGCCCGACTCGAGCGGGATCGGGTTCGCTCGGAAGTGTTCGAGCATGTCGTGCACGTTCGGGAACCAGAGGTGCTGTACTCGACACTGGCCCGTCTCGCTGAGGGTCATGCGCAGGTGCTTGGCGCGGCCCTGTGGGGTATCAGGTTGGTTTTAATACTTGGCTTTTCGGCACTTTTCATAGACTTCCTTCTCAGCCAAACGGTGATGATGTGAAGAGTGTTTAAGGTCATGGCCCAAAACTAACATTAAAAAAAACGAATTATAAACAGCATGGCTACTTTGTGCCTTAGAAGGGGCCTGCATCCCAGAATGGATCATCATCATCATATCAGCCGAAAGATGTCCACTGCTGCACATAGGCCTCCCCCAAGCGTCGCGAGTCTCGCAACCAGCGGATCCCCGCAACCTTTACCAGGTCATCGGTTCACCTGGCAGGAGGCCTTCCAACGCATCGTCTTCCGTTTCACAGTCGCCACTCCAGAACCTTTCTGCCCCATCGGCCATCCGTTCTGCAAGCAATGTGCCCTGCCCACTGTCACTTAAGTTTGGCAGTTTTTCGGGCTATGTAGTTAACCCTGGTTCTCTTGCGGATCTCTACATTTCTGATTCGATCACGCAAGGAAACTCCGAGCGTAGCCCTCTCCATTGCCTTTTGAGTAACTGTAAGCTTTAAGCGGCCAGAATGGATGTGATATTGTAATTAAGACAGATGAATCCCATAGATTTATGGACCAGAACTTTAATGGTGAATTATGCTGTAACACATTTTATACATACATACATAAACTCAAGCTTTTTTCCCATGGGAATAGGCAGAAACTACAGAACGCCACCTGCTACCATCCATACTTCTTTTGCTTCACACACATTCATACATCTAGTCATACACACAGGCCGGTTATGGGTACTGCGCACTTGGCCTTTCTGAAGAACATCACCTACGAGTATAAGGGTCTTTGTATGTCTTTCTAGGGCGTCGCCTCCCGGCGTTCCCATTCACGTCTGCCTTGTAAATACCTTTCGTTAGTCGCCTTTCATTCATCCTTTCAACATGGCCAAACCATCTTAACATACTCTTTTTAATTTTATGAAAATAAGAATCATATTTTTTTTCTTAACACATTTAATGTTTTAAGATAATTTGAGACAGGCTTTTAATGGTGTATTAGGCTACATACGGTTTATGTTGTAAAATAAATTCAGACTACTTCTAACATGTCTTTTCATGCCAACAGATATTCGCGTTGGATTTATTTGAGAGGCAATATTTTAAAAAGATAATATGGCTTTAATAATGAATACAACAGTCTTAAAACTCCAACTTTTCGATCAGAAATGGCTCCAGGAACATCTATGTAAAATATATCATTACTTCTCTTACCTGAAAGTTAAACGTGAGCACATATTCCCCGCGCCGGGTCTCACTCTGGCGCACCAGGTAGCATCCATGGCCGGACGCGCCCCCTGCGAGCACGCACGCCGCCGCTGCCGCCCGGGCCAGTGTGCCGTGGAACCACGGCCACTCGGCCAGCGAGACCCGCGACGAGGACTCACAGGCTTCTTCTGCTATTGAACCTGGGGATGAGGGAATTGGGTGATCATTGCAGTAGTATTGAGGAGGTTATGGGAGTATTACTACTCCCCCAGGAGGACGGCTGACCAAGACAAAGTGAAGGTAGTAAGAATCCGCCTGACCTGTCGTTTGTAGTCGTAAGGATAGGCATGTTCCGCATTTGAAGCCTTTCAGCTGTGATAGCGGTTCGCGAAATTGCGCGGTATGTTCTCGTCCAACTTACCACAGTGTCTCAAGACGAAAGTCTATGACCGGTGTGTTGCCAGTTACGACCTATGGCTCTGAAACGTGATCGCTCACAATGGGCCTCATCAGAAAGCTTTCAGTCACCCAAAGGGCAATGGAGAGGGCTATATATGCTCGGATTATCCTTGCGTGATCGAGAACCAGGGTTACCGACATAGCCCGAAGAATTGCCAAACTTATGAGGCAGTTGGCAGGGCAAATTGCTCACGGATGGCCGATGGGGGCAGAAAGGTTCTGGAATGGCGACCGCGTTCGAAGGCCTCCCACCAGGTGGACCGATGATCTGGTGAAGATTGCGGGGATCCGCTGGATGCGAGACGCACGGGACCGATCAATGTGGTGAAGCTTGGGAGAGACCTATATCCAGCAGTGGACGTCTTTCGGCTGATATGATGAGCTGTGATAGTAAAGACTAAGTTTTCTGATGATGCTTCTCGGACCAGAAACTTATGGATTGCGAGTGTCATGTGCAGAAAAATCAAGGTTCGCTAATGCGAGGGTACAGTTCTGTTGCCTTAAAGTTAGTTAGGAAAAAACTACAATCACTCATGCCCTCGATCTACATCGGGACATACTAATCCACGAAAATGTTACACAAGAATGAGCCCAAAATACTTACTTAACATACCTACTATCACTTCTACGCCAATCACTGATGATATTTTCGGTCAAGAGAGCGACCTTCCTCACTCCTCAATACGCACTATGCGACACAATAAGAAATTAAACAAAAACTATAGTGTCACGCGTAGTAGAAGACAATAGACTGACCATATATGACAAGATGACTAGGTGCTTGAATGAATAGATCTATGATTCGATACTGTGATTGTCTCCTGACCGTTTTTGTAAATAAATGCGACAATTGACTAGCTCAATAGTTTTACCAGTCAGTGACTGCCCTTTGATAAAACCGTAGGTAGGTTTAAAGCATAAATCGCCCGTATAAACGACCAGCTAGCAAAGTTCAGTTTGATGATGCTCCATTATGTAAGATTGCAAGCTTTGTCAACTTTAATGTTTTGGGAAAAAGTCAACTGTATTGGTAAAATAGCTATCATGTTGTTAATAAGAGATGAACCACGAGTGAACAAAAGAGTCATGAATAGAAATGCGGATGAAAGGAGAAGGAAAGGAAGATCAAAGAAAAGGGGCATTGCGTGAAAAATTGTGTAAGTAGTTAAATTCGCCGCTAAATAACAAAAAAATAAGTCATTGTTCCGACTTGTACCAAAAAGTACAATTACGTAAATTGATAACATGATTTTTGTTTATGGAGACATTTTGATAATTTTGATCTCAAATGAAAGGTATTGGCGTAGAACCATTTTTTCCGTTTAAAACATGTAAATCGGTCCACGCGTTTAGTCATTACTGAATGCCAAGTGAAACGGCCAAGGACGCCCCCTTACCGCGATACGTTTGTTTTGATTGTGTTAGCGACACTGCCTTTACATTTTTATCGTATCTTTTTGAAATATTGGAATACATTGGTAGACAGATGTTAAGAGCGGACTCTAGTCAACAGGAATTTGAAAAATAGGTATTTGAAGAAACTATTGCCGTCGCGTCACCTCCAACCTCACCCCGTAAAGTGCGAAAGGGACAACTGCAGCTCAGGCTGATTTTACCTACAAAAACTTTGACTAAAAGACGTTTCGTATTCTGCTGTTTTCTTCATGAAAACTGGTCTGATCTAAAAAATTCTTATATCAAAATTTGAGGAAAAGTATATCTATGCTCCAATCATTTCTTCCTTTTTTGTTAAAAACTTATAAATTTTGTCTGAACGTCTTCTGAACATGGCGGTAAAAACGGGCATTTTTTTCGGATTTTTGGATTGTCATATTTCTTTTTGTGATTATGTTTTGGAAAAAAGGAAATGATACAGGCACGTATTAATTGGACCTAGATTTTATGGAAAAAAAATCATTGCTCTAGAGGCATTATCCACGAAGAAAACAGCAGAATGTGTTTGTATGGAGAAAGTCTCACTAGAGTCCCCTCTTAACGACTTTTATTTTTTTGATATCTTGCGGTGACTTTAGTGCAGTGATCTGGCGCTGACCCCAAGTAAAATAGGAAAGGGTAGGATGATTTTGACGATTGGAAAATCGTCTAATAATCAGTTACCTGGTAAAATCCCAGCAGCTCTATTTCTATCAACGGCATTTGATAAATCACATAACTCTTACCTAATTCAGCCTCTTCAGGAGTATCAGTAGCTAAGTCCAGGTTGCTAGAGCTGGCGGGGAGGTCCCTCCTGGGTGGCAGGTCGGGGGGCGCCGGCTCGGGCATGCCTGGAAGCGCGTCGGGCGGGGGCTGCGTGGTCGGCGGCGATCTCATGCAGTATTTGATGGTGGCCAGCCACGACTTCATATCGTCCACGTCAGCTGCCTCTATTACGTATTCCATATTGTTGTCTGCCTGTAAATGGAATGGGGTTATAAGATAAAAAAAAATTGCCATAGAGTCGCAATCAACCAGGCGGCCCACCTGTAAGTGGTCACCTGAATCTGAAATACCAGAGGTGAAATTTCGTTCGAAGCTGTCCGTGTCGTAACTCGGGGAAAAGACCTCAGGAGAAAGTTCTATATACATTTTGCAGGAAACAATTGTTGGAGATAGGCTGTGTTGTCCTATATGCTTCATGGTGCTTTGGTGCTTGTATGCTTTGCATGGTGATGGCTTTTATTTATTTTATTTCCTAATATTCTTTCATAGGATCCTGAAATTTTCATTAATATACAACACAGTTGTTAAATTCTCACAACAGATCTTTGTATCTCTGAATTGGATACAAGACCCTGGGCAGTAGTTATTTTTGTGTCAATGTTGAAGATGAAGATAGCATTGTATAATTGACTCTTTCGCTTGCTTACGTTTGTCGCATCGTCCTATCTCGCTTACTCTATGCAGTATACTCAGTGACAAACTGTTTCTTGCGCAATGATTGGCAAAGCCAACTTCAAAGACACACATATCCGCTGTGACTACTAAGTAGCTATGAAATGATTATGGAGTTTTTTGAGCGTTCTTCTCCATGCCAAGCTACTATCCGAATGCACGGTAGAATCAATTTTTATTCCTTGTAAATTTTAATGTAACATTCAAAAGTGCCGTTTGGTGGCCTAGTTGAAATAAAATATCATTGTCTTTGTGTAGCTGCATGATTAGCTGCAGCGCTAGAAGCAGCGGCTGAAAATTCTGCATGGTAAAATACCTATTTCCTTGTTATTATTTGTTTGTGTTGAAGTCTTTTAAGAAGTAAAAACTCAGGGAAAATTAGTAGAGACGTGGGTTTTCAGGAATAAACACACCACTTTTTCCTTAGAAACAAATTGATCCCATATGGCAGGCAATAAAATATTGTATAATGTACATCAGGGTTGCTTATCTTACTAAGAAATTGATTTACTCTCACAATTCACAATACTTATAAACAATGAAAAGTAAAGCAAATAGGTACTTATTTTTTTTTAGTTTTGTTATTTGTAACAGTATTATGTAAAAACTAGCTTTATCCTGTGTCTTTTCTCCCATGGTTTTTCCCACAAGGACATAGCATTTTTTCAGGAAAAAAACTTGGTCCAAGGTACCTAGTTTAACTTTAAATTAAAAAAACATTTTGTAATCATTTCAGTACTTCTAGAGATTACATAGACAATGAAACAACTTAACACGTTAATCAGAGAGTCAAAACCCGCCTTGCTAATAATATTTTTTTTAATTAGATGGAGGAGTAGACCCAGTGCTTGTAAAAGTAACACAGGTTAATTCTTAGAGTGGGACTGGGTTTTCCTCTGCCATCTGCTTTAGCACATTTCATTCACCTGTTATATTTAAGTGGTAATTTTTAGGAAGAACATTGTACTCAGAGTTTTGTATTTGAATAAATTGATTTGAATTTTAATATTACGTTAATAGAAACATTCTCTTACTGATAGGAAACTACATAATTACTGAGTACCAAAGGTTACTTTTTATCCTGTGAGATAAGCCGTGGGAAAATCTAGTATTACAATCCATTTTCCTCATATTTGTTGAATTATCAGGTATTCCCAACAATCATAAATAGATACCTCTATATTAATCAGATTTTCCTAACTACTTTCAGAGATTTCACTTTTGCTAACATTATAAATAAACAAACATAAAATTCCTCTTTATACTCATAATATTAGTTTAGATGAGTATTCTTATTTCTTATGAGTAACAAGCTCTGTGCCTTATGGGATTTCCTAAATGCAAAAATTACACATTTCCATTCAGCTTTCATTCCCTTCCTATATTATGGAACTCTTGAGTAAAATTTCTAGTTCTAGACCCAGCGCTCTGCGTAATTGTTTTTCAGTGAATGAATAAAGATTTTGATTGACAGAAATTTTGAAAATGCCCATCCCACCAACCCGTACTGGTCTTGCATGGTGGATTATGGCCTACTACCTTTCACAGAGAGGGGTCCTGAGTCCAGTACAGTAGCTAGATTATAAGTTGATTGTGATTGGGTTTATTACAGAGACAGTAATACTGAAAGATATAACATAAATATCATCTGCTTATGGTTGAAGGGACTATTCTTATTGGTTTTCATGAGGAATGGCACTCCATCACACACATTCATTCATAACTCAAAACAAATTCTTACACTATAATGTTCTTAAAGAAAATAGGACAACAGGAAAATCTTAACAAATAATATGAACTGGTTACTTAGAGAAGGTACCTACTAGAAATATACAATCGTTTTATTAATATAAATTATGAATTCATTCAATGCAATCTTTATTGTTGGTAGAATAAAATCATGTTTCCCACACTAATTTTATGAATTAATACCATTATGAAAATAATTACCTTCAATACAAAAGTATTTTCATGGTCAGGCATCTCCAACGCAGTAGTTTCCCGAGCCTCCGATATGAGGAAACAAAACACTCCACTGCGAGGCTTCTGCGCCTTTGGAGGAGAGTAGAACTCCAGCATGTACCCTCCGACAGTCTTCACTAACGCTAGCCTGCAGCGCTCCCATTTCTGAGGACCTCCAGGCTGCTCCAAGCTCTCAGGAGTTAAATAATTTACCAACCCTTCCTTCCTACACTCTACTACTATCTTAGCTAATTTAGTCTTGTTGTGTTTGTTCAGATTCGATGAGAGCTCCACCTCGTCCGAGTGTTGCTTGTGAAATAAACCCTTTCCGCGTCTCAGACCCTTGAAAGATAACCTTCGGAAAAATGGTTTGTGCTGCGTTTTTGGCGAGTCCGTGTCCTCTGAGTAGTCACTCTCATCGTGTCCTGTGTGCGTGCCGTTAGGAAGCTTGTGCAGAGCTTTCAGCTTCCCGATTTCATACTCGAATTGTTCCGAAAAACATTCTACGAATTTCTTCAGCAGGTCCTTGTGTGAAGGCTGCGGTCGGGCCGAAGGGTCGTTTGCACCGGTCTGTACGTACTGCAGGCAAGCCTTGGCGAAGTCCTGAGCGGCGGCTTTGGCCTGTCGCTCGCAGAACTCGACCCATCCGTCGGGATCGCCGTCGGACGGGCCCGCCATGGCAAGCAATTTCTTTAGCAGCTCCACTTGGAAGTCGGATATACAGTACACCACATTAAACACTATAACTAAGCAATGACGATTCACTATTTTTCGGCTTATTACCGAGTTTCATGCCAATTTTGTAATCAAAATAAAATTCACGATGCTATCACAAGTTTTCTCGCGAAAACAAGTTTTGTTGCCATAAATGAAAAATAATGTGTTTGTTTCAGTTAATTTGTTGTATGTGTAATGAGCTTACTATTATAGTGAAAATAAATCATGAAGTATTTTTCACGATTTAATGACAGCTTTATATTATTGATTTTGTTAAATATTAATTTAATTTAGATTAATATTTTCATTTTTTTTTAACATAAGTTAAACTACACAAACAAAACTAGATGGCAGTACTTATCCTCAAATGTTTTCTTGGCAAAAACTAGATGGCGATGTTTTAAATAGTTATTATCTTAGAATGTAGATGGCGCTGTTTCAAATAGTTGTTATAGTAAAATGCAGACGGCGCTTATAACCTCCATGCTGAAAAGACCATTTTTCGTCGCGTCCAAAATTTTTGAGATGTGGTTATGATGGTGAGGGTTGTGTATATTTTAGCCTAGTTGCTTTGATGAAGTTAACCTGCCCTAGTGACCACTGGCATATCCTTTAGAACCCTTAGCTAAATTATGTAGTTAACTAAGTGCTTGGGAAACTGATTGGTGTTTGTAGTTTTTTCTGACCATTTCCTAAAATCTTATTTGATGTAAGTAGTTATATCAACCATTTATATTTCAATAGGAAATTAAGCACCAGCCGTTGTGAGAATGTCTTAAATATTTGGTCTTAAAATGGTACCCTGCAGAAGCCCTCAACTGGTTAACAGGGAACCTAGGTACTGTAAAGGAAAAGGTTGCGTGCTGAATTGTAGGGAATACTGTAATATCATCTAGGGTGGTTGGAAAATGGCTCGTGCTGAACACTGCTGGAAGCTATAGAGTCGGTTTGACCTTCTGTGTGGTAGTTGAATCTTCGAACCAGTCCTGTTAGGCACCCAGCGCTTTACAATCTTTACCTGGTTATTACAGTCTTTGCGCTGCATCATGGTGCGGGTGACTGTTTCAATAACATTTTTACGCATAAACGTATACGCATTTTTTGTAGTTTAACGTCATACCATAGTTATACCATATACCATAGTTGCCTGTATGACTTTAAACTACAAAATATGCGTTTAAGTATATGCGTAATAAATGTTATTAAAACTGTCACCCACACCATGCTACAGCGCAAAGAGTATAGAATTAGATACAGTGCGACATAAAAGTGTAGAAAATAAATGAAGGCGCCACAATCGCTCAGATAGCAACCCAGTTAGTACGACCCAGCTGATCTTGATACTTGAATAGTATTATTTATTTATTGGGTTTAAATTATGAGTAAATAATTAAAAATAGTAATAAAATAAATAAGTATGTTTATTAAATATTTTATATTAAGTATTAATAAAACAACAACTTCACAAAAAAAAAGTATTTTTAATAATCAATTGCATTCAATATAAAGTCGTCCAATGAATTTGGGGGACGACCCTTCCTGTGTTTAGCTGGTGTTGAGAATTTCCCAACGTTTTCATTGCCGTGTTGCACGATTCTGCGCACTGTGCTTACAGAAACACCTAAAACAAGTGAAGAAAAGAATCACTGTCAGACAAACGAACGAAGTTCCGCGGTAAATAAACGTGAAAATATTTTAAAATTCTTTCTTTCCATCTAGTTGCTTGTATCAACAAATATGGTATAGCAAAAAAAAAAGTTTCGTATCCGCAATAAACTACATTATTTTTTGTTGCCTTACCATCAACGTTGTTAAGTCGCGCTATAACTACAACGCTATTTGTTTATCTTAGCTTAACCTCAAAAATGGTAAACAAATAAATTGAAAATGATATTTGGTTCGAAAATTTTGCTCCCTGAATGTATTAATCGTTTGTAATTAACGTTTAGTGCAACTTTCAATAGTTACTTACCAGTAATATCTGCTGTACGATGACAAACATCTTTTAAGTTGGATAGAAGCTTCCCAGCTTGGAATTCGGCTATACACCGCATATAAACTTTGTAAACTATATCACGGGCACCTCCACGAATTACCTTATTCATGTTTTTCCACTGTTTTTCTATCCACACACAGAAATATCACACAAAAACCAAAATTCTTACGAAAATCGAAACCGATCGAGATGAATTGACAGCTCAAGTACTCATTTTAGATGTTGCCACAAAATGAAAACTATTAGTTCCCAAATATTTAACTTCTACTCTTTTATGTTGCACTTGTACTTCATTTATTTTGTTTTTTAAGAGGATTGTTGCCACCGGATTATTGAAAATATCGTTAGTTTATAAAATATCTAGAACGATTATAATTTTTCGGTTTATTGTGAAGAGAACATTTCTTTTACAATATTACGCATTCAAATTCGAAACCTTATAATCTCTTCGTGTGCCCTGATTGGTTGGAATGGTCGTTAATAAATGAACTGTGTAAGTGCTGCCATTAATATCGACCAATCAGGGGTATGTTCTATAGATAAAAAGGATACTTGTTTAGCTTGTAGCCGGATATCCGGCGGCACTTTGCCGTTTGGTGCATCACAAGAAGCGACCTTGCGTACCTGCGCAACTTACCAATGGTTTTATTGACTTGTTCAATTGATTGCATACACGATCGTTTGAGGTTATTCAAATACGTGGTTATTAAGTATTTAATTCAAGTATTTTTATAATTCCAAAAAGATTTAACGACGAAAAATAACATCGGTAAACAAAATATCGCCTATAATTTGTTATAAACAGTGATGAACATAAGTTTGCTGATTGGATTTGATAAGTGATATAAATAAAGTAATTAGGTACGTAAACTTGTTTTTGTTTTTTAAACCGGTCGGGAAGGGCGGCTACCGGATAGTTACCGAATATCCGTTTTATCTCACTATGTTCACAATTTAAAAAATCTGTTAATATGTAGAACGGATATATCATAAATAACGTGTCGAGTTTTTATGCGTATGATTTATGGTATTCGATTCTAGAAAAAGTTTCTGTTCTCAATTTATCGAGAAGTAAAGTTGAAAGACGTAACTCTAACTTCGCAAAGTGGGGCTACCTCGATGGAACAGCAGCAGAGTGTGGTTGTGGAGCCGAATCGCAAACCATGCTCCACCTCCTATCCTGCCCTCTGTGCCCCAAAACATCGGCCAAAGTGACCTATGCGCTGTCACCGACGATGGTGTAGAAGTGGCAAAGTATCAATTAGGTCATTACATATGAAATTGGGGTTTTGTAAGGGAGGAACATAAAGTTTGCAGGATTTGGCTGGTTCGCCATTCCGATGAGCGTTTCCGATTATTGTACAGGATCAACTTGTCATCACAGGTAAAGATTCGATTTAAAATCCCTGCTTTATTGTGCCGGTTGAGTAATGTAACGCAGCAGTCGACGCGCGTTTGTCGGTTTGCTGGACTCAATTCATGAGGTACCCACCTTTTAAGCTTTTTCACCTTCCCAATTTGCTTCAAGTGGATTAAAACAGTTTTATCACTAACGCCGCAGCCTGCAGCTAGCTCGGACGTAGTTTGCGATGGATCCGCTTCCACTATAGCCTTCAATTCTTCATTATCAACTTTGGTCTCCGACCATCCACGGGGCTTGTTCTGCAGGTCGAATTTTCCAGAACGAAAACGTTCGAACCAAAAACGCACTGTGTTTACTTTTGCGACACCGTCGCCATACACATCATTAATCCTTCGAGCCGTTTCTGCAGTACTGGTACCACGATGGAACTCGTATGGAACTGACGCCAGTCAAAGTAAAAACCCAAAGAGGAAAAAACAAATGAATTACAGTTTTCCAAACACAAAAGCATGAGTAATTTAAAATTGGCATTCCAAATTAAAGAGGAGATATTTGAGATCAAAGTGGCCAGTACGACAAAACGCCTGTTTCATAGGTAAGGACCTAAGATAAGTCCGAAAAATCTGAGTTACTGCCGTGCCAGCGACATGAAGAAGAAGATCGAGAGTTTGTAATCTCTCTAGATATTTTATAAACTGTTTGCAATAGATGATCCAGTGACATCTTGATCTGACATGTCAGTACCTACTTAAATTGAAGCTGCACGTAACAGGTTATATCAGATAAAAGCGCTTTCATTTCCTTCAGTAAAAGTTGAGAGAGTTTCATCACAAGTTCATGGCAGAAGGTACAAACTAGGTGCCTTCAGAAAATTAATAAAAATACTCCAGCATCCAGAAATACACAAGGACCACTTATATGCGTCATCGGCATCAGATCTTTTCTCATAAAGCCCGTCTAGCGTCGATCGTAAAGTGTGCGCGCTCGTCTCTGTCAAATTTCCAATAATCTTATTTTGGCGCGCATCAGGCACCCCGATGACAGATATATGGACGCCATCTTGCGAGCGACGCGCATGCGCGCGGCCGTTCACCTGAACCGCGACGATAGTTTTACGACATCCCTCTATATTTTGCGATGATAAAAATAATAGTAACACCTTGACCACGGACTGAATATCGGTCAAATGATTACGTTTTTGTGTAATACAAAGTGAGAAGTTGTATCACAGATTTGTTCGTATTTTTGAAGATATGATAAGAGAAATAGCCATTGATTGAATTTTCCAATTTTTATATTAAACTTGGTTCGTTCGAAACTTGTGGAAAACTGTTAGGAACTTAGGAATAAGAGTTTTAAAGCTTTATAGGTTAAGAAGTGGTATGAGAACTCCTAACCTTAGGAAAAAATATAATATGTACACTTATATGAAAATTTAGAAAAGCAGTGGTCATAATCAGAAATGCAAACCATTTCAAAAAATAATGCACGCTTCGACTTGATTCAAGTTAAAGTTATTAGTAGTATCGCTAAAAATGAACCAAAACAAAATGACAATGGCACTAAATGTGTGCAATTTATACAAGGTATAGGTACGCTTTTTAAAATTTCTAAATGTTCTTTGTTGATTCAGTTCAATTTCTTTCCAGTTTTTCTTTGTTTATAAACTGAAACTTCAGATTCGCAATACCGAAGTCTTGTAGCTGACAATTTATTTTAAATTAATCCATTTCACATGTTCCTTTAAAATTTTACGTTAATTACTTTCCTTTAAATATATTATTTCTGAGAATTTTTCTTTTGAAGAGGCTGTTTGGAAACAAATTTAGCTGCCAGCGCACACTCTGGCGCGTTTACGATCTCTTCCAGTAAACAAACGCTACTGTTTCGTGTTTACAGAGAAAGTTTTGTTATAATAGAGTCACCATGTTAAGGCCACAGATTTAAGGGAACTTTCGGGAACTGCATCTTCGAGACTGAATTTGTCACAGAAGTGCTGGAAGCAATCATTGTCCGCCATAACACTGATTGTGTATTTTAGCAACCTATACGTCTTCTCCGTACTCTTGAGGTTATCGGTTCCTCTAGACGTATCTTATCTTATCTTGTGGAGGGGCCGAGAAATAACTCGGACACTTCGACCCATTTGGATCTTTTATGGTCCCTTAGATAACTACTCCTTCTCAATCTCGTTGAAAACCTTCATCTAGAGGTAAGGTTTATGATTGATTCGAGTGAAGTTTTATTTACGTTTTATGGGCTGGTGTTTCTCATTTTCGTGACGAAGAAATGGCAAGATCATTAAAACTTATGAAAAATCTGGCAAGGAGTAATAACCCCTCAGTATTCAGGGATAAGAGGAGTATAAAGTCGCGTAAGCAACTCTTGACCTGTCACTACTGGTAGGTTAGTGGCAATTTACTAAATAATAGGCAAATAACCTAACATGTCGCGAGGCCGTATACCAACATTGACGAATCATTTCGCGAGTTATATGAATACCACACACCACACACCACCACATTTCGTTCAATGAAAACCTCCGGAATCCACAAATCAAGTAAGATTTCACGAACGGGCTCTGTGAAGCTCTGCGATTGCCATAGCTTCTAGCGGAGGAACAAGTAATTTCTATTTCAATTTTCATTAGATGCTAAAGTGTCTCCAAGAATTTTAAACAATTCTGATTCAATCAAAATGTGTTTACTTGTCACTGTTCCATCAAAATTTCTCTTATTTGTGTCCCAACTTTCCAACAGCACATACTGCTACGACAAGCCGTTTTTCTGGCGGTGCAGGAGTGGCCGCTGACAGACAAATGCTCGCAAGGAGACTGCGTCATTCTTAGCTTAGATGCGTATAAATGTGTCCAAAACCAACGAAAAGCGAAGAGAAGTTGATAAAATATAATTCAGACCAAAGAATAAAGTCTAAACAAATTATGTGTCTTTTATCACGAAATGCCTTCGAAAAGCATATATTTCATACTTAGTTTAGAAAACAAATTTCATGTCCCAACTTTCCAACATCACATACTGCTACTACGCGCCGTTTTTCTGGTAGTGCATCCGGCGCAGGAGTGGCCGCTGACAGACAAACGCTCGCAGGAAGACCGCGTCGTTAGCGCTGTCGTCGCCCCACGGCCGCACCACTAAACTTAAATAAAACTCACGACTTCACGAGCAGCGCAGCAGCTCTCGGCTAGCTTGCTAGTGATTTTTCACTGCATAGATTCTTGTAGTATTTTAAGATGATTTTGTAGTGAAAGTGTTTGAAGTTGTTGAGAGATTTTGGAAAAGGATTTTTTAGGATGCCAATTTTTTTTTTAAGTTGGACCAAAAAGGTTTTCACATTAGGTAAGGGAACGTATGTTTCGGGGCAAGCTTTAGCTGTTTTGGTACCAATAGGTCCAAAAATCTATATATCTATATATAAATTAATCCCTATTTCCCTTGGTCACATCAAGGGAAATCATCATCACGCGTGAACTGGCTGGACCGATTTCGCTTATTATTTTTTTGTTTTGTTTGTTATTGTTAGGAGAAGGTTCTTATGAAAAAAGAAAATTAAGAAAAAATAAATTGGTACCTTACCTACATAGGTAGGGTAGGTAGGGTACATGAATGTTTGGTGTTTTTATGGCAAAACAAAGTTTACCGGATCAGCTGGTGTCTTATAAAAATAACGAAAACTTAAACAAATCTTCTTTCTATTACAAATATTCTTTCTTTCTTTTTACTTGAAATTTCAGAACTAGGCATCAAACCTTCAATCTGGGGCTGAAAATCGTAGCAGCAATTTGAAACTGTAAATAACTTTAACATATGTTTTCCTAGAACAATTTAGCATTCAAAGACCAAGAATTGCCGAAGCTTCCTTTTGGAACAAATTGTCTCCGAGAATACTCGTCTCTCCGACCTAGACTCGGCGCATACGCACGTAGTTTCATCGACTATTCCTCTCGTTCTTGACAAATGAGACGTTGCCACATCGCACATTAATTCTTTGCATTCAATACCCAAATAGACTGGTACATTAAACAAACTATTAACTGGCGATTTGTTTTATTTTTTAACCGAACTGTTTCTTCACAAGCGTGGGATGATCTTCGTGGACGACGAAACTCCACCTTTTATAACCTCATCTCTTTCACACTCCCCATATTGACGAACGTCAGACTGAGAGATCAATATGTAAGTCACGCCTCCAGTTTAAAAAAGCTTTTCTCCTGACTGAAAATATTAACAGAATATCGAATGATACAGATAATAGTATAAAATATTATGAATTATTATGTTGTTATGTTCCGCTCGGATATCATTCGACAGGATTGTTTCGAATAAAAAATAATGTGCTAATAAAAATAAATTAGGTCCGTGAAATATTTTTATAAATATTCGACAGTTACATGGTTCTTTTTTTAAATGGCGCGTGTTCTGGATGTATCATAACTGCTTATATTAAATTGTATGTCAGTAAATTATTTTTATTTAAAAATATGCAACGATTTTTAAAAAGAAATACTGTTTTCTTAGTGGTGACAACCAGTTTTACATTAACATGGAATTTGACATTCAAAATAAATAATATTATTGCATAACAGAAAAAGAAACTGTACCTAAATACCTAGATTAATATAAGATACTCCTCAGTCAAAACGTCATAATCGCAAAACGACCTATGAGCAGAACGTCATATTCTCAAAATGACCTTTTAGCAATTAGTCCTATTAGCAGAACGTCCTACTGTCAAAATACAGTTATACCGAAAAATAAAGTTAATTTAACGCAGGCATTATTTTTTTTATCTTTTTTTAGGGTTCCGTACCCAAAGGGTAAAAACAAGACTAAAGTAAGACTCCGCGGTCCGTCTGTCTGTATGTCTTCTGTCTGTCACCAGGCTGTATCTCATGAACCGTGATAGCTAGACAGTTGAAATTTTCACAGATGATATTATTTAACAACAAAATGAAAACAATACAAAAAACAGAATAAAATTAATATTTAAGTGGGGCTCCCATACAACAAACAAGTTTTTTTTGCTGTTTTTTGTGATAATGGAACGGAACCCTTCGTGCGCAAGTCCGACTCGCGCTTGGCCGATTTTTTTCTATTAATTTATTTTGATAAAAATATTTTTTGTATGAAAAATAAGATGGTATTATTAATACCAGCCTGTATGTCCCATTGCAGAGCAATGCTTCTCGTTCAGAAAAGACATGGGCATAACCATCACTTGGTGGAATGACTTAATTTTGATTATTATTAAGTCAAGAGTGAACTACTTTTAAGCAAGCGTGCTTCACCGTCGACCACATCATCACTTACCGTCAATCCGAATACCGAGATAGTGGTCAAACGCAAGCCTATCGATAAATTAAAAAAAAATATGCAAATAAAAATAAAAGAGAACGGTAAAATAGTAAAAAAACCGAATGAAAAATATTATTTCTTTGCAGCAGAAGTACGCAGAATAGAATGTCGATTATCTGAAATCGTCAGCTTCGGAGCAGTTATAAGCCATTAAATTCTACAATAAGATTGTAGGAGGCTTTGTAAGGGCGGTTACGCACTACACGTCCGTGTCCGTGATTTGATATCCGATTTGAAAATGTTCCGAATTATTATTTATTTACTGTCAACAACATTATGACAGATTATGACGGATAGAGTTCGAATGTAGTGAGTAAGCTTCCCTACATGAAGTACTACGGCTACTTCGACACCGAAATTTCACCGACACGGATCCGCAGCATACTTATTACGTATAGAAGAGAATAGAATAGAATAGAATAGAACAGAACAGAACAGAATAGAACAGAACAGAACAGAACAGAACAGAACAGAACAGAACAGAACAGAAAAGAAAAGAAAAGAAAAGAAAAGAAAAGAAAAGAAAAGAAAAGAAAAGAAAAGAAAAGAAAAGAAAAGAAAAGAAAAGAAAAGAAAAGAAAAGAAAAGAAAAGAAAAGAAAAGAAAAGAAAAGAAAAGAAAAGAAAAGAAAAGAAAAGAAAAGAAAAGAAAAGAAAAGAAAAGAAAAGAAAAGAAAAGAAAAGAATAGAATATACTTTATTGTATACCATAAAATTATACACATTTACAAGAAAAACCTATATAAACAGGTACAAAGGCGGTCTTATCGCTGACAGCGATATCTACCAGACAACCTTTGGATGGAAAAAAAAAACTCAGAATAAAAAAGGGGGTAGTCTGCGGTGTACTATTAGATTAAAACATAAATATAAGTTGTTGGCAGTTTTTATTTTAAATAAATGCATTTGACAAACGGCGAGCGATTAACAAACGAATGTGTATAGGACCTATCATACCTACACTGCAGGTAATGCCGACTTTTATGACATAAACAGTCTTATTACAAAAAGCGGTTTAACTAAAAACCCAGGTTTAAATCTCTATAAACCACGGTTTAAATAAAAAATGATATTACAAATAATGGTTTAGCGATAAACCATGGACCATATCATGGTCTAACGCTAAACCTCGGCGGCCCCTAGTTTAACGATGGTCTAAGTCGTATCTGTCAAAGTTTTTCTTTTAGGTTATAGAATCTTTTTCATTGTGTTGTGTTGTTTTTACCCGAAAATGGATATTAACATGGTGGATTTAATTGATATTGAGGATATTACTTTTTCCTCGGTACTCCAATTCTCAGATGTTTTTTTTGTTGGTCCATCACAACACTTAATTTAATAACACATTATTAACAAAGAGGCAATTGTTATAATAGAGACTTGGAGAACTAAAAAATCCAAAGCCTAATGAACTTTGTTCAACGGGCGATGGTTTTGTTTATTGTTATGGTTTCATGTAACGCGCGAGAATGTTACGTTTCGTTACACGTACGTAGATGTATTATTAGTAATTAATACGAATTTATGTAATGTGCTTAAACCTAAACAAAACTGCAATCGATAAAATAACGAATGTACAAAACACATGCAAAATAACAAAGTGTCAATAGTTTAACACTCCTAAACATCATTTAATTCTTATCGTATTAGCAAAAAGTTTTCTTTTCTGGGTATACGGAACGTTGCAATTGAACGATATTATGATGAACGAATGATATTTGTTTTATTCTGTGGTTGATATATTGACAATGGTTCAAATGACGGTACTAAGAAGACCAGGGTTTTTTTAAGTTTTGTAATACGGACAAATTTAGACCATGGTTTTGCAGAAAAGCCTGGACTTGATAGGCCAGGTTTAAACCAAGGTTTATTGAGTTTTTTGTAATAAGACTGAAAGCGTTTGATCGCGATCGTTTTGCATAAGATACATAATAACCCTCCAGGTGTAGTGCGTAACCGCCTTTATTCTACGATGACGACTACGGTTGGCGCACAGCTGCGCTGCGTATCGCGGGTTTGATTCACGATCAGTGCAAATATTTTTATGACCTACGGATAGTTGTTACGGATCTGGGTGATTGTGTATGTGAGTTTAAATGTTTGTAAACGCACCCACGATACAGGAGATCTTCCTAGTGTGAGGCATTTTATTATAAAAAAAAACTCTGTATGTTTCGGTGGACCAGTGCCTCTTCTTATATTCTCTGAGCTGTATTCTGATGCAGGAGCAGTGGTGGCCCAGTGGTTACGGTCCCGACTTACGAGTTGTAGGTCGTGGGTTCGAACCCAAGCAGGCGCTTTACTTTGTGTAATTTATTTCATAACCACTGCTCTCAAAACGGTGAAGGAAAACATCGTGAGGTAACCGGCATGTCCTAGAACCAAAAATTCAAAGACATGTGACATTCACCGACCCGCACTGGGCTCGCGTGGTGGATTATAGCCCACTCCCTCTATGAGAGGAGGCCTGTGTCCCAGCAGTGGGAACATTAAAAGGCTGATGATGTGATGTGATGTATTCTGATTATACTGATTATTTTTTGTGCATCGATCGCGTTTGGTTCCGTTCCGTTCCACGGATATAGATGGTCATCTATCTATCGCCGTGGAACGGAACCGAATGCGATTGATTTACAAAAAATAATCGCTATAATCAGATGAAAAACGCTAGTTACGTCGGCACGGTTTATTTGTATGGGATGAGGCATCTGTATCCTAGTATTATATTATCTGTGTTTTTGGTAAAAATCCAGAAACACTGCAGATCTTTAACTTCCAGTTAAATATCAAAACTTTCAAACATTTGCTTCGAATTGTCGTAGCTAGCAATTAATAAATGCATTTTTGGTAATATTTTTATTTTTCATAAAGTTTTAAAACTAATTTAAGGTACTTATTAAGTGTATATATATATATATATGTCCACAACACACAGAACACAGAAGGTACACTAGGTTTTTGTATTGAAAATTGTGTTTCCTGATAACTACAAACTGAGAATCTTAAAGTAAAGATCGAATAGTTTAAGTTGTTACAAATAGCTGTATAAGGAACATAACTGTCTTTTTATTTTCGTGCACAGTTCTATGCTACAGGACTGTAAGCACTCACATGGACATAAAAATCGGTTTTAACTCTTCAGTTTTTAATATTCAGCGACTGCCGTCGAAACTGGACGCCGTCGTACTCAATGGTATAAATATGTGTCTCCTGCTTATACATACCTTCAAAATGGTACAAACTGTTGCGTAGCCTAGGTGGGTTAAAATCTATTTTACTACAATTATAAGACAATAAATAATAACGGTGTTGCTTCATTCCAACAACTAACATCCAGTCAACGCTGCAAAGCCGGCTGTGTTTAAAAACAGCGCTGTGGGCTGTGGCTCTGTATCGTAAAGTACATGAATCCCAGCCTCTTTTGAGGTGACCGTCAGGATGACTGGACCAAACGAGACATGTCCTTGTGACCATGTGCACTGTTTAATACCTATTTGCTACTATTTACTACCTATAGTGAAATTATATTATTATTCATGAATATCTCGTTTGGTCCAGTCATCCTGACGGTCACTCTTTTGAGCGATGGCCATTTCGTGCTGATTTGACCCTTATTTTACTATTTTGTATAAGGTCACAGATTACTTAATAGTTACTACGTAAATAAGGTTTTCAGTTTCAACCGACTTCAAAAAAGGAGAAGGTTCTCAATTCGACTGTATGTTTTTTACGTGATTACTCCGCGAATTAAGAATAGATTGTCGTGATTCTTTTTTAGTTTGGTAGGTCATACTTGAGAGGTGGTCCCATTGTTACGAAATCAGGATCTGATAAGGGGATCCCATAGAAATTGAAGGAACTCCTCAAAATTTTGTATACCTAGCGATTTTGGTATTTACATCAAAATGGCAAGCATTTGCATTCATATAATATCAGTTGGTGAAGAGGATCCGAAAAAAAATAGCTAAGTAGGTACCAAAGACACTGACTTTCGAAAAGAGAGTTACTTTTCACTTTGTAGGGTCTTGTTCTGGAAGTGGGATTAATATTTTTGTTAAATTTCGTATTTTATATTAATACGTCATACTTGGTGCAAAAATAAACATCTTTCTTTTTTATCTTTTAAATAATTTGATTGACGCAGGACGTAGATCAACCAAATCTTTAATATGAACTCTTCATTAACCCCCGGTTTCCCACGTTTAGATTATCGCAAAATTAATCTGACAAATTGTCAAGCACGCGTTATCTGCTGTGATTGGTCGAATGAATTTTCAACAGCAGATAACGCGTGCTTGACAGGTTAGTCCAAGAAAAAAATTGAGCAATGCACAATTCCACAATTATTTAGCTAGATACCTAGTTTATTTACCTTGAACCAATACATTATATTGTTTACTCTCAGCATACCTACCTGTGATTCAGTAGCTGCACTGAAGTGGCTCACTGTTTACTGCACCTATTGATCAACGATCTCGCTCCTCACTCAGATAAACAGAATTCACACTTACACACTTATCCGATGAGAGATTGCTTGTTAGAAAAAGTACCTATAGATTATAGACTAAAGCTGCGAATGCATTGATTGTGTAAACTTTCCTCGATGGTTGTGTTTTTGTCCGCAGAACTTTGGCTTTTCCTGAACTAATATTGTTATGAGAAAAACTATTTATTTCATAAAGGTTACACTAGTCGAAAATTCTTCCATACAAACGTAGTCTAGAGATTACTCCACTGTTTGACGATGTACGTTCAAAATAAAAAAAAAAATATCAATTTGTCTCATCATTATCTAGTCCTGTATGGAAACAAAAATGTAAAAAAATAATACATTTAAAAGTTACGAGCGTCGAAAGTTTGTGCCGTCGTCGACTTGAATATGTTTCAGAAAGGTAATCTCTAGAAAAGCTCTTCCGATTACGAAAATGATTTAAGGATAGAATAGAGAACATTTATATGACACAGACACGACACAACAATTGATCAACAATCACAAAGTAACAGAGAACAATCTGCCTAGCCTTTTCCCAACTATATTGGGGTCGGCTTCCAGTCTAACCGGATTCAGCTGAGTACCAGTGTTTTACATGGCGCAACTGCCTATCTGACCTCCATAACCCAGTAACTGGGTAACACGTTACCCCTTGGCAAGACTGGTGTCAGATTTGAGGCTTCTGACTACCCGTAACAACTGTCAAAGATCTTCAAATGACAGGCGGAACCAACGGCTTTTACGTGCTTTCCGAGGCACGGCGGCATCTCGCTATGTAAGATGGTCACCCATCCACGGACCGACCTCGGCAAGCGTTGCTTACCCTTGAAGACCGAACCGTGCGGCTGTTATTATTTCGCCACGAGCTCCTCAAAGTAACAGAGAACAATATAAAAAAAAAATACAGACAAGGTTAAAGAATTGCACAGGGCGTACCCATAGCGAAAGAAGAGTTACCAACTAAGCATATTGTGCTGGGCGTCAGACACCCAGTGCTGATTTTCAGTTGGCACCCCGCTAGTGATACACGGACAAGGGATGGCGATCTGGAATCGATTAATCGAAGAATAGATTGCTCGGACCAAATGAATCGATATGTTGTACTGAATCGATCCAGAGAATCGATATTTCACCCTTGAAAATCAAAATGCGATTATTTTGTTTTAATATGAGCCCAAATATTAGTTGAATCATTGAATGAACTAAACAAACACATATAAAATAATGAACAATTTTCAGTTTAATTGAAAACTTTTTAATGTAACCAAAATATAAGATTCAATTTTTACCTGATACTGATACTTTCATATTGTTTAATTAGTAAAAAGATTGTTATTATTATGGTTTTCTTTTTATTTTCAGTAACTGGAATTTACATTTTTATAGAAAATACAAACGCGAAAATCAAAACAAAAATTATCGATTTTTGAAAAGTCGATTTATTAGTACTCGATTTTTTTGTGGATAGTTTTTCTGATTTCTATTCGTATCGATTCAAGAATCGATGTTTTTGAAAAGAATTGCCCATCCTTATGTGTGACTGTCACTGATAGAAGGCCGATTTGATTTGAGAACGTGTTATTTCAGGCCAGAGTTTGACACGTTTTCAGGCTAAAGTTTCAGAAATCAGCGGTGAAAGCTATACAGTCAAAAGTGTCAAAAGTGCTGAGTGTAATAGATGACTTTTTATCACGGGAAAATGTACTTACTGTTCCTGTATGGAACAAGCGGCAGGAGCAAACCCGCGGGAAACAGCTATCCTGTTACGAAAGCTGATAATGCATTGGGGAACATGACCAATTTGTATAGTATTTTTCGTTAGTTTAAATATTTTTTGCGAAGACTTATGGTTTGTTTGTTCGGATAATTCTGGTTTGTTGTTAATATTTTCGGTAGGTTTATTTACGTATTGTAAAATATAAGAGTGAATTAGGTTTGAAGAATGATGTGATACACCGGGCAGCAATAGAAAAGTTAACACGACATGGGTCTAGGAAAAAGTTGCTTTATGATTTCAGTGATTTTCAGATGGTTTCAGAGCTTTTGTCGACGAATTGCTACAAGCCTGGCCTTGTTTCTTTTACGATCGATTTGACTTGGAACCCAAGGTGAAGTTCTTTACCTATCTACCCATTAGTTAATCTTCTTCTTTTCGTATCGATGAACTAAAGTTTTGTCTCAACTTTTCTCAAATGTTGTCTCAACTTTTCTCAAATTTTGTCTGACCAGTATTTTAAATTTCGACTCAAACCAAAAAATAATGTAACAATTAGGTATTATGTTATAATCACTGAAACAAGGTTAATTGATAGATAATACTTTACTGATAGTGGTCAAGCGCAAGCGTATCAATCATAATAAAAAAACCGGTCAAGTGCGAGTTGTAGTCGCGCATGAAGGGTTCCGAACCATTTTCGCAAAAAAATCACGTTTGTTGTATGAGAGCCCTACTTAAATATTTATTTTATTCTCTTTTTAGTATTTATTGTTATAGCGGCAACAGAAATACATCATCTGTGAAAATGTCTAACTATCACGGTGCATGAGATACAGCCTGGTGACAGACATAGACAGACAGACAGAGAGACGGACTGCGGAGTCTTAGTAATAGGGTCCCGGTCATTTCTAACAGTTTTTAAAAAGTTTAAAACGTTGCCCCACACTAGGAATTTCTTCCTGTATCGTGGGTGCTTTTACAAACATATAAACTCACATACACAACACCCAGAGCCGGAACAACTATCTGTAGGTCATACAAATATTTGTTCCGTGCGGGAATCGAACCCGCGACACGCAGCGCAGCAGTCAATCGCTCAACCACTGCGCCAACCGTGCGCCCAAGATTTCACTTATGTCTATGCCTCAGTCTCTCCAGAGACGATAAGATGATTGAGAAGATAATCCCTGAGTTTTGGTATGACTATTGAACATAAGCCCTGAAAGCTTTGTTTATTTATAGAACAAACCGAACCAATATATTGATTAAAGTACTTTGATCAATACATTGGTACATCTTTTGTAAAGAAAAAAGCTTTCAAAATAAAGAAACAAGAGCGTACTTTTACTTGATCGCTAGCCCGAATTCAGGGTACAAAAGCCCTAGCTACCCTAACAAGTGTCATTCTTTCATCGATAGCGTGGCGGTAGCAATGAAGTCATCCGTTTTTGTGATCACCAGTTGCCGCCACTGGCGAGATAAAGCTGTTAAACGTTGTTATTATGCGCACGGAAGCTAAGTTTGAATTAAAATCATTTCTAATGCCGTAGAAGTGCGATTAAACATAAAATCGAGTATGCCGCAGTTTGGCGCAGCCTCTTTTTTTCTATAAAAAGGAGGATACAATTTTCTGAAACATAAAACTCTATTGAAGCAATGGTTGGTACCTTTATTAATCTGCCATAAAATTTGGAAAATATACACTACAAGAAATAATAGTAAATAAACTCGCTCTAAAAACCAAAAACTATGAAATTTTACATTTTGAAGACCTCACCCTACACTAGCGCCCCCACCAGCAAATTCAAACGCAGTATCCCTTATTGGAAAAACGTCAAAAATTGATGGGAATGTCAAACGCTGTCACTTGAACAACTGACAAAGTTAAAGCGCATTAAAGTTCAGGAGTGAGGGCTTGTGACGACACTAAGGCAGTATAAATTGTACTAACGGCTTGACGTCACACGATATTTCAACGCATTATATCGTCATCACTTTATGTTTACGTGTCAAAAAAAAATACATGTCCAATAGATTTTACTAATCAACCTGACGGACAAAAAACTAGTTTTCAGTAAACTACCCTATTCAGAATTTGAAGTTGGAGTATTTGTCAAATTCTACTAAGCCTGTCAAAGTTTTAAAGTAGGGTTTGCTAAGTTCTTGTCACTTTTGGTACTAACCCGCCCTTTGTCGTTCAAAGGATTCAAAAAGCAAGCAACAAATGAACTTTGGTACCTACATAACATTAACCCTCAGTTTCCCAGCTCAAAATTATCGGAGAATTAATGTGACAAATTGTCAAGCACGCGTTATTTGCTGTGATTGGCTGTTGAAAATTCATTCAACCAATCACAGCAGATAACGCGTGCTTGACAATTTGTCGCATTAATTCTCCGATAATTTTAAGCTGGGAAACCGGGGGTAAGTCACTCATGAGACAAGTCATGTATTTCAGGAAGTACGAAGCATAAGATATGTTTAATAGGAATGGAATTTATAAATAATTATCTTGGTATAGGTTGATAAATAGCTCACACTTCAGCGGCTTTCCATTATTTTCTTTTTCTAATTAATTGTATCTAGGTATTAACAGCTAGAGCAGTGGTGACCCAGTGGTAACAGCCCCGACTTACGTGTCGTAAGTCGTGAGTTCGAATCCAGGCAGGCGCTTTACTTTGTCTAAATTATTTCATCACCGCTCTTAAAACCGTGAAGGTAAACAACTTGAGGAAACCGGCATGTCCTAGAACCAAAAATTCGAAGACGTGTGACATTCACCAACCCGCACTGGACCCGCGTGGTGGATTAAGGTCCATTACCTCTCTCACAGAGAGGATGCCTGTGTCCCAGCAGTGGGAACATTATATGGCTGATGAAGATGCTGATGATGAGGCATTAAAATTATTGCCTATCTATGTTTTGTTTTAATACTGCGTTTTTATGCTGAGCTATTTAGAAGGCCTCGTATTTAGTGCACAGCGGAGATTAATTTTGACTCGCGTGTGGTTTCAGTTTGCACTCGAAATTATTTTTCGCTTTTTAGAACCTACATCCCTTACGTAGTACCTTTACTCAAAACAAAGCATTTTTACTGACCAATTTCCACGAATGAATTTCGGTTTTTAAAGGCAAAATAATAACATACCGATTAATTCTGTTTTGTCTGCATAATTAATGTTGTCTGCAGGTGGTTAAAAAGTTAAAATATGGCCAATATGCACCACTAAAGTGTCTTGATTTTAAATATAACTTAGACTCAACAAACGCCTCTGGAAAATCTCACTTCCCGAGTGGGATTAAATAGGTACATAAGTTTCCAGTTAAATCAAAACGTACATCGTCGATAACATTGGTACGTCGTCCAGGTAAAGCCGGAGCAACAAACAGTGCAGTACATAATTCAGTTGAAAATAAATAAAGTGCTGCGGGAATAAAAGCTCTCGCGATTGGGCGGTGGGCGGGGCGGGGCGGCGTCGGCGCGGGCGACGCGTGTCGACGACAGAAGCGTTCTCCTCGCGCCGCCGTCTGCGCGCGCGCATACCTTGATTAACGCACAGAAAACTGATTTATTGTGTCGCGTTGAAAAAATAATCGGCCGCCGGTGAAGAAATGTGATGGAGGGACAAGAGTGGCGGGGTGAGTGGCAGCAGCCGCGCCAACTCGATGGTCAGTGAGTGATGCTGTGTGTCTGTTTGTCTTTTGTGCCGAGTGACGGAGCGCCAATAAGAGAAGTCCTGGCTCTGAACCGGTAAATTGCCTTTGTTTTGTCTAAGTCCTGGCGAAAAGAGGGTATAGTTCAGCTCAGTTGAAGTGAAAGATTTAGTTTGTTCAAAAAGAAAGAACTGAAAATTCTATCTATTTTCTACTTCTTCCTTATATGTGTGAAGCTAAACCTAAGTCCAAGGTCTGACTTAAATATTGATTTCAATTCTGTGTTAAACATCTCAAATATTTAGTGCTGTGCAATTTGTGAAGATTTCTTTCAATCGTCAGTGTCATGGCAATTTAAATAGGTCGTATATTTTTTTGTAAACTCTTAAAAAACCATGAAACCCCTTGACCGGACCCTCCAAGTCGTCAGCACAAAAGACTTGCTCTAATTTTTTGTCATACATAATGACTTGCATGAATTTACCACCTACAGAGATGACATATGCATGGAGACCAAATTTTTGTGATTTTCAGCATTCCACAAAGGTATTTTTGAAATATTTGTTCTCTTGATAAAGATACCAATTTGTAATCCTATCGTTTATTATTTGAGAACCATTTTTAAAAGTGTTTACAATGGTCCATTAGTACCAATATATTTATCAAAAATTCTAATAAGTGTCTACTTAGATATTTCTTAGACCACCTAAGGAACATTAAATTGACATCTGGTGATCTTTAAACAAATACAATCTAGAAGTAATTTTGTCCATTAATAAATGTAATATTTATGACGGAAAATTGACCCGGGAAACGTTGTGAAGTTCTCATAACAATGTAATTTTGAAAACATTTTAACATCTCCTCAAAAAGCATTACTACATGAATCTGAAAATAGCTGAAAATATATCTCGCCAAAAATACCTTAAAACAAATCGAACCCAAACATACTTAAGTCTTATAAGGCGAAAAACAAACCTCTTGAACAATTCACGAACCCTGGTATGTGTGACTCGAATTCTCCACGTTCCCATCGCTCCTCTGTGATAGAGTTCATTCATCTATCCATCAGCAGTACGGCTGCGATCGACGCTGCCGACGATTGACACCCAACCATGTCGCACAGCTTTTAGATCTTTTAGCCTCATCTTTTTGTCTCGCGAACATTTTATGACTGTCCCCTTATATATTCGGATTTCAAACTCGCAAGCTCAAAAGCGCATAATCAAAAGTTTCAGAACAAATGATTGAACGATTGTTGAGTGAGGACTGTTAGTAAAAGAGTAGTGAATGTTTGCGGGAATTGTTTTTCGACTGTTCGAAAATAAAGTTATTATGTAAACGTCGATTTGCAAGTGTTTTTGCGATAATTTCTTTAAGACACTCATTGCGATAACAAATATGATTCCGATAAAAAGTATAAATATTACTGCTCCTATGAACTTATGTTTTTGTCTCTAGACATCAAACTTTTGAGACATCGACTGGGTTCTCTTTCTGCCCTCTCTGTAATTTACTTGGGTATTTTAAGTGAGCAACGACGCAGCACGCCTTCTTTCATATAATTTAATTACCCAATTTTTAGCCCCTTTTCTTTTTCTTCAATTATCTTCATAATTTATTCAGTAGCTAGCTAATTTTATAGCCGGTCAGCACACATGTTCCATATTCAATTTTTTTATACTTTTATCTTCAAAGACAATTTTATGAATGTTTTTAAAACAATAAACCCAGAGCACATAGGCCAAAACAAATGTCAATCGAGATTGATGACCTAACAGGGGTGGCCACATTTTTTGTGGTAATTAAGTCTGCCCGGCGGACGTGAAAAAAATCTTCAATGCTACTCGACTTGAATACTTCCAATTCGACCGTTTTGTTATTTCAAAGGTTACTAATTACTGTTCGTTTTATTTTTGGTTTTGACATGTTTAATTTGTTGGCGCAAATCGTTACCTAATTTATAATCGCCGGATACTTAAATGAACAATTTTAATAATGTGGAATGTTCAGACATATTTTTCTTCTTCTTCATGCATATTTTTTTTTTCTTATAACCAATAGGCTCGCGCTTGACCACTATCTCACCTGTTTGGTAAGCGATGATTTGGTCGACGGTGAAACACGCTTGCCTAGAAATAACCTATTCACTCTTGACTTAAAGAACCCCAGATTGTAGCTGTCGGGCAACACAGACCGGCAGGGAATTCCACTCCTTAGCTGTACGCATAATAAAAGTATTCCCAAAACGTTTTGTGCGTATGGGTGGAAGTCTACCATGTTTCGTTTGTCTGCCATATTGATTTGTACCGAAGGATACTCCTTGGTAGCGAGAATTTGAGAGAAATAGGGATTAGTTTGAATAAAATTAAAAACTTACCGATAAATAAAATAAGTAGGTAGCTCCCCAATGCATTCATGTGTGTAGGTATCCCTTAAAAAGCAAATACTCTTAATAATTCAATAATTCGTATACTATAATGGAATGCGTCAGGTTGGGATAAAAATTACCTCTTACCTGAAAACAGAATCATCATCAACTACTAACGAGACATCATCACTACCCACCTTTTCGGTGGCACATAAAAATTACACTAAATCAGCAACAGGTTAGATGAATGGTTTCCCTAATAAATAACGTTTACAAGAATTTAAAGAAGATATAGATTTTCCGGTACCTATTTATTGTGTCGTAAACGTTTATGTGTGTGACGAGAAAATGGTTTGACACTCAGCTGGAATGTTTTTCTAAAGTATCTAATACTACACAATTTATTATGAAATACGAGAGCTTCATTTTCTCAATTCAATAAAATATTTAGACAGCCTCTAATTTTAAACAGCCCCCCTAGCCAAGTTACAAACGTTTCGTATCGAATCTCTTTCTACAATCGTTAACGCCTTCTATTTGTATGGTCTGACCACGTGACTTAACGTTCAGATGTGTCATTCCCATACATTAATTCGTTTTCTACTAGCGTTATCGATTGTAGATTGTCAACTTGGATACAGGTGCAGGACGGACCCGACCGACCCAAATTAGAATCAAAATTCATGTAGTCCGTTACTAATGCTGCATAATAAATGCTGATTCACAAATATTCAGTGAAGTCACAGTTACGGCACAATACCGCCACCGCGATCATTATTATTTCATACATTCTATATGACGGTAGGTTTCTACAATAGTCAACAAAAAATGCTGCTGATACAGACATTAATAATGCCGGTCCCGCAGAGTCAACTAGAGTGCCAGTAACATTGTTTTACGGACACTTATAAACTTAAATGAATTTGACAGATTATTACCTGAAAGTTTGTAACCTCAAGTCTCCGAAACCCCGTCTACCACAAGCACCCAACCCTACCTCTAAGTCAAGAGCTCCATAAATCTAGTCGAACAAAGTTTTTTCGTCCTAACTCCAAGGATATATGCGCCACTCCAGACCGTCAGTCACACGTGGTCGCGATGATAAACGAACTGATTATTATTGCAAAAACTATAATGTAAACTAAGGATTAAGAGCTTCAGGGAATTTTGGAGCAGTAGGTTATGAATTAATTACATCCGGGTACAAACTATATGATGGCTTGATTTTGTAAAATGGTAATATTTGAAACGATGAGATCACTAGCAGAACAAGCTTTCAGAGGTCACTTGTAAACGTGACTACCCCGACAAAAAAATAGAGTATAAATGAGAATATTCGTAATTGCTACCCTAAAAGAAAACAAAGCAGTGACAACAAAAACATAATGCCGCATTCAATATATTTCTAATTGATAATTAAAAGGTAAATGAATATTTTTTGAGAAGCACAAAAATAAACACAGGCACCATTAACAGAAGCACAAAATTAAATAATAATAGCACCTCCTTTAACTAGCAAGATTTCAGTAGTTATCATAACATACTACAGAAAAACTGTAAAACAACACATTACAATATTTAAAAGAACACGCTTAAATTTGCAGTACCTATCTGTGTCCTACTCCTAATAGACAGACAGACAGCTTTACGATGATCTAACTGTAAAATTATTACAAGGGTGGAAAAAAGTTAACACATTGCAGACTCGACGCCTACACGTGGGCCTTATCTTATCTATGAATTTTGTTTTACAACCCTTACGTCGATACTTTCTCGTAAACTTGACGTTTTAACATTATCTTGTGCAATTTGTCCTCCAAAAATAGGATTTTCTCAGCTGAGTGTGTGTGCGAACGATATTTTTTTTCTGGTTCCTTGATAATCTTGAACACTTAAACCGTTTATGGATTGCTTCCTTTAACTGTTCAATAATTATTTGCCTAATCCAGAAAATCATTATCATCATCATATCAGCCGAAAGTCGTCCACTGCTGGACATAGGCCTGCCCCAAGCGTCGCCACTTTGACAAGTCCCGTGCGTCCCGCAACCAGCGGATCCACGCAATCTTCACCAGATCATCGGTCCACCTGGTGGGAGGCCTTACAACGCAACGTCTACCAGTTCGCGGTCGCCACTCGAGAACCTTTCTTCCCCATCGGCCATCCGTTCTGCGAGCAATGTTCCTTGCCCACTGCCACTTAAGTTTGGCAATTCTTCAGGCTATGTCGGTAACCCTGGTTCTCTTGCGGATCTCTACATTTCTGATTCGATCACGCATGGAAACTCCGAGCATAGCCCTCTCCATTGCCCTTTGAGTGACTGTAAGCTTTCTGATGAGGCCCATTGTAAGCGACCACGTATCAGAGCCATATGTCATCACTGACAACACCCACTGGTCTATCATCTTGAGACACAGTGGTAAGTTGGACGAGAAGATACCGCGCTACTTCCCGAACGCGAAAATAGCGTGACTTATTGTATGGCTAACTGTTGCGTAAGAGCTCAAGCTGTATTTAATTTAACGTAAAACGTAACGTAAAAAAAGCTGTAGACGTATAGTGTGACGAAAAGGCCATGACGACTATAATTGAATCGTAAATAGAAACAACAAATTAAAAGCTTAGAACAATCACAAAAGCGAAGGTGTAAAAGCTCTCACAAACAACTTAATCGGACCACCTACAAAACGTAAAATCAATCACTAATCCACCGTTGACATGCCTTTTCAAATTCTCACGGCTCACAAACAAACCATCTATTTTGAGTGTTCGGAAAAAAATATGAAACAAAAAATATACAGGATTACGAGAGCTCGTAATGAAAACAAACAATTGGGGCATAAGTCATGATACGACGGACGGTGGCCGCAGCTGGGATGATATTCTCGAGAACGGGAATAAAGTCGCGAGATGAGTGAAATATGAATGGAATTAAAGTTCACAACATGTGGTTTGTAACAAAATGCGATCGATACTTTGAATGGATGTGTTATTAATGAGATGATTAGTTTAGCGAATATTAATAAAATGCATTCTGCAGAAATCAATAAGATGGTAAGGTACCTTTATTGACGGACTATAGAAAACACGACTATTTAAAAGACGTATGAGTGGAACACAATAGTTGGTATCTCTACTTATTATGTTAAAAGATCTTAATTAGGTAAATGTTTTGATCATCCTCCAGCTCAGATACCAATTTTTTCGGGTCAACCGAGCACTACTTCTATTCTTCTGCTATATTTCTTTATCAGCAGTAATTTCATTTATTCAACCCCCTAATTATATCATATGTAACTTTCTGATAAGGCTTTTCCTACTCTTATAGCCATCTAACAAATGAAAACCTTCTTCCTGCCATGTTACTTGAGGTCGGCGCAATACGTTTTCTTCTGCTACACCATCATGTCCCCCGTCACCCTATCACCGATTCCCTTGTCACTCCTCACACAGTCCATTCATCTTTTCTTTGGCCTTCCCCTCTCTCTCCATCCATCCACATTTATATTCATAACTCTTTTAGTAACATGCGTTTCATCTCTCCTCATCACATGACCATACCAGCCAAAACCAAATCTAGAATATATAAATCATTTAAAAAGCATTGATTGTCACTTTGAGAATAGCTCCCGAGCTAATTTAGATTTAACTCTCACGCACATCTCATGATTTACCAAGAATTTATTATTATCCTTAACGTTTAGCCCTGCTTTTATATTTTGTTTTTTTTTTTGTTATGGCGTGATGATTAACTTTGAAGGCTTCAATAACAACTCAATTGGTTTATGGGATTACTAAGTCTTTAGTAAGATAGGTCCTACTAGAATAAAGACTAATTTCATTTGAAGGTTCCCATACAGAGTTTTATTGTACGTAATCTCATCTTTCTTATCCCTTTATAATGTACATCTTCTTTTCGTGTATGGATGTGGCCACCTCTGGTGTCAGAGTTAATTAAGCCACCTCTAAGAACCCCACAGGCCTCTGATTTGGCTATTTCAGACTTACATTAACTATATAAGACCAGGTTTCATCGGAATATTTTCTTGGGATATCCAAGATAAACTTAGAAAGTAACATTATGAATTTGAAAAAGTCACATTGGTACTTGCCTGGATCTGAACCCACGACCTCAAGCACGAGGTGCGAGGTCTTAGCCACTGGGCCACTACGACATCTCAATGTATTGGAACTTAGGTACTAAAGTTTAGTGATGTTTTTTTAGGGTTCCGTACCCAAAGGGTAAAAACGGAACCCTATTACTGAGACTCCGCGGTCCGTCTGTCTGTCTGTCTGTCTGTCTGTCTGTCTGTCTGTCTGTCTGTCACCAGGCTGTATCTCATGAACCGTGATAGCTAGACAGTTGAAATTTTCACAGGTGATGTATATCTGTTGCCGCTACAACAACAAATACTAAAAACAAAATAAAATAAATATTTAAGGGGGGCTTCAATACAACAAACGTCATTTTTTTGCCGTTTTTAACGAAAATGGTACGGAACCCTTCGTGCGCGAGTCCGACTCGCACTTGGCCGGTTTTTTTTTTTATATATTTATCTTTATCTTTTCATGCCACCTCTGATATATTTCTATAAAATGCTAGGTTTATTTAATATAATAAAATTCTCATTCATTCTTAAAACACCCAAAATGATACTACTCAGTGGTGTTATTAGTATTTTGCTTAATCTTCAAAAATGATAATGTTATTTAAAAATAAGCCCACCATTTTTAATTAATTGCTCCCATCACAAACCATTTGTTCTGTATCCATAATGTGTTTCATATCCAACAACGAATCGTATAATTACAATGATCCATAAATAAAAACGAAATTACGTTCTTACTATTCATAATTTCTCATAAAACTATTTGTTTTTGCTATCAGTATTAAAAACAGTGTGAAGAAATTTATTAATTTCTGTTTGTTTTGTTAGATTTTGTAGGAAACACGATTAAAATCACAAAGGAATAGTGTTATAATGTATCGTGGCGCTGAAACCGCGTTCGTCTTCGGTGTGGCGCGATATAGCATCGCAAGTAAAATAAACAGCTTCTCCGTCGTTTGTTTGTTTTCGTAATATTTTAATTTTGAACGCGTTTGTTATAAGCGCCTCGTCTCTTCAATCTTTGAAGTATCACTATCTATATTCAATGTTTGTTTGATTTCAATTATAGTAGCATTCGATTTTAATTTACGGTTCAATCAGGGTGTTTTCCAAATCCATTATTTATTGATTTTGTTGGACGGCTTTATCTTTTCTGCAATTGTTTTTTGTGTGTTTTATTTTTTGATTTGAAAGGGGTCTAAAAATAACATTACAAAAAGTTCTTTTGATCGTATTCATCTGCCTAGCCTTTTCCCAATTGTTGTTGGGGTCGGCTTCCAGTCTTACCTGATTCAGCTAAGTACCAGTGTATTACATGGAGCGACTGATCTATATCTAACCTCTACAACCCAGTAACTGGGTAACACGATACCCCTTGGCAAGACTGGTGTCAGATCTCAAGTTTCGTTTAGTAACGACTGTCAAAGATCTTCAAATGACAGCCAGGACCAGCGGCTTAACGTGCTTTCCGAGGTACGGAGGAAACTCGTTATGTTGAAATGGTCACCCATCCACGGACCGACCTCGGCAAGCGTTGCTTAACCTTGAAGATCGACCCGTGTGGCTGTATTTAACGAAACACATTTTTTACGAAAATAATAATGAAATATGTAATGCTAATTCCAGAAAAGTTTCCGTCAAACATATTCAGAGTATCCAAGTTGTCTCGCTCCAGCATTTGCGTCTGTTTATTAAACCTACATTGTTCACATAAGGATCGCAAATGGCGACTCAGGCACATAAAGCATAGATATCGTTAACACGTGTGTCATTGCGGTACTCTGTGGACAAGGCGCCACAAACTGTCAATAAGTGGCGATTGCTGCGGGATGACAAAAATCCTTCTGCAGCTGCTCTTATGTTTAAAGATTCCTTATTCTTACTTTATTTAAGCTCATAAAAAAATAAGGTATCAAAAATCTGAAAGCAGTCTTCCATACCATACCATACCATAGTAGAAAACCTGCTTGCAAATGAAAATGTTCTAGTAATTTACGCCTACAGTTATTGTGATGGTGTTTTAACAACATTTGGTAGATAAAAATATTGTAAGTGATGCTATATCTACAGGTACCGTGTTGCCATGGTGCCGTGGTGCATTTGTGATAGCTGCTAAGTTTTATTCTAACGATAGCATTGTAACTAAAGAATCATCTATTAAAATAATGAACACATTTTCGTTATCGATATTTAAATTCCCGTAGAAGAATGCCCTACTAATTAGATCTGCCGCATATTATTCCCTTAGATACAAATTACCAATCTTACTAGTAATTCGAACGATGCGTGCTCGCTTGCCTCGTATATTCTCCCAGTCCCATCCCGTTACGTTACCGACCTTTCACGTCACCATTCAGTCACGTAACCTTTCCGTCGCGTTATCTTTCTGTCGCCTTATTATTCAGTTACTTTACTTTTATGTTGCGTTACCATCCTTTCAACTTGCTATTATGTCATTTACTGTGCTGTCACATTGCTATTCTGCCACGTTATCATTCTGTAAATTTACTATTCCGTTGCGTTACCTTCCCATCGCGTTGTCTTTCCGTTACCCTCCCGTCACGTTCCAGTGTCGTCGCCATCTCGTCCCGGTATCGTCCCTGTGACGTTATTCCGGATAAATTAGCCCAATTAGTTCCGATGTCGAAACGGCGCTGCGTACACGCATGTTGTTCCTTTTTTAAAAGATAGGGTTGCTGCGTAACAGCGGTTATTTATTGGTTAGCATTTTTCATTGTGAGTGATGTAATTTACTTGAGGTTGGTATTTATGTTGGTATGTTGAAATGGGTATGTTAGAATTAGGGAAAAGTATAAGAAAACGACTTTCAATTCAAAGTTAACTATTAAAAACTTAAATTCTGTAGATGCCATACCCCATAAGATGCTTTCAATATTTATTTATAAATCAATTAAAAGGTTTAAATCAGTAAGACATAAATACAATTTAACTTAGTGACGGAAGTATACAACGCTTTGGTATGAGTAACAATTTCACAACAATACTAATGAAGAAACATTCCTCTCCCAATAATTTTTCTCATAAACACCCCTTCCCGGAATACTTTCAATCAAAATCGCACCCTCTCTTTTCCTTCCCAAGTTTCAATCTCCTTTAGCAGGAGCTGTAAGTTATTCAAACAATCGTGTGTGGTAACCATCATGTCCTGGCTTTGATTTACGCGTCGGTCAGGTCTTCACTTCCCGCCCAGCGTCATAATTTTATTCTGTGGCATGGCATCAATTACTCCCGGCATTGTTTGACGGCTCTTTCATATATTTTGCGAGTAAAGTATCGTCTTTATTGCTGGACTGATCGTTTAGCTAATATGCGTATTGGTTTTGCAGGAGGTTGGCGTAAATATTGATGTCACTTAGCGTTGTGGATGGAGGATTTTAGGATATGCGTGAATTTTCAGAATTTTAATGATGATATATTGAAGTTTGAAGTTGAACCTGACGGCCATTTGTTGCAGTTACAATGAATGAACAGATGCAATCTAAGCTTTATGTCAATTACACTATTTCATATTCGCCCACTAATGTAAGTTAAAGGGGATGTTTCATTTTTGTATGGGACTCCGGCCATAACCTGTACCTTTTAGGAAAGCTTGGAAACTAACCCCTGAATAGAATAAAGTAACATTTTTTCCATAATAACAAATGTTTTTTAGGTACCTACATAATAAAAATTAAAAATGTTTGACGTTTGTCGTGACAGCTAATTGACAGCCATGAGAGGTTTTAGTTTTGACATTAAGTTAACCTAGAAAGTGACGTGACACTCAGTAGTCAAACAAAATGTCAGTTTGAATTATTCGTTCAGAAGTACACTTCAGAAGAGCAAAATAAATATTTTTTTAACGATGAAATCGTCACACTTGCTTTTATATTAGTCATAAAAGATGTTTAAGTAATTTTTACTAGTACAAGAACACTTACTTTTCATATTTAACATCTACGTTATTTATGCTTTGATGTGACATGATTTCAGAACGAAATCGAAATTCAAAGTATGAGAGACGCCATGTTGAATAGATTATGGCAATAATTGAAAAACTATTATTTTTTGTACTCAACAAATCAGGCTTAAATTCAGGGAAGAATATTTTTCCTCAATTCGTGGGATTTTTGCCACTTTTTTGATAGATGTACATCTCATGGCCGAAAATGATACATCTTCTTTGTAACTGAAAGTTAGGCATGATGTCATCACCAAATCACCATCTTTTTACTTAGCATTGAATGTCTGTCCTCATAACAATGTGTAGGTACAGGTTTTTTTTTTCAATTTGTGTTTGTTCAATAACATCTGTATCAATTACCTACATTATACCAAAACCTCATTTTCTGTCTTCACAAATCAATATAAAAATGCTCCTATAGCCCAAATTATATTCCTGGTCTTGTCCCGTGTTACTGGGGGTAGTTGCAAAATGTTTTCTTCTTCTATTCTCTCCTGTCTAATTTGTTACTCTATAGTTCCTGGAATCTCAATAATTATAGTTTTTTTTAGGGTTCCGTACCCAAAGGGTAAAAACGGGACCCTATCACTAAGACTCCGCGGTCCGTCTGTCTGTCTGTCTGTCTGTCACCAGGCTGTATCTCATGAACCGTGACAGCTAGACTGTTGAAATTTTCACAGATTATGTATTTCTGTTGTCGCTATAACAACAAATACTAAAAACAGAATAAATTAAATATTAAAGTGGGGCTCCCATACTAAAAACGATTTTTTTTTTGCCGTTTTTTGCGGTAATGGTACGGAACCCTTCGTTCGCGAGTCCGACTCGCACTTGGCCGGTTTTTTTTCATATATTTATCTAAAACTTCATGTCTTTCAAAAAGATAATTTATCTTGTACTTCTGTAACAATAATCCTTTGCCACCTAAACTTATTCTTGAGTGAGTAATTAAATGTTCCAAAACACATTACTTTTTCTGTAAGACGCGTACGATTTATTTGTTTGACATTTAGTCGGATTCCTCGGGATAAATAAAAATCCGAGAATGAATAACTCCGTGATCGGGTTTCTGAACTTTTTTCTTTATCCTTGATATATATTTGGAGAACGTTTTGTAATTAGTGCTGTATTTGGAAAATATATATTTATTTCGAACAGAAGGGCAATTAATATATATCATGACGGAAAAGTAACTAATTTAATTCACTAGTAGAATCCTGAGGCGATGCCAACAAATTGTTGGTAAAGCATTTCTGCTGGGCAGGTGTAGCCACGCATCGTAAAATACCAAGAACAAGGAAGAGGACAAATACCAAGGCCTAGCACTACAACAAACCGGCGAAGTGCATGTCGGACTTCGTACATTTAAGGTTCCGTACCAATTTATCAATATATTTGTATTTGTTAGTAATAATAATCATTATGACTAAATTTCAATTTCATAGGTCAATGGGAAGATAAAATAAATTTCGTTACAAAATGTGTGACAGATGACAGTCAGACGGACTGACGGAAACCTGAGTGGCACAGTTTGGATCCTTCGGGTACGGAACCCTGAAAAGAGATTATTGTTGATCACTTTAACCGGCCTAAGTACGGAGCATGTTACCAATTTCTCACTCAAGAAAACAACAGAGACAAAGACTGTACCGTGAAATTGCTTTAACAAAACATGCAATTTTTTCTCATCAATCAATTCAAAATTTTCGGGAACCTAATAAATACTTTGTCACACAACAGGGCTGTAGTATTTTAAAAAGGGGAATTTTTAACTGCACCTCTATTTAGAAATTTAAGCAAACAAAATATCTCCACTAATAACCTACTGCAAAACAATATTACTCACCGTAAAACAAAAATACTGATTTGCACACAAATTATTCAATTAAATATAAAATAAATGTGAATTAGTCCAAGAGCGAGCGAAGCGAGCTCGGGAGCTTAGGGCACCCCGACACGGATAGGTTAGGTTCGAAGGAGATGACGGGAGCTGAAGTGAGCGAGCAAAGCGAGCGAACTCAGCTCCCGTCATCTCCTTCATGTTAGGTTACTTTAGACCCTGCAGACAGAAATAGGAGCCCTGCGCAGCGGGGCTCCGTCGACTTTGTTTCGTTTCCCCCCCTCCCTTAAAACTTAAATATTTTGTTGCACTCGAAGAATTATTAGATTTACTTTTAGTTAACAGATAGTTATTCAGTAAAACAGTTAAGCTTTAAAGATCTAGCAGTATAGTATAATTCATTTATTTGATGAGCAAATTTAGTGTGCAATTCAGTATTTTTGGTAGTAATTTCGAATATTTTGATTGAAAAAAGGGGAATTACAGTTAAAGTATTAAATACCACCCTTTTAAAAAGCCCCAGCTAATGACGTAGCGTGGGATCAGTTATCAGCTAACGAGGCTTGCGACACAAATCACCATTAGCGCTGGTGATGGACCGTGAGCGACGCACGCGCACCCGATGTGAGGTCACACCTCGGGTATGTCCGCCTTCTGGACTAAAATAAAGGAAGATTTTTGTTAAACGCTTTGTTGGGGAAAACTTTTGGGTTAATATATACTAATATTATAAAGCTGAAGAGTTTGTTTGTTTGTTTGTTTGAACGTGCTAATCTCAGGCAACACTGGTTGGAATTGAAAAATTATTTTCGTAGTACATTTATCGAGGAAGGTTATATAACATCACGCTACGACCAATAGGAGCGGAGCATAAATGAAAGGTGTTGCAAAAACGGACAAAATTATTCCTTTTTGAGAGCTTCCGTTGCGTGCGCTACGTAAACGGTTTAAGGCGGTACCCCGAGCAAAACGCCGCGCAAGCCGTTTTGTGCTGTTTTTAGGAGCTATTTACTTGTTATTTAAAAAGAAATATCAATTAATAAAAATACATTAAATTTCTACATAATATTGATTCTAAAATGGTAGATTTAGTTTTTTATTAAATGTTGTATATATTTCACTAATCTCCTTCCAAAAAAACATAAAAATGAGAAATAATTATTGATATTATACATCTCCTCGTAAAGTGTTCATTAGTTATTTTTTTTACTAACACTAATGGATAGACAATTTAATAACGAACATTTTTGTAGATATTTTTTTTCAAAAGACCAACATTCGATTTTATAAAGATTTAATTCTAAAATCTGGGCGTATTCACTACTGTAATTCATGCGCCACCAGTGCCGCTAGACCAATAGGAATGCTCATATCTCATGCCGATTTTTTGGTCAGGGTACCGTCTTAAGTTACGCAACAATAATGTATGTAGGGTAGGTAGGGTAGATGGGTAGGTAGCCAGTTGACGTGAGCGAAGCCGCGTGGGACAGCTTGTTTTAAAATAAAGCTGGAGCAATTGATTAAAAAGGTGAGAAGCGGTCTGAACTTCTCCTAGGGTTAACTTTACAATTTCATTTAGCTCAGCTCCTGAAAATGCGTGTCGCATTACTCTCATAAAGATATCTAGATTTCAGCATAGATAATCGAATAATGTACTCTGTGCTGAAATCTAGATAAAGCTATTTAATAACCCAGAACTGACAGTAACAGTAGTTGGGCGATTTGTTGCTGTATCGTTTGCAGCTATATAAAGACAGATGATATTCTTAACGGTATAAACGTTTAACAGAATAATTCCAGCTGTGGCATACTGTACGAGATGTATGATGACGATGATGAGGGAGAAATTATCCCACTAAGTGGTGAAGGGTAACCAGTGCGTGGACTGTCTTATGTAACCCTAAAAAGCAGAACACAAATATCCGAAACAGTTACCGACGGGAACGGCTATCACCATGAGCTATCACAGTCACTCTTGCAGTAGAGATAAATTCATTTGTCTAGCTATAACTCGAAACAACAGTCATAATGATCTAATTAATAAAGTGTAACGGCTGATAGGATCAGTTAACAGCCGATGAGGCCCGAGACACAAATCACTATTGTCTATTAGCGATGGCGCTGGACCGTGCTACGAGCTGCCAGAATAGTTACTAGCTAGTCTGGCAAAATAGGTTTATGAGTTTGATGCAGTTGGTTTAAATTTACAACCGTTGAATTCGGTTTTGAAACTAGTAATCTTTACCTGGATCTTTACCAAAAAAATATTTTGAACAAAATTGTTCATGTGATGTTCAGAGCCTGGTTACCTATTATTATTATTTCAGCCTATTCTGTCCCACTGCAGGGCAAAGGCATCCCCTTCTTCCTTCCAATCCTCTCGGTTTTGGGCCAACCCTGTCGATAGGCATCAAGTTCATCTCGCCATCTTCGCCTGGGTCTGCCGCGGTATCGCTTAACATTTTCCGGGACTTACATTGTGGTTGATTTAGTCCATGAACCGGTTACCTATTAATTAATAATTATAATTTCGAATTATCATTAAGTAAACGTAGTTGCTCGTACACCGTACAACCAATTATTTGTTAAACTACATTCTTACAAATAAGTAAATTCTAATTCTAATACTACGTACTTATATGAAAAAGGAAATTCCAAAAATCATCGAAATAGTCGTTTCTGAATAGCTCCTTCAGAAGCAATTTTTGCCTCATTAAAATATCAGTTTTACACAGTTTAACGTAAACTGTAATATGAGGACACTTTGTAATCATTACTAGTACAAATGGACCGTGTGAAAGTTGAGGGGCATACAATTCTGTGGTTGAAGTAGCATATTTCAAGTGTGAAGTGCTTAAGTTAATAAATGTTCAGAACAAGAAAGCTACAAAAGATTTGAAGACTTTGTTAAGAGAGTTTATTTAAAGTAATTTGATTGAGTGACTTCGTATTAGGTACCATAATCTCGAATTGATCAAACTGCATTCTAAACAATACAAAAACATTTGCTTCGATTATATGAAAATGAATTCATAGGATTTTGAGATCAAAGCAAAATGTTAAAAGTCGTTTTGCTTCTAAAATTTACCTCTCATTGTATAACACACCATGCTGATGCCAGCAACAGCGCAGCCAATCGGCAGCCTCGCCGTCTCTCAGAATAGAAGTTGGCACCTTTCTGTCAGCAATCACAACACTTCGGTACTTGAGCCACGGCGAGTACCTGGCATTCCTGTGTTCGAGAGTATCAGCGGGAAATGCAGGTACAAGTGATGATGGATCTGCAGTGATTAATGCAAGTACTAATGAGGTGGATAATTGTGATGATCAAGGTGGAATTGCATTTAGGGATGAGACTGATCGTGAAAAAGAACATAAGGAAATCAAAGTTAAGGATTCTGACGCGGCATTTTTAGAATCAAAACTTCATATTGGGAAAAAACCCATAAGGAAACTATTTATAACGCAATGCTTACATAATCAGAAACTACGGTATACACATAGACCTTCCGGAATAAATGCTCTAAGACCTAAGTGATGGTGGGAGCTTAATTCCAAGCGGGGACACAGACGAGCGGACAAAAGCGGCTGCAGGTTATTCCCACATGCTCCCTGTGCCAAATGAAAAACAAATTTACTAGGAAAACTTCTCGATCCCACAACTGACAATAATTTGATCAAATCACAAGACCTTAAAACATTAGCTGCAGACAGAGCTCACATAAAGACAGATCTAATACCCAACCGTCATAACGTAACCGTAATCAAAGATCTAATCGGCAACATTGCAGAATCGCCCGCCATTACTGCAGATATAGAAACGAACGTGTAAACATTGATAGTATCAAACGCAGGCATATTTGTTCTCCGAGAATAGCATAGGAATAGCGTCGAATTAGTTGGCAGCATCCGTCAATCAGCAGTCACAACAGAGGCGACACCTCGCTTACACAATGCTGTTCCTAGAACACATCTGCTTGCACTAACTTCTGGGTTACTCCATAAAGGAGTAGTTTTGCTTGATCAGGGCTATATTTTTCATAATTGTACAGCTTTTTTGGTTCGGAAAATCAAATTGTAGCCCTTTGAAGATGTTAGCTATGTGTGTTATTTATTTTATGTATATTTGCCTGTATAGAATACTCAATATTAATTTCCTACTTTCTATGTGCATATGTGCAGTTTTTTAACTGAAATCGTTTTCCTTGACTAAGATAAAACAATATAATTGTGACGATGATTGATTGATGATTTTATAAATTCCTATAAGAGCTTTCATGGTCGTTGAACTCATCTGTTTCATCATGATCATCATCATGCGCAACCTGACTTCATCCACTGTTGGGCATAGGCCTCTCTTTTCTTCTGTTTATGCTACTGTAAATTCCTTCAACGAATCATATTATATATATATTTTTCTTTTTTGCCTGCACTTGGAATTTTTTTCAGTGTCGTGGGTGCGTTTACAAACATTTAAACTCAAATACACAAGACATCCAGATCCGGAACAACTATCTTGTAGGCCATACAAATATTTGTTACGTGCGGGTATCGAACCCGCGACACGCAGTGCAGCAGCCGATCGCTCAACCACTAAGCCAACCATGTCGTCAAATCTTCAGCTTATTAAAGTTGAATTTAATGATCTTCTTAGAGCTTATTTGTTTCTTTATATTTTTTTGCGGTTGCGGTAGCTCATAATGATATAAAAATTGCAACGTGTGGTCTAAATTATCTAGCTTACTTCTCATTATTGGTACACGAAACGAAATAATAACATGACGGTCAAATTGAATCATGGCTCTGTAATTGCAATTGTAAATACCAATTCATTCACCTACGTCATTTTCTTAGTAGATTAGTCATATACGTCGTTTTCTTGGTGTAGATTCTGATTGGATTGCAAAATCATAAAATATGAAAGGAAAACTCTGTTTTGTTAAATTGAATGAAAGTAATTAATTAATTTATTTATTCGTTTTACCTCTCACTGAAACGCTTTGCTGCAAGTGCACAAATCAACTATATGAAACTATAGAACTTCAGGTTTCCTCATGATGATTGCGTTCACCATCTTGGACCACACAAAGTTGTCCAAGATAAACTTAGAAAGTACATTTTAATTGAAAAGTCACATTATCACGATTATATTGTCATTTTGGTTAGGTATCATTACAATAAAAAGGTAAGTAAAAGTAGAGATGCATGCAACAACACCAGTGTAAATAAACTAAACCTAAGATTTGAGACAGATTAGGATTAATGGCCTTTTAAATGATATTGATGAGACAAAATACATTGTTCTGTCGTGATAGTGAAAGTAGACTATTTACATAAAGTGTCAATCTAATAATATTGATGCAGATTTTTTATTAACTTCATAACTAAATTAAGTGACCGATAAAAATAAAACAGAAGAAAAGGAGGACAGCGTTATATCAAGTAAACAAAGTAAAAAAGGTACAAATGAATAGCTTAAGTTGTAGGTGGAAAGATTTCACCAGCATCAGTTTTAACCCCTATATCCGTCTTAATCCATATACTTGACCTATATTTCAATATACACAGTTACTTGAGTGATATAAATAAAAAGCGAGAAAAGAGAATAGGCTTTCTATCAAGTACCTTTTTATTCTTCAAGATGTACACGAAGCAAGCATAACAGGGATGTTGACGATCGACAGTGCGTTGAAATATCGAGTGACATCACTGTGTGCTACACTTTATACTGACAAAATGACGTCACAAGCCCCCACTCCTGAACTTTGATGCGCTTTATCTTTTATTTATTTTATAAAACAAAAAATATGGGTCCAATATTATTTGATAATCTCACAGACGGACTAAATAGAATTAACATTTGTCTACCCAGGAAAAGTCCCCATTGTAATATAAGTTCTTAAGCTGACACGGTCACAATCATTAGAATTAATATTTATTTCGGGATATTTACCATGTCCCTATTGTAGGTGCAATGATTCCTCTAGAATGCCCACCTATTTTAACACCTATCTTTGTACGACTTGTATGGAGATAGCCGTATACACTTGAAGAATCCACTGTGTGACGTCTGCCGATCGGCTTGTTAATGAGGCTCGCGAGCTATGTTGACACCACTCGCTGATCAAAGTGCTCCCTCACTAGCCACTAATTCGTTAGTACTTCCTCCGAGCACTGTCTATTTGTAAGCAAAACGGATTTCAACCCGCCAGCCCAATGATTCACTGGATCGTTTTTCTTTGAGTCTCTTTTAGCATAAACAATGTGGCCAGTTATTTGTTTATCTGGCTTTTGATGCGAATGTGTTTTTTTTTACACAAAATTGGCTATAGCTTTAACATCTTCTTCTACCCTTTTGTGGATAGCATACTCTTTTGTACATCATCATCATCATCAACAGCTTGACTTCGTACTTCATTATTTAGGCTGCGTTTCCACCAGAGATGTGCGAGGATGCGTAGTGAGGGATGTGTTTATTAAGAACCAATAGAATCACTTCATTTAGCTAGCCTCTCAGCGCAGTTCTAATCGAAACGGCTCAGCCGAGCGAGATTATTGTACACACAAAACAATGGAAGGATGTATGCGAGGAATGTGTTGCGTTGCGAGGGATATCTGCGAGGGATGTGTTGCGAGGGATGTGTGCTAGGAAAGGACGCGTTGCTACAGAGCCTTGCACCGCCCATTTGCGCACCGATTCACAGCGTCACTACGCATCCTCGCACCATACCAGCTACCAAGATGTGCAATCTTTTGCGGAAACGCAACCCAAGTCTCTCTTATCTTGTGCTAATCCAATCAATAATCTTCTTTTGTTAGTACTAGTAGTTCACCATCAAACTATACAGGGTTAAACTTAATTTGCTAGTGAAACACCGCAGTTATGATAAGTATCGATATCTGATGAGGATAAAACAGGTATTAGAATCTTATATCTTACTATTAAGTAATACTCTACCATCAGCCGTTGACCCCACGTCATCCATAGCTATTTGAAGTTAAGAGTTTAGGTTTTTTTGTTATTATTTTTTATTTTCAGCCGGTTCTGTCCAACTGCAGGGCAAAGGCCACCCTTTCTTCCTTCAAATCCTTCCGGTTTAGGGCAATTGTGGATCAATCATGTCGATAGGCATCAAGCTCGCCCCGCCATCTTCTCATGGGTCTGTCGCGATGTCGCCGAACATTTTCCTGGATCCACATTTTGTTAGATATTGTTATGTAATACCTATCCATCTCGACTCAGCCTTGTTAATTTATGCTCAACCTATCATGCTTTAGCCTATCTTTACAATCCTAAAAGTACTTTATTTTCAGTGGCCCTTCGCTCTCCACATTTTCATAAACAAAGCACTTGCGCCGGTGTTTTAGATACAACGTAAACATCAACAGATATGATGTTATGACAGGTGGTCTTGTGCCTCTAATCACATTTTTCCTCAGGAAGAACTCACCATATGAGTACTTACAAGTAAAATTTCACAATTTAAAAAACCCCCGACGCATTTATCTTGCGAAAACAGCCCGATTCAAACAGTAAAACGCCCATAACTTTTGAACGGCTGAACCGATTTTATTCAAACATAGCTAAGAACACTCTCGACAAAATTACCTTTCAAACAAAAAAAACTAAATCGAAATCGGTCCATCCGTTTAGGCGATATGATGCCACAGACAGACACACAGATACACAGATATACAGATACACAGATACACAGATACACAGATACACAGATACACAGATACACAGATACACAGATACACAGATACACAGATACACAGCAACACACGTGAAACTTATAACACCCCTTCTTTTTCCGGCGGGGGTTAAAAATAGGTTTTGCCCTTCATCAAATTGGAATGATTGCTGGTAGGTTTACGATTTGGATTGCGCCTTTATTCCAAAGCAACACGAGCTGTTCTCGTAAACTCATTTTGTCCTCTGACGTCGCCTTTCAGATATGTGAAATTACATAGCGATGAGTGTCCTAACATAATCATGTCAGCCGAAAGACGTGGAATAAAGGCTTCACCTAAAGTCTCACCAAATCGAGCGGCCCTGTGCTTCTCACATGGTTTTGACAGCGAGCATTAGTTTAGCTATGAGCGAAAAAGGCTACAATGACGCCAAGTTTTTAACATTATTAACTTACTTAGTTTCAACGCTTAGCTCGCACATCTCTGGTGGAAAGACAGCCTTAGAAGAAAGTGATAATCTTCCATAGAAAGGGAGATGAAGGTCACATAATAGGAAGTGACAAAGATTGAGTCACGTAACAGATGATTTATAATGATCACATATTCAAACCTAACGAGCAAATACCTATACGTACTGCAGATAAAACATGAAAGATTATTTATTTAAGAATCTAAATATATTATGATAGTACAATGCACATCATATCGGTATATGATAATGCGGCGTTAGCGGTATGAGCAGCAATTTGTAGCGGGCTGGGGGCGCGTAAATCAAACGTGTCTCCCGACTGCGCCTGCGCTGCTACACACGTGTTGCCGCGACGTAGGGCTGCCCTCATTTGTATACTTAATAATTTTGTACTAGAGTTTGCCAGCGGCTATAATTGCATGCTCTACTGGGATGAAAAGTAAAATTCTATGGCCTTATTTAGGTTATGGGCTGCCCTTGGGTAGATACATTTTTACACAAATCTATTCAGCCGTTGAGGCTTGATTGATTAACAAATATAACGTTAACATTTATAATATTAGTATTATTAGAATAAGATTGCTCAACTGGTTTACTCACTAAAGGTTCAAAGGATATAAAGATGAACAGTCTGAAAAAAATGATAGTTTGTCTGAGGAACCCACACACACGCGCCTTTTTACCTAGAATGCATATTTGCATTATTTTTCTTCTTCAGTCGGTAAACATATTTGAAGACTAGCGCAATGAACCCAATGTATCGTTCAAAGCTGGGTATAGACCTCTCCCAAGCTGCTCCACAACACCCTGACCTGTACCTTCCGTATTAAGCCTGTACTAGACTCCCAATCAACTTTTAAGGTCACCGGCCTATCTACCATGCTACGCCTGTCGATACCCGGTTGAATGCCATAAATGCCCTGGTAAAAGCAATGGCCAGTCAGAAAGGCAGTAGCTGGACTGACTGCGCAGTGTGAGCGAGATTTATGTAAAAAAAATAAACATTGCCACACGTCCACACATGGAGGCCAATTTGTCATCTCACAATGTTTATTTTTCGATTCAATATTAGCTGGGTACACGTTTTAGTAATATGATTGAGAGTTCGAAGTTCAAATGACAACAATGATGGCGTCAGTAAAATTGTTTGATCTCTAAGTATTGCCCAAGATAATGGGAACTACATTGTTCAGTGATTAGTAAGTAATAAAAGTGATGAATACGGCAGATTTCTATATACTTCGCCAATTTTATTGCTAATATGGAGGTAATCGTGATGAGTATTGCACCTTAATAGCGTTACATGAATATGGAAAGGTCAATTCGATTTTCACCGCACAGACAGCACATTTTTTATGTTGGGTAACCTTCAAAAGGCGCCCGGACTTTTGGGGAAAATACCAGGGTGTGTGAGATTTTTATCTCACTAAAACCACCCCGGTGATCACCATCCGCACGTAAAAGGGGCCCCGTAACATCTCAACAGTTCACCCCAGTACTCCCTTTGTGCAACACCTCCCTGGGAAGACTAAAAAAGTGCCTCCTCTGAGCCTCGCTGTGCTCGGCAGCACGTGATCACTGGCACAGTGCACCGTCTTTCCTGGAGTCATTTGGTAGGCAGACAGAATCCCCAATTTGAGCGCCCGCGACCCCGGCCCTGGATTCTCACCTGCTTATGATGCAGGCGGGGTTTCGGCGTTTTAGGCATCGGGGTGGTTGCCTCCACGAAGCCTTCTTCTCCGAACGGGATCGGCTCTCTCACGATCCCGCTCGGCGGCCTCCTTCTGGACTATCACGGTCTCACAGAAGGGGGCCATTTCCTTCCTGTTATCAATCTTTGCCAGCATGGCTTACTGCACAGTACCTACCACAACTCACCCTCGCTGTCACCTGAATTTGCTACTGCGGAGCAAATCGTGGAGTGTTACGAGCCGTCATTAGATTTGATTCTACCTGTACTGTTGCACTGAATGTTATTTCGTGACAAACCGGCTTGATCTTACCAGAGAGAAAACGATGGATGAGGTTTTCGGTGGACCAAGCGTACCCAGAAGTTGCCTGTTCATGCTCAGGTATAGATGGTAGCAACATATATATATACATAGAGCACATGTCTTATTCATCGTTACTTTAGCGTAATATCAATAAATTGCAATATGAAAGAGTAACTGTTACGCATCAACTTGAGCTCTTGAGATCTGAGTACCTGACCAAGAGGTCCGTCGTCCATACCGTTTACCTCATACTAATATTGATATTTTTTATTAAACCGCTTTATATTTTTTTACTTATAGACAATTCAAGGTTCTCCTTTTACTGAAATCAGTATAGCACATAACATGCTCATAATTTTTTTTAATTCTATTTTTAAACTCGAGTTTTTTTTTTATAAATTTGATTATGCTTTAATCATATATTTTGAAAGGAGCGAACTTAAATAAATTATTGTGAATCTATATCTTTACTAATATTATAAAGAGCAAAGAGTTATATTTTTGTAAGTAACGAATAAACTTAAAAACTACTGGACCGATTTCAAAAATTATTTCACCTTTGAGAAGCTACACTATCCCCGGGTGACATAGGCTATACTTTTTATCCATATATTACTACGGGAACGGGAACTACGCGGGTGAAACCGCGAGGCGTCCGCTAGTTTACTATAAAACCAACTAAAACAAAGGAAAACATAAAACGGGCCAGAGTCCCTGCCGGAGTCTTTGTTTCCCGATAGCTACAATCTAGGGGTCTTTAAGTCAAGAGTGAATAGGTTATTTCTAGGCAAGCGTGTTTCACCGTCGACCACATCATCGCTTACCATCAGGTGAGATTGTGGTCAAGCGCGAGCCTATAGATTATAAAAAAAAAAAAGATAATTGCACAAACAATGTACTGAACAGTATTTATATTCTGATTCCAAAATCGATTCCATAGTAAATTACAATTATTTATAAATATTTATTACAGAATAGACCTTTCAAGAAAGAGTGCCAAAGAATTAAAAGTCACCCTGCACATTTTGAAAGAATTAAGCCCATAAGCAATCCCGGGAGATTACAAGTACTGTTTGACAGATAAAAAGTCACGAATATTTCCTTGTAGCAACCCTACAAGGTGTAACCGATGCGACGGCGCGCGGCGCGGGCGCAGGGAGATTTATAGCGCTCAATCAATGCGGATTTATTGGTGAGGAAGCGGCCAGCGCTCGCCTTTTGTTACGACGTATATATAGAACTAACTCCGACGTAATTGGCTCTATAACTTACCTTAATTACCGCCAAACGATCGCTCATTTGTATGTGATGTCATTATTATTGAATATTTGCTGTGGTAACATTGACAACTGCTTTACACTTTCGTAAAAAGTCTCTATTATTTGATCTAAAATGGTCCTACACAAGAACCCTGCAGTATTCGTAAAATTAAATGTACTTTCTTATGAATGTGAATGTGTGTAATTCTTGTGAGAGCTTCTAAACGTATTCAATCCTTTTTAGGATTCCGTACCCAAAGGGTAAAAACGGGACCCTGTTACTATGAATCCACGATCCGTCTGTCTGTCTGTATGTCAATCTGTCTGTCTGTCATCAAGCTGTATCTCATGAACCGTGACAGCTAGACAGTTGAAATTTTCCCTGATGATGTATTTCTGTTGCCGCTATAACAGAAAATACTAAAAACAGAATAAAATAAATATTTAAGTGGGGCTCCCATACAACAAACTTTGAGTTTTTTGCCGTTTTTTGCGATAATGGTACGGAACCCTTCGTGCGCGAGTCCGACTCGCACTTGGCAGTTATTTTATTTTTTTAAGTATATTATAAGCTTTTGTTTCTAACAAATTCCTTTTCCAAAATTAGATTTAAACGTTTATCAATTTATATGGGCACCAAGGAGACATTCAATTGTTTAAAAAAAATGAACGAATAAGGCAGCTATTGATAGACAGGCCTCGGTTCCAAATGGGAACATCATGTCACCATGGATCTTCGATGAGATCTGTTATGATGAAGGCTATAATAAGACAGAGATCGTGATTTCGTGACACACACAATACGATTTCGATCAATTTTAGATAGAGGCCTTACATAATTGTATTTGATTGTTTAATACCGCAACGATTTGAGTTCCGTTGAGTCTATAGTTTTCACAATAGCTTGAAAAACACTTATAATGGTAAAATATTGTTTAATATGATGTCAATTTTGGTTAATAAATACATATATCAAGTTGTCTGTCGATACGAATTCTGGGTATTAAAAACATAATAATGCTGTTATCAGTCACTTTAAGTTCTTCGCATACATATTTATAAATATACGTTGTAACATAATAAATAGATCAATTGTTTTATTTTATAGAAACATTAAAAAAATATAAACTGAATATCACTTAGGATCAAGTAGGTCACTTGCAAAAGCTTCGCTCCCGTAGCCTATGTTATAAGAACCGTGTTGGGACTTGAAGCCTACCCTATGGTAAACAGCAATAATGTATCTTTCTTTCAATGAAAGAATATTTATAATCAGAAACATAAAAAAAAAATGAACTGAATATGCCTTAGGATAATTAGATCGCTTCCAGTTTTAAATAGCCTTCAAAATATATAATCATATCTAAAAATAAATACGATTTTATTTATTCCATTAGAACACGGAACAAACACGAGATTTACATTATTATCTCAAATATGTCACTCTTGTTTTACACAGCAGGTACTAGTAGGCTTTTAATATTTATGTTTATAAGACAGGCGTTTATTAAATCATCTACTAATCTCAGTAAAGTGCGGGAAAAGCTTTGTACCCGTAGCCTATGTTATAAGAACCGTGTTGGGACTTGAAGCCTACCCTATGGTAATCAGCAATAATGTATATTTATTTCAATAAAAGAATAATTATAATCAGATCAGTAGGTACTGCCAGTAATTATCTCCTTAAAAGAAACAAACGACTTTAGTTGTCCCCTAACTGTGTATATTAGGAATTATTTACAGGTCCAAACATCTGTACAATTGCATACGTTGTTGCAGGATTGGACTGGTTTTATCTTTTTGCAAATCAGGTCTAATATAAACACAATTTCTTACAAATTATCCTGAACTTCAGTTTGACTGAAATTTTACTTTTTATAACGAATTTTCAGGAAAGTTGAATTAAGACACACACAATTACTAAATTAGTACTAAACATTTATTAATCATCGTTCATCACACAAACGCCGTTAATTCTACTCTGATTACCAGGGCAGGCATCTCCTGCGAGCGCTGTTCCTGGTCCACTTTGAGAACCATTGCCACTTTGAGAACTATTTCCACTTGCTTCAGTAACACGAGTCCCTTGATCACTTATATTAGGCATGACTCCGCGGCTAGGCATGGTCACTGCATCCATCATTCCAGTGTCTTCTTCACCTTCGCCTTCGTAAAAACACTCACAGTCCTCACCAACACATTGTGCTTCATTTGCATAGGGTATATATGGAAAATTTGAAACAACTTTTGGGTCAAATCCTGGGATCGCTGCATCCCCGATGACACACACTGACGCGATTAAAACGCACACCACAGCCACATACATCCCGAATGACAGAGCAACAATGACTGATGACTAAATTTTTATTAACCAAACTTAAGTACGCAAAGTTTCCGACTCCGTCATTTACATAAAGGCCTTGTACGAGGTTAAGGTGACGAAGGTTCTGTACCTATTAAAATATTAAATATTGAGTAACTTTTTAATGCGCTAACAAATGTCCGCGAGGTTGATCGAAAATCTGTTAGTGAAATAATCATGTCTTATTAAAATCAAATTACGCATCTTCTTGTAAAGAAATAATTTGTTTGCATTAAAAATTGCTTTTGTGGTGATCTGACATTTTGTTGGTTGATTTATTACGATTTGAGCTTATTTTTATTTGGCTGAATTTATTGATTGGGTCTTCATATATAATTCAAAATAATCCTTGATGCCATTGCAGAATATTGCAATGAACGAAATGGGATAACCCGTAGGTAAGAAAAATGGCGTTTTTGAAGTTATAAACTTATGACGGAACTCCAATAGTTACGTGGACTGAACTTCACCCAAGGTTTAGTACGTCGAAGCATTTGATTACTCTCCAAATCAAGATAAGTATCTGTAACAAGAACAATTTACTGGCATCTAGGAAGCAAACCACAAAAATTCACAAATACCCCTGCAGTACCTACCTATACCTATATACCTGTCGTCTGAAATTATATTTTTCTCCGTAAACCGTAATCTGCGGGCAGATTATTCTGGTTGTCGGATTGGGAAGCTTTTCAACTGTTTTGGCCAGTTTTTATAGGGGGACAATATTATTTACAATATTAGTATATGTATTAGAACTTTAAAGTTAACCCCAGTGACCATTTGAAGATGCTGTATATTTATTTATGTGTAGCGTCATCAATTGTGTACCCCTGTACACAATTGATGACGCTGTTGTACCTCTTTAGTGGAATGAATAACATCCATAGATATTATTATTCTGCAAACTTTTTCCAAGCAGATGAAGATAATCGTTTACCCAAGGATTCCATATATATAAAACTGAAACTTAACTTATAAAAGGAAAAAAAAATCAAAGAAATACCAATTTGATCCCTAACTACCTTTCGTTCGTGTGACGAATTCAGACATATCCGGCGCGTATTGTATGATCATTATTTGAAAGTTGCAGACCTTGGCAGTTGTCTTTGTCACTAACACAGGTACACAAGTACTCGTGTACCTCACGCTTGCATTGAAGTATTGTCTGTCATTTGGTATAGCCTGGTGTTCTTACTTACAATTTAAGGCGCCAATTCCCTTGAGTAGTTGATTTTAAAATGAGAATCACGTCTAAACGGCTAGTCGTAATTTATTGGAAAAAATATATGTTATAGTAGACCATTTTCTTAATAATTTCATCTCAGCAAATTTTGAGTTTTATTCGTATAACATAGTGTAATTAATTTGTAAAGTTATGTCTAAAACGGACAAAAACACGACAATCACACCAAAACCGCTGGGCGTATTTTAATGAAATCGACACCATATTAAAGAAAATTTAACTATCTACATTTTGATCTGAAGCTTTTTTTTAAAGTCAAAGAATAATAAGGAAAGTACAAAAAACTACTAAATTTTGGGTCGCGCGGGTGTGAAACGAGTGCGCGTTTTGTTCCCTCAAGGTCGTTGGCGTTAGTCGTCGTCTTAATAATGAGACCAGAATGTGTTGCCTTATCTTTTGATTTGTATCAAAACAATTTATTATTTGCTTATGATTGATTTAATACGATACTTATACGGTATTGAATTTTTAAACAGCCTGCTTAATTGTATGTACTAAATATTGTTTTGCTCCATTAGAAATAATCAAGCAGACAATATTAATTTTTTTTTTTATTTGTAAGTTCTAGCTAATTGCATCGGTTAGAGGGCACTTTCAATTTCACATCATAGGTGAATTTAATGATACATCTGCTGAAAATTACACCACTTTTTTTCTTTGGAAATTATGTGACGTAATGCCGGGCGACTGTATCATTAGGTCATTAAATCTGCCTAGCCTTTTCCCAATTATTTTGGGGTCGGCTATCAGTCTAACCGGATTCAGCTGAGTACCAGTGTTTTACATGAACCGACTGCATATCTGACCTCCAAAACCCAGTAACTGGGTTACACACGGTATATACCCCTTGGCAAGACTGGTGTCAGATTTCAGGCCTACCCGTAACGACTATCAAAGATCGTCAAATGACAGCCGGGACCAACGGCTTAGCGTGCTTTCCGCGGCACGGAAGAATCTCGGTATGTTGAAATGGTCACCCATCCACGTTTCGACCTCGTCAAGAGTTGTTTAACCTTGAAGATCGACCCGTGTGACTGTTATTATCATTAGGTCATTACAGTAAACTTATTTAAAAAATAATTGCTGGCGCAAACACGTCTAGTTTTCAGTTGCGTAATTTCAACAGGCATGTTACTATAGCATTAATTAAGAGGAAATATGGGCAGAGAGCGCCGACTGAATTTCCTTAGTAAAAAGTCATAATTCGAGGTTTGGCTCTTGTAGTGTGGGTGTCATAGAACTATGTCTATGTTTGTATGTGTAAGTAGCCTAAGTCTATATATTCAATGGTTTGCTAATAAACAGTAGTATTATACATCAATTCGTGTACTCAATTACACCTATCCCTACACTCTCATCTATTTCCTCCTCCAATATTGGACCAATTTAAAAGATATTACATAAACTGGTAAAGTAAGATATATACTATGTCCCTATGTGTTCCTTTTTTCATTTATATTTGTCAAATTTGTACACTAAGCCTCTGTTAACAGTGCAATTTTGAGCATTTTTTGAGGGTTCTAGTGCTTCTAAAGATAATGTATCATCAAAAAGGAAAACATAGGGACATAGAATATATCTTTCATTTTCAGTTTATGGAATATCTTTTAAATTGGTTCAATATTGGAGAAGAAAATTGACGAGAGCCAAACCTCGAATTATGACTTTTTACTTAGGAAATTCAGTCGGCTCTCTCTGCCCCCGTTTCCTCTTATTATTAAAAATGTAAAATCAAATAAATATGTCTAATAAATATTTTAATTTACAAGTCATACACACACACAATAGAATAGTGTCTATCCCTACAAGTCTACAGCTGTCTTCAAAGCACACATGCACAGTCTTGGCAAGTGCATCGAATATTAGTGTAACTGGAGTGGAACAAACGTTCCACCTTGGTGCTGACTGTCCATGCCATCAATATTTATTGTCCACCAAACTATCAACCCACATTTAATCGATTCGTCTAATTATACTCTTTGAATGAATGAGTCTACGGTATTTGCCATTCGGATATGTGATTTACGGTTGGTCATCCATATTGTCATTTTGTTGAGCTGAAATGGGACAGAGAGCTGATGGTTTCTGGGCTGTGAGATGCTCTCACTGCTTAGGTAAGCGACATATCATCAGACATCAATAATGTTAGATTATTATTTTAGAATTTCAAATCCTACGAGATTTTTTGGAACTAGTTAGTGCACGTAACTTTTATACCATCATCATTATTCATTTCTCCTTACATATTTATTTGGAGTTAACGCAATATGCCTTCTTCTTCTAGACTTCTCTGTTAGCCGTCACCTATTGAGGGCCTAAACACAAAACTGCGAATACTGTGATGCGAATTCGCTACGCAGAAAACAGCTAAGCTGTACCTAACAAGCTCATAGATTTTTACGATGCGATTCACACCGCTGTTTTGTGTTTGGCCCGGAGATGTCACTCCCTTCTACTGTTTTATCTCTGTATAATCTGCTATTAATTTGTAGCACTTGAACAACTTTTTTGATGTCGGATGAAAATTATGTCATTTTGAAGAGTGTGACTTTCATCGCTTTTATGATAGATCACCATTACTTCACGCCGGAACAGCTGCTCAACTTGTATCAAGCGCAAGTTCGATCATGCATGGAGTACTGTTCTCATCTCTGGGACGGATCTGCCAAATACCAGCTTGATGCACTCGAGTCGATCGAAAAGCGAGCCATGAGACTCATCGGCAATGATGCACTGATCAAGTTAAGGCTCCAGAGCCTTGACCATCGTCACCGAGTTGCCAGCTTGTCGGTTGCATTTCGGAGAGTGTGCGATGGAATTGCATGATCTAATTCCGCCTAGCCCGTTCCATCATCGGACTACCAGACGTACGGCGATGCGTCATCGGTACATGGTGGATATCCCACCCATAAGCACAAAACGTTTTGGGGACACTTTCATTATGCGTACAGCTAAGGAGTGGAATTCTCTGCCGGAGTCTGTGTTTCCCGATAGCTACAATCTTGGAGTCTATAAGTCAAGAGTGAATAGGTTTTTTCTAGGCAAGCGTGTTTCACCGTCGACCATATCATCGCTTACTATCAGGTGAGATAGTAGTCAAGCGCGAGCCTATAGACGATAAAAAAAAACCTTTTCTGTAACATGTAGGTACACTTCAACCTAGTGATGACTTCATTTTACATAAATAACTAAACACTTCCCACAAGGTTGCAATAACAACTTAATTTTATCATCCTCACATTATTGAGATCCATTGTCAAATATAACAACATAACTGTGGAAATATGAGCAAAAAATTCTTGCTGTAACATATCTTGTTGATTTACTCACGAACGCCACATTAGCGCCCGTGGCACCACACAAATAACTCATAAGCTGACAATTATGCGTTTTTCAACGCGTATGCGAAAAAATTTATCGTTTCCGATTACATGCACCGGAGTCGGGATATCGCGCGGTTATTATCATTCCAATAAAAATGTCTCGCGTTATTATTATATTGTTGCCTGATTGTTTTAGTGGGAAAACGTCAGAAATTGAATTCGGTCTTCTTTGCTATATTTAAATACTGGCTTTTGCCGGCGGCTTCGCTTCGATAGTTGGCAATTATCATCAGGCTCATACTACCGAGATAAAAAGTAACCTATGTACACACATCATATCATCAGCCTATTAATGTTCCCACTGCTGGGACACAGGCCTCCTCTCTGTGAGAGGGAATGGGCCGTAATCCACCACGCGGGCCCAGTGCCGGTTGGTGGATGTCACATGTCTTCGAATTTTTGGTTCTAGGACATGCCGGTTTCCTCACGATATTTTCTTTCACCGTTTTGAGAGCAGTGGCGAAATAATTTACACAAAGTAAAGCGCCTGCGTGGGCTCGATCTCACGCCACGACATAAAGACAACTTGTAAGTCGCGGCCGATACCACTGGGCCACCAGTCCACCACTGCTCTCACTTATGCACTATTTCAGAATAAAATCTATCTCTGTACCAAATTTCATCCAGATCCGTTCAGCTGTTCTGGCGTTATTGAGTAACAAACATCCAAACTTTCTCATTTATAAAATTAGTAAGATTCAAGAGGCTTCTGGAATAAAGTGACAATCAATCTATTAGCGATAAAAATTAAAATAAAATATATTTTTTTTGCAATTTGTTGGCGCTACCAGAATGTACTGTAACTTAGCCACCTACATTTTGATTTTGAGACTATTATTATAAATATATCAATATCAACTAGCTTCTGCCCGCGGCTTCACCTGCTTATAAAGTGTTATATCATCCCAAGGGAATACAAACTATCGTATATCCTTCCCAGGATCTCTAAATCATAGTCATCTAAATCGGTTCAATAGGTCCAGAGATTACCCCCTAGCCCTACAACCTCACAAGTTCACAACCTGACAAACTTTACCTCTTTATAATATTAGCATAGATTATAGCTGATAAAATGTCAATTTGTCTAGAGCACCGGTTGATCTCACGTTATACTAAACGAAAAAAAAAAACAAACTATTGAAACTTTTTTAACATAGATAATAATCTGTTACAATACAAAACGGTTTAATAATATCATAGTCCGCAATTGAAACAAAAATAAAACTCAATTGCCACTAAAATAAAACTAAGATCATTGTCGTTTCCACGTAAGTATAGTTTTCATCACCCGTCTTATTTATAATCCCCGTCTTGACACCGCGCGATGAAATTATGGCCGCCATTTTGGACCCGTTTTGAGTTTTCCCGCCATTATAGCAATTAGTTGAGTGAGATGTCCGCGAGAGGGTGGACGCTTTACCGTTTTTATGGGATTGTTTGTTATTTTTTTCCTATAGTGTTTGCTTTTATGTGTCCAAATGTGGTTGTGACTAGTGTGTGTAGCCTGTTTTGTTAGTTTTCAGTGCCTTGAACTTTTAAGTACGCGATGAAGATGAACAAGGTTCGGTAGTTTGTTATTTTGTTTTTGTGTTACTGAAAGTAATTTTAAGCATTACCTATTTCTTAACAATAGTACCGGGATTTTGATATGGCTTCCACCACCCGGCGCTGAAATTTTATACTATAAATAATCATTACTGATAAATTGAAAGTTGCGAAAGTCGGCATAGAGTTTAGTTATTTTTTTATTGCCTCATTTCAGCAAAACATAATTATTTAAGAATTATCGGTTTTAGTTTTTCTGTGTGTTCAAAGTCCTCCTGCAACTTATTCCAATTTTCTCTTGCTAGTTTAGTTCAAAAATTTAGCTGCCGCACTGTAAAATTTCCCCATCTTTTAGGGGTTTCTCTTTCTTTTTAGGGTTCCGTACACGAAGGGTCTGAATGGAGTCCTATTGCTGTCACTCACGTGTCCGTCTGTCTGTCACACATTTTGTGCCGAAGATTATTGTAACTTTCCATTGACCTATGAACTTGAAATTTGGTATTAATGTTTATTATTACGTATATTTTACTAACATATACCAATAAATTGCTAAATTGGTACGGAACGCTAAATGTGCGAAGTCCGACACGCACTTGGCCGGTTTATTTTCCAATCTCTAGGTATAGGTGCAGAAGACCTATTCAAACAAAATTAATTAAAGCTCTTAAAACCCAATAAATATTGCGCTATATTATAAAAACAAAAGAGCCATGAGTTCAGTACCTATTGACGTGAAGGTATCTATCTATTCCAAGTATCCCACTAAAGTATGCCACGTACCCATAAAAGTTTAAAACAAGTCACCGTAGGACAATGGAAAGTGCAATTTCCCGTAAACTTTTCACCAAGGTAAAGCTACAATCACCTATGAGTTTGTTATTCACGTTCAACTCAGAATTTAGATTTTTACAACACTCCGATATACATAGACGAAACTAAAATGATTTATGGGATATGAAGAAAACATATTTGCTTTGAGCAAAATGGTTTGTGTCGATGAAAAGCATATTTTATTATCGCTGGTTGAAGTGTGCACGTTGTTGCTGGTAGGTTAGTTACGGTTACTCATATCTAGCGGTGACTATGCGTTTCAAAATAGTCACTCGCGACGATGGGAAGAGACCGGACGGGATGACCATAATGCCTTGGAAGTTAAGTAGGCCTTTGGTGTGGGATGCAACATGTGTCGATACCCTTGCGCCATCCCATCTACTTAGCACGGCGGGCTGTGCTGGGGCGGCTGCTGCTGGTGCAGAAAACCTCAAACGGCGCAAATATAACAACCTTATTGGCAGTTATATGTTTGAGCCGTTTGGGGTTGAGACATTAGGTCCATGGGGTCCGAGTGCTCACCGAGTGTTTGGAGACATAAGTAAACGGTTAGTCGACTGTTCACGTGACCAGAGGGCTGGCCTTTTTTCAGCCAGAGAATCAGCATTGCCATTCAACGTGGCAATGCTGCCAGCGTTCTGGGCACGTTTCCCATTGACATCGATGTGGACGAATTTTTTGATGCGCAATGAGCCCTTTTCCTTCTCCCCTTTGTATGTAATTTTGTTTTGTTATTAGTCATAAGATTAGAAATATTCAATTGTATATATTATTTGATTTTAAATAAATCATTACTTATACCTGTAAAAAAAATAGTCACTCTGTACACCACCATGCATTTTATAGGTGAGGAAAATTGTGGCAATTAAACGATTTATATAGATTTGGATATTCCAAAGTAAATATTGGAAATCGACATCTAACATAAAAATTGTTTAAGTTAGAAATATTTAGAGCTAGTCGTTAATAGCTGTAATATCAATAACTTCAATTTCGGAAGTCGTTGTTCCTGTTTTCGTTTCTTGTTTTTTGACACCGACTGCCGAAGTTGAAGGTATTTTTCTCCTTGTAGTGTTTTTATTTGGAAGTCGGTTGTAATTTTTGTAAAAAAGTTTTTATTTTTTAACTTTTTGACACCGTTGTGGTACATAATGGACCAGTTCTAAAGGTTAGCTACCTATAATGCCCAAAGTGAAGCCAGAATAGATTAACACAATAACATGAAACTTAAACAAAAATTTGGAATGAGAGGATACCAGGGTTAACTGTTCACACCTGCGTACCGCCTTAGAGCGTACCAGTGTGATTGCATGTATACAATGGTGTAAACAATAAACAGATATGCGATTGCAGCTATCCCGAGTGATTTGCCGTCATTTATTGAAGAGTTCTGATGTATATCTCCGAAGTTCTTCATCAGATTTCGATGAAAACTAAATGTGACTACATGACAAGCACCAGCGTTCAAATAAAAAAGAGAATCATCAAAATCGGTTCACCCAATAAAAAGTTCTGAGGTAACACACTTAAAAAAAGAACAGTCGAATTGATAACCTTTTTGCGAAGTCGGATAAAAATAGTGTCATTGAAATAATCGACATCAAGATCGTCGATAATTTCGTCGCATTATTGGCAGTATTTGATGTCGACATTTTTGCGGTGCGACACTTGCAAAAAATAAAACCTCTCTGCAGTTGTATCAAGTTATGTCATAATTGCCTATGCGTCTGCAAATTCTAGACGGTTAAGTTGCAATTCTGCATAAATACGCCGTTGATTACCTAACCTACCTACGCGACCCGTCCCGAAACGTTTTCATACGTTTAGTTCTGCAAAGTGTAACAGCTTAGTTTCACCAGTGTGTAACCATATGCTATTATTGATATATCAGCCTCTGCAGTTCTTCTGCAATTTTGGTTTTATTCTTAAAAAATAAGTCTTATACTCTTTGCGCTGTAGCATGGTGCGGATGTCAGTTCCAATAACGTTTTTCACGCATATACGTATACGCATTTTTTTGAAGTTTAACGTCACAGCGCAAAGAGTGTAGTTCATTCCGCCATCTCTTTCAAAGCCTGCAGTATTTTCGTTTCCTGGTGGTTGGGATTCACTGAGAGTAGTACCTTAGTAAGTAAAGAGTGTACAATGTTTAATGGGAATATGTTTGTTGGCAGGTATATTACCATCAAACGGATGTCCCCGCGGCGGGTTTGCACTGTCACAGTCCCTGGTGGAGCGGCTCGGGCGCGACCATGAACAACTTCCCGTGCTGCCGCCATTACACCATCCTATTAGAGATGTGAGTACTACTGTTTTCTTTTTAATCTATTTTGTTCAGACTTGGGCTGAAATTAATAAACGTTTCTCTAAGTAGTTAAAGACACCTCGCAAGATCGGGTCGAAGAGTCTTTCGCAAATATAGAAAGGCGCAGCTTACTTTGTAATTTTTTTAATCAAATAAGGTAGGTGTTTAGATCAAATTCTGATCTGCACTAAACATGCTGTCTATTCTATTCTATATTTTTTTATGGCAAGCAAAGCCGATGTCGACTATTCTGCCAATGTATAAAGTTACAAGGAAGAGCAAGAATGTTTTATTAAAAATATAAAAACTGTCGTTTTATAAGTTTTTAAGCTGACATGTTCACAATCATTAGAATTTATATTTGCTTTTTAGGGTTCCGTACCCAAAGGGTAAAAACGGGACCCTATTACTAAGACTCCGCGGTCCGTCTGTCTGTCTGTCTGTCTGTCTGTCACCAGGCTGTATCTCATGAACCGTGATAGCTAGACAGTTGAAATTTTCACAGATGATGTATTTCTGTTGCCGCTATAACAACAAATACTAAAAACAGAATAAAATTAATATTTAAGTGGGGCTCCCATACAACAAACGTGATTTTTTTGCCGTTCTGGCGATAATGGTACGGAACCCTTCGTGTGCGAGTCCGACTCACACTTGGCCGGTTTTTTTTGTTGTATGCTGTCGCATATTCTACAAAATCAAACTGATTCTAAATTCAAATGAGTGCTGAAATTTAGCCAGAATTATTTTCCTGCTAGGATGTAAAGTTCTCTTTAGTCAACAGTCAACCTTTACACTACTTAACATGTACGTCAAGCATTATTTTATGAGTCTGAGTGTTCACAAAACTAACAAACTACAAGTGAAAGGTGAACACAATATCTAAGCTAAAGCATTTGCTCATCAATATTTATGAATATTGTTTCATAATGAGATAATATTACTTGATGCAGCAGCGGTATTGAAGTACACTCTGTCGAGTGCACTTCTTATTTGCAGAAAAATTTCTGGTTGAACATTTTAGGTTGTGAAATCCTAATCCTTATCCTAAACCCTGAAAACACAGTAATCGCAAAACGATGTAAGGATCGGCCAAATAATATTACAACACAATACCAATAAGGAGGGTAATGTGTTTATCAGTCTATGTATGTATGTTTGTTCCTATGAGACCAAACGCGTTGGCCGATTTTGCCGAAAATTTGAAAAAAATTGCGGCAATTTTTTTTTTCTTCCAATCCCATCGTGTGTGGTATCAACATAAAGTGTTTTAAGAGGCGATTTCAAAAAATATACAGCACTTGTATGTTTAAATGTACTTAATTCGAATAATATGTAAACTAAAAAGTGATAAAATAATAAAACGGGTTTTATTTTTTTACTGCTTAAAAAGCGAACTAAAAGACGTAAACAAGAAAAAAATTATGCGTTGCTGTCGGAGGATACATCTGGTTTTGGTTAGCCAGCTCGCGAATAAGTATCCTCCGACTGCACAGCATAATATATAATAGCTCTTTAGTTCGCTTTAGAAGCAGTCGGGATTATTGATTTTTAGAATTTACTTTTTTTGATTGATTAATTGAATATTACTATTTATCAGTGTCTAGAGATACGGATACTTGTTTTGCACTAATTATTCAGTCAATTCTTATGATGCTCTGTATAGATTGGTGAAACATTGCACTTTATGAACAGCTTACTTGTGTTACATATTCTATAGGTATCGTTAGAATAATTATTTTACTTGGTGTTTAATATTTTCATTCTTCTGCTAGAACTCAGTATGCGCGCGCAGCACATATTCCCCACTGCAGGCGCTCAGTGAAAGCACATGTCGAGACCCGGGAGTGTCCGCGCCGCCGCCGCCACCGCCGCAGCCGCCTCGAGTACAGGTATAATCATACTATAGCCCTTATGGGTTTTACTCTTTCAGAATATGAGAATACTGTCTTGCTTCTCTTGCATGAACTAGGGAGCTAAACTAAGGACTACTTGATTTCCCCCAAGTAGTTATATGAGAAGGAATTCTCCAGTAACTTAGCCAGCTGTAAAATTGAGGTTCGCCGGATAGGTATCTTTTGTTTTACAAATCGGTTTCCTGCAGGCTAATTGTGTAAGTGAATTCTGCAAAGCAAAGGGTTTGACTGCCATCAATCGACCAATCGTATAGAGGCCAATCCACATCGCGTCTCTGATCTCGCACTTATGCAATTAGGTTGCTGATCAGTTTTACAAACGCGTGTAAAATATGCACCATTTCATTCAGAAATACGAGCATTCGGCTGCTCAAATTAGTAAAATGAATAAAAAACCGTGCATTTGCCAGCCCTTATGTTTCAAGGAATGATGTGACTAGACTGGCAGTAATTTGTTTTGGGAATTTCATTTGAAAAAGAAGCATACGAAGATTACCATAAGGAAGATCATAATATTCTGCAAGACGTAGACCGTTTTTCATTTGTTTTGTCGTGATGTGAAAAAATAATGATCGACATGTAGTATTTAAATGTTTCACTCTACCGATACATCAACTTATACGACAGCTACAACAACTTAAATTCACCTAATTCTGATAAAGAAACACAATTTCATAAAAGCATAAAAGTGTTTTCTGTATGGCACCACGTATATTTAACAACCTACAACAAGCACTCAGAGATATAACTGTTACTAACATATTTAAGAAAAAACTAAAGGAGTATTTAGCAGCCAAATGTTTCTATAGTATTGCTAGAAAGAAAAGAAAGAAAGAAAGAAAAAGTGTTTATTTGTCACAACACAACATACATACAATATAAGAACATACTTATGCTAAACCCTTAAAAATATTATTAGTAGTACTTAAATTATGTTAGTAAAGACGAGAAATAAATCAAACAATAATTACATATATAACCTACATTTTTTATGATTTAAAAGAAATAGGGTGAGGAATATGTCAGGCAGATGCATGTCGTGACTGTGGCAAGAAGGCTTCCACTCAGCATAATGCTGTGCCGTGGGGACCCACAGCACGGCGCTGATTTTCAGTGGTCGCCTAGTGGCGCTTAGTGGTCGCTGAGTTTCTAATGGAGAAAACATAATAATTCTAATGTAGTGGCGAAGTTTGTTTCTGTTAACTATTGTATTTATTTTATTTTGATTTTGACATTTTAATTAATAATAATAATATGCATAGTAATGATAATATATTTTTGTTATTTCTACTTATCTAATTTAATTGATGTTTAAACTTAATTACATTATATTCAAATTTAATTAATTTTATATGCATGATAATTAATAGTTATAATTAATGTTATTGTAATACATATTTGTACGCCGTTAAGGTAAAACATGACTGTGATCCTTTCTGCAATGTACTTTACATCTTGCATGCTTTGTGTGTGCATACTCATGTTTCTGACAAATAATAGTATATTATGCAACTAGTGAATTAAAGACGGATTTAAAGCGAGGGCCATAGATGAATCACGAGCAAGTGAAGGATTCTAACAACTGAATCACGACCGTAGGGAGTGATTCATGATGATTGAATCACGAGCATAGCGAGTGATTCAAGTGTTAGAATCATGAGCGACACGAGTGATTCATGGCCCTCGATATAAATCCGTTTTATTCAAGAGTTGCATACTATATTTTATACCATGACTTCGAGAAAAAGAAAGATATAAGCGAAAAGCTCAAGGGATATTACGAGTAATAAATAAATGGTTTATTTCCTTCAAAATTTACAAAAAATGTGAAATTCTGACCCCTGAGCTAGGTAACAGCACCTGTGTTTCAGGGGCCAGTGACCACCTCCGTTACGTTACTTAATTATAAATAATTAAACACCATTGCAATTAATATTAGAATTACAATCCAAATAAGTATTCAATAAATATCCTAGACAAAATCATTATTAAAATCCTAAATAAAAAAAAAAACTCAAAATTAAAATCGAAGGAATTTGAAAGTCGAATATTCTCTGCACAAGAAGTTTGTATCGAGTATTTTTTTGCGCAAGGAGGCTACATAGCATTGAGATGGACGTCTAATACATTGGTGTGTTCCAAATTCAAACACCAAAACAGTGATTAAAAGTGCTTTTTATTCACTGTTTTCAGTGAATAAAATAAGCTTTTTAGAGGAGGAATGGTATAAATGATCTTTATCTTTATCTTCACACACAGGCATCTAACCAAAACGTGAGCCTCCACCCGGCGGTGGCGCGATCCAGCGCCACACTCGAGCTAGCCGCACTATGGCGCAGTTTCCACGACCTCGGCACCGAGATGATCGTCACGAAGGCAGGGCGCCGCATGTTCCCCGCGCTGCAGGCTCGCCTGTCGGGGCTGCTGCCCAACGCCGACTATCTGCTGCTCGTCGACTTCGTGCCTCTCGACGATAAGAGATACCGATATGCTTTCCACAGGTATGGTGCTGTTTTGACTATAAAGTCATCTCAAATACTTTTTGTCAGTTTTTCAGTAACCGACGGGTAGTTTTATAAACTAAATTTAATATTTGTTCTGAATTTACCGATATCAATCTCTCGCGAGGTTTATAATAGGGTGTTTGCAATAATCCGGGGGCATAGTCAAACGAAATAAACAATAGTCAAATTTATAAAAAGCCCCGACACATTTTTAAAGCATGCTACATAATTTATCTAGTAGTAGACACGCTACGATCGACAATCTATTGAACACGTTTTTATGACACGATATCTTGCGGAAACATCCCGATTGAACAGTAAAACGCCCATAGCTTTTGAACGGTTGAACCGATTTTCATCAAACATAGCTAACTCTCGATAAAGTCAGCTTTCAATAAAAAAAACAAAATCGGTTCATCATTTTAGGAGATATGATGCCATAGACAGATACACAAGTACACACATACACAGATATACACGTCAAACTTATAACACTCCTCTATTTCTGCCAGGGGTTAAAAGAAGGCCAATATAAAAAAAAAACAACTAAGGTCTCAACTATGTCATAGTTAAATATAAAGAATATTTACCTTGCTGATATTGGCCAATTTAAGGATGAATACTCAGCAGTGACTAAATACGCCATTACTGTTAATATTCGTCGCTCAATGGTAGTTGTACACAAGTTTCAGCTGTCATAGATGGCTTCTCAATGCCATGGTCAGGATTGGCTGCCCGAGACCATTCTGCCTAGGGATGCAGAATGGGTTTGGGCACTCAATTTCATATGCTTGGTTTGTATGGAAACTTATGGTATGCCGTCTCTAGCAGTGACTGCTGAGGCGTCTCGAAGCTCTTTAGACTTTAAAATACCAATATAAGTATCTACATCCAGTTGTAACAGACTCCAATCAATCTTCTTGTATTGTAGCTCAAGTTGGGTGGTAGCGGGTAAAGCCGACCCGGTGTCGCCGCCGCGCATCCACGTACACCCGGACTCGCCGGCGCCCGGCTCCAACTGGATGCGCCAGCTCGTTTCCTTCGACAAGCTCAAGCTCACCAACAACCAGCTCGATGATAACGGACACGTGAGTACAAGAGTATGATAGGACATTTGAGTTGCCTGCAATATATATAATAGTTTCTTAACACGTACTTCTGAGAGCAGTGGTGGGGGTTGTAGGTCGAGGGTTCGAGCCCAGGCAGGCGCTTTACTTTGTGTAAATTATTTCTTCACCACTGCTGTCAAAACGGCGAAGGAAAACATCGTGAGGAAACCGGCATGTCCTAGAACCAAAAATTCGAAGACATGTGACATTCACCAACCCGCACTAGACCCGCGTGGTGGATTAAGGCCCATTCCCTCTCACAGAGAGGACGCCTGTGTCCCAGCAGTGGGCACATTAATAGGCTGATGATGACGGCTTCTCCGTAGGGCTTGTTTATTATATCTATGGTAAGCGTTATGCACTTCGCAAAACTGTTGAGTTGTAAGTGACGCAGATAGAGATAGAGATGAGTTTATATATATTATCTAGGCCTTAGTGCACTTACTAACAACCATTCCTATCACAATAAAATTGGTACATTCTGAATCTACTTTATATAATTGATTGTAAGTTTCTTAGCAATGGATAAACTCAAAAACTATTCAACCGATTTTGAAAATTCTTTCAGCAGTAGAAAGATATAATATTCCTGAGAAACATAGGTAACTTTGATCCCAAAAACGGGTCGGGCCACAAGAGCGAAGCCACTGTAAAGTTCTTGAAATTGAGGAGCATCGGAAATTGAACTTCAATTCAGTGTATAACCAAGCCTTCAACATCAATTTTTTGTCGGTTCTACAGATAATTCTGAACTCGATGCACCGCTACCAGCCGCGGCTGCACGTGGTGTACTTGCCGGGCGAGGGGCAGAGCGGCGCGCACCGCACCTTCGTGTTCCCGGAGACTGGCTTCACCGCCGTCACCGCCTACCAGAACCACAGGGTGAGTGTGTACTGTCAGGTGCTGATATTCCAGAGCTCAATGCACTGCTACCAGTAGCTGCATTGCCGTGTAAGCTTTCTGTGTCACTCTTTTTAGTCAAAACGCCGCCTGTGGCTTGGAGTCGACTATACTCTTTGTTACGTGAGCGACGCTACTTAAAATAGAATAGAATAGTTCTTTATTTGCACAGAAAGTAGGTACAAGTTACAGATGTTAATGTAATGATCCTTATACTAACTACCTTAAGACGGTACCCTGTCCAAAAAATCGGCATGAGATATGAGCATTCCTATTGGTCTAGCGGCACTGGTGGCGCATGCATTACAGTAATGAATACGCCTAGATTTTAGAATAAATTCTTTATAAAATCGAATATTGAAATTTTGAAAAAAAAAACTACAAAAATGTTCGTTATTAAATTGTCTATCCATTAGTGTTAGTACAAAAAATAATTAATGAACACTTTAGGAGGAGATGCATAATATAAATAATTATTTCTCATTTTTATGTTTTTTTGGAAGGAGGTTGGTAAAATATAAACATTAAAAAAAAAACTAAATCTACCATTTTATAATCAATATTATGTAGTATTTTAATGTATTTTTATTATTTTTTATTAACATATATACAATTGAAAATTCTAAAAACAAAAACAAACCTATATACAAATACAAAAGGGAGACGGAAAAGACCTCATTGTGCATCAAAAAATTCGTCCACATCGATGTCAATGGGAAACGTGCCCAGAACGCTGGCAGCATTGCCACGTTGGATGGCAATGCTGATTCTCTGGCCGAAGAAAAGGCCAAAAATTTATTAATTAAAATTATTTTTTTATTAATTGATATTTCTTTTTAAATAACGAGTAGATAGCTTCTAAAAACAGCACAAAAACGGCTTGCGCGGAGTTTTGCTCGGGGTACCGCCTTAACTAAGGCATGCAAACAGTTTAGCTATAATAATAAAGACCCATTTAATATATATTATTAAAACATTCAATTAAATCAATACAAGTTTACCATGTCAAGATGAAATTCAATTAATAATTTGAAATAGGCAATATAATACACAATGTCAATTTTAATAAAATGGGATTACAAATTCGTCAAGCTCCAGGTCAATACAGTTAAACAAAAAAATAAATAAAAAAATATTAAGTACAAGTCAGGAAAACAGAGATGTCATGTAATCAATTTAAATTCTTATTGGTCAGAAAATGTAAATTAATGGTAATTATTGCAAACTATATTGGCAAACGAAATAAGAGCTTCCTTGTGGGCACAGACTACTTAGAGATACTACCGTATCTTGTGGGTGACTTATTTGGGAAACAATGTCTTTAAGTTGGTTCAAAACATGGTTCTACAGCTAGCAAGTAAGTGGACTGAAAGTTTTCCTTTTGTTTTTACAGATAACGCAACTGAAAATAGCGAGCAACCCCTTTGCTAAGGGATTCAGAGACTGCGACCCCGATGATTGGTAAGTTTCTTTGTTACTTTTTATGCTAAGTTCGTCTTCAATCACAATTTTAAATCTGAAGACGGATGATCTAATATCCATAAAATGTTCACGATCAAAAACAAGCATTATGACTTTCGGAACATTTAAAATTTATTTCCGTGCCATATTTTGACTTGAGGCCATCTTAAGAAATTAACGAGACATTAACGGTCGGGTAAACGCAACCATATTTCTCCTGCCCCACAGCAAAGCTATGAATCAATTTATTTACAAAGTTTTCATGCGACGCTTCGGAACTCATTTCAACAGCCGGTGACAATTTACTTTTACGACGTGCCCATAGAGTAAAGAGTTACGCACGACAGTTATGGCGGACACGGCTCGTTTCCCGTTCCCGCCAAAATAAAAATAAAAATCCCTAACCTTAAAATTTATTGTTTTATAGTTTTCTGTTTCCAATAAATTAGTTTGAACCGCGTGATTGGGAACGATTTAAGTTTTAATTATTTACCTCTGGTGTTATTGGGGTTGTATCTTTCGCTTTCTTTTTTGGTACACTGACGCAATCTTGACTGACACAATCGGCACTTCGGCAGGCTCATTACGTATCTTTTGCAAGAGCAAAGCGATAACGGTTTTTGCGCAATAATTGCTCTTCCATACAGAAGTTTTAGAGTTGTTGGCGGTTTTTTTTTTATAAGTTTCTTTTGACAAACAGCGAGCGATTAGCAAACGATTGTGTAGGACCTACCATACCTACACTGCAGGTAATGCCGACTTATATGACATAAAGCGTTTGATCGCTATCGTTTTGCTCTTGCAAAAGATACGTAATAAGCCTGCGGCTTAGATTTTCGGAAAGTGTTTTCAGAAATTCTGAATGTCCACACAATTTTCAATGAAAATAGGAAGTTATCTTCTATAAAAATATATAAGTACGTTTTGCTTTGAAAAATAAAAGAATAAGCACAGTTCTCCTTATATGAAAAAAGTAGGTAATTCAAAGTAAATAGAGATGAGTATCTAAATCTCGCACCTGTTTAGTATCAAAAGGTGGGAGGCGGCGAGATCGCTTCAAGATTAATTCTTTTATAAACATTCACTCCGCAGATGTTTATCTACATACTACGGGTGTGGAAGAATGCATTTTATATAAAACTGTACAGGCAGGTGCAAAATACTCTCAGGCTTTTCTTTAACAGTTTTTTTGGATATGTAATTTCGGCCACATAAACTATATAAATACGTACCTACAGCGCATCAATTAAAATAAATAATATTGAAATATTGAAAATTTGCCCTGCATTAAAATAATAAGCTAAGAAAAGAACGAAAATGATTTGGGCTTTTGTTGTTCTTCAGAGTCTAAACCTAAACCACTATCTAAACAAATTCTTTACTAAAACGGAAATTATTTTCTCCCTGAATCTGTTATTTCCTTGAAAGTCCTGCTATATTACCAGTAACATAAACAATACTTAACTTTTAATTAATAAAACACACCACATTGTTTATATTCCACATCAAAACCCACTTACTCAGCCATAAAACTCCAAAGTACACTCTTAGTGACTGTACACCATAAACAAACTCTAAACAGTGCGCCCGCGCATACGATCTCCTTGTTTACATCCAGACTCGGTTACGGCCATCCTGCCCACTGCATTGGCTGCCAGTGGCCCATAAATCTAGCCTGCCAGCCATAATTCTCACGGTACGGTAAACTGCATACGTTTTATGTACCGTTTATAGCAATTGCGTGTCTATGGTCAGCCAATCGTGTGGGAAATCGACTTTTAGGTGAAGTCTGTTGTCGGGATTCGCCAATGGTGGTAAAGACAGTGAAGAATTACGATGATAAATGATATTATAATATAATTTTCAGATGTATTGGGTATTGGACACACTATGGGTAAATTGGAAGTGCTTATCGGGATGAAGACGAGTAGATCTTGTCTATGTGTCGTGAATATTTCTGTATATTTCTGAATATTTTTGTTTTTAGGGTTCCGTAGCCAAATGGCAAAAAACGGAACCCTTATGGATTTGTCATGTCTGTCTGTCTGTCCGGCCGTATGTTACAGCCACTTTTTTCCGAAACTATAAGAACTGTGCTGTTGAAACTTGGTAAGTAGATGTATTCTGTGAACCGCATTAAGTTTTTCACACAAAAATAGATAAAAAAACATACTTAGAACTGAAACTCAAATATTTTTTTAGTCTTCAAATATGATATTTTTAGTCATCAAATATGATATTTTTAGTCATCAAATATGATATTAAGGTTTCTAATATCATTTTTTTCTAAACTGAATAGTTTGCGCGAGAAACACTTCCAAAGTGGTAAAATGTGTGTCCCCTCTCCTGTAACTTCTAAAATAAGAGAATGAGAAAACTAAAAAAAATATATGATGTACATTACCATGTAAACTTCTACCGAAAATTGGTTTGAACGAGATCTAGTAAGTAGTTTTTTTTAATACGTCATAAATCGTAAACCGCAATTTACCAAGTACGGAACCGTTCTTGCGCGAGTCCGACTCGCACTTGGCCGTTTTTTTTGTTATTTTCTGTCCACAAACACATATCATTAACAGCTTTACTTTTGGCCATGTTAAAATAAAGTTTAATAAATAGATATAGCATACTATTGAAAAATAACAAAGTCTGCCGACAAAAACATTAGCAACTTGTCATCTAAGCAATTAAATCTACTGATAAATTATCCACCGTTCTGTGAAAAATCAATCTACACATGCACAAACAGTTAGAGGGGGACAAAAAATATCATAATCTTTTTTTCCTTGTCCTACTTCCTGGTACCATCGATTAATAACTCTAGGAGCGACGTATGAGTGCCATTTGTCTGCCGCTGTCAAAATAGAGAATTAACACGAAGCTCCAGTAATTCGACCCCGCCTACTGGGCGGGCGAGGCCATTATTATTGTTTTTTTTTTATTTGTATCATATGTTGATAGTTGCTACTCATTAATTTGGTTGGACGTTAAAGATGATTAGTGATACAACTCCATTTATCTGTTTTCACTACTCCGGACGATTAGCTTACGTCGCGTACAGAACGCGACGGTTTTTGGTTTCAGTGTTAATTTTTAAGAATTGATTTGTGAGCGCTTGTTTCTATCTGTTTATTAAGTCGACGGCCCGAACTATTTTATGCTATCTCATCCGACAACACGTGCGAAAGAGATAGATTCTGTGATGAGCAGTAAGAAGCTAGTTCGTGTACTATTTAGCACTTTAGCAAGTTTGTACCAAAATGGATGATGATTTAGGACGAAAACGAGCGCGCGAAATTTTATAAACAGACCTTTGGGAGTCTAGATATCATGATAAAATTACTAAATGTATATTTTCAAAATAAAATTATTTGCATTGCTGAACTACTAATCTATCCCTGTATGGTGGCCGTTTTGCAATTTTCCTTTTTCATATGGTATTTATTTCCGCCCAAAGATACTTAAAATTAGTGTTGAACTTTCGACGCTCATAACTTTCAAATATGTTTGTTTCGTTACTTTTTTGTTTCCATACAGGGATAGATTATGATGAGACAAATTGATATCATTTATTATTTTGAACGTACATCGTCAAACAGTGGCGTAATCTCTAGACTACGTTTCTATGGAAGAATTTTCGACTAGTGTAATATTAAGACATAAAGGAGAATTTTGGGGAATTTGGTTGCTTTAATGATTACTATGAAATTTGGAAGTTACTGGTTTTATTACAGATAGAAAAATATTTCGACCGCTCGCGCGGTTGGTAAGATGGGAAGTGGTATACATACAATCAAAACATTTTCACTCACACCGACACGATAATTGCGCCTTGCCAAAAGCTGAAGGCAATGTATCTTAATAGCACACGGTGCTAATAAACAGCAGTAGGTGAGCCTAGTCATCTTAGTGATCAAACTTTTACTGGAGAAATGAATTAAATGTGAGAGGCACCCCTCTTCTAGTGGTAAACGAATTTAATGGAGAAAACAAAACTGGGGTTACGTACGATCAAGAGAACGAAAAAGTTTAGTAGGTGACGTGAATAAATATGTACAAATAGGATAAGTATGTGTCACAACCACGAATCACGCAAACTAAAAAAAATTAAGAACGTGAGATTATTGTGACTTTATAAGTAACACACGAGCTCGTGGCTAAATAATAACAGCCGCACGGGTCGATGTTCAAGGTTAAGCAACGCTTGCCGAGGTCGGTCCGTGGATGGGTGACTATTTCAACATACCGAGTTTCCTCCGTGCTTTGGAAAGCACGTTAAGCCTTTGGTCCCGGCTGTCATTTGAAGATCTTTGACAGTCGTTACGGGTAGTCAGAAGCTTGAGATCTGACACCAGTCTTGACAAAGGATATCGTGTTACCCAGTTACTGGGTTTGGAGGTCAGATAAGCAGGCTCTTCATGTAAAACACTGGTACTCAGCTAAATCCGGTAAGACTGGAAGCCGACCCCAACAACAATTGGGCAAAGGCTAAGCAGATGACGACACGATTGTGGCGGCAAATTAAGTTTTTTTTTTTTCGTCTCTGTCACATCTGTCCTATACTTCATAAAATATAGCTTGATCTCTGTGACATATGTCAAACTGACGTATACGTTATTGTTACGGTATTGTTAGCCTGTCAAGCCATATTGTTACTGTATTAATAATGACAGCTGTCGCCGAGATCAAGTTATCTTTTATGAAGTATAGACTAGAGTCAAGAGCAAACCCATCATAAATAAAAATAAAAAGAGTCAAAAATGGGATTGACATTAAGCTGTGTACTGTGTAGGTACTGAACCCTTTTGTGAATGAACCTTTTCAAGTGAAATAGGAAACGTTCTGAAAGCAATTGCCACTTGTCTAGGCCCTTTTGACTGAAACTAAACTCATTTAGTAGGACAGCAGTCCACGGAAGCATGGCTTCATAGACGCTTCAAAATGCTGACCCCCAAAATACAGGTTCAGGCATAGTTTGGGAGCCTAGGATCAGATTTGTGACAGTAAATTAGTTTGCTCTTTTATTATGACTTGATTGTAACATGTATTTTAAAGTGACAAATACATATTTTTATTTTATTTATTATTGAAATACGCCGTGCAATTACAGTAACGTCAAGGGAAAGATAAGATAACGTATACCTTATCACGAGTACGGTAAAAAAAAAACTGAATAAACACACTGGACTTTGTCCACCAGGCGTATTGCACGTTTTTAATCATTTCAACAAATTTCGCTGCCGTTCCTGCCATTTTTACAAAAAAATAACACGTGCCGCCACGCGATGTACGCTCTAGCGTATAACATGCAGTACGGCCATAGTATGGCAGGCGTAATGAAGCCTGCATGAAGCGACGTTGACGCTCCGTCGACAGAGTTTCATAGATTTGTATGTAAGCTGCAAGCAGGCGTACACCAAAGTGTACAGTGACGAATGAAGCTACGCGTCCGTGGATAGTAGGCCTAAGATTAAACTAATTGTTATATTTAATTTTGTCCACAGTCCCCCCGAACAGAGTCAGCAGCGCGGCGGAGCGCGGCGGCGTGAGTCGTCGGCGGCGGAGGCATGCCCGCAGCTTTCGCAGCTTTCGCAGCCGTACGCCGCCGAGCCCAGCGCATGCGGCCCGCTCTATTCAACGCACGCGCATCCCGTGCGGTACGTCTTATAAAGTTATAACTCATTCTAGTTATCATTATCATCCACAGGTCGACTTCGCTCAATGCTAGACTGTTTCTTTGTGTGATGAACCTCATTCAGGTTGCTCCCGCGATGGCTGCCGGACAAACAACACTTCTTCTTCCCCACTCACCCGCGTCCGTTTCTTTTGCCATACTGAAAGAATATTGTGCTTCAGAGCTAATTTGTGCTTGTTCATGTTCTCTTACAGTTGGCAATAAATGTTTTCTTTCTTTCTTTCCAGTTCTTAGATACCACTCATCTGTTGTCTGATAACTTGTCTATCTACTTTAAATCTACATAATGTGTACCTACGAAAGTGTCTGGTTGACCACATGAGTAAAAGGTATACCTAAGTTCAAAAAGTGGTGTTGGATATTGTCTACTTATGTTGACTTCAAGTTCATCTGAAGTGTTTTCCTTTGAATAAGAAACATAACTGAGGAAGAACTTTAAAGTGGCCCATTAATTCGCCGAAGGTGTGTTCCAGCGCCTGCATGCAATAGAATTGCAACAATCTATTAAGTGTCTCTCTCCTTAAATTGCAAGGCGTTTTACGTATTTAATTCCACCTATACTTCATAAAAGATAGCTTGATGTCTACGACAACTGTCAGTATCAATACAGTAACATTAGCGCTTGACAGACTAACAATTGTAACAATAACGTATACGTCAGTTTGACATATGTCGCTGCTTTTGTTCTACAAAATGTATGTCTATTCAAATATTTCATCTCTTTTTCCAGTTACCAACCCCACTCGGGCCACAACAGCGCTTACAGTGCGTACTACGCTCACAGATAGCTGGCTATCTGACACCGAGCGATAGGTAGTGACTGTAAAGACAACGGCCGCTGACAACATGCGACAGATATGAGCGACCGCGTCGCTGGAACGCGCACCATCTGTCAATATTACCGCCTTTAAGGGGAATTAAAAATTATATGGTGAAGATATTGCGGCTCTATGGTTATGGAACATTTTGAAACATTTCCAAAGTCTTCAATAAAGTTAGAGATTTTTGTCTATAAAAGTATTCGTCTATATCCGTAGAGCTATAATATTTTGAAAAGCGTAGTTTATTGTGATTTTGGAATATTTTGATCTTGAAATTCTTGGTGAAACGTTTGTTTATGAATTTGGTGTACAATTCTTGTATAAATTCTAAAAAATTGTGTGTTAAATTTGTGTAGGAAGCGACATTGTGGTGTCGTTATTTAGGAATGACTAAAATTTAATATGAAGTAATGTTAAATTTTTTTGGCGTTAGTGTATAAATGTTTAAGTAGCGGTTATTTGTCAGATGGTGCTTAGGCAATGTATCAAAGTTGGTTTGAAAAACGAAATAAAAAATATATTTGATATTGTTACGCACACTTATTTTAATGTTGTAACTTTGTTTAGTGAAAGAGATATATAATAGTGAAACGTAAATGTTACCTTATATAAATAACCAAAGAAGGTTTATATAGAACTGCAGAAAGGTGAACCAAATATTTTATATAAAATACTAATAATTTGTTTAATCTCAATATTACATATTATTGGTAAAGCACTGTCTACGCCCATGCAATAAATGTGCCTTTTCTGTCACAATATTATAATTACAAAGATATTTTTGTTACCAAATATAATGTATTTATTACTATAGTCTAATATAATTTTAGTATTTACCAAAAACTCGCGCATTCTTCTTCATTTTACTAGAAAATGAAGAGATATGAATGCAACAGTCGGAACGCCAAGTGCCTAATGTAACCAAAGGAACATAGTTAATGTTAAGATAGTTAAGATTTAGTAAATATGTTTGGATATTTATTTAAATCTATTAAAGTTGACGCAAGTCGAAATAGTGTTTTCTTTTTTAACGCCTGAAATAAATTCGTGCACAACCATTTTAGCTCCAACAAAAATGCTCATAAACTTTTAGGTTTGATTTAAACCGCTTGTGACCCGACAGGCAAAGTTAAATTCTTTCAGCGATTATCCTAGTGCGAGGTCTAGGAATTCAATCCACTTGAATGTAAACTTATCTAATAAATTTATTCTTTTGTCTATTCTTTATTCTTAATGATTGTCAAAATGACATAAGATTGTCAATCGCATCGTTTTTTGACATTTCAACCATCGTTGCCGCCTATGGAACATAGAACGTCACGTTGTCTTCAGGTTCTGGTAAAGAGTACATTATTATATCATATTCTTAAATTGCAAACATGCATAGATCAAACAGTATGATAATTGATACTAGTTCCTTCTCTCTTTAGTATTAGAAGAAGCCTTTGCCTTACTTGCATGTAGCTTACAATGGGTGGATTACAGCGATGCTGGTATATTTAAAAAAAAATAAGTAACCATTGGTTTAACTGCTCCAAATCAATAGTCTAGCCAAGGTTCTAGTTAAAAACAAAACAAAAGAGTTTTCATCACAGCATTTTATTATTTACTCATGTTATTACATATCTTGACGCTGCAATAAAATACAATTTATTTACAAAAAATAATAATAAGTCTATGCTAAATTCAATTTTACATCAGAAAGAAACAGTACTGCATTTGCTGCGGTAACCTTTCAATCTCGGGGGTTCGGAAAAATGACTTCTCACCGACAGTATACGTCATGACATGGTTGACAGTTGCTGAACCTGGTTCATCTCCACGATTGACATACACTTTAGAAGAGACAGTCTCTTCAAGCTCTTCTCCTACTAACTCTGGTTCAGGCTCTACAATGTCCTCAAAAGGCATTATGATAGTTGAAGCAGAAGTTACAGGTTCCATAGAACAGTATGAGTATTCTTGAGGCGCGTAAGACACAGTATCGTAGAAATTAGGACGGTTGCTCACAGGAGGAATGTTGTGATAGTTTTGGACTGGAGGCGGGATTTGGGTTTCATAAGGATTGTTGTAGTAATAGTTGTAGCTGGGGTAGGAATCTGCGTGATGATGATGGTTTACTGCTGGTTGAGCATTAGTAACGGGTGTCTGTTCAGGATACTGGGCAGGGTATACGTAGTAACCATCATTTTGAGCTTGAGTTGGTGCATCTAAAGAAACATGTTCAACTTTATGGGTAACGTTCTTCAAATCAATAGACTCTTGTAATAAGGAGTTCATTTCCGTAGCCTGTTGGTTAGCAACAAAAGCAAGGTCTGATAGGATTTCAGTGTCAGGGCTGAATTCAACTCCGTATTTATCGGCGATTTCTTGCGCGGTCATCATTTTGTCGATAGCAATGTTCTGGAATTCGTTGTTAGACTTGATGTGCTTTAACAATCTTGTCACTAGTTGGGTGCTAGCCATAGGAGTTTCTACTGATCTTTTCTTACGTAGCTGGTTCTCTTTATCTTCTTCCTCCACTGCATCACCTTTGTCACAACTGTTGAGTGCATAAGTGAGAAGGTTGGCCATTTCACTCTGTATGGCAAGCATGATCTTTTGTGAGATTTCCTTGATTTCGTCCAGTTGCTCTTCGACTGATTTCTCTGAGTTGATAGCTTCATTCATCATGGCGACTGAAGAGGTCGGATACAAGGATGCGTCGGGAAGGAGGAAGAAATCGATCCAATCCTTCTGGCCGGTGGGAACCTCAATGATAGTTTCATTGTTTGCTTCCGTGGTATTGTTTACTATCTCACCACTGTTTACGCATTCTTCACTGTCGGTAACGTTAGCGTAGGTGAATGAGCCCTGAAATCATAATCAATATTAGTGACTTCAATTATTCTATTTTCAGTTAAGTTGTATCATTGAAACACACTCAGAGGTATGTACATAGTCTAGTTAATCACAGTATTATTAACAAAAAAAAATCAGTTGCGGTTAATCAATTAAATGAACGTTGCTGGACTATTCTAGGAAGTCGCCAGAAATTTCTAGAAAAATATTTCAATTTATATAGCTTGTGGAACTTACCTGGATGGCCAAGCCGATGATTATGTACAAGAGGCCCATGGTGAACAAGTTGTGCCCTTCCACCTTCTACACATACATTTATATGTAACACTATCAATTAATTAAGAAATTATTTTGAAACCTTTCAAGTAACAATTTTAATGTTAGATAGGACATGTTTTCTAACGCTTGAGCAATAATGCAACATGTATTTTTACAAAATGTGTTTTAGTGACTGATGAAAGACCCCTTTGCAGAATAATATGTTTTGCTTTTTCTTCTGCATTGCATGTTTATATGTGATTAGGTCTTCGACGATTTCACTTGGAGTACCTAGCTATTCGGGCAGATAGAAGTCTCAGTCGTCTGTTATAACCAGAATTAATAGGTACTTTTACTGGAGAAAACTGGTGTTTCAGATTCATAATAGTTATAACGTGTAAATACGAGTAGTTGCCAGGTTCATAATGTAGATATTGTTTTCATTCAAGCTCTATTGACACAGTATTGGCTATTCATGTTTGTGTTAAAATTTGACATTGATAAAATGAGTCTGACTAAAAGGTACGGCAGAAAAGTACTGTGAAACAATGTGTTCGAAGCTTGAGTTTATGCAGAGTTACTTTTCTGTAATTTATAGATATTAAATTTCCAGCTAGTTCATGCTAAGTCTTTGACTTAGGGGTTCTTGAGTCGCGTAATTTACATTCTACTACCTGAGACTGTTTTACAGTCTATCATGCACATACTTTTATTTTACGACGTAAGTTAGTAATTATTTAATCATTTACATCATTTCTAAAAATTTGCATTTCTTTATATTGTGATTTAAATATGTTGTCAGCGTCACACACAATGAATAACGGTCAAGGGTCAAACAGTTAATTGATACATATTGTATTACGACCCGGTACTGCTTTGGAATGCATAGGCACTGAATAATTATGAAGGACGACGACCAGCAAACAGTATTAGAGTAGAGCTGGTTTCTGAATTGAGAATTTAGAGTTAAGAACGTGACAAACTCTACTTTGACAAGTTTTTAGGCTAAAGTAGAGTTTGACAAATACTGAACTACAAATTCAGAAATCGGGAGATAGAATCAACGAAGTATAAAACTCTGAAGTGAATAAAATACAAGTCAAAATATTCAGTAACAGTTTTTTATTAAATAGTTTATAAGAAATAATAAATTAGACATAGTCAATAAATTCAACTAAATAGGCAAATTAGTTGATTCACTTCCTAATTATAAATATTAACCGTATCGTGGCCTTTCGACATGCCTTGGGTGAGGTGTGTGGTAACAAGGTGGAGCTGAACTAGCCTGAGGGTATCCAGGAGGTTGATATTGGGGCGGATAAGATGGCACTGCAGGGTAAGAGGCTGGGACTGGGGAGTAAGAAGCTGGTACGGGTGGGTAAGAAACAGGTACGGGTGGGTAAGATGCAGGTACGGGTGGGTAAGATGCAGGTACGGGTGGGTAAGATGGAGTTGCTGGTGGGTAGGATGATGTTGATGGTGGATAAGATGGTATTGCTGGTGTATAAGATGCAGGAGCCGTTGGGTAGGTAGGAGGCGGTGGATACGAAGGCGTTGGAGGGTATGAAGTGGCAGGTGGGTATGCAGGCGCTGGTGGGTACGCTGGTGATGAAGTGGGAGGAAGCGGGTAAGGCCTGTAAGAAGACGGTGGGTATTCAGGATGATTTGGCGGGTAAGAATGAGGATACGGTGTGCACGGAGGAGGGTATGCTGGCGCAGGAGCAGGAGGCGCGTACTGTGGATAAGGATACTCATAACTATATGACCATGGCTTAGGTGCCGGTGAAGTAGCTGCAACGGGATATTCAGTTTGAGGACTTTCGTAAGAATAATATGGGCTGGGTGCTACACTTGAAGATGTAGCTGCAACTAATGGCGGGTTTGTCAAAGGCGGTGATGTTGAAGGAGGCACGTATATCACTTGATAGCCATACGAAAGGGGGTCATAAGAGGTTGTAGAAGGCGTTGAAGGTTGTTCAGGAGTCGATGCTGGCGTGTCATTGGATGGTGCGCTTGATGTAGCTGGTGCAACTGAACGCAGTAACGGTGCTGAAATAAAATTAATATTTGAAGGTGTATTTGCAACACTCAGTTATTTCTTGTCTGGTTAAGCGGTAAAATGTCACTTTTCTTTGGAAAACTCTTTTCTACGGGTTCATATCCGTGCCCTATCTATCTGGATTAGGAATTAGCTACTAACATTTACCGATAGTGTAGTTTTCTACCGGAGAAATAATTTTCTTTGCAAATCAGTAAAGTTACAATCATGTCAAATTTTATTTATATAATATCAGTTTAGATGAGTTCTAAAACAACGACTGGTAAGTGTACAAGAGTATAGTAAATAAAATAACAACTGTCTTTCTTTTCTTCTTTGTTTGTAGGTAATATAATACTACAAATCTTTATTTATAAATCTTCATACAACATACAATTATAAGAATGATACGATTTACATGTTTTTTAACATACTGCATAAACCTTGTATGGAGAAGGGTGTCTGAGATAGGTTAGAACCTGTGTTACAGATCACCTATTTTTAACCCCCGCCGGAAAAAGAGGGGTGTTATAAGTTTCACGTGTGTTGCTGTGTATCTGTGTATCTGTGTGTCTGTCTGTGGCATCATAGCGCTTAAACGGATGAACCGATTTCTATTTATTTATTTTTGTTTGAAAGGTAATTTTGTCGAGAGTGTTCTTAGCTATGTTTGAATAAAATCGGTTCAGCCGTTCAAAAGTTATGTGTATTTTACTGTTTGAATCGGGGTGTTTTCGTAAGATAAATGTGTCGAGGGTTTTTAAATTGTGAAATTTTACTTGTATATTTAGTAATAATTAACCATGAAATTGTTTGTGTTGTAATAGAACCATTTTTAATTATCGGCTGTAACTAAGCATTGTATATAGAAAAACCGTATTAGTTATAAATATCAGAGTATGTATGTATAATGTACCTTTGATGTTCTTAGAAATAAAACAATAATTAATTAAGGCGGTACCCTGACCAAAAAATCAGCATGAGATATGAGCATTCCTATTAGCCTAGCGGCACTGGTGGCGCATGAATTACAGTAGTGAATACACCCAGATTTTAGAATAAAGTCTTTATAAAATCGAAATTTGGTCTATTGAAAAAAAAAATACGACAAAAATTTTCGTTATTAAATTGTCTATCCATTAGTGTTAGTACGAAAATAATTAATTAATACTTTACGAGGAGATGCATGCTATCAATAATTATTTCTCATTTTTATGGTTTTGTTGGAAGGAGATTAGTGCAACATATACCTCTTTAAAAAAAAATACGACCGTTTTAAAATCAAGTTTATGTAGAAATTTAATGTATTTTTATTAGTTGATATTTCTTTTTAAATAACGAGTAGATAGCTCCTAAAAACAGCACGAAAATCGGCTAGCGCGGCGTTTTGATCGGGGTACCGCCTTAATTGCATTCCACATAAAATGCGCCGTCAGTCGATACCACGCGGTAGTCTTGTGAAACAATAACAATTTAAGGTCAGTTACACATACACGTGCATTTAATTATACCTATTGTATTTATATTCTACATAAACATTTCATTCAGCATGCATATTATAATTAAGTTGTCTGTTTTTTCCTACTTGATTTTTTCGAAGATTATGAAATTCAAGGTTTTTTTTGCAATATAATATAGCAGAATGGTACTATTATGCATCTCGTTCAATAACATTTTAGATTTCAAAACTGTAAGCTAAAGTTTTATATAAAATGCCAGAAAATATAGGTCTACATATTTTATTCGATCTGACTGTATGCAAGTTAATTGCACATAAGCATATATATTATTATATTATTTATATACTTTTATTTATTATATTATTTATATACTTACATGATGAATAAAGAGAGCTGATCATTTGATTCATTCGATCGTTCAGAGCCGCCATCTGCGATGCAAACTGAAAACATTAACGTATTTGAAGTTTTACCAAATTTTGAAGAATTTAAGTTTCAGGCAATTTTAGTGTCCTGGTGAAGGTTGCGTGGATCTGCTGGATACGGTACGCACGGGACCGGTCAAATGTGGTGATGATGGTTGGCGCAGTGGTTGAGCGATTGGCTGCTGCGCTGCGTGTCGCGGGTTCGATGCCCGCACGGAACAAATATTTGTATGACCTACAGATAGTTGTTCCGGCTCTGGGTGATGTGTATGCGAGTTTATATGTTTGTAAACGCACCCACGATACAGGAAGAAATTCCTAGTGTGGGGCAAGGCATTTAAAAAAAAAAAAAAAAGAAACCTATGTCCAGCAATGGACGTCTATCGGATGATATGATGATAATGACGAGTGTCCAGATGGCCCAGTGGTTAAGACCTTGATCTTGCATCTCTTGATTGAGGTCGTGGGTTCGAATCCGGGCATGTTACCAATGTGACTATTTTAATGCATAAGTACTTTCTAAGTTTCTCATTAACATCGGTGACATCAGTAAAAGAAAACATTGTGGGGATTGGATTTGTCTTACTAATTACAAATGCGAAAGTTTGAATGGATGGATGTTTGTTTCTCAATTATGAAGTTGTATTTTTTGCCCGAAAAGATTATTTAGAACAATGTAGTTACTGTTTGTTGTTTTGTGAGTAGGTCAGTACCTAACCTTAAGGTAGCCTAGCATTTGCGTTTAATACAAAAAAAAATACAGAAGTAAATATAGCTAGTACATAAAGCGGTGAACTTAGACCGGTGTTAACAGAAATAAACATCAACAAGTCTTCTTTTATTATGTACTAGCTGACCCGGCAAACTTTGTTTTGCCATAAAAACACCAAACATTTATCTACCCTACCTACCCTACCCTACCCTACGCTACACTACCCTATCCTACTCTACTCTACCCTACCCTACCCTACCAACCTACCTACACTACACTACTCTACCTACCTACCCTATCTACCTACCCTATCTACCTACCTACCCTACCCTACCCTACCCTACCCTACCTACCTACACTACTCTACCTACCTACCCTACCTACCCTACCCTACCCTACCTATCTAGCCTAGCCTACCCTACCTACCCTATCCAACCAACCATATTTTTTTTTGTTTTTAAACCTTCCCTGTATTCTGTCGAACATAACAAAAAAAGAATTATTCAAATCGGTCCAGCCGTTTTTGAGTTTTAGCGAGACTAACGAACAGCAATTGATTTTTATATATATAGATTACTCTAAATAGCTACTTTTCATATGGTCAACATTTGGCCTTTGCATTGGCCTGTTATCATAATAAGGTTATTTTTTATTAGTGGCAATTTGTCAAAGACAATTCCTGCCAGTGTCGAGAAGTGAAGACTGATTTAGATTACAATAAAACCAAGAGTTTTTTTTCCTATTTCCTTGTTAGGCCCCAATAAAATGGCGGTAGCTTTATTGGCAGCTTCTATGGAGTTTTGTCGACAACATGTACAAACTCATGTTCTACCGCTGTGTTTTACTTGCCCACACTCGTGCACGTTCACTTATATTATTAGAATAAAAAACCACCATTTTTACACTATTAATAATCAATTTAACACAATTTTAGGCAAATAAAACAGAGAAGTAACATAGACGCCATCACGTTCCCGCCACAACTCACTATAATAAGGTTGGTTTCTCAGTTTCCAGAATTATTTATCTGAAAACTAAGACATTTGTCAGATTTTATCTGCCTGAAAACCATACTGGAACAGTGTGAGTGTATTGTAGAGGCTTTACAATAACAGACCTGTTTAAGCTTACACCAGAATATAAGACAAAAGAACTTGAAGATCAAACTCACCTGTGACTGCTGCAAGGTTGAACAGCTTGCCGTAGTTGCATAACTAAAGCCTATCGACAACGCACTCAACTGTATTAGTAACCTCAGCATTTCTGCTGCCCTGGTACTCGTTACTGTAGAAAACTATCTACAAGCCGTCTTTTCACAACATTACTACATTTTCAACGTTACTATGATATATAAAGTACCATTTGAACTGTAATCTGATGGCAGACGTGATATTGTTCGCAGAAGATCTGATAGGGAGATGATAAGATCATAAGTGATAAGTATAAACGTTCGTGAGGATAGTATAACAGATAGGTTATTTGATAATTATGGGAATGAGGTTATAGTTCGCGGAAGCCTTAGTGGTTCGTTTTCGTGACTAATCGTGACCCATGGCGAGGTATATTTTGTGGTGTCGTAATATGTAGATAGGTACGTAGTAAGTAAAGGATGTCAAACTGCATTGGTAGCAGAAGCTGCTAAGATTGTTTATCAGACTTCTAAGTGGCCAATAACATAAAAGTCAATCAACTTATTGTAACAAAATATTGTAAACAGAATCAGAAGTTTTTCTGAATACAGTTTTATTTCAATACCGCATTATAATCATCACGAAAAGGAAAAAAAAATGAAGTTTTATTTATTTACTTTTTATTGAGAGTTTTCTAAAGAAACAAACTTAAGTTAGTGATCTCAGAAAGTGCTAGGAATAAGGTCTATTATTTTATAAGAGTATTATAAAAGCAAACAGCAAATGTGCTACAGGAATAGGATCAAATCCTCTCTTCTATTATACAGTGTTATTATTATCATACTCCACAACTTCAGAAGCATCATCAACATCATATAAAGCACGTTTCGGATCTCCCTCCCTCAACCTTCCACTCTTAGCCTTAGCAGTTAAGATTTCAACCCCAAGCAACACTAAAGACAGAAAGGCACCAAACACAGTTAGGACTAGTAATGGGGCGATATCCCCCATTTTAACCCTCTCAGCGAGAAGGGAGGCCCTGCACGGTGGTTTCGGGACCCTCAACCGGGCAACCAGGCGCTTCCCTAGACCGGTCTCTAGCAACCATCCGCCGGCTATGCGTAGAACTTCTGTCCATTGTCCGTCTTTGGTTGTTTGTATCCAGGTTAATGACTGTAGGACAAAAATATAAGTGAATGCGTGAATTGTCAATAAAACCTTCTTTAATATATTTCGTTTTTATACACGTAATTCAATTAATTGAATTAAGAAAAATCACATGTCAAAAGACGTACATCAAAAATGACCAGACTATGCGTTCATAGTTGATTGCTGACAGGCTGGAATGTGTTCATATGAATCGTTGCTCCAGTAGGTCAGCTGGAATGCCGAAGCAATGATCATTGAATCTATGTATATTTTTAAATGTTATTCAAATTGTATCTTTTGTTATTGTGCCACCAACATAGGTATAAGTTTGTATTGTTACTAACACCATTATTATATATGTTTAGGTTTAAGTTATTTTATATGGGCCCTGTCGCCTGAAATAAATGAATTAATAATAATAATAGTCTGGTCCTTTTTGATTTATGTGTCAGAACTGTGAGTTGACTGAAAAATAAAAACAGAAAGTCGGTCAATCAATTAGGCTGCTTATATAATAAAACTGATTTAGTTTCAAGCACCATAAAATAATATAATATAGCCTTGTTTTAGTACAACAGCTGTTTAGACAACTGGGCGGGGTAAATTGTTCTCAAGAAGTACAAAGCAAAGAAGTATTTCAGTAAGTTTTGAAATCCGAATCACTTTCGTTCTTAATTTTTTGTGATGTGGCCTTTGTAACCTCAGATAAAGATAGTCTCAGATTAGAGAAAAGAAAAAGATAGTATTCTTATTCTGGGCTTGTAACTTACTTCAGGAATAGTATCAACATGCTGCAGCTTGCAGATGTGCTCATCACTGAATGTTTTAAAATGAGGGTAGATCTGATTGTATTCGCTGTGGAAAGCGGTGCTGCCTTGCTGAATCAGCTCCACGCCACGTTCCAGCTCTTGGTAGAAATGTGATGTCATCTTCTTCTTTTTCAAGTATTCGAGGTCCTCCCAGGTGGTTTTTACCTGTGATGACGGTAGAATCAATTTTTATTTATTGTAAATTTTTATTTTAAAGTAACGTTCAAAAGTGCCGCTTAGTCTACTAGTTGAAATAAAATATCTTTGTCTTTGATGACCAGTTATAATGACAGTATTGTCCGGTGTTGTTCGATGTGCGCTACACGCACAAGCCTTTGTCGAGTCGTAAACGTCAATAACTATCCAAAATCAACCAGTATAAAAGAACCGTGCGTGAATCGTGGGTTGGATGCCCCTAAGTTTTCTGATAGTATTGAGTACTGGTTTCCTCTAGAAAAATAATCTGAATGTTCTAACTTTCTCGTTCCATTGCTATAATACATAGTTCCACAGGTCTGTTTTTTGTATTATAGATAGGCTCGCGTTTGACCTCTACCTCGCCTGATGGTAAGCGATGATGTGGCCTACGGTGAAGCACGCTTGCCTAGAAGTAACCTATTCACTCTTGACTTAAAGACCCCAAGGTTGTAGCTATCAGGGAACAAAGACTCCGGAAGGGAATTCCACTCTTTAGCTGTGCGCACAATGAAAGTATTAGCAAAACGCTTTGTGCGTATGGGTGGGATGTCCACCATGTACCGATGGCGCATGGCCGTACGTCTTGTAGTCCAATGACGGAAAGGGCCAGGCGGAATCAAATTGTGCAGTTAGTTTAAGTAGTAGTTTGTTTATATATTATCAAAGCTCTCTGTAACATCTTCATCATCATCTTTTCAGCCGAGAGACGTTCTCTGCTGAACACAGCCCTCCCCCCAAGTGCTGGTACTGCATGTATCACTTTTTGCTCTAACATTAAATTAATTAATATAACTCACATCAAAGAACTGATATCTCATATAGTCATAATCCTCCGAGCCGATAGCGTACTTGGAGTCCCCGAGCGCTTTCAAAGAGTCAGGTCCACCTCTGCCGGTGCTCATCAGTGCAGAGACGATGGCAGACGTGTAGTATGCGTGCACCAGCATCGCACACACTGAGAGGACTGTGAAGGCGAAGCGGCCGGATCCACCTTCGGGGACTGCGCTGGCGTCTGATAGAAATATTAATTATAGGTCTTTAACTATGAAATTGCCGTTCTGCAGTAATGGCCATTTCAAATCAATTTTTAACCCCCGCCGGAAAAAGAAGGGGTGTTATAAGTTTCACGTGTGTTGCTGTGTATCTGTGTATCTGTGTATCTGTGTGTCTGTCTGTGGCATCATAGCGCCTAAACGGATGAACCGATTTCGATTTAGTTTTTTTTGTTTGAAAGGTAATTTTGTCGAGAGTGTTCTTAGCTATGTTTGAATAAAATTGGTTCAGCCATTCAAAAGTTATGGGCATTTTACTGTTTGAATCGGGGTGTTTTCGCAAGATAAATGCGTCGGGGGTTTTTTAAATTGTGAAATTTTACTTGTATTTTGTTTGGCTAGAATAAGAATTCTAATTCCAAATTTTTATTTTAAAAACATGGAATTCTTTTTTCAAAATTAGTATTTTTTTTACTGATTAGTGTTATGTTTTCATCGCACTTGAATCTTTTTCGTCATCATGGATACGTCAAAAATTCGAGTAATTATGGAATACAACAACGACGTTTACGGAGCGAACACTACAAACGAACGCACCAACCGTTATTGGTTTGCCCGCTTCCCTCAAAATTAACCCCATGTTCGTCCGAAAACTATGGTTGACACTGACGAATTAAAGGTGATTGTGGAAGCTGATGATACTCAATCTACGGTTGAATTAGCAGCAGCTTTCGACGTTAGCATCAAAACAATATTGTTCCATTTGCGTCAAATTAGCACGGTAAAATGGTTGACAAATGGGTACCCCATGAACTCTATGATCGCAAGCGCGAAGTAAGCGTCGAGACGTGCCTTGCACTGCTCAATAGGCACGCAAACGAAGAAATTTTGAACAGTATTGTCAGTATTGTCGCTCAGCAAGTTGGTTGGATACTGGATCAGAACAAGAGCAAGTACAAGAGCTGGAGTTGGAAGCTCTCCGTCATACACCATACTCATCAGAACTACAGACTTATACCTTTTCCAGAATTTGGACAACGTCTTGGCGGTAAAAATACCCGAGAGGCAGTACAAAATGCGTTTGAAGAATGTGTTGCCTCCCGTCCAGTTGCTTTCTTCAAGAACGGCATCAATAAACTGCCACTGTGTTGGCAAAGATGCATCTATTGCATGGGTGATAACATTGATTAATAAATAAAAATACGTTATCTTAATCATGAAAAAAGCCCTGTCGCTTGCTAAATATTAAGAAAGGAATTTCGATGATCTTGCTCAGAAATGAGCTGGTAAAGACTTTTAAACAAAAATACTAAACCGACTGCCAAAATAAAACACAACAAAGCGAAAAATTTCTTTTTTTTCGGCAGTAGGTGTCTTTGGTACCTAGTCTTTTCGTTTTTGACACTGACTGCCGTAAGTTTTATTTTATAATCTTGAGTCTAAATGTTCATATTTCGAAACGAATTTCTTAGGCAAGGTAGTGGAAAAAGAATGTTAGTTTTCACTTTGTAGTGTTTTGTTTTGGAAGTTGGTTTAATATTTTTGTTAAAAAGTTTTTTTTAGTTTTGGTAACTAATATTAGTATGAAAATACGCATTATTATTAAGGATAACTTAACCTAATATATATTATATATATATATAATAACTAAAAACTCGTATGATCGGAAGTCAGTTGTATTTTTGTAAAATCGTTTTATATTTTTCACTTTTTAGTTGTGGCACATAATGGACAAGTTCTATTAGTAAAGTGCCTATAACGCCAAGAGCTAAGCCAGCCAGAATAGATTAACCGAATAACATGAAATTGAACATTTTGGCAATGAGTGTTCCTGGATGAACGATACACATCTGCGTACCCCTTTAGAGCGTGATGTTATGTTATGAAACGGCAAAAAATATGTACAGACATGCGATTGCAGCAATCCAGAGATATTTGCCGTCATTTATTGAAGAGTGCTGTTGTATATCTTCGAAGTTCTTGTCAGATCTTCACCAAATTTAAATGAGAAGACATTATAATCATCAAGATCGATTCATAATTGGCGAAGTGTAACAAACATACAAAAACATACAGTTGAATTGAGGACCTCCTCTTTTTGGAAATCGGTTGAAAACTTGATGAAATTAAGCACTGGACAGGGTAACTAACTTTTCCAGCAATGACAGGACAGCAGTATTTAGGCTACTGACTGTATTTGTGCGTTTATTACGACTGTATCGGTCAATCAGTCATTATTATAACACCTACCATTGATGTACCACGAGGGGTTTTCAGTCTATCCGTAATAATAACAATGCTGTACAAAGACCTCGAAAACAGCTTCCATCTTTGAAGAAAGTGACGATTCGGGTGCACCTAGGACATAATGTAGTGTGGTAAATCTATCAGGAAGTTACCTTGTTGCAACCAGGTAGTAAGTACAGTATACAATGCACCATCCCTCTCTTTGGGTGTCTTTGAAGTAATCCACTCAACCATAGCCAGGATAGCCATCAAGGCCAGGCAGGACCACCACACAGCAGGAGAGAATGGTTCCAAGTACATGTTGCTACTGCTCTCTCGTTCTGCTAAGTACGTGAAGCCTACCCTGTTGGTAGCAAAGGATTAATTCAACAATCAACACAGCCTTTTGGGCAGCGAGCTGGGGCAGTAAAATGAAAGAAGTACATCGACCCGAATATAAGACCGTATTGCAATCTACTGCAGTGCTGACCACAATGGGTACAGATCTTTCACAAAATATGCCATAATACATATTATGTACACTTTGTTCTGGCCCTACTATGATGCCATAAAACCATTATTCCGATGAGAAAGAGAGACAAAGGTACATGAAAACTTTTTACAAAAAAGTAAAACCGACTTCTAAAGCAAAACACTACAAAGCGAAAAATAACTTTTATCCGAAGTCGGTGTCTTTGGTACCTACTATATTTCGATTTTATTCGGTTTTATTTTTTTGTTATAAAGTTTTTATTTTGCACTTTACAGTGCATAATGGACCAGTTATTTAGGCTTGGTACCAATAATTCCCAAAGTGAAGCCAGAATAGATTAACCCAATAACATGAAAATAAACAAAACCGGTGGAATAAGAGTATACCAAGGTGAACTGGTTACACCTGCGTAACCCTTTATAGCGTACTAGTGTGATGTTATGTTATGAAATGGTGTAAACAATAAACAGAAATGCGATTGCAGCTATCCCGAGTGAAAGCCCATCATTTATTGATAAAATTTAATTGGAACCACATGACGAGCACCAGATTTCAAATAAAAAAAGAACTATCAAAATCGGGTCACCTAGTAAAAAGTTCTGAGGTAACACACATAAATAAAATACAGTCGAATTGATAACCTCCTTTTCGGGAAGTCGTTTAAAAATAGCACTATCCTTTTTCACAACTGATTCGTATCGAATTGGCAGTTCTTAGTACGGCCCAGGTCGTCGTCTGTACGCAAAGATTTCTCAATCAACATTTTTTTATGGTATCATAGTTCTGATACCATTTAAGGCGCTGCTACATGGCAGACTTAAGCTTCGCATGTGTTTACGTTTTGCGTTTTCTATGGGTGACTTGCAAATTAATCACACCCTACAATAGCTGAGTGGACGTTCGAGTTGAGAGTAGAAATAGGACAACATGAGAAATGATTAAGGAAAACGTTGGATTACATATTCAATACATACCTGAAAGGCCATATCGGAATGACAAAGTCTAGCGCAAAGGTCCTCTCCCACAACATGCGCAGTATAGCTCCCGATATATCCGCGTCGCCAGTCGAGAGCATCAAGTACATACTGTTGTTGTTTATCTGGGTTGACCATAACTCGTTCTCTATCAAAACATCTCTGGAAAGATAAGTACCACAAGAATCATTTTACAACATTTTTTTGAAAGGTTCGACTCGCTCTTTTCGGGTGAGTTAAATTAGTGCGAATCGTCCAATAACCCTTATTATATATTTCCGGCACACAACCCAAAACAAAAAATCACTTGGATCTGTTTCATTTTTTCTTCATGATAGAACCATTCAACTTTTGCGTTTACAACCTTTTGAAATGGTCAGAAAGAAAAACCGGCCAAGTGCGAGTTGGACTCGCACACCGAGGGTTCCGTACATACACCAAAATAATTTGGTAATGTTACTGAAGTTCATAAACAATGAAATCAAAGAAAGATTGAGGAACAAAATTAATTAAGCCGTTGGAAAACTGCAAATAAGTTAATAATCTTTTTTTTTCTTTAGTACAAATTTACGTTTTTTTTTATTTTGATTCGTTTACATGTGCCATAACACACTGTTTCTTGCCAAATTGCATGATTCTAGGTCAATGGGCAATCCCTGTAGGTTATGATTTCCTTGAGATTCGGAAAATTTGCGACATAAGAAGGAAAGAAAGTAAAATAGTTTACTTGGCACACACAGATACACACAATGGCGGTGGCAAACGGCGGTATATTTTGATTACGTTGATCCAGCAGTACCTAAATAGTCAGAAATAACTACAACTGTGCTTCACCCAAAGCAACCTGCGAGTAGGCAGGTAGGAGGACACTTTGATTGTGAAACATGAAATGTTTTTAAATTTTCATCGGCGAGGCCTTTATTCGTCAGAGAAATTTAACACTGCGGTGTAGAATATTGCAGTTTTAGGTCAATGCCATCTCTTGAGCGATAGTGCAACGTATGTAATTTTTGTTGATGATTTCTGAAAAGTGAGCTATTTATAGACATCGTTTTATTGTTACCGTAATCTTTACATAAACTTCTATCGTATAGAATCATTTAATTTTTCTCTATTAAACTTCGATGTTATGGGACGGGGCGGGAAAGGTATTATTTTTTTTTTTTTCAAAAAAGCTTTTACAAATAATACCCCATATGCCCTAGTAGGAATTCGAATTTTGAAGACCTTCTTTCAGACCACGCTGCAAAAAAAAATAGATATATTTATTTATTTCTTATTTGCAAAATAGTTGAGCAAACGTCATCTAAAACTATTCCAAATATCAAATTGATAGCATCAGTAGTTCTTGAGATATCCAGCTGTGACAGACGGACAGACGTACTATAAGGGTTCCTTTTTACAATTTTGGTAAGGAACCCTAAAACGAAGCTAATGAAATCTACTCTTTATTGGAAACCTTTATTTATAAAACAACATATTTTATTTGTAAAATAAAATGTTTATATAATCTAATCTAAATATATGTAAAAGTGCCAATGTTTTTCTAAATTGATTCACCACACCATCCACATCACCTATAACCATGAACTTTACGTAAGAATAAAATTATTCAATAAAAAATCATTTTTTAAAACATATTTTTTTCGTATCCTACTCAGCAAACCCTTTCATTTCATACCCATATCATCGCAGTGCACAAAAAATAACTAGTTCGCCTTATGTATATTGGACTTAGAGTGACGTCACTTAGCTAACCATGCATTGTCAAACGTGTATGCAAAATTTAATCTTAATCGGTGGAGGATAACTACTTTAAAATTCACTTGCAAGATTTGACTCGAACACAATACACATATTCTGGAGTGGCCACCGCGAACCGGAAGACGTTGCGTTGGATGGTCTCCCACCAGGTGGACCGATGACCTGGTGAAGGTTGCGGAGATCCGCTGGATGCGAGACGCACGGGACCGGTCAATGTGGCGACGCTTGAGGGAGGCCTATGTCCAGCAGTGGACGTCTTTCGGCTGATATGATGATGATGATGACAATACACACATACATACATACATTGCAAATTAAAATGCTTGTAAAAAGCGTAAGGTCACTCACTCACTCATCACGAAATATCGAAAACCGCTTGATGCATAAAGGTAAAATTTGGCACAAAGGTTCCTCAAGTGACGAAAGTAAGCACTAAGAAAGGATTTTTGAAAATACCACCCCTAAGGGGGTAAAAAGAGGGCTGAAACTTTGTCTAAGCAAATGATAAAGGTTGTCATTATTAGTTTTTCGAAACTACCCCTAAGACGATTTAGGGGGTGTTGAAGTTTGTATGAAAGAATCTTATTTCTTGGGTTAATAAACATGAAACTTGGCTTAAATACTAAACTAATTAAATAATACATTTTTCGAAACGACCCCCAAAATACAATTTAAGGGTTTAAAGATATTTTGAAGAATCTTATTTCTTGGGTTAATAAACTTGAAACTTCGCACAAATTCGAACCTAGGACCCTTTTTGAGGAATCTTACTGCGCAATCTGTCTAACATAAACTAAAAATAAAAAAGAGTAGAAAACAATTTTCTACAACCCACATATAACATATTTGGGTTGTTAAAAACTCGTCCCTCAAAGGAGAAAATGGGGTTTTTAAGTTTTAAGGGAAGTAACCAAAAATGTATTAGTAACAAATTGTGCCAAACCACCATCTATGATAAACCATCTACGATATCCTATTTTTTATGATTTAATAGCTTATTTTTGGTCGCCTTCACTTACTGCACCTTATGAAAGTCATATGTAGTATAAAATTCGAAATTTCGGGAACGAAGTCGCAGGTGGAGTGCTAGTCTATACTATATATAATAATATTATAAAGAGGAAAGATTCCATTGTTTGTTTGTACCGAATAGGCCCCGAAATTACTTGACCGATTTTAAAAATTCTTTCGCCAATAGAAAGTTACATTATTTCTGAGTGACATAGGCTATTTTTCTTATCTCGAAAACGGGTCCTGTGGGGTGGCCCACGGGAGCGAAGCCGCGGGGAACAGCTAGTTGTTTATATTTTCCTAAAGTTTTAATTTGCCAAAAATCTGGGTAATTAACTGTTTAGCTGTGTCTCGTTGGTAAATACATCTTCGAATTGAATATAAGGGGAGTAAATGTTTTCAGGCTTAGTTACTTACTGTGCATTCAACACCTCAGTTAGGAGCATAGCTGTTCCGTATCCGCTGCGGATGCCAGGATCCTGGTCAGAAAACGACTCGTCTTTCAAAAAGTCCACAAATGATCCTTCATACTTATCACTGGAGTAATGTCCTACCTGTAGAAAAAATAAATGCTCAGCTTTGATATTTGGAAAAGAACCAAGTAATATTTGAAGAGGGATTGAAAGACACCCGACTTTGGCACAGCAATGGAGTAATAGTACATTGAGATACAAGGGTGGAAAGTAGGTTATTGCAAACGAGCCTCGTTTGCAATAACCTACACAACCGTGTATCACACGACGTTTTTCAATACAGTTATGGGAAATAGTAAAAACAAATCAAATAATTAGATTTGTTTATTCACAAAAAAATCAAAATTTTCAGAAAATGGCGAAAACAGCCTGTAAAATACAGCCTATTCGATTTTTTACAAATGTTGATGTGAAAATAATTAAATTCAACTGGTAATTAAATATATATTAAACAACCATTTAAAAGACTATAGAGAATTCAATGCTAAAACGTACGGAATCATTCACTTTTCCTTGTATATAATCTATCCCATCGTATTCGATGTATGAAAACTCCTTGCTACTAAACTTTTTTAAATTGACTTATAAATTTAAAACTTAACTGCTAAAGTAATGAGCGAGCTCGTAAACAAAAGTCACGACCGCGTAACAGAAAGATGCTTGTGCAAAAGATTTGATTTTCGAATCATAACTATAGCCTCTGAAAGTACGCCATGTTTAACAACTGTATTGAAATAAAATATTACTGTTTGAAATTATAGTCATGGCTATTAAACTCTGCCCTGTGGATTATGTTTTTATTTTCCTGTTCTCATGTCGATGTCGGGTCTAACACTGGTCAACAAAATACTTTTTGTGTGTGACATGAAAATATTTAACAGATTATTTTAAGAACATGATTAAGTATCATAGAATTGACATTAGAACAAAAAGTTTTATGGACACTTTAATTGTGCATACAGCTTAGGACTGGAATTCCCTGCCGGTGTCTGTGTTTCCCGACAGCTATAATATAGGGGTCTTTAAGTAAAGAGTGAATAGGTTACTTCTAAGCAAGCGTGATTCATCATTGACCCGTCGGTCGATTGGTCATCGGACAAGCGCAAGCCTATAGGGTATAAAAAAATAATAATTACGATACGAACAGATTTTTTATAATATGATTTTGAAGTGGGGCTTTTATGTAAAAACTGGAGTTTCCAGGTGGTTATGGTATAGGTAGAATTCCACTGTAACGGGTCTGTTTTTTAGCAAATGGCACGTCAGGATACTCAACTTTCTTCTTATATCAAAGAAAGGCAAAATAAAGTTCAATTTTTCTTTTTAGACATAGTATAAAATTTCTGTTTTGAGTTTTCAATGTAATTTCACCACAGATATAACAAAATTTGTCAGGAATGATCCTGATAAATTGATTCCTGGCAAGAATCAATTAACTTATGAAACTTATAACACAACTACTTTATTGAGAAATAAAACGACGTAAACGGAAGTTGCTGCAACACAAAAACTAGATCTAATCAAAAGAAAATAAACATAGTTTTGTCATGCGGATATTTTTTTTTTCAAAATTAATAATAGTTTTAAAAAGCTAAAAAATACGCTTTAATAGAAAACCAAACTGAAAAGTAGAAAATAAATTTTACAATGCATGTCCTCGTAAAGAGCGTTTTCCAAGCAGCCAAACTGTGCGGAAAGTATCACTTTTTTTCACTAGTGCTTTTTACTTTCCTGTATTTTTTTAATTTTTAACTTCAACGTCAGCCCGACGCATAGAGTTTTTATTATTTGAGAAAAGTTTTACAAATTAGTTAAGTACAGATTATCATTCATATTAAAGGTAAAATAAAACGAATACTTCATTAAAAGCGTTTTTAATTACTCTAGATTTAGATTTTGATCAATAAATTAATTTAAATATTCATTAAATATGTTTGGCTGAACATATATTTTGCTCGTGCCTTTTTGCGTTACGATGTGACAGCTATTTGCACATGCGCAGTAGATATGCCCGAGGAACTATTAGTTAATCTGTGGATATGCTGAGCGCACTTGAATAAGCCCGTCATTATATTAATTTCATTTTATTAATTTATATATTTTTATATTTCCTCGCACAATGGATAGTAAAATGTTGTATGATACACGTACGTAAGATGATTTCCGACTCGTGTCGATTTATCAACTCTCTCGCTTCGCTCGCTCGTGAATAAAAATGCCACTCATCGGAAATCACCTACCTTCAGCACTTGTAGCATAAAAAACGATTAATTAACTTAAATAAAGAATAGTGGGTAACAAACAAAAAATTTTAAAAAGCGTGGGATGCTTGATGTCAATTGTTATAATATTTTATGGGTAGATATTGGTAAAATTAGTCTTTTGAAAATGTCTTAAAAGCACCTCACGCTTTTCTGCAATATTTTTTATTTTTGTTAATCACTCTATTCTTAATTAAAATTTATTAAAATTTATTTTCTACTTTTTAGTTTGGTTTACTATTAAAGCGTGTTTTTTAGTTTTTTTAAACTATTATTTATTTTTTACCTTTTAGTTTAATCGCTAATCCTGAAGATCCTGGTAAGGATAATGGGACAATCTATTTAAATTATTGCATTGTCATCGGTCCTTGATAAGTGTGCAAGATTTGATAATAATCCGACATTATGAAGGGGTGAAAATCACGTTCAAAGATTCCGCTACATAGATTCATAGATACATACATACCAAGCCAAGAACCTTCCGTGATACAAATCTTGTTGACCAGTGTTAGATCTAACAAAACTTAAAAGACAATTTACTAGAGTCTAAGATTTGTCTTTAGACTTTTGTTCAGTTACAAATGAATATTGTTACATACTGGTGTAGCTATTCTCAGAGGATATCTCTTCAAGTCGAGTCTCCGTAGAATCCTTTCATGTTCATGCATTAAAACTAGTCCAGTCGAGTTCATCCAATACGCCCATAAGTTTAAAGCTATACCATCTCTGGGGTGCACGTACGCGTCATAAATGTGGATAGTGGTTGCTGAAGCCGTGGATAAAGCTGAAATTAAACTTTATAGATATAATTATTGGTGGTGAAAACAATCGTCTATAGTCTAAATTATTTCTCTTACAAGAAGTTAACTGGACCTTGTCTAACTGTCTAGTACATACATACATACATAAACTCACGCCTTTTTCCCATGGGGGTAGGCAGAAACTACAGAACGCCACCTGCTACGATCCCTACATACTTCTTTTGCTTTACACACATTCATACATCTAGTCATACACACACGCCGGTTATGGGTACTGCGCACTTGGCCTTTCTGAAGAACATTACCTATAAGGTCTAAATATGTCTTTCTAGGGCGTCCCCTCCCGGCGTTTCCTTTCACGTCTGCCTTGTAAATACCTTTCGTTAATCGCCTTTCATTCATCCTCTCAACATGGCCAAACCATCTTAGCATACTCTTTTCAATTTTAGTCACTACATCTTCTTTTAAACCACAACGTTGTCTTATTACCTCATTCCTCAATCTATCATTTAAAGTTACACCACACATACTCCGCAAGGAGCGCATTTCTACTGCATTAATCCTACTTTCATGTCTTTTTAGCCATACCCAACCTTCACTTACATACATAAGTGTAGGCACCAGCACGCTTTTGTGAACGGCAACTGTCTAGTAATCCATTGAAAATCTTTCAAGTTTCGAGACTATACATGAATATGACCAATTTTTTTACTATTTGAGCAACACAGTCAATTGAGAACTTAGAAGAGAGGTGGAAGAGGCTAGTGAATTAAAGTCTTTCTGTATATTCTTCTTGAAAAATTGAAAAAAAAAAAAAAAATTTTTGCGAATTCATTTACATTTTTTTAAAGGTTGCCCCACCCTAGGTATTTCTCCTGTATCGTGGGTGCGTGTACAACCTATAAACTCACATAAACAAACACCCAGAGCCGGAACAACTATCTGTAGGTCATACAAATATTTGTTCCGTGCGGTAATCGAACCCGCGACACGCAGCGCAGCAGTCAATTGGTCAACCACTGCGCCAACCATGCGCACATACAAGTGGTATATAGTTTTGTAATCACCTCTTAAAACACTTCATTTTGATACCCCACTAAATGGGCACTGAAGAAAAAAAAATTATGGCCTACACAATATGGCGCTCAAAGTCCGCCATTTTTTTCAATATTTTTTTTAACATCGATTCTTGCGCTTCTAAGACGAATCTAACGAGATAATTATCACTTATTAAAATCAGTCTACGTGTTTGGTCTCTAGAACGCAACATATGAACAAACATACATACATAGACTGCTAAAAACATTACCCTCTTTTGCGTCGCGCAGTTCGGTAAAAATAGTAGAAGGAAGGTTCAGAAATTAATTAATTAAAAGAGTTTTGCATTTGTACAACCATTGTTTTTGTTACTAGCTATTTTTCCATTTTACCTGTGAATTCTCTAGTTTCGTTATTATTGACATGTTTCCACTTGAGGAAGGCTATGTCGGAATCGTATCGAACCTTACGCAGCACGTCAGGTACATGATCACCCAGAAGCAGCCACTTGTACTTCATCATGAAATGATTTTTCTGTATCTAGAGTGGATAAGAAACTTATTAGCAGCCGTAATCAATATTTCACTGATAGGTTCTGACTTCTGTAAGACAGTTTTTATCTAGCACAGTCAGGGTTTCAAAAATTGCTGCAATGTTTGTATTTGTATGGCGATAAAATAAGTTAAAGTTTATACCTTTTTAAACATTGGCATGTCGTCATGTTCATGGGTCATGTAAAGTACTCCTTGGAGATAATGATGTCGAATATGATCCAATATGGCCGGGTCACAAGAGAATGTAGCACTCATTCCATACAGTGACAGTTGGCGAGTAAACTTTATTTGATCTGAAATATGGGGTGTAAAAAATTTCGCGATAAAAATATCTTTCTTGACAAAAAATAATATTTTTCATGTTGGCGATATCAAACATTAATTATTTTTCAAAGAGAGTAAAACCTTTTTGCAGTCTAATTTATAGAATTAACAGTCGAAACTGGTCGTAGTTTGTCAAAAAAAAATAAAATGCCATGTGAGTTTTCTTTTTAATTTATTTTTCTGAAAAAATTAGGCCATGAAATTAATTTTTTCGTGTGTAGCGGCCTGTTTTAGTTCAAATATTATGGTATTAGACCTCCACAGTAGGCAATATCTTTCATGACATTTTATTGAAAATGGTAAAACCTTTTTTCTTGATGGAAATCATTGTGAAAAATAATGATTTTTCTAATATTTATTAATTTTGACAATATGTCCTACCTAGTGGAGGCCAACATGCCAGCACAATAATGCTACTGACGACTTTATGCTTGAAAAATGCCACCACTGCTTGAGCCAACATGGTTTCAGCACAGCTTTCTATTTGAGTAATAAATTACGTTTGTACAAACTGTAGGAAAACAATATATATTCTCAATGTATAACTGGGACAATCATGCACAGTCGTTGTATGATAAATTCAAACTAAGTTTTTCGTGATAGATACTTTTAATTTGCACAAAATACAATTAGAGACGTGTAGCAAATTATCGAATGAACTTGAAAGATCAATGGTGAAAAGCCGAAAGCTATACAGATGTTATATTTATTTATAACAATAACTAAACACAAACGAAAGGGTAGATACTTGAAGCATCAAATAATATAATTTACATCTATTTATTTATCATTTCGCCTGTACCATCTCATACGAAATGCATTCGCAACAGTTTGGGCGTACCCACGCAAAATTATAGGGTTCCGGCAAATAACTACCTTTGGTAGCGACCACCTTCGTGACTCACTAAATAAAACAAGCCTTTGTTTGAGCCAGTGAAGGTATTTATTTGTATGTGAACGTGAAATAAATAAAGCTAAACTAACATTACTAAGAATACATTAATAGTATTTGTATGAACACGGGCAGGGAGGGGGAGGCAGGGGTAAGTCCAAGGGTTTAGGTTCAAGGGTGATAGGTACCGGTGGAGCAACCATGTATGCTGTCATAGGATATCCTGGAGGAGGAGGTGGTGGTCCGCAGCATGGTGGTGGGGGTGGAGGGGGAGGAACGAGAGATATCATCAGTGGTGCAGGAGCTGGTGGTGCTGCGGGTGGCAGACATAAAGGTGCTGGTGGTGGCGAAGGCGCTGGTAGATACATAGGCGCCGGCGGAGGAGGAGCAAACATCAACGACGGCGGTGGTGCTGGTAACATAAATGGAGGTGGCGGTGCTAACATCATTGGAGGGGGAGGCGCTGTCAACCTCATTGGCGCCGGTGGAGGAGCTGGCAGGCACAATGGCGCCGGTGGAGGAGCAGGGAGACACAATGGCGCCGGGGGAGCTGGTGGAGGCGGCAACATCATCGGCGGCAAACAGACAGGAGCAGGAGCAGGTGCGGGCAAGTAAAATGGTGCCGGGGGTGGAGCGGGAAGCATGAGCGGTGCCGGAGGTGCTAGCAGGATCGGAGGTAAAGGTGCTCCACATGGTGGTGGTCCAGCCGGCATCAGCATGATCGTTGGAGGTGGTGGTGGTGGTAGGTCTTTGCAGCATAGTTTCTTGTCCTTATCTGAAATTAATATCATGACGTTAAAAAATGTTTACGTAAATAATGAAGATTTTTAAATATTTTCATGGAGATTTGACGAAATGCTTACCGAGCAGCTTGGTAGTGAGAAGCGGCTTCAGCAACCTGTAAAATTTTATATGCGTTAAGATTGTAGTTTGACATTTTGTAAAAGACTTATAAATATCCTGAAGAATAACTTACGAAGCCAGCACAGCTTTCTTGCATTCTTTCATCTCCTTCAATGCCTCGAGCTGTAAGAAGAACATGTTGTCATTGTTGGCTATGTCTCTATCTCTATTGTACAATTGTCTATTAGTGGACACATAATTTTCGTCTGGTTTAACTACTTGGTTGGTAAAATGTTTAAAACGCTCTATGATTTTGTGAATCATCAAAGTTAAAATTGTTGTTTCTGTTTCTTTTTTTGTTGTCAAAGTAAATTCAAATAAATCCTCACCAAACATAGTCCCTTCTCATCACAAGCGATGACATAGCAGGAGGAGATCAGCACGATCCCTATGGAGGACCAAAATACCTTTTGACCCCCCATGTTCACAGTTCACGAAACAATATCAGACAAATTATGGTTCCGAATTCAAAATTCTATTCGTATTTAAAGAAATGGTTTTGACATCAGCCAGTTTCTACGTGTTTATCGCAGTTAGTTTTATCTAGAATTTACGTAATATTGATAATAGGGGAAGTTGGAAGTTCGGAGCCTCCGTCCTGATAAGATGAAACGTGCTGATTAGGCAGGCTGGTTCTTATTTCAAATTCTTATCTCTGGTGATTGCAAAATGCATGATTAATTGAAGACGTAATTATAATTATGTATTATGTTATGAATGACAATACATGAAGAGTTTTGTAATTATAGTATAATAATGGTTTTCTGTGTTTTTGAAATTATGGAAGCTTTTATACCTAAGGTAGGTTTAAAGTGTGTCAGATATATTTTCTCTGTTACTTTGAACATTATTAATTATGTTAATATTTCATCGTATTGAAGTGGTAACGTTTTTTTAAGAATTATGTAGGTCAATTCAAGCTGGACGCGACATGGTAGGAATAACTAAAGGCTCTAAACAAACTGATATTCATCAGCGATCAATTGTCATAAAGTCAGTCCGAAGTGTATGGGTTTGACATGCACTACCGAAGTGTCACGAGGTCAATCTCTTATTTCACATTTCGACAGTCTCAACCACTGATACTAAGTCACTGTCTAGCGTTACAAAGCATTTTTAATTGACTTACCAAAATGGAGGCGGTTCTATGTTCAACTTTATGCTCGTTTTTAGGGTCCCGTAGCCAAATGGCAAAAAACGGAACCCTTATAGATTCGTCATGTCTGTCTGTCTGTCTGTCCGTCCGTATGTCACAGCCACTTTTCTCCAAAACTATGAGAACTATGCTGTTGAAACTTGGTAAGTAGATGTATTCTATGAACCGCATTAAGATTTTCACACAAAAATTTAAAAAAAAACAATAAATTTTGGGGGTCCCCATACTTGAAACTAAAACTAAAAATTTTTTTTTTCATCAAACCCATACGTTAAAACAAGGCCGTTTTCTTTTTTGTATGTTCACCGATATCTACGCCAATTGGGGACAGATTTTAAAAATTATTTTTTGTTTCAAAGAGTATGTTCCGATATTGGTCCCATTTTAATTTGATGAAGATCTGATCAAGGAACTTCGGAGATATACAACAGAACTCTTCAATAAATAAAGGAAAATCTCTCGGGATTGCTGCAATTGCATGTCTGTTTATTGTTTATGCCATTTCATAACATAACATCACGCCAGTATGCTCTAAAGGGGTACGCAGATGTGTACAGTTCACTTTGGTACACTCATTTCACCGGTTATGTTCAGTTTCATGATATTCGGGTAATCTATTCTTACATTGTAGGTATCTTACTAAACTACTTGCCTATTCGGTTAGGTAGGTATAACTGAAAAGCGAAAAGAAAAACCTTTTTACAAAAAAATACTACCCACTTCCAAATAAGAAAACTGCAACTTAACAAATTACTTTAATTTTGGAAGTTGGTGTCCATAACGCAAAACAATGGTACCTACCAAAGATACTTACAAAAATAAAGTTATTTTTCACTTTGTAGTTTTCTTATTTGGTAGTCGGTATTATTTTTTTGTAAAAAGGTTTTTTAATCTGGCAAGGCAATTTAAAAAAATAACTAAAGGACAGGAAACGTAATACGTGTTTAAGTAATTACGTTTATTTTTTTTGGAAACAATGGGACCTACCGTTTTATTGCTCACTAGTTGGCTCCCCAGTCAGTAAGGTCCTTATATATAGCGAACGTTGTTATTAAGCGCACGGAAGCAAAGTTTGAATTTAAATCATTTCTTAGCCGTAGAAGTGGGATTAAATATAACATCGAATATGCTGCAGATTTGCGCAGGAAATTTTTTTCAAAAAAAGAATATTTTCCGAAACATAAAATTCTATTAAAGCAGCGGCTGGTAAATCTCGGTACCTTAATCTGCCATATTTGGAAAATAATCTCAACAATAAAAAAAACTCGCGCTAAAAGCCAAAAATCTAAGAAATTTGTCAATTTTGAGGACCTCACTCTACACTAGCGCCCCTAGCGGAAAATTCAAATGCCCTCATTAGATTCGTTGTCTTTCATTTCTTTTGCCTGACACCTCGTTGGTCTTGTGATTAGTTGTGATGGCAAATCATAAAAATCATAAATCATTTATTTCTTTACAAACATGGATAATTGATACATAGATGTTCTTTTTAGGGTACCGTAGCCAAATGGCAAAAAACGGAACCCTTATAGATTCGTCATGTCTGTCTGTCTGTCCGTCCGTATGTGACAGCCACTTTTTTCCGAAACTATAAGAACTATGCTGTTGAAACTTGGTAGGTAGATGTATTCTGTGAACCGCATTAAGATTTTCACTCAAAAATAGAAAAAACAATAAATTTTGGGGGTCCCCATACTTTAAACTGAAACTATTTTTTTTTCCATCAAACCCATACGTGCGGGGTATTTATGGATAGGTCTTCAAAAATGATATTGAGGTTTCTAATATCATTTTTTTCTAAACTGAATAGTTTGCGCGAGAGACACTTCCAAAGTGGTAAAATGTGCCCCCCCCCCCTGTAACTTCTAAAATAAGAGAATGATAAAACTAAAAAAATATATGATGTACATTACCATGTAAACTACCACCGAAAATTGGTTTGAACGAGATCTAGTAAGTAGTTTTTTTTAATACGTCATAAATCGTAAACCGCAATTTACCAAGTACGGAACCCTTCGTGCGTGAGTCCGACTCGCAATTGGCCGGTTTTTTACATAATATAGTCCTCCATATTCTACCGTCGCATGGGCATGCAAATAATATTCAATTCTAAAATACAATACGAATAGAGATAAATGACAAATTTAGTTAAATAATTTTATGTAAAAATGTCGGACTGGTTACGCTAGTAAAAATTATCACAATGATGTCAAGACAAAATAATAAGTATGTCAATCAATATACTTGGCAGCAGCTCAATAGTAAAATAAGTCAAACAGTCAACGATTCATCTTTGAGGAAGTCCTCAATTTTGTAATAACATTTCTCAATTAATATTTCGTTTAGCGCCCTTTTAAATTTTATTACAGTCATATGTTTTCAAAGTGGCAAGTGCTACTACTAAGCATCTGAAGTTTTGTGCGAGGCCAGTGCTAGGGAGAATGCCAGTTCCATGGAACTACTGGGAGAAAAAAATCCCAGTAGTCCCATAATGGAACTAGAGAATGGAACTACTGGGATACGGCGGGGCTGTCGACGTGGCTGAGGTCTGGTCGAAGCAGAAAATCTAAATTAAAAACTAAAAATGGAATCATCGACACGTTGAAGAAAAAGATGCATCTAAACCCAGAAGGTTCGATTCCCAAATCGAGCAATGTGTCATTGGGTTTTCCATTTTTACAAGTAACTTATCTACCAATTAAATTTTAATAATATTCTTTTATACCTGTTAGAATTTTGGGTTAAGCGTGTTTTAGAAAAATATGAAAATTTCAAAAATATGGCTGTTAATGAATCAACAACAAAAAAAAAAAAAATATATCTAACAGACTCCGTCCAAGATTAACGAAGGCCCACCTAGAGAATAGTCTTCACATAAGCTATTTCCCTCGTGAATCAAATTATAATAACCTGGGTCAAAACCGCACGTATAACAACTCTCATTAATTTACCAATAACTTACTTATTTGGGTTATATATGTTAATGGACCAAGTGATTAATACAGCATTGCTGCCTGCTGAGGCTGCCAGCTCGCATGCCACAGATAAGCTGCTTAAACAACACAATAGACATAGACAATAGATTCAGAGGAAATGCGAAATGTGTTGCCTACAACCTACAACTATATTTGGGAGTGAGATAGGCAGTAAGTAGTATTGATAGCAACAATTTAATAAAACACGAAGTTAGCTTTGTGACCAAACCAAAACGGCATTACAATCCTGTCAGCTTAAGCAACTTATTTATCGATTACATTTATTCGGAATACTCGACCTATTTTAAAATATTTACAGATGGATCTAAAGAGGGTGACGGTACGGGAGCCGCCTTTTATGAGTCTGAAGGACATTCAATGAAATTCAAAATTAATGTCAGTGTGTGCATAATGGAAGCTGAACTGATTGTGATTGCAGAAGCTCTGTCGTATGCAGAATCAATCCGTCAAAACAAGATTGTTATTCTCACAGACTCAAGAAGTTCGCTTCAACACTTGGCTCGATGTACCTCGACATTTCGAGGAACACCGATAGCCTACACTATAATGAAAATTATCTTGCAGTCACAATGTTCTGGAAGGCATATAGTCCTTCAATGGATTCCATCACATATCGGAATAAAAGGCAACGAAATTGTTGATAAACTAGCCAAGCAAGCCATATATGATGGTATTCCCATTAACTTTTTTCCTTACTTCACAAATTGTATACCTCATATAAAACAGGTTTGTTATTCCCTCTGGAGGGAGTACATTGATAAAAGATCACAAGAAAAAGGAATCTGGTACAAAACGATCCAACCGCATCCTTTGAAGTCACCGTGGATAGATAATCAGCTGTTGAACAGATGTGATACTGTTATCGCGCTAAGGCTTCGATCCGGACACATTCCGTGCAATAATAAGCTAATGGCAAAATCAGCAACGGATAAATGTGATTTCTGTATTCATTCCGTTGATGATGTTTATCACATATTAATCGAATGTGTTCGCAACGAGGAATTTAGAAATAGCTTAGATTGTAGGTTTAGAGAGGTAGGTTACTGTAATAGTGTTCTAGCTGATAATTACTTTTTAAGTCATTGTTTTTCTTAATTTAAGTCTCAATATTGTTAACTGTCTATTATGGGAAGGAGCGAGTCAACCCCAACACAAGTATTATTGATTACTTACTGGGGCTGTCTCATTCACATGTGTTTATGTAACTGTTTGAGACACAATAAACAATTTTATTTTTATTATTATTATTTTTATAGCTGTGCCAATTTCCGACGCAGCTAGGGCACTTTACAAACTAGCTATCCTTAGATTAAGTTAAATGTTACATCTATTTTGTTAAGCTAACCAGGGCGGCATAATCGCATGTGCTACAAAACCCTTTCATATTGAATAAAAAAAAATAGACGTGTGGCACTCGGGGAATGCCGCGGTAAAGCTATTGCATAGCATTTTTATATCAACTTATGCAATTATAATGACTTATTTATTTATTTTATTTATGCAGTATTTTTTTCCTTTGTTTTTTTGTCTGTTATATTAATTCAAGTTACACTTTTTGAGCGTGGTGACCGATAAGAAAACATTTTTTTTCTTTTATTAGATAAATGAGAAGTTAATATTGTTCAAAATATTTTTATTATCTTACAATACATGAAGGTTATTCAGGAATATTTATCATTGAAACTATAGGTTTATGGTAACTGAAATAAGAATTATAAGTTTGAGACTTGATATCTTCTAAATGTCTGGAAAATACCGCGTCAATGGTGGTCCCATATTTTGTTGTGGATTCTTGTGGATCATTATTCATCTTCAAATTCAATATTTCGAAAGAAAAGTAGTCAACCGCTCTGATAACGAAACAACCATTGCCACCTAGAGGCGAGTTGCTGAACTAAAGAGACAAGCATGATATTTCAAAAAGTCATTAAAAGTTCTGCTATTCATCGATAGATGGCTCGACTTTATCTTCAAAATATCTGGAAAATACCACGTCAATGGTGGTCCCATATTTTGTTGTGAATTCTTGTGGATCATTATTCATTTTCAAATTCAATATTTTCGAAAGAAAAGTTGTCAACCGCTCTGATAACGGAACAACCAATGCCACCTAGAGTTCTAAACTTTCTGAATTATTAAATTTAACCAGCGAATATTGTGTCGACATTATCTCAATATGTGAAACAAGACTGAGTGAAAACTGTACGTTAGATACGCCTGGATACATTTGTTACCGAAGTGATAAGGGATCGAATGGTACTGGTCAGGGGGTCGCTATCTTAAGTAAAGAATGATATTCCTAATACGTCAATATTTATTCCTCCCATGTATAACCTTGAATGTGTAGGATTCCGCTTAACGTCACCTGAGAGCAATATAATTATCGTGTCCGCTTATAATTCACCAAATCTTCCTTTGGCTTCCATTGATTTGGATATATTATTCGATTTAGGGACAAAAGTGTTAATCATGGGTGACCTAAACGCCAAACATGAGTACTGGCGATGTGATCAAAACAACTCCCGCGGTACGGTACTGTTTGATCATATGGTACTCCATGATTATCAAATGTATGGACCTTCATCTCCAAAATTGGTACATTACAATCACGCACATACTCCTTCTACACCGGATTTACTTCTCAGCCAAAATGTCACGTCTGTGTCTGAACTTCGCACTCTGTCAGCATTATCATCCAATCACCTTCCAGTGTTTTTTTCAGTGGGTGGTGACTTTACCCGACATAGTTTTAAACAATATAGATATTCTGAAGCAAATTGGGTTGAGTACAGGTCTTACTTGGATAAAAATATCTCATTAACATCTACTACTTATAATTCTATAAATAGTATTGATAAAGCAGTTGACCAACTTCAATTTGCCATTCTAATGAGTCATGAAATAAACGTTCCATCGGGCCCTTCATCTGTTAAGCGCTACACCTTGCCAAGACGCGTCAAAGTCTTAATTTCTACTAAAAACAAACTTAGAAAAATGGCTGCAAAAGAAATGAATCCTATAACTAAGATGCAAATAAACATTATTAAAACAAAAATAAAATTCCAAATCCACATATACCAGGCCCCTCAGAAAGTATTGCGAAAAAAAGTTTTTATATATGGGAGACTGGCCAGTTATAATGTTTTTCGAAAATATGATTATTTATAAGTAAAAATAAGTAAGTTCCAATTTCAAAATTTCCCTCCACATTTTTTGCGAGTTAATTCAAAGTATTGTGTCTCACTGAAATATGGATCTGCGCCGGGAACATTTTAGAGCTATGATTTTATACGATTTCAAGTGTCGCCTGAAACCGGATGAATCGTACGATAGACTTCAAATGGCATTCATGGATGAAGGCCCTTCCAAGGCAACCGTGTATCGTTGGTATAACGAATTCAAGCGCGGTCGACCAACTTTGGGGGATGACGAAAGAAGCGGTCGCCCTTTGACGGCTGTTACCGAAGAAAACGTGCTAGCAGTGAAAAATTTAATCCAAGACAATAGGCGAATTACATATCAGGAGATTCAACACATATTGAAGATTGGATCGGGAAGCGTTCACGAGATTCTACACAGCCATCTTCGCGTGAGGAGGATAGTATCACGCTGGGTGCCGCACAACCTCACCGATGCTCAGAAGCAGGCCCGGGTGGAATGGTGCCGTGATATGCTTAACAAATTTGAAGCAGGCTCGTCTCGGCGTGTTTACGACATCGTTACAGGTGATGAGTCCTGGATTTATCAATACGACCCAGAAACCAAGCGCCAGTCGACTGTTTGGGTGTTTCAAAATGAGCCAACGCCTACCAAAGTGAAGCGATCTAGAAGCGGGGGTAAGATTTTGATCGCTAGCTTTTTTAATTTGACTGGCCACTTGGTATCAATTCCCTTACGGGATCAAAGAAGCATTAATGCCGAATGGTATACTACCAAATGTTTGCCAGAAGTTTTCTCTGTTATAAGCAACAAGCGACCAAACACAGGGCTCCGCGGGCTACTGCTCCACCACGACAATGCACCTGCGCACACCGCACTCAAAACGAGGGACTTCCTGGACAGCACGCCAGTCAAACTCCTGGGTCACCCTCCTTACAGCCCTGATCTAGCACCGTGTGACTTCTTTTTATTCCCAAAAATAAAAAATTCGGCTCAAAGGGATACAATTTTCGTCGCCGGAAGATGCGCTGGCTGCGTTCGAGCAGGCTGTAAACGAGGTGTCTGCGGCGGACTGGAAAAAGTGTTTTGAAAACTGGTTTAGGCGCATGAATCTTTGTATAGAGGCTGCTGGAAAGTACTTTGAAAAGATTTAATAAAAATATATGTACGTATAGAACAATTTTTTTTAGTTTCGCAAAACTTTCTGAGTGTCCCACGTATAATGACAAAATATGGAATGACAAACTTGCCCAAATTGATAATCCAAGTACCGATATCTAGCGGATTGTTAAATCTTTGACCTATAAGCCGTCAGTGATTCCTCCTTTAAAGTATGAAAGTGGCCAGTTGACTGCATCCCCAGCTGAACAGTGCAAGTTACTTGCTGACACTTTTCATAATAATATGAGTCTGACTATGAACTGGCCTAGTGATAACATTACGGAGGCCGCCGTCAACAAGTCATCAAATAAACTTGATAACGTTAAAGATTTTACTCCACCAAATCTCGTACGTCCAAGAGAGGTAATCAAATCAATTAGGAAGCTCAAAAGTCGTAAGTCTCCGGGAGTCGATATTATACACAACTGCTTACTAAAAAAAATCTTTCACGTAAATGCTTAGTATTTATAACAAAAGTCTTTAATGGTTGTATGGCAATTGGCTACTTTCCTTCTGCTTGGAAAAGAGCCAAAATAATAACATTTAAGAAACCAGGTAAAGATGAAGCTACACCAACTAGCTATCGACCTATAAGTCTACTCCCATCTCTGGGAAAATTATTTGAAGGAATAATATCGGCGCGCTTAGCTAAAACCACAACCACCTGCTACTGCCTGAACAGTTCGGTTTCAGAAAGGGTCATTCTACAGCGCAGCAATTAGCCAGGGTCGCGGAGCACGTCACGCACAACCTTAACATGGGTAAATCTACGGGTATGATGTTGCTTGATGTAGAAAAAGCTTTTGATGCTGTTTGGCATGCAGGCCTTATACACAAGCTCTTAATGTGTGATGTACCTATTGGACTTGTTAAGGTTATCCAGGCGTATTTGACTGACAGATCATTCTGTGTACATATCGGCGATACTGTATCCCAACCTAGACCTATACCTGCAGGGGTGCCACAGGGCTCTTTGCTGGGTCCTCAGTTATTCATACTATTCATAAATTACATGCCCAAGCAAGCTCATACTCATCTTGCTTGTTTTGCTGATGACACAGCCTCTTTTACGTCAAGTAAAGACACCGATTTAATAGTTGCACGGCTCCAGTTATCATTACAACTTCTAGTTTCATTACTTTCACTAAATGGAAATTAAAATTTAATGCCACAAAAACTGAAGTCATAATTAATGTTCACAAGAAAGAGGTCATTACCAAAAAGGAACATACTAATAGGCGATACGGTTTTACCATGGAGTGTAAACATCAAGTACCTTGGGGTTATACTAGACAATAAAATAAGCTGGACAAAAAATTTCGATTACCTCCGCGTTAAAGGAATAAAAGCCCTAAACTGCCTACATCCAATTTTAAAACGGCGGTCTAAAGTCAGTTCAAATACCAAACTAAAAATCTCACAACCCTTGTCAGACCATGCATTACCTACGCAGCACCGGTCTGGAGTAGTACGTGTGAAAGCAACAACAGCAAACTACAAGTAGTCCAAAACAAGGCTATAAAACTGCTTTTAATACACCATTTCGGACTAATATTAAAAACTTACATATTCAATTAAATTTCCCAACATGAAAACAGTTCATTACAAAACTCACTTATAAGTTTTATCTTACAACTAACCCTAAACATCAAAATCCACTTATTTCTAACATTGGTCAAACACGATTTAAAAGTTTAAAATACATCGACACATATCATCGATACCGTCTCCCACATCACTTACTGCTGTATGAGTAACAAAGACGAAACTACTCGTTGACTGGACTTTTTTTTAAGTTCGACACAAATGCAGGTAGATTTACAAAAAATCACCCTCAGTACAAGAAGTTCATTTGCATTTTTTATTATTCGTACTTAGTTTCTTAAGTAAAATTAATTGTTAAGTATTAGTGTACTTTGTTACAATGTCTTATAAATAGTTTGTGTTAAAAAGTGCGTTTGTGTCTTACCATTGCGCTGTAAGTACATCAAAAACTGTCTAACGTAAGTAATATGATATCCATGTTTCATAACAAGTTGTTTTGCTCATTACTTTTAGTATACGTAAATGTTTTATATAGGCGCTATAGTCTGCAAAAAACACGCATTTCTTATGTTTAAATGCTTTTAGAATAAGGTCTAACTGTCATTAATTTCCTTTTATTTATGTGAAAATAAAGAAATTTCAAATCAATGCCACCTAGAGGCGAGTTGCTGAACTAAAGAGACAAGCGTGATATTTCAAAAAGTCATTAAAAGTTCTGCTATTCATCGATAGATGGCGGCCGGTGACCGGCGCTGTGCCGGTCGGAGTGGAGGGTGTTAGGTTTTTTTTCGTTACGGAATTTCTGGATTCAGTCTCCACGCTCAAGGCCCGCGATAGAAGCTATGCAATAGCTTAAAAACAGCTGCTTATGTATTCGTCCGATTTCGGAGCAGCTCGTCTCGATTCGTGCGAGTTTCGTAGAGTCGTACAATACGTCTAATCGCACACAACGCCGTGACGAAGACTGCCGAACTGAAACGACATTAGACGATGCACGGCCTTCAAGCCACACCTCCTTGCCCGTCGGAGTGGGGAGCGTCAGGTTTTTTCGTTACGGAATTTCTGGATTCGGTCCCCGCGCTCAAGGCCCGCGATAGAAGCTATGCAATAGCTTAAAAAAAAAACATTTTTTAACGTGAAAACATATATATGACTGTCAAACTGTTGTAAGACTTCAACCGTTTTTTATCCGGCTGCATGAAAAGGGTTATATTTTTCGCGCGTATCTTGTATCTATGTAATATTCTTTATTACTTCATTTCTGTCAAACCCCTAAACGGATTTATATAATTCGGACATTGTTAGATAAGTCTTGACCATGAAAACAAAAAACAAGAATGGCGGATTTTGGGCGCTATATTCTGGGGCTCCATTTTTGTCTCACTAATAAGTTATAATAAAAAAAAGTAAATTAAAAAATCAAAAACTTAACCGACTGCTTAAGAAGCGAACTAAAAAGATATAAACAAGAAGAAAATCATGCTATACAGTCGGTGGTCAGCCAGCTCGCGAATATGTACCCTAAGGCTGAGTTTCCACTTGCAAGCAACTCGCATGCAAGTTTAAATACATTGCGGGGAACGATCGAGCCATTGATCACATTTACCTCGGTAGCCTGCAATGTAATGCTACTTTTATGGGATCTAGTTGCAGGTGGAAATTTAGCCTAGTGATTGAACGTGCAATTGTAGTTTATGCAATGGTCATAATAATAGCGGTTATTAAAACACGAGCGTGGGTTTATCACATGAGGCGAAGCTGAATGTCATAATAATATCACGCGAGTGTTTTAATACCTAATTATATGCCGTTGCATACACTATTTTATCTTCTCATACAATCAAAATAAAACAAAAAGTGGAAACGGAAAAATATGTGGTATGACGGGCAATTTAGATTCTCATTGCTCATGCTCATGAATGCGCTGCGCGCGCATCCATAGAAAATGACACTACTTTTCTACATTAAGTCAATGAGCCCGTACGCGCCAATAAATTAAAAAGTAAAAGTGTGCTATAAATTTAAAAGTTATTTTATGATGCAGTTTTTTGAAAATCGAAGGAAAATGTTATTTATTTATTTAAACTTCATGTACAATAATAGTGGTACATAGGCGGACTTAATGCCACAAGGCATTCTCTACCAGTCAACCTTTGGGTTAAAAAGGACATCGTTGTAAATGGGTAAAAAATAATATTTTAAAAAACAACTTGTATACGAAAATGTATGTACTTACATATAATAATACACATATACGAATAAAATAGACTAATGTATACCAAAAAAAATAAAAAATAAACGAGACTGAAAAAGAAACGAAAATCGAAGGAAAATGTTGCACTGTTATGGTTTTTTTTTTTAAATTTTACCTATCCACGAATTTAAAGTACGTGTTTATGTAATATTTTTTGAATTCATATTTGGAACATTACGTTGTGAGTGTAGATAAAAAATATTATGGCACAGATTACAAATAGACCGTATTTTAGCATTGTTTTTGATTATTTGTCGTTTAAACAATTGAAATTACGAGACGTGTTTTATCATTAATATTATGAGATAGCAAGACAATGATGTTTTCAATACAATGGTATTTATATAGCGGTGATACAAGGATCAAGGGTTTTAACAAATCAGCAATTGCAACAAGATGTTGGCAACTAGTATAAGGAGAATTAATGTGTTTGTGATCTTTGTGGGATGTGTGAGTATTATTTAATTTGTATTTTTTATTGGTCTAAGCGGAGAGTAGATACTACGAAGTAAACCTCGTTTTGTACACCAGACCCAATGGGTATGATTTTCAAACTTTGCTCGAAAACTTCTAAAGTACAGCAAAGTGTAGATCCTGTACCAGTTGTGTATATATATGAGTAGCTATACTGGGTTTTTATCATTAATGCAGTCTAGCGGGTGTTTGGAAATCAACCAATGACTTCTCCCGCTCTGTGTGAAGCGGCGGGGCGGGTGAGGCTTTTTCTGACTAAAACCCATAGTAACGCTTTTTAAATTTATCCGCGACTCAGGCAGGCATCGGCACTAGTGGAGCCCGTCAGTTTTTGCTGAAATCTCTTTGAGGCGCGCGTGGAACACTACGCGCCGTCGACTCGGGCCTGGTCCTTATCGGACGGCGAGCTACCCATTACTCGGCGTCCGAAATCGGCTTACGACTCCCGATAGCTCATTGTCCTGGAAAAACCATTTCGATATAACCGAAAAATATGATCAACAGTCCAACATAGCTATACATAAAAAAATGTTTTGTCATAAAACAACGAGCAATCGTTGACTGTTTGTTTCATTGTATCTTATAATTTATCTTTCTGCTTTACGTGCGTCACATCATCGGTAACAGATCCATTTGAAAACCAGCGTCGCGCACTAGTTGCCCGACATTTTGCTGAACTGGTCCTATTTGGCGCAGCCGTGGGACACACAATGTTACGAATATATTATTTTCTTTTTTTTATGTTATAGTTGTTTAGTCTAAGTTTTCTTTTTGTTTATGTTGTGTGCTCTGGCTTTTGTCAAATAAATGCGTTTTCTTTCTTTCTTTCTATAATTGATTAGTTACTACCGTTGGCTCTAAAATTAATACTTCCCCGAATATCTTTATAAACTAAAGTTATTCTGGTGTATAAACTATATTACTGTAAAGTTTCATTAAAATCCATTCATAGTTTTTGTGTGTATAGCAAACATCCATCGACGGATCCATACTCACAAACTTTGATATAATAGAAGCTAATATTGTATGTATAGGTAAGTTTAGGTCTGTTAAATCTGGGTACTCTAATTTCAAGTCCCATTCCGTATTTCAGCCAGATAGTTATGATAACATTACTTCTTTTTCAGATATCTTCATCCTGCTGCATCCACTCCAGTTTGATAACTGGAAATCGCCTGCAACCTCTGGTCATCAAGAAGCACTCGATGACCCCGCCGCTAATCCTGAACCAGCACACCTCAGGAGACATCGTATACAAGCTGCAAGTGAAGCCACCGCCTTTGACGAAGAACTTGTCTAAAAGGGTGTCTCGATCTATATGGCCAGTACCAAAGCTCCCTTTAGTTCCCTTTCTTATGCCTTTAATCCCTAAGGCTCCACTCCTCCCGCTGTTCCCCAAATTTCTTCCACCTCCTACTGCATTGAAACTAAACACTGGTCCTATTGCCAAGTTGTCACGCTTGCTGGGCTCAAGTAAGCAAAAAGCAGACATCCATAAGAAACTGCTGGAGATGAAGCATAAGGGTTCCATAACCCCTGTGGAGTATTATAGGTTTCAGAATATTTTGTTGAGGATTTAAATAATAATTTAGTGCTAAGTGCGTTGTGTGCTGTAGTGTTATAGTTGTAACGCTGTTTTGCAGCAGTGTTAATCTAAAAATGCAAATGTATTAGATATTAATATGTATTGTAGGTATGTATTGTGTATTGTGATTGTGTATATGTATTGTGTGGTATTGTATTTATATTTTTTACGTATTTAATTTATTAAATACATCATAGAATAGATGCATATCTACTCTTTATTTTTCTTATCTTTACCCTGTGTCGACATTTTCTCGATGTATTTTTTTGGTAAAGCGTCATAGAGCGTAAAATGAGTTTTTTCAATTCACAGTGGATCTGAGAGTCTGGATTTATGCTACATCAAAGGCAACCTAGTAAATGGGACTTGAAATAAAATAGGTTATATTTGGGAGTTGTGTCCAGCTCATAATTTATGCAGATAGGAACAGAACCAATAAAAAGACACAATAAAATAAACAATAAAATATCTTTAATACAACCTTACAATCGAATAACAACCTTACAACTAACAATTACCATCTACTTCAGCATGTTCTTCAAGCGCGTTCAGTCCTCGCACGAACATGTCTTTGATCTGGTGTATACAAAAAGCCACTATACAACTAACCACTAAGCTCTACTTCAGCTTGTACTTCTTAGTGTTGGCCACAAGCACGTTCAATCCTCGCACGAACATGTCTTTGACCTTGGACATGTAGCTGATGAGCGGGTAGGCGAAGGGGCGATCCTCGGGGCGGCAGGAGAAGCAGGTTTCTGGTCGACGAGGAAGCAGTAGTGACTCCTTTAGAAGGATACTGCTCTGAAAAATAAATACAATAGTATGATTAGAACAAAATCTATTTACTTGGAAGGGATAAGCGTCATCTGTAGCAGTCTACTAATGATAAATTAACGATAGATTTTAATACATTTAAAAAAGTTTACAAACAAGGTCAGGCCCTGAATCAAGCGCTTTATAGATGCACTTCTGCTTAATTCTTCGCGGTGTACAGTCGTGATATACTGTCAAAATTCTCGGTGAAAGATTGGTTAATCATACATTAAAAATAGATAAAACTAAAAAATACAACCGACTTCCAACTAAAAACTCAACAAAGTGAAAAATAATTTCAATTTCGGAAGTCACTGTTCCTGTTTTCGTTTCTTCGTATTTTGACACCGACTTCCGAAATTGAAGTTATTTTTCTTTTTGTAGTGTTTTTATTTGGAAGTCGGTTGTATTTTTTAGTTTTATCTATTTTTGTTTTGTATTTTTTTGTAAAAAAGTATTTTTTTCTCTTTTTTAGTTGTTTGGTACATAGTGGACCAGTTCTATAGATATGGTACCTTTAATGCCCAAAGTGATGCCAATATAGATTTACCCAATAATATGAAACTTGAACAAAACCGGTGGAATAAGAGTATACCAGGGTGAACTGTTCACACCTGCGTACCCCTTTAGAGAGCACCAGTGTGATGTTATGTTATGAAATGGTGTAAACAATAAACAGACATGCGATTGCAGCTATCCCGAGTGATTTGCCGTCATTTATGGCAGAGTTCTGATGTATATCTCCGAAGTTCTTCATCAAATTTGTTGAAATTCAAGACAAGCACCTTTCAATTAAAAAAATAATCATCAAAACCAGTTTACCTAGTAAAAAGTTCTGAGGTAAAACACATAAAAAAACTGTCAAATTGATAACCTCCTCCTTTTTAAAGTCGGTTAAAAACGAGACTGTTTTCAATTGTTTTGTATTTTCAATATTCACATTCTAGTAGTTATTTCAAACGCGTACTAAACGTGCCTTTTTGCGTTATTTAGCGTCATGTTACAACATAATCTATGATAACATTCGTATATACTGCATAGTCAAGAATGCTCTTCTATTCACACATGCTAAGCGTACAGTAAAAGAACAATTGAAACTTATACTAGGTGGACATGCCACTAGATTATTACCAAATTATATTTTATAAAATGGCTCGTGGCTAAATAATAACAGCCGCACTGGTCGATCATCAAGGTTAAGCAATGCTTGACGAGGTCGGTCCGTGAATGGGTGACAATTTCAACATACCGAGTTTCCTCCGTGCCTCGGCAAGCACGTTAAGCCGTTGGTCCCGGCTGTCATTTGAAGATCTTTGACAGTCGTTACGAGTAACTCGTTAGAGAAGCTTGAGATCTGACACCAGTCTTGCCAAGGGGTACCGTGTTACTCAGTCGATGGGTTGTGGAGGTCAGATAGGCAGTCGTTCCATGTAAAACACTGGTACTCAGCTGAATCCGGTAAGACTGGAAGCCGACCCCAATATAGTTGAGAAAAGGCTAGGCAAATTGATTGCTAGTTTACAAAATGTCCGAATCTTATCGAGAAAATAGAGTTTACAATCTCTCGTGATTTGTTATAAATTCTAAACGGTATAAGCAATAACCCGGTGAGAGATATTAACGCTATCTTCTTGCCAATTTAAAAGATGTAAGCAGTATCTAGAATTGATAAAAATCAAAATAAATGCACCAAAAATCATATTAACTAGATTTGAAATATTTCACCAGAAGCAAGATGAATGGCAAGGCGGCAATAGGCCACACTTCTCATTCTGTGGGTTCACCAAGTGTGACGAAAACAAAAGCAAAATCAAATATCGAACCTCCACTACAGTCAAGGCAGCCACAGCGATCACCGTCCACATGAGAAATCCTCTGAACTTCATTCTCATAGTACAACTTGACTGCTAGATACACCACTAGGCTGCACGCATAGCAACTACTATATACCCACTGCATGACACAGCCTAACTGCGGTGCAGCCTTATACGCGGCCAAACATGCAGTAGGTTAACAATCTGTGTGAATGAACACGTAAGATAGATAAGGTGGTACTGACTTCTCGATTCTTTGTGATTATTTGAGTAATGTGACCTTGGGGGGAAAGGAACTTGGATTGTCTTTGAGGTTACCATCATTCTGAAGTTTGGTGGATTTTCATCTGAGGTAAAATTGCTTGGAATATCGCAATCTTTGTTTTATGTATGTATCCAATGTATGTTATAAGGTAGAGATATAAGAAAATCAGGAAGTCATCACTTGGAAATGGTGTCACTTCAACGGTGGAATAGAAAACTTTGGATAAACTTGTTAGAAAGTGTGTGTATTTTCTGTTAGAAACCTTAAATCCTGTTACAGAAAAGATGATGGTACAAACTGGATACAAAATGAGAGTGCATTTGGCCTGTCATAATGGTTGAATGAATGAGGTGATAAGATCAGCTAAGAACTCACAACAAAATCAGAACAAAATCTCATCATCATCTTTCCGCCTGTGTCTTTGTTCACTTGGTTCTCTCAACTGCCACGGTATCACTGACTCCTTTTACATACTGACCATTCCTCACACAACCCATCCCTCTTTTCTTTGACCATCTTCACCCAACCACATTTAAACTCAACTATTGCAGTCACCAAGTCTCAAATTGTCCTAAACTAAAAACAATAAGATGGAGACTCTACTTACAACCCAGTTTCTGCTGACTCCGCTAAAATAACTTACGCTGATGTTATACGTGATCAAAGGCAGTTACGCTTAGACGCTAAAATGTCGTGAGTGCGCAAGAGACGATATGTGTTGGTACGTGGTGGTGGCTTTCATGCTGGTTCGTATCTCAGTGTTTGATAACGAATATCTTAGATATTGATTAGGAAAGTGGAAAGTTTTGCTCCTGATTGTGTGTTGTGCTTCGATTGTGCAATTATCAAAGATACGGTGTTCTTCTCTATTGAAATCTACGTTTTGGAAAGTGAAACAAGCATAATTTTTTTGAATGACCGACCTTGACAATTCAAAACTGCCTCTTAAGGCGCTAGCCTAGCATGTTTCACTAATCTCCTTCCAACAAAACCATAAAAATGAGAAATAATTATTGATAGCATGCATCTCCTCGTAAAGTGTTCATTAATTATTTTTTGTACTAACACTAATGTATAGCCAATTTAATAACGGACATTTTTGTATTTTTTTTTCAAAAGACAAAAATTTGATTTTATGAAGATTTTATTATAAAATCGGGGCGTGTTCACTACTGTAATTCATGCGCTATCAGTGCCGCTAGGCTAATAGGAATGCTCATATCTCATGCTGATTTTTTGGTCAGGGTACCGCCTTAATAGATTAGGAGTAATTGAAATAAATGTTTTGAATTTTCAGTTTGATATCTGTATCTAAAGCTTCATATGGGTTGGATAAGTGAGATCTCGGCAGCGTTATGTTGCGTTACGCAATTATAAATATTGGTGCTGTAATTAAGTTCAGATATTAATTCTCCTTTTTGTATAATAATGTAATATAAAAGTGATATTATTTTGAATACGATAAAATCTTGTACACTATCTTAGTAACTTAGTATCGGCATCTTGGAAATAACTAAATCTTTCTGACCGACTCCTTGACAGTCCAAAAATACCCTAAAATATTTTTTGTATGTTGAAATTTGTGCTTTGAGCATGGTGCATGTATTAGTAATATATGTTGCACATGTTTTTGGCAGAGCATTATTAAGAGCTCTACGCTTGATCAACAGTAAAAAAAAAAGTGTATTTCATTCGATATTCTTATAAATACAGACACAGCATTTTCTCTTGATATCAGCAGATATATAGATACGGCAGAAAGTGTTTTACAATCGATATTTTTTTTTATACGAATAGTCAAAACAACCGTAGACTTCATGAATATTTAATAAAATTCAGTGGAATTTGTGAAAGTACGAGTTAAAATTTAATATTGATGTCCGCGATTTCAGGTAAATTACATAGCCGGAGCTCCCCCGCCCCTACGTTTGACTATCGACTGCTCCGATGAAAGGGTAAGGTAAATTATAGCCACATTTCATAAATATTTAAGTCATTTTAGCCACAGAAGTCACTAGCTTCTGTCCGCGGCTTCACTCACGTGTAAAGTGTTTTAATATCCCAAGGGATCATAATACTGAGTTCATCGGGATCAAAAGTTTCCTATGTGTTAATCAAGGTTATAAGCTATCGGTGTGCCAAATTTCATCCCAATTCGCTGAGCAGTTTTTGTGTGATTGAAACACAAACATACAGCAGATTTGACTTGATCATCACATCACATCATCAGCCTATTAATGTTCCCACTGCTGGGTCACAGGCCTCCTCTCTGTGAGAGGGAATGGGCCGTAATCCACCACGCGGGCCCAGTGCGGGTTGGTGGATGTCACATGGCTTCGAATTTTTTGTTCTAGGACATTCCGATTTCCTCACGATGTTTTCCTTCACCGTTTTGTGAGCAGTGGTGAAGAAATAATTTACAATTTTACACAAAGTAAAGCACCTGCCTGGGCTCGAACCCACGACCTACAACTTGTAAGTCGCGGCCGATACCACTGGGCCACCACTGCTCAACATTGATTTGATACTTATTATTATTACTAGCTTGAAAGTCTAAAAATATCCAACGGGAACTTACTCCCGGGATAAAATCCTTGGTATCCTTTGTCTTAATCTAAGTATGCCAAATTGCACCTGAATTCGTTCATCAGTTGAAGCACTATGTTCATCTCTAAGAATATTTATGTTACTAAGAATACTAATGACCAAAAAACGTGCATGTTGTCACAATATAACCACCGTGAGTATCTGTCAGCTCATTCAATATTGGTACTTAATTTATCGATGTCATCTTGTATGAATCATCAAGAAAGCGAAGTATCATTTCATAATTATAACAAAAAATTGCAACGGTACAATACTACTACAACATGCGGTGTTTGCGATGTAGAGGGTAATCTCCAGTACCACATAAATAAATAAAAAAATATTTTAGCATTTCATAGGTACATTATCCCTGGGCACCATACAATTGCGTTGATAAGACCCATCTTTGAGAAGTGGCTTGAAAGATGTCACGGCGTCCTCACCTTCCGCCTGATGCAGGTCCTCACCGGACACGGCTGTTTCGAGAGGTTCCTGTTCAGGATAAGGCGTGAGGAAACACCCGGGTGTCATTGCGTGGACTGCTTGGAGGACACAGTGGAGCATACGGTGAAGCCCCCACTTGGGCGGACCACCGCCGTGTTCGTGGAGGCGATCGGTGGTGGCGACTGTCCGGCCCTGGTCCAGGCTGTGTACGAAGCGAGAGGGCATTGGAAGCTGTCTCCTGTTACTGCGAAGCAGTAATATTTGCGAAGGAGAAGGCGGAACGGAGACGCTCTCATGCCCCTAGCCACCGCAGGAGATGCCCTGGGCGTCGGGAGTCGCGAGCCGATTCCCGGCCACCGTAGGCGCAGGCTTGCGGACGGCAAGTAATGGGTAGCTCGCCGTCCGATAAGAACCAGGCCCGAGTCGACGGCGCGTAGTGTTCCACGCGCACCTCAATGAGATGTCAGCAAAACTGACGGGCCCCTCTAGGGCCAATGCCTATTTGGGTTGCGGATAAAGAACTGAAGGAACACGGGTGGGTTGTAGGCAGTAAAAGTCTGACACTTCCTCCCACTTCATTCAGAACCGGAGAAGTCATTGGATGATTTACCAAACCAAAATAAAGGTACATCCCCTGGTCTGTCCACCCGACCGAATTGGAAAAAAGCATCCTGTGCGTTATCTGTCCACCCGACCGAATCGGAAAAATACCTGTCAGTACAAGTTTTGACCGAAATACGTCACGGGAAAGGATATTCTCAAAGGATCAGGGTTTAAATCGGTACTTTAATAGACGATAGTATAATATAATATATATAATATATCAAATATATTACAAGGTAAAACTGGGTAAATCTCTATGAAATCAGATAGCTTATTTTATCACAATTCTAACAACATAACATTTATACATGGTCCCCATACAAAAGTACCGAGAAATCGGCGTTTTACTGAGACCGGGCGATCGCAAAAAATGGCCCCCGGGAACGTCATCCGACAACGCCCCGGCGGCCGGCCAACCTGGACAGTTGACCGTTAGGGTTGCTAACATTTTTTCGTAGAAATGTGGTATTTTTCAAAATAAGCTATAAAATATATTATAGTATTTGGAAAAAGTAAAAAATAAACAAAGATATTATTTTGTAACTTATTTAGGAAAGCCAAAGCCATAAAAATTTACAAAAAATAGTTTTAAAGGTTGTTAATGGGGGCAAAAATTTACGACCTGCCCTTTAATTTTGATTTGGTGTGTTTGATGTGTCTTTTGTGTGCACTAAATAAATGTTTTATCTATCTATCGTAGTTTAGAGCTCATTTTTACTTATATTTGAGTAACAAATACCAATATATTGATAAATCAGATTTTTCTTTGAAATTTCCGATTTTTCTATTAAAACAATTTGTTTTTGCGGTTTACCTAAATGTGCGAAGTCCGACACGCACTTGGCCGGTTTTTTATTAATGACATACCACACCTTTTTAGAGAGACGTGGTGGCCCAGTGGTATTGGCCGCGACTTACAAGTTGTAGAATGTGGGTTCGAACCCAAGCAGGCGCTTTACTTTGTGTAAATCATTTCATGACCACTGCTCTCAAAAACGGCGAAGGAAAACATCCTGAGGAAACCGGCATATCCTAGAACCAAACATTCCAAGACATGTGACATCCACCAACACGCACTGGGCCCGCGTTGTGGATTACGGCCCATCCCCTCTCGCAGAGAGGAGGCCTGTGTCCCAGCAGTGGGAACATTAATAGGCTGATGATGTTTTTTTTTTACTATTTATAGGCTTGCGCTTGACCACTATCTTACCTGATGGAAAGCGATGATGTAGTCGACGATGAAGCACGCTTGCCTAGAAAATACCCATTCACTCTTGACATAAAGACCCCTAGATTGTAGCTATATCGGGCAACACAGACTCCGGCAGGGAATTCCACTCCTTAGCTGTACGCATAATAAAAGTGTCCCCAACACGTTTAGCGCGTATGGGTGGGATGACCACCATGTAACCGATGACGCATCGCCGTACGTCTGGTAGTCCGATGATGGAACGGGCTGGGCGGGATTAAATCATGCAATTCCATCGCACACTCCCCGAAATGTAACCGATAAAAAACCGATAATCTGGCAACTCGGCGACGATATTCAAGGCTCTGGAGCTTTGACTTGACCAGTGCCTCATTGCCGATGAGTGTGTGGGCCCGCTTTTCGATCGACTCTAGTGCATCAAGCTGGTATTTGGCAGATCCGTCCCAAAGATGACGTGATGTGTGTGTGTGTGTGACACCTTTTTAATTTCTTCTAGCTATTTCGAATTCATAACCGAAAATATCCTTTCTGTTATTACAAAGTGTCGGGATTAGAAAGCAGGAACAAAATTACTTTTTCAATATTTAAAAAATGTGGCCTGTATTTTTATCACTAGGTAAACTCAACACAGTGTTTTACTTTTGCAAAGATTTCATTTAATATTGTTATTTCAGAGTAAAGAGACAAGTGCTTTTCGAGGTGAGCGATAGCGATGGTCGAATTGTCAAGATTTAAGGGACACGTGACATCTCGATAGCGTTTGACATTCCCATACGTATTCGACGCATTTTTCCAATCGCTATCAACACGCTTTCGATGATAGAATGTCACTTGCCTAAGGTCGTCCATTTCGATACACATTTTTAGGGTTCCGTACCCACAGGGTAAAAACGGGACCCTATCACTAAGTCTCCGCGGTCCGTCTGTCTGTCTGTCTGTCCGTCTGTCACCAGCCTGTATCTCATGATCCGTGATAGCTAGACAGTTGAAATTTTCACAGATGATGTATTTCTGTTGCCGCTAAAACAACAAATAACACACAACAAAACAGAACAGAAAAAAATAAGTGGGGCTGCCATACAACAAACGTTATTTTTTACCGTTTTTTCGCGATAATGGTACGGAATCCCTTGTGCGCGAGTCTGTGTCGCACGCTCGATTTAAATAGAGTTTTTAAATTTTGCATAACCAGTTGTTTACACCGAATTCGGATACATGCTTTCGCATCAGTTATCAGTTAGTGTTAAGAAGTGTTCATACATTTCTTAAATGAAGGATTTGTTAATTGAATTTTGGTGTTTAAAAGCAAGATCTTACAGCACAAGTAAAGGGAAAATTTCGAAAAATTAAAAAAGTTTAAAATTAATGTAAATTTTAGGGCTTACAAGATTTCGCGAAAATCTAAATATCATTTTATCGTGTTCACTCAGGACCTTGATTTTTTTTTACCTTTTGAGGTACGGAACCCCTAAAAACTGGCTCAAGTGTGATTTCTCGCATAAATTTTACATAAGTATTATGGTTTATATAATAACATAATTCGAAAGCAAAAAAAAAAATAGTATACTTAATCATTATTAGTTTTTTTCTGGACCACGATAAATTTTTTAACAGTTTCCAGAACCAATCTTAAAACTACTTGCCGACCCCTGCTATATATATTATAGTAAAGTTGGCAACCCTATCTATAAATTATGTTTTGTATTTTCCTGGTTGCAGGGTTCATACGGTTCCGCATTCCGCACGACCGACTGCAACAGGAACTCTCGCTTAAACGTCGACTCATTCTGCAGCCTTATCCACAATGCCTTCCCCAAGACAGTCCAAGATGGCAGGTTCATACTCATCGAGCCAGACGACCAAATGGGGCACAGCGACACATTAGCACCCATATCGATCGCACCACCGCCAAACTTCATAAAAGGATTACCAAAGCTAAAGATACCAAAATTACGCATCCCATCACTAAACGTCCCAATGTTAAAAGAACATCCCGGACCATTCACACCTCCCAGAATAGGGTCACCGATGGCCACAGCAGTGATGAGGATAGGAGACGAATCCAGTGTAGAGAAGATGGAGAAGTTCAAGAAGGGCGTTCAGAAGATGCTGCACGTCGTCAAGGTGTTGGGCCAGATTGACCAGTACCTGTCGGAGAGGACGCGGATCATTGTCGATAAACTAACCAAGACTTTTGCTGAATAATAATGTTGAACGTATTTTGTGTTTTATTAGAATAAAAGCTGACTCCCACAGTCATTGTCCTGTATAATGTACTCTTACAATCTCGACAAATCTCGTAAAAAAAAGCACTTCCAGATTTTCTTGTTTAATTTTCTCGGTAATCTGTACCTTAAAAATCTTATTGCACTATTAAGGCGGTACCCCGAGCAAAACGCCACGCAAGACGTTTTTGTGCTGTTTATAGGAGCTATCTACTCGTTATTTAAAAAGAAATATCAATTAATAAAAATGCATTAAATTTCTACATAATATTGATTCTAAAATGGTAGATTTAGTTTTTTTTTAAATATTGTATATATTTCACTAATCTCCTTCCAAAAAAACATAAAAATGAGAAATAATTATTGATATTATGCATCTCCTCGTAAAGTGTTCATTTATTATTTTTTGTACTAACACTAATGGATAGACAATTCAATAACAAACATATTTGTAGATTTTTTTTTTCAAAAGACCAAAATTCGATTTTATAAAGATTTTATTCTAAAATCTGGGCGTATTCACTACTGTAATTCATGCGCCACCAGTGCCGCTAGACCAATAGGAATGCTTATATCTCATGCCGATTTTTTGGTCAGGGTACCGTCTTAAGAAAACACGAATAATAAAAAAATAGGCGTAGGTACTTGAGTACGACTGGACCGCTTTGGCATTGGTATGTAATGCTGTTACCAACGAACAGTATTTAAATCAATCTGCATAGCCTTTTTCCCAACTAAGTTATTGTTTTTTTTATTTTTATTTGTGATAGACTTCGTTTGACCACTACCTCGCCTGATGCTTAGTGAAGATGTGGTCGACGGTGAAGCATGCTTGCCTAGAAGTAACTTATTCACTCGACCCCTAGGTTGTAGCTGTCAGGAAACAAAGACACTGGTAGGGCATTCCTCTCCTTACCTGTCCCACAAAGTATGTAAGCGGCGGCGCGCCGGCTGTACGCAAAATTAAAGTATTCGCATAACGCTTTGTGCGTACGGTGGGATTGCCGTACGTCTTGTAGTTCGATTATGGAAAGGGCTAGGCGGAATCAAATTCAATCAGTTCCAACGCACATTCTCCGAAATGTATCCGATAAAAAAGACACGTCTGACCTCATTCGGAGACTACCCTAAAAAACAGATTCATGCGCTCAACCATGGCCTCCCGAAGAGACTGGATCTGAGGTCCAGTAGCCTGTACATATGACTATATGTATCTCTCAGCAACAGCGCTGTCGTCTGCATACCCAAAGCAAAAATCATGCTGAGCAGTCGGAGGAAACATATGCGCGAGCTGGCTGACCAAAACCAAATGTATCCTCCAACATAGCACAGCATAATTTTCTTTTTGTTTACGCCTTTTTAGTTCGCTTTTTAAGCAGTCGGGTTTTTTGTTATTTTTAAATATATATATTTTTTTTAGAATTAGGTACATTTAAACATATAAGTATTTTTACATATATTTCTGTAATCACCTCTTAAAACCCTTCATTTTGATACCCCAAACGATGGGTTTGGAAAAAAAAAAATTGGGCCCCCACAATATGGCGCCCAAAAGCCGCTATTTTTCTATTTTGCAATTTAAATGTAGCCAGTGACACTCGCAGAGTTAAGACGAATCGATTGCCGTTAGAATCATCAAAATCGGCCAACGCGTTTGGTCTCTAGAACGCCATATAGGAACAAACATACATACATACCAGGCCCCTCAGAAAGTATTGCGAAAAAAAGTTTTTATATATGGGAGACTGGCCAGTTATAATGTTTTTCGAAAATATGATTATTTATAAGTAAAAATAAGTAAGTTCCAATTTCAAAATTTCCCTCCACATTTTTTGCGAGTTAATTCAAAGTATTGTGTCTCACTGAAATATGGATCTGCGCCGGGAACATTTTAGAGCTATGATTTTATACGATTTCAAGTGTCGCCTGAAACCGGATGAATCGTACGATAGACTTCAAATGGCATTCATGGATGAAGGCCCTTCCAAGGCAACCGTGTATCGTTGGTATAACGAATTCAAGCGCGGTCGACCAACTTTGGGGGATGACGAAAGAAGCGGTCGCCCTTTGACGGCTGTTACCGAAGAAAACGTGCTAGCAGTGAAAAATTTAATCCAAGACAATAGGCGAATTACATATCAGGAGATTCAACACATATTGAAGATTGGATCGGGAAGCGTTCACGAGATTCTACACAGCCATCTTCGCGTGAGGAGGATAGTATCACGCTGGGTGCCGCACAACCTCACCGATGCTCAGAAGCAGGCCCGGGTGGAATGGTGCCGTGATATGCTTAACAAATTTGAAGCAGGCTCGTCTCGGCGTGTTTACGACATCGTGACAGGTAATGAGTCCTGGATTTATCAATACGACCCAGAAACCAAGCGCCAGTCGACTGTTTGGGTGTTTCAAAATGAGCCAACGCCTACAAAAGTGAAGCGATCTAGAAGCGGGGGTAAGATTTTGATCGCTAGCTTTTTTAATTTGACTGGCCACTTGGTATCAATTCCCTTACGGGATCAAAGAAGCATTAATGCCGAATGGTATACTACCAAATGTTTGCCAGAAGTTTTCTCTGTTATAAGCAACAAGCGACCAAACACAGGGCTCCGCGGGCCACTGCTCCACCACGACAATGCACCTGCGCACACCGCACTCAAAACGAGGGACTTCCTGGACAGCACGCCAGTCAAACTCCTGGGTCACCCTCCTTACAGCCCTGATCTAGCACCGTGTGACTTCTTTTTATTCCCAAAAATAAAAAATCAGCTCAAAGGGATACAATTTTCGTCGCCGGAAGATGCGCTGGCTGCGTTCGAGCAGGCTGTAAACGAGGTGTCTGCGGCGGACTGGAAAAAGTGTTTTGAAAACTGGTTTAGGCGCATGAATCTTTGTATAGAGGCTGGTGGAAAGTACTTTGAAAAGATTTAATAAAAATATATGTACGTATAGAACAATTTTTTTTAGTTTCGCAAAACTTTCTGAGTGTCCCACGTACATACTTACATGAATACATACATATATAGACTGATAAACACATTACCCTCCTTTGACAGTCGGGTAAAAATATAATTATTTGATCCTTTGTATCTTATTTATGGGTGTAGAATGCATTCGATAAAAGAAGTATATACTTCCTATCTCACAGAGCAAGTAATTGCAGTCTAAAAACGCCAAGTTACAAACGCTTCGTATCGAATCTCTTTCTACAATCGTTAACGCCTTCTATTTGTATGGTCTGACCACGTGACTTAACGTTCAGATGTGTCATTCCCATACATTGATTCGTTTTCTACTAGCGTTATCGATTGTAGATTGTCAACTTGGCCATCAATTTCCCTGAGTGAACGATGACAGTCAAGGACACGCTTAGCAGTTTCTAGCAGTGGCCGATAAGTCATCTCGGTACTCTGTGCTGTGACCTACCCCAAGTATGAAACCGTTGGTGCAGACCTACGCATAGTAATTGAGGTCAGGTCAACGATTATTAATAACCGTTCAATATTAATAGCGAATATGTAATTTGATTATGATAATAATTTGCACCACTTTATATAAATGTGAGTTAATTTATCGATGCTCAGTGCCCTCGACAAGTTCCAAGAATTGATTTTGGGTATTTGTGCCAGTTAGTACTTCGAAACGTGAGTATTGAGTACCTATTTTATTTGCTTTGTTTTGCAATACTTCTTCTTTTTTCGAGTTTTTGTTTATCTTTCTAAATAACTTGGGTACAGTAAGTAGCTTCATTAATAGCTAATTCATTTTCTTTCATTCTTTTTCTTTCGCCAGTGACGTTCATTACGTCCACAAAGATGCTAATCTCTTCACCGCGAAAGCAAACTAGACGGCTTTCTTTAGGGACTTGAATTCCGTGGGCCAATAAAATACACTATAATGATAGGTAACCCTTATGAGAATAGACTGAAGACTGTGATACACGTAGATATATAGACAGAGCCTTAATTAATTCTAGCAACTAGTCTACATTCAAAGTTAGTCAGTATTCACCAGCCTTAATGAACGGTGACCGTGGATTCGAGATTAACCGCATAAAATTTATAGCTTTTAGGAGTAAAGGATATAACTTTGGCAAACGCACGGTTGGCGCAGTGGTTGAGCGATTGACTGCTGTGCTGCGTGTCGCGGGTTCGATTCCCGCACGGAACAAATATTTGTATGACCTACAGGTAGTTGTTCCGGCTCTGGGTGTTGTGTATGTGAGTTTATATGTTTGTAAACGCACCCACGATACAGGAAGAAATTCCTAGTGTGGGGCAACGTATTTAAAAAAAAAAAAAAAAAAAAAACTTGTCTCTAGCATGTCTCCCACTCCTGATGGCGAAGGCAGCCCGATGGCTGAACAGTCCGTCCCGACCAGTCCCGATGCGCCGGTGTCTGACGATGCTGTCGTCATATCTGGCATGTGTGCACTCATGCCTGGCTGTCGAGGACTCGACGAGTTCAATGAGAAACTATATAATATGGTAAGTAATCCTCCTAAAGTCCAACAAATTAATACCAGAAATAATATTAGCATTTAGAATTCGATCGAACTAGAATCGAAAACGATTCTAGTTCTACTGAAATAAGATTAATATTATATATTTGCGTTGCAGTAAGACTGATCGGTTACTACCTGAACTTATGAACAGGGCATGTATTCTTATTAAGCTATAAAAAAGTTTTTTTTTATATCTTGATCAAAACCGAAGTTGAGTTGAGAGTTAGAAAGAGAAGTCCGACGTGCCATTTCACGTCAGATACAACGACCACAACAACACCATACAACTGCCATAGAAAACATATTCACACAGACACGGACGGTTTTCACGGGACAGATATTTATTTGTTTCTTTAAATGGTTTTCGTTCGTTTTTCAATCAATTTTAATTCTGTGATCACTATTATACATACATACATACATAAACTCCCGCCTTTTTTCCATGGGGGTAGCCAGAAACTACAGAACGCCACCTGCTACGATCCTTACATACTTCTTTTGCTTCACTCACATTCATACATCTCATATCATATCATTCACTATTATATTATTCTATTTCAGTATTTTTATCGATAAACAATTAACAAAAAATGTTTTAATTCATACTCCCTATTGTAAAAATGCCACTAGTGGTAAAATCCACTGTTGATACTGTAAAACGAAATAGAATATTAGATGAACATAAAATAATGGTGCGGCCTCAACAGCAGCACACGGATAAACAACGCTCGTATTTATGAAATCGTAGTTATATTTTGGCTGTAGGAAAGACATTACGAGTCTGCGAACACACGGTTATGGGTGGCAGGCAAATGAATGATCCCTGCACCTAACATGGCATATTTCTCCGTTCACAACCCACGTATTGCGAGATGGTCCACTTATTAACTTCTCATTTGTCAGGAAAACCTAGTAGCTGACCAGAAACCTCGATGGAAGTGCAACCACCCGGAAATCACGCCGTTCACGGGAACGGTGCCGGAGCTGGAACGGTTTGACGCGCAGTTCTTCATGATCCACTACTGGCTCAGCCAGTCTACCGATGCCATGTCCAGGAAGCTACTCGAACAGGCCTACCAGGCGATCATTGATGCAGGTTTGCGTTTTATATAAAGTACATGCATAAACCCACGCCTTTTTCCATGGGTGTAGGCAGAATTTGCAGAACGTCACCTGCTACGATCCTTACATACTTCTTTTGCTTCACTAACGTCTTTTACATCTAGTCATACACGCACGCTGGTTATGAGCACTGCGCACCTGGCCTTTCTGAAGAACATCACCAATAAGGTCTATGTATGTCTTTCTAGGGCGTCCCATCCCGACGTTTCCTTTCACGTCTGCCTTGTAAATACCGTTAGTCGCCTTTTATTCATCTTCTCAACATGGCCAAACCATCTTAGCATACTATTTTCAATTTTAGTCACTACACTCACTACATCTTCTTTTATTCTTTATTGTACAACAACACATTCATCATCATTTCAGCCGAAAGACGCCCACTGCTGGACATAGGCCTCCCCCAGGCGTCGCCACATTGACCGATCCCGTGCGTCTCGCATCCAGCGCCTTCCCGCAACCTTAACCAGGTCATCGGTCCACCTAGTGGGAGGCCTTCCAACGTATCGTCTTCCAGTTCGCGGTCGCCACTCCAGAACTTTTCGGCCCCATCGGCCATCCGTTCTGCGAGCAATGTGCCCTGCCCACTGCCACTTAAGTTTGGCAATTCTTCGGGCTATGTCGGTAACTTTGGTTCTCCTGCGGATATCATCATTTCTGACGTGATCACGCAAGGAAATTCCGAGCATAGCCCTCTCCATTGCCCTTTGGGTGACTTTAAGCTTTCTGATAAGGCCCATTGTGAGCGACCACGTCTCGGTCCCATAGGTGATCACTGGCAACACACACTGGTCATAGACTTTTGTCTTGAGACTCTGCGGTAAATTGGACGAGAAGATACCACGCAACTTCCCGAACGCCGCCCAGCCGAGTCGGATTCGACGGTTGACCTCTTTCTCGAAGTTGGACCTACCCAACTGGACCGTTTGTCCCAGGTAAACATAATCGTCTACAACTTCAAGTGTAGAGTCTCCGATCTTGATAGGAGTGGGTGTTACATGGGCGTTCACCATGACCTTGGTTTTGTCCATGTTCATTTTAAGACCCACTCTTTCGGAAGCTCTACTAAGGTCATCGAGCATTTTACTGAGGCTCTCCATGGTCTCAGCCATGATCACTATGTCTTCGGCAAACCGAAGGTGAGTGATGTACTCGCCATTAACGTTGATGCCAAGCCCCTTCCAGTCCAGAACCTTGAAGACGTCCTCCAGCGCAGCAGTGAACAGTTTCGGAGAAATTACGTCTCCCTGTCTTACGCCGCGCTGGAGAAGGATAGGTTTCGAGGTCTGATCCTGAAGACGGACTGACATGGTGGCGTTTTTGTACAGACACTTCAACACCTCAATGTACCGGTAGTCGATCTGGCACCGTTGGAGAGACTGTAGTACAGCCCAAGTCTCGATCGAATCGAAGGCTTTCTCGTAGTCCACAAACGCTAAACAGAGAGGCAAGTTATACTCTTCGGTCTTCTGTATAACCTGCCGCAGCGTATGTATGTGGTTGTGACTGTTCCTAAACGACCCTAGGCTGATAAAAATTTCGTTTTTCCTAAAATGTCCTAGATTTAGTGTTAATGTCGGCCCCTTTTTTATAAAAGAGGGAACAACGCCCCGCCATCCGCGTTGCTCAATGAACTTCGTACCATCGACTGGGTAATTCTCTTCCGACATAAGTGAATTCCAAATTATGTTTTTGTTTTGTCTTGGAATTCACAGTTATAAAATTATAACTTGGAAGTGGTTTAGAAGGATAAAATATAACTAAAGGGATATAAACTAAATTGTTACTATTAACTAAAGCTTGTGTGAGAAACTCTTTACACTAATGTATAGAGTATTTATTAAAGACCGAATAATGGTCGCGGATAATGAATTTACATTCATGAATTTCTACAAATACAAATAACTAAATTAGCAGAGAGTTTAACTCAGGAAGTAACTGGAGTTGATAATATCAACTCGCCTACAGACAGCCCCAAAAGCGCCCAGCCCGCCATCATTTCATAGTGTAATCGCTGGTAAGAAGAAATGATGAAAACAAACTTCCAGCACACATTTCTGTCTGATAGCCTTAAGGGCTAAATAAGTAAAACAATAGTGAAGTATGAAGTTAATTAGACAAAGGGATTGCAAAGTGCATTATTTACCTAACGAAAGGAAGTTGGTAGGATCGCTACGCTTGCATTCATAAATACGTTTAATTGAATTACGTTAATTAGTTAATTGTCAATAGTCTAGATTCCCACCCAAGTGACGTGCGATTGCCTTTCAAAAGCACACCCGTCGTATAACGTGTACTGTAGGGCCTCGAATGCGCGTCCTAGGAAGGATTTGCGGCGGTTCATACAGTACATGTTTCCCTAAACTTAAACATGTCTTACACAATCCTAAGACAAGGACGGTTTTGTGCCTAAGTGTCCTGCCATTGAGCGAGACATGCTTCCAGAATTACTGGACGCGCACTATTATAAATAGTTCACCCTCGACCTAACACCCTTTACCAAAACAATGCAAAACTAGCAAGCGTACCGAAGACTCAGTCTGAAACAGGTTCACTACAATTGCCTTGTTATACGTTGAAATGGAATAATTCGTCATTTCACACTTTTTTAAACTTCCCAATTTCGAGGATGCTCCAGTGTAAATAACAACCGTGCGACGTCAACAGCGGAGTCTCACACTGGGCTCCCATCGTGTCTCGGCAAATATTATTTTTTTATTCAGATATTGGCCCGAAAGCCTGGTGCGATTTAACGAGACACGACACTAACATTCATTAGGTTGATCATATCCCAGTTTGTGATGTTCAGCGATGACTACCCCCTTTAGTTTATAAGTGTACATACAACATGGCAATGCAATGAGACCGTAATCAGACCTTCTATAGGAAGCAGTATTTAACAACTAACATTTGGTTGTCCTACGTGCTCAATCAAGAGCGGCCATATTTAGCCTATTTTATACAGAAATGAGTTTTAGCGGTTCCGCCTTCCATGTATGTAGTGTCAGTTAAAAGTCAATAATAGTCCATAATCAAGTAAGTCATTGCGTAGTGTATAAATTATGAAATTAGGGCATGTAACGTGTGACGAAAGGCTTCGCCGTTTCCCTAAACCAAATATTAGCCACAAATATCTGCCAAAGGGTGGGTTTAGGAAGTAAATACAAAGGTTCGCCACGCTAGAATAAATAGTACATTAGTTAATGATCCCTACCTATGTAATACAAAGATTAAACTTACCCCATTCATACTGGCACTCACTCACACCATATTAACGCGAATAGACTAAATTATAACTAACTTAATAATTAAACTCGTCAACCCGATACGTTACAACGACGCGACTTTTCCTATTCTGTTCCGAGCCTAATCTTCGACCTCCAAAATCAATCCGTCCGCTCTGCCTGCCTAAAGCTAAGTGTCCACTCTCTCCAACCTTTTTCTTGTTCGCCTACAACCACGCTCCCTGCAGTCCCGCTACGAGCCCCTTTTGCCCTCAATCCCTCGCCTAAGTGTTTTCAGCTTGCTGGTCGCTCTGTCGTCGTCTACCTACTTTAATTGTTACCACATGTTGATTTCTAAGTTTTTGTAGAGAATCTCGGTTCTTGAGTCCCTTTATCTATATTTCCAGCCGAATTGTATTTGTTAAAGGTCCAATATCGCTTCACTATTTTAAAATGAATAGATTGTTCGTAATTTATTGGGGTTTCTGTCAGAGCGTGCTTATACCCGAGTGTTTGTGCCTAAATTTGGTCGGCACATGTGGCAACAATGCGCAGTTTTAAATATAAAAATATAGAGATAAATGGCGTGTAGTCACATTCCCCCCTCTGAAAATCAGACGCGTGACGTAGTACAGCGGATGAGCTTTCACAATAGGATGATCTCTGTTGTCTGATAAAACATTCATAGATTATAACCTCGTACTCTAATGCCCTATTCGGTTTGTTAAAATTATTCCAGTTGGATCATTAATCCAATAAGATTCAATATCTGCTATTATTTTGTAGTATTACGCAGTAACACCTACATTCGAGTCACAATTGCTGTACCTATTTCGAAAGGTACGAATTTTCTTGTCATATTCAAGTAACAAAGTGCGTATAACTGTGCTTGTTTATATTTTTATTTCACCTATCACAGTCTCGTATTACCTTCTAACGGTAGATACGTAATTGCTGTATCTGAATTAGTCTTTTATAATGACGCATATCCATTCCATTATCAAGTAACAAATTTCAATAGACCTGTAGGTATGCTTTTTGCTAAGCTTTACATACCAGAGTCTTCTTAGCTTTAAGTCATTACGATACACATTTTAATTTATATTTCGCTGAAATATTTTTAATCTTGTTAGAAAAGATCTCAAAAGACCTGTGCATGCTTATTATTTAATTTTACATACCAGGTTATCTCCGATTTAGTACTACCTACGGTACTCTCTCGTTCTATACTCAGCCTATCGCAGTTGCGCTGGACGGCGCTCTGCACTGGACAGCGGTCGCACCTTAATGCCGTGTCAGCTGCCGAATTCGTTTTCAGGAATAGCTGGAATAGTTCGCACATGTGCTTATTAGAATTTTATACCAATAAGATGAAACAGCCCCCCTCTGACCTTAAGAGGATTGGCAGTTCTGAAATTAAACAAGTATTAGACGATTAGGTACATCAACCTTTACAAATTAAACAAGGTTGTTAGAATTCTAACACGAGTTTGAGAGTTATATCAGACTGATTTAAGAGATCAGAGACTTCTAATAATCCAATAAAGGTTTGAAAGTCATATGTAAACTGTAGCCACATTAGATTTTCCACACTAAATATAAATCTTATAGATTTATTCATAAGTTTATCTTATTAGCGAGGTCACGCATTGGAAGGTCAGAATCATTGCTCCCCTCAGAGTGTAACATTAAGGACAACTTGCTATAGTTCCAACCTTCGGTTATAATTTCATGGGTCATAATTAGGAAACAATTGTTTTCCTATTGTTTCACACCTGACTCAGGTGTCGCGTCCTTTGAGGCATCGCGTTTAAAAAGGGAACTTAACTTAGGGACTGAAGCCATGCTACAGCTTCTACCGGATTCTGCTGATGTCAATCACCTGGATGACGCTCTGGCCAAGAACACGCCGTTGGTCTAGACATAGAGTAGTAGTAGCTATGTGATGACTTGGTATCCTGGAATTTGAAATAAAGCCACACAAGTATCTATTCTCTTATAACGTGAACACTTTGTCGAGTCACCAGTATTTAGTGAAGCTTTCTATAATTATAATTATGTTAACGTACCTTCTTGCTAATTTTATGGTCACCTTTTGTTTTCCTAGAATGCCTCTTTTTTTAATTTTGGGTGGCTATTGTTTAGTAACCGTTAATAGAATGCATTTCGGATATATAATATTAGGTACAGGTAGCCTGGCAAATAGAATAAAATGAGACACAATGGAAAAGTAATTTATTATTTTCGTTTTGCTACGTGTCTACTTTATTATTCGAATTAAGTACATTTTTTTTTTTTTTTAATTAAGTACCTACATAAAACGTATAATAATTTTTCTGTATTCATAAAATCTGTAATTTTAGTCTGTTTTGCGAAGTGAACACGTCTGGATTTTAATTAGTGTATCGTCATAATTTTTCTGGATGTGAAAGTCTTCAATAAAAGAACAATCTTCCGTAATACAATAACTTGAGCTTAGACCATCAATCGAAGTCTGCACTATACATTGTTCTTCAGTCTTTTCCTGTTCGTCACAAATTGCAATAGAGTTATCTAAATTCATCAAATCATCAATAATCTCCTCTGCTTCAATAGTACATAAAAAAAACCGACCGAATAGTTATGAGAAAACAGTCTTTGATTATATTGCTTGCACGTGTTTTTTTTTTTTGTTTCTGAGAATTACAAAAACCTTTAAACCCGACACATTTTGTTTACTTTTGCGATCTTAACAGCCAGCCAGTGACCATTATACTGTTCCAGATGTGGATACTGTAACCTAAAACACAAATTCTATTAAAATTGTACAATACTGCTGTCAGTAACGAAATCGTAAGGCAAAGCAATTAATTCGAAGTGAGATTGTAACGAAAGTAACGAGTAACGATACGTTTGTAACGAGTACTATGTTATGAAGTAATGAATACATACGGGTATATAATATACTAACAACTAAGGATATGTACTCAGGTTTCTACGTACACTCAAATACCCAAGTCCTATCTGTGACTGTATTCGTAATAACTGCCAGTCCCTTATTTTGTAATAAAAACGCAAATTAAACTTAAGAATATTGTGCAAGATTGCTTTCAATAAAAACTTGAGAAATCGTGTGGTGTGCGAGGCTAACTAACACAGTCAGACCCTTGTTTTTGTAATTTAAAACCCGGCAAAAAAAACAAAGGAGTCATTTGGCTAGGGTCGACGAAAAAAAAACGGACGCATCTGTGAGCGAGATTTTGTTTGTTTCCAAACTGATCACATAATTATAGATTCCGGGTACAATATATATACGTACTATGTATGATTTGCACAACCTGACAGATACAAAACTCACATTTGATGAGATTCTAATTTCTCATCAACCAGTTTATCAGACGGGAATCGAACCCATATCAATGACAATAGAATTCATGTATATCCTTAAGTAAATAAATCATACGGGTCTTGAACCCGCTAAATGTAGTTGTCGATTTCAACCAACATAACTAGCTAGTTATCTGTTAATAGTCGTTGTAATTATTATTGCCTATCAATTCTTTAAAAGCCTAAGTTTCGTTGCGTTATTTTATGGGAGTCCCACCCACCGTAACACAAGCACCAAAATTTTATCAATCATTATTATGTATTCATGTGGGAATCTAACCCACATAATATAATGAAACCAATCGTTTACTAGTATGTCAGGCGGGAATTGAACCCTAACTTCCATGACAATACAGACCACGTTGACTCTCAATCAACCAATACACCCAGGACTTGAAGCCGTTAAATGTAACTGACAAATTCATCTAACATAATGAGATCTTTATCGATCGCCGTTGTAACCTTTATCGTTAACAATTCTATATAACCCTAACAATTTGTGTTATTTGTGTCGTAAAACATTCGATTGTATTATCTAAAATAGTCCGTAGTAACTCTTTTGTGTCTTTCAAATAATAGAAGCTTAACTTATTACTTAGTTGTGTTAATAACCCATAGTTGTTCTTTCTCGTTGCACTGACTTTAGTCAGTACATTTAATGACGAGAATCCTGGTCACGGCACCACATGTGACTGTTCCTAAACGACCCTAGGCTGATAAAAATTTCGTTTTTCCTAAAATGTCCTAGATTTAGTGTTAATGTCGGCCCCTTTTTTATAAAAGAGGGAACAACGCCCCGCCATCCGCGTTGCTCAATGAACTTCGTACCATCGACTGGGTAATTCTCTTCCGACATAAGTGAATTCCAAATTATGTTTTTGTTTTGTCTTGGAATTCACAGTTATAAAATTATAACTTGGAAGTGGTTTAGAAGGATAAAATATAACTAAAGGGATATAAACTAAATTGTTACTATTAACTAAAGCTTGTGTGAGAAACTCTTTACACTAATGTATAGAGTATTTATTAAAGACCGAATAATGGTCGCGGATAATGAATTTACATTCATGAATTTCTACAAATACAAATAACTAAATTAGCAGAGAGTTTAACTCAGGAAGTAACTGGAGTTGATAATATCAACTCGCCTACAGACAGCCCCAAAAGCGCCCAGCCCGCCATCATTTCATAGTGTAATCGCTGGTAAGAAGAAATGATGAAAACAAACTTCCAGCACACATTTCTGTCTGATAGCCTTAAGGGCTAAATAAGTAAAACAATAGTGAAGTATGAAGTTAATTAGACAAAGGGATTGCAAAGTGCATTATTTACCTAACGAAAGGAAGTTGGTAGGATCGCTACGCTTGCATTCATAAATACGTTTAATTGAATTACGTTAATTAGTTAATTGTCAATAGTCTAGATTCCCACCCAAGTGACGTGCGATTGCCTTTCAAAAGCACACCCGTCGTATAACGTGTACTGTAGGGCCTCGAATGCGCGTCCTAGGAAGGATTTGCGGCGGTTCATACAGTACATGTTTCCCTAAACTTAAACATGTCTTACACAATCCTAAGACAAGGACGGTTTTGTGCCTAAGTGTCCTGCCATTGAGCGAGACATGCTTCCAGAATTACTGGACGCGCACTATTATAAATAGTTCACCCTCGACCTAACACCCTTTACCAAAACAATGCAAAACTAGCAAGCGTACCGAAGACTCAGTCTGAAACAGGTTCACTACAATTGCCTTGTTATACGTTGAAATGGAATAATTCGTCATTTCACACTTTTTTAAACTTCCCAATTTCGAGGATGCTCCAGTGTAAATAACAACCGTGCGACGTCAACAGCGGAGTCTCACACTGGGCTCCCATCGTGTCTCGGCAAATATTATTTTTTTATTCAGATATTGGCCCGAAAGCCTGGTGCGATTTAACGAGACACGACACTAACATTCATTAGGTTGATCATATCCCAGTTTGTGATGTTCAGCGATGACTACCCCCTTTAGTTTATAAGTGTACATACAACATGGCAATGCAATGAGACCGTAATCAGACCTTCTATAGGAAGCAGTATTTAACAACTAACATTTGGTTGTCCTACGTGCTCAATCAAGAGCGGCCATATTTAGCCTATTTTATACAGAAATGAGTTTTAGCGGTTCCGCCTTCCATGTATGTAGTGTCAGTTAAAAGTCAATAATAGTCCATAATCAAGTAAGTCATTGCGTAGTGTATAAATTATGAAATTAGGGCATGTAACGTGTGACGAAAGGCTTCGCCGTTTCCCTAAACCAAATATTAGCCACAAATATCTGCCAAAGGGTGGGTTTAGGAAGTAAATACAAAGGTTCGCCACGCTAGAATAAATAGTACATTAGTTAATGATCCCTACCTATGTAATACAAAGATTAAACTTACCCCATTCATACTGGCACTCACTCACACCATATTAACGCGAATAGACTAAATTATAACTAACTTAATAATTAAACTCGTCAACCCGATACGTTACAACGACGCGACTTTTCCTATTCTGTTCCGAGCCTAATCTTCGACCTCCAAAATCAATCCGTCCGCTCTGCCTGCCTAAAGCTAAGTGTCCACTCTCTCCAACCTTTTTCTTGTTCGCCTACAACCACGCTCCCTGCAGTCCCGCTACGAGCCCCTTTTGCCCTCAATCCCTCGCCTAAGTGTTTTCAGCTTGCTGGTCGCTCTGTCGTCGTCTACCTACTTTAATTGTTACCACATGTTGATTTCTAAGTTTTTGTAGAGAATCTCGGTTCTTGAGTCCCTTTATCTATATTTCCAGCCGAATTGTATTTGTTAAAGGTCCAATATCGCTTCACTATTTTAAAATGAATAGATTGTTCGTAATTTATTGGGGTTTCTGTCAGAGCGTGCTTATACCCGAGTGTTTGTGCCTAAATTTGGTCGGCACATGTGGCAACAATGCGCAGTTTTAAATATTAAAATATAGAGATAAATGGCGTGTAGTCACATGGTCTACGGTGCTAAAGCCTTTTCGGAATCCGGCTTGTTCGGGAGGCTGCAACAACACATTACATTTAAATAAATTGATAACAAAATGCATGTACAAAGGCGAGCTTAATTCCAAATGGAATTTACTTCCAGCAAACCTTTAAGGGATAGAGATCATCTTCTTTTGTACCACAACGTTCTCTTAATACATATATATTTTTTTATTTATTTATGATGGGTTTGTTCTTGACTCTAGTCTAGGTCAGAGGCGACAGAGACAAAGTCGACGATGGAGTGAGCTTACCCAGAAGAAGCCTGTTCACTCTAACTTTGAAGGGATCGGGTTGTATGCGTTCGGAAACACAGACGCAGGCAGTGAGTTCCTCTTTTCGTTTCTCTTTTGCTGTGCGCATTATGAAGGATGTTTGGAAGCGCTTGGTGCGAATTGGTGGAATGGCAACTAGGTGAGGATGGTAACTTGCAGTGCGTCTAGATGTCCGATGGTAGAAGGGGGCCGGTGGGATGAGGTCGTGGAGATCATGAGCACACTCGCCGAAGCATAGTCTGTAGAAGACCGACAAGCAGGCAACCTTACGGCGATGAGCCAAGCTGTTAAGTTTAGCATCCACCAGTTTGACGTCGCCAATTAGTTTCTTAGCTCTGCGTTCCACCATGTCAAGCGGGGCAAGCTGATATTTAGCTGGTCCATCCCAGAGGTGGCTGCAATACTCCATGCAAGATCGCACTTGCCCCTTGTAAAGAGATAAAAGCTGTCCAGGCGGAAAGTATCGCTTCACTCTGTTTAGGATGCCAAGTTTTTTTGCCACAATTTGGGCTTTTTACTCAATGGAGGCGCCGAAATTGAGACTGGATGTCAACTCCATGCCGAGGAGCTCGAGCCGATCAGTCACAGGAACAGATGCACCCCTAAAAGTAGGCGTTTGGATGAAATGAATCCTCTTTGCGGTAAAAAGACATACCCGTGTTTTGGTGGTGTTAAAAGAGACCAGATTATCATCACCCCACTGCGAGACAAGGCTTAAGGTCAAATCTGTCCGCTCCACCATAATCTCTCTCAAGGAACAAACTTCATCCCCAACGGTTTTGACAAGTATCTCTCTGAAACAGTACTATCATCTGCGTACCCAACAATACCAGGCAGAAGTAAGTCATTGATGTGCAGCAGGAAAAAGTTGCAGAGAGATCAGACACCTGAAGAATTCAGGCATTAATAGCCATAAGGTCAGAAGAGCAGCCGTCAACGAGTACTTGGATCGACCGTTCTTCTAGGAAGGAAGTCTGATATCCAGCTACAAAAACCAGTTGGGATGCCATAAGCAGGAAGCTTGCTGAGTAGAATAGCGTACCAGACCCTGTTATAGGCCTTCGAGATATCAAGCGATACAGTAAATGCTTCGCCGTGTTTTTCGATGGCTTCGCCCTAGCAGTGCGTGACAAACACAAGAAGACGGTCACTGAGGAGGTCATTGTCTTCAAGGTACGTCAGCAACTCACTGCTCAATACACTTTCCATAACCTTGCACAGAATGGAGGTAATAGCTATCGGACGGTAGTGGACAGAGTCTGCACTGTCACCCTTTTTGGGCTTTGATTGTACATTCGCATGCTTCCAGGATGTCGACACCGTTCTTTTTAAAAGAGAGAGGTGGAACAAGCAAGTCAACACAGGAGACAGCGGAACTCCAGAGACATCGACTGGCTGGTAACAACCGCACCGCATGTATAGCACCATTTACTTTATGCCCGACATTGACTCTCCTTTCCACCCCCTCTTTAATCTTTTCATCCCTTGTGAACATACTTCCCAAATATACAAACTCGTTCACTTGCTCCACACCCTTATCATTTATTTTCACTCCACACTCAAATACACCGTCTTCTCTTTCAAAAGTAATGACCTTAGTCTTGTTCACATCCATTTTAACTAAATAGCTTCATTCATCACAGTTATAATGTCTTGCAATTGTTCTGCTGACGAAGACATTCGACAGGCAACTCATTCATCCTCAAAGCACACTCACGCTCTTTCAAACCTATCAGACAACTATCCATGTACAAGTTGAACAGCCACGGTGACACTACACAGCCCTGTCTAACACCCCTTGAGATGGAGAACCAGTCCGTATACGCCTCATTAATCTTAACACAAAAACTAGAATCCCTATATAGAGATTTCAGTGCCCGAACCAAGCGCCAGTACACACCGTACCCAGATAGCGATAGCAAACCAACTATTTGAAAAAGTCTTTCACCATTTGAAAGATATTATTCCAGATGGACATAAGCTATATATTAAATTTATATAACCCGAATAACGCCGGAGCACAGAATAAATAATAGTACAAGTGCAGGGCCGGTCGCAAGTTTATTTTGTCAATTTATGTACACACAAAACATTTAACAGAGACATTAAAGAATCCAGATAGAAGAGCATAAAGGCACTGCTTATTTCAATAGAAATCTCTTCCAGCAGACTTGTGACAGGAAAGTTGGATGATAGATGAAGACACAGTATATAGAAAGAAATAAGGATACTTAAAATAAACTAACAATTATATAACTTAACAAATTATATACGAATAAGGCGCCACTTGAGATCCTTGCGGAATTGGGAAACATGCTCGTATTTCCTCAGGCCAAAAACCAAACGGATGCACAGGTTTTGCAAGCTCTCAAGCTTATTTAAGAGCTCCTCCGTGGCATTCAGATAGCAGGTATCAGCGTAATTGAAGTTCGGCTGAGTTAGAGTTTGAGCTAGATAGAATTTAGTTTTAAAGGGAGGCTTTAAAGAGATTTTAACGAGTGAAAGGAAAAGGAACCTTACGACTTATCTTATTTACTTGAACACGCCAAGAGAGATTACTATCAATTAAGAAACTAAGGTTCTTAAATGCAGTTTCGGTGTAAGCGATGGTCGAGCCGTCAAGGGATAAAAGCATCAAGGTGGATATGTCAAGCGCAGTGCGATAGTATAGACTGAATATGATCATAGCCTGGGAATTGAATGGGTTGATCAGTAATCCGTAGGACTTGGCCCAAACACTTATACTCTCCTCGTCACGATCCATGGCTTTAATTGCTAAGTCCACATCCGCAAAAAAGAAGTATCGGTAAAGCTGCAAATCATCTGCGTAAAAATGGAAGTTGGAGGTGATAACCTTCGTAACAGTATTTATGAAGATAGAGAAAAAAGAGGAGAGTGAACGCCACCCTGGGACACACCAGCAGTGAGATCACACAAATCAAAGAACATCTTTTTATTTATTTTGGGAAGTGGTATTAATTGTGCCTGTTTCCAGGCTGAAGAAAATGTGCCAGAGAATAAAGAATAGTTAATATTATGAGTGATAATGGGTAGGAGTTGCGGCAGAATAGATATAATCATTCTCAAACACAGACTATCATGGCCAACAGCAGAGGAGGAAATAGCAAGAAGAGATTTTTTAACATCGTCATCAGAGACAGAATTTAAATTAAACAGTTGGCAATTCGGTAACGGCAGGTCGGAGAGTTCAATCAAAGTGGAAATGTAGACACCTAATGTCCAGAGAGACAGGTGAAAGAGAAAAGTGCCTATTAAGAGGCGGCAAGTCGACATCTGTGCAGGTATTAGTGGAGGAATTGTCGATACCGACAGACCTTAGAAATCTCAAGACGTCAGAATACTTGCGATCGACTAGAGATGCGTGGAAATAGAGTCTCTTAGCATCTCGACACATACGCAGCGCTTGCGAAGACCTGTCTACGCTTGTACCTGTCTTCGCCTCAAAGGATATTGTTACTTACCTGTAACAACTGCCTCGTTGGTTTCCTAATGTCCAAGCACTAAGTACTAGTGCTGAGCATGACTTAGTGCTTGTCTTAGTGATTTAGAGATGACTTAGTGACTTAATAAGAGTTTGTTGCCTGTTTAATCCTTTGTGTTCTGATCCGTAATGATCCTATTACGAATATTCGTTCACTGATAGAAAACTACATTTTAACTAGCCAGGAGAGTTTTTGTAGTTAGTTTTTATTCTAGAAAAACGCACAGTTCTTGTCCGAGCACGAACGCACAGAGGCTCGGCAGCAAATCCACGGGAAAATGATAGCAATTTATATTTATGATTAAAGAATGATTAAAAGTTCAAAGTGTAATTTGAAGTGTATGTTTTCAGGAGTTTGTCCAAGCGAGCTTTCCGGTAAACGCGTTGGGGTTTTTATCGCCACTGGCTTGTCCGAGATGCAAAGATTGATGTTTAAGTTCTCTGCAAACGGTTCTGGATTGCTGGGGTTAGTAAAAATAAGCAATATCAAAGACTAAATACAAACTTTTTGCACTAGCCTTTTTATTAAACTTACGAAAAACTTAAACTCAAAGTAAGAACTGGCCGTTTCATTCAAAAAGTAAAATACGACGCCATCAAATATATATTTTATATATACTTAATTTTTGGTGTCTTCTTTTGTTTTTTTGTTTATAACGGCCATATACTAATATATATAGAATGGGAAATGCATATATTATTTCGATGTATTAGCATTTATAACGGCCAGTAACAAGAACAGTGATGTTACCTATTTAAAAAGCCTTGATGTTTTCTATAGATTTACTACAATAATTTCTTGATTATCTTTTTGTGTCCTAATTCTCAATATATTATGTTTAACATTTGCTATTGCATGTTTAGCGGTAATACCAAGTGTTGCTACCTAACTTTGTGCTGAGATAAAGGACTTTTTGCCACAATATTTTTAAGCTATTGCATAGCTTCTATCGCGGGGGCCTTGAGCGTGGAGACCGAATCCAGAAATTCCGTAACGAAAAAAAAACCTAACACCCCCCGCTCCGACCGGCACAGCGAGCCATCTATCGATGAATAGCAGAACTTTTAATAACTTTTTGAAATATCACGCTTGTCTCTTTAGTTCAGCAACTCGCCTCTAGGTGGCATTGGTTGTTCCGTTATCAGAGCGGTTGACAACTTTTCTTTCGAAAATATTGAATTTGAAAATGAATAATGATCCACAAGAATCCACAACAAAATATGGGACCACCATTGACGCGGTATTTTCCAGATATTTAGAAGATATCAAGTCTCAATCTTATGTTTCTTATTTCAATTACCATAAACCTATAGTTTCAATGATAAATATTCCTGAATAACCTACATGTATTGTAAGATAATAAAAATATTTTGAACAATATTAACTTCTCATTTATTTAATAAAAGAAAAAAAAAATTCTTATCGGTCACTACGCTCAAAAAGTGTAACTTGAATTAATATCAAAGAAAAAAAAAACAAAGGAAAAAATACTGCATAAATAAAATAAATAATTATAATTATATAAGTTGATAAAAAATGCTATGCAATAGCTTTACCGCGGCAGTCCCCGAGTGCCACACGTCAATTTTTTTTTTCTTTCTAAAATTAATAGTGGACGGAGTTAATAGTGGTGGTCCAATTTACGAATCTTGACATTATACTAAATTGTAAGGAAAAATGTCTGATTTGAGAGAGAGTAATAGCTGCCAAAACAAGCTCGTCGTTTGCCATGTTTGCCAATCTGGAATATACTAGCATGTTCGCCAAGCCTGTGGATGTCGTGTTTTTGTTGGGTGATTGTGGTCAATGTTTGTGGCACGTGTTTGGCGTTCGCCACCGTTAGTGGCAAACAACAAGTGTGTGGAGGTGGCATTATAAATTCACAAACACCCAGAGCCGAAACAATTATCTGTAGGTCATACAAATATTTGCGCAGCAGTCAATCACTCAACCACTGCGCCAACCGTGCGCCCTATAACCTAACAATTATAATGTAAAACTTTGTTACCTAACATACAGGTTTTGTAAAAAACTTAGTATAAGCACCAGTCTTCCACAAATTAATTATACAATTGTGTATGTACTCTTTAATTTATACTCTGTAAATTTGTGGTAAGAAATAAATAAATTATATTTATTATGTGTGTCACCTCAAAACTTTTTACTAGATGACCGATTTTGATGATTTTTCTTTATTTGAGAGCTAGTACTTCTCATGTGGTTTTATTTAAATTTGGAGATGATCTGATGAATAACTTCAGACATATATCAAAAATGTCTTTAATACACAACGGCAAATCTCTCGGGATTGCTGCAATCGCATGGCTGCTTATTATTTTCAAAACATAACATCACGCCGGGACGCTCTAAAGGGGTACGCAGATGTGTATAGTACACTCTCATTTCACCGGTTATGTTCAAATTTTATGTTATTCGGGTAATATTCTGGCATAACTTTGTGCATTATATGTACCTTACTATAGAGAAGTGGTGTCTGATCCCATACAAAGAAACCGTGCTGCCGTTCTATACTGATTATTCTGATTATATTTTGTACATCGATCGCGTTTGGTTCCGTTCAGTTCCACGGATATTGACGGTAATCTATCTTTCGCCGTGGAACGGAACCGAACGCGATCAATTTACAAAAAGTAATCGGTATATTCAGATGAAAAACGCTGGTACGGTTTCTTTGTATGGGATGAGGCATCTGTATGCTAGTATTATATTATCTGTGCTATAGAACTTGTTTATTATGGAACCACAACTAAAAAGCGAAAAGTCAAATCCTTTTTACAAAAAAATTCAATCTACTTTAAAAAAAACCACTATAAAGTGAAAAATTATTCCATAAATCATAAAACCCGACTGCTTAAAATGCGAACTAAAAAGACGTAAGAAGAAAAAAATCATGCTGTGCAGTCGGAGTATACATATTCGCGAGCTGGCTGACCAAAACCAGAACCGACGGTTTGGAAAAAAAAATGTTGCCCCCACAATATGGCACCCAAAATTTTAATAAATTTATTATTTTTTATTAATTTATTTTTATTGGCTTTTTTTATTTTTGAAATTTTAATGTAGCCAGTGACATTCGCATGGTTAAGACGAATCGGTTGACGTAGGAATCATCAAAATCGGCTAACGCGTTTGGTCTCTGGAACGCCACATAGGAACAAACATAAATACATAGACCGATAAACACATTACCCTCCTTCGGCAGTCGGGTAAAAATTACTTGCATTTCGGCAGTTGGTGTCAAAAAACAAAGAAACAAAAACAGGAACACCAAATTATCAAAATCGGTTCAGTAAAAAGTTTTTACACATAAAACAAATACAGTCGAATTGAGAACCTCCTCTTTTTAGGGTTCCGTACCCAAAGGGTAAAAACGGGACCCTATTACTGAGACTCCGCGGTCCGTCTGTCTGTCTGTCTGTCTGTCACCAGGCTGTATCTCATGAACCGTGACAGCTAGACAGTTGAAATTTTCACAGATGATGTATTCCTGTTGCCGCTATAACAACAAATACTAAAAACAGAATAAAATAAATATTTAAGTGGGACTCCCATACAACAAACGATAATGGTACGGAACCCTTCGTGCGCGAGTCCGACTCGCGCTTGGCCGGTTTTTTTGATTTATTCTTCGTTCGGCCCACTGATTTTCGGCCCAAATGCCAAAATCCTGGTTCGTCCCAAACAATATGCTTCGTTCGTCCCAAAATATAATTTTAATTATTTTATGCCTGTTTCGTCCTATTTTATATTCCTTCTACGTCCCATATCTTTTTTGTATGTACCAAACTTACTTGTTTGTACAATCAGCTATTAAAAAGGGTTACGTATTTTGAAATATTTAACACCAATAAACTATTTAAAACCACCGCTCCTCTCTGTCTTCTCCGCGATGGAAAATGTACTCGTATTATTATAATAACACTTTATAGCCGGTCTTATTGAGCAAGTTATACGTATAGGTACAGCTGAAGTCACCGGAATCTGTTTAAAAGAGCGGGTAAAAAAGGTCCACCCCTTTTATATATTGCGTCCTTTGTTTGTTTTGACTCATTTGGCCAATAGCATTACTTTCCGTTATCAGCGAAACAGGCTTCACGCTAGCTCCTGTGATGCAAAGTGGTGCATTCAATATTAGTACTCATTCGTCACCAGTTTAAAGTGTGTATAAAGAATGATTGAGAATTGATCGAGTTTGTCAAAGCTAAGGATAAATATTTGGGCGTCAGGACTCATCGCTGCACTTCAGTACGCATATAACTTCTGTGTTGTTGGAAAATAAACTAAACATGCTATTATTTGCTGATGACACATCTTTATTTTATTTTATAATTAGACTTAACAGTGAGGTTGACGGCGTAAATAACTCCCTACGGCAGGTTCAAGATTGGTTCACTGCCAATCATTTAGTTTTAAATGGTAAATAAAACAAAGTGCGTAAAGTTTGCATTTCCGAATGTCAAAAGTACTGATTGTGACATTATATTAAACAAGGAGAAGCTAGAATTCGTCGATAAAACGGGTTTTCCTGAGGAGTCTAGGGTGATCCCCTAGACTTAAAGCTACAATGGGATCCTCATTTAATATCATTTGCAGGGCGGCTAAGTTCGGCAGCTCATGCTGTTAGAATAAATCGTCAATTTACTGATGTAGATACCGAAGGCTGGTCTTTTTTAGTTACTTTCATAGTATAATGTCTTACGGTATCTTACTATGGGGAAGGGTGCAGACATTGAGTAAATTTTTATTCTGCAAAAACGAGCTATCGGAGTGATATACAATTTTCGCCGGCGCGATTCTCTAAAGGAACTGTTTGAGGACATAAACATCATGACGGTACCTTGTCAATATATTTATGAAACTTATTATTTATGTACGTGAGAAAAAAATCACATTCATATTTTTAGTACCTAAAATCGCGACCTCTGTGTCTTTTCTGGCTACTTGGAAAAAACTCAAAACTGGTGATAGATAACAAACTTCTAATATACAAGACCATACTGAAGCCAATCTGGACATATGGCCTCCAACTTTGGATATCAGCCAGCGCCTCCAACATAATGAAAGTGCAACGGGCACAAAATAATATACTAAAACAAATATCCAACGCCACCATGGTTTATCAAAACAACAGAAATTCATGAAATCCTCAATATTCCCATAGGAATATTGAGGATTTCATGAATTTCTGAACGCCATGTGCATTTATCTCCTCATTGACTATGGTATGGATGATAAATGCACATGGCGTCCAGTACAAATCCCGACTGCTCAATCATCCGAACATGCTCGCAGGACAACTTACAATCCCAGAAAGCATCCGCCGATTAAAAAAGCGGCGGAATATTTTCGACCTTTAAAACAGTGAGCCAGAAGAGTGACTTTGTAAAGATGGGGCAGACTCCACTGAGAGTAGAGCCTAACACGCCATCCGAACCATTTCATCTGCTCATAGTGAAAGACTGATCGCAAGATAAAACAAACAAACAAAAAAATACTTTTTAGTAAAAACGGCGACAGACATAATTACGTTAGTAGAAATAGGAAACAATTAATTCAACCAGGTTTCAGACTGGCTAAAGTAGCCTCTTCTTTCATGGGGTACTGTATAAAATGCTACAATAAAATTCCTCCCCCCATTCTATAACTGAATGAGACGAAATTTAAAACTTGTATAAAACGCACAGTATGCAGGCAGGCATATTATAAGTTGGGCGCTTTCATCGCAGATAAAAATGCTTGGCTCAATCATAGCCCTGCTACACAACCACTAGGGCGCAAAAACAAGTGATGTGTAGAACATTATTGTTTTGAAGTATTGTTGGACCTGCTGAAGACTGTATGCATATATTTTTATTGTATAAACTCAATTTCGTTTAGTGATAACTGCACAGCATATGTGTGAGTACTATGTACCAACTGTAAATCTAAGATTTACTGTACATATGTGTCGTTCGTTGACTTGTGTGTGCCCTGGCAGTTGAGATTGTGTCATGCTCTCTCAACTGTCTCTCTGATTGTGGCACAATTGTTGGATTATTCAATACCCTTCATGATGGGTGAGCTGAGTGGTGCCAATTCATGCGTCATGATTGTAAACGGGCGCCATCAGTTGGGATTGGCTTACTCGCCAACTCAACTTAGCTGCCTCGGCTAGTTTTTAATTACCTATTTTTTGTATTTTTTGCGTGTGCGTGATGCTTTTACGCGCACGACTTTTTACATCGTTCTCACACATGTATTTTTCAACAAGAATGATGTAACCAAATAATAAACTGATGAAAAAGAGAGTCCGTGGAGTTTCTTGCACATTCTTCTCCATAGAGATAGACGCTTGCTAATATGCAACTAGATTCATATTTTTCTTTGACTGTTCTTAAGTAAGATTATAAGTCGAAAAAAAATATGTATTTTTTTTTATTTTACGCTTCAGTGTGCATGTATGTGTGTTATTTTTATTGACTGTACCATTAAAGTACTTGTAATATGGGACGAAACAGTACTTCAATGATGATGTGGGCCGAACTAAGAATTTTTTGGAATGTGGGACAAAACTTCGGGCCGAACGAAGAATAAATCGTTTTTTTTAGTATCACCTGTCCCGGTGTCTGTAATCTTGATAAATCTCTTTTTAAATCTCACAAGTAAAATTTGACCCAATCCACAGAGTCCGTTTGAGTTGAAATTTGGCACACACGTTTGTTTTGCGTGACAATGCAATTTTTAATTAAAAGCTTGTTTTCAAAATAATTATATAGAAGCGTGTTTCATATATAATGCCAGTAAACGCTACTTTATTTCTAGTGGTAGTACGTCGATGATAGCAAACCGCATCTCCTATTGGCTGAACGCGAAGGGACCGTCATACACTCTGGAAGCGTCGTGCTGTTCCTCTCTGGTGTGTCTGGAGATGGCCTACCATGCTATCACGCATGGCCACTGCGACGCGGCCATCGTGGGCGGGGCTCGGCTCTTACTGCATCCACACTACTTTATACATTATAGAAGGTAGGTCTTAATACAGAGCACCGAGACAACTCGCAAGGCACTGCTAGTGACGGCATTATAATAATAATAATAAATTTTGATTTCTTTCAAAAAGTACAATAAATAAATCAATGCAACACAATGGTGATGGTAAATGATTGTATAGTGGGGCAATTATAAATAACACACTGATTCCCTAACTGAGACTAGCTCGTATTTCGGTATTCGGCGGCTCTCCGCTCTCATGTCATTATAACATCTATCTGTGTGCAATATTGATTTCACTTACATTAAATTTATTTATTTATCTGTATATTATATTATATTCACTGAGATGTATTTTACTTAACACAATTAATATGAGTTTTTCTGTTTCTTCATAATTCAAAAACTTAAGCCAAATAGTTAATTTATTTTTCAAGTTATATTTATTAAGTTTATACAGTGAGATTATATTATTAATTTTGTTATAAATTCTAGAACTCGATGAGTCATATTGGCGTAATGCGAAACTGGTCCTGCATTGTACAGGAGAACAAACAAGTGCTCCACGTCTTTCTTGTAAAATCTTGTTACTAAGGTGAAGTTGTGAATGTCGCCGAAGTATGGTACGGAGGACAAATAACTGTCTAACGGTTAATAACTGACATTCCCTATAGGTCTACTACGGTCTACGGTCCCTAGGGTACTACGGTCCCTATGGTAGGTCCGCAGTCGAGTAGTAGCGCGGTTTATAATGTATAACCTTTGGGAGGTATAACTGGGCTTTTTCTAATGCCAGAAGCAAAGTTTTATAAGTACCACCCCATGCAGGTATATAATAACTAAGAATTAATTGGCAAAGTGCAACATATATACTGTATGCATCACTGATAGATCAACAGAATGACGAAGATTTTTATAAATATAGAGTAATCTTCTTACACGCCCGGTAAGAGTTTTAACTTAAGTGCTCCAGTCCAATCTTCCATAAATCATACCACCTAGATATCTTATGCTGGCAACATTTGCTAAAAGTGGACACGAGCAGGTGATTGTTGAGCTATTGCAAACATGGGCCGTGATGGTTGTGGTTTCAATTGGTGGTGTAGGAGAATTTGGGAGATAGAAGCGAATAAATTTTGTCTCATTTATATTTAGAGTAAGTAGGTTCGAGGACAACCATAACATTACTTCTCTAAGGTTATTTTTGGCCAAAGACTTGGCCTACAACCAGCTCCACGCGTATATTAATAAGGCTGAGTCGTCAGCATAAGTAAAGATATCGCAAATATCGAGCCTCATCCCACATAGGTCGTTGACATAAATTAAGAACAAGATGGGGTCGAGAATACTTCCTTGTGGGACTCCGTATTCGATCTGTTCTTCCTTACTCACAACATCGTCAATTTTCACTACCTGAGTGCGATTGGATAGGTAATCTTTAAATATATCCAGGGATAGACCTCGAACCCCAGTGACCTCTAGTTTAGCTAGGAGTATTGGAATAAAGACCGTATCAAACGATTTCGATATTTCTAAAAATATACCGAAGCATCTGTAACCCTTATCAAGTCTAACAACTTCCGCATTACTGAAGTTTGTTACAGCGTCTTCAGTTGATATGACAGATCTAAATCAATACTGGTTATTGGAGATTATGGTAAAATTTGTTAGGTATTTCGTTAAACAATTATTGAGTATTCTTTCAACAATTTTGGATAATGCACTCAAAACCGAAATTGGTCTGTAATTAGTAATATGTTGCCTGTACCCACTCTTAAATACAGGAGTTACTCAAGCTTTTTTCAAGCTTTTTGGGAAAACACCAGTAGTTATTGAAAGGTTGCATATGTGTGTAATGGGCCCTACCAAGACATTCTGTGAAAGTTTAATAGTAGAAGCTGGGATATTGACTCAACCAGTTGCACAGTTACTCCGAAGCGATGTAATGATCGCTGACACTTGTTTTTCGCAAACCGATACGAACCGGTGTTAGAATAGAATAGAATATACTTTATTGTACACCAAAAAAAGAAATTACTCTTATAAAACATTGCCAACACGACAACATAAACACAACACACATTGCATTGTCAATACTTTGTATAAAAAGCAAGCGTATCAGTAAATGTCACTACACTCATAGAAATTTATAGCTCGTGAAATTTGTTCGCAGCGCATTTGCGCAGCCACATACTTATATTATGGTTTGAGTTTTTATGATGTATGAGATTATAAGTTACACTTAATTATTTGCAGATTAGCACAACTTAACCTTGATGGCAAAACTAAATGTTACGACGGGAATGCGGATGGACAGACAATCGTAGAAGCAATCACTGCTCTATTTCTGCAGAAGCACAAACACGCTAGACGGTAGGTTTTAGATAAGCAGCTCGACTGTACTTGAAAGCAACACAGTGGCTTATAATTTTCACTGCAAGTTTTCTGAGCTGATGTTGAATTTCGAAGTAACATTTCAATAAAATACCAATAGTTTAAAAACATTATTCCAGAGCCTACGCCGAAATATGTCACATCAAATCCAACTACGACTATGGTACTGAAAATAATGAGGAGTTTGGACTATATAGAGATCCGGCAAAGCTGGCAAAATTCTTGGGTGGATTCTATGAGGAAGCTGGAGTGTCACCTTCTTCGGTAGAGTATGTGGAGGGGTTTGGAGCAGGTAAATTGATAAATAGCCTGTTATAACATGATAAAATAAATTTAATTAATTTGTCTCCGGACAGTGGAATCATGGTGCAAGAAGGAAAATTATACACTTTCACTGATCTGATCACTGTTAGTAATCTTCCGTTGTCCGTCCGCCTGTCTGTCACGTAGATCTGTATTTTTGGACCTGCAATAGGTCATTCAGTGTTACGAAACCCTTCATATGCGAGTCCAACTCACACTTGACCAATTTTATTTTTGTATTTTACAAGACTATTCATTGTTCCTCTAGCTGTGCCCGAAATGGATAAAGCGGAGTTACAAGCAATGGAGCAAGTGTTCTGCAAGGATCGGACGAAACCTCTGCTTGTCGGGAGCGTCACGTCCAACATGGGGTTTGCTGGTGAAGCTTCAGGCTTATGCGGCATTATCAAGGTACAATTTTCAATGTCTCACAGCTCGGTAGACCAAGAGCTGTTATAAAAGACTCATAAATTAAAATGTACTATAAAATATATGTAGGTATAAATGAGGCATGCAATTCAATTTATTCATCAACAAATTTTGAATACATAAATATCCTTAATACTACCACATAAATGTAGCAGGTGAATGAGGCGCGCAGCAGCAGAGGGCTTTGCTGCAGCAAGACCCATTCCACCCGCGCTAGGATTTAACCAGAGTTACAGGCATTAGGCACCTACTCCACCATCACACTTACACACATAGAAGTAGCATAGAGCAATTAACCCTAGATGATTTTCCAGCTTAGTCAAGCCTGTACATAGGGAATAAGTAGACTAATATTAAATTAATTTTAACTTACACGATCTGTTGATCCAACATCGTGAGGAAACCTGTACTTATATACACACTGGCAAAATTAGCGGAACAAGTAAAAATTATCGTAAAACTTTTTTTTACCTTTGCATGGTAGTTTTTATTTTGTTTATAATAAAACCAATTATTACTTATTGATAAAACAATTGAACGTCATCTCTCATGCGATTTTTTTGATATTATTCGAACTTGCATAATTTTGAGAGAATTTCTCTTATTGCCACATTATGGTTCCGTTTTAAAATTTCGTTCTTTTTTCTATGCTGAGTTATTTGTTTCATTTTTAACTTATAGATCTTTTTTGAATCTAAGGACTTCATTGTGCCCAACTGAAGCCAAGCTGAGAGGGACAGGGCACTTAAAAATAGGAGAAATTATTAAACCTAAAGAATTATGTGCTGATTCATCGTTAGTCTGTTCCAACCAATTATTGCAGGTTTCCAATGATTAAGAGACACTAATGCTTGTGAGAGGTGATCAGTGCAAGGCACTTCTACTTCTAACAGGAATATCGTTTCATTCAGTTTCACGTTCGCAAAAAACCGCATTTAAAGGTCGTTCAAGCCAAAAATGACCTAGAGGAAATTCTAAGTGCCAGATTAAGTGAGCTTATGGTACGAAGGAAGTTAAAAGAAGCTGGTTTTGGCTTTTAAGTACTCGCCCAAGGTCCAAAACTTGAGGTACGCACCATAGAAAAAGAATAATTTTTGCTCGGGAACATCGACTTTGATCCACAGTATTTTTAAACACAATATTGTTTAGTGATGAGTATGGAATTAATTTAAATCGAGTTGACGAGCTGTAATGAATGTGTAAACATGAACAACAACAATATTATTAGTCAATATAATAACCTACAGTAGCATATGGTAGAAGACCAATATTGGATTTAGGTTGGATATGTTTGGGAGCTCGTATGGACTTGCTCGTGATAGATGGAAAAATCTTATTGCAGATTGCTATAGAAGACTTATTCAAGATTAAAATGTGGTGCTATTTGTCCCTTTATCTATGGTCACTTCGTATTTGATCCAGGTTAATGCTCGACCGAATAACACTTTTTTAATTTCGGCCCCTCTTAATAATTTCATAATCGTAGTTTTGGAATCGTCAGCGAGGTCACCACATATGCTTCCGATAGAACTCATCTAAGACCTGCTAAAACAAAGATAAAAATTCATAATCCCTACACCTGTCAATGTGGGTGAACTGCGAAACGTCTTTGTAAAGGAATGGTAGAGACTTCCACAGGAAACATTGAATAAAATTATTTTCAACATGTCACACCTTGACATGTTGAAAATAATTTTATTCAATGTTTGATGATTTGATGAAAACTTTAATAAGAGCACGTAGAGGAAATACTCAATCTTGTACAATATTATTTTTATTGTAAAATTGGTTTTTTAATATTTTTTTTAACTTTCCTTGATAACGTTAAAAAATCAACAATGTGCCGTTTTGCCATAAAATCACTCTACTACTACTACTCTACTCACAAAATTTGTACTAAATGCGAAATCTTATTTATTTTAAATGGTGTATTTTTAAGTAAGAAAAAGTTTCTAAATATAAGTTTTTAAAATAAAATACGTAATTTTAATAAAATCTACCTTTTTATTTTGTTCCGCTAATTTTGCCGATGTCTGTAGTTAATGTACTAATTATTTAGTGCGATTATTTCGATTTAATAATTAGTAATAAGTTGAAAATAGGAAAAACGACGTTTTATAAAAGTAAAACCTAGTTAGATCGATTTATCGCTCCCGACACCCACTGCATACAAAATTTCATGAAAATCGTTGGAGCCGTTTCCGAGATTCAGATTATATATATACAATAATTGCTCCTTTAAAGGTATTAGATAGATAGGTATTTTTATAAAAACTTCACAAATACTATTATTTTTTACAGGTTTTCAGCCTGTGCAATTTAATTGTAAAAGCCATGATTTTACAATCTTTTTTAATTACCTTATTTTTTAATGGGTAAAGTTTCAAGATTTTGTTAACATTTTTGTATAAGACACCGCTAACAACCTTGTAGTGCTAGTGCCGTTTAGCCATTGTCGTTCTGAATTACTCTCACTTCAGTTCTTTAAATTGCTTTGAGGTATAAAAAAACCGGCCAAGTGCGAGTCGGACTCGCGCACGAAGGGTTCCGTACTTGGTAAATTGCGGTTTACGATTTATGACGTATTAAAAAAAAAACTACTTACTAGATCTCGTTCAAACCTATTTTCGCTGGTAGTTTACATGGTAATGTACATCATATATTTTTTTAGTTTTATCATTCTCCTATTTTAGAAGTTACAGGGGGGGACACACACATTTTGCCACTTTGGAAGTGTCTCTCGCGCAAACTGTTCAGTTTAGAAAAAAATGATATTAGAAACCTCAATATCATTTTTGAAGACCTATCCATAAATACCCCACACGTATGGGTTTGACGGAAAAAATATAGTTTAGTTTCAGTTTCAAGTATGGGGACCCCCAAAATTTATTGTTTTTTTTCTATTTTTGAGTGAAATCTTAATGCGGTTCACAGAATACATCTACTCACCAAGTTTCAACAGCATAGTTCTTATAGTTTCAGAATAAAGTGGCTGTGACATACGGACGGACAGACAGACAGACAGACAGACAGACAGACAGACATGACGAATCTATAAGGGTTCCGTTTTTTGCCATATGGCTACAGAACCCTAAAAAATGGGTTTCAGCTCTCCTTGACTTGACAGTGATTGGCTGATTTAAAAACAAGCTTTTGTATTTCCAACTGCAGCTGTTACTAGCGTACCAAAGAGGAGAGTTGGCAGCCAACCTGCACTGTGACAACCCGCGTCAAGACATACTGGCGCTGCAAGATGGCCGCATGAAGATAGTGACGAGACATGAGCGGTTTGGGTGTTCGTTCACTGCGCTTAATAATTTCTCGGTCACCGGAATGAATGCGCATGTACTGCTGAAAGGGTACTATAAAAACAAGGTATATTTATCTTAACTAATATTATAAAGGGTTACCTAATATTATAATATGGTTTGATTGTTTGTAGGTGGTAATCTTTGTAAGTGACCAATTTACGAAAAAAAAAAAACACAGTTATAAAGAAAAGAAAGAAAGAAAAAGTGTTTATTCGCCACAAAAACGACATACAATTTTTGATTTTTCCTTAAATTAAAACCATCGGTAGTATTAGTAAGTACTTAAATTATGTTAGTAAAGGAAGTTAAAATAAAATACCAGTTAAATAATATCGCCTAATGTTTATCCTGGGCAATATGTGGTTCCTAGAATAGACCAAGGGAACCAAGCCACGATATAAGCTGGTACCTAATGGATATTGACATGACGAAACAGAGTTTTAAAAATAGAAACAGTTTATTTAATTATTTTAACCTATTTATTTAAGTAAGGCACACCAAGAATATATTTGAAATTTCATTTAAAGAGTTTTAGAGAACATTCAATTTACACAGTTACAGGCGTGCACATCACTCACAGTCTTGTTCCCGGATATGAAATTTGTCAAATAATAATAATCTACTGGTTAAATTTGGAACTGATTTAAAATTGTGCTGTAAGGTCGAAGGTATTTGTGGAGCGAAATGATAGACACGACTGCTCAAATAATACTCTCCTTTATTTTAGGATACACATGATTATATAAGGTTGGTTACATACACATAGGTACACTGCATACACACTACACCTCCCATGGCGAGGTAAAATAAAATAAAATTACAATTTTGTTTTATTTTTATAATACATTTACAATTACACAAGAACAAGATAATTACTGTTTAGGATAATACAATTTTGTTCTGTTTTTGTGAATGGTGTCTACATTACCATTCTTTATTATTTTAACATTTGGTGACTCATCTGATATAACTCTATATGGTCCCGAATAAACACTATCTAATTTATTACACATATTATTTTTAACTAAAACTAAATCATCAGGATGGTAAGTAACTGGATTTATATTTCTGTCATATCGTTCTTTTTGTTTTAATTTACTTTTGAGTAAGTTGTCTCGTGCATCTTTCTGTGACTTTTGTAATCTAAATTTTAATTCTAATGGATAATAATCAATGTTATATAGTGGATCAACAATCCTATTGGTCAAATTGCTTGGTAACGAGCATTTTTTTCCGAAAACTAACTCGTAAGGGGTATATTTTGTTGCTGAATGTACTGTAGTATTGTAGCAAAATGACCAAAATGGGAGCCATGTACTCCATGTCTCTGGATGGTTGTCGGTTTGAATACGGAGAAATGAATTCAAATGCTTGTGCGTGTTTTCCAAAGCACCTATACTTTGGTGATGATATGCTGTTGAGTTTAGTTGTTTAATATTTAATAGATTACATACCTCCTTGAATGTTGATGACAGGAACTCGGTACCCCGATCCGTCGCTATCTCCTTCGGTACTCCATACCTTAATATAAAATTATGAACTAACGCTTTCGCTACTTCTTCCGTTCTGCGTGTAACTAAGGGTGCCTCAATGTATTTGGTGAGTTCACACTGCAACGTGAGGATATAACTATAATTATAATTATCCCTTTCCAGAGGACCTACTAAGTCAATATATATTTTTTCAAAGGCACTATGTGCTGTTGTTGTTATTTCCATAGGTTGTTTGGTATTCTGCGGTGAATACTTTTGTTTCTGACATTTGTCGCACCTCTTTATAAACCCTTTTATATCATCTTCTAATCCCGTCCAATAGTAGTATTTTTTTATATTGTTGAACATTCGTCTCGTACCCGCGTGGCCACTGGTAGGTAAGAGATGAAAATCGTTCAAAATTACTCGTTTATCTTCTTTATTCTCTATTCGTTGTACATCTTTTACTATATGTAAGTGTGGTCCGGACCACTTTTCCATTATATCTATTTCATTTAATAACTTTTTTATAAAAATGTTATTTTTATTACTTTTTATTAAATAGATTTCCGTAATATTTAAGCTTCTACAAAAATCTTGTAACTCTCTCACAAATTCGGCTCGCGATATTTGCGATGGAGAAGATACATGTTTAATATAGATAGTTTTTTCCTTAGGAATGTACATAAATGTATTACTTTCTTTACATGTTTCACCACTTTTTCTAATTGTTTCTAACTTGCATGCATCAATAAAACGTAATTCCACTGACTCGTTTAAAGTACTAGTATTAGGAGTGCTTCCAACGTTAGGTTGATCAGACCGAACTGTAGTTGTGCCACTAGTTCCTATCTTAGAATTATTGTCAATCAGGTTTCTTTTCTGAGCTCTTGTCATAACTGAAACACACGACTCGTGCATTTGTTTCAAGTCATTACATGTTATGGAAATTCGTGACAATGCGTCTGCTGCCGCATTTTCCGTACCCCTGACATGTTCTATCGTAAAATCATATTCTTCTAGTAATAACCTATATTTAAATAACCTACTTGATGGGTCTTTCATGTTAAATAATGAAATTAAAGGTCTGTGGTCTGTGTATATTTTAAAATGTTTTCCGTACAAATATGGACGAAAATGTTTGATCGCCCACACTATAGCTAGCAATTCCTTATCGATTGTTGGATAATTTATTTCCGCTTTGTTTAGTGTTCTACTTGCAAATGATACTGGTCTTCCATTATTGTTAGACAAAATTGCTCCGATTGCATAATTAGAAGCGTCTGTCTGGAGATTAAACTCATTTTGTTCTGTGAAATCCGGATATTGTAAAATCGGTGGAGATATGATTTTTTCTTTTAAACTATCAAATGCCGACTGACACTTTTCATCCCATATAAAAGAAGCATTTTTACAACATAATTTGTTAAGTGGATAAGCTAACTCAGCAAAGTTTGGAATGAATTTTCTATAAAAATTAACAAACGCAACAAACCTCCTCGTCTCGTCTACATTTGTTGGACACGGATATTTTTTTACTACATTTATTTTATCCGGGTCAGGTAATACACCGTTACCTGATACCACATGGCCTAAATATAGTAATTCCTTCTTTAAAAAATTACATTTCTGCGGGTTTAATTTTAAATTTACTTTCCGCAGTCGTTCGAAAACGTCTTGTAGATTCTTGTTATGACTATCTAAGTTTCTACCAAAAACCACTAAATCGTCTAAATAAATAAGGCATTTTTCATACGTTAAGCCAGACATAGCCATGGTCATCATTCTGGAAAATGATCCTGGACTCGTTTTTAAACCCATTGGCATACGAGTCATTTGGTATTGTCCTGAACAGAATGCTGTGTACTTTCTGCTTTCCTGTTCTAGTGCAATATTATAGTAACCTTGATACATATCTAAATGTGAAAAATATACCGAACCCGATAGCGAATCAAGTATTTCGGAAATATTTGGAAGTGGAAACCTGTCGTCTTCAATACAATTATTTAATTTCCGGTAATCAATAACTAGTCGCCACATTTTCTGACCTGTACCGTCAGTCTTTTTAGGAACTAGTAATACTGGACTAGACCATTCGCTACGACAAGGTTCTATGATCCTTTCTCTTAACATTTTATCAATTTGTTGCTTAATTTCTCCCTTCTGTGAATGTGGTAAACGATATGGCTTTGTAAATTCTGAAGTTACATTTGGTTTTAAACTAATGGTATGTTTATAAATACTTGTTGTAGTTAATCTATCCCCTGGCAAATAAAATATATCCGAGTACTTCGCGCATAATTTTTCTATGGATATTTGCTCTTCCTTATTGAGATGTTTGAGGTTTAGTACCGAAAATAATTGTTTTACTCTACTTGCATCACGTTCTGATTTGTCAAATTGGCAAACATTGTAGTTACTTAATTTTTCTATACATGGATTAATGTCCGTTAAGGTACACAACTTATCCGTTGTATTTAATATCTTAACCGGTATTAGCCCATTAACTGGTGTTGCTATGCAACTGGCCAATAATATTCCGTCACTAATTTCCTTAGAATGTACTACACACTCTTCTGTGAATTCGGTCTTAAAATAATGTATGGATTCACATCTTGGGTAAACTTCCATTGTGTTATTATAACTCAGTAAAGGTAAAACTATTTTAATTGAACTTTGTGTCAACAATGTTAAGTTATTATTACTGAAGTCTAATATGGACTTATGTTTATTAATAAAATCTTGTCCGATGATGCCATTAGCCCTACATGGTAGAGTATCGAAAACATAAAACTTATTACAAATAAGGTGATGATCACCCGATGACAACGTTAAACAAACATATCCCATTGCATGGACTTTGCCACCAATTCCATTTATGACTATGTCCTCTTTTTGGACTGGAATGTTTTGTTCTAGAACATATTTATATTTTATAGCCGAAATTGTAGCACCGGTATCGACTAACCATGAATAAGTTTTGCTATTAGAACTTAAGTTAATATAATAGTTAGTATCAGTTGCGAGAATAACTCTGTTATTCACGAAAAAACTCATTTGCATACTCTTCATTTTCCTGTCCCGTTAGAACATTAACCGCGTGTTTATTTGTATCTTTAGGGGTTTGGCTTATCCCTTGGTTACAGCGATTCCTATAATAACTCCTACCTCTACCACGCCATGGTGATCCTCGGCCTCGCTGTGGTGCACCGCGGCTCTGCTGATGCGCCTGCTGGCCCCCCCGAGGGTAGCCTCGACGAGCACTGGAATCATTGTTACGACCCCTGTTATAATATGTCCTGTTGTAATTATTATTTTGATAACCACTACGATAATTCTGTTGTCTTCCTCTAGGAGAATACATACCTAGGATCTCGCCAGAACTCGAACTCGGTCCCGCTATGGATGTTTCTTCATCCTTCGCACCTTGTATTGCGTCCTTCAACGACTCGTAGTTCCTAGCTGCAATGATAGTTGAAAGACGGCGGTTTCGCAACCCATCGGCAAACCTTTTGATAACTTGCTTTTCATTCAAGGGTTTAATTATTTTGTATGTCTCTAAGTTACCGTCGGCTTGCGATACCGTCAGATCCACGAAAAGTTCCGAAAGTTTGGTTCCGTAGTCCTGAATTGACAGTTCTGTTTGCTTTAATTGATTAATATTATTTTGTATCGCAAACGGTGATTTTTTAGGCAGTAACACTCTACGCATTTCCTTTACCAAATCATCAACATTAGAATAATCTAACTGTAACTGCAATTTAGCGTTCTGAGACAACCTACTCTTCACAACAAACTGTACTAGTTTCTTCTTACACTCATCACTAGCCAATAACGAGCTATAGTATTCTACATTATCAATAAATTGTTTAAGCGAACATTCATTGTCAGTTGGTATCATAGGTAATAAACTAAGAGCTACTTTCAAATCAAATGACTCCATTTTTGTATCCTCGCTACTACTCGTACTTGACGTAGAGGATAAATCTAAAATTTGTTTATACAATGACTCAAAATCAATACAAAATGTATTTATTAATATCTGTTCGTTTTGTCCTACTTTACCTTTCTTTACATCGTCTGATATCTTCTCTATTATATCAGTATATTTGTCATAAATTTCCTTTGAATCACACAACTTTTTCTCTAATACATTTCCTTGCCTTCGTTTAGGGCCAATTTTAATTAAATATGTTTTTATACATTTCAAATTTTTATATAATTGTTCTAAGACATCTGCCATTTCCTACCATCATTAGTTGTTTAATTAATCGCTTCGCTTATTATAGTTACTAGTACAATGTAACATATCATTTACTACGTTTATTATTATTACGATTATGTACTTATCTAATAAAGTTCTGAGTCCATTTTACGATGCCTGTTGTTTTTCCTCGAACTTTCACACACTCAGCACTTTTTTTTCACTTTCACTTTCACTTAAACCCATGATGTGTGAACCGATGTGTGATGGTATCCGCTATCTTCGTTTTCACACTATGTCGCCCTTCGACCGTCCTTTCTCCAGTGATGGTCCAGATTGCCTCGCTCCTGACCTTCTAGATATTGTACTCCTGTACATCTCCTGATTTATCCAGCGTACATGACAACGCCGATACATTCGCAGCAGAAAATACAGCACGCCGAGTCCCAGAACCAGCACCACTATAGTCATCAGTATGGTGATGGTGGAAATATGAAATTTCACCTCTTCCAGCTGCGTGTTATTAGTTCCTCCGGCTGCGTTTTGCACTACCACGGTTTCGTCTTTAGTTTGCGTAGTTCCCATTTTTAATGAGCTCGTATTTTTCGTAAGCAACGAACCAAATACCACTTGTCACAAACGCGAACGTTATTAACGCTAGTGAATAATTATTATAATTCATCTTAGCTTGGCTCTACTTAGTCCAATTGTTTACACTGTACAACCCTTATATGGCACGGCGGTGTCGGTAAGGCGATCGCGCGGCGATGCCCGCTGGCAGGGTCGCCATGTAAGGTCGAAGGTATTTGTGGAGCGAAATGATAGACACGACTGCTCAAATAATACTCTCCTTTATTTTAGGATACACATGATTATATAAGGTTGGTTACATACACATAGGTACACTGCATACACACTACAGTGCAATCATAAGAAATAAAATTTTAATTAAATTACAAAAACAAATTAAGATAAAATATATACTACACAAAATACCAGTAAGCCAGCGATAAAAAATAAAATGATTATCAATGGAAATAAAAATTATTTCAAAATTAAACCATACTAATATTATAAACTCGATAGTAACTCTGCCTGTCTGTTACCTTTTCACGCCTAAACCACTGAAAGGAATTCAATGAAATTTCGCATGGAGATAGATGGCATCCTGAGGAAGAATATAGGCTACTTTATGTATATAAAAAAATGTAGATATGCAGGTAGGGTAGGGTAACAGTTAAAGAAGAAGAAAGCTTTCTAATAATAGTTTTAAATAGTAAAGATACAGCCACCCAAATATTTGCTTAAATGCGTTCACCATTTAAGAAACACTTATTTTATAATGGTTCGCAGTATTTTTTTCTAATATTTAACATACATTTTCAGGACGTCTCTCTATACCACTGTGCCATGCCATACATGTTGATGGTATCAGGGAGACAAGAGTCTGCAGTACAGAAGATCTTAAATCATTTTAAATCCAATGAGCTGGACCCTGAGGAAATAGCTCTGTGCCATGCTATACACAGGAAGAGGATACAGAAACATATGGCTAGAGGGTATGGGATATACGGTAAGGGCGCTTAGGTATTGGCTAACTACGGCATTGGTATAACTACTGGCTTCAACATCGGCTTCGTTGAGAACAGAGTTGTGCGTCAACCAAATTTGGTACATCTGTCAGTTGAATTGTTACTGGACAGGTCCACTCAATCTGGCTGGATCTTTCCTCAAAAGACCATTTCAGACATCAGTCTACATGGTCTTCACATGATATAACCAAGATTTTGTCAGGACTTTAAAAGAGACTGTGACCTCTGAGTTTGTTTCGGCCTTTCTTCTCAGAGTAGTCAGATAGGAAACGCCGACCTCATCTAGTTTTAAAAAATATGATCGACATGTAAAAGTGTTTGTACAAACCAACTTACAGAAATAAAATCATTTATCATTTACTGAAAATTTTGGTTAGTTGTATGCTTGATTATAAAATTTAAAGGTTAGAACAAGCCTCGCTGCACAGCAACTCACAGCTAACCTACGCTTCGCTTTAAAATGAATGTGGGATCATCCACGCCCACGCTACGCACGGATGGATTAGTAGATTCTGTCACAAGGGACTAAAATGTATTGAGGGCGAGAGCGATTATTTGAATCCAGAGCGAAACAATGCATTCCAGAGTAGAATCCTAAGCGTAGCGAGGGAAAACTAATTTTGGTACCGTGTAGCACACACTGTTTTTCCATCCCCCTCTATGAGAAAAATAAATGAGGGATGCTTTTAGTAGTGACGAATATTTATATTTACATAACCAAATTACAAATTTGTATTAATAGTCATTTAATTGAGAGTTACAATACTGCTTTATTTAAAAAAATATGTTATTTGCATGGGAATACATAAAAAAATACCTGACATAATAAAAGATAACACAATATGTAATTTTAAAAAGAAGTTAACTGATTATTGATTGAGAAGTATTACTACTCGATTAACGATTTTTTAAATGCTAATGACTAAAATTTATTGTAATGTAAATTTCTAATTTAATATAATCATAATATGTTTTATGAAATTTAACGACATACCAACTTATTTAATTGTATCCGTTTTGAACTGTAATTCGTAATTTTGTATTTTGAGACTAGTTTTTTGATGACCTACTCGTTTACATAATTCATTAATGTTTGCATGTTCAATCTGGTAGATTGTAAGTAACTGTTTCATTGTGAACAGAAAATGTTTTTTATTCATATAATTTATCACTTGGGTATTCGTAATAACTTCAGACTCTGGTTGATGATCATGTTGAGTCAATGGTGACATTTTACGATGTTTTGAAATAGATGGGCGCAGCGACAAAGGTTGAATCGGTGGATCAACTGAGGAAGGCCGTAATTTATCATTTTAATTACGGCCTTCCTCAGTTGATTCACCGATTGTTAAAATAATTTTTCTCTCGATTTGTTTGACACTAAACTGTTAAGGCAGTTTCTACGTTTAATTTGACACTTTCTGGTGTTAATATTTCACTTTCACTGTTAAAACTCATCTTTTATTCAATTTGTGTGTATCAAATTAAAATTGTCTTTACTTAATATAATATTTTGATAAAAAGTAATAAAAAAACGAGTAGAGTAGTTCCCGCCTATATGTAATTATAATTTGGTTTAACAATGCCACATTGGCAGATGCGATTTCTTATTACCGCCCAGAACTTTATCGAAGCGAATTGCGTTCAAACTTTTAATTTAATAGTGTTCCAAATTTGAAAGTCATTTTGTCACTGTTATACAAATAAAATTTCAAAATGTAAGAAACCCCCGACATATTTATATTGCAAAAACACCCCGATTTATTCAAACATAGCTAAGAACACTCTCGATAAAAACACCTTTCAAACAAAAAAAAACTAAATTAAAATCGGTTCATCCGTTTAGGCGCTATGATGCCACAGACAGACACACAGATATGCAGATACACAGATACACAGCAACACACGTGAAACTTATAACACCCCTCTTTTTCTGGCGGGCGTTAAAAATAGGTCGGAATGACCCATTTTTCTCGTACTTATCGAGGAATCCTTCGCCTCCTTTCGAATAGATGGGATAAACGAGGTAGACGAGGCCACTCTGTGCACATCTTACTTAACATTGAATGGTAGACGTTTCTATATTTTTTTGTATAAAACGCACATAATCTATAGAGAGAAACCCTAAAGTACATACTTCTTTGTCTTCTTCTTCTTTGTCTTACTAAGAATGCAATTTTAAGGTTCTCAAAATCAGAAGACCATAACACACTGTTAGAAGACGAATTACTTCGATGACGCTCGTCGGCCGCTGTGGTTCGTGTACAGCGGAATGGGCTCGCAGTGGGCTGGTATGGGAGCGCAACTCATGCGTATACCCATCTTCGCTGCTGCTATAGAACGGTTGGTTTCGTTTTATTCTCCCAAGATTTAGGTTATAATTTGGCTATTAAATCATTTTATTTTCTCTCTGACGCACATGATCTCTGAATGACAGTGAGGCATTTCTTTACAAACAAATAAAAGTAATCCATATCCTTCACGGTGTTTACAATCAGAGACTTAAGAGGGGACTCTAGTGAGACTTTCTCCATACAAACACATTCTGCTGTTTTCTTCGTGGATAATGCCTCTAGAACAATGATTTTTTTCCATAAAATCTAGGTCTAATTAATACGTGCCTGTATCATTTCCTTTTTTCCAAAACATAATCACAAAAAGAAATATGACAATCCAAAAATCCGGAAAAAAATGCCCGTTTTTACCGCCATGTTCAGAAGACTTTCAGACAAAATGTATAAGTTTTTAACAAAAAAGGAAATGATAGGAGCATAGATATACTTTTCCTGTAAATTTTGATATAAGAATTTTTTAGGACAGACCAGGTTTCATGAAGAAAACAGCAGAATACGAAACGTCTTTTAGTCAAAGTTTTTGTAGGTAAAATCAGCCTGAGCTGCAGTTGTCCCTTTTGCACTTTACGGGGTGAGGTTGGAGGTGACGCGACGGCAATAGTTTCTTCAAATACCTATTTTTCAAATTCCTGTTGACTAGAGTCCGCTCTTAAAACGTTACTCAAAATAGCGTTATAGGTAGTTCAAGTAACGATAATGTGTACCGTTCCACCAGGATCATAACAAAATTAACTATTGGCTATAACGTTACTAGCAAACGGAACGAAATCTACAACTATTTAATAAAGATATTAATAATATATCGATATTAATGTATTAGGAAATATATAACTATCTAATAGCAATGTTAATAATAAATCGTTAATAATGTATGTACGATTTACTATTAATATTATTTCAAGTCCCTGCTTGCAATGCAGTGGTCTTCACCAGGTCATCGGTCTACCTTGTGGGAGGCCTTTCAATGTTAAGCTTTCCGGTACGGTTGATGTAGCGATGCTTCCAGGAGCCAGCATTCATGATGACATCCTTTACAGCAAAATTTCTATTCAAAAACCTGTAACTTAAAAATGTTTACCAATTATCATGAAATAAGTCGTTAACACAAAGTTGCATAGAGTCCGTGCATCATTTCAGATGTGACAAAGTGCTGAAGCCTAAGGGTGTGGACATAGTGAACGTCATCACAAACCCAGACGTCACCATATTCGATAACATCCTCAACTCATTCGTGGGTATCGCCGCCATCCAGATTGGGCTGACTGATGTGTTACGTGCCGTGGGACTGGTTCCTGACCATATTATTGGTAATTAAGTACCTACAATTATTTCAGAATTTACATGATTATAATAAAATAGCATCCACGACAAGTCCATTTACTGTTCCTCCTGCATATCCTGAGTAATTAACATCAGTATACTACGGTTGTAAGTTAAAGATGACTCGGAACACGAGACAAGTAGATACTTGTCTCGTGTTGTCGAGTGTTCTCTTGTGTCGAAGAGACGACGAAGCTAATTCATGTGACAGCGTGGTTGGGTATGGGTATTATGCAGCGAGTAACGCACTTCGCTTTCGCAATTATGTTTGAGTTAAGCTACTACTTTACATGAGGCATTCGAAAATTATATATTTTAGAGTCATCGTATAAAAAGAAGATCAACAATAGAGTAGAATTATCGTTTCAGATTCTATCTACTACAGTAATTTTTAACGATTAAATCCATAGTCCATGTTTTACAGGTCACAGCGTTGGCGAGCTTGGCTGTGCGTATGCAGATGGCTGCTGTACACCTGAAGAGATCATCTTACTGTCCTACCATCGAGGAGTCATTTCAACAGAGACAAAGTTCATCAGGGGTTCCATGGCTGCTGTAGGCATTGGATTTAAGCAGGTGCTTTTTTCTGCCCGTCGTTATGTTTTTATAAGAGGTCCTCTTCAGTTTGCTGACTGGTTACATTGATATCATAAACCTACCTAGTACTATCTAGGTCCTAGGTCCGGATTTGAGACAAGAGGTTCTTTTTTTGCCTGGAGAAATGCTTATGCATAATGCGTCTCGCATTCAGCAGATCCCCGCAACCTTCACCAGGTCATCGGTCCACCTGGTGGGAAGCCTTCCAACGCATCGTCTTTCGGTTCGCGGTCACCACTCCAGAACCTTTTGCCCCATCAGTCATCTGTTCTACGAGCAATGTGCCCTGCCCACTGCCACTTAAGTTTGGCAATTCTTCGGGCTATATCGTAAACCCATGTCTTGCGGATCACTACATTTCTGATTTTATCACGCAAGGAAACTCCAAGCATACCCTTTCCATTGCCCTTTGGGTGACTGTAAGCTTTCTGATATGTGAGCGACCACTTCTCAGAGCCATATGTGAGGACATATGGCTCTGAGAACAACATATACTGGTCATAGACTTTCGTCTTGAGACTCTGTAGACTGTAGAGCACATACATACGCTGTGGCAAGTTATACAGAAGACCGAAGAGTTCAACATGCCTCTCTGTTTAGCGTTTGCGGATAACGAGAAAGGCTTCGATTCGATCGAGACTTGTGCTCTACTGCAGTCTCTCCGACGGTGCCAAATTTACTAGCCGTACATTGAAGTGTTTGTCCAAAAACGCCACCATGACAGTTCGACTTCAGGATCAGACCTCGGCACCCGTCCTTCTGCAGCGAGGTGTGAGATAGGGAGACGTCATATCGCCGAAACTATTCACCGCTGCACTGGAGGATGTCTTCAAGGTTCTGGACTGGAGAGGACTAGGCATCAACGTCAATATATAAACTAATACATCACTCACCTTCGGTTTGCCAACGATATAGTTGTCATGGCTGACACCATGGAGGACGTCAGTAAAATGCTTGATGACCTCAATAGAGCTTCCGAAAGAGAGGGTCCTAGGATGAACATGTACCATGTTACTCGCACTCCTATCAAGGTCGTAGACTACACTCTCTACACTCGAAGTTGTGGGCGACTATGTCTACCTGGTACAAACGAATCTAGTTGGGTAGGGACAACTTCGAGAAAGAGGTCAACCGCCGAACCGTCTTATATTAATGTACACCAACAATTTGTATATTTCAGATCTCCAAAATATGTCCACCTGAGATCGACGTGGCTTGTCACAACGGACCTGACTCCTGCACCATCTCCGGCCCTGAAGAAGACATGCGCAAGTTTGTTGCCCAGCTGACCGCTCGCGGCGTCTTCGCTAAAGAAGTCAAGGCCTCTAATATTGCTTATCATTCACGCTATGTTGCCAAAGCTGGTAAGTAGACAAAGCTGTACAAAATTTCGTATGAAGCTGAAATCTACGAAGTGTAACAAATCTTTAATCGATTTGAACATCGTTCATCGTTATGACCACTCCGAAGCCTTTAAAAGAATTGGATGCGGAAGGCATGGAGCCAGGTTATATGTTGAACCTACGAGGGTGAAGTCCAGCAGTAGACTGTGATATGTTGATTGAACTGGATCAGTCAAAAATGTGTACATTATTGTCGAAATTTTGGCACACAAGACTTAGTTAGAGTTCAACCAGAAACTAAAAATATCTAAGTATTGATAGAGCAGGCGTAAGAAACGCTGGCGTGACGATTTGGACTCATTTTTGACGGATCAGCCTGGCATGGCAAAGTTCAAAGAGCATTGGTAGGCTATGGGGAAGGACTTTGCCCAGCAGTGGAACAACATAGGCTAACTAACAAGTTCTTATAAAGCTGTGGTAGCTCAGTAGTAACGGCATCGAATTATGAGTTATAGAACATGGGCTCGCACCCACGCAGATATTTTATTTTTGTAATATATTTCTTCACTATTGCTTTCAAAACGGTGAAGGAAAACATCGTGAGGAAACGGACATATCGTACCCAAGTACCCATTTTATTTTAAAGATTAAGTTAGAAATATTATCAATATGTTTCAGGGGCTGAACTACTGCGCATATCTAAAGAAGTATTCAAGGAACCGAAGCTTCGAAGTAAGCGCTGGCTGTCAACATCAGTGGAACAGGACAGGTGGCATGACCCCGTTGCTAAATATTCTTCAGCAGAATATCATACTAACAACATGTTGGTAAGAAAGACTTCGATATTTGGAGACAAATAACTTATTTTCTAGTGTAGCCCTTATGGAAAACGGCTGGAAGGGGACAAGGATCTACTGAAGTCATACGGCTGGGGGAGCATGATGAACTGTGCAAGTCTTTCTTTATTCCGAGTTTCGAGTGGTAGTTGAAGAATATGAAGATTGCCACACGAAAAAAAATTATAAGCCTTTCTCGCAGGAACCATACAGAAGTCCCCGACATGCCCTTACCCCGACAGTTCCATAATTGTTCCTGTAAATTATATTTACCACATGTATGTAGAATATGGATGCAATAAATTCATCATCATCTGCCTAGCCTTTTTCCCAATTATGTTGGGGTCGGCTTCCAGTCTTACCGGAATCAGCTGAGTACTAGTATTTTACATGGAGCGACTGCCTATCTGACCTCCACAACCCAGTAACTGGGTAACACGATACCCCTTGGCAAGACTGGTGTCAGATCTCAGGCTTCTGACTACCTGTAACGACTATCAAAGATTTTCAAATGACAGCCGGGACCAACGGCTTAAAGTGCTTTCTGAGGCACGGAGGAAACTCGGTATGTTGAAATGGTCACCCATCCACGGACCGACCTCGTCAAGCGTTGCTTAACCTTGAAGATCGACCAGTGCGGCTGTTATTATTTAGCCACGAGCTCCTCTTGATGCAATAAATTGAATTTGAATTTGAAATGAAACGCTCAGTGATATAATGATAGCTTTTCTAAAACTCAGTGATAATAGATAGAACACTCGTAATGTTATCAGTTCTTTCCAGGAGCTTTCTTTATATGACTTGTATACATCTGTCCCTTACGCACACTGAAAATAACCTTACTCTAAGAGCTTATGGTCAGCCCCCTGAGACCAGTTCAGACTTATTCTCCTCTTCTATTCTTCAAAGTTTGTTACGAACAAATAATTTAAACCTTTATAGTTTAATACTTTAGTCTCTATTGAGACTAGTCGCTGTGACCGGAATTAGGTCAGGAGGCGTTTATATTTCAAAAATTGCGCAGAATCCAGTGCTATTCGAGGAGACGTCCCGACTGGTGCAGAGTGGCGCAGTGTTGGTGGAAGTGGCTCCTCATGGCCTGCTGCAGGCCATCCTCAAGCGCTCCCTGCCGGCAGATTGTCGAAACGTGCCTCTCACCAGGCGAGCACACCCAGACAACGTACTGTTCCTGTTAGAAGCACTTGGGGCGTGAGTAAAAACTTGTTTTTTCATGATTCGGCTTCTCCATATATTCATGTAATTAATTTTAGATTTTTCATTATCATCATCTTCCTGCCTATGTTACCTGTATTTGGCGTAACACGTTTTCTACTTATATTCCACCTTGTGAAACGTTACATTATCACACTCCTTTTATATAATTTCTTAAATAATACTTATTAACTCACAATTTTGTTTGATATTTTCCCAACAAACTCAGTTCTATTTTTTTTAATTTATTTGGTGCCTTTAAACAAATAATCTTTTAACAGGCTTTACATGGAAGGTTTCGATATAGATATCAGCGCTTTGTACCCAAAAGTAGAGTTCCCTGTATCAACCGAGACACGTCAGCTCTCGTCTTTAGTTGAGTGGGTCCACACGGAGGAATGGTAAGAATAAGAGAAGTGTAAGTATGAACAGCAAAAAACCTTCAATCTGACCCTAATATTAATTATTTCAGGAGTATGTGTCTGTATAAGACCCTTGATCGGCAGTATGCAGCTATATACAAGCCCATAGTAACAATATATGATGAGGAATATAAATTCTTAGAGGGCTCAATCGTTGAAGGTAATATAATAATATAATTTGCATCGTTAAAAACTATGGAGCTTGTTTTGCAACTTATCATTTCAAAATGGTTCCAGGTACCAGGTTATTCCCCCTTGCTGGTTCTCTAATGTTCGTTTGGGACACACTGTCGATGATAACTGGCAGACCATTACGAGAAACATCAGTTCAGTTTCATAATGTTAAGTGCTATAAACAGCCAGTACTGAACGACAATCAAGCTCTTCGGCTAGTAATCATGCTGCAGAGGGGCACTGGACGGTTTGAGGTAAAGGATAACATTGGGATAAAACCAAAAACATAGGAAGAGCATGAGATTGGCTTACTACGAGATCTTAATAAATCTGCGGCTACTAAGCCAATGTAAGTCTTACACTCGGTTTCCCAGCTCTCGATTAACGGGCTGTTAATGTAATCGCTGGTTAATTCTACTTCTAGTTTCTCAACACCAAGTGTGACAAGCAATTGACAATTTGTCACATTTGAGGAAAATCTTGAATTAACCACATGTTACAGCAGTTTTGGGTTTCTGAGAACCTTTTTCAATGTTAATCTCTTGTCAACGAGTCTAATTTATAATTCAAAGTCAAGTATATTTATTTCAACTTGGCCAATAGGTGGCACTTTTGAAAGTCAAACAATAAAAATTAAATAGCAATAAAAATTGATTCTACCATGCATTCGTGAAGAACGCACAAGAAACTTACTCTTTAAAAAAAAAATAGGTGTTTTACAATAATTACATACGTACATACATTAATAAATTCATATATGTGAGGACGATGCACCCAGAATAGCACACTATACTAGGTACAGGTATAAAGTATTGAAAGCGTTAACAGCAAAATTCATTAATTTGATAAATAGGAACATTGTTCTCACATACTAACAAATATTGCTTTTATTGGATATTGGTTGATTATTCGCAGATTTTAAAGGCTTCTATTATGATAAAAACATAAAAGGGGCCGGCGAACTCAGTTATCGGTATCGGTTCATTTATAAAAAATATGTTAATTAGATCAATTATAGTTGAATACCAAGATTAAAAAAATAGGTTATCACAAACTTTTTAGATTGATTAATTACTCGTACATTATAAAAACACCCATTCCAAGATTGACCTTGGTAATTGTGGCTTACCCCGGCGGGGTCACCAATCTAAAAACAAGCGAACCCAAAAAAATGTGGTCACCCATCCAAAGACTGACCTTGGTAAATGTTGCTTACTTTCGTGGGGTAAGCCATCCAAAAAAAAACGAACCAAAAATAAGTTGTCACCCATCCAAATACTAACCTTGGTAAGTGTTGCTTAACTTGTGCTAGATCTCTTATCCAAAAACAAACAAACCAAAAAAAAATGGTTACCCTGCCAAAAACCAAGGATGGTTTTTGGAAGGCTAACCATTTTTTTTTGATAAGTTTTGCTTAACTTGGCAGCTTCACTAACCCAGCCGCTTAAGATAAATACTATTTATAGTTACTGATTACGTTAGTAGCGAATGAAGTGAATTAATACCAGCTAGGGTAGCCAACCGAAATACATTGATGCCAATTATTCAATGTAACAAGCGATTATGTAATTTTTCGATGATGCAGTTTTCAGAAACGCAAAACTAACGGTTGACAACTGACGGTTGGATAATTTGTGACAAATGGTCAGCTAATTTGAAATGTAACAAGCGGCTGAGAAACTGGGCCTTAGTGTTGAGTGTGATACGTCAAAATGAATTAAGGCTTTAACATTGACTGGGATATGTGCTCATTTCTTTTATGAACTTGCAGTTTACTAGTTGTCCGATAGTGATAGGAATATTGCTTAAAATAAGAACGTACTAAGTGACATTTATTACTCTAGGCCTGGCAACTATGAAGTCACACATAGTTTTCAGAGGGTTTCGTTCTAACACACTATCCTCACAACTAAAAAGAACGCAAAAAGGAGAAAGATTTTCAGTTGAATGATATTATTGACGTTTCAGGTAACACATGAAAATATAATGGTAGTCGAAGGCCATATAGTAGCAGACAGATCAATTATTGTCGTTTCCTCAAACAAAACAGAAGATGTTATGACACTGAACAGTTCTGATATCTACAAATTGCTGTTTAAAAGAGGATACGGGTATAAGTAAGTGTTGAACTTTAAATTAGTGCAGTCACTGATGGTAGTGCAGGACTTTCGGAAGATCACTTTAATATTTAAAATTTGAATCCATGTAAGGCTTTTTTACAATTTTTTTAATACAAATTACAGAGATGACTTTCGCAGCATATATAGTTCAAATAACAATGCAACAAAAGCTCAGATAATCTGGCGAAACAACTGGGTTACCTTTATCGAAGGAGCTCTTCAGTTGTGCATCCTGAGACATGATCATAACGCAATTTCTCAACCACAGTATATCAAACGTATTTGTATTGACGTCAATACTCAACTCTTTGAACTAAGAGCCGCCAGGAATATGAACGATACATTGCTTGATGCAGAAGCCTTTGAAGATCAATGCACAGTCAGGTAATTATAGATAAATAATATATTTTTTGGTTTTGAGCTATTCTTTAAAGATGTTATTGTAATAAGTCATTGGAAATTACAGATGCGGTGGATTATCTATTGAACATATTTCATTCAAAGATAAACCACTGCTGAGGCAGTCCTTAATGTTGAAAACGTTGAAGTTTGTACCATTCTTCCAAGATGCAGGAGATGTTAGTATGTCATTTGGTGTTCTATATTAGATATGTCGCCGGGTTATTGGAATCATGAAAAGATTTTAATAAATCGTGTGAGATTTTAAACTCTTTCTCTTTAGTTCTTTTTATGTATATATAGATATATAAGTTTTTATGCCACAATCATTAGAATTAATATTTGTTTAGTTCTCGTGATCATGGCGCTTGTAACGGTGCCGAAATTTCGAGCTCTCAACCAAATTCAAAATATACATGGTAAATATCCTGAAACAAATATTAATTATATACAGATATATTGATATAAACTAGCTTTTCCCCGCGGCTTCGCTCCCGTGGCCCAGCCCACAGGACCCGTTTTCGGGATGAAACAAGAAAAAATTAAATATTTAAGAATCCGCTGACACATTTTTATTGCATGCTAAATAATTTATCTGGAAGTAGACGCGCTTCGATCGACAATTTACTAGACATGTAATTATGACACGATATCTTGCAAAAAACCCTCGATTCAAACAGTAAAACGCCCATAACTATAGCACGGCTGAACTGATTTTCATCAAACATAGTTAATAACACTTTTGATAAAGTCACCTTTTATCCGAAAATAAAAACGAAATCGGTTCATCCGTTTATGAGCTACAGACAGATACACAAATACACAAAGAAAAAACACACAAATACACAGGTACACACGTCAAACTTATAACACCCCTCTTTTTCGGTCGGCGGTTAAAATAGCTTATGTTACTCAGGAATAATGTAGCTTTCTACTGGTGAAAGAATTTTCTATATCGGTAGTTTTTGAGTTTATCTATGACAAAAAACTTACAAACAAACATTTCCTCTTTATAATATTACTAGCTGACCCCCGTGGCTTCGCGCCCGTCAAAAATATAGCCTATGTTACTCGGGAATAATGTAGCTTTCCATAGGTGTAAGTATTTTTTAAATCGGTCCAGTAGTTTCGGAGCCTATTCGGTACAAACAAACAAACAAAAAAATCTTTCCTCTTTATAATATTGGTATAGATGGTATAGACTAAGAATACTAATGACCAAAGAACGCACGTGCATGTTGTCATCATATAACCACCGTGGGTATCTGTCAGTTTATTTAATATTGGCAGTTAATTTAACGAAGCATAATTAGTCATCTTGTATGAATCATCAAGAAAGTGAAGTATAATTTCATAATTATAACAAAAAATTGCATCGGTACAATATCTATGATTCCGATGACGCTCTCACGCCCCTTGCCACCGCAGGAGATGCCCTGGGCGTTGGGAGTCGCGAGTTGTATTTGAAATGATCGTTTACAATAAATCGAGAGTTCATAATCTTGTAAGATATATTAAAAACTAGAAGTGTTTGCAAATAACCCGGTGATAGATATTGACATAAATCAAAAACTAATTTTCAATTGTTCTTATTTATGTTTAATAGATTCCGACATCGCTTTACATTTTCATGCAAATTGTTGCTGAATATGTTAATAAAAAAAAACTAATCGTTTTAAATATCGAAAACTCGAATGAACCTTCTATACTGGATCAAATAAATTCAATGACATATGGATCTACAATTGAACAAATTGAGGTGATATATGTACAAGAAGAAGACGTAAGACAAAGAAAAAAAACTGACGCTTATAAAAAGCCAGATGTTATTGTTATGACTCGTGCCACTTGTAATGTTAATGTAAGTAAAATGTAAATATTGTAATCTGCTAAGCGAAATATTTTATTTTTTAGTGAAATTTTATGAATATCAGTTTCCGAATGTGTGTATTATTTCAGAATGGCTGTACCTATTTGATTAATTCTTTTTGTGTTGTGTTTGTAAATGTCAGCACAAGGTTTGTATGAAAGAATAAACGTTATTTAAAAAACTTATTTTTTTTCATTTCACACCCATGTGAAGCCGGTGCGGGCAGCTAGTCCAATAATTTATTGATATTTTTTTTTCAGATGCTGGAAACTTTGTGCTATCATTATCCTGATTCGTTCCTAATAAGTATTGGTGTAAATGTTCAAGATATTTACATTTCTTCATTATACATTCGAGTTTCGGCAATTGGAAAAGGTTTGTCAAGGATAGAGTTAGCTCGATGGAAGTCAAAGCCTCTTTCTGCCATAGTCCTAACAGTGGCGAGACCTGAAGATCTTCAGTGTTTGATCGTTTCAAGGACAAACTTATTACCCCACCAGAAACTGGTCATATTCACTTCGTACCCGCCACCAAGTGATTTAAAGGTTCTGGTGAAACAATGGAGAGGAGATATAGATCGGAACCAAGTATATTTAGCTATGGTAAATGACAAACACAAGGTGGACATGAAACATCTGCCCAGCTTTGAGTTACCATATAACATATTTTATCAGGTAATCAAAGAATTTTAAATTTGAATGGGTTTTGACGAACTTTTCTAGTAGATTATAAGTGATTTCAGAACACATGGGGAGGCGAATACTATGTTCCACTGAGTAAAACTTATACTAAGAATCGTCTCGCAACTCTTCGATGCCGTCACCTGGGTGATATCAATTCGTTGTATTGGTCACAAATTCCCAATGTTGACCAACAACCAGGCGGCGTTAAAGTACAGGTGAGTGATTATTTTACTAAGAAAAGTTAGATAATAAGTTTCTAAGGTGTCATCATTTCCTTGCCCTTATCCCAATTTATTTTGATCAGCACGTCATGTCCTCTTCTGACATTCTTCTTTTTATCTACTTTGCAATTAATTTCTTTATTTTGCCTAGGTTTACTATGCTGAGTTGAATAGGTACGATGCACAACGAGTGATAGCTCGGGTAGCGACAAAAAATACTCAAGATCAGGGCTTCGGAATGAGTTTCAGTGGAATAGCTGACAGGTGTGTATTCACTAGTGTACAAATAGTATAATTTTTCATAACCTCAGGTAAGAAATTACAGCTTTTATTTTGTTACTTTGATTTCTATTACAGTGGACAATCTGTCATGGGCCTGATGCCTTCATCAGGTAGTGTGTCCCAGCAAATCTGCTCAAGCCCCGAATATTTGTGGCCAGTGCCAACACACTGGAGTTTAGAAGATGCTGCCACAGTGCCGCTTGCTTACACCATCGCGTTTCATTGCCTGGTTATTATTATTATATATTTTTTACCTATGCTAAATACATAATCTTTGTTTAAATCATAGGTGTTCTTTCATTATGCTACTAAATGAAACCAAACAAAATAAAGCAGAGTATCCTGCAAAGATATAGGACACTTTAAATTTGGGGTAATTAAAAAAAAAAAATTGATGCATTTTATTCATCAATAAGTAGTCATATCTTGTGTTTTATTTGTATCTTTGTATGTAACGATGAAACCCATACAGTGTCCATGAACATGAAATAATGTATAGTCTTTCATTTTCATGACGATGTGTCAACAGGGTATCAAGAGCAGACTAGTTCCTGGCACGCGTATTTTGATACATGGTGGATCAGGAGCCGTGGGGCAGGCAGCCATATCAATCGCGTTGGGCGTCGGCTGTACAGTCTTCACCACAGTCAGCGATGGTAAAAAAAAGGCGCTCTTGAGGAATATGTTCCCGAACTTACCGGGTTGGTTTTATTTATTTATTTATTAAAACTTCATGCAACATAAAAGTACATAGGCGGACTTAATGCCTGAGGGAATAGAATAAGCCTTTTTATCAGGATGATTGGCTTTAAGTGGCGGGGGCAGGGCACATTTCTCGTAGATGGAATCGAAAAATCTGCAGGAGAGGCGACCGCGTTTTGGGAGATGCCGCGTTGGAAGGTCTCCCACAAAGTGGTCACAGGAGTCCGCTGGAGTCGCTGGACGCGAGAAGTATAGGACCAGTAGATGTGACGATGCTTGGGAGTCGCCTAGATTCAGCAGTGAACGTCTTACCACTGCTGGACTATAATGACGTTATTTATTTATATATATCAAATGAATAGCAGATTATACCTACAATAACAAAAGAAACCTAAATCCAAAACAACTGATGGCGAACTTGCGCTTTATAAAAGTACAAAAAAAAAAAAAAACATAAACAACTGTTTTCTCTTGACTGTACATGCCTGTCAAAAAGAGTAAGGGGATCAGACCGGAATGTCAAAGTTTGTAGTGGATCAGAAAGGAAATATTAAAAAAAAAAACCAGCAGGGGATCAGATCGAGGGGATCCGACCGGAACAAATCATATTTTCAGCCAAACAATGTTCTCTGCTAGGTATAATGATGATAGTAATGATCGAATTAAAACCAATAAATACCTATGTTTCAGCTGAGCACATCGGAAATTCCCGTGACTATACTTTCAAAGATATGATCATGGTCCTTACCAAAGGAAAGGGCTGTGATATCGTTTTCAGCTGTTTAAAAGGAATGCTCAAACAAGTAAGATAAGAAATATCTTAGTGTATATACCTTCGTAATTTAATGTAAATAGTCTCACGGCCCAGAATTCGGCTTGAATATTGACGTTTTTGGTCAGTACTTGTAACGCGCACACAAAAGTACACACAGAAACAGTATCTCATTTGCACTTCATGACTAAGTCTTCTATGAATCACAATCTGAGCAGTTTTCTTTAGTTAAATGCGAGATAACTTTTAACATTGATTGGATTTGTGACTGTTCTTATTGAAATTGTTTATTTTTTTATATTTGTACTTTAGAGATGACTATATACTAATACTACAACTACTGACAATATTATTTTATGTATTAATATTTTTATGTAACAGTACATCACAGGCTACCCCCTGTTTCATTTTAAGTTCTTTAAGTCCATCCAACGGTTGTCTGGTAGATATTACTGTCAGAAGACCTCCTTTGTTAGTACCCATAGCGCAGATTAGAGATGCCAATAGCACAGTATAGATATAGATATCTGTACCGTGCCAATAGTATTAAGTTTTTGTAAAAGACACGTGTAATGTTTTTTTGTGGTGTACTGTAAAGAATATACTTTAATGTACATTAAAGTATATTCTTTTCTATTCTATATACTATTTTTAGGCTTCGTTTGCTTGTTGTGCCAAGGACGGTACAACATTTGATATCATTCAATTACATACCCAAGAGAATTATGAGTTTGGAATGTACGACCTGACAGCATCAAGACATTACGTAACGATTGATGTATCTGCCATATTTTATAACCAGCATATTGAAGATTTCAAAGTAAGTATGTTTAATATTTACTTACCTACTAACATTATCATCATCCTCCTGCCCATATCCAAACATAATTGAATTGACGCAGCATGATTTCTTCTTTTATATATCTCTATTAGCAGTCGTCTCTGGAGCCAATCCCTTCCTAGCCATAGTAATTTTTATCATGTTTCTCCAGTCTGCCCCTACTTATAAAACCATCCTCAATAGTGCTCAAAACCTTCTAGAAACAACAAGTTCTTCTTTTCTACGTATTGCATGCCCAATGTTCCGTACCATCATAGTCAATTTTTCTACCAACATATACAATTTTTCAGACAGTGTTTTTTTTATCAGAAAATACAATCAATGTTGAGCGAGGGTATAAGTTTTGGGTACGTGCGACCACTGTCGCGCGTGTCGTACGCGCCGCACGACGCTGCGCGTGCCTGCCGACTGCTCGCAGTTAGCAGGCACCGCGGCAGAGTGCTGCTGAAGATGCAAGATTTCACTGTGGACGTTCAGCCTAGGTACACGCGGTGTATTGAGTATTTTTCCTTTCATACATAGAATCAGCCGTCATTCCAGTGTTCTTTTTCTATGTAGTGAAATCATCTTTGCATAATATATTCATCTTTTCTTTTTTGTCACTTTTCTTCTTTCTGTTTCTTTGAAATATATTCAAATTTTACTTACTAATAAATTGTGGTCTTTCAGATTATCATTTTCATCAGATGAATGTCACGTTTTGCTGTGTGACTATGATGGATTTGGTTTAAGCCTTGCAGATAGACTAGTAGAATGTGGAGTTAGGCATTTGTACTTAAATGTTCCAACAATTTCAAAATATATATTGTTCAAGAGAAAGTAAGTTAATAACTAAAATAAGTAGATATAGGTGGATTCAGAAATCAACAGAGTATATTACAAATTTTTTTCAGGCAATGGGAAAATCTTGGTGCCGAAGTAAGAGTGGTCACTAATGTTCCAAATTCGATTGAAAACATGCGAAAATTCTTAAATGAAGCATATGTTTTGGGTTCAGTTGAAGGGATTTACTTGGTAGCCACAGATGCAATGAACTCGACAGCCGAAAAGAATATGAACTCGATTATACACATATTTGACGTTGTCTCTAGAGAACTTTGTACAAGACTCAGGTAAATGACAAACTAAAAACCTTACTTATTAAATCTTGTTCTACACCATCTGTTTACCTATTGTAAGATTACTTAATATTTCAGGCACTTCACCGTAATAACTAGGAACGAGTCAATCGGTCAAAATGTGTGCTCAATGAGAAAACAATGCAATTTGAACTCTTTATCAATACACCTAAGACTGCAAAACGTATGTATCACAATTTAATATTGAATTCCATACGTTAAATTGACATGAAAAAATTAGAATGTTTTTGTATAGTTCACAGACTTAGAAGCGAATGAAGGTAAGAGAAACACGGCGATGATGTGGCAAACTGCTGTTGAAGCTATTGAATCAGCTTTACTCGGCAGTGAAACCTTTGTCGCAGTTAACTTAATTGATCAGCCCCGTGATGTTCTCAAAGAAGTTGCTAAGATTCCAGGTAGAAACTTTAATGTATAGTAAAAAGATAGATATTTTTATTACTTGTAATAGAATGTTGCATTGAATCCAACTTACAAATTAGGGACTATGAGAATAAAAGAACAGAGAGAATTAACATAATATCTCCTCCTCTTGATATTATCTCCGTTGAGATTGGCCACCGTTACCGAAATCAGGTTTTTTATTTTATTATTGATAGGCTTGCGCTTGACCATTATCTCAACTGATGGTAAGCGATGATGTGGTCGACGGTGTAACACGCTTGCCAAGAAGTAACCTATTCAATCATGACTTAAAGACCCCACAGTTGTAGCTATCTGGAAACACAGACTCAAACACAGGCTCTTTCTCGCGGAGAAGAGACACGCCTGTATGTTTGCGACATTGAACTTGTCCAGATTGGCATCGCCCCATTCGGAGACTGCCTCAAAGGACAAGATCAAGCGCTCCACCATGGCCTCATGGAGAGACCGGACCTGAGGCCCAGTAGCCCGTGCGCTGGACAAGTATCTCTCAGCAATAATGCTGTCATCTGCATACCCAAAGGTATTAGCAGTTCATTTATATGCAACAAAAATAATGTCGCTGAGAGTACCGACCCCTGAGGGACCCCGGCATTAATATACAAAAGGTCCGTGGAGCAGCCATCGATAACTACTTGAATGGACGGATCCCTCAGGAAGTCTGCAATCCAGTCACACATTCCACCGCGCAGACGAGGTCAAGCTAATCCTGAAGCTATACATTCTGTATTTCTTTTTTCAGGAGTCGTTATAACAAATGACACAAATGAGAGTGCAACACTTAAAGAAGTAGGCATAGATCATAGTAATCGTGCGGAACTATGCTCGATACTAGCAGAGACGTTTAATGTTAATATTCCGAAAGAAATCGTTCTTTATATGACTGTTGGACAGTAAGTTTTTCTTTATCTGTTAATTATTTATTTATTTATTAAAACTTTATGCACAAGTACAAAGGCGGACTTAATGCCTTAGGCATTTTCTACCAGTCGACCTTAGGGTGGTGCAGAGACAAAAATAAGGCAGGTGCAACTAAATAAACGGGAAAATTGAGAAAAACATATATAAAAAGAATATATGCAAATATATACTTATATACATACATACATAAACAATGTAATAGAGAAACCGAAACCAACAAATCAATTCAGTGATGATTCTGCAAACTTCTTCCGAATGTGCTCACGTGCCTTAAATTTGAAAGAGAACCGACTGGTTGCCATCCTGATATTCTGAGGGAGCGCATTCCAAAGAGTTGCCTGGACAAAGAAGGATGAGTGAATAAACCCAGAGCGGTGCGAATTATTGTCTTTATTTTAATTGTAACATAAGACATATTACAGAGAGATTCCAAATGAGGGGACCAGGGAAGAAAATAGAAGACACTACTACGCATTATAATGTCAATTTAGTTATGTTTTTGCAGAATTGATATTATTGTGAATATAAATAAATTGACTTAATACATTGTAACTGATATATTTCTTTGCATGACTTCATGTGTATTTTCTATTCCACAGATTAAAGACCCTGAAAATGCAAACAATAGAGATAAACAAAGAAGTGCCTGGCTTTGGCGGATACATCTCCTACATTGATGGTGACGAAATGCTTGCGAGCACTGAGCTTGTCTACATGCCTACTCTTACGCATACACCAAACATGGTAATGTGATAATTCAACTTATAATTTGTTTATTAACAAATGGAAATTACGTATTTTAAAACTACATCTTCCTATCCTCTCTCATACCCTACTATACTATAATAGTCTCGATATTCTGTGAGGATGAATGTCTGTTACTATTTCACGCAAAAACTGATTTGGATGTTTGGTTTTTATTTTTTGGTTGGATGAAGGCGTTGGTACAAGCTTTTATTATAAATTTCGATGTTGAAAATAGATGTTTAGATGTTGATTAAAGTCAATTGAGTCTCAACGGGCTATAGTATTTGGATGAAACTTGTCCTGGGTATTTTTAGTACGTTTCTTTGGGATAATTTCTAACAATCACGCGGGGGAAGCCACTTGCAATGTTGGATATATATTGTATTTATTTATTCCAAACAATTTTTACATTGTGTTGAAAATCATAATTGCCAACAAGCATCACTACAACTTTATACAAACTAACTTCGAATGAATTACAAGACAATGAGCCAAAGTTTAAATTAAACAATAATACACTTCTATTTCAACCACCTTCAAATAGTCAGACAAGTATTCAATGATCTCAAATAAAACGTCAAGCACAAATATACAAACAAATAAATTCAGATTCCATTAGAGATGTCAATCGTTAAATATAATGTTGTCTTACGGATTGAAAAATAATAATAATGAAAGCTTTACAGACAATTAGCAAGAATTATCAATTAAACAATATTGCTATTTCACTCTTCAACAATGTCAAAAAGTAAGTAAATATCTCAAAAAAAAAATATAGTACCCAGATATATCAAGTAAAGATGTCAAACAAAAATACAACAATAATTATATTCAAATTTCATTATAAACACAAAAGTTAAATGTTGTAAATACCCTATTACACCTTTATACATCCAAACTCCGCACGCATTACAAACAATAAGCAAGAATTATTCATTAAATGATAATTATTATACTTCTGTTTCAATCTTCAACAATGTCAAAAATATATACAAATATGTCAAATAAAAAAATATCTAGTTATGTCAAAATGTTGTTTGTCATATGCAAATATAAAAACAAATTTTATTATAAATATCAATGGTAAAAATATAATGTAGAGTTGGTAGCAGTCTAGGTGTTAGTGTCACAGAGAAACTCATCAAGCATGTAATAGCACTTTTCTATCAGAAATGACTTTAGTTGGAGCTTAAACTGAATTAAATTATAAATGTACTTGAACTGTATGGGCAGCTTATTCAATAGCTAAACTGATTGGTATGCTGCAGCAGACAATAAAACAAGTTCAGTATCATTTATTTTTAGCATAAAGTTAATCAAATCATTAACAAACAAAATGAACAAGATTGGCCCTAGTATTTCTATACTAGGGCCACAAGGTTTTCCTTGTGGTACTCCTTGTTTTATTAGTTTAAGTCCCGATTTGTAAATTTTTCACAGTTTTCTTCTTCTATTTTAATTTCAACGTATTGCCTCCGATTATCCAGGTATGATTTAAATAATTTTAAAACCGGTCCTTGTACTGTGGGGGACTACCCTGCAGAGTGCATGTGTGCAAGGAAACTCAAGAGATAATTAAAATAGCATACTAGATTTATTCAGAGTACTTATAAAAAGTAACACGTATAAAACACACCGAAAAATATTCTGTCAACAAGACAAGCTTCAACAGAACGTTGAATCTTCATATTTTAATTAAATATAGACTAGGCTCTAGCAGCCAGCTATATTATGTACATTAAAACCTAATACGCCCCCTTAATGTGCATATGTATTACAAGAGAGACGCAAAACAAAGTATTTACAAACAATATACGCTAACTATAAACATAAACCTAATCCAGTCATGCACATATAGTGCTTGGCTTTCGGCAAGGCCTTGGTTAATACGTCAGCTAACATAAGGTTGGTCGACAAGTATACCAACTGAATGTTATTGTTCTCCTTCAAGACACTCCGTATAAAATGGTGTCTTATATCTATGTGTTTGCTCCGGGAATGGAATACCGAGTCGTTTGCTAATTTAATTGCCCCAGTATTATCTACATGTAAGGTAATTGATGCAAACTTACGTAATCCGATTTCAGTCAACAAGCTGTTCAGGTATAAAGCTTCCTTCATCGCTGATGATAAACTGACGTACTCGGATTCACACGTCGAGGTACTGACACACTTCTGCTTCTGGGACTTCCATGACATACATGCACCACCTAATACAAAGGCATATCCCGAATATGAACGCCTATCTAGCAAACAACCACCCCAATCCGAATCAGAATAGCCTCGAACTGCTTTACCTGTTTTACTGAACACTAGTCCGTACTCTTTTGTTCGCTTCAGATAACGTAATATTCGTTTCGCAGCGATCCAGGACTCTTTGCTAGGACAGTTAACTACCTGCGCCAATTTCGAAACACTATTCGAGATATCTGGTCTCGTCCCCACGGATAAATACATCAAACTCCCAATTAGTTCGCGATACGGGTATCGCTCTTCTTCGAGTTTTGTATGGGGCTCAGGTAATTTAAGCTTTAAATTTACCTCCATTGGGGTTGAAACCGTTTCTTTACACATATTCAGACCATATTTAAATAATAAATCTTCAATGTATTTTTGTTGTGACAGTTTGATTTTATCACTGTCAACTCGCTCAATGTCAATTCCTAACATATATTTCGCGATGCCATAATCCTTAAGGTCGAATTCACTGGCCAGTTCCTTTTTAAAATTTTCAATGCATACTCTTTTCTGCGATGCCACTAAAATATCGTCGACATAGACTGCAACAAAAAGTTTTGTACCATCACCTATGTCTCGGAAGTATAGACATGGCTCATTTAATGATGATCGCATCCCCATTTTTTGCAGTTGTGTATCGAGCCTTGCATTCCACTGACGTCCAGCTTGCTTCAAGCCGTAAAGTGATCTCTTAAGTCTACATGCATCACCACCTGCCTGCATGTCTGCTAGCATTTTCTTAGCTCGTTCATATATATTAGAACCTTTTTGTTCCACCTGAAGTAGCTTCTGCAGACATTCTCTTAATATGTCGGGGATTTCCATGTAAATTTCTTCATTTAATGTACCGTTCAAATAAGCGGTATTAATGTCTAACTGATGAATTTCCATACCAAGTTCAACCGCAAGTGCAGTCAGCAATCTGATGGTGTCTAGTCTGACAACAGGGCTGAATGTCTGGTGATAATCAATCCCGTACCGTTGGCTATATCCTTTGGCAACAAGTCTAGCCTTTTTCTTTACGGTTTTATCAACATTTAGCTTCGTTGTTAAGATGTAACGACAACCAACGACAGCGCGTCCCATGGGTCTCTTCGCTATATCCCAGGTATCATTTTTAATCATGCTTCGTATCTCCGAGAGAATGGCTGCCTCCCATTCATCTTTTTCTGAACCAGATAAAGCTTGCCTCAATGATACCTCTGCATTACCCACAAAGTCTTGGCAATCTGAGAATTCTTCTTGTAGTTCAGGTTCCCCTTCAACCATACGATAAATTTTCTTTGGGCGTCCCACATGTCCTCTGTCTAGTCGTGGTCTTCCTGGGGCTCGTTTTAAGGTCTTTTCTTCATTATTTTGTTGGACTTCATCTGAGCTAACATGACGAGGTGAACCAGCTTCTGACTCCATATTATCCTGGACATTTTGTACATTCCTCTCAGGTTCAGGAACAAATCTACGTGAACTCGTCACTACCTCTCTTGTGTTGTCAACTGCCCTTCCTGCATGGAAATCTATCTCTACATAATTTGGTTCTGGTCTTTGGCAGATATCAGCTTGTAGCTCTTCATTCCCAAATTCCAGTGGATCAGTTATAGAAGAATTATTCTCATCGCATCGAGTCTCGTTTATGTGAAATTTTACATCTCGCGATACGACATACTTTCGTTCTTGTGGCAACCAAATCTTGTAGCCTTTTCGGTCTCTTGGATAGCCTACAAAGATTCCTTCTTTACTGCGAGGTGCAAATTTATCTTTTCCTTCCTCCTTATCCAAAACATGTATCTTGTTTCCAAAAACATGCATATAGTTTATGTTCACAGGCCGCTCGTACCATTTTTCATACGGCGTTCCACCTTCAAGACTACTTGTTGGACATCGATTTCGAACGTGACATGCCGTCATAACGGCGTCACCCCAAAAACCAGGTGAAAGGTTGGATGAAATTATCATACACCTTGCCATCTCTACAAGAGTTCTGTTCATCCTTTCTGCGACCCCGTTCTGTTGAGGAGTGTTAGGAATAGTTAATCTTCTCCCTATTCCTTCAGTCTGTAAATATTCATCAAAATCTTTATTACAAAATTCTCCTCCATTATCCGTCTGCATATATTTTATTCGTTTGCCAGTCATATTTTCAACATAACTTTTGTATATCTTGAAATATTTAAGGGCTTCACTTTTCTTGGATAGCAGATATACTTCACACCACCTCGATGAGTCATCTATAAACGTAATAAAGTACTTCGCTCCACCTATGGCTTCATGCCGCATCGGGCCTACGATATCGGAATAAATAATCCGTAATTTTTCATCACATGGCCCATCCGTCCTCGAAAATGATGATGCATTCATTTTCCCACTAGCACAGATACCACAATTATACAATGTACTCACATCCGTCATCTTTATATTCATTCCGGATTTGTTCAAGAGTTTGACAAGATCTCTTCCATTCAGATGACCCAATCGTTCATGCCACAGTCTTACCTTATCAACTGCTTCTGAAATAATGGAAACTGTTCCCATTTGTTCCTCAACGTAATATAGATTACCCCTACGATTTGCTACAAGCATAGTGTTACCATAGCTGTCCCTAACATAAGCTATATTCTTATCGAATTTAACACTATACCCTTTATTCGTAATTCTTGCGACCGAAATCAGATTACATCGCAAGTTTGGAACAAATAAGGTATCTGGCAACTCCACGATTGTTTTGGAATTATTTTTACATGTAATTAATCTAACGGTACCCTTACCTTTAACATCTGTGCTCGAGTTTATCGCTAGATTTAGCTTACCCGACAAAGGTATCAATGAATTGCCAAATTTACTAGGATCGTTGCATAAATGTGATGTACAACCGCTGTCAATGACCCAGCCTCCATTCCCGTTGCAAGCAGCATTATCACTTTGCACTATCACGACACTGATCCTTGTCTTTCTTCATATCACATTCAGAAGCTTTGTGGCCATGTTTGTGACATTTAAAACACTTGTATTTAAAATTCGTCTTGTTAGCATCACTCTTTGATTTGAAAGGTTTCTTAATTTTGGACTTTGCAAGGAGAGCTTTTTCTTCGCTTCCTTTCTGACGTCTCGAACATACCTCTTCGATTATTTTAACCTTCAAAGTCTCAGGGTCTGGTAACGTGTCTCTGGATTCGATCGCGCATCGAAAATTCTCGAAGCTTGATGGTAAGCTATAAAGAAGCATTATGGATACTAAATCATCATGCATCTGAATATCCATATCAGCTAGTTTACTTTTTACTTCGAAGAAATGCATGACATGTTCACGAACGTCACCACCTTCCTCCAACTTGTGTAGCAACAACTCCTTCAGCAGCGTTGCCTTCTTGGCAGGTCCCTTAGATGCGTGTATGCTCTCAAGTTTTTGCCAAACATTTCGTGACGTTTTACATCCGCGAATGTGTCTCAGTTCACTTGGACTAATAGCTAGGATTAGATCAGACTTAGCTTTTGCGTCTCCGATTTCCCATTTCTTGGCTTCTTCCGGCTCTGTAGGCTTGCTTACGCTTCCGTCTACATAGCTCCAAGCGTCGTTCTTTATAAGAACCGCTTCAGCCTGAATCCTCCAAGTTTCGTAATTTTCTTGAGTAAGTGGTTCTATTTTAACAGTACTCATATCGTTGACTCTTTTACGTCAACCTTGTTTATTTCATCAGCTGTTCGTACTTAATCAAACGTACCTTAAATATTTGCTGATATTCAATAAATAAGCACGAAATTTTAATATCTCGTTCCTGGGCCCATAACCACTGTGGGGGACTACCCTGCAGAGTGCATGTGTGCAAGGAAACTCAAGAGATAATTAAAATAGCATACTAGATTTATTCAGAGTACTTATAAAAAGTAACACGTATAAAACACACCGAAAAATATTCTGTCAACAAGACAAGCTTCAACAGAACGTTGAATCTTCATATTTTAATTAAATATAGACTAGGCTCTAGCAGCCAGCTATATTATGTACATTAAAACCTAATATGTACTCTGTAATCGCTCCATTTTTGTTAATAGTAGCTTGTGTTTTACTCTATCAAAACCAGAACTAAGGTCAATGAATAGCCCAACGACTTTTAATTTATCATTAATTCCGCTAACCACTTTTTCCATTAAACTATTAATTGCGTCAATCGTCCCCACATTTTTCTGATAATTGATAATTGATTTCATAATTGATTGTGATTTAGAATTTTATTTCTGTTTAGATGTCTTAAAAGTCTGGTTAAGGATTTTCTCAAATATTTTTGAAATGATTGGTAACAAAGAAATCTGTCTATAATTGTTGGGATCTAGTTTGCAACCCTTTTTATGAATTGGTAAGACCTTTGCTATCTTGAGGTGTTCAGAAAATATGCTCATATTTATACACTTATTGATGAGATGTGCGAGAGGTCCGGCCAGTATGTCGATATGATCTTTAATTGTCTGTATTGGTATTTCATCATGTCCAGAAGATTTCTTAGTAGCCTTTGAATTGACTAGCTTCTTTTTTTCATATACCGTGACTTGTACGCATGCCAATTCTTTGTCTACTCTGTTAACGCTATCTCGCAAATGTGTTAAAGCTTGTTCGAAAAAATCTATTTAATCTATTGTTTCAGGTTTATCAAACGCGTTCGAGAAAATGTCTACTATCTCTTGAGGATTTGATATTATTTTTTTATCAACTTTAAGGAGTACATCTCTTTTCTTTTTGCATTTTGGTTTTGAATTTCCATGTCTATTCACAACCTGCCATGTAGCTTTTGAAGATTTATTTGCTTTAATTAGTTCTTTCCTAATTGCAATACGTCTTGCTTTTTTTAACACCTGCCCATATACTCTTTTATTAGATTTTGTGTACGTCCTCGTTTTCTCAGTGCAAGTCACTCGTTTTTAGGGTTCCGTAGACAAATGGTAAAATACGAAACCCTTATAGATTTGTCATGTCTGTCTGTCTGTCCGTCCGTATGTCACAGCCACTTTTTGCCGAAACTATAAGAACTATGCTGTTGAAACTTGGTAAGTAGATGTATTCTGTGAACCGCAATAAGATTCTCACACAAAAATAGAAAAAAAACAAAAAAAATTGGGGGTTCCCATACTTGAAACTAAAACTAATATTTTTTTTTAAATCAAACTCGTACGTGTGGGGTATCTATGAATAGGTCTTCAAAAATGATATAGAGGTTTCTACTATCATTTTTTTCTAAACTGAATAGTTTGCGCGAGAGACACTTCCAAAGTGGTAAAATGTGTCCCCCCCCTGTAACTTCTAAAATAAGAAAATCATAAAACTTAAAAAAATATATTATATACATTACCATGTAAACTTCCAACGAAAATTGGTTTGAACGAGATCTAGTGAGTAGTTTTTTTTAATACGTCATAAATCGTAAACCGCAATTTACCAAGTACGGAACCCTTCGTGCGCGAGTCCGACTCGCACTTGGCCGGTTTTCTTTTTACCCGACTGCCGAAGGAGGGTAATGTGTTTATCAGTCTATGTATGTATGTATGTATGTATGTATGTATGTATGTATGTATGTATGTATGTATGTATGTATGTATGTTTGTTCCTATGTGGCGTTCCAGAGACCAAACGCGTTGGCCGATTTTGATGATTCATACGTCAATCGATGCGTCTTAACCCTGCGAGTGTCATAGGCTACATTAAAATTGGATAATAGAAAAATGGCGGATTTTGGGTGCCATATTGTGGGGGTCCAAATTTTTTTTTTCTTCCGATCCCATCGTGTGGGGTATCAAAATAAAGGGTTTTAAGAGGTGATTTCAAAAATATATAACACTTATATGATTAAATGTATCTTATTCGAAAAAAACTAACTAAAAAGTTATAAATAAAAAAACTTAATTCAAAAAATCAAAAAACCCGACTGCTTCAAAAGCGAACTGAAAAGTCGTAAACAAGGAAAAAATCATGCTGTGCAGGCGGAGGATACACCAGATTTTGGTCAGCCAGCCCGCGAATATGTATCCTCCAACTGCACAGCATGATTTTTTCCTTGTTTACGACTTTTCAGTTCGCTTTTGAAGCAGTCGGGTTTTTTGATTTTTTGAATTAAGTTTTTTTTTGTTAAAGCTTTTGCGAAATGTTTGTTCAAATTTCTTTAAGAAACTATTTATACCTTCTTCCTTCCAGTTTATATTTAGTACACGACGTCTAAAATAATTAGAATTTTTGCCACTAAACAGCCTAATACAAAAAAAAATAGACGTGTGGCACTCGGGGACTGCCGCGGTAAAGCTATTGCATAGCATTTTTATATCAACTTATGCAATTATAATGACTTATTTATTTATTTTATTTATGCAGTATTTTTTCCTTTGTTTTTTTTCTGTTATATTAATTCAAGTTACACTTTTTGAGCGTGGTGACCGATAAGAAAACATTTTTTTTTCATTTATTAGATAAATGAGAAGTTAATAATATTTTTATTATCTTACAATACATGAAGGTTATTCAGGAATATTTATCATTGAAACTATAGGTTTATGGTAACTGAAATAAGAATTATAAGTTTGAGACTTGATATCTTCTAAATGTCTGGAAAATACCGCGTCAATGGTGGTCCCATATTTTGTTGTGGATTCTTGTGGATCATTATTCATTTTCAAATTCAATATTTCGAAAGAAAAGTAGTCAACCGCTCTGATAACGAAACAACCATTGCCACCTAGAGGCGAGTTGCTGAACTAAAGAGACAAGCATGATATTTCAAAAAGTCATTAAAAGTTCTGCTATTCATCGATAGATGGCTCGACTTTATCTTCAAAATATCTGGAAAATACCACGTCAATGGTGGTCCCATATTTTGTTGTGAATTCTTGTGGATCATTATTCATTTTCAAATTCAATATTTTTGAAAGAAAAGTTGTCAACCGCTCTGATAACGGAACAACCAATGCCACTTAGAGTTCTAAACTTTCTAAATTATTAAATTTAACCAGCGAATATTGTGTCGACATTATCTCAATATGTGAAACAAGACTGAGTGAAAACTGTACGTTAGATACGCCTGGATACATTTGTTACCGAAGTGATAAGGGATCGAATGGTACTGGTCAGGGGGTCGCTATCTTAGTAAAAAATGATATGCCTAATACGTCAATATTTATTCCTCCCATGTATAACCTTGAATGTGTAGGAATCCGCTTAACGTAACCTGAGTGTCCGCTTATAATTCACCAAATCTTCCTTTGGCTTCCAGTGATTTGGATATATTATTCGATTTAGGGACAAAAGTGTTAATCATGGGTGACCTAAACGCCAAACATGAGTACTAGCGATGTGATCAAAACAACTCCCGCGGTACGGTACTGTTTGATCATATGGTACTCCATGATTATCAAATGTATGGACCTTCATCTCCAAAATTGGTACATTACAATCACGCACATACTCCTTCTACACCGGATTTACTTCTCAGCCAAAATGTCACGTCTGTGTCTGAACTTTGCACTCTGTCAGCATTATCATCCAATCACCTTCCAGTGTTTTTTTCAGTGGGTGGTGACTTTACCCGACATAGTTTTAAACAATATAGATATTCTGAAGCAAATTGGGTTGAGTACAGGTCTTACTTGGATAAAAATATCTCATTAACATCTACTAAAATTGATAAAGCAGTTGACCAACTTCAATTTGCCATTCTAATGAGTCATGAAATAAACGTTCCATCGGGCCCTTCATCTGTTAAGCGCTACACCTTGCCAAGACGCGTCAAAGTCTTAATTTCTACTAAAAACAAACTTAGAAAAATGGCTGCAAAAGAAATGAATCCTATAACTAAGATGCAAATAAACAAAGATATAAACATTATTAAAACAAAAATAAAATTCCAAATCCACATATATAATGACAAAATATGGAATGACAAACTTGCCCAAATTGATAATCCATACCGATATCTGGCGGATTGTTAAATCTTTGACCTATAAGCCGTCAGTGATTCCTCCTTTAAAGTATGAAATTGGCCAGTTGACTGCATCCCCAGCTGAACAGTGCAAGTTACTTGCTGACACTTTTCATAATAATATGAGTCTGACTATGAACTGGCCTAGTGATAACATTACGGAGGCCGCCGTCAACAAGTCATCAAATAAACTTGATAACGTTAAAGATTTTACTCCACCAAATCTCGTACGTCCAAGAGAGGTAATCAAATCAATTAGGAAGCTCAAAAGTCGTAAGTCTCCGGGAGTCGATATTATACACAACTGCTTACTAAAAAAAATCTTTCACGTAAATGCTTAGTATTTATAACAAAAGTCTTTAATGGTTGTATGGCAATTGGCTACTTTCCTTCTGCTTGGAAAAGAGCCAAAATAATAACATTTAAGAAACCAGGTAAAGATGAAGCTACACCAACTAGCTATCGACCTATAAGTCTACTCCCATCTCTGGGAAATTTATTTGAAGGAATAATATCGGCGCGCTTAGCTAAAGCCACAACCACCTGCTACTGCCTGAGCAGTTCGGTTTCAGAAAGGGTCATTCTACAGCGCAGCAATTAGCCAGGGTCGCGGAGCACGTCACGCACAACCTTAACATGGGTAAATCTACGGATATGATGTTGCTTGATGTAGAAAAAGCTTTTGATGCTGTTTGGCATGCAGGCCTTATACACAAGCTCTTAATGTGTGATGTACGTATTGGACTTGTTAAGGTTATCCAGGCGTATTTGACTGACAGATCATTCTGTGTACATATCGGCGATACTGTATCCCAACCTAGACCTATACCTGCAGGGGTGCCACAGGGCTCTTTGCTGGGTCCTCAGTTATTCATACTATTCATAAATTACATGCCCAAGCAAGCTCATACTCATCTTGCTTGTTTTGCTGATGACACAGCCTCTTTTACGTCAAGTAAAGACACCGATTTAATAGTTGCACGGCTCCAGTTATCATTACAACTTCTAGTTTCATATTTCACTAAATGGAAATTAAAATTTAATGCCACAAAAACTGAAGTCATAATGTTCACAAGAAAGAGCTCATTACCAAAAAGGAACATACTAATAGGCGATACGGTTTTACCATGGAGTGTAAACATCAAGTACCTTGGGGTTATACTAGACAATAAAATGAGCTGGACAAAAAATTTCGATTACCTCCGCGTTAAAAGAAATAAAAGCCCTAAACTGCCTACATCCAATTTTAAAACGGCGGTCTAAAGTCAGTTCAAATACCAAACTAAAAATCTACACAACCCTTGTCAGACCATGCATTACCTACGCGGTACCGGTCTGGAGTAGTACGTGTGAAAGCAACAACAGCAAACTACAAGTAGTCCAAAACAAGGCTATAAAACTGCTTTTAATACACCATTTCGGACTAATCTTAAGAACTTACAAAGTCAATTAAATTGCCCAACATTAAAACAGTTCATTACAAAACTCACTTATAAGTTTTATCTTACAACTAACCCTAAACATCAAAATCCACTTATTTCTAACATTGGTCAAACACGATTTAAAAGTTTAAAATACATCGACACATATCATCGATACCGTCTCCCACATCACTTACTGCTGTATGAGTAACAAAGACGAAACTACTCGATGACTGGACTTTTTCTTAAGTTCGACACAAATGCAGGTAGATTTACAAAAAATCACCCTCAGTACAAGAAGTTCATTTGCATTTTTTATTATTCGTACTTAGTTTCTTAAGTAAAATTAATTGTTAAGTATTAGTGTACTTTGTTACAATGTCTTGTAAATAGTTTGTGTTAAAAAGTGCGTTTGTGTCTTACCATTGCGCTGTAAGTACATCAAAAACTGTCTAACGTAAGTAATATGATATCCATGTTTCATAACAAGTTGTTTTGCTCATTACTTTTAGTATACGTAAATGTTTTATATAGGCGCTATAGTCTGCAAAAAACACGCATTTCTTATGTTTAAATGCTTTTAGAATAAGGTCTAACTGTCATTAATTTCCTTTTATTTATGTGAAAATAAAGAAATTTCAAATCAATGCCACCTAGAGGCGAGTTGCTGAACTAAAGAGACAAGCGTGATATTTCAAAAAGTCATTAAAAGTTCTGCTATTCATCGATAGATGGCGGCCGGTGACCGGCGCTGTGCCGGTCGGAGTCTCCACTCCGACCGGCACAGCGCCGGTCACCGGCCGTCTTAGGTTTTTTTTCGTTACGGAATTTCTGGATTCGGTCTCCACGCTCAAGGCCCGCGATAGAAGCTATGCAATAGCTTAAAAACAGCTGCTTATGTATTCGACAAATTTCGGAGCAGCTCGTCTCGATTCGTGCGAGTTTCGTAGAGTCGTACAATACGTCTAATCGCACACAACGCCGTGTCGAAGACTGCCGAACTGAAACGACGTTAGACGATGCACGGCCTTCAAGCCACACCTCCTTGCCCGTCGGAGTGGGGAGCGTCAGGTTTTATCGTTACGGAATTTCTGGATTCGGTCCCCGCGCTCAAGGCCCGCGATAGAAGCTATGCAATAGCTTAAAAAATACTAATACCTTTTTTTCTTCTTTTTTTTAAAATTATATTTAAAAAGTATTTATCGCCATCTGGCAGTACTGTTTCAGTTTTTAAGTGGCAGAACAATGCAGCATGTCCGTCAGCCAAGCAATTATGATCAACAAACTGCTCATTGAAAAAATCATCTGGTAAATTCGTCAAAAAATTGTCCAAGCATGATTGCGCATTATTATGTTTATATGTCACTTCGTTTATAAGCGGTCTAAAATTGTAAGATGTCAGCAGGGTCAAAAAGGTAGAAGTTTTTTTGTCGTTTTTGAGCAAGTCGATGTTGAAATCGCCGCATTTTTTACTAAAGAAGTGTTCTATTAATTGTTCCAACTTAGATATAAATGTTTCGTAGTTTTTATCGACAGGATTTCTATAACAGCAGAAGATGTAAATGTTAGATTTAGAATTTCTGACAAAAGGGTAAATCTTCACAAACAACATCATTTCTCGTCATTATAAGGCTACCACCCCTTTTTTATTTTTTCGTGCATTAAACGACACCATTTTATAATTGTTAATGTTGAACAAAGGCGCAGACTCCATAGTCAAGAAATTTTCCGTAACGCACACGTATAGATTGTTTTGTTGAACGTCTTGTATTCTCTTTTAATGAGTTATTCAGCATATTAACACTAATATATTTATTTTTATAGATTTTGCCAACTAAGACGATTGTGTGTTTAATTTGATCCAAAGTATAATACAAAATTGAGTGTAAATTCAAAGGATTTGAATCGTTAGAACCCCCTAGTGTTAATATGTAGTCAGAGTTTGTAAAATCTTTACACTCGGCAACACATGTACTTATCACTTCAGCCATTGGAGCTCCTGGCTTTACTATAGACGTCACTTTGAAAGAGTTTCCTAGTAACTCTTGTAGCAATCTTCTTGTATCAAGTCCTGTTTGGTCAGTAAATATTTTGACTTCATGTTTTTTTGGCGTAAGATCGTAAGTTTTAAAGTTTGATGAAATATTATTATGACTTGAGTATTTGTTTTTATTAATAGGGTCTATTTTCATATTTATGGTTAAAGTATCCGCAGTCTTAGATTCCACTACTATATCCATTTAAATGGTCCCTTTCTCCAGGATTTGTCAATACGATGGCTGGTGGTTTACTATGATTGTGTCCTGAAAGCCTTTTTCTGTTGTTATGGGTTGCTCGAAAAAGTAACTTAAATTATTGCTATCGTCATGTATTGGGGTATATCTGACTGCGTCAGTTTTTAAATCCTGAGAGAATGTCCTTTTCAAACCGATTCCCATACTACAGGACCTATGTCGTTTTTGATACTGAGGAGAATAAAATTTAAGTGGCGAAGCGATTGATTTGTTGTTACTATTCACTTCAAAAGCGCCTACCGATTTATATAGATTCATTTTATGCTGGATCGCTGACAATGTTTTTTTATGTTGCTATTCTCAAGGTTAAAATTTTCGATCTCATTATTAGCAATCTGTAATTCTAGATTAAACTTTAAGAGTTTTTCCTTGATCGTAGTTACTTCGACTCGTGTCGTGTGTTCGTATTGTTTGGTAAACTCTGACAAGAAATATCCAATTCATACTCGCTGTCTTGGAAATCTAAACCACAGAAAAACATATATATACGGACAAAACTTTGCTGGCGACGTCTTTGGGTATATACATTATGCATTTCTTCATGTTTAAAATTTTATATTAGTAACAAATCTCACAAACATACAAAAAGTGCCTCACACTTGGTCATTCTCGAACCTGTGACCTCTCGATTTCACTCGAACCAATGTCGGCAGGTTGATCGTCGCGCTACATATACTAATAACTAGATGGTGAAAAAACGGCACCAGAACCAACAGGAACTGTTTTAACGATTTTTTTAGTTCTTATTAAACAAAACTAGATGTCACTATTTACATAAAAATGATGGCCAGCTGATCTTTGCAAAGACCTTATACTTCGTAGTAAGAAATACGTATAAGGTCTTTGGATCTTTGTTAAAATTTGAAGTAAATACGGATTTATCACTTTTCTTTTATAAATATTACTACTTCTATTCACTTTACTCATTAGCTATGGGTGAATATGTTGTCGCTGGAGAAACACTGTTCGCTTTTTTCACACTTATAGTTTGTTTTAGGCTCACTTTTATGACTTTCCGTAACGCACACGACACACGAATGTTTTGAATATTATGGGTTAATATTATTTTTTGTTTGGTCGTATAACGCTAACACTCATTTTATTCGTACTATAGATTCGGTTTTTACTGAAAACTAATCAAACTGAGTGTTTTTTTTTTCAGTGGGTTCCATCATCCAATGACTTCTCCCGCTCTGGGTGAAGCGGAAGGGCGTGTCAGACTTTTCCTGACTAAAACCCACCCGTGTTCCTACAGTTGCTTATGCCAGGGCCGCGGTAACTTTCTTTCAAATTTATCCGCGACCCAGACAGGCATCAGCCCTAGCGGACCCCGTCAGTTTTCGCTGACATCTCTTTGAGGCGCGCGTGGAACACTACGCGCCGTCGGCTCGGGCCTGGGCCTGCAGTCTCGACATAGCTAACGATCGTTACGCTAGCTAACATTCGTTAACTCTTACCACAAAATAGTAAGTATACAGAAGGGCCACTCCCGCCGTTTGGAAAATTTACAGCTAAACTTGACAGATTAACTAGAGTTGTAGTGTTCGTGATATTAAATGGATATTTGATGCCCTGTCTACCCTCTAAGGCATATAAGCATGATATGATGTATGTTTAGACGAATCTATGTATTTATGTTTGTAACTTGGGCAACCTACCCTTTTTTTTTAATTCGGAATCAATATAGTAGCAACCCTAGTGAATCTGTCAAGTTTAGCTGTCAATTTTCCAAACGGCGGGAGTGGCCCTTCTGTATACTTACTATTTTGTGGTAAGAGTTAACGAATGTTAGCTAGCGTAACGATCGTTAGCTATGTCGAGACTGCAGGCCCTGGTCCTTATCGGATGGCGAGCTACCCAATACTCGCCGTCCGCAACGTCCGCCTACGGTGGCTGGGAATCGGCTTGCGACTCCCGTCGCCCAGGGCGTCTCCTGCGGTGGCTAGGGGCGTGAGGGCGTCTCCGGTGCGTCTCCCTCACGCGTTTCGCCTCCTCCTTTGCGAGCATTACTGCTTCGCAGATGGAGGTGACAGCTTCCCATGCCCTCTCGCTCCATACCATGGCCTGGACCAGGGCCGGACGTGAGAGGTCGCCACCGCTGATCGCCTCCATGAGGACACGGCGGTGCTCCGCCCAAGCGGGGCAGATCACCACCGTATGCTCCACCGTGTCCTCCGGGCGATCCACACAATGGTGACACCCAGGCGTTTCCTCCCGCCTTTTCCTGAAAAGGAAGCTCCCGAAATAGCCATGTCGGTGAGGACTTGCGTCAGGCGGAAGGCGAGGACGCCGTGGCGCCTCTCAAGCCACTCCTCAAAGAGGGGCCTTATCGCTACAGTTGTGGTGTGCCCAGCGCTGGGTTGCGACAGTCGCTCTCTCTATGTCGCCATGAGATCCTGCCGGAGCTCTGTCCACCGAGACGCGATTTGTCGTGGCAGCGGCGTTTTGCCCCGGCGTTTTGCCCCGGCGTTTCGCCTCCTCGCGTCACTTCCAAATGTGCGCGAGGACTTTTGCCTCCAGATCCCATGGCGCCAATCTGGCAAGGAAGCTCGCCGCCTCACCGGAGACCGTGCGGTATCCTCGGACCAGCCGGATGGCCATGACCCTTTGGGACGCGGTCAACGAGCGGGCTGGTCGCCGCCTCAGGGAACGCGCCCACACCGGTGCGCCGTAAAGGGCCATGGACCAGTCAAACTGATTACTTTTACTATTTTTGATGAAAAATTAAACACGGAGCCAATCTTTAATTAATGTTTCCATTCTACCCTCCCATCATTGTAGTTATAATTTCAAGTGCCTAACTATTACTTCTATTATTACTATTTTAAGTGGTGTACAATAAAGTATATAATAAATAATAATAAATAATATATTATGTTCTAGAAACCAGATGAATATGAAGACAATGAAACTTATTTATGCATAGTGCCGGGTATTGAAGGCAATCACGAGAGATTCCGAACAATGTGCGAACTTCTGAAATTACCAGCTGTAGTCCTTCAGCTGGGGGTTGAGAAATACCGAGAAAACATTCAAGAAATAGCTCAAAGACTTGTTGATGTAAATATAAAGCTTATTAAAGTAGTAGCTTAAGATGTGACATTTAGGGACATTCCTGATGACACAACGGTTTCTTTTCTTACGAAGAGTATGCAAATCAGTCCAATTGCATCACATTGCGTCCATACTTGCAGTTTCTCTTAGTAAATAAACCGAATCACGTCAAGGCTTCAGGAAGGTCGATAAACCATTAACAATAATAACTCACAACAATAATTTGGCATATCGATTTCAGGTGCTGTTGGAAAAGTTAAAGATACACAACAAATTCTACCTTCTAGGTTATGAATTTGGTGTTCTCATTGTTATTGAAATGGCTTCAATACTTGAAAGCTACGGTAATTTGAAAACTATAAACCTTTTTATCTAATTGATTGAATAATTTCGAAATGCGAACTAGTTTCTTAAGCCAGCATTTGTTTAATAATGAAATAGAAACTGACAGATTTATTTAGTCGGCATATGTTTTATCACTTTTTACAGGTCTAACCGGCACAGTGTATTGTTTAGGTGGCACACCAAATGAAATCCGTGCAAATCTTGCGCATAAGCTGCACGGAATGACAGAAGAAACACTACAAGTTTCACTGCTCCACCACCTGCACGATTTAATATTAGGAGAGAAAACTCCAGGATTAGATACAAAATTGCGAGACTTGGCAGAATACTCGGCTAAAGTGAGGCATTGTGTTGAAAACCTTCGCGGACGCGTACCACATACAAGCCAGTACATACAGACTTTCATGGAAGTCACCTATTCAAGGATCCAATTAATGTCTCACTGTTATACGGAGTTCCACATTTTAAGAGCGAAAATGATCATTATACGAGCCAAGATGCCTAAAATGATGCTAATGGAACCGTGGAAACTCTCACATCAAGATCTCGTTATTTATGATCTAGAAGCCACACTTGATCATGCTCCCCGTGATATAAGGTGTTCTTCGCTTATAAATAAGTACTTGGGGAGCGACATATTGACTAAATTTAATAAAAGAAACCGCTGTGAAAGCCATATCGTGAACCTAGAACTAAAATGAAGTTATATAATAATAATAATAAAACCTTTTTATTTCCATATCCTTATTGTTACATTTCAAATGTTGTTAGTAGGTATTTGTTAGTATTTGGCTTACTTATTTACTAATTGTTAGTAATGTTAGTTTCTTTAACATTTTTACATTTTATATTTAAGCCGAATGTGTTTCTTTATAGTCGTTATTTTCTTGGTATACCTAATTATTTTCTAGGATAGGAACCCCTATTTGGGTATAGGCCTCCTCCAGTTTGTTCCAGTTTTCTCTATATTGAGCATGTTTCATCCACTCTTTTCCTGCTGTAGCATATGATGTCATCCAGCCATCGTTTCATAGTTATATAAGAAATCTTAATATCGTTCAAAGAGTTTCAATGATATCATTAATACATATAATAAAAATCTGTAGAAAAGTTGTTTTTGTACATCGAAAATATTTCCAAAAAAAATAGGCAGGGTGTTCAAGGAGAACAAACAGAACCCTTTTCCAGCATTTTCGGAAATTTTGTCTGTTTATCTGTTTGTCTGTTTATTTGTGCACGCATCACGAAAAATGTACGAAACCAATGTAGATAACTTTTATCTATTAAAATTTAACGTAACTTTAAGTATTACTTAGTGTTTGTTTCATCGCAATCGGTTCACTCTATCAAAAGTGAGATGAATTTAAAGTGTTTAAGAAGTAAAATATCGCAACATACGAAATGCAGATACTCAAGACTGTTGAACTCCATACTTGATAGATGCCGTTGTGCATTGCTCGTCATTTTCTGAATGGCGGTGTTAAGATTTTCCGCGGCAGAATGACCATAGAAAAAGAATTGGTGGGTAGTTAGGGTCCTTAAAACCCGCCCGCCGCGCCGTGCCCCCATCCGTGGACGCAGCGAACCAGGGGGATCAACTGTCTATGTCGAATCAACAATATATATACCTCCAGGCAGCCTTCAAGGGCTATTTCAAGTGTGGCTAGAGTAAAAATAATAATGCACGAGAATAAATAAAAAAAACACATTTTCACAGAAAAGTACTACCGATTAACAAATAAGAAAACTACAAAGTGAAAAATAACTTTATTTTTACCAGACTGCCGAAGGAGGGTAATGTTTATCAGTCTATGTATATATGTATGTTTGTTCCTATGGGCCAATTTTGATGGTTCTTACGTCAAGCGATTCGTCTTAACCCTGCGAGTGTCACTGGCTACATTAAAATTGGAAAATAGAAAAATTGCGGATTTTGGGCGCCATATTGTGGGGTCCCAAATTATTTATTTTTACCAATCCTATCGTGTGGGGTATAGTCCAGTAGGGATACAATTATTTGTCACATAACCTTTGATAAATCAAAAGTTTTTTATTTTTTCTGGATGGATAACTTAGGTGAATTCTTTGCTATGTACAAAAATGCTAACAGTTTAGGGTTATGCAATAGGTATGAAGTAGGTATTTCCTATTATTTCCTGTTATAACAATAATAAAATATTTAAATTTAAATAATTTACTTTTTCTTTATTAGTACTAGCTAAACTTTATATTAGTCAAAATGCGAACAAGATGGGTACTGTGGAAAAATGGAAAACTGAAAATAGCCCGTAACTCTTTCAATAATAGATTTAAGTTTTTCAAATGATTTTCTTTAAGTACAGAGGGAGTAGTTATACCTTACAATAAAAGTTCTAACAACTAGGTATCATGCTGCACAGGTAATTTGTATTTTCCTTTGCGATACGCGAAAATTGAATTAAGTTTATAATTTTGCGCCTACATATTCGTAATAATAAACTCTGCCACCATACAAAAGTTTAAACATTTATGTGCTATGCCTTTAGTTTGGGTGAGGTGTAGGTAAGTAGGATCATTCGAGCGGCGCGGCGCGGTGACACTCCACTTCGAACGTATTGAATGAGGCGCGAAACAATTTCATTACTGTCACATCTCACAAATCACTATTCTGTTCCTGTAGTATTTAAACCTTGTTTATAAAATCTAATGTTATGTAAATTTGTTTTTCTTTTATGTTGAGGTTGAATACGATTTCTACCTTCTTCGTTCCTATAAAAAGAATATGAATGAAATATTCACAGAACACAGAATGGCCGTACCTGCCGTGCTGACAATGTCTCGAGATGACAGAAAAAATTAAATTCTCTGTATAGTGAATCTTTCACAGTCATTACGGGTTGTCAGAAACCCGAAAGTCTGCGGCCACCCTAATAAAAGAGTAGGTCTAGGTACCGTCTTATCCAGTAGGATACTGTATAATCTGGGTTGGCAGAGTAGGCAGTCACTTCATATATCACACCGGAATTTGATGCATCTGGTTCGACTGAAAACAGTGGAAGCCAACTGCAACATAAGAGGGTAAAGTCCAAGCAAATGCCTTTTCCAAACATATGTGACTGTATAAATATGCACATATTATAACCGGTGCAACTGTCACATAACTTAATTGACTGCATCGCTGATTCTAAGATCTAATACAATAAAGGCAGTGTTACCCACTAAGACTCAGTGGATAACACTGTAAGCATGATGTGATGTATGTTTGGAGGAATCGATGTATTTATGTATTTTGTAAAATACTACCTACTCATTTTTAGGGTTCCTATTACTAAGACTCCACGATTCATCTGTCTGTCACCAGGCTGTATCTCATGATTATAGCTAGACAGTTGAAATTTTCACAGATGATGTATTTCTGATGCCGCTATAGCAACAATACTAAAAACAGAATGAAATAAATATTTAAATAAATAGGGATCCCATATGACAAATGTGATTTTTGTGTAATTTTTTGCGATAATGGTACGGAAACTTCGTGCGCGCGTTCGACTCGCACGTACCCAAAGGGTAAAAACGGGACCCTATTACTAAGACTCCGCGGTCCGTCTGTCTGTTTGTCTGTCTATCACTAGGCTGTATCTCATGAACCGTGATAGCTAGCTAGCAGATTTATTTATGAATTTTAATAGCATTGATATTCTTTGTTTAACAGAACATTGGCTTAAAAGCCACCAATTATTGTTCAATTTTAATAATCACCAGGTTGGTAGTTCATTCAGCAGAGTTAATGCTATACATGGTGGCTCTTTGATTTTAGTAAGTAACCAGCTTAAATTTAAGGACCGTAAGGATATTGTGAGCCTATCTGTTGAGCGGACAGTTGAAATAGCTTGTATAGAATTGGAGCAGTTTATTGTATACAGACCCCCTTCAGGATTGTATGACTGCTTTATAAAGGTAATGGATGAAATGTTACACAAGATTTGTAACTCAAATAAATCCATTATAACTTGTGGTGATGTTAATGTTAATTTATTAGAAAACTCAGGTTCTTGTAGTAAAATAATAAGTCTGTTTCAGTCCTAAAATCTTGTAAACCTAGTTTTGGAGCCCACAAGAATAACCCCTACTAGTGCCACATGCTTAGATAATATTTATACTAATGTTATACCTGTCCACAAAGAAATTATAAATTTACTAGATTCTGATCATTGTGGGCAGAGGATTACTATACAAAACCTAAACAACAAAGTGGCTAAAAAGGATATCACTGTTAACCCCAAAACTGCAAGTCGTTTGGCAGCTTTTAAGGCTAAACTCATTAATAAATTACCAATTTTGTCAATTTATGCTGATCCTAATCATCTATATGATTACTTTTTTAGTATATACTGTAAACAATTTAATTCGACCTTTATTCCCAAGAATGTCTCCGTTAATAGTAACGCATCATTCTGCGATTGGGCGACGATTGGTATTCATAAAAGTAGAAAACGGCTTTATGAGCTGTACAGTAAAAGGCCTTATGTAAACACTGCTGAATTTAATTTATATGTTAGAAATTATTCAAAATTATTTAAAAATGTTTGTAGTTTGGCCAAGTCGCATTATTTGAGTTCGAAGAATAAAAACAGTAGTAATGTTATTAAAACGACTTGGAATATTATTAATAGTGAAACGGGAAGATCTGGTAACCGAAATACTGACTACAGCCTGTCTATTAATGACAACATCATAAAATCAGACTCACAAGTCGCAGTGGCCTTTGAAAATTTATTTTCGGATATTCCCATTTCAACTAAAAAAAAAAAAAAACAAATCCCTAAACTCATAACCTTCTGTGACTGAGAAAAAGGCTTGGGATTGAGCTGATCCAATTAATTTAGATTTTTATATTTTGCACCGTGAATTTTGTTTTTTAATTTTGATAGTTTTTTTTGTTTTCTTGCAATGACAAGATTATTTCCTTTTTAAAGTATTATATTATATTATTATTGTGAATGTGAAGACTATGTGGATTTTTTTTTGTTTTTTATTTTATCTGAGTTAGTTTTTACTCATGGTCTGGCAGTTTGAGTAGTTTATGCGGCCTACCCGAATGTCCTTTCTTTGGTATTGTTCGTTGAATCGTTAAGCTCCTTAAATTCTGAGTTGAGCTGCTCGGTTATTGACAAATGCGTGCACTGACTGGACAGGTCCACCCAATCTGGCTGGTTCTTTCCTTAAAAGACCATTTCAGACATCTGTCTACATGGTCTTCACATGATCTAACCAAGATTTTGTATGGACTTTAAAAGAGACTGTGACCTCTGAGTTTGTTTCGGCCTTTCTTCTCAGAGTAGTCAGATAGGAAACGCCGACCTCATCTAGTTTTAAAAAATATGATCGACATGTAAAAGTGTTTGTACAAACCAACTTACAGAAATAAAATAATTTATCATTTATCATAGCTAGACAGTTGAATTTTTTACAGATGATGTATTTCAAAAACAGAATAAGATAAATATTTAAGTGGGGCTCCGAAACAACAAATGTGTTTTGTTTGCCGTTTTTTACGATAATGGTACGGAACCCTTCGTGCGCGAGTCCGACTCGCACTTAGCCAGTTTTTTTAATTCAGTATCAATATAGTAGCAACCCTAGTGAGTACGGCAAGTTTAGGTGTCAATTTTAGACTCTATAGAAAAACTTAACGTTTTCCTTGCTGTCGGGTAAAAAAAGCAACAAATTGGTTCAGCCCATACATATATTATATTTCTATGGTTCAGCCGTTCCCTTGTGATATGCTTACCAACACTTAGAGCATTTTTTATTTTAAAGGTTAATAAATTTTCTATAATCGTGTGTTTTGCGCCCTGTCTATTTGTTTTTAAACTCTATTAAACAGAAAAATTGGCACCACGTGACCTTACGACACGGCTGCTGTACATCAAAACCAAGTAAATGCCTTAAACTTTTATATTCTAGGAAAGCGAAAAAATATTATGATTTAAATTAGCTTATGGAATGTCATCTTGTGTTAGGTAACTAAACGAAAAATAATAATTAAGTGAGTACTTAACAAGGCTTAGGGATGAACTGTAGGTACGTAATAACACAAATGATATTAATAGTCTCATAAATCTATTGAATATTTTACATATCTCTAAACAAGACAATTCAATACCTGTTAAGTGCCGGATATTTGCTAATTTAAGGTGTTTTTACAATTTGAAAGGACTTTCGTTTTTTAAATAATTATAAAATTAATTTATGAAACCACCAAATCTCAATTAAAATTTTAGTTTTCCTTGTTATATAGTCCATCGCAGCATAGTAAAACTCATTAAAATAATATAAATAAGATTACCAGGGTATAAAACAATTATAATAAAATGTCACCTACTGCGTTCTTATATCGGGCAGTCGTATAGGACCAGACATAATATTAATATTTATTCAATTCTCACGGCGAAAGGTTTGTATAACATGCCAGATTACCTTTTTCAGTGATCTTTATTTTCGTAGTAATAAGGTTGCATTCGTAGGCAAAATAACAGTGAACGGTCTGTCAGATACTAGACGCCAGTTTGAAATAACAATTTTATATTTAATTTTCAAATAATTTTCGCTGCAATTTAGGTGTGGGCGTGACTCAAAACCTCAAATGCACAGAACATATATACCCTAACTCAGATGTCGATTGCCAACTGTTCTACTTCATCCCGTTAATTCTATAGTTCAATTCAAAGAATTTAATACTGATCGTACATACCTACACCGCGCCCCGCAACACCAAAATTGTATTTTATTTATTAAACTAAAAGCATAGCACGTAAGTGTTTAAACTTTTGTATGGTGGCAGAGTTTATTAATTCGAATATGTAGGCGCAAATTAATAAACTTAAATTCAATATTTCGCATATCGCAAAGTAAATATACATTTACCTGTGCAGCTTAATACTTAGATGTTAGAACTTTTGTTGTAAGGTGTAACTAATCCCTATATGCATACAGGAAATTAATTGAAAAACTTAAATCTTTTATTAAAAGAGTTACGAGCCATTTTCAGTTTTCTATTTTTCCAATGAACCTATCTGTTAGCATTTTCACTAATATAAAGTTTAGATAATACTAATATAGAAACAGCAAATTATTTAAATTTTATTTTACTGCTATAACACGATATTATAGTAAATACCTAATTCATACCTATTGCATAACTCTAAAACTGTTAGCATTTTTGTATATAGCAATGAATTCACATAAGGTATTCACCTAGAAAAAATAAAAAACTTCAATTATCGAAGGCAATATTTTTCTGGCTATTGGACTAGTATCAAAATAAAGGGTTTTAAGAGGTGATTTCAAAAATCGAAAATACTTATATGTTTAAATGTAGGTACCTAATTCAAAAAATAATAACTTAGTAGTTATTAATTAAAAACAGTTAATTAAAAAACAAAAAACCCGACTGCTTAAAAAGCGAACTAAAAAGACGTAAACAAGAAGAAAATCATGCTGTGTCGGAGGATACACCTGGTTTTAGTCAGCCAGCTCGCGAACATGTATCCTCCAACTGCACAGCATGATTTTCTTCTTGTTTACGTCTTTTTAGTTCGCTTTTTAAGCAGTCGGGTTTTTTGTTTTCTATTTAACTTTTTTGGAAGTCGGTGTCTTTGGTACGTACCAATTTTTTTGCGTTATGGAAACCGACTACCAAAAATAAAGTTATTTTTCACATTGCAGTTATCTTATTTGGAAGTCGGTAGTATTTTTTTTCTCTTTTTAATTGTACCTACCTTATTAGGTTTCCTATTGGCAAGTAGTTTAGTAAGGTACCTATAATGCTAGAATAGATTACCCGAAAATCATAAAACTGAACATAGCCGGTGAAATGAGAGTGTACCAAGGTGAACTGTACACATCTGCGTACTCCTTTCGCCAGTACGATCGTACTGGCGTTATGTTTTGTTATAAAATGGTACGAACAATAAACAGATATGCGATTGCAGCAATCCCGAGAGATTTCCCGTTATTTATTTAAGAGTTCTGTTGTCTATCTCCGATGTTCTTTATCAGATTAAAATTGGACTAATTTCGGAACATAGTCTTTCAAACAAAAAGAGAATTTTCAAATTCGGTCCACAATTGACATGAAATCGATGAACATACAAAAAAAAAGAAAACAAACATGAATTCGAACATAGAAGCTCCTCCTTTTTGGTAAGTCAGTTAAAAATACGTTTTAGGTCTCTAATCTTACTACTAATGACTTTGACGTGCGTGCAATGTGGTTCGTAATTTTGGTGAGGGGAAAAAGAGGAGGTTCTTTGTTCCACATTATGTTTTCTTTATGTTCATCGATGTCTCCGTCAATTGTGGACCGATCTTGAAAATTATTTTTGTTTGAAAGAGTATGTTCCCAAATTGGTCCCATTTTATTGCATTGCATTTGGTGCCATGATGTAGAACTTCGGAGATATACAATAGAACTCTTCAATAACTGTTTGGAGGCAGGTGGAACAGGGTGTTAAATACCACAAACCTCCATCGAAAAGGGAGGACCCTCCGACCAGACGAGTGTTATAACCCTATTAAAACCTCGTTACTCAATTCAAAATCAATTCAATTCAATCAATTTTTTTTTTATTTCATATAGGCCTACATGGGCACTTATAAAACGTCGACAAAAGGTGCACGGTTCGGGTTGGTCGTTTCCTATGGAGAAGAACCGGCAAGAAACTCCATGGTTACTCTTTTAAAAAAATGGTTTGGTTTTACAATACATATTTCCTTGTTACAGCATTAGTACTTAGATATGTGACGACAACGTAGGCCCGACAATAAGTCGTAACGAAAAGCAAAAAAAAAAGATTACATATATATTATTTAAACAAAAGAAAATAAAACGAGTTAAAAAGTTAACAAATGTTAACAAGCATCTAGAAGGCCTACAATGTTCACACATTTACAAAACAATCGGTAAAGGAATCTATACAAAAGTAAAATAAAAAAAAGACTAAATCTAACATGTGGCACAAATATTGTTATCAGTGCTGTAACTATTCTTAGCCCTTTGGCTATGAAGATGATTGAAAACCATTGTAAAAAAAATAATCAAAAGAAGGAAAAATAAACAAAGAATTAATGAGATTGAGAATAGTTAGAGACAATCACATATTTGTGCCGTTTATGAGTTACCAGGGAAGCCGCATGCGCAGAAGGAGCTAAAGCCAAAATTTTTATCTTCAACGTAGTCCTTGATTTTATAATATGCTTTTTTAATAAGGACATGTTTGATGTAGTTTTTGAACTTTCCATCGGTCAGTTCTATAACTGACTTTGGCAACTTGTTATAAAAGCGTATACTGTTTATATAAAAAGACTTGCTAGTTTTTGTTAATCTGAATTTGGGTATTACAATTTCGTGCTTACTGCGTGTATTTAAATTATGTAAGTCGCTTCTAGTTTTGAAAAGCCCTCGATTTTTGCGGACATACAAAATACATTCCAAAATATAGAGTGAAGGTAGAGTCAGTATATCGATTTCTTTAAATTTTTCTCTAAGGGACTCGCGAGGACCCATTTTATAGATCGCGCGGATTGCCCTCTTTTGTAAGATGAAAATTGAGTCAACATCAGCTGCTGATCCCCACAACAGAATGCCATAAGACAAAATACTGTGGAAATAAGCATAATATACTAACCTAGCTGTGGCTACATCGGTTAACAGCCTTATTTTCCTTACTGCATATGCAGCTGAACTTAACCTACCCGAAAGAGTTCTAATGTGCGCGCCCCACTGCAGTTTTGAATCGATAGTAATCCCTAAGAATACAGTTTCAGCTATAACTTCAAGACTTTTTTCGTCAAGATTTAAATTTAGGTCATGTTGTGGTACATTTGGTAAAGAGAACTTAAGACAATTAGGTTTTGTCGCATTCAGTAAAAGATTGTTAGCTGCGAACCATTTTGTGAGAATAATAAGACTTTCGTTGACATGTAAGACATCCGTATATTTCCTATCTATTTTAAAAATTAGCGAAGTATCATCAGCAAATAGAATTATATCCGATAATTTGGCCATCATAAAAGGGAGATCATTAATGTAAACAAGAAAAAGGAAAGGGCCGAGAATTGAACCTTGGGGCACGCTCATCTTGACTAGAGACCCGGAGGACGTCACCCCATTAACATTCACTTTTTGCTGTCGGTTTGATAAATATGAAAGCACAAGATCAGCAGCTTGTCCTCGAATTCCGTAGTGGTGTAATTTACAGATCAGTGTGTTGTGGTCGACGCAGTCGAACGCTTTTGAGAGATCACAGAAAATGCCAATGGCATCCTGGGACTTCTCCCAAGATTCCAAAATGTGACTGATGAGTCTTACTCCCGCGTCCGTTGTCGACCTACCTTTCGTGAAACCAAACTGCTGACTATGCAGGATACCATTTGAATTGAAGTGAGACAACACCTGATCCAGCATGATTTTTTCATAGATTTTACTCAATGCTGGAAGCACGGATATAGGTCTATAATTAGACAGATAAATTACTGGTTACTGTTAACCTTTATCATCGCACTGCTGGGAAAATGCCTCCCTGTGACATTAAGCTGCTTCGGGAAAGGCTAGTGTGGCCAGTAAAATTTATTGATAACTTTGTCGGGCTTGTTCTTCCATCTTCGGCGTGGTCGGCTATGGTTTTACCTCGTTTCTTTGTTGTTGTGTACACTCCCTGTGTTTAAAAGTTTCTTTCTTGGAATTCACCTTCGATGCAAATGTAACTCTTGTTCATGTTTCTAGATCTAGCTTTACGTTTTTTGTCAGTGAGTTTAAGTTTTAGTAGTAGTTGATACACAAAATATACTGTTTGTGTGAATTCACTAACATAATTGATTATTACGATTATCACCTTCCGAAACGTTCTCTCAACTCGCGGACGTTCTTCATATATTATGATCAGCAGCCTGATGGAGTGCGGTGCTAATCGATATTTCCGGTTGCTCTGATATTTGAACTAATATATATTTTTATAAAATGAAAACAGGTTTTCTATAAATTACCAGTTTTTACAATAGCAATATTATGCACATGCAAGTTTATTTAATAAATATGTATGAAAAAATCGGCACATAACTAGATGCAAGTGTTTCAAAATTTATCATAATTTTTCGTCAACTGTTTATTCAACACTGCCTACTGCAATATTATAACATAGCTACAACAATATCACTAATTTTACGGCACACTGAGGATAGAATCGCTGTCAGCAATAATTGGTCGGTCCAGCACACCGTCTTCGTGTTATGGATCGAAGGTATTATTGGGCAATTTATTTAAGTACAAATGTAACCCTTAATATCATCTTAATATAAGAGTTTTCAACGAGATTGAGGACTAGTAAGTTATCTAGGGGAACAAAATAGATCCCAATGGGTCGAAGTGTCCGAGTTATTTCTCGGCCCCTCCACAAGATAAAAAGATAAGAAGAACCCCGTATTCATTTTCAAGTAGTGACATTCAAATGTAATGATATATTCCGTCGCTGACATCTTATAACGACAGTATAAACAAAACAATAAAAGTTCTCTGAGAACGAGTACGCTAGATTAGATATATATTAGATTTATTTATTTTATATAAATAGATTAGATTTAGATTAATCTATAGAGATTCTGTGAATTTCTTGCGAATGGAAGTGATGGCTGTACTCCTTATTAAATAAAGGAGTATTTAATAAGATATTTTTTTTTCCCTAATTTGTACTATAAGGTTAAATAAAACTAAAAAATCACAAAGCAAGGAAGTATTTATTTGGTTTGTCAAGATTAGTCCAATTTTGACGGATCAGAGATAAAAATGTAAGCGTCGCACAGGTTTCTCAATTCAAAATCAGTTTTTATTTCGTTGTCAAGATAACGGTTGGCCTGACACTCGATGTCGTTGGAGATGAAAGACAGGGGCGTGTGCAGCTGGTGTACAGCGACTGGGCGTTGTGAGTATCTTTGCAGCTCTTGTGCATGTGACGCAACACTCGCAGACGCGGCACGCGGCAGCACCAGTTGAGAGCGGAGCGCACGCGTTGTTGCCACGTACCCGCGAGAGCGCTGGATGCAAGCCAAAGCAGCTTCTATAAGAGCACGCGCGTACTGTACTGAGTGCGTAATACGTCCCAATAAAACACGCCCACATACATCCAGTTTTTGCGACCATGTGGTAGCACCTCGTAATACGTCATCCAGACCCGCTACATCTTTACCAACTAGCAGCTTAGACATGTGTCGAATTAAGGAATTATAAAGTTGTTCTTCTGTTTTAAAATCACGCAGTTGTTCCACAAGAGTTCCTTGCAAATTGTTTGGCGAATCGCCGAACATGAAAACTGTCCCTGTGAAACCTGAAAATAAAAAGGAATTTATGAAGCTTCTGACTCTGAAAACATAAATAAAGTAACAAACCAGGATTAAAGTCATTTTACCTTGATCTTCAAGAATTGCGGCTAGTTAAGGAACCACGTGCACTCCAGTCTCATATCCCAGCAAGTAGAAGTTATTTTTTTACTCCAGTTTTATTAATAAGGATCTGCAAACAATGTAATACGAACGTATCATCAGATTAGCAATATGTTATTATTATCATATGATAAATGGTAAATGATTTTTCTTCTGTAAGTTGGTTTGTACAAACACTTTTACATATTGTCTAAATGATTATTGGATATTGAGTGCGTACCTATCTATGTATGCGTGTGTACCTACCTAGCTATAGCTAATTATATAGATATACAGTCCACACATTTGAAGGAGTTGATTTTTTTAGTGTCAATATAAAGAGCGTAAGAGAAAGACGTTGTTTCTGTTACTTCTAATCCCTCAAACAAAAATCAACCTAAGCTGCCTGAACATATGGTCCATAACGAGCCGGATTGTGTTACCTGCGATCGAGCATCGCCGAGCGCCGCGAGAACAATAGACCGCATTCATTTAGATCTTAGAGATAAGGATTCGTCCAGTGATCGGCAACTTACAAAAACATTAAGACTTTTGTAACAAAATAACGAGTACGGTGACCGATTGAGTGAATATTTGAGAACTATTTAGTTATTTATGAGTGAAGTTTGTTGAACAATGAGCAATGAGATATTACGTGAGTTTATATACTTGAACAATTAGTGTTATCTGAGACTAAATAACTAAAAAGTGAGAGTGTTGGGATTGAAACAGTTACGCGTCTTATTATACAAATACAATGGAGAAGTTAGTTACATTACAAGAACAGTTGATGAACAATTTGAAGACAGCCGAACGAAATTATAAGAAAACGCCTAAAGAAAGGATAAAACGACCTTATTTAGAAACAAGATTAGAGGTACTTGAATTACAATATACTGAGTTCAAAGAAGGACATAAGCTAATAATTTCTGCAGCTTCGAAAGATAAAAAGGAAGCATATTTCACCGAGGGTTATTACGAACAGTTTGAGGAACTGTACGTGCAATATAAAACTTGTTTACGTGAAGCGTTGGAGCCATTTATGACACCGCCATTTTCTCAATCGCCAATTGCTACAGGTGCTATTAATAATGAGAACAGCTTTAGTGATGTTAAGCTACCGCGCATCACACTACCAACATTTGGAGGCAAATATGAAGAATGGCAAACGTTTTATGATATGTTTTTATCACTAATTCACAACAACAAAGCCATAACGTCAGTTCAAAAATTACATTATTTGAAAAGTAATTTGTCGGGTGAAGCTATGAATCTTTTACGAAACTTTTCAACTACTGAAGCAAATTATGAGGAGGCGTGGAAGCAACTAGTAAAAAGATATCATAACAAGCGTTACAACTGCAATGCTATAATGAATAACCTGATTGGACTTAAAAAAATACATTCTGAGTCGGCTAATTCAATAAAACATTTACTAGACACCACATCAACTTGTTTGAAATCACTGCAGAGTATAGGCATTAGAACAGAGACCTGGGATGAAATAATTGTCTATCTAACCGTCGCAAAGTTGGACTCGGAATCAATAAAACAGTGGGAACAGTATCTTAATACTTTGTCTAGTGATGGACTGCCCACTTGGTCGCAGTTGAAAGACTATTTAGAATACAGATTTAGATCGCTGGAAATGATTGATTCCACAACTCAACGTTCAACACAGGCAGGGAAGCCTGCACAGAAACCAAAAACGTTCCACACGTCAGTTGATAACAAATCAAAGTCGAACGATGTTGATTGCGCAATGTGTCAAGAGAAACATTATATTTACCATTGCAAACGTTTCGGACTTATGACGCCGAAGGAAAGACAAGAGTTCGTGCAAAATAAGAAATTGTGTTTCAACTGCCTGTCACCTACACATGCCGTCATCAAGTGTCGTCAATCAATGAACTGCAGGAAATGTGGTAGAAGACACCACACGTTGCTACACTTCGAGAGAGAGAGAACCGAGAACGCCATACAAGCAAGTGAGGTAACAAAGTCACCGAGTGATCAACACGAGAAAGCGAGCACACCACGAGGTGATACCCACATTACTACTACATTTACTAGAGAGGAGCTGCAGCCTGCCAGGGTACTGCTTGCAACAGCTAGACTTAAGGTATTTAACTCACATGGTTATAAAAAATGTATTCGAGCTTTATTAGATCAAGGATCTCAAGCCTCGTTAGTTACCGAGGCTACTGTTCAGTTACTTGGGTTAAAACGTATACCAGTAAATGGTTTTGTGTCAGGGCTGGGAGATGGTCATTCGAGAATAAAACACAGAGTTTCACTTCAAGTGGAATCACGCCATAATCCAGCAAATTATATTCATGTTAACGCTTATGTAATGCATTCTTTGACGTCTATGCTTCCCACAGCCAATCTAAAGACTCATGAATGGGTTGAAATTAATAATCTACCTTTAGCAGATCCCACCTATGCAACACCAGGTAAAATAGATATACTGCTAGGTGCGGAAGTGTATGGAAATATATTGCTTGACGGTATTGTTAGGCAATCTCAGGGTAGTTTAATTGCACAAAACACTCTTTTTGGGTGGATTATTTCAGGTAAAGTGTCAAGAGAATCCTATTCGTCGGTAGAAAGTAATCTGACTAGCATGCACGTACATTTAGAAGAGGCTGATTTACTTAAGCAATTTTGGGAATTGGAGAATGAACCTAACATAATAAAAAAGGAGATGACTGGACACGAGAAGGTATGTGAAGACTTATTTGATTTGACCACAGTTAGAGATGATAGTGGCAGATTTATAGTAAGGTTACCTTTTACAACTGATGATCCGAAGTGTCAGTACGGCCAGTCAAAACAAAGAGCTATAAAAATGTTAGAGAGTTTAGAGAGAAGGTTGTCACGTGATCCCCAGTTGAGTATAGAGTATAGTAAAGTACTGGACGAATATTTTTGTCTAAATCACATGATAGAAGTAAATGAAAAAGAGATAGTGAATCCACGTGCAGTCTATCTTCCTCATCATGCAGTGGTGAGAGAAGATAAGGATACTACAAAGGTGAGAGTTGTTTTCAACGCGTCAAGCAAGGGAAACAATAACGTCTCATTAAATGATGATCTTCTTGTTGGACCTAAGTTACAACAAGATCTTAGGCATATCCTAATGAGATGGAGAAACCACAAAATAGGTTTAGTAGCAGATATTACAAAATTCTATAGAATGGTACGAGTAGCTGAGGAAGATACTGATTTTCAGAGAATTGTATGGAGATTTAATCCATCTGAAGCTATACGACATTATAAGCTTGTGAGGCTAACGTTCGGTACAGCATGCGCACCATACTTAACGGTTAAGTCTTTACAAAGACTAGCAGAGTTGGAGAACCATAAATACCCGTTAGCAGCAAAAATAACTAAACTAGATTATTATATGGATGATTTGATGTCAGGTGCTGAAACAATAACTGAAGCATTACAAATATACCATGAGATGAACGAGCTTATGAAATTGGGTGGATTTGAACTCCAAAAGTGGAACAGTAACAGCGAAACCTTTCTAAATCACATAGGCAAGAGTGGAGAACAATATAGTGACCAAAATACACCAATTAAGGTAAATAATTCAATTAAGGTACTTGGAGTAAGTTGGTGTCGTAAATCTGATTATTTTGAATATGTGCTCAACTTACCTGACACCAAAGAGGAGCCGGTGAGTGAGTGGGATGACTGTTTGACGGAGGATCTGCTTAGCCAGTGGTTAACATATAAAAATCATTTAATTGATTTAAAGGAGCTTACAATACCAAGATGGTTAAACGTCACGCGAGCCTCTAAAACGGAATTACATGTGTTTTCAGATGCATCACAAGCTGCGTACTCAGCTGCAGTTTACATAAGAGTCACTGATGAGTCCAATGACGTACATGTAAATCTAGTCACTGCAAAAACCAAAGTCGCGCCAATTGATAAGGAAGTTTCGATTCCCCGATTAGAGTTGTGCGGGTCAACTTTGGCTGCTAAACTGATTTTTGAAGTGTCACAGGTCATGGAGATACCCAAGAAAGATTTATACGGATGGACAGATTCCACTGTTGTCCTAGCTTGGCTCAAAGGAGGTTCAAGTCGGTGGGCGACATTCGTTAGTAATAGGGTGTCCACGATTTTAAATATTTTAGATTATGAACAGTGGGGACATGTGTCCACTGATGTGAACCCCGCTGATTGTGCGTCACGAGGCTTACAACCACGAGATTTGAAAAACCATCCATTGTGGTGGAAAGGACCTCAATGGCTGGCAGATAAAAATGTACAAAAGGTCAACACAGAAGTCATAGATACACATGTAGAGGAAAAAATCAAGTCTTTAATTGTTTCATCTAACATTAACGAGTTATGTGTTTGGTTGAGATTTTCTTCACTATCGCGATTATTAAAGGTTATATCATACTGTAGGAGAATATTGACTTGGAAGTTACCTAAAACTGAACGACCGAATTTACCTAATTTTATTACCGCAAACGAATTAAGTGATACTTTAATGGCATTGATTAAACTAATTCAAGAACGCGAGTTTGTAGTTGAAATCAAACAGTTAAAGACTCGAGGATGTGTATCTAAAAGGAGTTCTTTACGAACTCTTTGTCCCTTTTTAGATCAAAAAGGGATAATAAGAGTAAGTGGCCGCATAGCACATGCAGAGGCGTGCTATGATACTAGACATCCGATAATTATGCCTGCTAAACATCATTTTACCATGCTCATAATTAACGATGCTCATCTCAAGACATTACACGGAGGGCCACAGGTTATGTTGAATCTTTTGAGAACAAAATATTGGATACTACGAGCAAAGGAACGTGTCAAGAAGTGCTTTAGAGAATGCGTCGTTTGTTTAAGGTACTCCACGAAGAAGTCAGTACCATTTATGGGTTCGCTTCCAGAAGCAAGGGTACAACCCAGTAAACCATTTAAGTCTACTGGCGTAGATTATTGTGGTCCAGTGAGTATTCGATTTTCACGTGGTAGAGGTTCTAAGTCATACAAGGGCTATATATGCCTTTTTGTTTGTATGGTAACACGAGCGGTACATTTAGAAGCTGTTACTGACTTGACGGCTAAGGGCTTTATCGCGGCGTTCAAGCGTTTTACTGCGAGAAGGGGCCACTGTCAAAACTTGTATAGTGATAACGGGACTAATTTTGTTGGCGCTGACAAACAAATGAGAGAAATGTTTAACAGTGCCAAGTCGGCCCTTCCAAAAGAAATAGCGGAGTTACTTACGTTAGAGCGAACAACGTGGCACTTTATACCACCACACGCCCCAAATTTTGGTGGGTTGTGGGAAGCTGGCGTTCGTAGTACCAAAACACATCTACGTAAGGTAGTCGGTAATGCTACACTTACTTATGAGGAAATAGCGACAGTTCTAGCACAGGTAGAAGCGTGTTTAAATTCACGCCCTTTAACTTTACTTAGTGATAATCTCAATGACCCCCTACCCTTGACACCAGGTCATTTTTTGGTAGGTGAACCTTTAATTAATATTGCTGATGAGGATTATTCTAAATCCAATGTAGTAGGTTTAGACAGATGGAGACTTACTCAAAAAATTGTAAACGACTTTTGGAGTAGATGGTCAAAAGAATATCTAGTTAGTCTTAGCCAAAGGCATAAGTGGAATTCAAAGGGTTCTGAACCAGAAATTGGTGATATTGTCATCTTGAAAGAGGATAACATTCCTCCGGCTAAGTGGATTCTTGGTAAAATTATACAAAAACATACTGGTCATGACAACATAACCCGTGTCGTGACAGTTAAATGTAAGTCAGGAGAATACAAGCGTCCACTTAGTAAGATTTGCGTTATAACTAAATAAAATATGTACCAGTGTTATTACAAGTAACTTCACACTTTTCTTTATTTCTAAGTTTTTTTTTGCATGTCTTTAATTTAACGATTTTGCTTCATGTAGTAAAATTCTTGTGACCAAGCCACGGTGAGCGGGTCATACTTATATTAAGTACATAAAGTATAATACTTTTATTTATGGAGTTGATTGATAGGTACTTATTTTCCATTATTTCAGTGATTCAGTAATATAAATTATATTACTAGTACTAAAATCGTATGATTATGTTTTCTAGCTATCATGTATTGGGTATTATTACTTACTTACACTTTTGAGTTCATAGGTGCACTTATAATGTTTTGAGTCAGGTAGGTTCTTGCACCTAATAGTTTAACGAATTTAGTTTTTATCTTTGTGTACTTACCATTTAGACGTTGTTTTATATAGATTAGGTAATAGTGACCTCTAAGGTCGTGTTATTTACTAAACTAGTTTATAAGTATGTATACTAATAACTAAAGAACGATGTTCTTTGGTGGGCGGAATGTCTAAATGATTATTGGATATTGAGTGCGTACCTATCTATGTATGCGTGTGTACCTACCTAGCTATAGCTAATTATATAGATATACAGTCCACACATTTGAAGGAGTTGATTTTTTTAGTGTCAATATAAAGAGCGTAAGAGAAAGACGTTGTTTCTGTTACTTCTAATCCCTCAAACAAAAATCAACCTAAGCTGCCTGAACATATATCGATCATATTTTTAAAACTAGATGGGTTCGGCGTTTCCTATCTGACTACTCTGAGAAGACAGGCCGAAACAAACTCACAGTCTCTTCCAGTCCAGACAAAATCTTGGTTAGATCATGTGTTAGATCATGTGAAGACCATGAAGATTGATGTCTGAAATGGTCTTTTGAGGAAAGAACCAGCCAGATATAGTGGACCTATCCAGTCAATGCACGCATTTGTCAATAATCGTGCAGCTCAACTCAGAATTTTAGGAGCTCAACAATTCGACGAACAATACCAAAGAATGGCAATTTGGGTAGGCCGCATAAATTACTCAAACTGACCGAGCATGATTAAAAACTAACTGAGAAAATTAAAAAAAAAAGAATATCCCTATAATATCACATTCACAATAATTATAATAAAATAATATAATACTTTAAAACGTAAATATTCTTGTTATTGCAAGAACAACAAAAAAAATATACAAGAAATACAAAATTCTAGATGCCCAAAAATTTAAATAAATTATTAATTGGACAGCTCAATCCCAAGCCTTTTTGTCCACTACTTAATCTTTAACGGTATAAAATGTAAATTAATGATTTGAATTTATTAAGTCTTAGATCTTGTACGTGGCTTGGAAGCTTATTATAAAAGCGTATACATTGATATCTAAACGACCCACCTATTTTCTTCAAATTTGTGATTGTTCCTAGTATTTATGTTATGGATATCACTCTATTTTTTAAACATATTTTTATTTTTATGGGCATATAAAATATTTTCATAAATATACTGGGAAGGCATAGTCACTACATTAATTTCTTAACTCTTTAAATTTCTCTCTGAGAGTGTCTCGGGCTTAATTTATAAATTGCTCGAACAGCTCTATGCTACAAAAGAAAGATTGTTTGAATGTCGGCGGCATTTCCCCGTAACAGAATTCCGTACGACATTACACTATGTAAATAGCTAAAGTACACTAAACGGGCTGTCTCTATGTCAATTCAATTATGAATTTTTCTAACAGCATAATATGCTGCGGAGCTTAGCTTCTTTGACAATTTATCTATATGTGGGCCCCACTGAAGCTTAGCATCCAAAGTTTAGCCTAAGTATACTATGCTATTTTCAGGATTAAATTCTTCGCCCTTTATCTACACATCAGTTTTCACCTGCCTAACGTTTTTTTTTCAGTAAGAAGTAAATTGTTAACATTGAACCAGTGAACCACTTTTGAGATCGCGCTATGTCAGTAAACAGCTGCTGACATTTAAGTTTCAACAAAGAGAAGTATCATCCGCAAACAACACTATATCATGGTTATCCTTTATGAGTAAGGCTAGTCATTAATATAAATAAGAAACAAGAAAGGACCAAGAAATGAGCCCTGCGGAACTCCCATTGATATAGATCCGGGAAATCTTTTTACATTAACGTCAACGCTCTGAATCCTATTACTCAAGTATGATGTAAGAAGATCCAGAGCGCTGTTCCGGATCCCGTAATGGTGGCGTTTCCTGATTAACATTTCATGAAGAACACAATCTTTGCAATTGCTCTAAAATTAATTTCTCAAATATTCTACTAAACGTAAGTAGTACTGAACTAATTATTTCATCGCATGTCAGAAGATTTTTTTTAAAGATAATTTTTGATAATTGTTCCTTCGGTAGTAATGACAAACTTCGATTACTAGTTTCAAAATGTTTATTATACCTGCGCATATCTCTGGGCAGTCTGCCGCACAGTCTCGATGGGGTGGTCAAGGCCCAGCTGCAGCATCAGTGACGGCAGCTTGAGGCGCTCGCACAACACGTGGAACCTCTCGTGGTGACCCTCCATACCCGGCACTATGCACAGATATCTCAGATAGCTCACGTCAAACTCTTGACTGGACTATGAGTTAAAGAATAATAATCATCAGGCGCTTAACTTTGTGTAAATTATTTCATCAACACTGCTCTAGGAGGCTTGTTTCTCAGCAGCGGGAACATAAAAGGCTGATGATGATGAAGCATAACAGCATTTTTAGATGTCTTTTATATCTATCTATCTAATAAATTTTGTTCAACCATGAACATGCCATAGCTACACGCGCCAACAACAGCGTCAGTGACATACTTTCGGTCCTCGCGCCGGCAACACCGTCCCACCGTCAGCGCTAAGAAGTGACCTACTAAGATCTTCGCTTCATCGGCTCAATACACATACAACACACATGTAAATAGGTATCAATGTGTATTGACCACAAAATTTGTATATAATTAAGTTCATTACTGTAATAAATTAGTCATCAAGCTGGATTCGAGTTTTATTCATCTCTCCGTTACTCCTCTTACTGTGGCCAAGACACCCTTAGCCTTAAACGATCCTGTGAGTGTGTGGGATCGGCAGTAAGAAAACCATTTCCTGTGTACATTACACGACGTACACAAACCCCTATTCCTACCTAAATTCCGTCTGTTACCGTAGGTCTCCTTAAAAGACCAGACTTGCCGTACGTAAAACCAACGTAACCTACGTTTGGTGTGGTTTGTATGATAGAGTAGGGCATTAGGATAACTAGGGTGCTAGGTATTTGTTATAGGGCTAGGTTTGTAGTCAGTTGGGTCTTAGGTATCTCATAGGTACCAGGCTCAATTGGTGCAAACATAGCCACACTGTACGGCCGTACTAAGTTGTAAGTCCCGGTGCGTACATTTGGTCCTTCGAGCAATTTTTAGGGAAACCAGGGTTATTTGTTTAATCGGTACTTTAACATTGTGACACTAAAGAAATACCAAAACAAAAAAAAGGTTCTTCTTTTTGTCCTACGCTAACACCGTTTAAGTGCTCACGAATAACAGCCGATAGAGAGGGTTGGCGTCGCATCGTTAGGCAAATTATGGCAACCCGAAGTCTCACTGCAACATGATGACCACGACCACTCTGCCAAGAGTATACCGACGAAGAAGAACACCGACAATTTGTCTAGACGTACTTCAAACTAGCGTACCTATTCAACAAGCGCTTGTTTGTTGTATGTAAAGGCACTGACATACTTACACGCCATTTGTACAATAGCGGATCGGAAATCGGTACCAACAAGCGGGTTCACCGATATTTTGAGTAGTCGTACTTATAGTATCAAAGGGCAATTAAGTAAAGTTCTTAACAAATAGGACTAGAAGGAACAGTAAAGAAATAAACGAAGTTATAAGAAGCTATGAAGCAGATAACAATGAACTAAAACAAATATTCACCAATATCAAGAAAGACTCAGCATCAAGAAAAAACAAAAATATATTACGGAAAGCACAACTCGACTTACAGAGATATTTACTAGAACGTCCAGAAACCATTCACGGATAAAAGACCAAGATTTTGTGACTACACGTCATTTATCTGTATATATTAATATTTAAAAACTACGCATGGCCGGCCAGATGTGGTGAACACATTGAGATGGACACGAACATTTTAACAGGATAAAACAATACCGAATCTTTTAAAGAAACTCATAAATTGCCTTTTAAAGTAAAAGCTGTCAAGACATAAGTAATATTCTAAAGAGTCTTCGAATATCCAATGTCTAACACAAACCAGTCCCAAAGCAATTAAGCGATGCACAAAAAACTGAACTGAAGAGCAAGCAGGGGTTTTTGCGGATGAAATGGGATTGGGGACGGGCTTGTTGAGGTGACACTTGGCTTTAGGCGGGCAGAGAGTATGGACTGATTTTGAGAGATCAAAAGAAGTCGGTACTGGTCGAATACTAGAGTGTTAGGAAAGGAATTCATAGGGATAGTCTTGGAACGAATAAGGAAAAGTCGTTGTAACTATCGTGTTAACGAGTTTAATTATTAAGTTAATTAATTATTAAGTTAATTTAAGTTTTAATCATTGTATTAGATAGGTAGGGATATTTCTCTAATGTACTATTTATTCTAGCTTGGCGAGTCTTTGTATTTAAATTCTAATCCAACCTTGGCAGGCATTTGTCAATAAAATTTGGTCTAGGGAGGCGGTGAAGTCTTCTTTCACACTTTCATACCCTAATCCACCATTTATACACTAAACAATTACTCATTTGATTATGGACCTTTATTGAGCTTTAACTGACATTACATACATGGAAGGCGGAACCGCTAATATTCATTTCTGTATAAAATAGGCTAAATATGGTCGCTCTTAATTGAGCACGTAGATGAACCAAATGTTAGTTGTTAAAATATACTGTTTCCTAAAGAAGGTCAAGCTTAGAACACTTCGCTTAATACTTGCTGTCGCTCAGATCCAGGGAGTGGGGGTAGGCTTCAGCCAGTAGGCTTCACAAAGGACCCCAAATTTCATCGTCTAATGACGCTTAGGGAACGTGTCTCGTTAAAACCACACCAAGCCGTTTGTAGGCAATACTAAATCGTCACTATTTAGCGAGACACGATATTGGATGGCTGCCGCTCCTAGCGGCCCCAAAACTCCACGCAATGGGCAGTTTAAGGAGATGAAAAGCGACGACTAAATCCGCTCCGATGTATGGCAAGTATCTTTCGCATTGAGTTCTGCTACAGACTGAGTCTATGGTACGCTTGCGTTATTTTTGTATTGTCTTTGTAAAGGGTGAATAGGCCGAGAGAGTGCTACTTATTATAGCCCGCATCCAGTGTATCTGGTAGCATGTCTCGCTCAAATGGCAGAGGCAATTAGGCATAAAACTGACCACTGTCTTAGGACTGGGCAAGGCATGCTAGAGCTTAGGGAGCCTGTACTCTTGGAGCCGCAGCAGATTCTCTCTAGAACTTGCAGTCTAGGCCCAGCAGTAAACGTTACGATGGACCTGCTGCTGAAAGGCGGTCTCACGTCACTTGGGTGGGAAGTCTAGACTTTTGTCAAAGTATTCATTAACGTAATTCAAGCAAAAGTATTTATCAATGCAAGCGTAGCGCTCCTACCAATTTCCTTCTTTTAGGTAAATAATGAACTTTGCAATCCTTTTGTCTAATTAATTTCATACTTCACTATTGTTTTACTAAAATAGCCATTAAGGCTATCAGACAGAAAAGTGTGCTGGGAAGTTTGTTTCATCATTAAATAAAGGAAATGATGACGGGATGGACGCTTTTGGGCTTTCTGTAGCGGTGTTGATCTAATCAACTCCAATTACTTCTAGAGTTAAAACTCCCTGCCATATTAATTACTTTTTCATCCCACCATCTCGGAAAGAGTATTTTTAATCTTCAATATCTGAGTGGAAAAGCCGTTTTTATTCACTAGAGGATAAAGTAAATTGAATTTAGAACATCGTGTGCACTAAGTTTGTGAATTAAAAAAACCGGCCAAGTGCGAGTCGGACTCGCGCATGAAGGGTTCCGTACTTGATAAATTGCGGTTTACGATATATGACGTATTAAAAAAAAACTACTTACTAGATCTCGTTCAAACCAATTTTCGCTGGTAGTTTACATAGTAATGTACATCATATATTTTTTTTAGTTTTATCATTCTCTTATTTTAGAAGTTACAGGGGGGGGGGGACACATTTTACCACTTTGGCAGAGTCTCTCGCGCAAACTATTCAGTTTAGAAAAAAATGATATTAGAAACCTCAGTATAATTTTTGAAGACCTATCCATAGATACCCCACACTATGGGTCTGATGAAAAAAAATATTTTTAGTTTTAGTTTCAAGTATGGGAACCCCCAAAATTTATTGATTTATTTTTATTTTTATGTGAAAATCTTAGTGCGGTTCACAGAATACATCTATTTACCAAGTTTCAACAGCATAGTTCTTATAGTTTCGGAATAAAGTGGCTGTGACATACGGACGGACAGACAGACAGACCGACAGACAGACAGACAGACAGACATGACGAATCTATAAGGGTTCCGTGTTTTGCCATTTGGCTACGGAACCCTAAAAACATTAAACCTATTTACTGCTACCTCTATGGTGCCGAATATATCATACAACTTTTTTTTAATTTGTTAAAAACTCAGACTCGGAACCTTCTTGGTGTTCTTTTTTCAATTTGCTTTGTACGCGGTTCTAACCATCTCCCTCTCTCTCCAACATTCACGCCAAGGGAATCCGATGAATCGGTACAACTGTTAAGTATGACAGATAGTTTACCGAAAAACAGTACACAAGTGACTAAAGGTGTACCAGAATCTCATGGCATTTTTTATTTTTTTTAAATGGGGAATTTTTAACTGCACCTCTATTTAGAAATTTAAGCAAACAAAATATCTCCACTAATAACCTACTGCAAAACAATATTACTCACCGTAAAACAAAAATACTGATTTGCACACAAATTATTCAATTAAATATAAAATAAATGTGAATTCGTCCAAGAGCGAGCGAAGCGAGCTCGGGAGCTTAGGGCACCCCGACACGGATAGGTTAGGTTCGAAGGAGATGACGGGAGCTGAAGTGAGCGAGCAAAGCGAGCGAACTCAGCTCCCGTCAACTCCTTCATGTTAGGTTACTTTAGACCCTGCAGACAGAAATAGGAGCCCTGCGCAGCGGGGCTCCGTCGACTTTGTTTCGTTTCCCCCCCTCCCTTAAAACTTAAATATTTTGTTGCACTCGAAGAATTATTAGATTTACTTTTAGTTAACAGATAGTTATTCAGTAAAACAGTTAAGCTTTAAAGATCTAGCAGTATAGTATAATTCATTTATTTGATGAGCAAATTTAGTGTGCAATTCAGTATTTTTGGTAGTAATTTCGAATATTTTGATTGAAAAAAGGGGAATTACAGTTAAAGTATTAAATACCACCCTTTTTAAATTGTGATTTTCATATGGCAATGTCAATTGTCACCTGTCGAATCAAAGTACTTGATGTGTCAACCGCTGCTGAAATTTTTTGATATTATCTTGAAAGTTTGTTATTTTTGTGAAAATGTCGAAAAACCCACTTCGATCTCATGCGAGACATATTGTTTTCAATGTGTATCATAAAATAAGGGAAGAAGAAGGCGTAAATCAAACTCAATCTTTGATTTTAAAGTGCGTCGTAGAGTGGACCGGTAAGTTGGACTGACTTGTTTTGATACTTTTAGTTTAATTTATATTTTTCTTACTTAATTTTAATTTCTTTCCATTACTATTATATGGTAAATCGTAGGTCAGGGCACATCGAATGATGGCCGGAAGGAAATGGCAACAGTAATGTAACTGTTACTAATTCTTCGACAAGATATTGATTTTAACGGAGATTGAGAATCTTTGATGTAAGAAAAATATTAAGTAATAATCTGCGCCCTGCAGTGGGACGTGTCCGAGTGTCCGAGTGAACTGTCTCCGCAACTGGACAATTTGTAAAATCATTGACAAAAGCGATCTCGGGATAGTGGAGCGGTGTATTTTATTGTAGTATTAACTGCCTCTGCAAAGCTTACTGGGAAGACTGACTCGATACAATTTGCTGCCAAATACTCCAAAAAACATTAGAATCTGTTACATCCGCATTCTAATGCATACTAAAGAATAAATATAAGATCCAAAACTCTTTCCAAAGACGTGGCTAAAAGGTCCTAGCAACCAGGCCATAAAACTTACATAAAAAAATATATATATAGACTGAATACTGATGATGATGAATGACTTTATGTAACATGATACATTTTATTATTTTTTACAGACTTTATACATAAAGAGATTGGTTTTGAATATGTTAAATGCCAATGAATAAGAACTATTTTGATGGAGAGAGATGACATAAAACTACGAAGATACAAGTTTTTGAAATGCCAGTGGAGTTCATGGAATCGTATTCTAGTTTTCTAGTTCTGAATGAGGTTTTAAGTTATTAGAATGATTTAAATGCTAAATAATAAATTAGTACATAAATTAATATTCAATTGATTTATTTTTCCTATGTTAAGAACACGATGTATAACAACATTATTCATACACATACCTATAATACTCACAGTGGATCTTTGTGTCTCTAAATTTGTTGCAAGACCCCGCGCAGTAGCTATTTTTGTGTCAATGTTGAAGGTGAAGAAAGCATTGTATAACTGTCTCTTTCACTCGCTTATGTATATCACATAAGCTTACGGAGTTTCTTGTGCATTCTTCTCCATAACAAGCTACTTTCCGAATGCACGGTAGAATCAACTTTTATTCCATGTATTATATATGTTTTATTAAATTGTGACATTCAAAAGTGCCGCTTGGTGGCCCAGTTGAAATAAATATCTTTTGTCTTTTTTGTCATCGTCCTATCTCGCTTACTCTATGCAGTATACTCGATGAAAAACTGTTTCTTACGCAATGGTTGGCAGGACCAAGTTCAAAGACACAAAGATCCGTTGTGACTACTATAATATAGGTACCTCATGTTCATTAATACTAAAGACATAAATAAAAATTAAACAGTATCAAGATCGTTTGATCCAATTTCCCCAGTATTGCATACAACAAATTTTTATTTCCCCTTTTGCCATGAGATTCTGGTAGACCTATAACACCAATATTACAGTACCAAACAAAAATATTACACTCAATTTAAATAACTGTAGCAACGTTACTTTAAAATTTTCTTAATTATACCTTAGTATTATTTTGTTATAATTTAAAGATTATTCTGTAATACTTACCTGTCATAATGTAGTAATTAATATCTAAACTAAAATAAAAGTGTACCTATCTTGTGATTGTAAACGTTTTTTTTTTTGCATTTAGTCGTTTCCTCGCTGAGGTGGAATGAAAAGTAACGTGTTGCACTCGAGTGCAAAGATTTTTCACCTCGTGCTCTTTTGATTCCCTCGCTTGCTCGGTCATCAAAATTGAACACGCGGTTAAAAAGCAACTTTGCACTCTTGTATAACAAATAACTATTATTTGTAGTAATTAATGAATGTAAATTCATTATCCGCGACCTGTACTCGGTATTTGATTTAAATACTCTATACATTAGTGTAAAGAGTTTCTCACATAAGCTTTAGTTAATTGTAACAATTTAGTTTATATCCCTTTAGTTATATTTTATCCTTTTACGAGTAAACCAATTCCAAGTTATAATTTTATAACTGTGAATTCCAAAACAAAACAAAAACATAATTTGGAATTCACTTGTCGGAAGAGAATTACCCAGTCGATGGTACGAAGTTCATTGAGCAACGCTGACGGCGGGGCGTTGTTCCTCTTTTATCACAAGTAAAATTTCAAAACTTAAAAAACCCCCGACACATTTATCTTGCGAAAACACCCCGATTCAAACAGTAAAATGCCCATAACATTTTAACGGCTGAACCGATTTTATTCAAACATAGCTAAGAACACTCTCGATAAAATCACCTTTCAAACAAAAAAAACTAAATCAAAATCGGTTCATCCGTTTGGGCGCTATGATGCCACAGACCGACACACAGATACGCAGAAAAACAGCAACATACGTGAAACTTACCCTCTTTTTCCGGCGGGGGTTAAAAACACCCCGATTCAAACAGTAAAACGCCCATAACTTTTGAATGGATGAACCGATTTTATTCAACCATAGCTAAAAACACTCTCGACAAAATTGCCTTTCAAACAAACATAAACAAAATCAAAATCGGTCCATCTGTTTAGGCGCTATGATGCCACAGACAGACACACAGATACACTGCAACACACGTGAAACTTATAACACCCCTCTTTTTCCGGCGGGTGTTAAAAACTAAAATTAATTCGACAATACCTATGATAATTTTCTTTTGTTTCCCACCCAGATCTCAACCACCAACTTCGAAGACAGAAGCAAGCCCGTCTACTTCATGACCACGATGTACCTACATGATGATCCACGCGCGCGAGTTGGTGACCACTCCTGTGGCGCTATACTCCATCTACAGGCTGGTGGAGAACCTTCGGAGTGAAGACCAAGATGTCCTCAATGATGTGGACTAGATCATCACACCGCTGGTCAACCCTGATGGCTATGAGTACCCGCATACCCATGTGAGTATTGATGACTGGCTTTGAGTGTTCGCTTCCAGCACAGGAACCGTGTGTTATTCTGGAATAAGAACTGATATTGATACTTTTTACTTGATAACTGAAGTAACTGCTAACAGTAGGTAGTAGCTGGTACGTATTAATGATAATGATAAATGATTTTATTTCTGTAAGTTGGTTTGTACAAACACTTTTACATGTCGATCATATTTTTTAAAACTAGATGAGGTCGGCGTTTCCTATCTGACTACTCTGAGAAGAAAGGCCGAAACAAACTCAGAGGTCACAGTCTCTTTCGAAGTCTTGACAAAAACTTGGTTATATCATGTGAAGACCATGTAGACATATGTCTGAAATGGTCTTTTGAGGAAAGAACCAGCCAGATTGAGTGGACCTGTCCAGTCAGTGCACGCATTTGTCAATAACCGAGCAGCTCAACTCAGAATTTACGGAGCTCAACGATTCGACGAACAATACCAAAGAAAGGACATTCGGGTAGGCCGCATAAACTACTCAAACTGCCAGACCATGAGTAAAAACTAACTAAGTTATAATAAAAAACAAAAATCCACATAGTCTTCACATTCACAATAATAAAAATAAAATAATATAATACTTTAAAAAGTAAATATTCTTGTCATTGCAAGAAAACAAAAAAAATATCAAAATTAAAAACAAAAACAAAATTCACGGTGCAAAATATAAAAAATCAAAATTAATTGGAGCAGCTCAATCCCAAGCCTATTTGTCCTCAACGTAATCTTTAACCCTCTTACAAATAAACGCAGAATAAAGTTATACCAGGTATAAACCTATGAAAATGTATGGGTATACCTTTGTTATACCTTGTATAACTTTATTCCGTGTTTATTAGTAAGAGGGTAATAGTATAAAACGCTTTCTGACACAACTTACGTTTAATGAATGATTTGAATTTATTAAGACTTAGATCTTGTACGTGGCTTGGAAGCTTATTATAAAAGCGTACACATTGACATCTAAACTAGCCACCAATCTTCTTGAGCCTTGTTGTAGGTACTACAAATTTGTGTTTGTTCCTAGTATTTATGTTATGGATATCACTGTATTTTTTAAACAATTTTATATTTTTATGAGCATATAAAAGATTTTCATAAATATACTGAGAGGGCACAGTCATTACATTAATCTCCTTAAATTTCTCTCTGAGAGAGTGCCTCGGGCTTAATTTATATATTGATCGAACAGCTCTTTTCTGCAAAACAAAGATATTCTGGATGTCGGCGGCATTTCCCCACAACAGAATACCGTACGACATTACACTATGAAAATAGCTAAAGTATACTAAACGGGCTGTCTCTATGTCAGTTAAATTACGAATTTTTCTAACAGCATATGCTGCGGAGCTTAGCTTCTTTGACAATTTATCTATATGTGGGCCCCACTGAAGCTTAGCATCCAAAGTTAAGCCTAAAAATACTGTGCTATTCTCAGGATTCAATTCTTCGCCCTTTATCAACACATCAGTTTTCACCTGCCTAACGTGAGGTAGGGTAAACTTAATGCACTTGGTTTTTTTTTCATTAAGGAGTAAATTGTTAACATTGAACCAGTGAACTACTTTTGAGATCGCGCTATTTACTTCGTCAGTAACCAGCTACTGCCGTTTAAGTTTAAACAAAAGTGAAGTATCATCTGCAAACAACACTATGTCATGGTTATCCTTTATGAGGTAAAGCAAGTCATTAATATAGATAAGAAACAAGAAAGGACCAAGAATCGAGCCCTGCGGGACTCCTATTTTTACTATAGATCCGGGTGATCTTTTTCCATTAACGTCAACAGTCTGAATCCTATTACTAAAGTAAGAAGTAAGAAGATCCAGAGCGCTGTTCCGGATCCCGTAGTGGCGGAGTTTCCTGATTAGCGTTTCATGAAGAACACAATCAAATGCCTTGGACAAATCACAAAAGATTCCCAGGGCATCGCACTTATCTTCCCATGCATTGTAAATATGTCCTAAAAGCTCAACACCGGCATCAGTAGTTGAACGACCCCTTGTAAAACCGAACTGTTTGCTATGTAATAATTTATGCTTATTAAAAAATCTTTGCAATTGCTCTAAAATTAATTTCTCAAATATCTTACTAAAAGTAGGTGGTACTGAAATAGGTCTATAATTTGTTGGGTCTGATGTACTACCTGATTTAAACAAAGGTATTATTTTACTATTCTTCATTAGGTCAGGAAACTCCCCACAGTCGATACAATTATTAAAGATAATAGCTAAACTAGGTGCGACAACATCAATAATAGACTTAGCAACTTCTACAGAATGACCCCACAGATCTGCAGTCTTTTTAACATTTAAAGTGTGAAAGGTTTTAATTATGTCTCTAGAAGTAATATGTTCAAAAAGAAATTCCGTATCGCAGACATTAACATTTTCTTTTAGCAAAGACTCAGCAACAGAAGGTGATGAGTTTAGGGATTTAGTAGTTGAAATGGGAATATCCGAAAATAAATTTTCAAAGGCCACTGCGACTTGTGAGTCTGATTTTATGATGTTGTCATTAATAGACAGGCTGTAGTCAGTATTTCGGTTACCAGATCTTCCCGTTTCACTATTAATAATATTCCAAGTCGTTTTAATAACATTACTACTGTTTTTAATCTTTGAACTCAAATAATGCGACTTGGCCAAACTACAAACTTTTTTAAATAATTTTGAATAATTTCTAACATATAAATTAAATTCAGCAGTGTTTACATAAGGCCTTTCACTGTACAGCTCATAAAGCCGTGTTCTACTTTTATGAATACCAATGGTCGCCCAATCACCGAATGATGCGTTACTATTAACGGAGATATTCTTGGGAATAAAGGAAGGAAGCAAGGACTGGGCTACCATCCATGTGATGTCGAATTAGGGTTCATGCTGATCCCGATGGTAGCCCAGTCCTTGCCGAAGTTCCTGTTGCCATCCACGCCGAGACATTCTGGGTTGTCGCTATGTGAGGATCTTGTTTTACGCCAAAGACGTTGCTAGAAAACGTAACAGTACTTTATGACAATTTTGGTTTGAATGCGTTACTTTGAGTATTTTGCAAATGACCTCTGCGTGATTTAATATTTATTTGTTTAAGCTTCATGTACAGTAGTGGTTACAAGCGGACTTCAGAGCATTATGTACCAATTAATGAAATTTTACCCTGGACCCGAGGCCTTCTCCGAGCAGGAAACCAGGAACATGAGGGACATCATGATCGCATACCTCGACAGGATCCAACTGTTCATGGATGTCCACAGCTTTGGGAAGTACGTGACCTTTGGTTACGGAGATGAGAGTCTGCCACCCAATGCTGCCCAGTTGCACCAGGTTGGGTCAGCCATGGGGGCAATGATTGATGTGAGGAAGCTGCCTCAAGCAGGTTTTCACTTTTTTTTATTTTTATTTTTTTATTTATGATGGGTTTGCTCTTGACTCTAGTCTAGGTCGGAGGTGACAAAGACAGAGTCTACGATGGAGTGAGCATACCCAGAAGAAGCCGGTTCACTCTAACTTTGAAGAGATTCGGGTTGAATGCGTTCGGAAACACAGACGCAGGTAGTGAGTTCTATTCATTCGCTGTGCGCATTATGAAGGATGTTTGGAAGCGCTTGGAGCGAATTGGTGGAATGGCAACAAGGTAAGGATGGTAACTTGCAGTGCGTCTAGATGTCCGATGGTAAAAGGGGGCTGGTGGGATGAGGTCGTGGAGCTCTTGAGCACACTCACCGAAGTACAGTCTGTAGAAGACCGACAAGCAGGCAACCTTGCGGCGATGATCCAAGCTATTAAGCTTGGCATCCACCAGTTCAACGTCGCCGATGAGCCTCTTGGCTTTGCGTTCCACCGAGTCAAGTGCGGCAAGCTGATACTTTGCTGAGCCATCCCAAAGGTGGCTGCAATACTCCATGCAGGATCGGACTTGCGCTTTCTAAAGGGTTAAAAGTTGTCCAGGCGTGAAGTATCACTTCACACTATTTAGGATGCCCAGTTTTTTGGCCGCAATTTGGGCTTTGTACTCAATGGATGCGCCGAAGTTGAGACTGGATGTCAACTCCATGCCTAGGAGCTCGAGCCGATCTGTCACAGGAACAGACGCACCCCGGAAAGTAGGAGTAAGATCGAAAAGTCTCCTTTTAGCGGTAAAAAGGCACGCTTGTGTTTTGCTGGCGTTAAAGGAGACCAGATTTTCATCACCCCACTGGGAGACAAGGCTTAAGGTCAAATCTGTCCACCTCCCCATAGCCTCTCTCAAGGAACGAACTTCATCCACGCTGGTTTTTGCGCTGGACAAGTATCTCTCTGAAACAGTACTGTCATCTGCGTACCCAACAATACCAGGCTGAAGTAGGTCATTGATGTGCAGCAGGAAAAGATTTGCAGAGAGAACAGACCCCTGAGGTCTGCGGTTTCGCAGTTTCTACAGTTGGAAAAACGGCCAGAGAAGAACGAAAGGCTTTCTTCCATGTACACACAATAGAGTATGCGGCTCTGGGCCACATGAAACTTCCACCTCAGATACCTACTGACATCTACTTCTTACCGCATCACGGGGTCTTGAGAGTAAACTCGACAACAACAAAGTTTAGGGACGTATTTAACGCCTCTCAAAGAAGTACGAGTGGCGTCAGTCTGAACAACGTCATAGAAAAAGGAGCCAACTTACTAAAAGATATTCAGGCCCTTAAACTGAAATGGCGAACTTATAAATACGCATTTACGGCTGACATTGAAAAAGTGTACCGCTGCATTTGGATTTCAAAAGAACAACAGCATCTACAGAGAATTGTATGGCGGGACTCACGAGATAACCATCTTCGCGAATACCAGCTCTGCACAGTAACCTACGGGACAAAATGCGCGCAGAATGCTACGTAGATGACGTCATTAGCGGCCATAACTACATCACAGAAGCCAAAACTGCAACACTCTTTGATCCAACTGTTAAGAGGAGGAGGAGGCATGAATTTACGGAAGTGCACAGTCATTGACCGCACTATACTGGAAGACTTACGCCAGGATCAAATTTCTACTCAAAACACGTTTGATTTTAAAGAGGAAGAATCAAGCAATACGTTAGGACTCGGTTGGAATCCAAACAACGACACCTTCCACTATAACTGGCCTGAGGAAAACTCAAAAAAACCAATAAAGAGATCCTTACTCTCAGCCATATCAAGATTTTACGATCCACTGGGTTGGCTCTCCCCAGTGACGGTCAAGGCCAAACTACTATTCCAGAAAGTCTGGATGATTAAACTTAGCTGGGATGACATAGTGCCCAGCAACATTGAATCTGACAGGCTGAAAACAGAACTGCCGTTCATTAATAAAATAACGATAAATAGATGGAATGGCGATACACAAAAATGTGTCGAATTGCTAGGCTTCTGCAACGCAAGTGTAAAGGTGTACGCTTGCTTTGTTTACAGCAAGGTGTTCAACGAACATGGCCAACCCATCTTAACTCTACTAGCTGCTTGAACAAGGGTGTCTCCACTGACTCAAAAAACAACACTACCAAAACTGGAACCGAGTGGAGCTCAGCTACTGGCTGTCTTGATGGAGAAAACCAAGCAAACATTCTGTGGATATAGCATATCAATACGGGCTTGGTCAGATTCTCAAATGGTCCTGGCGTGGATTCAAGGCGAAACATCAAGATGGGAACATACGAGATCAAAAACGTCATTCTAGCAGCTCAGTGGCATTATGTCAAATCAGAGCAGAATCCAGCAGACTGCGCTTCAAGAGGTATTTTGCCAAGCAAACTAGTAAACCTGTGGTGGAAAGGCCCAGAGTTCTTAACAAAACAAGATGCGCCGGCAGATATTCCATGCACTTTCCAAACAAATTATGGCTGCGTAAACCACGCTAGAAAATACCGATCATAACATAACTATCCAATTATTGAGCAAATGCAGCTCATTAACACAAACAAACAGAGTCATCGCATGGAGATTACGCTTCATTACAAATGTGCGCAAAAGAATGAAATCGGAAACTACGTACCTAACAACAAGTAAACTAAGTGCAGTGCGTATAGGTATCATTATTCAAGCGCAGCGATTGCAGTTCAATTCTGAATACAAACAACTCGTTAACAACGAAACAGTATCAAAGAAAAGCGCAATTTGAACCATCTGTGTCGGAGGAGCAGTGGTGGCCCAGTGGGAGCAGTAGTGGCCCAGTGGAAGCAGTGATGACCCAGTAGGAGCAGTTTTGGCCCAGTGGTATCGGCCGCGACTGAGCAGTGGTGGCCCAGTGGTATCGGCCGCGACTGAGCAGTGGTGGCCCAGTGGTATCGGCTGAAACTTACAAGTTGTAGGTCGTGGGCTCGCTGTCGTAACAGGTTGTGTCCCGGGGTGGGGTGGCGTTGACGGTAAGTTTGGATATTGTCAACGCCTTTAACTCCCTGCCCTGGGATGCCATTAGGCCAACACTGGTACACCATGGAGTGCCACCTTACCTGCAGTGCATTGTCGGGGCTTACCTACGCGACCGGCACATTCGCTATGTGGGCCGGGATGGTAGCGTGCATCGGAGGGAAATTACGTGTGGGGTTCCGCAGGGGTCGGTGCTAGGTCCTCCCCTGTGGGATCTCGCGCACGATGCGGTCCTGCGTGTAGACCTCCCCGTCGGCGTTGATATCGTTTGTTATGCAGAAGACACCCTGGTGTTAACCGGCGGGGATACTTTCGACGAGGCCATCCAGCTTTCCGAGCTCGGGGTGGCAAGAGTCGTGGCGTCGATCCGCGAGCTGGGTTTGGAGATAGCGCCTCATAAAACTGAGGCGCTATGGTTCCATAAACTGCCAAGGAGCAGGGAGCCACCCAGCTCGTCAGTGACAGTTGGAGATGCGCAAGTCCAGGTGGGTCGATACATTAAGTATCTTGGCCTAACCCTGGACGGTCGGTGGGGCTTCAAAGAGCACTTCGAGCGCCTGGTCCCCCACGTTGAAAAGGCATTGGGAGCTTTGCATAGACTGCTGCCTAACCTCGAGGGTCCACGGGAGGAAGTTTACCGCCTCTACGCGGGTGTCGTGTGATCGATGGTCCTTTACGGGGCACCTGTTTGGTCAAGCCGATCTGCGGGCCACGACCTTTAGTTGGGGGGGAGTAAGGTGTTGGACTCCCCTCGCGACGTCTAAGAGGGGCGCGCGTGGAACACTACGCGCCACCACCTCGGGTCCTAATATGTGGGGGGCGACGGACGTCCCCGAGTCCGTCGCCCCTGGACCCATTTAGGGGGGCTGTAAGAGGGCGTTGTCCGCCCTCCGCCGACGCCCGACACGTCTGCTGCGGATCGGGTTAGCGGATGAGATCTCCCTCTCCCTCTCCGCAGCCTCCTTCTGCGAGACGTCTGTTTCGCAATGGATACCACCGCGTCCCAGGACTCCGCGCTGCCGACCATAGACTCGACTACAGCCGGCAGCGACAGGTCACTGCCTACTTCAGAGATGAGGGCACGGCGTGGCTCCTCCCAACCGGCACACTCTGCCAGCGTATGTCACGCCGTGTCTTCCCGGCAGTCGACGCAGTGGTGACACCGGGCGTCCGGCTCCCTGTTTATGCGACACAGGTACTTCCCGAAGCAACCATGCCCCGAGAGCACCTGCGTCACCCGAAACGACAGGGAGCCGTGCCTCCTCTCGAGCCAGCGATCGAGCACTGGCTGGACCGCCTCGATGGTAATGAGGCCGTGAAAGCCTGTCCCGCCATTCCGCCACCAGGACCTCATGAAGCTGAGACTGACGCAACTCCATGTGTCGCTGCATCAGCCTTTCGCCTCGCGCCCGCGTTTCCTCGCGCCACCGATACTGTGACGCGAGTACCTTAGCCTCCAGGTCCCAGGGCGGGGATCCGGTCAGTGCACAAGCCGCCTCGTAGGAGATCGTGCGATTCCCCCTGATGACTCTGACGGCCATCGCTCTCTGCAGCTTTCGCAGAACAGCGATGCTGCCGGCCTTGAGGTCAGCCGCCCAGATCGGGGCCCCGTACAGGGCCATCGATCGCACGATCCCCACGTAGAGCCGCCTACAGGCAGCGCTCGGGCCCCCCAGATTGGGCAGCAGCGTTGACAGCGCCCCAGCCGCGCCCAACAACTTGGGCGCCAACCACCGGAAGTGGGGGCCGAAATCCCACCGGCTGTCGAGCACCAATCCCAGATACTTCATGGTTGATTCGACAGCGATTCGAGCCCCCCCGACGACGATGTGGGCATCGGGTGGTGGCGCCCGCCGGGGGCCATGAAAGACCATGGCCTCCAATTTGTTGAGGGCCACCTCCAGGCCAAGGCACCGTATGCGGCTCACCACCTGTGAGACCGCAGCCGTCGCCAGCAACGCTGCCTCCCTGTACGAGCAGCCGCAATACTCGCGCAAGTGCGTTGTCGAAGCCGTCCTGCCGCACTTCGAAGCCTGGCTGAAGAGAGAGGAGCGCATCTGCTACAGGCTCACTCAGGTACTCACCGGGCACGGTTGCTTCGGTGAGTACCTGAATAGGATTGGGCGAGAGACCACGGTAAATTGCCACCACTGTGGAGGCGACCTTGACTCTGCACAGCACACGCTAGAGGAGTGCCCAGCGTGGGCCTCTGAGCGGCAGTTCTTGGTCGCCAGGATCGGGTGAGACCTGTCTCTGCCAGCAGTTGTGAGGGCCATACCGGCAGAGACAGAAAACTGGAGGGAAATGGCCTCCTTCTGTGAGACCGTGATGGTACAGAAGGTGGCTGCCGAGCGGAATCGTGAGAGGGCTGATCCCACTCGGAGAAGAAGGCATCGTTGAGGCAACCGCCTTGATGCCTAAAACGCCGAAACCCCGCCTGCTGCATAGGTAGGCGGGACTCCGGGGTCATGGGCGGTCAGATTGGGGGTTCTGTTTGCTCACAAAGTGACTCCAGGAAAGACGGTGGCACAGTGGTCACGTGCTTCCGTGCACAGTGGGGCTCAGGGGAGGTGCATTATTTATCTCCCCAGTGATGTGCCCTAACAGGCGTTGCACAGAGGGGGTTCCGGGGTGGTCTTTTGAGAGGTTACGGGGTCCCAGGCAGGCGCTTTACTTTGTGTAAATTATTTCTTCACCACTGCTCTCAAAACGGTGATGGAAAACATAGTGAGGAAACCGGCATGTCCCAGAACCAAAAATTCGAAGACATGTGACATCCACCAACCCGCACTGGGCCCGCTTGGTGGATTACGGCCCATTCCCTCTCAAAGAGAGGAGGCCTGTGTCCCAGCAGTGGGAACATTAATAGGCTGATGATGTGATGATGATGTGTGTCGGAGGTCGTCTTAAGCACTCATGGCTAACTGAAGATCCTAAACAGTTCTACAACTGCCTAACTCCTGGACATTTCCTTACAGGAAGCCCAATATTGTCCATGACACTCTCGGATTACAGTGACGTAAATAACATTGAATGACGCCGTAGATGGCAGCTTACCGAGCATATGTTTCATTAATATTGGCAAAGCTGGTCAAACACCTTACCACTCTACAAACACGTAGTAAGTGGAACAAGCCTTCTAGAAACGTCAAAGAAGGCGATGTAGCGCTGGAGAAAGAAAACAATCTACCGCCAGGAAAATGGGCCCTAAGTCGGATTCCGGAGATTCATCCATCTGATGGATATGTTCGAGTAACTACTGTTAAAACTCAAGCAGGAATCATAAAGCGCCCAATAACAAAACTGTCACCATTGCCACTGAACTTTGAAACTGAGGACACCAAAGAAAACGAAATGAATAATAAGCCTTAACAAAATTCTAAAAACGAACGGCGGAAGAGGTCAAAGAATCCTATCTCAACGTTAATAATAACAATGTTATCATTGTTTACATTTGTAACGGGATCTTATAACGCCACCAAAGGCACGCGCGGAGCGCTGGCGTCGACCACTCAGATTACAAGTTTGGAACGCGAGCGGCCCATATACTATGACACCGTCGGCAAAATGCAAGTAGTGCACGATGACGTATGATGAATAACAAACTATTGGGAAGGGACTCGTCGTACTCAAACTTACTTCGAGAACATCAAGAACTAATGCCATAAAACGGATCTAAAACACTGCAGATCAACCATGGAACAATTAAATCACGAACTGGAACTTATAAACTACTACAAGTCTATACTTATAAATCCCCACAAACACCTGAGCAACAGGCAGAAACGTGGTCTAGTCGATGGAATCGGCTACACAGCTAACAGTCTGTTTAGAATATTGTACCAACACAACGCTAAAAACAAAACTACGAGTCAACCTGAAGATATTGAACATCAAGTTTTCCGCAAAACAGAGTGCCAACAGCATGAACAACAAAGGACTTGCGGCGAGAGCTTCAACCTGGGAACAGGGACATCGCCTTTCAATTTAATTGATTAATTACTTAACTAACTTTGTGATATCAATAATATTAAGCCCTGGATGACTCCAGGGCTCCTTAAATGCCTACGAAATCGAGACAAGATGCACACGAAATTTAAAAAAAAACCTGAAAATAATATACTTCACACAACTTTTAAAAGATACAGGAATGATTGCTCTAAGATACTCAAAACTACTAAAACTAATGATAAATCCCTTCTAACTAATGCACAAAATAATAATAAAAAACTCTGGGATGCTATAAAATCTATCACCCATACATCAAAGGTTAAAACACATGCTAACGCTCTTCTGTCACCCTCCGAACCAGAGCGCTCTGTAAATGAAGTGAACGCCTACTTTGCTAACATTGGACGTACATTAGCTGAAAATGTTCCATCCGTCACCACGTGCTTACCGCCACAAACCGAGGCTCCTCCAACGTATCAAGACAGTTTCGTCATGCTGGGAACAGACGAATCAGAATTGGATGTTTTGATCGGAAAGCTGAGGGGCGACTGTGCGGTGGGCTCTGATAGCATATCGGGCACGTTTCTTAAGAGATTTAAAAATCTACTCGCCCCTCATCTGACCCATATATGTAATTTAGTTTTTACCTCCGGCATCTTTCCAGATGCGCTTAAGTTGGCAATAGTACATCCTTTGTATAAGGGCGGGGACAGAGATCAATCAAGTAACTACAGACCTATATCCATTTTGCCTACACTTTCAAAATTAGTTGAGAGGCTCATGAATAACAGATTGGTTAAGTACCTAGAGCAAAATAATCTTCTTTCGCCTACTCAATATGGTTTCCGTTCCGGAATTTCCACAAGTAATGCTGTGCTTGATTTAACCACTAACATCATCTCCAACCTGGATAAAAAGCAGAAGGTAATTGGTATTTTCTTGGATCTGGCAAAAGCTTTCGATACGATATCTGTCCCCAATCTTATAGCTAAACTGGAAAGGATCGGTATAAGAGACATTCGACTTGCTCTATTAGAGAGTTATCTCACTGGTAGACAATGCGTCAGAATCGGTGATTGGACGAGCGACGAGCTCCCTATATCATACGGGGTCCCTCAGGGCAGTATCATCGGCCCGACCCTTTTTCTCATTTATATAAATGAGCTCTGCGGGCTAGCACTTCCCAATGCATCCATCTTCACTTATGCCGATGATACTGCCTTACTATTCCATGGAGACTCCTGGGAGCTGGTGTTCCGGCATGCACAGTCCGGACTCAACCTTGTCACCAACTGGTTGGCTCAAAACCTGCTTACTTTAAATGTTAATAAAACTAATTACCTAACCTATTCTTTTAATGCCGCTGGGAAGCCTCCTCCCTCTCTTTGCTCCTTGATTGTCCACTCTTGTATTTCACCTCACCTTACGGTTTGTAATTGCCCCTGCCTTTCTCGCATCAATTGTGTCAAATATCTCGGTGTACAAATTGACGAATGCTTGTCATTCTCTGTTCACATAAACACACTCACCTCGCGACTGCGTAGGTTGATCTACATCTTTAAGTCCCTTCGTCGCGCTGCGGACACAGCGTTGCTGAGACTTGTATATCTCACGCTCTGCCAATCGCTTCTACAATATTGTATAACTACTTGGGGCGGATCTGCAAAGACTCACTTGCTGAGGCTGGAGCGAGCGCAAAGGGCACTCCTGAAGGTTGGATGGCGGTTGCCTTACCGCTTTCCTACCATTGATCTTAAGTTACGTAGACCGTACCGTTGAGCATTGATAATCGCTGATGTTATGCAGTCTATTCTGGGCGCAGATTTTTTGTCCTATCATAAAATATTAGTAGATATGAGTCAGCGAAAACTTATAGATCAGACCACAAACTTAAATGTATCAGCCGCAATTGTAAAGATGCAACAGTCTACCGTTAATTCTATTACTGAGAGTTGCCCATATTATGATTTATTGTGTATGTATGCCGAAATCGCAAAACCAGCGTCATTCTGGGCAAATCCTCCGCATAATGTGTTGCATTATATCGAAACGACGGGACCACCCGTCCATGCTCGCGCTCGTCCTTTAGCGCCAGACAGGTATGACAAAGTTAAGGAAGAGTTTAGAATTATGCAGGAATTAGGTATCTGTAGGCCATCTAAAAGCGCTTGGGCCAGTCCACTTCACGTTGTTCCGAAGAAAAACTGTGAATTGAGACCATGTGGCTACTATCGTCGTTTAAACGCGATAACAAATCCTGACAGATACCCAATTCCTCGTTTGCATGATTTCACATACGTGTTAGCGAATAAAATAATATTTACAAAATTAGACATAAATAGAACCTACCATTGCATAAGTTACACCGGAAGATATAAAGAAGACAGCCATAATAACCCCATTTAGACAGCCATAATAATCACGCATGACATTCGGTTAGCGAAACGCAGCACAGACATTTCAGCTTTCAAACTGGCTTCGTATTAGTGTGAGCTTAATAAGTAGGTATTTAGTTAACGAAAAGAAAAATGACAAGACTAGAATTCATTGGACAGATGTTTCTGATGTGAGTACACGTCATTTATCTTTATATTTTAATATTTAAAAACTACGCATGGCCGGCCAGATGTGGTGAACACATTGAGTCACGGACCTTTGGGTTTAAAGTACGGTCTGACAGGCTATGTCATAAACTATAGAACACGAACATTTTAACAGTAATATTCTAACCAGTCTTCGAATATCCGATGTCTAAGAAGAACCAGTCCCAACACCATTAAAAGATGCACAAAAAAACAACTGAACTTAAGGGGACGCAAGTAGTTGGCAGATGAAATGAGATTGGCGACGTGCTTGTTGGGAGCACACTTGGCTTTAGGCGGGCAGAGAGTATGGACTGATTTTGAGAGATCGAAAGAAGTCGGTACTGGTCAAATACTAGAGTGTTAGGAAAGGAATTCATAGGGTTAGACTTGGAACGAATAAGGAAAAGTCGTTGTAACTTTCGTGTTAACGAGTTTAATTATTAAGTTAATTATAGTTTAGTCTAATCTCGTATTAATACAGTGTGAGTGAGTACCGGAATGTTTGTGGTAAGTTTTAATCATTGTATTACATAGTTAGGGACATTTCTCTAATGTACTATTTATTCTAGCTTACCGTATTATATAAAAATAAACTACTGACTAGATCACGTTCAAACCAATTTTCGCTGGCAGTTTACATAGTAATGTACATCATATATTTTTTTCAGTTTTATCATTCTCTTATTTTAGAAGTTACAGGGGGGGGGACACATTTTACCACTTTGGAAAAGTCTCTCGCGCAAACTATTCAGTTTAGAAAAAAAATATATTAAAAATCTCTATATCATTTTTGAAGACCTATCCATAGATACCCCACACGTATGGGTTTGATGAAACAAAATATTTTTAGTTTTAGTTTCAAGTATGGGAACCTCCAAAATTTATTGTTTTATTTTTATATTTGTGTGAAAATCTTAATGCGGTTCACAGAATACATCTACTTACCAAGTTTCAACAGCATAGTTCTTATAGTTTCGGAAAAAAGTGTCTGTGACATACGGACGGACAGACAGACAGACAGACATGACGAATCTATAAGGGTTCCGTTTTTTGCCATTTGGCTACGGAACCCTAAAAATGTTATTACCTAAATATAATAAGCCAATTTATTGTGAAACTTCTGGAATCGTTATTAGACCATATTTAACAAAACATTTTAGAAAAATTGCTTTTGATAGTGTGCATAGTTTGAGTCATACCGGTGTTAAAACAACGAGAAAGATGGTTTCTAAGTATTTTGTTTGGCCTAGTATGAATAGAGATGTGGGTTTGTGGGCTAAAACCTGTCTGCGCATATCAGAGGTTGAAGGTCAGTCTCCACGTAATATCGGGCATAGGAGAATGCAAACTGTCTGGTTGTTTTGAGCATATCCACGCGGATATTGTTGGTCCCTTATCAACATCTCTTCAAGGATTTAGATATTTAGTCACTATTATAGATAGGTGTACGCGATGGCCAGAGGATTTCCCCGTTCAGGAAATAATTGCAGAGGTAGTTGCGAAATGTATATACGAGGGATGGATAGTTAGATACGGTTGCCCGATTAGGATAACGACCGATCAGGGTCGGCCTATTCAAAAAGTTAACGCGATTTCTGCGGAATTCATAAAATTAGAACCACGCCATACCGTCCCCAGAGCAACGGTGCCGTGGAAAGAAAATTCAATTACCCGATCGCGAAGCCCGTATCTCAATCGATCTATTGAAACCAGCTTTCACGATTAACGAACAAAATTCTGCTGTCTATGATAAATTGGCAGTTTAGGATGTCAATATTCCCACAACGCAATTGCCCGATACGCAGAAAAGTACGCAATATGAACCGCAGGTTTTGCGGAGCGGAAGGGTTATATGACGACCTGTAAGATTTGCGGACTAGGTATTCGCACACCATTAAGTGTAAAATAAGTTAGGTAGACTTATGGCGTAGTTTACGATTTGAATACCGTGGGATAATAAGAACAATATGCAATTGTTATTATATTAGTTAAGTACTTATTAGATTAGAATTATAAACCCTTTTACATACGGAATAAGATTTGATATTCTATAACGCGGGTTGAATTTACAACTCATGACATGTAGGTGCGTTTTTGCATTTGCATATTAGTTTACTATTAAATTGTATAAGTTTATTTATAAGTTAGAATAATTGAATCTATGAATGCGTTAGTTTACAATAAATTATTACACATATTTTTTCATTTTTTTTTAATAATTGTTGTTGATTTAATTTATAATTAGGAGGGCGGTTCGTGAAGGGATATACAGACACGCATACAATGTAAGTGCACGTGCATAACTATGTATGAGTAAAGTGTCATCTTCACAATTCTCATCCATTTTATTCATTGTATAAAGTAGTCCAGTTTAACTTCTTGAACCGTAAACACGCCTAAATTTTAATATCTAGAGTATTTAGTAATAGCGAAATATTGTGGCTCTGAAATACAGCAGTACGAATAGCTTTTCTAATAAGCATCGTATTAAGTGCATAAGTGCAACAGTTTATAAATAGTAAAGGAAAATATAAATTATGTGTTCTAAATATAATGTGTTCAGTGCTCTTTAAAGAATCAATTATTTGTCATAGAAATAATACTATCTCACTTATTTGAACAATGAGTTTTAATATTGTATGATGCCGTCATTGTTTGAACTAATAACTCAAAAGTATTTAAAATATTTATTACTCACTAAGAAGTATAACTTGAGCGCACAACTCGTTTGCCATATGAAGTATCTAGATAAGAGAATGTTTATATTAACCACAAGTGCCGCGTTATAAATGAACAACGGAGATGCTTGAAAAATATTTTTGTTATTGTTAATTCGAGTACGGCAACTTTTGTTTATATTTGTATTGTTTCAACTTTTATTTATTTGATAACTTACGTAAGAAATTATAGAGAGTGAGTCCCGGGTATTGTGAATCGTAATTTAAGATTACTGTTCTATTTTAGGTTTATATCGAAGTTTACTTGTTTTAATTTTTTTGGGTGGAATGATGTAGCGCCCCTGCTGACGCGATAATTTTGTTTATTTAAATAAAGCAGGCGCTACATATGACGGGCTGACTGCACAGGACGCCAGTTGTTCTCCCACACTCATACTGTTAAGTTAGGTATTTTATAGTTTAGAGTAAATTTAACTATATATTTGTTGTAAGTGTTACGAGGGAATAATATAGTACAGTTTTATTTTCACTCAGCCACCAGCGAGCGATTGGCAATCGACCAACAACAAGGAAAAGAGTAATCACAATTTGACAGGCACATTGCTCGCCGACATACGAAATGATCGCGATCACCTTGTGATAAATGCGTATTTCATTTACAAAATTTCTGTTGTTGGCAATGGTGTCGTAAAATTATTCTGGTGTGGCTATCACTCATGCATAACGTGGATTCGCGATTGAAGAGCAATTATTTCGCAAAAAAATGCCTGCCGATTTTTTTGACGTAAAGTGATAATCGCGCGATGATTGTACAATACCTGCGCAATTATTGCTGATTGCTGTTTCGTAATAAGCCTGCAGAAGCGCACTAAAAAGCCTTATAAAACAATTTATCCCAGTCTAGTTTGGGCTTATAAGAATCTTCATGAGATTTACTTTGGCTATCAATGATTTTCATGGAAATTTGAGGTACTAAAACTAAGAAGAGATAAATAAAAACCAATTTAACAAAAAAAAACCGACTTCCAAAAAAAATATAGCACTGCAAAGCGAATAATTACTTTCTTTTCCTAAGTCGGTGTCGAAAACGAAAAATAATAGTCACCAAAGACATCGATTAGATGGTCCGTCGAGAAATGATGTTTCAAGATAATGGGTCTTCGTGCGCCAATGATTCGAGCTTTTAGTTATTCGAGAGTTTGATGCATTGAGGTAATGAACGGTCGTGCTAATAATTTATCGATTTCAAGTACTACCGAGTAAACGTTTTCGAGCAAGTTTTGCTGTTTGTGACAGAAGCCACTCATTCTCTCCGATACTTTTGTAACTGCGTTATTTTATTAATTAAAAATAATAAAACTCTACTAAACTTCAGTAATCCATTTTAATTACAACAAAAAGCTTTACAAATTGCATGACAAACAATAAATAAGTAATTATAATTATAACATCCTTCATTCTGAATCCGTATCAAGCGCCATGAAAGAGTTGGTGTGCCTGAGGTATGTGTTGCAGATATTCTTTTTATTGAAATTTTCCATTATTGTGGGGTCTAAGTATGTATTGACGATGGCCGCGCATCGCAAGTCTGAGGGTGCATGAGCGAGGGGAGCACGCAGTTGGTGGACGAGGACTGGGCGTTGCGAGTGGCGCTGGAGTGCGGGTGGCGCGGGCGCCGGGCGGGGGGACGCAGCGCGCAGCAACACTAGCTGCGAACGCAGCGCATGTACACGAGCCACGTAGCCACGCACGTGCTCCACACGACTCAGCGTGGTTTCAATGAGTCCACGCGCGTACTGCACCGAGTGCGACACGCGACCCAACAGACTCCGCACACAAGCATCAACCTTCGCCGACCATGTTCCCGCAGACTGCAGCGCATTGTCAAGACCGGTGGTGTCTCCACCTGCCATCAACGTGAACATGTGCTGCGCCACGGCATCTTGTAGCTGCTCTTCTGTCTCAAACTCTGCGAGTTGCTCCTCAAGGTGTACTGCAAACTCGTCCGGTGCAAATCCAATGCAATAAACTGTACCCGTCAAACCTGTAAAAACATATTTAACGGTTAAATTGTATTTTACAACGTACCTAATATGACTGTGTAGCCAGAACACAATATATCTTACCATGACTTTCTAAGATAGCTGCCATTTCTAAAGCTACTAAAATTCCACTTTCATATCCCAAGAGATAGAACTGGTTCTTCAGACCCGTTTTCTTCATGAATATCTAAATTAAAAAAAACCGGGTTTAATTTTTTGGTCATATACTATGAAATAGTGTACCTAAGGAGACCACATCTTGGGCTCTAGACAAAGTGATATTAATTAAATCAGCAAAAGATTGTCAAAAGTTCAAAAAGTTTGTATTTTAATCATCTTTCGAAAGCCTATTTTGATATTCTATATTCCATACATTTAAAACCTGAACACTATCTAAAATTTCCCTTTTTCTAGATCCTATTGAGTTACCACCGCGTAATGCAAATCTAAAAAAGTTTGAAATGCAAATAGGAACTATCATACTCCTAGGCCCGGGGGTTACCCCGGTTTCTCAAAACTCGATTATCATGCTGGAAACGTAAACGAAGAATAATCTCCGGTTATCTGCTGTGATTGGCTGTTGAAAATTCATTCAACCAATCACAGCAGATAATGCGTGCTTGACACTTTGTCACATTAATTTTGCAATAATTTAGCGTTGAAAATCTCGGCCTAAGTTTTATAAGCATTGTAGAACTATTCCATACCACTGCTAATCTCTCGGCTGTTTCTTGTATCGTCTCAGTTGGCTTGTCTAGCCCCAGCTGCAGCACTATGGCCGGCAGCTTGAGGTGCTCGCACATCACGCGGAACCTCTCGTGGTGACCCTCCATACCAGGGACGATACACAAGTATGTTTGGTTCGAATCAAATTCATCGTCTGTCTGTAAGAGATCAGTTGACATTAATTTACTTGGCAACCAAACAATCACAGATAAAGTTTATGAAACACGTATTGGATCTAATGGGCCGTTTGGGGCTCAATAAGACAAAAGACTGAGAAACACAATGCGAGTGGACGTAAATAATACTTGGGATTGTTTTTATGCGCCACCTTTGTGCCAGTTACCTGATCGACTAACATTATTGTGACAAGCAAAGTAATCGTAACTTCAATTAGATCAAGCATGTTTTAGGTAGGAACCCCACCTAAAACATGCTTGATCTGTGTTAATAAAAAACTGATATTATTTTTCATAATAAGTAAGTACCATAGGAGAGTTGTTGACAAGCGTCGGCATACACACGAAGTCAGTGGTGGCAATCAACTCATCAGGGTCTACGAAGGTGAAAAAAGTAGACAGACCCTTACAATCTTGGAAATCCGATTTGATGATAGACTTTTCTAACTGTTGAAACCTTTAAAAAAAAAGCCATATTATGATTCCTTAAAATCAATAATGGATTTAAAATAAAAAATGACTGCATCAGAAGCAGTTTCAAAGAGGCGCCAGTAAAAATAAAGTTGAACGAGAATTGTTTGGGAATGTGATAAGTAGAGATGACGAAAAATATGCGACTAAATGAGTGTGGCTGTACATGTTGATAGATTGAGGGAAAGAGTGAGGCCAAAGAATAGGTAAGTGGATATTGTGAGGAACTCTACAAAATTATGGTAAAATATTTCATCAATAGATAGCTAGCGGGACACTTCTGGAGTAGAACACATAGTGAGGTATTCCTGGATAGCTTATGGGCTATCTAAATTATAAAGATGAAAACTCAGAAAAGGAAGGGCTTAATTTATATGTATATGTATGACTATAGTGTATATAACATTATTTTTTCGGTATAACATCGTCTTGGAATACTGTAAGATGTTGTACTTATGTGTGTAAATAAATAATAAATATATAAATAAATCTTGAATTAAACATACGTGTCAATAGTAATCAAGGGTATTTCTTTTTCTTCGAATACAATATTATATTGAATTCTAAGGAGATTATAAATTAATGCTATTTTATCGCTTTCAACACCCAATTCTTCCAAAGTAGTATATTTGTCCGTATCTGCCGTAATGGTTACATCTGTGAAAGATAGATTTATGTAAGACCTTTTTTAATATCTTGCAAAAACTTCACATATTTGATGGGCTTCGATACCATAGACATAGGCTATGGATTGAAAACCTTACAAAATTTACCACTCTATAGTAAGAGAGAAGCGATTACGACCTGTAGCGACCTGTGCGAGTAGTACCTGCAGGTAAGTCAAGTGACGAAATTCATACTGCAAGCCTGTGATGTGAACCATTCAGAAATCTCTACTGGCCTCACGATCGCTTTGTCTCAGTCTATTTTTTATGCCTATGATCGTTATTTATGATATTATAAAATAAATAATAAGCTGTAGTCACAAAAAAATGAAATTGACGTAAGTTACCAGCGAGTGCAATGATTTTTTGCAGCAGCGAGGTTTCTTGCGCAGGCGCATTGCTTGCTAGCACTACGCTGTGAGAGCCCCGCAAGGCTTGCTCTGTCACCTCCACGGCTCCACGGTGCCAAGCGCTAATGTTACATGACTCCTGGGAATTAATAAAATAACCCCATTACATCAAAATTTAAAAATTGATATGAAAAAATTTAAAAGGTGCAGAATAAGAACTCTTTCATATTAACAAACTGAACATTTCAAGGGTGTTGGATTTTTAACATCAGTAAATAAATAAAAAATGAAGAATTAACCGTTGAAAAGCAGTCATGAAGATTCTTTGTCATCGTGCAAAGTCTATTCAAAAATCTTTCAAGTAATGGAATAAATCCAAACTAAACTAACTTGACTCAATTCCGGTAGCGACAATAATGTGGCTGGCAAATCATGCTGTATGCGACGAAGACACACTTCCTTCCCAATTGTATTGTTACCAATGTTTATTACAGCGAAATATCTGTCGAAATACAAACCTTTTATTAGATAGAAAAACACAAATAATAAAGCAAATAAAAATACCTACATTTAGGTAAACTGCCACGCATGACACAGAGGTTAATCAGATACATGCAACGGTGAACAATTATCTAAAAATCGACCACAATATTTGTGAAATAGGCAATATATATTGTAAAGGTATAAAAGTGTGAACTTACTTCATATCCGTGCACCATTTGCTTGATACCAAATCCAACGTGTTCAGTAGCGTTTCATCAATATCCTTCTTCTTATTGCCCACCGTCACATACACACCCTCTATAGGATCAAAACGACTCACTTTGTTTAACAGTGCATTAACGTCAGCTTCCACTGATAAGTCGTCAGTAAGTACAACGACTTCTACGCCCAATTGCTGCCATAATCTGTAAAAATTGTTAACGTGTTATAAATATTATATTAATGTATAAAATAAGGAGGATGGTCAATGGTCATGCCACATTAGTACGATTGTAGCCAATTAACCCAATATTATTATGATGGTATATCGACATCCACGCTGTGCATAAATTGTTGATATAACTATCCCTCTTGGCGTCGGCATCGTGAAAAATTTAAATATTTACCGTAATTTTATTTGAAGATAGCTCATGGATTGCCCCGTAAAATGAACAACAATCTTCCTAGCACCTCTCTCTACGAGTCTGTCCCCTAACTGTAGTCCAAAAGTTTCATCATTACAGAGTATAAGATGGGTACGATCGGCTTTGCAGGTCAACCTGAGAAATAAATTGTGCGAATTAATACCCCATCGTCGATCATTTTAAAATTATGGTAAAAGCAAAATCGCTCTAACCTAGGCTGGACCTCCTGAGTGAATTCTTCCATCTTCAGCAACACTCTGCCGCGGTGCCTGCTGGCCGTGAGTAGTCGGAAGGCACGCGCGGCGTCATGCGGTGCGTACGATACACGTGATAGAGGACGCACATAGCCGCGTCTAATGCCATCGCTCAACATTGTCTGCAAGATCTATTACACATACAAAATTAAATTCATAAGGAACATTTTAACCTTTATGCACTAGTTTTTATTTTTATGAAATAACTTTATTTTATTTTATCTTTTACTCACTGTTATTTTATTTTTGAAATACCTACACTGCTAACTGCTACTAACAGCTTATCGAGTTCTGAAGGTATGAACGTTTAAGGTTGTATAACGCTTACAGAGGAATATGTTGCTAGAAAACTAACATTTCTGGACGTAAGTACGCAACGAAACGAGTCCTGACCAGCTTCCTCTAATTCTACTTGCTAGGTGTTCTAAGTCCTTCTCCAGACCTTTGACCCTTCTATTTAACCGCTCCCTTAAATCAGGTAACTACCCATCCGCATGAAAGAAATCTAAAATAGTCCCTATTTTTTACCCGACTGCCGAAGGAGGGTAAAGTATGTATGTATGTATGTTTGTTCTTATATGGCGTTCTAGAGACCAAACGCGTTGGCCGATATTGATTGTTTTTACTTCAATCGATTTGTTTTAACCCTGCGAGAGTCACTGGCTACATTAAAATTGGAAAATAGAAAAATGGCGGATTTTGGGCGCCATATTGTGGGGGCCCAAGTTTTTTTTTTCCAAACCCATCGCGTGGGGTATCAAAATAAAGGGCATTAAGAGGTGATTTCAAAAATATATATAATACTTATATATTTAAATGTACCTAATGCGGAAAAAAAAAAACAAAAACGTTATAAATAAAAAAAAGTTAAATCAAAAAATAAAAAACCCGACTGCTTTAACAGCGAACTAGAAAGACGTAAACAAGAAGAAAATCATGCTGTGCAGGCGGAGGATACACCAGATTTCGGTCAGCCAGCCCGCAAATATATAATATAGTATCCTCCGACTGCACAGCATGATTTTCTTCTTGTTTACGTCTTTTTAGTTCGCTTTTAAAGCAGTCGGATTTTTTTATTTAACTTTTTTTTTAAAACCATACCAAGAAGAAGAACCATGTTATCTATGGTCCATTATTGCAATGGTTTCAGTCGTACCTTAGGGATCACGTATCGTTCGTTGTTTTGATTGGGATCAGATCGGATGACTTCCATGTAACCTTCGGGGTACCACAAGTCTCTCACCTTTCTAGGTATCTTCATTCTTATTCTTTATTGTACACAAAAATAAAAACATACAAAATACAATAGAACAGTTTATGTACAAAGGCGAGCTTAACCCATAGTTGGGTTCTCTGACAGCAAACCTCAGTTGCGTAGAGAAATATGCATTGAAGTTTAGTACATCCATGTGCACAACAAAACCTAATTAAAAACTCTTAACAATTTAAAATACTTACTCACTAAATAAAGACACAAATTCACGTATTTGTGTCACACAATGCCTGAACATAATACATACATACAGTATACTATTTAATACAAAACTTAAATATTACAATTGTAAATACATAAATTAATGGTTCATGTTGATAGGAAATATTCCTTAATTCTTCTCTTAAAAACCTCCAATGAAGGGCTATCCCGTATAGAGTGTGGAAGATTATTCCAGAGGCGGACAGCGCGAACAATAAAAGATCCACCGTAACGACTTGAAGAGTGGGGAGGAACATGTAGGTAAGAGATGATGACAGACGACAATGTTTTCCGCGCAGTATTCTTTGCCTGGATACAAGATTGTGCGCAATGACAGAACGGGCAAGGGATGTGGAGGGGTTGCGATTTATCTCCGTGGAGATATCAGTTACAAGATAGTTGACCAGTCTCCGAGTGTTTACACAAAGTTTTCCGAACACCTTTTTATTGAAATAGACTTCCTACATACTAAGTTACTTTTAGGAGTCTATTATAGTCCCAATTGCCAGATTGATTACTTTTCTTCATTTGAAGCTCATTTGGAAAATCTGTCCGCGCTATATGAGCATACACTCATTCTCGGAGACTTCAACACTTGTCTGCTGAAAGGAGATTCGCGCAGCCGTAAACTCCAATCTCTTGTCTCTTCTGTTAATATGCACTTACTCCCGTTAAATGCTACTCACAGGGCTCCTCACTCTTCTCCTTCTCTATTAGATCTCATTCTAGTTTCAAACCCTAACAAAGTAGCCACACATAGACATCATCCTGCTCCTTTTTCCTACCATGACCTCGTTTATCTTTCCTACAAGATTCGACCTCCTAAACGCAAGGCCAAATTTCTTTATCTTCGTAGTTTTAAAAACATTGACTTGGAGCGCTTGAGAGCTGATGCGGGTGGTATTGACTGGTCTCCTGTATACGCCTGCGAGGATATGGATACTATGGTGTCAATCTTCAGCAAGATAATGTTGGATTTATATGAGGCACACGCGCCCTTAAAAAAGGTGAGGGTCAAACATCTTCCTGCACCATGGCTATCTCCTGCAATAAAAAACCAGATGGCTAAGCGAGACAAAGCCAAGCGCCTGTACAGGAAGCAACCGACTGAGGAAAACTGGGACGTCTATAAGGGGATGCGAAATCGCTGCAGTCATCTGTGTAGGAATGCGAAAAGGCACCACATTCACAACTCAATTAAAAACTTCAACCCAACACAAGTATGGCAATTTTTAAAGACTCTTGGTATTGGTAAAGCCTCTAGCAAGAGTTCTTCTGATAAGATGGACCTTAATGCACTTAATGCACACTTTTCTAGTGCCCCAATTACCCTCGATGATCATGTTAAATCTTCCACTCTCAACGATCTCTTTAATCTTCCTTTGCCAGCAAATACTTCTTTCTCTTTCCACCCAATTGCTGAACTAGACATTAAGAAATGTATCTTTTCCATCTCTACCAAGGCGGTAGGAGACGACGGCCTTCAACTCCAAATGTTCTTACCCATTTTAAGTGAAATTGTTCCTGTCGTTACTCACGTAGTTAATTTTTCTCTCTTCAATAACTCCTTTCCTTCAGCTTGGAAGAAGGCTCACGTCCTACCGCTTCCCAAAGTTTCTAATCCCTCCTCACCATCCCATTTCCGTCCAATATCCATCCTCCCAATCCTCTCCAAAGTCCTCGAGAGTATTGTTCAGAAGCAACTATCCTGTTATTTATCCTTTAATAGCCTGCTGAGTCCTTACCAGTCTGGTTTCAGACCTGGCCATAGCACTGTTACAACTCTAGTCAAAATAACTGACGACATAAGACTGGCTATGGAAAATAAATGTCTAACCATATTGGTTCTGCTGGACTTCAGCAGTGCTTTTAACTCTGTTGACTTCGACATTCTCTTAGGAATACTTTCCTCCCTTAATGTCTCTGCTCCAGTAATTGAGTGGTTCAAATCCTATCGTCGGGGTCGCTCGCAGTCTGTTCGATCCGATGAGGATTCCTCTGAATGGTGTGACTTGGCTGCGGGCGTTCCTCAAGGTAGTGTGCTCTCTCCTCTTCTCTTTTCAATTTTTATAAATGCTATCACTAAGGTCCTAACTTCTAACTTTCATCTCTATGCAGACGACTTGCAGTTGTATCGCCATTTTAAAGTGAATGAACTCGCGGAGGCTGTGGCTGCCATCAATGATGACCTTGAAAATATCAACAAGTGGACTAAATCCTTTGGACTCCTCCTGAATCCAACTAAATCTCAAGCGCTCATTATTGGTGGCAAATATATGCTCAATCTGTTGAATCCCCAGTCTCTCCCGCCAGTATTGTATAATTCAATGCCCATATATTATTCTAAAAGTGCGAAAAACTTGGGCGTCCATATAGACTCTAATCTCTCTTGGGAGGTTCATATCAATTATGTGAGTAGGAGGGTCTTCTACTCTTTTCAGTCTCTTAAACGTCTCCAAAAATTCTTACCGTTTCACACTAAGGTCACTCTTGCGCAATCTCTTCTTCTACCGCTCATAGACTATGCGGATGTCTGTTTTCTAGATGCAACGGAGGTACTCCTGAACAAACTCGAACGACTGCAGAACTTGTGCATCCGCTTTATTTTTGGCCTCAGAAAGTACGACCATGTGTCGGAATTTCGGGTCAGATTGAAGTGGCTGCCGATTCGGCGTCGGCGAGATACCCATATTCTATCCCTTCTCTATACTATCCTGCACAATCCTACTTCTCCTCAATACCTTCGCGAACGGTTTGAGTACCTCATCCCGAGGGGTAAACCTTGTCGCACGGCCACTTCGCTTCTCCTTCGTACTCCGCGTCACACTTCTAGCCGCTACGATGGCTCATTCTCTGTTACTGCAGTGCATCTCTGGAACTCTCTTCCACACTCCATACGCGATAGCCCTTCTCTCGATGTCTTCAAGAGGAAAATTAAGGAGCATTTCCTTTCAACGCAATGAATTATTTAAATATATGTGTATTTATCTTTATAAACGTAAGTAGGTATTTTATGTATTATTATGTAAATAGTTTCATCTTCTTTATAGGTATATATATTGTACACTGGATTACTGCCCTCTACTATTATGATCTCTATCACTCAAAGGTTTGCTGGAAGAAAATTCCATTTGGAGTTAAGCTCGCCTTTGTACATGAATATTACTATCAAATTATTAAAATGTAATGTCTTGTTGTACAATAAAGAATAAAGCAAGGTTTTCCTCTCAGAACAAGGTACTCAAAGCGTTCTCAAAGATAAAAAAGAGAGTTAGGATTATGAAGATCAGAAAAGAGTAATGAAAGAGTGTGAGCATCTCGGTGCTGTCGAATAGGCAGCCATTCGTCGTACTTTCTTAGGCCAAATATATAAGAAACGTATGCAAAAATTCTGTAGACGTTCGAGCTTATCAAAAAGTTCCTCAGTTGCATCAAGAAAGTAGACACTAGCATAGTCAAAATGAGGAAGAAGGAGAGACTGAGCAAGAGTAACTTTAATCGGAATAGGCAGAAACTTCTGGAGACGGTTCAGAGACCCAAACGAGCAAAACACCCTACTGCTTACTTCTGCAATGTGAAAATTCCAAAATAAGTGGCAGTCAAGGAAAACCCCTGAGTTTTAAACTATTTGGCATATGCCGATGCGATGCCATCGTACAAAACAGGGGGAGGGACTGGCTACTCAACAGATTGATGAAGTATCTGCCACCAATAATGAGAGCCTGTGATTTTGCTGTATTCACTAGGAGTGCAAAATTTTAGCCCACTGACAGATGTTTTCAAGATCAAATGATAAATGATTTTATTTCTGTAAGTTGGTTTGTGCAAATACTTTTACATGCCTAACATATTTTTTAAAACTAGATGAGGTCGGCGTTTCCTATCTGACTACTCTGAGAAGAAAGGCTGAAACAAACTCAGAGGTCGCAGTCTCTTTTAAAGTCCTGACAAAATCTTGGTTAGATCATATGAAGACCATGTAGACTGATGTCTGAAATGGTCTTTTGATGAAAGAACCAGCCAGATTGAGTGGACCTGTCAGTGCATGCATTTGTCAATAACCGAGTAGCTCAACTCAGTATTTAAGGAGTTCAACGATTCGACGAACAGTACCAAAGAAAGGGCATTCGGGTAGGCCGCATAAACTACTCAAACTGCCAGACCATGATTAAAAACTAAGATCAATAAAAAATAAAAAAAATATCCACATAGTCTTCACATTCACAATAATTAAAATAAAATAATATTATATAATACTTTGGGGTGTAAGGAGTTCCCAATACTATCCTTGGAACTCGAGCCAACCTCACTTGCTCGTGGTACACCCTGCATTCGACCAACGAGGTTCTGGCGATCAACCGCCAACACGCACTGGACCAGCGCGGCGGTTTCATGGTCCAAACCCCCCACAATCATGGCAAGCACAACAAGTGCCCGGCGACCCCAGCTGCTCAGCTGGCGGTGACGGGCGCCAGCTCAGCACTGGCGTCCGGGGCGAGGTGAATCTCCGGGCGGGATCTATCAACCATCAAGCGACCCAGGCCAAAGTCTTAAGGAACTCCGATATGCTTAATGTGATAACATACAATGTCCGCACGCTCATGAAAGATGAGCGCCTAATAGAATTGTAAAATGCTCTCAAAGACATAAACTGGGACATCATAGGTTTTTCAGAAGTTAGGAGACAAGGAGAACACACAGAGGAACGTGGAAATTCGGTCTTCTTTCACTTTGGAGAAACTAAGGGACTCCATGGTGTGGGGTTCTTGGTGGCAAAAAGGTGGAAGAACAATAACATCGAGTTTAAAGGCTACTCAGAGCGAATCGCAGTGCTCAAATTCCGCATCACACTCAGGCAGACACTCAGAATTGTCCAGGCTTACGCACTCACATCAACTCATTCAGATGAGGAAGTCGAAGACTTCTACGATTTACTCAATAAAGCCTGTGATGAAAATCGAGGTACTCGGCAAATTGTCATGGGCGATCTCAATGCCAAAGTTGAAACAAGGCAGGAGCTGAATGACGAAGTGGTTCTAGGTCCGCATGGGACAAGAATACGTAACTTACGATGCACCCGGCTATTGCAATTCGTCTTCGGACAAAATATTGCAATTGCCAACAGTCTATTGTACAAAAAAACTCAGCGACCTTGGACTTGGACATTGCCTAACATCAGTGTTAAAAATGAAATAGACTATATATGTACTTCCGACAGGCACATGATAAAAGATGTCAGTGTCATTAACAGAATAAAATATAGTTCCGACCACAGACCAATACGTGCGAAACTCAAGTTCGATTTCAAAATTCACCGCGCAATATTGTTTAAGCCACCTATTAAAAGACTTGGCAAGGAAATCCTCATTAATTACTACAAAGCCTTTAATCTAGAGCTGTCGAATAACTTCAAAAACCTCGATATATAATAGGATAATTTCTGGTATACGAAAAAGTATCAATAGCTTGGAAACAAGGAGAGAAAAAAATACAAAGCTCACAACACCTATACTTAATTGAAAAAAGAACTAGCCACGAAATAGGATCAGCGCAACACAAGCGGATAGATAAACAAGTTAAGAGAGCTATCAGAAGGGAACATTAATACACACCTAGTTAAAGTTGCTCTTCAGAAACATCGCTCGCTAAGAATAGCTAAGCAGGGAATCCTTCGGCACAAGCCTTGGATCAACAGCCTTCTAGATAAAAATGGAACCAAACACCACAACAGGCAAAAAAATATTCATATATGCACTGAATTTTACAGCGCACTCTATACGGATGATTCACCACATGAGTCAGTAAAAAATATCACATACAATTGTACAGCAAGCATTCCACCTATTACGGGATATGAAGTAAACAGAGTGTTGAAGACGATGCACTATGACAAGACTCCAGGAGAGGATGGTATTACAACCGAAGCCTTGAAACTAGGATCTACTACTCTGCTTCCACACCTCACCATTCTTTAACACAATCTTACTGACAGGCAAAATACCAACTCAGATGTTTCAAATACTGTTCTTCTTCATAAAAAAGCTGAAAAATGCAATATAAACAACCACAGGCCCATAAGTTTGGTTTCAAATATCTATAAGGCATTCATAAAGGTCATCCACAATCGCATCGACGCCATACTCGACTCGCACCAACCACCAGAACAGGCCAGATTTCGCCCGAGCTTCTCCACCACAGACCACCTGTAAACTCTTAATCAGCTAATAGAAAAGCACTCTGAATTTCAAAAACCGCTGTACCTGGCTTTCGTAGACTACGCAAAAGCTTTTGACACCATCAAACACAGCGCAATATTTTCAGCCCTGCGAGATCAAGTTATTGAGGAAACTTATATAAAACTTCTGAAAGCCAAATACAATAACAGTACGACTAATATTAAACTGGAATCATTAGGTGCCAAGATTGTGCAAGGGAGTGAAACAGGGGGACCCGCTTTCTCCAAAACTGTTCACGTGCATACTAGAGGAGATTTTAAAACAACTAGGGGACTCGTGGACTGGGAAGGGTATTCGGGTCGGCAATAAAATGTTAACAAACCTCCGCTTAGCAGATGACATGGTCCTTTTTGCTCCTACGGCAGACGAACTGCAAGAAATGCTCCAGGAACTGAGCACTGCAAGTCTCGAGTTTGGACTGACGATGAATCGGTCTAAGACCAAGGTCATGAGCAATGCCGTCAAATATAGAGTCGAGGTGGATGGGCAGGAGATACAATATGTCGACGAATATATTTACCTGGGCCAGTTGGTTTCCTTCCACAATAGGCGAGACAAAGAAATCGACCGTCGAGTCGAAAATGTCTGGAGGAGCTACTGGTGCATGAAGGCGCTCATGAAGGGTGACCTTCCAAATTCGTTAAAGCATGAGCTCGTCGACATGTGTATCCTGCCTATCCTAACCTATGGCGCTCAGACTTGGTCTTTGACTGAAGCTCAGAAGTCCAAACTTAAGGATTGCCAAAGAGCGATAAAGCGAAGCATTCTGCAAATTAAACTGACCGACTGGATCCGCAATACAATTATACGAGACAGGCATCGCTGATGTTGGGGACAAGTCTGAGAGGCTGAAGTGGGATTGGGCGGGTCACATTTGCAGGATGCAGGGGGACAGATGAGCCAGGATCGCCACGCAGTGGGTACCTGGAGACGGTAGTCGTAACCGAGGCAGGTATAAAAAACGCTGGCGTGACGATCTGGACTCGTTCCTACCGGATTGGCCGGAGAAGACAGGAGACAAAGTAGCCTGGAAAGATGTGGGGGAGGCCTTCGCCCAGCAGTGGGTCAGAGTGGGCTGAATTAAAAATATTCTTGTTCTTGCAAGAAAACAAATATTTTTTTTTTATAAAAAATAACAAAATTCACTGTGCCAAATATAAAAAAAAAAACAAAATTAATTGGAGCAGCTCAATCCCAAGCCGTTTTATCCTCAACGTAATCTTTAATGCTATAAAACGCTTTTTGGATGAATGATTTGAATTTATTAAGACTAGATTTTGTACGTGGCTTGGAAGCTTATTATAAAAGCGTACACATTGACAACTAAACGAGTCACCTATTTTCTTGAGCCTTGTTGTATCTACTACAAATTTGTGATTGCTCCTAGTATTTATGTTATGGATATTACTGTATTTTTTAAACAATTTTATATTTTATTTATTTGGGAAAAACAAACAGTGACACATTACATTTTACCTATTACAACAATTACGACCAAATGTGCAACCAACTACATTTCCCACGGAATACATATTAAAAAGAAGAAAAAAAATTGCATGCGATTTAAATTAAAACCTTACAATAGTCAAAATAATACACGATCAAAATTAAAACATTAAAAACATTTAAAAATCAATATAAAAACTTAAAAATCAAATTAAGAACAATATGAAAAATTTAAAAAGAAAAATTAAATTAAATATCAAATTAAAAGAGATTAATTAAATAAGAAGTCATTAAACATTAAATACATAACATAAGAAATTAAAACAAAATAAAAATTGTCCATTTACATTAATAATTATTAAAAATAAAAATAAAAACATTAAAAAATAACAATTAAAAATAAAATGTCAAGCTGCATCAAAAATACTTAATTAAATCAATTGAATAATAAAAAATTCTACTGACTAAGTGTTTTGAGTACATGATTTTTAAATTTACCCGCAGAAAGAGCAAAAATATCAATGTGATGGAAGTTCTTGTTAAGACGACGACTAACGCCAACGACCTTGAGGGAACAAAACGCGCACTCGTTTCACACTCGCGCGACCATATATTTAGTAGTTTTTTGTACTTTCCTTATTATTCTTTGATTTTAAAAGAAAAGCTTCAGATCAAAATGTAGATAATTAAATTGTCTTTGATATGGTATCAATTTCATTAAAATACGCCCAGCGGTTTTGGTGTGATTGTCGTGTTTTTGTCCGTTTTAGATATAACTTTACAAATTAATTACACAATGTTATACGAATAAAACTCAAAATTTGCTCAGATGAAATTATTAAGAAAATGGTCTACTATAACATATATTTTTTCCAATAAATTAGGACTAGCCGTTTAGACGTGATTCTCATTTTAAAATCAGCTACTCAAGGGAATCGGCGCCTTAAAGGTATAGGTAAGTCGACGCAAAGGAGCGCGCACACCCGCGTTAGTGCGACAAGAGCTCACTGCAAACAGGGGATGCGCACGCGCCCCGCGTCGAACTGTCCTCCTAGGAACTATGTATCTTATCTTATTGCGGATATCAATACATTCATACACATTGCTGCACAAATCAAACAGAAATACCATCTCTAGGAGAGTGCGTCTTGATTTCAGACCAAGCAATTTATATTTTATCAGTAAATCATCATATGATAAATATGTTTGGAAGCAACGGTAAGGCCGCGTTTCCACTGACGCGGAGCTGGGCGGAGACGTGCGGAAGCGACCAATCACAGACGAGACGAGTGGCGCGATTGAGGATTTCAACCATTGTAATTGGTCGCTTCCGCACGTCTCCGCCCAGCTCCGCGTCAGTGGAAACGCGGCCTAATGCATGGCTTTTAGAAATTTTATTTGAACCTTTTCAATTTGTTCAGAATATTTATTGTACAAGGGATTCCACACAGGAACCGCGTACTCGATTTGAGGTCTGATCAGCGACTTAAAAAGATATATATAGGTTGATGGGCGCAAAAACTCCTTTGCAGATCTCATTACAAAACCGTACATTCGATAGGCATTGTTCACAATCTTACCGATGTGGGCATCAAGGTGAAGTTTATCGTCGAGTATGATTCCAAGATCACGAATAAGGGACACCCTTGATAGTATAGTATTAACCAAAGCGTATGGATACTTGAAAACATTCCTATTCTTCGTGAAACTGATGCAACAACATTTAGGTAGACTAAGTTGTAATCTATTGACCCTGCAATAATCACTGAAACGATCCAGATCTTCTTGTAATAAAATGCTGTCTTGCACTGTTTTAATGGGCCTATAAATTTTTAGATCGTCAGCGTAGAGTAAAACTTTAGAATTTCTAAAACAAGCGTCAATGTCGTTTATAAATAAAATGAACAAAAGGGGTCCCAGAATTGAGCCTTGAGGCACACCGGAAGTTACATTTATAGCCGTCGCAGATCTAAAACCGTTAATTACAACTCTTTGAGTTCATCACCACGAATACAGTTGTATGTTTTTTTTTTTAAAAGCAACTCATGATCAACCTTGTCGAATGCCTTTCGAAAGTCGGTATAAACAGCGTCCACCTGAACACGAGAATCCATATTGTTAAATAAATAATCTGGGATCCTGCCGTTTTGCCGAAAAGATTTGACAAAATTTCATTACCCAATCAAATTTTAGCAACCTTTTTTTATACCACTGCAATACATATTTCGAATGATTTTAGTACGCATATTTTTATTTGGTCAAATTTTTACTTGGCAAAATATTACCAAGTATAATGTCATTATGGCATTTGGTCTTTAATCAAATGATTTATTACAGCAAACAATCTTCAGACAATAAACGTTTGGTGAAATGATTTGGTAAGACAAAAAATATTAAGGCAAAAATAAGAAGTTTTGGGAATTATTTAATTTAAAATTTCAATTTAATTTTAATATAATCATTTGTTTAATGCAAAACATTTTTACATTACAATATTTTTTTTTTTGCAATGGACGTTAGCAATTTTCTGCTCACTCCTAAATAGTCTTGTGTTGCAGAATTCGATTAATTCTTTCAATTTGTCTGAAACAAGTCAAATTTATGGTTACTTGGTATTAGTTTATTTATGGAAGTAGTTAGAGTATGTTAATTATAAAAAAGATGGTTGGGTTAGGTTAGGTTAAAACTGCGACCTCCTACGCACGAGCCGAGCTAGCGAAGCGAGCGGTGCCGCGGCAGCGGCCGGCGAGTGCCAGAAACGACTTGCATTAATAGAAAAAAAGAGATTGTTTTTAGTAAGTTACCCGGAACTGAACTATTTAGATTAGGATAATTACTTATTTAAAAAAAAAAGTTTACGACTACATTAAATAACATATCTTTTTTTGCAACTCTCCTCTCGCAGGTATGCTGGAAGAGATTTCGATGAGAAATAAGCATACCTTTATACCTATTTTCTGTTCCTTCTTCTTGTCTACTACTATGTGTGTGTACATTAATGGTTAAATAAATAAATAAATAAAAATATATATAAAAAAAGGAAAGTAAAAAAGTATAAGTATTTGTCTTATTTGATTTTGCGTAAAAACTGTTATTCCAACTGAAATATTTTACTAAATAAAAAATGTTAAAAGTACTAGTTGGTAAACAAGTTATAGTTTAAATGTTCATTTCCCAAACATTAGGTTTGCGTTACAATTGTTTGTGAATAGATTTTTTGCTAAGTAATAATTTGGCTAATGAAATTATGCGAAAAATTCTTTGGGAAGTGAAAATTTGTCAAATTCCTTTCGGTCAAACAAGGGAGACCCAAATAACCCATAAAGGCCACCAGATTTGTAGTAGTGGACCATTTCTTTACGAATCCGTGTTGTTGCTGGATTATAGTATGATGAAGAACAGGATACACTTTATCATGCACCAACCTCTTAAAAAAGCTTCGGCTAGGCTGACATTATGGATATCGGACGATAGTTCTCAACATCCTGCTTAGAGCCCGATTTATAAATTGGAGTTATATTTGTGCTTTTCCATATCTCGGGAAATATTCCTTGTGTCAGCGATTTATTAAACAAAGTATATCGGAGTACAAATATTCTTAGCGGTAGCCCTGAGAAAAGAGACCGGGAGACCATCAGGACCCGGACCCTTTGTTAAATCCAGAGAATTGAGAGCCACCAAAATCTCCTTCATAGTTAGCTCTATCTTACAAATGAGGGAATTGTGCTCAGAAGAACCCCCACTCGACGGGACACCCCTCCCGGATAATTGTTCATAGACTGAATTAAAGAAATCTGAGAAAAAGTTGCAAATTTCTTCGGGGTCTTTGGTGCTTCTGTCTTTGTATTTCATATTAGATGGTATACCAGTAAGGGCATATAAAAGATTTTCATAAATATACTGAGAAGGCACAGTCATAACATTAATCTCCTTAAATTTCTCTCTGAGAGAGTGTCTCGGGCTTAATTTATAAATTGATCGAACAGCTCTTTTCTGCAAAACAAAGATAGTCTGGATGTCGGCGGCATTTCCCCACAACAGAATACCGTACGACATTACACTGAAAATAGCTAAAGTATACTAAACGGGCTGTCTCTATGTCAGTTAAATTACGAATTTTTCTACCAGCATAGCAGCTTTGACAATTTATCTATATGTAGCATCCAAAGTTAAACCTAAGAATACTGTGCTATTTTCAGGATTCAATTCTTCGCCCTTTATCAGCACATCAGTTTTCACCTGCCTAACGTGAGGTAGGGTAAATTTAATGCATATGGTTTTTTTTTCATTAAGAAGAAAATTGTTAACATTGAACCAGTGAACTACTTTTGATACAATATATATACATACATATGTATTTGTATGTATATATATTGTATCAAAAGTAGTTCACTGGTTCAATGAAGATTGTTTTCTTCCTGTGGCAAACTTTGGCTGTATGGAAAAGTGAACATCACACTTTGTTTTAAACTAAGGTCGCACAAAGATTGTTGACGACCATCTCGACTGCCTACAACGCCATCTAGCGGCCGCGCCCTGTACCAGCGCGGTTACCGTGACAACAGCAGGTCAACCGACGCAGGGTGCGGGGGCCGCGGGAGGGCGGGGGCCGCAACACTTGTGACGCGCGTCGGCGCTACTTGGATGCGACACAGCAGCAGTACAGACCAGGCTGTGTGGTCGCTGACACCATTCGATTCCATCAGAACATCTCGAGGAACACGCATTGTCGGGATCCAGCTCTGTAATACCTACCTTAATTAAGAAATAAAAATTATTGTTCAAGAGTATCACGCATCGAGTCATCTTTCAATCATCAACCCTGCCTCAAGCCACCACACGCACACACGCAGCAACAAAGATCTATAATAATAATAATAATTATAATAAAATTTATTGAAAAAGGCATTACATCCCAATTTTTTAAATTAAAAAAGTTACAAATCACATCTTTTAGAAATCATTAATGTTGGAGTAATTCTCTTTTGTTCATATTACCCCTATAACCAATAAATATTAATAATGTAGTATCCTGATTAAAATTGCATTTTATAACTTTTTTCATTATGTCAAATAAAGAACAACCAGACATACAGTAGTTCATTATTAACATCACGTGATCACGTGGCCTTGATCCTTTCCAATTTTATCACAAAATAATACTATTTCTTTATTTACATTCTTTTTAGGCAAACAGTTAGTAATTTCTAATGGCAAACTGGCATTAGACTGCGGTATGGTGGCATCACATATTGTCAATGAATGGTCCGGCGTGGGTTCAACAGATGGTGGTTGACACTGGTCATATTTGTTGGTTTGTGAGCTCACCAGCTCATTCATTGCCAATACATATTCCCTCATCATTATTCAGCACACTTCATCAATAGCATCACATATTGTTTTCGTCACGCACAATCCTAATCTTTAGAAGACTCGTATTTGCTACAGGCTGCCATGAATATATTAGTTGAATAGGGCAATAACAATAGGATGCGCTTCAATTTGGATAAATTTGTTCTCATCAAATTTTGTCGTAACAAAAAGTTTTTTTTTTAATTTCAGGCAAAACATTTAACGAAGTGGGTACTATCTGGGATCTGGGAGTCTTAATGAATAGTAAACTGGCTTACAACCTAAAATTACCATATATACAAGATAATAGCAAACGCGAAAAAAATGCTAGACTTTGTACTGACCTCAAAGCCATTTAAAAATCCAAAGACCAAAATTATTATCTATAAGACGTTGGTTTGTTGCAATCTCGAATACTGCTCACAAGTATCTTAAGTCTCGCTCAATTTATAAACAACAAATCTAGCGAGTCCAAAGACGATTTTAATATCATTTACCCCTTAAAGATAACGCCGTAAATAAAATCATACCTTACAAAAACCGTGTTAATCACTATGAATTTAAAAGCCTTACAAATCGTAGAAAAGTACCGGGTCATTGTTTTCTTCATAAAGTAATGACATCAAAGGTAAATACTGACCTTCTCTTGAGAATGTCCCTAGTAGATAGAGTACCGCGGTCCCATACCTACAAATTATTAGGACAACCTTCGTGCAAAACGAACTTAGGTTACAACTTTCCTCTTGTGAGGGCTACCAAATTGTATAACGCTATAAGCCGCAAAACTGACGTCGATATAAATCACGAGTCTCTTAATTATTTTTAAAGGAAATTGTATAAGCACTTTCAAGCGGAGGAACTTTGATTTATCATTCTAAATCATAATTAATGTAAATAATCATATACATAAAAATATGATTAATAGAATAAAATAGATTAATTTGCCATTTCATAATTTTGACATGATTAATTTGTTGTTTGTGTTGACATATTTAATACAATTAGTAATAAGTGTTGCCATGTTCAATTTGACTAATTTTGTTATTTCTACAGGTTTAATTTGACTAATTTTATATAATTATTTAAGTTGACTAGTTTTAAATGTTGATATGTTTAATTTGCTTTATTCTGAATGTTGACATTATTTTTATTAATGGAATTCTTGTTAGTACTGAATTTTATTGTTTCGTTTTTTTTTGTGTTTTATCGTATCGATATACGATAAAACACCAATAAAAACAATGTAATTATGGCAATTATTTTATATAATTTTTCTTTATGTTCTAAATATGTTATGAAGAGCTGTGTGAGTAGCAAAGTAAGCTGTGGGTACCTTTTATTAGGTGTGCATTACAGGAAAATTATATAACATGTTGTTATTTTTTTTTTACAAGTTTTGTAAGGTGCTGTTGTTTTATTACACTCGTTAGTGATCTTTAAATAAATAAATAATAATTGTAACATTATTAAATTTTACCTTTGAGCTTAATAGTAATTAATTTGTAATGAAATTTTAATTTAATTTAATCTATATTGCACAATTTTAATTGAATTGTACATTAATTTCAGTCCAGTTGTAGTTCATTTTATCAGTAAACATACTATTCAATTAATCTTATACTCGCGAACATAAGAATTGTTATTAAAGACTGTGAATGATGTGCACGCCTGTAACTGACATGTTTTCACAGGGACATCTAGTAAACTATTGACTCTATAACGAATTTTCAAATATTTTGTTGGCATGTCTTATTGAAATAAATGATTCAATTAAAATTATAACATATTTTTTTACCAACTGTTAGTACAGGGCCAATCATGAAAAGTGCAAGAGTTTGTTAAATTAAATAGGTTCTTTTTACCAAAAGTTTAGTGTAATTAAATACTTACTTTTACGTCATTGTACCTTGTCTGCTTAGTTCCCAAATAAAAACTAGGTCAGCTGTTACTTCTGGTGTATCTACATTATAAGACTAACCTTGGCTTCCCCTATTTTTGCGGGTTCAAATATCGAAGAGAAATCAACGGCGCTGTAGGCTCGCTCCAAAGTAAGGCTGTTCATCCCATAAGAGAAATCATCTTGATTTTGCAGTTGAGAAACATCAAAAAACAACCCGAAGGTCTTGGTACAATTTATTGCAGTCTGAAAAGGCAAGATATCAGTTTTACAATAATAAATAATATGTATCAAATAATTACTTTAAATTACATTAAAATCGGAAACCATACCTGTTTCAGTTCTTCTCCAAGGCAGCTGATAACTATATTGCAACCTTCCCCTTTTGTAGCACTTAGAACCATATCTGAAAAACTGTGATCGCGAGAATTGCCGATGTTTTCAGCTGTAACCATAGAAAAAAGTTACATTTACTATGTGCACAAAAATGTACGTGCATCCCAAACTGTTTGGAACAACTGAACACCATTAAAATACCTTTTAATTTTGGGAATAATTTACGCAGGAAATGTTTCTTCCGCATGTCACTTACGGTTGTGAACACTTCTAAGCCGTAAGCAAGAGCTATTGATATTACAGCTTGGCCGAAAGCGCCAGCCCCTCCATGGACCAACACAGAGTTATCAGGTTTCAACAGTGAGATACGAGTATTTTTGATTACCTAAAAAAATTATCACGATTTAATGTGTGGTCTATAATAACTTTATGGGGATTTTCCCGCTAACAACGTAAGTGTAGACTCACGAGACAGTAAAATGCCTGTGCGTAGGCGAGCGGCACGGTGGCGGCGTCCTCGAGGCTCCAGTGGGCCGGCACCGGCCACAACAGCTCCGGCTGCGCGCGCACCAAGCTGCCCGCCGCGCCAGATCGCAACAGACCCATCACGCGCGAGCCACTGCAGTGCGAAAACAAGAGGTTCACATTTGTATTACCATGACTTAAATTTTACGTATTTTATATTATTTATTTTACTTAGCAGCTTTCCTAGATGTACAAAGTTTTTGATCTTATCCAGTACTAAAATGATCTACTAGTCAAAATGAAGGCGAGTTGCCTCTGATTCTGAATCAGTCCTACGCATCGGGCCATATAAACAAATATATATAATAATAAAACCGGGAAAACCGAAACTTCTTGTCTTTGCTAATATGGACGAAGTTATGATGATGAACGTCACATTATCTTTGGCTGTTTCAGTCTAGCTAACGGCATAGACACAATCTTTTAGCCAGGATTATCCACCAGCAACTTGCTCTTAAATACAATCTTGTGAAATTGGAAGTGCCTTACTATAAGTATGTGCCCGACCCAGTTCTCGAAAATGGCAATGTCACGTTGTATTGGGATCGGTCTATCACCACTGACAGGACTAGGGAAAGAAATAGAACTAGAAATAGGGAACTTGTTTTCAGGATGCAGAAAAGATGTATACGGTCAATGTGTGGTTTAAAAACAACAGATAGCTGCATTCCATATTTAAAAAAAATTAAAATATTACCTCTACCGGCTTTATACATCCTAGAAACTGCATTATTTGTAAAAATAAATCCACATTTATTCAAAAAACTATGCTCAGTAAAGAAAACTCCGATGCGTGCTCAATATATTAATGAACTATGCCTTGTGAAATGTAAAACTTCTCTAATGAAAAAGAGCTTCTTTGGTCTTGCTCCCCAAATATATAATAAAATGTATGCCATTGCAGAAGTTTAAAAATACGCTTAACGGGTTACTGCTTCAAAGATGTTATTATACTCTAGACGAGTTTCTTAATGACCAATCTCTTTAAATGTATAATGCTGACATAAAATTTTAATTTTCCCATAATATCTTAATATTATTTTTTTTTTTTCGAATTGAATAGACTTTAAATTTTGACATGAAATGAAATTGATTATGAATAATAAAAATTAACTTGCATGCATGTGTTAATACGATCAGGTACTCAAATACGTAAATAATTATATTGTAGTAAATTTATATTTTAATTTAACAGTACCTATTCTTGTAATCGTATTTCTTTTTTGAAATTTGTATGTCAATTGACAAAACATAGCGCACTACCTAATTTTTAAGATCTTGCATGTAATTATTACCTATGTTTTACAAATAATTGATTTTGATTTGATTTGATTTGATTTGATTTGACTATTGTAGCTAGCAAGCCTGACATAGTGGTATTGGACCGAATCGAGAGACGTGCAATGATTATTGACATAAATGTCCCGCATGACGGGAACCTCGTTGACAACAGATTAACATTCAAAAAGCTTTACAGAAACCCAAAAATGCTGTGACATGTGGCTAATTCGAGACTTTTCTTAAATGTGACTTGTTACACTTGGTTTTGAGAAACTGAAAGTAGAATTAACCGGCGATTATTCGTCGATTACATTAACAGCCCAATAATCGAGTATCGAAAATCAGAAAAGAGTAAGTAACATACATCGATAGCTGCAAATTATAGATATAATAACATAAAGTAGATATGCAGCAAACTACTGACCTGGCTGTAGTTCCGCTGAATTCCATACCATAGCTGTTTTTAATGTTTTCCTTATACATTAAGGACCCACTGGCCTTTTTGACATCATCATAACTAATACCAGCATAATGTACCTGGAAAATTTCACGATTGATATTTGAATGGATATGATTTATTTATTTTATTTATAGTAAATCAAAACGATACAAATACCAATTACAAATATTAATATAGAAATAGAACATTTATTGCTATCCATACTATAATATAATACGATAACGTCGAGCGCGTGTGTGAAGCTATACCAGAAATGGAAAAGTTATTATCAGCCCATCTGATATAGACAAAGCAGTTCGTTCGCTACCGAGCTGGAAGTCTCCGGGTCCGGACGGACTGCATAACTTTTGGCTTAAATGGTATAGCAGCAAACACGCACTACTGGCATCTCAATTCCAGTCATGCTTAAAATCTCGGTTGCAACCGCAGATTTTAACAACTGGTGTTATCCATCTGCTCCATAAGACAGGTAGTCCCGCGGAACCTAAGAATTATAGACCTATAACATGATTGTCGAGGGTTTATAAACTTCTTACATCCATCCTGAGGGGCAAAATTAATGTGCACATTGAAAGTAACTAAATAATATCTGCCTCTCAGAATGGATGTAGGAATGGGTCCCACGGCACTAAGGAGCTACTCCTCATTGACATGGCCATAAGCCAGCAGGTTCGTCGATCCCGTAAGGATCTGTTGACATGCTGGATAGACTACAAGAAGGCATACGACTCTGTGCAACATACATGGCTCATGCTGCAGGTGTACAAAATAGACGCAAGTCTGCGCACATTTCTTGAGTCATGTATGGGGCAATGGAAGACGGTCCCTCGATATCCAGGATGTCAACCGATTTAAGGGTATGATGAGCTTATACCAACTGCCAACTGTCGCCCTGAAATATACCCCGTTTAATTCTTTAAACGGGGTATATTTCAGGGCGACAGTTTGAGTACACTTTGGTTCTGCTTAGCCCTGAATCCTCTAATAATAATAATTTGTTGGAGGATTCAGGACTAGGCTATCGGTTGAGAAGAGGTGATCAGATCATATCTCAGCTCCTTTGCATGGAAGATCTGAAACTATTTGTCCCAACGACTTGCAACTGATTTAGTTACTGAAGGTAACAGAAACCTTCAGTAACGCCATCAGGATGGAATTTAACGTGGACCAATGTGCAGTCATACATGTAAAGCGAAGGGAGATAATGGAATCCACGGGAATTCAACTCTCTGATTCCATACACCTTAGACTCTCCTCGACCGAAACTTACAAGTATTTGGATATATCGGAAGCGTTGGGCATCAACAGTACTGACATGAAGCAACTGCTGAAGGAGCGCTTCTTTGGCCTGAAAAAGGTATTAAATAGCCTTTTGTTGGGTGGAAATAAGGTGCGCGCCTTCAACAGTTGGGTCATGCTGGTTTTGATTTACTCTTTCGGCATACTCAAACTGACCGCAAACCGGATGCATCACCCACGACCATTGGTGATGAGGCTGTACATCCCGCGGAAGTGTGGGAGTCGAGACTTTTTAAATGCCAAGACTCTTCACAACCGCGAGGTGTACAGCCTCAGATAATATTTTTTTGAAGCTGAAGTGGTTATGCACCGGGATGTGGTCGCAATGGACAAGGGATTTACCCCGTTGTCCATGGCTAAAGAGAACTGTCGCAAACCTGTAGTACTTACTACTGATGAACGCAAAGAGTTATGGCAAGGCAAGGAGCTTCACGGGAGCTTCTATCGGGCTCTTCATGGGCCCGATGTAGATTTTTCAGCGCCCGTATCCTGGCTACGTTTCGGTGACCTTTTCGGAGAAACTGAAGGTTTTGTCTGTACAATTATGGACGAAGTTATCCTGACGAATAACTACCGGAGACATATAATGAAGGACGGGACTGTTGACGTGGGTCGGGCATGCCACCGCCCAGGTTAATGCATAACGTCGAGTACTTACACGTACACAGGCATAACCAAGTGGCCAGGATTAATCACCAGCAACATGCTTTGAAATACAATCAAGTGGTTTCTGAGGTATTACAAGTATGTGCCCGACCTAGTTCTCGAAAATGCAATGTCACGTTGTACTGGGATCGGTCTATTGTTGTCAATAAGTCGGATATAGTGGTGATAGACCGATTAGCGCACCGCACAATGATAATCGAGGTCACCATCCCGCATGATAAGAACCTCGTGAAAGCTGAGAAAGAGAAACAAATCAAGTATCTCGACTTAGCACACGAGGTTGTCGACATGTGGAATGTGGACTCGGCGATCATTGCGCCAATTGTCGTTACGGCCAACGGCCTGATGGCCAATAGCCTCGATGACCATCTGTCGAGGCTGTCATTGCGCGGTTGGATCAAGGGCCTGATACAGAAGGCAGTACTCCTCGATACAACTCGCATTGTGAGGAAGTTCCTATCTCTGGAGCCCTAACGACCGGTAGCTTGGACCCTGTTCCCGATACCGGTTAGCCTCTATTTTTTATATTTTCAAATGTTTTTAAGTTTTCTTTTTTTAATATTTGAAAATGTATCAAATATGAATGAAGGATAGTAAGTTTGTGAGTTTATGAGATGTAGGGGGTAATCTCTGGATATACTGAACCGATTTAAATGAAATTTGGCATGGAGATAATTTGACACCCTGGGAAGGACAAAGGATAGTTTGTATTCCCTTGGGATGATAAAACACTTTTTACGCCGAAGCCGCGGGCAGAAGCTAGTTAACAATATAATCAACATGGCACAGTGGGTGCGCCAAAGTTCACCTAAATTTTCAACTCCGATAATTGGAAATCCGAAAATGTTCTTCCTAACATTTTTCATCCTAACAATCACAATTCCTAACTACTCTGTCTCTAATGTCATAATTCAGAAGTATTCAACTTCATAATGTCAGTAGTAATAAACATTTATTATACTTTTATTTGTTTTCCTATATTTTCTCAACATAACTATCTTTTACACTATTATTCAAAGTCATATCTTTTTTGTTTAGATTCGTTTTTATTCATAATAATCAGTATTATATACATTAATTTTGCGTAACTATATTTTCACTTAACATGTATAACATATAAGAATAACAGGTACCATGGTACAAGTATTCAAATAAATACATGTTTTCATATACACATTTCAATTAAATTAGTTTAATAATAGCGGCTATAGCTTTCAAATAATCACTTTTATTGGTGTATTTTGCTTTACAATTAAATATATATTTAATTCTATCATATTTGCCGTTGATTTGGAAGTTCATTTTATTTTTGTAGGTAGTACTCATAAATAGAAAGCTTTATAAAAATTTTCAAGACTCGGCAATGTTATGTTTTTTTGTATGTTTTTCGTGAGGTAAAAAAGTGAGAAAAAGTCCAAGAGCGAGCGAAGCGAGCTCGGGAACTTAGGGCACCCCGACACGGATAGGTTAGGTTCGAAGGAGATGACGGAAGCTGAAGTGAGCGAGCAAAGCGAGCGAACGCAGCTCCCGTCATCTCCTTCATGTTAGGTTACTTTAGACCCTGCAGACAGAAATAGGAGCGCCGCGCAGCGGGGCTCCGTCGACTTATTTGCTTAAATCTTCCATAACCATCGGGTTCCGTGGGGTTGGGATGGTACATTGAGGTAGCCCCTCTACCCTCCTTTCCCTTTCCCCCTTTCGCGCCCCTTAAATCGATGGAAATTTATGGAATTTTTTATTCTAACCTGAAAACTTTAACCATGGATATCTCCATAACTATAGGGCTCCGAGTGGTTGGTGTGGTACTGAGGGGTAGCCAAACCTCCCCCCATCCCTCCTCTACCCTATCCGCGCCAAAAATCAACGGCATATAATCGAAATTTTAACCTTACACTTATACTTTTTGTTGCTTCTTAATTCACACGCCCAATATTGTTTATCCACTGTTATTCGGTTTTTTTCATATGTAAATCCATGTACGTCTAATTTTAATCCTCCGCGACTGGTTTTAAATGATTTTAAATAATTTTTCTCTATATTAATAAAGCATTAACACAAACATGCTCGTAATGATAATACACCGACATGAACTTAACAATAGACACAACTCAGTACGCTATGTAATGCATACCCCAAATAATAATCATCCCTCAAATTAAAACTATAAATATCATCTTCCAACCAAATATATTTTTTATTACACTTGGTAAATGTTTCTTTCTGAGTATGAGTGAAAATATTATGGTAATTATGTTTAGGGATAAAAGCGTTATGATAAAAAACAGTAGGAGTTTAAATATATTTACTTAATGATATTATTAATTACAACTTTCGGAAACACGAGTGTTATGAACATCGCCGGTAGCACTACAAATAGTATGAATGAAAACTTTAGGATGAAAATTTTTAGGAAGAGTGATCATTCGGATTACAAATCGTTAGGAAGAACAATTTCGGGTAAACAACTTTAGGTGAGCCAATATGGACCCTGGCACAGTAGAATGGCAATATACATATAATCGGTTGCATTTCGGGGAGTGTGCGATGGAATTGCATGATCTAATTCCACCAAGCCCGTTTCATCATCGGACTACAAGACGTACGGCGATGCACCATCGCTACATGGTAGACATACCACCCATACGCACTAAACGTTTTGGAAATACTTTCATTATGCGTACAGCTAAGGAGTGGAATTCCCTGCCGGTGTCTGTGTTTCCCGATAGCTACAATCTAGGAGTCTTTAAGTCAAGAGTGAATAGGTTGCTTCTAGGCAAGCGTGCTTCACCGTCGACCACATCATCGCTTACCATCAGGTGAGATAGTGGTCAAGCGCGAGCCTATAATTTATATAAAAAAAAACATAACATTCAAATATAACAATATAATCAACTTGGCATGGCAATATTTAATCAATATAATCAACAATTCAAATATAAAAAAACCAACCAAGTGCGAGTCGGACTCGCGCGAACGGCAAAATATCACGTTTGTTGTATGGGAGCCCCACTTAAATATTTATTTTATTCATTTTTTGTTATAGCGGCAACAGAAATACATTATTATTATTATCATATACTTTATTGTATACCACATAATAAAAAAACATACCGAACAAACATAACATCATCTGTGAAAATTTCATCTGTCTAGCTATCACGCTTCATGAGATACAGCCTGGTGACAGACGGGCAGACGGACCGCGGAGTCTTAGTATTAGGGTCCTGTTTTTACCCTTTGGGTACGGAACCCTAAAAATACAATAAACATGGAACAGTGGGCAACCTCGCATACTTTCTCTTACGTAATACCAGACATGCACGCACTAGTTTATTCCATTCGACCTCAAACATATCACATCTTGATTGGCAGTCAATAGAGCATTCATCATCATCATCATCATCATCATCGTCATTTCAGCCAAAAGACGTCCACTGCTGGACATAGGCCTCCCCCAAGCGTCACCATACTGATCGATCCTGTGCGTTTCGCACGCGGGAATTGCAAGCGGGCATTCACATCACATCATCAGCCTATTAATTGTTCCCACTGCTGGGACAAAGGCCTCCTCTCTGTGAGAGGGAATGGGCCGTAATCCACCACGCGGGCCCAGTGAAAGTTGGTGGATGTCACATGTCTTAGAATTTTTGGTTCTAAGACATGGCGGTTTCCTCATGATGTTTTCCTTCACCGTTTTAAGAGCAGTGGTGATCAAATAATTTACACAAAGTAACGCGCCTGCCTGGGTTCAAACCCGCGACTTGTAAGCCGCAGCCGATATCACTGAGCCACCACTGCTCTGGCGGGCATTGATCATCTTCAAAACACGACACACTGGGGATTCCGCCCTGGCGACATTTCTAGATGGTTGTGGTGTGAACAAGTTGTGAAGGCGATTCTGACGGTCCCAACGAATTTGCTGGCCACAAATAGTTGGCAAATAAGGCCGTGAAGCTCAGGGCAATCAATTGTCTGCTTAGGAGGTGCGAGCTGACCATAGCCTCTCCTCACCTCCAACGAGTTAAAACCCTTGGGTTTAATCGGAATCTGGATTCCGAAGTTAAAACCGAAAAAGATAAATGATGAAATAATTATGATTAAAAACATCTAAACATCTGAAGTTAATGAAAATAAACTTGGTTTACCTTCACAGGGAGTCCTGATTCTGATGTTTCTGGTGCTTCAACCCACGTGAGCGAATCCAAGTCACCAAATTGCCTACATTGCAATGACACGTTCTTACTCAATGATGTTGAGTCTTCCACTGCTATGTAGTACTCTCCTCCCCACTTACCCTGATTAATTAATGATTATTTTATTTATTTCAATTTATCATTTTTTATGAAGTTTATATCGAACGAAGATAAATATCAAAGATCTTACATTATCCACCACGTTGAAAGCCAGGTCAATCTCAGGCATGTCATCACTGTAAAAGCTATCGTTGCTTTCTTTAGCGACCATGATTAGATGAATCTTATTACGATTCGCTTCTCTACGCCAGCCACTTACAAGTTCCTTAAGTCCTGGTAGTGCTGGGTAAGGTGCAATAATTAGGAGCCGATGTCCCGAAGTTAGGTTATTGCGAGTTGTATTTAGGAGTAAGATATCAGCGTTGGTTTGCACGGTGACAGTTACTGTGGCTACGGCCGCAGACGCCCCCCACCGAATGAGCTGCAGTTGAGACTGTTGCTTGTTACTGTTGCAAACAATGGAGTGAACGGAGATCACACGGTAAAAAGACGCGGGGCGCGAGAGACCATCACAAGCGAGGTCTTCCTCGTTCGCCACAAACTGGTCTCTTTGGAGGAAACGATGCAGCAGCTGACACATCTGTTGAGTGTTGAGATAGAATTAGTTAGATCATAATGTAATACATAGAAAACATACAATTCGAAAATTAAATAACTTACACTTTCGTTAGTGGACAGGTTTTGAACCAGCACAAGATCAGCATCTTTAAGGAAGTTTTTTTGTTTCTTCAAGTCTGATTCGCGACTTACTTCTTCGTATTTAATATTAACGCCAAAGATATTTTTAATAGCATACTTCAATTCAGAAAAAATTGAACCGTTCGCGGGCTGATTTACTAATCCAACAACATTTATGTTTGCTTTGTTCACATTTTCCACTACAGTTTGTAGGTAAACTTGAAGTGAAGATACTACCTGCATGGGTTGAAAAATAATATTCTATTTTATAAAACATAAACTTATTTTACCAATCCGCACTGGGCCTGCGTGGTGGATTATGACCCAATCCCTCTCACAAAGAGGGAACGTTAAAAGGCTAGTGATGAATCATATTTGATTTTACTCATGAATTGATTGATAACTGAAGAGCGAGAGAAATAGAAGGAATGGCGATGAATCCCTTTCTCAGAAGTTGGACAATATAGGCTAACAAAAAAAAACTGAACGGGATACTTACATTAATATCTGATTGGAAATAAGGAACGAATTTCAAAGCTTTTAATGCCATGTTTCCGTTGCTTATTGGAGGCATATTTTCTATTTTAACATTGCTTATTGTAACACCTCCACATCTGGAAATCAAAGTCGTGTAACTGTTACTGAAGCAGCTTCAAAACATATGATTTATTTTACCAAAATACTGATAATATCTTCGGCTGTTAGAATAGACAGTAATATGTTTACCTGGTAATATCAGAATTGTTTAATACTTCTGCTTTCAATAGAACTTTGTAATCAGATACATAAGAGTTTTGCAAAACTTGTTGATGATATTTTACGTTGATCTTCATATTCCTGATGTGCGTGACTAGTGAGACTCCATTATGTGGATGCCGCAGCATGTTCAGTTGGAGCAAACCGTCAATGAAAGTGACCCAGTTGTCACGCCACACCAGAGAAGCTTTACTTAGGGATTCATTTGCACCTTCAATGCTAAGGAACTCACCGCTGTCAAAACATGTAAATAAATTATATATCATTTATCCGTATAGCAAAACAGTCAATATGCAAGTTACAGCACATACTCCATAATTTGTTTTTGTTTCTATTTTAAACTTACCTGTACGAATAATCTCTATCTCTAAACAAATGGTAAATGTCTTCGGCAGTGAGGTCAATGTTCACTTTATTATCAGAAGTTTCTGTTAATTGTCTAAATTTGGTATCTTCAACATCACCCAAATCGTTTATACAGCCTGTCGCAACTTTGGAGCCTTCATTGAGAATCTGTATTAAAATATTTAGTAAGTTTCCCTTCAGCATTACTTTAGGAACAGTATTAGTTTATTAGCGGTATTAGTTAGAATCGAATCGATATGAGGTATCCAGATAGCCAAGAGCATAGCTAAGCTGAAGAAAATAGACCAGCGATGTGTCTTCGAAATAATAGCTGCTAGTGCAAAAATATTATATGAAGCATGGAGATCATTAACTAGCAGACGTAGCACATGTCATCTTGGTTGTATGGAGAGTGATCCTGGATTCAATTGGCTGGCATTCAAGAGAATTATGGTGATAAATAGTCTGTTATAGTTAGATGATGGTGAAATAGGGCAATTTGTCTAACGGCAATTTTCTTCTTACCTCAAAATTACCATTTCCTCTATGGAAAGCGACATTAATGCGGATTTGGCGTTGATCGTGCATTATAGGTTGTGCATACAGATGCAAGTTACTGAATTCTACAGACATTTGTTTCTTCGGGCGTCCCATTGTCATTGAATAAGTGTCCCACACCAGAGCGAGTGTGGCCGCGAATGGATATACGTTGTATGGTATTATTTTAACAAGTAAGTACGTAATATCTACGCGTGTATATATAGTTGGGATATTATAGTGTAAGCAGACACACAGAACACTATTTGCCAAAGACGACGCATACAGAAACTATCGTTAATTGATGCATGGTTTTTTATTTTTCTGGTTGAAACCCAAGTCAAAGAACTTGGTTGTATTCAGCATCTACGTTACCTCTCATAGAGTGTCCTAGTAAGTAGGAGTGTTCTACATCCTGCACGGAGGTGACATAGTCGAGAGAGGCAGCTGTTATTCTGTTGGCTTTGTGATGTACTGGCATTAGCCTAAAATAGAAAAATAAACTCATAATGAGCTCAAATCGGTGACGTTACTGCCCAAGTACCAATTAGTTACTAAAAAATTAAAGTTTTCTAAAACTTAAATTTTTGAGTGACTCAAAATCAAACATAACCCAGTCGAGTAAAAAGAAAGACTGCTTACCATTTCTCCCCATGGGCCCATTTGACTAGATGCGATAGGAATGGTGTTCCCGGAGAAACTGGTAACTCAACTTTCGGATACAGAATATGAACTTTAGGATTGTAACCCTCCATGAACAACCTGGAAATAATATTTATTTATTTGTTTACCCTCGCACTTGATCGCCTTGCAGCAATTACACTAATAGAGCACAAACATTCAAATACGCTAGTAATATATTATATGTGCACATAATAATATATTTTTAAATAACCATAACGCATGTGTGCTCCTCTAAGAAGCAGATTGGTCGGGGTCGACATCGGTATGGTCAAGAAAATGAAGTTGCTGGGTCTAACCATAGACGATAGGCTCACATTTTAAATGAGCATGCCGCGAACGTCTGCAAGAGGGCGGCTAACGTATACAAGCGGCTGTCCCGAGCCGCAAAGGTGAGCTGGGGATTAAACACGGAAGTCATACGCACAATTTACACAGCAACGATTGAGCCCATAGTGACATACGCAGCCGCCGCCTGGGCACCCGCTGCAAAAAAGTTGGGTATACGGAAGAAGTTAGGCTCTGTTCAACGAGGATTCGCTCACGTACTGTCTCTCTGAACTCGGCACTGGCACTGTCTGGGATACAACCTCTAAACCTGCGCATACAAGAGGCAGCCGCCCTGTATGAAGCGAGGAGAGGGTCATCCCAGCTTCTGCCAGGAGACAGGGAGATTGAAAGTGCGGTAAGGTTTGCGGAAGCGCCTCATCCAGTTATGCAAATGCCCCTGGAGTTCATGTGCCTGGCAGACCAAGAGTTACTAGACAGTAACAATGTGCAGGCGGTGCGAATCTTCACCGACGGCAGCAAGATTGAGGGGAAGGTAGGAGCCGCGATATCCATCTGGGATAATGAAGGCGAAGTCCGGAACCTCAAGCTTAGCCTTGCCGCGTACTGCACAGTATACCAGGCGGAACTCCTAGCCATTTGTAGAGCGACAGAAGTGATCCTCGCGCGGCAAGAGGGGAGCTATGGTGTGTACAGCGACTCAATGGCAGCATTGAAGACGCTTACAAACCATGGCTCTCTCCAACCCCTGGCAGTCCGCGCACGTGCCAATCTGGCTCACGCCCTGGGCCAGAGCAAAGTTGTTACTTTGTTCTGGATCAAGGCCCACGCGGGCCTGCCGGGGAATGAGCGAGCGGACGAGCTGGCCAAGGAAGCAGCATTGTCGTCACGGAGGAAGCCGGACTACGACCAGTGTCCGGTTTCCTTTATCAAGCGACAGATCCGTTTGGAATCGCTTGATGAATGGAATCGGAGATATGTGTCGGGTGAGACTGCTTCTGTGACGAAAATGTTTCTTCCGGACGCAATAGTGGCTTTCCGTAATGTACAACAGGTGCGGCCCGAAGGCGTCCTCACGCAGGTTTTGACGGGGTACGGTGGGTTCTCTGAATACTTGAATCGCTTTAAGTGTAAGGAGAGCCCATCATGCGTCTGCGATCCAGGTGTGGCAGAGACTGTCCAGCACATACTTGTAGAATGCCCGTTATTTATCAGGGAGCGCTACCAACTTGAATGTGAGCTGGACAGAAAAATAACGAAGGAGAGCCTGCATGGGCTCATGGACAAGAAATATAGGGAAAAGTTTTTGGAATATTGCATTAGAGTAGCCGCTGCAGTTATACATCGAAATAAAACCTGAGGCGCACCGTGCTTCATTAATATTTTTGTGTGATATTTAAATGCAAGCACGGAATGCAGCAAGGACATGTATAGCCGGTAGTATTTCATGTTAGTACCTATGTTTATAGACTGTGTAATTGATTACTCTGATATTTTTTTTAATAACTGTGCTTTTGTGTTTTTATCCCTTTTATGTATCTATCTGTGATAAAAAAGCACCTTTTGTATTTTTTGTATAACCTGTGATAAACAGCACCATTTGCACAATTCTGTGATACCGCACTTTTTGTATTTTTGAACTTCTTGTTTATTTCCTAACTGTAACTGTGATAATTAGCATTTTTTTTTGTATTTTATTTTCTGAGATAAACAGAACATATTATGTATATTTTATTGAATTTTAATCTGATTGAAATAAAAATGCCCGTAGTTATTTAAATATCAATATATAAATATACTACACTGTACTACTACACACACTACTACTACTACAACTACACACACACACACACACACATACACACTTCTACTATACTGTGTGGGTTACAGTATACAAGAAGATGAATGCACGATGAACCATAGTATGAAGAATAAAAGTGCGAGAGGAAAGAAAGATTGAACGGAATGTATGTGTTTGCAATCAATAGGCGCCAATTTCGTTGGTGGGATTAGTGTTCAATAAAAAAAAAAAAAAAAAAAAAAAAAAACCTTACACTACCCTACCCTACCCTACCCTACCCTACCCTACACTACCCTGCCCTACACTACCCTACCCTACACTACCCTACCCTACACTACCCTACCCTACCCTAATCTACCCTACCCGACCCTACACTACCCTACACTACCTTACCCTACACTACCCTACCCTACCCTACCCTACCCTACCCTACCCTACCCTACCCTACCCTACCCTACCCTACCCTACCTATAAACCTCACGGAGCCCGAGACTTTTCCAAAGAATCCAAAACCATCGAAATCGGTTCGTGCGTTCTGGAGTTATAGAGCTGTTCTAAAAGTAGCAAATTCTCTACCTTTCCTTTTCCCTACCCACCAGTTATTTAAATCCTGCAAAGTCTTGACTGTTCGGCAAATTTATTTACTGCACATAACACTAAAACAGCATGCAATGCTTAAATATAACCTAGATATAACTAACAAAAGGCGAAACGATATAGTATGCAGTTCAACCTCTACCTCTAAATTTGCATTTACATATAGATTCTTTACATTTTTAGGGCCCTTTTTATATAATAGATTAAATGGAATACTAAGTATATATAATTTAAATTATTTTAGCTGTAAAAGCATTGTTTTAAACTATTTGCAAGGTTTGTCATATGACCAGACTGAAGACCTGCTTCTAGTCTATATTATTAATTATTATTTTATTATTATATAATTATAATTAATATTATAAAGCTGAAGAGTTTGTTTGTTTGTTTGTTTGTTTGTTTGTTTGAACGCGCTAATCTCAGGAACTACTGGTTGGAATTGAAAAATTCTTTTCGTGTTGGATAGTCCATTTATCGAGGAAGGTTATAGGCTATATAACATCACGCTACGACCAATAGGAGCCGAGCATAAATGAAAAATATTGCAAAAACGGGCAAAGATATTCCTTTTTGAGAGCTTCCATTGCGTGCGCTGCGTAAACGGTTTAAGTTACGCAAATATCATGTATGATGGAAATGTTCCTCTTTAAAAGTTCTACAAAAAAGTCCGCGACAGCATATGTCTATCTTTTAAGATTGACTCACAATAGCAACTTTTATGTTATAAATTTTAATTAGATCGCCGCTGTCGGTAGAAACAAAAGTTGGTTACATTCGTATAGTAGTATTTTATTTCTTATTCAAATAAATAGTTCAACGAGTTGGTAGGTAGGTAGGGTAGGGTAGGGTAGTGTAGGGTCGGGTAGGGTAAGGTCACTATGCCTGAACTTACCCCCATTACAGCAAAACTTTGCTAAGTTACATGCCGGAGACTTTAACCTCAAGCAACATAACCTCTGCCACATTAACTGATGAGATGTGAAAAAAAGACAAATAATTTCATTTTGATTATAATCATTACTTACTTGCCGATTCCCTCGAGCAGCAAGAATGTGTTATCAGCATGCTTCCTCCGAGTCAGTGCGATATTCTTGCAGTTACTAGGAAGTGATCGCTTGAGAATGGCCTGCAGCAGTCCGTGTGGTGCCACCTCCACACACACAGCATTGTTAGGTATCAGTCGAGATGTCTCCTCGAACAACACTGGGCTCTGCAAAAATAATTTATTATCATGAAGTTTTCTATAGAATATTTTTTACCAGAATCTTTGTAGCTTTTATCTGTGTGAATCATCTGTTCTTGTTCGCTGTTGTTGTTGTTAAAAGAATTTAATCACTACGTACTCTAGATATTTTCATAGAGGGCTTCAAATCTCCGGAAATGTAATCTCTAAGTTTGAAAGGCCCGGAATCTTTATGATACTCGCCTGGAACTGTGTCAAAAGTCTAGAAGACTTACTTTTAGCAACAAATGAAGAGATACATGATTGCAAGAACATACCAGCAAGTTATTGGTGTGATATTCAGCTGAACAGAGCTTCGCGATCGAATCGGCCCACTTCTCTTCTGGTACTGAGGTTGAGAGCCAACGCTCGGTTCTTGGTTTGGGGTCCGTGATCACGGCTGATAGATACTTGAGTAGTTGAGGTCCTGTATTTTTTAATGACTAAAATCAGTGCTTTATTCAACAATATAGGTTTTATGAGAAGAAAATTGACCAATTGCTATAGTTAATGAATTAAGTGCAAACAAACAAACACCATATTGTGCTAATGTGGATGCTACTAGGCTTTCATAAGTGTATAGAACTCACCAGCATCAGCAATGTAACGGGAGTGATAGGCAATGTTAGAGCATGGAACTTCCTTAGCGAAAATACTCTTAGCAGTCAACTCAGCGACGAAATCCTTCATGGCCTCGGCAGGTCCGGAAATGGTACTGGATTCAGGCCCATTGTGACAAGCTACTTGGATTTCAGATGGACACAATGGTAAAATCTGATAAAAAAAAAAAAAAAACTTATACTGTTTGTGAAGCGAAGTACCAATGACAACCAAGTCAAAAGAACCGCACGATCGACCAAGGATTACGTCCAACAACAACCAAAGTAACCATAGACTGAAATGTTCAATATATAAAGTTTTCATTTAAATTTTGAATGATGGATTTGTGATCAATCAGTCGAGCTTTAATTAGGGCAACTACTATAAATGCTCTAGTTGTACTTAAAAAGCTTTAGCTATTAGCACTAATTTAAATTACCTGTTCATATCCCAGACCAATAGCAGCCATAGATCCACGGACGAATTTAGTGTCCAATGACACGCGCCCACGGCAGTAAGCAGCCAATATCATCTCTTCAGCAGACAAACATCCGTCGGCATACGCGCATCCCAGCTCTCCTACACTGTGACCTGTTTTAAGCACACGTCTTTTATTCATGTAATATTTTTACCCGTCTACGGCGAAGCAAAAGGCAGGAGGGTTATGCTTTTGACCGGTATGTTTGTATGTAATATGTAAGTATGTATGTATGTGGTTCATCTGTGCCGTCATACCTCAAAACAACTTATCATAATTTGACAAATGTGTTGTCGTTATATGCGTCTTGTTATAGGCTATGTGACGTCACATTTAATTGAATATGGCGCCCTCTAGGGGGACCGAAGTAAAGACCAAAAAAACGCCCTATCCCATCAAGTGTGGTATCTATATTTTAAAATGAAGGTAACATTTCTGACATCATATTTATGTCAAGCGTACCGTGGTCCTATGCTACTTTGCAGAATGTATTGTAGGTGGCATACGACCGACCATGCTTTTACTCTGAACACCATTAAGGTTGCCTGGAAGAGATCGCGGAATGCGATAAGGCTGCCTGTTGTATATTTTTTAGGTTTAAGTTTCTTTTGTGTTTTTTTTTCTGGTGTACAATTAAGTATATATAAAAATAAATAAATGAATGTGTATGAAATATTTATAAAATTTTAGTTGTTTATTTAATATCCGATATACACACTATTCGATAACAATATCAGATGAGAATATTTTTTGATTCATTCTTTTTAGAGCGTGATTTTGCAGTAGGTTTTAGTTTCTGAACTTATTTTTTATTAATATTTCATAAGAACAACGTTTTTTTCTCGTCTATCATCTGGGAATTCCTCTAGTTAGGAGTTCAATTTATCCCACCATCTCCATTATTAATTTATTTCTTACCAATAATTCCTTCGGGTACAAGGCCAAGTTCTTTGAGAATGTCTGTCAGACCGATTTGTACAGCGGCTATTCCAACGAAGGAGTGCAGAATATTATCAAAGGTCCTCTCGTCAGGCGATGTAATGATATCAACAATGTTGAGTCCCTTTGGGGCCAATACCTTGTGGCATCTGCAATGACAGTTTAGAAATATTACGATGTTTTAAATTACATTCGTGTGATTCTAAACTTGGAATATATGACTACCTTTCTATAGCAGCAGCGAAAATCGGTATGCGCATGAGTTGCGCGCCCATACCAGCCCACTGCGAGCCCATCCCGCTGTACACGAACCACAGCGGCCGACGAGCATCATCGAAATACTCAGACTTCTCAGATAGACATACGGTCTTCTGTTCTTCGTTTGTTTCTATAAAAAAATTGTATGTAGGTACCAAGATTAATGTGTATAGTTGTTACCCGGCTGTAAGGAAAGGGTTATGTTTTTCGCGCGTATCTCGTATGTATGTTTGTAATATTCTTTATTACCTCACATCTTCTAAACCACTAGACGGATTTACATAATTAAGACATCGTTTGACCGTCCAAGTGTTCTTAGATAGTGACGTAAAAAAAAACACGGTGGATTTGGGCCCCGATTTTTATTTCTTCTGAACCCTTCGAGTGGGGTATCAAAATGAAGGGTTTTTAGTGGTGATTATAAAAAATACCACTTATATGTTTAAAAGAAATATGAAAAAAAAGACATAAAAAAAATTGTAAATAAAAAGTTAATATAATCAAAAACCCGACTGCATATGAAGTTACTATTATCATATTCACGAGCTTGCTGAACAAAACTATATGTATCCTCCTACTGCACAGCATGATTTTCTTATTCTTTAAATACTTTTAGTTCGCTTCATAAGCAGTCGGGTTTTTTGATTTTATTAACTTTTCTAGTTTGCAAAACTTGGGTACTATAAAAGTCTTTAGTGTTCCACTACAGAGTAAATATATTTTGTCCCTCCTATATTATATTGCCGTCTTTCGAAATTTTCAGTTAAGTTGCTGTGCGATCTACTTGAATATTGGTATTTAATATATTTATAGATGAATATGATGTAAGTTTTAATATGTAAAAATCTTTACGTAGAATGACGAATCCTCTGCCCAAATGTCCTGCAATGTTCGCCTGGTGAATGTTATGCAACAACCGCAACTGTTCAGGGTCTATTGGGTTTGCTTTCAACTCGCCTAGACAATGAGTCACCGCTTCTTCATGTCTCGCCGATATGGTCACTAGATGAGCAATGCTCGACTTGTAGCGGTTGGGGTCCTGAAAATCAATAAATTATATTTAAAGTAACGGTAGATTATGTTTAAGGTTTAAATATGAATATATATGGCTATGAGAATAGATGAATGTGTGATAAATTAATTTTGTGAAAAAAGAAATGGCTAGAAAGGGGCTGAATACATACATGATGACCGTCACTATCTGTTTAGTATGGACGAAGGCGACTCTACGTCGACGCCTAATAAATAATCATAAGACAAGACGGGTACTCGTAAAGAAAGTAAGTAATGTTTGTACCTTAGGTTTGTAGTGACCATGAAGTAGGACGTGAGAATTGACGCCGGTGACGGACATGCCGTTGACGGCGACGTATGAGCGGTTGAAGGGCTGGTGCTCCGTGACGACGCGCATGCACCCCTCGCGTATTGCAACCACGTCCTGACGCGGAGTGATGCAGTGCAAGTTGGCGGGTATCTGACCGTTGTGATAGGCAAGTAAAACCTGTAATCACATTTAGTAATGATGAACTATTATATTCAAAGAATGCTAGCTTGTGTAACTTATTTATGTATTATAAAATATTTATTGATACCTTGGTGACACCAGTCAAGCCTGAGGCAGCTTGAGTAAATCCGACATTCGATGTGACACTACCGACGAGTAGCGTATCTGTTCTGTTCTTCGTGAACACGTTTTCTATAGCTTGTAATTCGGCCCTATCCGCTTCAGGTGTAGCTGAAATAGTATTTATGAATTATTACATTCAAAGGATAACATTATTAGTCGAAATTAAGAATCTTATAAGAATTCAACCTAGGGAAACCCCAGCGGGTTCAAAAGCATGCACCTAATATCTAAGATGGCTGTAATATATGTATTTTGTTTATCAAAACTTAAGGAATTCCTACTGGTACCGATTTAAAAACCGCGATATCAGCCAAATAATAATAGAACGGACGTGTGGCAGCAGTTCCTTTTAAACTACACTGAAATCAGGAACCTTGTATAACTAATGACACCACCCCTGTCCCTGTCCTAATAGATAACTTACCTGAACCCAAAGCTTCTACATATTCAACAGAGTAAGGCGACACTCTTGCGTCTTTGTAGAACTGTTGCATAAATTCAGCTATATTGGCTGGATTGCGACGGAAACCAAACAGTGGACCTGTGTCACCCTTTTCCAATCCTCTAAATTCAGTCTTCACGTGCATTATTTCTGCATAAATCCTGAAATAATTATTTAATTTACATTGCAAAGCATCTATTGTCTGATCCATTTCCTAATATTATGTACTTATTCAATGACGTTGAACACTTGTATTTAATATGAATCATCAAAAAAAAAAGGAAAAGAACAAAGATTATAATGAACGTGAAATGTTCTACCCATAAATGTTTGTTTTGTGTTTTATTTATGTAGCAAAGATGCTTACAGGTATATGCTAGCTATGACAGTACAGCTGGACTAGTCTGTAAACTAAACTCACTTCATAATCATCATCATATCAGCCGAAAGACGTCTACTGCTGGACATAGACCTGCCCCAACTAAACTCACTGTTTCATGACAAATGCCCGATCGCTTCAAGTTTTTACTGCCAGACTTTACAGAAAAGCGCGCAGCTACAGTACAATATGAAACATTTATCCACGTACCTCAACGCATGTTTTGCTTTTTGGAGGAACACGACGTTAATAGCATCCGAATTGACGCAACCTTCAGCATTTTGATCAAAAGATTTTGTTTTGTCGTCTTTCGACATATCTATTATCCTGAAAAATATGTAGTTTTACGAAAAAGACTTATTATTACTCTCCCTCGGCTTTTCCACCAGCTTTTCTAAATATATAGGTTGGGAAAAAATCGTGGATCGAACGAATCATGGCGACAGATGGGGTTTTTAACCACAACTAGTGCCCTGTTTTGTTTGATCCACAATTCTATTGGGCTTAAATAATAAATTAGAACTTCGACAGGCCACCAGGCTCGGCAACAATACTTGCTTAGACAATTTTGCACGCAGCTCCCAACTAAAGTGTACATCAGAAGTATTGGTCCTAGCATTGTCTGACCTCACTGCTCAACTATTAGAAGTTAAGGTAATGCAATCATGTGGATTAAATTCCTGGTGGATAAAAAAACGAGAACAATCCAATTAAAATATCATCATCACCATCATATCAGCCGAAAGACGTCCACTGCTGGACATAGGCCTACCCCAAGCGTCGCCACATTGAAAGGTCCCGTGCATCTCGCAACCAGCCGATCCCCGCAACCTTCACCATGTCATCGGTCCACCTGGTGGGAGGCCTTTCAACGCATCGTCTTGCGGTTCGCGGTCGCCACTCCAGAAACTTTCTGCCCCATCGGCCATCCATTATGCGAGCAATGTGCCCTGCTCACTGCCACTTAAGTTTGGCAATTTTTCGGGCTATGTCGGTAACCAACCTCAATGGCGAGTACATCACTCACCTTCGGTTTGCCGACGATATAGTGGTCATGGCTGAGACCATGGAGGACCTCAGTATAATGCTCGATGACCTCAGTAGAGCTTCCAAAAGAGTGGGTCTTAAAATGAACATGGACAAAACCAAGGTTATGTTGAATGCCCATGTAACACCCACTCCTATCAAGGTTGGAGACTCTACACTCGAAGTTGTGGAAGATTATGTCTACCTGGGACAAACGATCCAGTTGGGTAGGGCCAACTTCGAGAAAGAGGTCAACCGTCGAATCCGACTCGGCTGGGCAGCGTTCGGGAAATTGCGCGGTGTCTTCTCGTCCAACTTACCACAGTGTCTCAAATCAGAAATGTAGAGATCCGCAAGAGAACCATCTTGCGGATCTCTACATTTCTGATTCGATCACGCAAGTAAACTCCGAGCATAGCCCTCTCCTTTGCTTTTTGAGTGACTGTTAGCTTACTGATAAGGCCTATTGTAAGCGACCACGTCTCAGAGCCATTTGTCATCACTGGCAACACACACTGGTCATAGACTTTTGTCTTGAGACACTGTGGTAAGTTGGATGAGAAGATACCGCGTAACTTCCCGAACGCTGCCCAGCCGAGTCGGATTCGACGGTTGACCTCTTTCTAGAAGTTGGCCCTACCCAATCGGATCATTAGTCCCAGGTAGACATAGTCGCCCACAACTTCGAGTGTAGAGTCTCCGACCGTGATAGGAGTGGGTGTAACATGGGCATTCAACATCACCTTGGTTTTGTCCATGTTCATCCTAAGACCCAATCTTTCGGAAGCTCTACTGAGATCATCGAGCATTGTACTGAGGTCCTCCATGGTCTCAGCCATAATCAATATATCATCCTTAAGTCATCCTCAAGTGCAGCGGTAAACAGCTTCGGATATATGACGTTTCCCTGTCTCACACCTCGTTGCAGAAGGACGGGTTCCGAGGTCTGATCCTGAAGTCGAACTGACATGGTGGTGTTTTCGTATAAACACTTCAACACTTCGATGTACCGGTAGTCAATTTGGCACTTTCCTAAAAATAGCCTATTCACTCTTGACTTACAAGACCTTTACCTTTGGTAATGTATAGACCCTTGCGGCAATAAGGTCAAGCTGCATCCTCCCACGATGGCTGCCTCGCACTCGCCGTGCTTGATTGCTAAGTATGCTTGTTCTAAAGCGCTGCTAGAGCTGCAGCAACTCTCATCGATGCCCATCGATGGACCCTTGATGTTCAGCCAGTACGAGATGCGGTTGGCGAACATCGATTTACTAGAACTGCAAGATTGTGAAAGAATAAGGGTACAGATAGACATGATACTAAAAAAGTATGTTTATTAGCATGCGTAAAATGAGCATGCATGCGTAAGATGAACATGCAAAAGTCTACAAACGTAGTCTACCGATTACTCCACTGTTTGACAATGTGCATTCAAAATAAAAAATGATATCAATTTGTCTCATCATAATCTAGCCCTGTATGGAAACAAAAAAATTGAAAAAAATGTATATTTGAAAGTTATGAGCGTCGAAAGTTCCATATTTCAAAACTAATTTTAACGCATTTTCGGACGGCAATAAATATCATATGAAGAAGGAAAATTGCAAAACGGCCTCCATAAAGGAATAGGTTTGTAATTCAACAATGCAAATAATTTTATTTTGAAAATATACATCTAGTCGTTTTTTCAAGATATCTTGACTCCCAAATGTCTGTTTATAAAATTTCGCGCGCTCGTTTTCGTCCTAAATCATCATCCATTACGTTACAAATTTGCAAAAGTGATAATTCGTATTCGAACTAGCTTCTTACTGCTAATCACAGCATCTTTCTCATTCGCACATGTTGTCGGATGAAATAGCACGCATTTTAACCTGGCGCACAAAATAATTGATGCCGTCGACTAGGGTAACCTTAAATAGAAAACCAGGTGGCTCTCTCGCTTGTTATTTTTTTTTTTTGCCGTTTCTAGGGTTGAACCCTAATCTTATTACAATCTAGCCTTATAAATAGACTAATAAGTAATATAATTATAACCTAAGCTATTACATTGTCTTTACTAAGAATGTGTCCAATAGCACTTTTCTTATTGTCTCTATTAAGGCTTCGTTCTTGTGTTTATTTGGTAGCACTTTCGTACGTTACACTATTCACTAACATTAAACACTAACTCGAACGGTTTTGTTCTTTTTAGTCTTCTCACTATGTTTGTGTTGTCGAGAAGCTAGATTGTCTCGACGTTCACATGCTGATGAAGTCTCTTTTCGTGAGCTTCTGCAAATTTCTAGATCACTTTATCGATGAATTCAACTTTTAGATCCCCATGGAGGTCATCATTTCGTATGTACCAAGGTGCATTTACAATTGCCCTTAGCACCTTGTTCTGGAATCGTTGTATAATTAATATATTGCTCCGTTTGGTGCAGCCCCATAGCTGAATACCATAAGTCCAAACTGGCATCAGGACTTGTTTGTATAGCAATAATTTATTTTGCACAGACAGCATGGAGTTTCTTCCAAGCAGCCAAAAAATACATTTTTTTATATCGAAAGTCGAGTTCTTCTGTATTCTACTTGACGTGGGCTTTCCAACGTTACTTTGCGTCAAGGGTCATACTGAGATATTTCGCTGTATTCTCGTATGGGGCTTGTTTATTATTAATATGAACTGGAGAATACTGGTGTTTTTTGTTGGTAAAATCTATGTGAACAGATTTGGATTAATTTAGTTTAATCCTCCATTTTTTGGTCCAGTCATAAACTTGATTAACAGCCATTTGAACCTTTTCTACTGCTTCTACGTGGCTGTTTCCTACAGCCATTATGGTCGTATCATCAGCAAAGGTTCCAATCGTGTTTTGCTCTAATTCAGGAATATCACAAGTGTATAGTAGGTACAGGACCGGACCTAACACACTTCCTTGCGGTACGCCAGCTTTTATTTGTTTCAGTTCTGAGTAGGCGTCTTCTTGTCTTATTCTAAAGACTCTGTTTAGGACATAGGACTCTAATATATTTGAAAATTGCTTCGGTAATAAACTCTTCAATTTTTGTATCAAGCCTTATTTATTTAAACCTCATGCACAAAGGTACAATGGCGGGCTTAATGCCTTAGGCATAAGGCCTTCATGCGATACTTTGTCAAACGCTTGCGCTACGTCTAGGAATACAGTAGTACATACTTTCTTGTCTTCAAGGGCGTTTTCTATTACATTTGTGATCCTATGCACTTGATCAATAGTAGAGTGTTTTTTTCGAAAACCAAATTGGTGCTGTGGTATTATGTTCTTGCTATCTATTATAGGTTTTAGTCGTCTGAGTAACAGCTTTTCAAATAGCTTGGACATTATTGGTAGCAAGGAAATAAGCCTATATGATGATGTTTCGTGAGCCGGTTTACCTGGCTTAGCTAACATTATTACTTCAGCCACCTTCCATGAGTCTGGTACATATTTAAGCCTTAGTGCGGCAAAAATGAGGGTCGTTCATTTAACCAGGCCCTTTTGTTGGTAGGTTATGAAGAACTTCTCCTGTTATTAAATCGTACGCTGGTGATTTTCATGTGCTTATATTGTATTTTATTTCTCGTGTGACTTCTAGCGGTGTAACTAGTTATAAGGTTACTTCATTTTCCGATGTCACCATATCAAGCAAAGTGTGATCTTCATTGATTTCCGTCGTTGGTTGGAAGATATTTTCTAGGTGTTCTGCAAACCTCATCGCTTTTTGCTCGTTAGTTACTGCCCATTGTCCATTTTCACATTTGATAGGTGGAATTTGGGTAGTCGGCCTTTTTAAGTGCTTAGTAGCCTTCCAAAGAGAGTAGTCTGTCCTTTGGTCGTTAGTTAGACTCTTAAGATAGGTTTTGGTTGACTGGTCTTTAAAGTCTCGGATCAGTTTTCTTACTTTTTTTGTTAGATTATTCAATTTACGTTTGTCTTCAGGGCACCTAGATTGATGCCACGTTTTTCTCAGTTTTCTTTTCTCCATAATGAGATGCGTGATACTGAGCGGGTTAGTATTTACTTTCGTCCTCTTGTTGAAGTCAGGTCAGTTGTATTTTCCCACGCTGCTTGCTGGATATGCATAATAACTTTCTACTTCGATGTTTAGATGTTCGGGTGTTTTTAATGGAACTTTAAGGTCTATCTGATCATTCAATCTGGACTTGAAGCTCTCCCAGTCTGTAAATTTATTAACAAGAGTGGGCCTGTTTTCTTTATAAAAAATGGTTTCGCTAATTTCTAGATAGATTGCAGAGTGATCTGAATTCATGTCATAGCTTTGTTTCGATTTTATATAACAAGTTGATAGATCCTTGGTTATAAAAAAATCTATTAAGTCCGGTATCTTATTTTGATCTGTTAGCCAATAGGTGGGCTTTCCAGTTGATATGACATCACATTTCAGCTCTTTTATGGCACTTAGTAGTTCTTTGCCTTTAGTAGTTGTTAGTCTGGAGCCCCAATACGTATTTTTAGCATTGAAGTCACCTCCTAATATAAATCGACTTCTAAAGCGAGTTCAAAAGTTCATATAGTGGTCTTTTTTATCATATACCTTGGTGGACAGTAGATCGCAGATACTGTTACAGGATATTTTTTAGTTTGTAGACAAATCGCCACTGTTTGGACGTCCTTCTCTTCGTATTTAAACTCTTTATAGTGCTGTAGGTTTTCTTTTACAATAATGGCACTAACACCTCTTGCAGAATTGTCTGGGTGGAGTGCATGGTATACTTTGTACCCTTTATACTTAATGTGAGATTGCTTTGTGAAGTCACTTTCTGATATGAGGCACACATCAATCTTTTCTATGTCTAATACTACTTGTAACTCGTTCTGATGTATTTGTAACCCATTTGAGTTCCATGCCATAATTTTTAGTGTAGTATTAATTTTTGTGGCTCAGAAGTAGCAGCTTTGTTGCTATTTTCAGTTTTTTTGTCGAATGATGACATTAACTTTAAGATTTCATCCAACTTTTTATCACTATTCATATCAACCAAAAGCGCCTTGGATATGCCTCTGGTAGCTATTTGGGCATAAGATACGTTTTTTGTCGTTGTTTGCATTGTGCTTTGACTTCGTTTGTACTGGGTGGAGACTTCGACTCTTCCAGTACGTGTATTTTCTTGAGGGGCAGTATTATTGCCTTTCGATTTTTGTTTCGAATCTGCTGAATTTCTTTGGCTACAATACATCCCCTGTAGTTAGCTGGATGTGGCGCTCCATAGTGGACGCATTTTGGCTTCTCCTCTATTGATTTTCTGCAATCTTTCGTGAGATGTTTGCCTGTGCACTTTACGCACCTAGGCTCTTTGGAGCAGTACTTTTGCGTATGGCCGTAAGCTTGGCATCGTTTGCACTGAGGTACCCGTTTTGTGGATTTTATCGGTTGTATTTCCACATTACATCCCAATACAGTTTTGATGTTATAAATTTTGTTAGTTTCTTCATCGTTTGAGAATGTTAGCATGAACATATTTATTGGCTCCTTGGTTTTCCAACTCAATTTGTTGACTGCTACTAGAATTTTGTAGCCTTTGCCACGCAAATCTTCAACAATTCTCGCCGGAATGCATGTGAAATGCAATTTTTTTGCCAATACTCTAATTGGTCTCTCTTGTTTGTTCTCATACGAGTGCCAAAGGCAATTGTTGAATGAGAGGGCCTTTGTAATAGCTCTGTACGAACCATCGTTTTTGGCATTTACTTTGATTGTATCGCCGTTCATCATTTTGATGCTGAACGCGTCAGGTGGTTGGCTCTCAGACAGAAAATCAAATTTTTGGTAATCCTGGATACCATCTACTACAATAGGTGGTGGCAAAGGAGTTTTAATGGTTTTCTTACCTTTATTATCTTCACCTTCTTGTTTTTTCTGAGTGGGTTGGGCGGGAGAGGTGTTCAATTTTCTTTTGTTCCTGCTTTTTTGCCGTATCCATCCTGTTTCTCGAGCAAGTTCTTCTTCATCCGTTGTATATTCAACAAGAGGGAAAGAAGTCTCAGGGGCGGTTGTAGTAGCTGATTTCGTCGGGTTCTCCGCTTGAAGTTTCAGCTGTTTCTGGAGGTTTTCTATCTGACTTTTTAAGTAATTTATGTCTTTTTGCAGCTTTTTGCGCTGCCTTTGTTCTTCACAAAGGTACTTGTACAACAGATGTTTAGTCTCTGTTGATAAGTTCACGCTAAGTTTTTCCTTTTTTGAACTCATTGTAGAAGTTAGGCGAGTAAAAGCCGTACTAATCATTTTATATGGAATTATGTTCTGAAATAAATTATTATTATTATTATTAACTTCGCCTTAATAATAATATTCGCCTGCAGCCGTCAGGATTACGCAATAACTAGGTCTTTGCGGTGCATCCGACCGGTCGGCGTTATTTTGATGCGTAAGCACTTTTACATTGTGGTACGCGCGCGATCGCATGTAACACAACTGTTCTCAGCAAAAATCGAACGCTATTGGATAACTAGAAGAGAAAATCTTGGAGCAAGAACTCGATTACTAGTAGAAATACGCGAAGAAGATCGATAATAGCATGCTCATAAGCAAAGCTGTTCAGAAGTAGCACGCTCCTTCCACCCGCGCAGCAGGTAGCTAGACGGATGTTTGATTTTTGAGCATACTCGTAATAAGTGTGCTAATTACTAGCAACACTTTGACACACATACCACTGAGTAGCAATTGCTCATCAATGGCATGCTTTCGTGCTAGTAATAAGCATGTCTATTTGTACCTTAACTGAAAGTATATAAAAAATACTAATTATTCTTTATATATAAAACTAACTTTTATATAAAAAAGTTGGTGATTGTAATAAGGTTGATAATTACTTGGCTAGGTTTTTGTAGGAATGAAATGCGTGCTTTCTTGACAACAGCTTTAATGCGACTAAAAAATATGCACATAGGTTTACGTCTTTATACAACATACCGGCCCCCAAAGGACTATCATGTCCTTTTAACAAAATAAACAAACATGCAAAATCGTATTAATAACAAAGGCTGGTACGCTAACTTTATTATAAAGGTAGATCCAACTTCATGAATTAAAAAACATTAGTAACTTAGACAAGTAGTTACCTATTCAATTTCACAGATAAGTATCATCATCATCATATCAGCCGAAAGACGTCCACTGCTGGACATAGGCCTCCCCCAAGCGTCGCCACATTGACCGGTCCCGTGCGTCTCGCAACCAGCGGATCCCCGCAACCTTCACGAGGTCATCGGTCCACCTGGTGGGAGGCCTTCCAACGCAACGTCTTCCGGTTCGCGATCGCCACTCCAGAACCTTTCTGCCCCATCGGCCATCCGTTCTGCGAGCAATGCACCCTGCCCACTGCCACTTAAGTTTGGCAATTCTTCGAGCTATGTCGGTGACATTGGTTCTCTTACGGATCTCTACATTTCTGATTCGAGCCTATAGCAATATAGCTTATAGCCCTACCCAACTGGATCGTTTGTCCCAGGTAGACATAGTCGTCCACAAGTTCGAGTGTAAAGTCTCCAACCTTGATAGGAGTGGGTGTAACATGGGAATTCAACATCACCTTGGTTTTGTCCATGTTCATTTTAAGACCCACTCTTTCAGAAGCTCTACTGAGGTCATCGAGCATTGTATTGAGGCTCTCCATGGTCTCAGCCATGACCACTATGTCGTCGGCAAACCGAAGATGAGTGATGTACTCGCCATTAACATTGATGCCTAGGCCCCTCCAGTCCAGAACCTTGAATACATCCTCCAGCGCAGCAGTGAACAGTTTCGGAGAAATGACATCTCCCTGTCTCACGCCACGCTGGAGAAATATTGGTTTCGAGGTCTGATCCTGAAGACGGACTGACATGGTGGCGTTTCTGTACAAACACTTCAACACCTCAATGTACCGGTAGTCGATCTGGCACCGTTGGAGAGACTGCAGTACAGCCCAAGTCTCGATCGAATCGAAGGCTTTCTCGTAGTCCACAAACGCTAAGCAGAGAGGCAGGTTATACTCTTCGGTCTTCTGTATAACCTGCCGCAGCGTATGTATGTGGTCTATGGTGCTAAAGCATTTTCGGAATCCGGCTTGTTCGGGAGGCTGGAAATCGTCAAACCTGCGCGCGAGACGATTCGTGATGACTCTCGAAAACAACTTGTAGACATGGCTAAGAAGTGAGATGGGCCTATAGTTCTTCAGCCGGGCATTGTCACCCTTTTTGAAGAAGAGGACCACCACACCCCTGCACCATGCCTGTGGCGTTTTGCCCTCGAGTATGACGGCATCAAACAGCTTCTGAAGGGCCTTAAGGACCGGTTTTCCACCCGCCTTCAGGAGTTCAGCCGTGATTCCGTCGTCACCCAGCGCCTTGTTGTTTTTGAGCTGTTTCAGAGCCATCCTAATCTCGTACAGGCTGACGTCCGGGATATCTTCGGTATAGTGTCGGGTCAATCTAGCTCTTGGGTCGTTTGCTAGATTCGCAACGGGTTTACTGGTTGACGTGTACAACTGCCCATAGAAACTCTCGATCTCCCTCAGAAGCTCCGGTTTGGCGGATACAATCCTGCCATCATCGGTCTTCAGTTTTGTGAGCTGGCTCTGCCCAATAGACATATCTCTTGCAAAGACCTTGGAACCCTTATTCCTCTCGATAGCATCTTTAATGCTTTCGGTATTAAAGCGGCGGAGGTCGGTTTTCAAGGACTTTGAGATCCGTCTATTTAGCTGCCGGTATTTCACCGCATCGTCTGAAGACTGCAGGATCATCTCACGCCTCTCCTTCATTAGCTTGAGAGTAGGATCAGAGAGCTTTTTATTTCTATATGTACGGCGGGTCTTGAAAAACTTAGACCCGACCGCATGGACAGCTTCCACGAACCCATCGCTGTATTCGTCCACGGCGCTCTCTAGGCACTCGAAACGATTCTGGAGTTCGAGCTGAAAGGTTTCGGGGTTTTGGATCTGGATCTGTGCTGGACGGAGCGTGGACTTCATCAGTCGAGACCTTTCAAGCTTGATATGAATGTTCAATGTTCCTCTTACCATACGGTGATCGCTCCCGGTTTTCACCGAATTGATCACAGAGACTTCATTGAACATTTGCTTCTTGGTTGACATGATGAAGTCGATCTCGTTTTTAGTTCCACCATCGGGGCTTTGCCATGTCCACTTCCTGTGCTCACGCTTTCTGAAGAAGGAGTTCATCATATAGAGGCCTTCCTTCTCCATAAAACTGGACAGTAGGTGACCCCGGTGGCTCCGACGTCCAACCCCAAATTGCCCCACTTGCAGCTCATCATCGTCTCGTTTGCCTAGTTTCGCGTTGAAGTCCCCCATGACAACGGTGAAGTGAGTTTTGAAACCATGCATGGCTTTAGAGATATCCTCATACATGGTCTCTACCTCGTCGTCGGGGTGTACCGAGGTTGGGGCGTAAACCTGTATGACCTTCAGCGAATATCTTGAGGATATTCTGAGTATAAGGTACGCCACCCTGGTCGACACACTCTCGATCTTCACCACGTTGTTCACAAGGGACTTGTGGACGATAAACCCGACACCACCCTGGGACTGCCGGTCACCCTCTCGGAAATAGAGCAGGTTACCAGATTTGAGGATTATCGTGTCCTCCCCCTCTCTTCGGACTTCAGATAACCCTATAATACTCCATCGTAACCTGCTCAATTCTTCCTCGAGTTCGGCTATCTTCTCGTCGGTCCGGAGTGTTCGCGTGTTGTACGTTGCCAGGTCCAGTCGTCGGTCTTTATTGGGGTAGCCGGGTCCACTCCGGAGATTCTTCGCACCCTTTGCCACGTCATCGCCTCGACCGCTACCGTAGTCGAGGGTAGACGGGCTGCCGGGCACTTGGGGCCGTTTTTTAACTGTGCTATTCATGGTTTGGGGGGGGGTTTGCCGTAATCGCCACGCTTGGCAGGCGGGTTGACGATCGCAGTTTGATATTAAAGTGCACAGAGAACGCTGCTGCCCATTCTCTGGTTTTTCCCTTAGTCGCCTCTTACGACACCCACGGGAAGATATGGGATGGTGAAATTCTTTACGTCCGTCACCATACGGTACGGATAAGTATACATGTTTATATTAAGTACAGTAGGTACGAGTGTAATACGATAACAGTGCAAAGTAAAGTAAGTAAATTATTAGAAATTTTATGAATCATCATTACAGTCCACAGGTAAGTGACACAATTTAGTAATGCATCTTTTGGTGACACTGTCTCCACTTTTTACACTATAGACTCTGGTCAGACCATCTGGTCCTGAGTGTTTTTCAATTATTCTTCCTAATTGCCATTTTCCAGGTGGTAAGTTGTCTGTTTTTATAAGTACTATTTGTCCGTTTTCTAATTCTGTCTTTCGTTTTATCCATTTAGGTATTTGCTGCAGACGTGTTAAATATTCCATTTGCCATTTTTTCCAGAAATCTCCCAGAAGTTTCTGCACGTGCTGCCAACGTGAAAGGTAAGTGAATTTTATATTTTCCAGGCTTGGATGTGGCACTACAATTGGAGATTCTCCAATGAGAAAGTGACCTGGGGTGAGCATTTCCATTGCATCGATATCTGACTCCACTGCAATCTGACATAATAAGGTTGTCATTTCTTCAAATGTTAAATTAGTCGTAAGTACTCTCTTAAAGTGGTGTTTAATGGATTTAACCCCTGCCTCCCAGAGACCGCCGAAATTCGGACTGTACGCAGGTATGAAATGCCATTGGGTTCCGTCTTTTGCTAGTGAGTCTGCTACGTCTCTTGGGAGCTCACACTGCGCGTCTTTTAATGCAGCTATGAGATGCAGCTACTGCCGACAAAGTTCCTGCCTTGGTCGCTCCATAAGTGGGGGCATTTGCCACGTCTAGATGTAAATCTTTTAAATGCACCAATAAACGCTTCCGCAGTTAAATTGCCAACCAGTTCAAGGTGTATTGCTTTTACTGCCATACAGATAAAAATGGCGATATATGCTTTGTTGGTTTTAGCTCCTCTCCCTTTTGACATCAATACTTGAAATGGCCCTGCAAAATCAACTCCGCTATGAAGAAATGGTCTGGCTAGAGTAACGCGCTCTTTTGGTAGATCACCCATTAATCGTCTTTTTGCTGTGGCACTATGTTTAGCACACACCAGACATTGTCGGATACATGCCTTCACGACGTCTTTGGCTCGTAGTATCCAGTATCTAGATCTAATATAGGCCAACATCAATTGCGCCCCTCCATGAAGAGTCTCTGCGTGCGCATTTTTCACAATCAGTCGAGTCAATTCGTTTTGTTTCCAAGTATGATTGGGTGTTTACTTTCGAATGCAATATCTGCATTTCTCAATCTTCCTCCTACTCTTATGACTTCATTGGTATCTAAAAAAGGGTTCAACGATTTCAAAGGGCTTCTTTTCTTTACTTCATTTCCGTTTTTTTGTTGTTGAATTTCCTCTTCAAAATCATTTTCTTGTGCAATTTTAATGCATCTATGTAGTGACTCTTCCAGTTCTTTTGTTGTGATATGTTTTTCAGATTCAGAAATAACTATGTTGCTTTTATAATGTAGTAATCTTCGACAGTAGCAGATGACTGTAAGTAATTCCTTTAAATTATTGAAACTTTTAAACTGTTCTGTCATTATTGTGTAACCATTGTCCATGTTATTAAGTTTGTTTGTAACTCTTTGATTGTTTTCTTTTCTTCATCGGTTTGTGTGTTGTCCAGCCGACTAAATTTGATTTCTTCCGTACTCAGCCAACTTGGCCCCTTCCACCAGAAATAACAGTCTTTTAATTCTTCTACTGGTAACCCTGGAGAAGAAATATCGGCGGGATTTTCATTGGATAACACGTGATACCATTGATTGCAGTTTATATTGTCCAATATCTCCACCACCCGGTTCGCCACAAAAGTCTTCCACCTGGAGGGCTCTCAAGACAACCACGCCAAGACAATTGACGAATCTGTCCAAGCGAAGATTTGTGATTTAGGTATTATCATTGCTATACCTACATGGTTTAATAATTGTGATAATAGTAACGCTTCACACAATTCGAGTTGGGGAATAGAAATAGTTTTTAATGGAGCAACTCGTGTTCTAGCTGCCATCAGATTGGTATGAATTTCACCGTTGGGACAAGTTACTCTCACGTACACTACCGCTGCGTAAGCACGTAAGCACGCGATGATGCATCGCTGAATCCATGCAACTGTATGCATTCTTTGTTTTTGGCTGTTGTGTGTATCCATCTATCAACACAAATGTCATTAATATGCTCAAAATATGATCTTATGTGTAACCATTCGTTTTCTAAGTCCTGACTAATTTTGTCATCCCAGCTGATTTGTTCAAGCCAGAGTTTTTGCATTAGTAACTTAGCTGTAATAATGCTGGGGGACAACCATCCCAAAGGATCATATAATTTTTGCACATCTGAGAAAATGCTGCGTTTGGTTGTATCCCCTTCTACAGGTTTCAAGGTAAATTTGTATTCAAATTTATTTGTTTTCAGGTTCCAAAGAATTCCCAGCGCCTTCACCTTTCCAGCGGTATTCAAATCAAGAAGTGCATTTTGAGATCTCTCGTCTGGTGGTATGGATTTCATAAAATCCACGTTGTTTGACGAACATTTCTTTAACACGAAACCGCCCTTTTTCATTAACTCTTACATTTGGTGACTGGCTTCAATAGCGGTTTCGAGCGTGTCCGTTCCAGACAAGATATCGTCGACGTAAAAATCAGTTATCATTTGTGCAGCAATAGGATAATTATGACCCTCATCTTTTGCCAGCTGGAGTAAGGTTCGGCATGCTAAGTAGGGTGCTGGAGCTGTGCCAAACGTTACGGTAAGTAAACGGTAGTCTTTGACAGGTTCGGACGGGTCTTTTCTCCAGAGGATTCGTTGAAAATCCGTCTGGGCTTTGGACAGCTCTACCATTCTATACATTTTCTCAATGTCGGCTACAAAGCAAACAGCGTGCATCCACCATCTCATTATAATGCTGCGAAGGTCGTCTTGAATTAAAGGTCCAACTAGTAATTCGTCATTAAGTGAGATGTTATTGGAACCTTTGCATGACGCGTCGTAGACAACTCTCGTTTTGGTAGTCTCTTTATCACTTCGGACAACTGCATGGTGAGGTAAGTACACAGCTTTCTTTTTGTTCAATTCTTAGGTACTTCTTCCATGTGATTTAGCATTACGTAATCTTCTATTACTTTCTCATATGACTTCTTTAAGTCTGGTTGTTTTGTAAATTTTCTTTCTAGTTGTAACAATCGACGCATTGCAATTTCTCGTTTATTACCGTCTGGTGATTTAGGGTTTTGTGTTTTGAAAGGTAAGGTAACGACGTATCTACCTTCTTCATTCCTTGTATATGTTCTTTTATAAATATCTCTACATAACTGCTCTTCTTGTGTATATTTTCTTTTCGTTTCAGTGTCTATTTCCCAGAGAGCTTTTAACATATTATCCATATCTACTTGATGGTGCATAACAAGAAAAGAGTTGTCTTCATTTTTGTTTTGTATCTCTCCAAATAAAATCCAACCCAGGCTGGTTCGTTGTGCGCATGGTGTGCCCGGTGGACCTTTGATCAGCTCCGGTTGTAGAATGTCTGCATATTCCCTCACTCCTAGCAGAAGATCGATCGACCCTGGTAAATGGTAAGTCGGATCTGCCAGGTTTAGACATTGTAGGTGCTTAACATCATTGCATACAGCTAGTTTTGGCAACTTAGTGGTCAGCTGTTTATTCATCACATAGGCTTGTATGTTAAGACAGAAGTTGTCTTCTACTCTTGATATAACCTGTAGCTGAACCACTTGCTTGACATCTGTTTTAGTGGATCCCACTCCGATCACGCTGCCTCTCGCTGATTGCCTTTTGAGTTTCAGAAGCTGAGCCGCCTTCTCACTGATGAAGCATGCTTGCGATCCTTGGTCGATAAGTGCTCTAAGTACAATGGTGTGCCCTTCTTTATTCTTACATTTCACCATTGCAGTTGCTAACAGCGCTGTCACCTGTATATTTTGGCATTGTGTCGCCATTGTTATTGTTGTGTTCTCTTCTGTGGTATGATTCACAGACACACTTGATGTTGTAGTAGCTGTCTTATTCTGTGTCTTTGAAACGTTTTCTTTTTTCTCGTGAAGAAGAGAATGAGGTCGCTTGTTACAGATGCGGCAGTTAATAGGGACTCGGCATCTGAACACTGCGTGCCCTGGTAACAAACAATTATAGCACAATCTATTTTGTTTCACATAATCGTTCCTACCTTTGACATTCATGTCCGTAAACTGCTTACAATGACACAATGTATGTTGTTCTTCGCACTTAACACACGTTTTTTCAGTTGAAGTAGTAGCGGTAGCAGCAAATGATTTTTCTCTAGATTTTTCCCGTGCAGGTGCAGCTGTTGCTGGTGACACTAGCTCAAGAGTGCGGAACTTCGACTCGAGGAACTTTTTCAGGCTCTCCCATGAAGGTAATTCGTCTAAATTTTCTTGATATGAATATTCCTCCCAGTTTTTGTGAGTTTCTTGGTCCAATTTCTGTACAACAAGAAATATTATCATAGTGTTACGAGCTGGGGTTCAGGGATAAATTATTTAAACAACAGACTTCAATTAATCACTGTTTATTACAAAAACACTTCTAAAACAATTCTATTACTTCGCACTATTTTCCGCTTTGATCGCTCTGTATCGCTTCTCAATCGAAACTGACTCACGACGAACCCGACCGCTCTTTATATAGCCCGGAAGATGTTTCTAAAACGTTCCATACTGTTCCAGGTACTTCGAGAATCTTCCAGAACAATCGACTTTTGAACTCATCGATCCCGAAGCGACTAGAAACTTCCAGAATGTTCGGTTCGAACATTCTGGAAAATTCTACTCGACCCGAACTTTCGAGAACATTAGCTCCGCTATTCGATACTAGATGGTGCCACTAGTTACTACTTAGTTCTTCTACTCGTCACTAGATGGCGCTGCCCTATCTTGTAACATTGCCTCCTTCTTAGACATGCTCGTCCCGAGCATTGTTAGACCCATGATAACGGGCCAACCGATCCACATGAATGACCTTCGACGCACCTCGTGGTCCCTTTTGAATTCGGTAGGTGACGTCATTGATCTTGGTAACTACGCGATATGGTCCATCCCATTTGGCTTGCAATTTAGGCGATTTTCCTTTGCTGCGTACCGGGTTATGTAACCATACCAGAGCTCCTTCATCGAAGCCCTTATTGTTCGCCTTCCGATCGTAGCGAGTCTTCATCCTATCAGACATCTGCTGACCTGTCTGTCTGATGTGCTCATATACATCATTCATCCTATTCCGTAGTTCATTCGCGTAATCTGTTACATTACGTGGAGAATCAGGTGGGGTACCGGTGATTAGATCTGCAGGTAATCGTAGTTCTCTTCCGAAATTAGCAAAAGCTGGTGTTACTGCTGTACTTTCATGAACAGCACTCCGATATGCCAGGAGAAATGGTTGAATGTGTTTGCTTGCTTTGCCCAATCCTTCTGTCTGGTTTCCACAACCGTTGCCAGATACCTCTCCAGCGATTGGTTGAATCGTTCAACCATCCCGTCTGATTGCGAATGATAAGCAGTAGTTATGGTTTTGTGAGCACCCATCACACGACACGTCTCCTTGAACACTTCTGACTCGAAGTTGCGGCCTTGATCACTGTGAATTTCCAAGGGTACCCCAAACCGACAAAACACTTCGTGAACTAACTTATCAGCCACCGTAACCGCTTCTTGATTGGTTATTGCAAACACTTCCGGCCATTTTGTGAAGTAGTCCATGACGACCAAGAAGTACTTGTTCCCGCTTTGGCTTTCCGGAAATGGCCCCGCAACATCTAATGCTATACGTTCCCATGGTGCACCAACATTGTAAACCTTTAGTGCCCCTCTGCTACGAGTTTGTGGTCCTTTCACAGCCGCACAACTTGTACATTTGCGGCACCATTCCTCAACGTCCTCTCGACAATGGATCCAGTAAAATCGTTCTCGGATCTTGATTAAAGTCCTCTTAACTCCCATGTGACCCCCTGAACATCCATTGTGGTAGAGTTGCAGGATCTCCGGCACCTTAACTTTAGGTACGACCATTTGTAGATGACACTGGTCACCGCGAGCGTTCTCCCATTTCCGGCACATAACTCCATCCTGGATAACCAAGCTTTCCCACTGCGCCCAATAACTCTTGGTGATAGAACTGGTTGCTGCGACATCACTCCAGTGAGGCCTAGGAGCACCTAATTTCTTCCATTCAAGGATCGGTTTTAGGTCTATGTCTTCTTGTTGAGCGCTCTGCAAGGTTTCCTTCCACTCTTCGCTAAGATCCGTCCTCAAAACCCGCACTAGCGTTACCTGCTTAGCTTCTTGTCTCGCACAATGTTTACAATGGTCTGGACACGGTCTTCGCGAGAGGGCATCAGCATTACCGTGCGACGTTCCGCTACGATGTTGAATTACGAAATCAAACTCTTGCAGTAGCTCAATCCATCTTGCTACCTGTCCTTCCGGGTTCTTAAACGACGGCAGCGTGGTCCGTTCGCAGGAGAAATTTCCGCCCCAACAAATATTTATTGGAATGCTGCAATGTTTTTACTACAGCTAGAAGCTCCCTTCGAGTGACACAGTAGTTCCTCTCAGGTTTGGATAAGGCTTTGCTGAAGTACGCAATTACAACCTCATGATCTCCTTTTCGTAAAGACAATACCCCACCGATTCCAGTATTGCTGGCATCTGTGTCAACTATGAATTCATTTTCATTGTCAGGATAGCCTTGGATGGGTGCATTGCACAGATGCTCCTTCAGCTGCTGAAATGCAACGTCACAGCTCTCATTCCAGCAGAACTGTATCTTGTCTTCAGTTAGCTTATGAAGATGTCGGGCAATGTCAGCAAAGCTCTTCACAAACCGCCGATATTAGGAGCACAAACCGAGAAATGCCCTGACTTGCGTTTTGTTCACCGGAACTGGCCAATCCTTGACGGCAACGAGCTTATCCGGGTCCGTTTGAATACCTTCTTCGGAAACCACATGTCCTAAAAAGTTCACTTGCCGCCTGAACAACGCGCACTTCTTTGGGCTTAGCTTTAGATTGGCTCCTCGTATCTTTGACAGCACACGTTCCAAATTGCGGAGGTGATCTTCAAACGTCCGTTCCACGATTATAATGTCATCCAAGTAAACTAGGCAGGCGTCACCAATCAGCCCAGTAAGTACCCGCTCCATCAATCTCTCAAAGGTGGCAGGAGCATTACACAGTCCAAATGGCATAACATTGAATTGCCACAATCCTTTGCCTGTAGAGAACGCTGTCTTTTCTTTATCCCGAGGGTCTATTTGGACCTGCCAGTAGCCACTCTTCAGATCTAGGGTGGAAAACCACTTCATTCCTGTTAGCGTATCCAGCGTGTCGTCGATCCTCGGCAATGGATAACTATCCTTCTTCGTAATGTCGTTTAGACGGCGATAGTCCACAAAGAAGCGCATGCTACCGTCCTTCTTCTTCACCAGCACTACCGGTGAACACCATGGGCTGGATGAAGGTTCAATCACGCCATCTTTCACCATACCCTTGACCATGTCGTCAACTTCACGTTCCCGTGCCACTGGCACACGTCTTGGTCGCTGGCGGATTGGTACCTCATTTCCTGTATTTATTCTGTGTTGAACTAACGCAGTCTTTCCTATGTCGGCATCATTTGTAGAGAAAATGTCGGCGAACCTGTTCAACATCTTCTTAACCTTGTTCTCTTCTTCTTCCGACAGATTATTCTGGCAGTCCCTCAAAAGCGATGACACATCGAATCTTGTACTTTGAACTTTGGCGTTGGTAGGTTGTTCGTGGCATCTACGCATCCAAACCACTCCTTCACAAGTGCCTAAAATTGTTCCTTTCTTGAGCACCAGGTCCTGATCACTTGTGTTGAGTGCACGTACCGATGAAACACTAGTACCCCTCACCAATGTGCGTGCAATTTTCCATGAAGCATCGTTATCTAAACCTTCTATAAGTACACATCGGTTTTCCCGACCAGAATTTCTTGGTAGACAAACTGGTACAATTGTTTCTGACCTTGGTCGAAGAGTAACCTTTTCCAGGCAGTACACCTTCCCCGATGATGCACCTTCAATGAAGACTTCTTCTGAGCCACACTTCAACACTCCTTGATAAACGTCAATCTCACACTGATGTTTCCTCATGAAGTCTAGACCCAGAATGCAGTCGTCAACTATGTCAGCCACGATAACATTGTGGCGGTAAACTTTATTCCCTAACTTCATTGCCACCACCTTCTCACCTTGGATGGTTATGTGCTGACCGGTGGCTGTTCTCAGATGTACACCTTCATGATTCCCGAAGAAGTCCCCAAGAAACCTTCTTGCTAGTTGGAAACTGACAACAGTCCGAGAAGCCCCAGTATCCAATGTCAGCTTGCAAGGTGTTCTGTTAATTTCGCCCTCGATGATCAGGCTGTTCCCGTCACAGGATTGTGAGATCGAGATACTTGGGGCTCTTCCATTACCAGCCAGCACCCGCCCCTTAGTCCTGACATCTACTCGTTTCCCTGCTGCTGTTGCCCAGCAGGGACATCAGGTGATCCTTCCACTGGCGACTGCTTACCAACGTGGAGAGGCCATAGCATCGGGGTGAAGTCGCAACCTCCCTGATTCGGTGAGTTCGATCGTCCCGTCGAACTGCTTCCACCTCCAAAGCGTGGGCTAGAGCGTCCTTGAGGTCCATGAAATGACCTAGCCTTACGGCAGCCCTAACCTCCAGGTCGCGGATCCCATCCGTGAAGGCCTGTACGAGGTTCCCGTTGATCAGTACAGGTGACGACTGGTAAGCCTTCCGGACCAGTTTTTCCACTTCAATAGCCCACTGCTGAAGAGTTTCACCAACCCGTTGCGATCGGTCTTTCAGCTGGGCCCGAAACACATGTTCCAGGTGCGCGTCGCCGTATCTAGCTTCTAATGCTTCCAGAAGCTTCTCGAAATGATGTCTTGTCCCAGCGCCTCTAACACAGTCAAGGCCTGGTCGCGAAGACCCAAGGTTAGAGCAGTCAAAGCCTGTTCGTTAGTCCACCCATTGGATTTCATCACGGCCTCAAACTGAATCTTGTAGGCGGACCATGACGAAGAGCCATCGAAAGGTGGTACTTTAAAACCACGAGGCGAACGTGCCACTACCGCAGCTGCCACGATCCCATCTCCAGACTTGAGGCCACGTATTGACTTCTCCATTTCGACGATGCGGGTCTCGTGTTGCTGGATCTGGTCCTTTACCTCTTTCATCTCCTTACCAATGGCTCCGCGGAGATCCTTAATCACCAAGAGCTGCTCCTCCTGACGGCGAGCCTGGTCTTCCTTGTCACGCTGCAGCTGCTCCTCTAAGCGGCGCGCCTGCTCCTCCTGACGGCGAGCCTGGTCTTCCTTGTCACGCTGCAGCTGCTCCCCTAAGCGGCGCGCCTGCTCCTCCTGACGGCGAGCCTGCTCCTCCTTGTCGCGCTGCATCTGCTCCTCCATGCGGCGAGCTTGCTCCTCCTGACGGCGAGCCTGCTCCTCCTTGTCGCGCTGCATCTGCTCCTCCATGCGGCGAGCTTGCTCCTCCTGACGGCGAGCCTGCTCTTGCATGAATGCCATAAGGGCGGCTAAGTCAGGCGACGCCGACGATTGAGCTGGTTCCGCTGCAGCCGCGGTATCTCCATGTCCACCTGATGGCGGTGTGGGAGCGTCTCCAATGTGCCTTTGGTCTACGTCTTGCTGGCGCTGACTCCTGGTGCGCATCCCTTCCGTTTCTTCCTTCGGTAGAACCGGCATAATTTATCCCGCACTTCTGACACCAATTTGTTACGAGCTGGGGTTCAGGGATAAATTATTTAAACAACAGACTTCAATTAATCACTGTTTATTACAAAAACACTTCTAAAACAATTCTATTACTTCGCACTATTTTCCGCTTTGATCGCTCTGTATCGCTTCTCAATCGAAACTGACTCACGACGAACCCGACCGCTCTTTATATAGCCCGGAAGATGTTTCTAGAACGTTCCATACTGTTCCAGGTACTTCGAGAATCTTCCAGAACAATCGACTTTTGAACTCATCGATCCCGAAGCGACTAGAAACTTCCAGAATGTTCGGTTCGAACATTCTGGAAAATTCTACTCGACCCGAACTTTCGAGAACATTAGCTCCGCTATTCGATACTAGATGGCGCCACTAGTTACTACTTAGTTCTTCTACTCGTCACTAGATGGCGCTGCCCTATCTTGTAACAATAGGATCCCAAGACTCCGTAGAAACTGACATATTATTGAGGTTATTAATGCATTCGTGAGTTGTGTCTAACAATAATTTTAATAGACTGGCACTCTGCGTAGTTATTTTTCTTTGATTAAATAAACGTTTAATAACCGCGTTCACTATGAGTCGTTTGTTTCCATACCTTTGTTTCAGTGCGATCCAGGCTTGCGAGTAATTGCTTTCCGTTATCTGAATGTGTTTTAATAGCGCCTCTGCTTCGCCACCAATGCTTGACTTCAGGTAGTGTAGTTTTTGTACGTCACTTATTGATGTATTTTTGTGAACTAATGACGTAAACAAATCGTGAAAGGAGGACCATTCTTCGTACCGTCCCGTAAATTTTGGCAGTTCAATGTTCGGCAATCTAAGTTGTGACGTAAATGTTCCTGACGCTTCATATGCCCGGAACTGCGTGACGGACTGGCGGCCGAAAATTGTAAACATAAGTCTTTCAGGTCCGCTTGCATAGATAAATAAAGATCTTCGCATAAATAGTAATCTTCGTTCACAAAATAGCTCATTGTATTTCTATTTTCGCGTGTCGTACTTTTTATTAATTCTTGGTGAGTGGTGGTGAAATTCTTCCAATATTCTTCTAAACATTTCAATCTTGTTTCAACATATCCTCGCGTCAATCTCTGTTTAGGACATTTTTTCAAGTTTATTTGTGTTTTTTGTAGTATTTTTGCAACTTCTTCTAATACTCCTAGTAATTGTTCAGACTGAGACATCGTTTATAAACACAAATATTCTTCAAAACAACGTTATGTTACAATGCGTAGTTTCGTTTTTAATAATATTATAAATAACTTGCACAAAACTCGGCTGATGGCTCGCTTCTTATCTAAGGAATGCGGCAGTCCTTTGTTCTCTCGACGCTGTAATAAGGTTGATAACTACTTGTCTTAGTTACTAATGTTTTTTAATTCATGAAGTTGGATCTACCTTTACACGTATAATAAAGTTAGCGTACCAGCCTTTGTTAATAATACGATTTTGCATGTTTGTTTATTTTGTTAAAAGGACATGATAGTCCTTTGGGGGCCGGTATGTGTTTTTTTAATAATCTTATAATATACAAATTTATGTAGTCACGAGAAATCAACGTGTGTGCAAAATTTCAGCTTTTTTTTCCAGTTTCGTAACTGTGTTAAAAGTTATGAAAATGTTGGCTACTTAAAGTGAAAATTTAAGTTCGGTAAATAATGACATTTTTTTTCCAATTTATACTAAAAATCTAAACAGGTGATTTCATGGTTCCTAAGTAAGAATTAAGATAGCGCCAGAAAAAAATATTGTGTGTTAGTTCACCGATTGCTATTATTTCATATTAGACCAACATTTTTCTTACGTTCATGACAGTTACGGAGCTGATTATTTTATGCATGAAAGTACAACTTAGGAAGACTCAGTTGCAAAAAAAAATCGTATTTTCATAGATATTTTAAGTTGTTCAGGTCGATAACTTGAAAACTATGAAAAGTCGCAGAACATACATGGGAGTGATTCGGATACCCCACGTTACGAGTTTAATGAACCTAAATAGATTTTTTCGACGTCAATGTCTCGGCTATCTATATATATAAAAATCAATGCCACTTTTCGTTGTTATTTTATAACTCAAGAACGGGCTCACCTATCTAAACCAAATGTTTAAGCTTTGTTCGGACTATTTAGTAAATGGTTTATGTGAAGAAAAAAAAAAAAAACTTAGGGTAGGGTAGTGTAGCGTAGGGTAGGGTAGCGTAGGGTAGGGAAGGTAGTGTAGGGTAGGGTAGAGTAGTGTAGGGTAGGGTAGTGTTTTTTATTTTTTTATTTTATTTATTAACTCTAATCCCCACCAACGAAATTGGCGCCTATTGAGTGCAAACACTTCCATTCCGGTCAATCTTTCATTCCTCTCGCGCTTTTATTCTTCATACTAAGTTTCTTCTTGCATTCATCCTCTTGTATACTGTGTGGGTTTATTTGACTATTCTACGGGCATTTTTTATTTCTCATCACAGTAATGTTAAAATACAAAAAATATACAAGAGTTTTGTTGGTCTCACAAATACAAAAAGAAATACAATTGTGCAAATGGTGCTATTTAACAAAATACAGAATACAATGTTTTGTTTATAACAAATTGTGCAAAAGTGCAATTTATCACAGTTGAGACAAAGTGCTGCTTATCACAAAATTGGTGCTATATGGTATTATAATTAGGGATAAAAACACAAGCGCAGTTATCAAAAAAATATCACAGAACATTTTCACACAGTTTACAACTTAGGTACTAACATGAAGTACTACCGGTTATACGTGCCTGTGCTGCATCCCATGCTTACATTTAAATATCATACAAAATACTAATGCAGCACTGTGCGCTTCAGGTTTTGTTCCGACGTATAACCGCAGTGGCTACTCTAGTGCAGTACTCCAAAAACTTCTCCCTAGTTTTCTTGTTCCAAGAGCCCATGCAGATTCTCCTTCGTTATTTTCCTGTCCAGCTCACATTCAAGTTGGTAGCGCTCCCTGATAAATAACGGGCATTCTACAAGTATGTGCTGGACAGTCTCTGCCACGCCTGGATCGCAGACGCACGATGGACTCTCCTTACACTTGAAGCGATTCAAGTATTCAGAGAACCCACCGTGCCCCGTCAAAACCTGCGTGAGGACGCCTTCGGGCCGCACCTATTGTACAATACGGAAAGCCACTATTGCGTCCGGAAGAAACATTTTCGTCACAGAAGCAGTCTCGCCCGACACATATCGCCGATTCCATTCATCAAGCGATTCCAAACGGATATGTCGCTTAATAAATGAAACCGGACACTTGTCGTAGTCCCGCTTCCTCCGTGACGACAATGCTGCCTCCTTGGCCAGCTCGTCCGCTCGCTCATTCCCCGGCAGGCCCGCGTGGGCCTTGATCCAGAACAAAGTAAAAACTTTGCTCTGGCCCAGGGCGTGAGCCAGGTTGGCGCGTGCGCGGACTGCCAGGGGATGGAGAGAGCCATGGTTTGCAAGCGTCTGCAATACTGCCATTGAGTCGCTGTACACACCAAAGCTCCCCTCTTGCCGCGCGAGGATCACTTCTGTCGCTCTACAAATGGCTAGGAGTTCCGCCTGGTAGACTGTGCAGTACGCGGCAAGGCTAAGCTTGAGGTTCTGGACTTCACCTTCATTATCCCAGATGGATAAGCCGGCTCTTACGTTCCCCTCAATCTTGCTGCCGCCGGTGAAGATTCGCACCGCCTGCACATTGTTACTGTCTAGTAACTCTTGGTCTGCCAGGCACATGAACTCCAGGGGCATTTGTATAGCTGTATGAGGGGCTTCCGCAAACCTTACCGCACTCTCGATCACCCTGTCTCCTGGCAGAAGCCGGGATGACCCTCTCCTCGCTTCATACAGGGCGGCTGCCTCTTGTATGAGCAAGTCTAGAGGTAGTATCCCAGAGAGTGCCAGTGCCGAGTTCAGAGAGACAGTACGGTAAGATTTGCAGAGCTTCTGAGCGAATCCTCTTTGAACAGAGCCTAACTTCTTCCGTATACCCAACTTTTTTGCAGCGGGTGTCCAGGCGGCGGCTGCTTATGTCACTATGGGCTCAATCGTTGCCGTGTAAATTGTGCGTATGACTTCCGTGTTTAATCCCCAACTCACCTTTGCAGCAGGGGACAGCCGCTTGTATACGTTAGCTGCCCTCTTGCAGACGTTCGCGGCATGCTCATTAAAGTGAGCTTATCGTCTATGGTTAGACCCAGCAACTTCGTTTTCTTGACCATACCGATGCCGACCCGGCCATGCTCAGTATTGGAGTGTCGTACTTAAGCTTATTGGTTATGGTCATCGCACAGCGTGCATTCCTCCCCGGCATACCGAACCTTGACCTTCCTACCGTCGAGATAGCTGTCTATCAGCCTCCTGACGTTAACCGGGCACTTTTCCTCAGCCAGTCTGACCCTTATGGCTGGCCACCAGGCGCTATCGAAGGCACCCTCTATATCTAATGACACCAGTACAATTAGCTTCTTCAGCCTCAATTTGTCCTTTACGTGCTCTACCAGCGTATAGAGGGCGTCCTCGGTGCTCCTCTGGGGCATGAAGCCAAACTGACGAGTACTAAACCGCGGTACAAGCTGATATTTTAGACGTGCTACGACCATCCTCTCCAGGACCTTCCCCAGAACAGGCAGTAGACCAATTGGTCTGTAAGCCTAAGGGGTGGTGTAGCTATCCTTGCCCGGCTTTCTGAGGACTACGACTGTAGCCTCCTTCCAGGTGGTCGGGAAGTGTGCCAATTCGAGGCACTTATTGTAGAGGGCAAGGAAAGCGTCCGGGTCCTGGTGGATCGCTCGACTGCAGAAAGCAGAAGTCAGTCCATCCCCTCCTGGTGCCTTTTTGGGATTGAAACCCGCCACGGCGGACTTCAGCTCCAGCGTCGTAAATGGGGGATCATGAAGTTCATCATGTGCCCACTCATTTACTCGGCTGGCTGCTTCTTTAATTTGCCTGTGGTCAGCGTTTTCCTGGTCTACTCTGTCTTCGGGGCAGAACGTATCCGCTAGTAGGGCGGCCGATTCACTCGGATTGAGGAATGCACCATCGCTGCAAAGGGTCAGGTCATCTTGCCTTTTGGCGGTTCTACCAATAATACTGTAGAAACTCTCCCAAACTCCCTCACGATCCTGCTTCCGGCAAAATTCCTTCCAACTGGCGATTTGGGCTTTCTTTGCCTGCATCTCATACTCTTCTTTTGCTTTCAGGTACTCGCCAACGACCTTCGCTCTTCGGACCGGCGCGGCATTGCGGATGCGGTTCTTCTTCGTCATAACCTCCCTCTTCTTCACAGTGAGCTCCTCGGACCACCACGGACAAGTATGTTTAGTTTTAATATTTATTTTTGGGATGGTGATTTTACTAGCTTTTGTGATAATATTTATATAAATTACAACTGTTTCATCTAATTTTACTTTACTGTTTATTTCTTTTATTATTTCTAAATTGATATTAGAGACAATATCAATTTAGAAAAAAAAAACAAATTCTTGTAGTTTGATCTTAAAGTCTTCCCAATCTGCTTTTCTGGTGTTAAACATTCTAGTAGTTCTAGTGATGCTAACACCTTTTTCCCTTTTTATATTAACATTAAAAAATATCGTGTTGTGGTCCGAGGATGTTGCTCCTGTGTCGACCCGCCAGCCGTCCACCAGGTCAAAAAGGTCGAGCGAACATGCCGTGACGTCCACGTGGCTTTTATACGCTCTACCACCTCTGATGGTGTCAAAGGTGGGAGCGTCACCAGTGTTTAGCACCTGAAGCTCCAACTCGTCCAGGGTAGCTGACATTTCCTCTCCTCTGGGGTCTTCCTTGATACTGCCCCACCAGGCACTTTTCGCATTTGCGTCGCCACCTATCAGCAACCTACCGTTGGCCACTTCCGCATTAATCCGGGTCATCTGGTCCAGGTATGGCCCTATGGGTTGGTCTGGCTCGAAGTAATAGGAGACTACTGCGATTTCCCAGGCTTTAGTCCGGATCCCCACCACAACGATGTTATTTGTGGTGAGTTTCGGGTAGGGTATGACGTCAAGGTCATGATCAATAACGGCTATCGCCGCCTTTACCCTCCCACTTCGTATAGGTAGGTAGGGTAGGGTAGTGTAGGGTAGTGTAGCGTAGGGTAGGGTAGGGTAGGTAAGGTAGTGTAGGGTAGGGTAGTGTAGGGTAGGGTAGTGTATGGTCGGGTAGGGTATGGTAGTGTAGGGTAGGGTAAGGCAGGTAGTGTAAGGTAGGGTAGGTAGGGTAGGGTAAGGCAGGTAGTGTAAGGTAGGGTAGGTAGGGTAGATAAATGTTTGGTGTTTTTATGGCAAACAAAGATTACCGGGTATGCTAGTCCCGTATAAGAACGAATACTAGATGGTGGCATATCACAGACAAAATAACGAGTATACCACTAAGGCCCAGTCTTTTGATGCGTTCAACCAATGGTTTAAAAATTTGGTAAATTGCGTCTTTTGATCGAAAGTTAGCCTCACAAATGGTCAAATAGGTTGAAGAATTAACGATTCGATTATTTGTGAAATAATTGCAATTGATGAAGGAATGCGTTTTACCGCGCATTTGAGCAGGTTGTTTAGCATATTTAACCATTGGTTGAGTTAAATACGGATAAAAAACCGAGCTTTAGCCGAAATAATATTGAGTATTCATGGTGAACTTAGGCGAGGTCAAATGAACCATGCGAATACCCATTTGTTAAAGGATGAATATTTCGGATCATCACGGAGTAATCATAAATAGTTATTATCCTTGAACTGATGCCATTGCAACTAACCCTGTGATCCCAAATCCAGTTTTAGTAGTGGTTTTGTAAAAAGTAGCTCTTTCCGATTCAATGAAAGATGAACCAATGTAAACAGCCACTTTCTTGCCACTAAGTTGTGCCGGGTTAACACCTGAAAAGAAAAAGAGGAAAAATTATGTTGTTTATCAACCTGTTATGTAGTTGGCGGATTTTTGTTGCCACTTACTACAGCCTGATAGTCGACTATTCACGTGACCAGAGGGTTGGCCTTTTTTCGGCTAAAGTATCAATATTGCCATTTAACGAGACAATTATGACGAATATTGCCTTTTGCAAGACACGGTAATTCATATACTAATAGTAATTTTAACCAGCGAATTAAAAACAGATTTATGTTTTTTGAACAAGGAAGCCAGAATCACAAAGTTACGGAAACAAACCTGCATCATAGATAGCTTGATACGACTGCTCCAGCGCCTTCCGTGACGTAGCGTCCATGTTATTGCCAAGTTGATGATGAACCATGAAGAACTGCGCATCGAAGCGATTAAGGTCCGGAATCTTACCGGAGTACGGCGCCACCTCCGGGTGGTTGTAGTTCCAGCGGGAGTCATTTGGTGTTACTGGATTTATCTAAAAAAACAATGGTTGTGATTCAGACGACGTCGAGTCATTGAAAGTGCCAGAACGAGCTAGGTAAAACCCAACACACAAGCAGTGGTGAGCAATTCTACACTTAGTGGGGAATTCCATATAGTCTGTGGTCTTTGCCCAGCAAAAAATATACAGACTGACAGAAACCGCGTGTAATGAAGTGTAGTTTATTAAAATAATCCTTAAATTGAACGGCCAGTCCCTTATCCACCTTACTGATACTCTAGAGGGTAAAAAGGCTGATACAACGTAATTGAGATAAGAGCTGCAGCTTTTGTTAAAAAAATATTTTGAATGATCATAATTTCTCATACCTTGTTGTACAGTATATCGCTCAACTCCTTGACATTGTTTGACTGAGCATACAGTCCCGAGACGCCGGATATGACGACCCTCTCTCCATACAGCGGATTTGCCTCACAATCTACCTGTCCAGATACATGTTCCTGTGGCGTTGGCATCATGGTTTATCTAATAAGGACAAATTATATGGCAAATTATAAGGTGCATCATCGGTAAGACGATGTGGTGAAGATGGCGGGACGATGTTGACACCGATAGAAACTCAGACGCTCAGATTAGCATAATAGATAATATTGTAGAAAAAGGAATGGTAAGCCATTGTTCTGCGGTGGAAAAATATAGGTTAGTTAGATAACATTATTAATAACAAGTGAGATAGGCCGCAATTTTTGGTCTAGTTCCTAAGAATTAGACCAAAAATTACCGGTCTATTAGTTTAATAAAATAGAAATGTGAGTTGTCACAGTGAATGTTTACTGACCAATACCGTACTCCACAATACCATGTATACCATACCAATATTATAAAGAGGAAAGATTTTTTTGTTTGTTTGTTTGTTTGTACCGAATAGGCTCCGAAACTACTAGACCGATTTTAAAAATTCTTTCACCTATGGAAAGCTGCAACATAGGCTATAATTTGGACGGGAGCAATGCCGCGGGGGTAAGCTAGTAAAAAAAAATGTGTAAACATTGTTTGTGTAAAGTAAACGCTCGTCGATTTTAAAGTTTTAAAAGTGTAAAAAAGGTCGTATTTCACTTTTCAACTTTTATTTTTTTTATATTTTTTTTGAACTCATAGCAGAAAACTCCATCGAATGAGCGTAAAAACTTGTTCAAAAGGAGCGTATTTCCCATATAATAAAATCCAAAAAACTTGGATTCCAATCAAAACGGATGTATTTCTGCATTAAAATGTTCCCTTGGATTGTTTTAAACAAAACAGGCATATTTCTTCTACAAATAGCATCTTTTATTTATTTTTCTGTTCAAAAGGTCATATTTTTTTCCATACATAACAACTTTAATAAAAATCGTTTCGTTCGAGTAAATAACGGTAGGTACTTAGTTCAATATCCTATTCTCTTAGTTAGATTTTATCTAATTAATTTACTTTTTCTATGTATCTTTGTCAAATCAAAAGGGCATATTTCTAGAAGTGACAAATCAAAATGTCGTGTTTCTGATTTTTCCGATCAATAAGTCTTATTTCTGAACTAAAATTAAATAAAAAAAAAGTTATGGTGTATTTTTTTTATTTTTTTAAATGCATGTAATATTGTAGTCTTAATCTTCACAATGATCTAAATTTAATTTAATTTTAGAATTTTTATAATAGGAATTAGATGTTTTTTTCTGTTTTTGTAAAGTTTGTTTATCATAGAAATACGACCTTTTGAACAGATGCTCCTCAATTACGGTGTTGCTTAATTAATTACAATAAATAGGACAAATTGGAAATAAAAGTAACAAAATAAAGTGAGGTGAAGTGGTAAATGACAATCAAATGATATTTGGAAGAAACACTAGGCGTTGTGCTCTAATAAAAATCGTGTGAAGATTATTTTAACTGTATTAACAACAAAAAAATAGACTTTCTGTATAAAAACACAAAAAAAAAATTGAAAAAATATATTCGTCATCCATTAGCACAAACATCGATGAGTAACTCAGTGGGGCATGATATCTAGCAAACAAACCATACAATTAGTAGTAGTAAGGTAAAGCGACATCTCTCTCTGCTTAGGGGAACTACACCCAAAGCATACTTACACAAAGAGCACCAGTGTACATAGTACAGGCCACTACTCTCGGGCCCATCATAAAGCTTGAGTATACTATGCGGCGATAAGTGAACAGAGGGCGCCACCATGTCGGAAGAAGATTTTTTTTTAAAGAACAGGGATTAGATAACAAACGAGATACGGAAAAATCACTGGTGAATCTAGTACAAGTATCACGAGCAAAATAAATGATAAGATAGATCAAAATTTTAACTTATTACTAGGGGAGCTCGAACAAACAAAGAAAAATAACTCCAAATGACAGAATAATAAGCACCATTGAAAAACACATCAGGCAAAGAAATGTCATATTCTTCGGAGTAGAAGAAGACGAAAGATGTCATATTCTTCGGGATAGAAGAAGGCAAAAAATGTCATTAGAAGAGTTGGAAGGAACGGCATTACAAACTTTCAAAGACGAGTTAAAGCTGGCATGCGACAGAAAATAATTAAAGATGGTTTGCAGAATGGAAAAATACCTAAAAAACAAAGTGAGACCCATCGTCGTACCTTTTACAACGTATGGCAGGATAAACACAATTTAAAAAAAACAAGAGATATATATTGCGATAATACAAACTTATACTTCGAGAACCATCCATGAAAGACAGCAGCAAACAAAAATCCCGCACAACAGCAAGCAATAAAACTGGCCAAGTGCGAGTCGGTCTCGCGCACGAAGGGTTCCGTACCATTATCGCAAAAAACGGTAAAAATCACGTTTGTACTATGGGAGCCCCACTTAAATATGTATTTAATTCTGTTTTTATTTGTTGTTATAGCGGCAACAGAAATACATCATCTGTGAAAATTTCAACTGTCTAACTATCACGGTTCATGAGATACAGCCTGGTGACAGACAGACAGACAGACAGACGGACCGCGGAGTCTTAGTAATAGAGTCCCGTTTTTACCCTTTGGATGCGGAACCTTAAAAAATAATAACATTCAAACTTATAAAACGTGAAAAATCAGAGCTCTATGTCTCTATGAAATATTTCTTCACTATACAAAATGTCAGTTCAACTACAAAACCTGGGGATGGGATAATTCTCTACTCTTCTAACGATTCATATGAATAGCATACATAGAAAACACTGCACCCTCTGAATTAAAAAGCAAACCGTATATTTTAAAGACGAACACGCGACCTACAAAACCTCTCCCAGAAGAACCTGTCACCGCGGGCGTTGTAGATAACCACCCTCCAAACCTAAAAAAATACTATATAACTACATGCAATCTCAGATCATTAGCAAATGAAGCAAGAGTAGTTGAATTGGAATATGCGATATCGCAAATGAATTGGGACATTATCGGTATAGCTATATAAAACAATACAATACAGAAGTACAAGATTTCATCACGATATCCGAGAGAGCTGCTGTATTAGAAGTATTAATACATAGAAAGATATAGAAGAAACAGAAAACTTCTACGCTGATCTTGTTTGTCAAGATCAGCCTAGAAGTTTTATGTGCTTTGAGTAAATTCACAAGAAAATTTATATTTTTGAAAATGAAGAATTAGTAATGGGAAGATTTGACTACGGGAAAAGGAACGATACAGGAGAAATGTTCATAACACTCTCCCGGTTAAAAACCATTTCCTTTCTCTCTGACGCATTCATCTTTCGAACAAATTTGTTTTATCATTATTGAATACATTTGCTATGAAGACCTACCATCCTTGTCTTACTGTGAAAACGACAGTTTGCACCAATTCAATCAGAAAATCGATACATTTTTACTATACTCTTTGCTTTGTAGCATGGTGCGGGTGACAGTTTCAATAGCAGTTTTACCCATATACGTATACGCTTTTTTTTAGTTTAACGTCATACAGGCAACTATGGTATATGGTATGACGTAAAACTACAAAAAATGCGTATACGTATATGCGTAAAAAAGGTTATTATAACTGTCACCCGCACCATGCTACAGCGCAAAGAGTGTAAAAGGCTACAAAAACCATTTTTTTTTTGGTATGGTAACAACAGCCAGACTTCGAGTTACCGAAAAAATGCCATAACATTTCATTGATAAGTACATACACATAATTAGATTTATTTTCTGATATTATTTATCGGAGTTCATATTATACTGGTCAAGTTTGTGGGTGAAAACGGCCACCGCATGTTTGCGTCTCTTTCTTTTTCAAGTATTTTTTTCGCTATCTCTCCTCTATGATTTCGTAAACAAAACTAGTGATGCACGATATCCTATGACCAAATCTGTTATCGATAGAACTAGAAACCTTGCAAATAAAGACATTAAATTGAATAGTTTGTTAATTGTGAAACGATTTTTTGATTACGTTTTTACTAATATTTAATATTACTATATTTAAGATCCAACAACTGAAAAAAGTATGTTACCTTTAGAATTTTGATATATGTTTTTAGTTTTAACATTTTATGTTATTACTGAAATGTTAAAACGCCGTATAATTAATAATAAAAAACCGGCCAAGTGCGAGTCGGACTCGCGCACGAAGGGTTCCGTACTTGATAAATTGCGGTTTACGATTTATGACGTATTAAAAAAAAACTACTTGCTAAATCTCGTTCAAACCAATTTTCGCTGGTAGTTTACATAGTAATGTACATCATATATTTTTTTTAGTTTTATCATTCTCTTATTTTAGAAGTTACAGGGGGGGGGACGGACACATTTTACCACTTTGGCAGAGTCTCTCGCGCAAACTATTCAGTTTAGAAAAACATAATATTAGAAACCTCAATATCATTTTTGAAGACCTATCCATAGATACCCCACACGTATGGGTCTGATGAAAAAAAATATTTTTAGTTTTAGTTTCAAGTATGGGAACCCCCAAAATTTATTGTTTTATTTTTATTTTTGTGTAAAAATCTTAATGCGGTTCACAGAATACATCTACTTACCAAGTTTCAACAGCATAGTTCTTATAGTTTCGGAATAAATTGGCTGTGACATACGGACGGACAGACAGACAGACAGACAGACATGACTAATCTATAAGGGTTCCGTTTTTTGCCATTTGGCTACGGAACCCTAAAAAGGTAATATTATTAAAAAAGAAATAAGTACAAATAATATTTATAAAAATGTCGATACCTTCCTGGTTTTATTTAAACCTGTCCCACACTTATGAGGCGTATGACCTTGGGAACGGACCAATCAGAGCGCTGTCGTCCCGTTCTTCATACCTCAGCTAGTTGACATAATTGTTTTGATGTATTATATCAAGCTTTACTTTACTCTTTAGGCGTCTAGTTGCTATGTGGTCGATGTCTAGAAGTTTGATATGTTCACAGCTGCAAGGCGTTGCAAACTTAAGTATACGATATTAACTTAAACTCGATACCTCTACGCGTTCCCGAGATAAAGGGAACGTGTAGAGGTATCGAGTTGTTATCTTTACAGACAGATGGACACACTGACAGACGGACAACAAAGTGATCCTATAAGGTTTCAGTTTTTTTTTCCGTTTGAGGTAGATACGGAACCATAAAAAGAAGGAAGGCGTCATACAAATAGCTGGAAACTTATGGCCCAGACGGGCAGGATAGAGCCATCTGGAACGGTTTGGACGATGCTTTCACTGCAAAAGGCGGTTATACCTAACAATAATTACCTTATTTAAGTAAAAAAAGTTAAATCAAAAAATTCGAAAAACCCGACTGCTTCAAAAGCGAACTAAAAAGTCGTTAACAAGGAAAAAATCATGCTGTGCAGTCGGAGGATACATACGCGCGAGCTGGCTGACCAAAACCAGGTGTATCCACCTCCTGCACAGCATGATTTTTTCCTTGTTTACGACTTTTTAGTTCGCTTTTGAAGCAGTCGGGTTTTTAGAATTTTTTGATTTACCTTTTTTAATTTATAACCTTTTAGTTAAGTTTTTTTGAATTAGATACATTAAAAACATATAAGTGTTATAAATTTTTGAAATCTCCTCTTAAAACTCTTTATTTATTTATCTTTATTTATTATATCCCGCATGATGGGTTTGGAAAAAAAATATTTGTGGCCCCCACAATATGGCGCCCAAAAACCGCAATTTTTCTATTGTCCATTTTAATGTAGCCTATGACACTTGCAGGGTTAAGACAAATCGATTGACGTATGAATCATCAAAATCGGCCAACGCGTTTGGTCTCTGGAACACCATATAGGAACAAACATACATACATAGACTGATAAACACATTACCCTCCTTCGGCAGTCGGGTAAAAAAACTAACATTAATAACAAATAAATGAATGAGTATACAACACATGTAAAGTATAAAATAAAACCATACCAAGATTATGGCGAGTGGTCATAATCTCCTTTAAGTCGAAGTCAGTGTCAAAATCGAAAAATAATAGGTACCAAAGACATCGATTAGATGGTCGGTCGAGTTTATATTTCAAGATAATGAGTCTTCGCGCTGCCGATGATTCGAGCTTCTAGTTTATATATCACGCTCGCACTTATGTCTGTATATCCATTTATATATCACGCTCTACAGCCCAAACAACTTGACGGATTATGACATAAATGAAGTGTCGTTGGATAATTTTTAAATATGGCGCCTCACATCATAATATTAAATGCATAAATTTTCAGTTAATATTTTTGAGCAGTCGGGTTTTTTGTTTTATAATATATTTTTTTATGATTTAATGTACACTATACAGTCTGCTCTCAAAACGGTGAAGGAAAACATTGTGAGGAAACCGGCATGTCTTAGAACCAAAAATTGGAAGACATGTGACTGCTCGTGGCTAAATAATAACAGCCACACGGGTCGATCTTCAAGGTTAAGCAACGCTTACCGAGGTTGGTCCGTAGATGGGGACCATCTTTACATAGCGAATTTCTAACGTGCCTTGAAAAGCACGTTAAGTCGTTGGTCCTGGTTGTCATTTGAAGCTGTTTGACAGTCGTTACGGATAGTCAGAAGCCTGATATCTGACACCAGTCTAGCCAAGAGGTATCGTGTTACCCAGTAACTGGGTTGTGGAGGTCGGATAGGCAGTCGCTCCATTTAAAGCACTCAGCTGAATACGGTTAGACTGGAAGCCGACCCTAACATAGATGACTGATGTACACTATACAGTCTGTAGATAGGTATGATACAAAATAATTATGAGTAAAACGTTTTTTATAGTCTTCATTTTTATATTTTTTATTTTTCTTACTCCTCCGTTATTCTTTTCTGATTAATTTCATTGCGGGATCCAAGACAGTTAAATTTATTCTCCGGGACTTCGTCGAGCTTCATTGCCTCGGCGCTTTTCTGGTAGTCGCCACTGTTGATTCTGGCTTTCAGGAGTTGCATTGGTTTAGGAATAGTGCGTTGGGATTGTCCCAAAAAAAAAAAGTCTTCAACACTCAAACGCTATGACGAGTGTTAGCGTTTGAGTCGGTCGGGTGAAAGTTGTGCTTCAGTAATTACTATTTAAATTGCGTCTTCTTATTGTTTTTCGAGATAAAAATCTATTGCACTAATATTCTGGATGTGCTGTCGCAGCTTTGAACGTCTAACATTTATCGTGTTATTTGTTTGTTGGATTTTTCTTACGGAGTTTAAAATTTAAACTTTCTCGCTTGGTTGTAAAGTCTTAAAACGTAAAATTTACTATATATTTACAAAAACAATGTGCAGTTTATAAAATAGTACTGCAACAAAACTGAGCAAAAATGTATGTGTTGTTATAATATTAAATTTCAGGTCCTATACCCAGGCAAGAGTCGTCATACAGTAGGCGCCAGAAGACGGGCGTCATCGCCGTGGGAAGCCTAGGAAACGTAAAAGCGTTTACGGAAGATTGGCTAGAGAAGGCGAAACACCGGGGAGGGAGACTGGCTACGGGGTAGACTTCTGCTTAGCTGAGGGAAGCTATAGGCTGTGTAAAAATAAGTTCCTATGTGAACCTACGTCACGCAGTCGATCGGCATCCGGTGGATGGATTTAGTAAAAATTATATTGCTAGAAACGGAATGACTATTGAGATGACGGCAAAGTAAAGAAGTTATGCTATACACAAAATACACGATTTTATTCGTTTCTATATTATTTAGATCCGTAAGAGAACCAATGTAACCGACATAGCTCGAAGAATTGCCAAACTTAAGTGGCAGTGGGCAGGGCACATTGCTCGCAGAACGGATGGCCGATGGGGCAGAAAGGTTCTGGAGTGGCGACCGCGAACCGGAAGACGTTGCGTTGGAAGGCCTCCCACCAGGTGGACCGATGACCTCGTGAAGGTTGCGAGGATCCGCTGGTTGCGAGACGCACGGGACCGATCAATGCGGCGACGCTTGGGGGAGGCCTATGTCCAGCAGTGGACGTCTTTCGGCTGATATGATGATATTATTTTCATTGTTTTTGGGATAAGGGCAGGATAATGATGTATCAGACCGGACAAGGGAAAGTGCTGGCACTAGCAGATTGCATAGAGGTGTTGTACTCTGTATAAATTTGTTGTTCAGGACCTGACAAAAAGTCATAAGAAACCAGTAAAACACAGAACAAAGGACATTGCAACCCGAATAGGTCACAAGCAATACAAATATCTGTTATTTTGAGATACAAAATAGTTAATGCCGCCTATTTACTATTTTAGCACCTACGCATGGGGTTTTGTTAAAACAAACTTTTTGTACTTACATTGACAAGTTTCAAGATCCTCACAACCGTAATGAAGAAATTCTATAACACTTCTGAGACAAGGTCTTATACAACAGTTTTATATACTAGTCATTTCTAAATAAAATTGTACATTTAACATTACATTACTTACAATACAATAAGTATTTCAATTAAGTATATAAAAACTTAATAGATTATTGCCCCGTGTGGTGTCTGGGCCGTTGCCCCGTGTAGTGTCTGGGCCGTTGCCCCGTGTGGTGTCTGGGCCGTTGCTCCGTGTGGTGTCTGGGCCGTAGAATTACACCACCCCATCTCATCCCGTGGGTGTCGTAAAAGGCGACTAAGGGAATAAATACCAGAGAACACTTCGGTTTCCTTCTGTGCGGTGCGAACATCTCACCCCCAAGCTAAGGTCGCCGTGCCGAGAGCTGCATGGCTAGGGGAGAGCCTAAGTCGCGAGCGTGCCTGCTGTCTGGGACCGGGCGCCCCCAGGCACTATCCAGCCTTACCTCTACAAGCGGGGCTCTGTAGAGCGTGGACATAGTTTCCCTTGCTATTCGTGGGAACAAAATGAGTCTAAATAATCTACTCGGAGACGGCGGTGATGCTCGCCACACACCACGTCAATTGTTCTCATGGGGCGAAAAGCGAGCTGCGGAGTGTCGCTTAGCTACGCTGAATGTGCAGGGAGGGATGATAGATGGATGAAGTATGTGAATTAGTGAAGGACAAAAGGATAGATGTGTTATGTGTGAATGAGACAAAAAGAAAGGGAGTGGATATGTCTAAACACAGATCCCTGACCGCTATCTGGTCCGGTGTTCAAGAGACACAGAGGGCCTGTCAGGGTGTGGGGGTTATCCTCTCAGAGTGGATAACCAAAGGTGGTGGTGTGTCAAAGATTACGCTTGTGTGAGCCCTAGGATTCTTTGGGTGAGAATTAAGGTGGGCCTACACCCTATTTTTATTTTGTGCGTGTATGCACCCGATATCGGATGCTCACTTTCTGAGAGAGAAGAATTCTGGGGAAGTCTAGGAGATATAGTGAATGAATGTAGGTATAACAAGAAGATTGTTTTTCTCGGCGACTTTAATAGTTGGGTTGGTGTGAAGAGGAATGGGTTCTAAAGAGTATTAGGGGCATTCGGGGACAATAGAGTGAATGAGAATGGGAGGAATTTACTAGAAGTATGTGTAGAGAAGGGCCTGTGTGTAATGAACACTATGTTTGATCATAGAAAGATCCATAGGTAGACGTGGGAAAGGCAAGACAATAGAAGTATGATTGATTTTGTTATTGTAGATGAAACATTGAAGAGCAAAGTTCCAGATACAAGAGCCTATCGGGGTGCTAATGTGGGGACTGATCACTATCTGGTTATGTGTCGGGTGGCTGGTCTGTTCAAGCATTGGCGTCATCGAGTTCAAGTTCCTGTGACCGCGTTAGAAAGAATAAAAGTAGAAAGATTACAAGAACTAAAAGTAAAGGAGGAATATAAGAGGCAAGTAAAACAGAAGACGGATAAGATATTTGATGATATGAAAGATCTCAGTTTAGAGGATGTGTGGGAAATAGTGAAAAGTAGTATGGTAAACGTAGCCGCAAAGTTATGTGGTATAGCGAAGAGTAAACGTGGTAGTAGAACGAATGATACTTGGGTAGATGATGAAGTAAAAGAGGTGGTGAAGAAGAAGAAAGAGGCTTGGCTTAATGTGTTAGCCTGTAAGGCCCAAAATAGAATGAATGAGGCAACAAACGTGACGGAAGATCTGGCAAGAGTGAAAGCAACGTACAAGCAAATGAAAGCGAAAGTCAAAGAGGTGGTAAAAATTTAGAAGGATGAAAAGGAAGAAAAATATAACAGGAAGTTCTCCGATAACTTCAGGGCCAATGTTAAGCTGTTCTGGAAACAGGTAAGATTGGCTCGCGGAGTGACGAAAACATCGAGCATGAATGGAATAAGAGCAGAAGATGGGTGCTTAATGAGTGAAGAATGTAAGGTCTTGGAACGTTGGAAGGGATATTTTGAAAGTTTATTTAGTTGTCAGGATAGTGTGCAAGGAGTGGGTAACTGGGCAGAGGCCAGTTGTCAAGACCCAAACTCGGACGAAGAGCAAAATAATGAAATAGGAATGGATGAGATTATAAAAGCACGAAGTGGGATGATGATTGGTAAAGCAGCAGGGTATGACCGAGTATCTGTTGAAATGCTGAAGGTCGGTGACAGGGTGGTAGCAAGCCTGTTGTGCCGTATCTTTAATATGTGTTGGAGATATGGCCGCGTGCCGAATGACTGGTGCAAGGCTGTAATCGTACCACTATATAAGGGAAAAGGCTCATAGCAGGAGTGTAAAAACTACCGCGGCATTAGTCTTTTGAGTGTTGTCGGCAAATTATATGCGAAAGTTTTAATAAATAGAGTGGTAAATGTGACGGATGAACAATTATGGGACGTGCAAGCAGGATTTAGAGAGGGAATGGGCTGTATGGATCAGATCTTCTCCTTGAGAAGCATAGCTGAAAAACATCTGGCAAAGCACAAAAAAGTCTACTGTGCTTTCGTGGACTTGGAGAAGGCCTATGACAGTGTGTGGAGGGATGAACTGTGGTCGACGCTATCCGGGTACGGTGTGGACCGGCGCTTGGTACGGGCACTGAAATCTCTGTATAGGGATTCCAGTGCTTGTGTTAGGATTAATGGGGCGTATACGAACTGGTTTACCATCTCAAGGGGTGTTAGACAGGGCTGTGTAGCGTCACCATGGCTGTTCGACTTGTACATGGATAGTTGTCTGATAGGTTTGAAAGAGCATGAGTGTGGATTGAGGATGAATGAGTTGCCTGTCGAATGCCTACTCTATGCAGATGATCAAGTTCTACTTGCATCGTCAGCAGAACAGTTGCAAGACATGGTGACTGTGATGAATGAAGCTTTTAAGTTAAAAGGGATGAGTATAAATGTGAACAAGACTAAGGTAATGGTTTTTGAAAGAGAAGACGATGTATCGAAGTGTGAAGTGAAAATAAATGATAAGAGTGTGGAGCGAGTGAACGAGTTTGTATATCTGGGAAGTATGTTCACAAGGGATGGAAAGATTGAAGAGGATGTGGAAAGGATAGTGAATGCAGGGAATAAAGTGAATGGTGCTATGCATGCAGTTGTGACCAGCAAGTCGATGTCTCCGGAAGCTCGACTCGCCGTTCACAACAGCGTGCTGGTGCCTACACTTATGTTTGGAAGTGAAGGTTGGGTATGGCTAAAAAGACATGAAAGTAGGATTAATGCAGTAGAAATGCGCTCCTTGCGGAGTATGTGTGGTGTAACTTTAAATGATAGATTGAGGAATGAGGTAATAAGACAACGTTGTGGTTTAAAAGAAGATGTCGTGACTAAAATTGAAAAGAGTATGCTAAGATGGTTTGGCCATGTTGAGAGGATGAATGAAAGGCGGCTAACGAAAGGTATTTACAAGGCAGACGTGAATGGAATCGCCGGGAGGGGACGCCCTAGAAAGACATATATAGACCTTATAGGTGATGTTCTTCAGAAAGGCCAAGTGCGCAGTACCCATAACCGACGTGTGTGTATGACTAGATGTATGAATGTGTGTGAAGTGAAAATTATTAATAGATAGATTTGGCAGCCCTGTTGAAGGCCTTCTTCTTCTGACCTACGTCACTCAATTTGCGCGATCGAGCGTCGACCCAAGCCAGGTACTTCTCAAGTTTAAGCGCGTCAGCGCGATAACATTCGGCGCCAAACTATGGCCGGTCAATGCTGGACATTGTTACGTCAAAGAACGGAATATAGTACTCCATTCCCTGACGCAGCACATCCATCACGGCGTCCGCGCACGACGAAGGATCAGCCGAAGAAAAGCAAGTAGGCTGCTAAGGATAATATGGTGGACAGGTAATGGTCTTTGACCTGTTTCTGGAATAACATTTTTAGAGTCACGGATTTTAGGTGGATGTGAGTTTCAGAGTCGTACTGCATGAACAAAGAAGGAGTGGGAATAGAAATTAGTATTATGGGATGGGAAGTTTAGATGATGCTTTAGGTGGGATCTACACTGAACATTGGCAGGGCGATTAAAGGACAAGTGATCACGCAGGAAAATCTGTCCCTGGGGTGGTCACGGCGCACAGTGTGTAAGAGTGCGCTGGTGATAGAGGGTACTCCCCAGAGGAGGGTCCGGTGATGGACATCCGCGGCGGGTTCGCGGTGAGTCCTAACGCGTACCAGTGTTTACGCCATAAGCGGCACAGGAGGACACCGGTCTTCCAAGACGCTGGTCAATCCCCACTCTATCCCGCGACGCCTGCTTTCGTTAATGCGTAACACGATTACGTCGAGAACGATTATAAGAAGGAGGGGCGAAAGAAGACAGCCCGGGCGTTCTTCTTCACGTAGGTTGTTTACGAACGGATGGTAAAATCATTAATCAAGATCTAGCCACAATAACGCCTGTTTAGGACAACTATTGTCCAAAACAGGCGTTATTGCCATTGTCACAACTTAAATTTACAACCCCGCGAGATTTGGTTATGACAGCCATGCGTTTACGTGCTTGAAGCAACTTACAATATATGATATGCATCTCTCGTTAGGAGAACCATGCATCATAACGGTTTTGTTATTATTACTACTTACCATGACCACCCTGCGAGGGTTGGATTTGATAACAAAATGTGCCACGTGATGGTACATTGTGTAGTTTTCGCCCGCGAGGAGAACCATGAATAACAGCGGTTTGCCATTATTACAACTTTTCTTGATTGATGCTCACCCTGCGAGGGTTGTATTTGATAGCAAAAAGTACCGCGTGAGGTACCTCATGTTCTTCTCGCAGGAGATGCCTATCATAATGTACCCTCACGTGGTACTTTTCGCTATCAAAGACAACCCTCCCAGGGTGATCAAGAGTTATAATAATAGCAAACCGCTGTCATGCATGGTTCTCCTAACGGAGTGAGGATTGCCGTGAAATGATTTGGCTTAAGAGATTGTTAATAAATTTAAATGATAAATAAGAAAAACCAGTACTGCGCATTGACAATGAGTCTGCAATAAAACTAGCTCATAATCCGCCTTACGAATATCATCGCAAGACATAGCACATCAGGCTAAGACATTTTTATGTGAGGCAATGTTTGTCTGATGGAGATATCCAAATTGAGCAAGTGCCTACGCAAGAACAATTGGCTGATATCTTTACAAAGCTATTATTCAAACCAAGACTAATAAAGCTTTGTGAAGACTTCGGTTTGAAAAGAAGAGGGCATGTTAGAAAAGCACTCCAGTGATACTTTATGAAGTCTTTCCTTCTAGATTTAATATGATCTATGTTGTGGTTGCTAGGTGAAACTTGTTACTGTTTGTACTTATGATTTTGCACGAAATATATTATGTTGAAACCAAATTCCACTGCGTTTACTTTAATAAAACATGATAAAAGTTCATTAAACCAGCTAAAATATGTAAATTTCTTGGATTCTTGTGTAATAGACAGAATATGTCCACTTCGTTGCCTAATGATAAACATAACAGCATTAATCAGTTAGGTAAAAATCTCAAGGTTGCCAAAATGTACAATTCGTGAGTTTGCGCAATTAACAGGTGTTCTGGTCGCAGCTTGTCCAGCAGTTCGATATGGGTTTCTATGAACAAAATTATTAGAACGTCAGAAATTCCTGACATTACAACAACATAGTTATTATTAACTAGCTGTGCCCGTGGCATCGCTCCCGTCAACTGCCTACCCTACCTACTTACCTAATTTTTGTTAATCCTTTTTTAGCTACAACAATTAAAAATCAAAAATAAATCAAAATTAATCATCTAAATTAAAAACAAAAAAATGGAATCATCGACACGATGAAGAAGAAGAAGAAGAAGCTACAACAATATCACTAATATTACGGCACAAAGGGTATGGAATCGCTTTTAGAAATAATTTGTCGGTCCAGCACAACATCGTCGTGTTATGGATCGAAGGTATTTTTGTGTATTTTATGTAAGTACTGTAAGGCGATAGATGGCACTCGAGAGACGTCATGAAGTTGACAACTGTGAAGATAGCAACGCGCGGGCCGCTCGCCTAGCTCGTATATTGCACCGAGGCTCGCGCTCTCTTTTCTGGTGGACACCGATGGCACATAGCTAAAATTTTATTGTACTGCATAAGTTTATTTTTAATTAAATATTTTATACGTATTTGCCCTTGTTTTTCTGAGCTCTTACAGCTCAGTATTGGGATTGAACCATTGCAACCCACGTAAGTGTTTTAAAATAATAGCTGAGTGTATCTTGATCAAGTACCGTGTTTGACTATTGCTTGAATTTATTTTACAGTTGCATTTCACTTGACTGTGTACCCTATCTATTGCTTCTTGTGATTATTCTATAATAATGGGACACCATAAAAAAGTAAACGTAAAAATAAGGACGACAGCGACAATGAAAAATCTTTGCGTCGCAGTCTAGTCAAAGATGTTACTACACGTAGATTACTAGAACGCGTAGTATTATTGGAAAATCAAGTATTGCAAGGCAGAGTTAGCGTTACACTCGCATCTGAGGGTAGTTCTGGCACCGCGTCGAATGGGGCAAATAAGGACGCAGACGCCAAATCTGGTGAGCGTTCCTATACGCCGCCGTCACTACTCGCGGTACCCTTCGTGAACCAATTGCCACCAGTACCAAACGAAATTCCATCAGCGCGTACCGGAAACGGGTCCCCGCAGGCACACACTGTAGCAAAAGGATCCATGCGTTGAAGATACCTGTCGTGAAGTACAATTTGAAACTGCCATGCAATCGACATCGGTGATAGTTCCGTCTTTTGAAGCTACTACTGCAAGTCCATCACATTGCCATCATAATATTCATCCATCGTGCTCAAATTCCTTAAGATATGTCGGTCGTAGCGATCCAATAACCGGCATCTGATCCTCATATTTCGTTGATTACAATGGATCAATGGATTAGAAAAGTTGAGGGTATTTCAAACATGTACGGTTGGGACGAAAAAACTGCTATATTTAATTGTTCGTCTAAACTAAAAGCTTATGCGCGGCGTTGGTATGACCAACTTAACGATGTCAACTTAAATTGGTTGGATTGGAAACAACGTCTTATGGCAGCTTTTCCGTCAAACCGAAGTAAATTAACTATGATGCGAGATCTTGTAAACGAGGTATGTCGTCCTGAACGAGATTACATTCAATTTTACTACGACAAATTGGCACTGGGTAACGCCTGTGGAATACCAGACTCCCTTATAACTGAGGCGATCATAGGAACGATTGGAAATGACTTAGTAGAAGTAGGGGCTATTTCCGCGGGATGTCGTGACCCCCATCAGCTTATTAAATTATTTGTCATCGTTTACAAGCCCTGCAGGCGTAAATTTTGATCGCAATAAAAAGTAAAATAGGTATTATGACGAGCAATTAAAGTGTAATATTTGCAAACGGCGAGGCCACACCGCAAATAAGTGTAATAATAAATCTCGGAAGCAAGACAGGGCAACTTTGGTGTGTGTATTCTGTAGCAAGCGCGGTCATGACGAAACTAATTGTTACCCAAAAAATAAAAAATGTAGTTACTGTGGCAAAATAGGTGATATAAAAGAAGAATGTCTTAAACTTAAAAATCGTCGTACACTTTCTACAAAGAAAATGAAAAAACAATGACATACGGTGCGCGTAATTACTGATGCGTCGGGTAATTCGAAATATTACATGACCGTAAAAATTAATGATTTCTCTTTTTATTGATTTTATTGATTTTGGAAGCGCTTGCGCCACAATAACAGAATCAGTAGCTAATCGATTAAAATTAGAAGCGAGTTCTTGCCAAAATATTGTTTTGTCCGGTTTTGGTGGCTCAAAAATTAATCCGATTGGTGTGGTAGTTGTTAAAATTAAAGTTGACGAGGCTACTTGTAATTGTAAAGCTTTCATAGTACCTGACTCTGCTCAAGAGATTGGCACTATTATAGGTCAGCCTTTGACAGAGCATTCCACCGTATATGTGATGAAAACACTGACATCTTTAAAGATATTTAATTCAAATCAATTACTCGAACTACCTGCCAGTGCATGCAGTGAAGTCGAGCGCGTCAAGTTGGTTTCGGATGACGAAGTAATTTTGCAACCCGGTGTAAATAAAATACTATTATCTTGTTTTGATTTTGTCTCTGGTTCGATTACACTGCGTGCTACTGAATCTAATACTCCGAGGCGGAGTGTATTATTCCCGAATGCAATACCGAGGTTATTGATGGCAAAGTTGTCATAAACATAATTAATATTAGTAATGAGGTCATAAAACTACCGCGCATCCGATGCGTGGCACGAGCGACGATGACGGTCACGGACGATAAGATGCGTGACTCTAATATAAACATTGACGTTTTATGCCTGAGTGAACATTTTGTTATAAGAGGTGAAGAAAAATACCTTTATCTTAACAACTTTTACGTCGGTGCGATTTATTCACGACCTGATCAGCGGCGGGGGGGAACATGTATACTATGCAAAACCATCTTCAAAGTACTGAATTGAAAGAAGTAACAGAATTTTGCATTGATTAACATTTCGAAATTTGTGGTCTTGAAATTAAATCTATGCGTGTGATAATATTATGTATATACAACAACAATTCAACACCCTCATCTAATTTAAATATTTTTTTTGAAAACTTACACAAAACCTTACTTAAATTACAAAATAAAAAAGCAAAATAATAATAGCTGGGGATTTTAATATAAACCTTCTAAATAATGATAATAATTGTACAAAATTGAAAGAATTAATCTCAAATTATGGTATGAAATGTCACATTCATGAAGCCACCAGGTTGAACACATGTATTGATAACATCATTAGTAATATTCCAAACGTAATAGGCAAAACTCACAATGTTTGTTTATCTGATCACAACACTGCTCAGGTTGTGAATTTCGAATGTAATCAAAAACCCATATCAGGCTATTACTTCATGACCGTAAATGACCTGAGTAAAGACAATGTTAGCAAATTCATTGAACACGTAAGTAAATTATCTTTTTCGGATATTTACAAAATTTCAGACACGAATAATGCTTTCGATTCGTTTCATGACACTTTAACATTATTTTATAAACTATGCTTCCCTCTGATTAAAGTAAAAAAACAGTTCAAAGATAATAAATTAAAATGGATAACAAAAGGAGTTAAAATTAGTAGTAACACTAAACGAACATTAAGATATAAATATTATGTAAATAAAACGTATGAAAACAAAACTAGATTTAAGGTGTACTCGAAAATGTTAAGGAAATGTATTCATAATATGCAATCGTTATGTAATCTTAAGCACATTGTATACTCAAAAAATAAAGGTAAAGCTTCTTGGGATATTGTAAAAAGCTGCACAGGTAACGAACGGTGTCGAGAGTATATTAATTGTATAATAGATAATGGTGTTACTGCTACATCAGGTTCAGATATAGCAAATATATTTAATAACTTTTTTATTGATATTTTTTAAAACAGCGCTACTTTACAGAACAACACATGTAACCAAGATTTTAAAAGCAATGACAATAGCATTTTTTTAAATCCTACAAATCCTGCTGAAATTTTTAGTATATTAAAATCATTAAAAAACACAAAATCCACTGGTTATGATGACTTATCTACAGACCTTTTAAAAAAAATATCACCATTCATTGCAGAACCTCTTTCATATATTGTTAATTTATCGCTAAAACAAGGCTGCTTCCCGGATAAACTTAAATTATCTATTATAAAACCATTGCATAAAAAAGGCTCTAAAACTGATAAAAACAACTACCGACCAATTGCTCTAATTCCAATTCTATCTAAGGTCTTTGAAAGAATCATGTACAAAAGAGTCCTCTCTTTCTTAGACAAATATAATATTCTTGCAAAAGAGCAATACGGTTTTAGGAAAAATAAATCCACCTCTCTAGCAGCATTTAGTTTGGTCAAATCTATAATAAATAACATTAACTCTAAAAGTGTAACCTCAGCTTTGTTTTTAGACCTTAGTAAAGCCTTCGACTTTGTAAATCATTCAATTCTCATCGATAAATTATGTAGAATTGGTATTACCAGCCTTGGAATGGTTTAAATCGTATTTATTAAATAGAACTCAGACCACACGAATTACTAAATTTGATGACAAAGTGAACAGTCTCATCAACTTTAACTCTCAGCCTCGGCAAAATTACTTTGGAGTTCCACAGGGAAGCATCTTGGGCCCTCCATTATTCCTTATTATTCCTTGTATATATTAATGATCTTCCTCAAATAATAGAACAAGAGTGTGTTTTATTTGCAGATGACACAACAGTTATCCTAGATGGTAAAAATCATGAAGCACATGAGACTAATATAAATGCCAGTTTGAATAAAATAGTTACATGGTTAGATATAAATGCTTTAAAAGTGAACGTTGATAAAACTAAAATATTAAATTTTAAAACACAGAAGAGTAAAAATATCCATCTTAAAATAAAACATAGGGACCAAATAGTAGAACAGATACATACAACAAAATTTCTGGGTATAACACTAGATGAACATTTCACCTGGAGGGAGCATATCAATGAAATATGCATGAAGATTAATAGATTTGTTTTTGCTCTAAAAAAGTCAAAGATGAGGCATCCAAGCCAACTGCCCTAATGGTATATCATGCCTATGTTTGCTCCGTCATCCGTTACGGTATCATTGTCTGGGGAAACTCCTCTGAACTTAGTAGAGTTCTGTTGGCACAAAAAAGATGTATCCGCACCATCTTTAATATGGACTGGACTGATTCCTGCAGACCAGTATATAAGCACACAATCTTCTCACCGTTCCTTGTATGTATATATATGAAATAGCTAAATTTGTAAAAACTAATTATTCACTTTTTAATGCTAAAAATAACAATAATAAACGAAAAGTTACACAGTATGTATTAGAATTGCCTGTACCCAGAATCGAATTATTTAGGCGTAGTTGTGTTTACATGGCCCCTCTTATTTATAATTCTATACCAACCTTTATAAACGATCTCCCTTACAGAAAATTCTGTATAGTTTTAAAAAAGTGGCTCATTTCACACAGCTTTTATTCTATAAATGAATTTCTAAAAAGATCACCATGTCAATCTCATCATTACAGGAATGCATTGTAGATTATCTTGTTATTAGTTATTGTAATTCCTACCTACTGCCTTTTATGTTGTTTGATTTATATTTTATGTATTGTTAGCCATATAATTTCATAGTCTAGTAAGTAAACTAAGTGTTTTGAAGAGTTTATTAAACTGAACAGGTTAAATACCTAATAAAAATGATGTGTTATTAGATTATTAGAGATCTGCTTATTGTAAGCACCTTAACACAATATAATATTTGCATGCCAACTTATGGCGAAATGTGTAATTGTGCTAATAACTTATTTATACCATCTTTTGTACCACATTTAATGCAAATAAATGACTTTGACTTTGACTTTGACTACAAAATAGGGGATTACCTGAACCAAACGTCGTGAATGACCTAGAATCTTTACTGCACGAATATTTTGATTGTTTTTCGGGAAGTGAAAATAAAATTGGAAAATGTTTAGTCCAAATGCACATTGAATTAAGTGATACGAAGCCTATTTATTACCGTCCATATCGAATGTATTTAGGAGACCGGGATTAAGTCCGTGTTATTGTATCAGACTTATTGAGTAAAGGAATAGTAGAGGAATCAAATTCCTCATAATTATGCCAGTCCCATCATATTGGTCCCCAAAAAGTCGGGTGAAGTACGCATGTGCGTGGATTACCGTGCATTAAATAAAATTACTAAAAAGGAACGGTATCCTTTACCCGTAATACAAGATCAGTTAGACCGGTTTGGATAACCGGTCTAACTGGTCGCAACGCGTTTTGTGGGAAAACGCGTTGCTAGGATCTTGCATCGCTTCTGTCTGGATATTATGTCAGCCTATCATTGCATTCAAATTGCTGATGATAGTAAACAGTATACAGCGTTCATAACACCGGATGGGCACTACCAGTATACGCGTATGAGCTTTGGATTGGTGAATACACCGTCAGTGTTTCAGCGCGCAATGGACAATATTCTCGGTTGTTTACGTTTCCAATGTGCGACAGCATATTTAGATGATATTCTCGTTTACGCTGAAAATTATGATGATGCATTGCACCGTCTCAAATCCGTATTAGACAAAATACGGGATGCTAATGTGACGCTCAGGTTAGACAAGTGTTCTTTCTTAGTTTCAAGTATAGAGTATTTAGGACATGAGGTATGTGACGGCGAAGTCAGGCCGTCCAAGTATAAGCTCACTGCAGTTCATGACTTTGCTGTGCCTGGAAACGTACATCAGGTACGTCAGTTTATGGGTCTGGCAGATTACTTTAGGAAGTATGTGCCCAATTTTGCTAGCCTCGCTCGTCCTATCACTATTCTAACCCAAAAGGACCAACCATGGGTAAGGGGTCACGAACAGTGTCTTGCATTCCACCGTATTAAATCAATTTTAGTAAATCAACCAGTGTTGGCGTTGTTTAATCCGGACTATGAAACCCAAATTCATACAGACGCGTCCAAAATAGGGTTAGGTGGAATATTGCTTCAGAAGCAGCCGGACGGTGCGTGGAAACCAGTCGCATATGCGAGTCGTCAGACTACGTCTGTCGAACAAAAGTATCACAGTTTCGAACTAGAGACGTTGGCTGTTGTTATGAGCCTGAAAAAGTTTAAGGTATACGTGGCAGGTTTAAAATTTATTCTATTAACCGATTGTAGCGCGTTACGCTGGACATGGACCAAACGTGATTTGTCTCCCCGTATAGCCCGGTGGTGGCTTGAAGCTCAAGGCTTTGATTTTACTGTTGAGTATCGTGCCGGCAAATCCATGGCTCACGTGGATGCGCTGAGTCGTAATCCTGTGGATTCAATAATGCGATGTGTTGAAAAGGATCTAATTGAATGTGTGCAGCAGGATGACGACTCGTTGCGTACCCTCGTGGACCAGTTGAAGGCCTCATCCTGACTGAGAGAAATACTTACCTAAGGTACAGTTAGGATTAAATTCTAACATAAATAATAGTACGGGTAAGGCTCCATTGGAACTTATTTTTGGGTTTCGACCTAGACTAGTAGGCGATATAGTTGTGCCCGATAGATCACCCAATTTTGACGAGATGAGGGACGTTGCTGTCACCCGATCAGCTAAATTGTCGCAGCAAGCAAAGGACAAGTATGATCAAAAACGGCGATATGAATCACCTTTTAAGATAGGTGATCTAGTTCTTGGCGAAAGAAAGATCATTCGTAAGGGTTTACGCAGTGGTAAACTTATGCCGCGTTTTGACGGGCCATATAAAATTGTAAAGGTCCTGCCTCATGATCGGTACGTGATTAAGAGTACACGTAACCGTGGTTGAGTTTATGAAAATGTTTTGGCCAGGCATAAGTTGAAGCTTTTCCAATGTAATCATTCCGATGGGTCAGATAATTCTAGTTCTGAGTAAAGAATTACGAACGTAATGTTGTTCAGGACGATTTATTACATTTGATTAGTGCACAATAAAAAAATGTTAAATGGATCCATTTTATAGTAATTGTTAATATTAAACAATATTTATGATCGATCTTTGTTTCAATAGCGCTAGCCTTCAGAGGCGTTGGTAAAGGGTAACATAACCCAAAATTCAATAATACATCTAGCCTTAACAGGTTGTATTCTTTGATAATTAGTCGTGTGTCGTCCTTAGAAGGAAGACGATGCCTTTAGAGGCTATTGTGACACGACGTTTATGATGTGGACCCTAAAGGGTAAGCCATCATTATAACCACAATCGATTTTAATTTAGATTGGGTTGTTTCAACATTCAGAAGTTAGTCATACTGACACGGTCGACCGCTTATTTTTAACCGACTTACCAAAAAGGAGGAGGTAAAAAAAAAAAAAAAACACAAGAAGTCGAACATAGATGTTCGACTTCTTGTATGTTTTTTTTTTTATGTGTTTTCACCGATATGTCCGTCAATTGTGAACCGATTTAGAAAATTCTTTATTTGTTTGAAAGAGTATATTTCGAAATTGGTCCCGTATTAATTTTGTGAAGGTCTGATGATGAACTTCGGAGATATACAACATAACTCTTCAATAAATAACGGCAAACTCGGGATTGCAGCAATCGCATGTTTGTTCATTGTTTATACCATTTCATAACATAACATCACGCCAGTATGCTCTAAAGGGGAACGCAGATGTGTACAGTTCACCTTGGTACACTTTCATTTTACCGGTTATGTTTATTTTCATGATATTCGGGTAATCTATTCTGGCATTATAGGTACCTTAGGTAACTACTTGCCTATTAGGGAGGTACAACTAAAAAGTGAAAAATAACTTTATTTTTGGAAGTCGGTGTCCATAACGCAATAAAATTGGTACCCACCAAAGACACCGACTTCCAAAAATAAAGTTTTTTTTACTTTGTAGTTTTGTTATTTGGAAGTCGGTAGTATTTTTTTGTAAAAAAGTATTTTTATTTTTCACTTTTTTAAGTCAGTTTATGTTGGCATCCAGAAGCCCACGCACTGACATTCAGAAGTCAGTTCAAGTTGACATTAAGACGTCAATCGCACTGACATGCAAACGTCAGTTTCAGTTGAAATTCAGACGTCAGTTCTAGTTGACATTAAGAGGTCAATCACGCTGACATTCAGACGTCAGTTCTAGTCGACACTATGACGTCAATCACGCTGACATTCAGACGTCAGTTCTAGTCGACATTAAGACGACAATCACGCTGACATTCAGACGTCAGTTCTAGTTGCATTCAGACGTCAATCGCACTGACATTCAGAAGTCAGTTCAAGCTGACATGAAGATGCCAATCTCACCGCGTCGTCGTCGCATCGTGAGTTCGTGAGCGAGCTGTTCCTTCATCAAAACCAAGAGGCGAGAGAGCTACGCAGGGCGCGCAGCTGTTTCGGGAAGGCCGACTGTAAGGCGATAGATGGCGCTCGAGAGACGTCATGAAGTTGACAACTGTGAAGATAGCAACGCGCGGGCCGCTCGCCTAGCTCGTATATTGCACCGAGGCTCGCGGTCTCCATAGAGAAAGTAAAACTACGTTATAAGAGACGGAACTTAGAACATTCGATTTTGAGAAATTGTTAACCTTCTTTAGCCAACCACATGAAAAAAAATACATAATACCAACATGAGAATTCGAAGCAGCACTGACAACCATGACTGACAATCAATGACAGTTCGTTCAATGACATTGACGGGAAGAACTGTCATTGATAGGGATGCACAATGTATAGAAATCAATAAACTTATCGATATATTTTTAAATTCATCGATATCGATAAAATGCATTCTGTGCAGATAATAATGAGGCTTTAAAACTAATTATTTTGAGAAATGGGTAAAATAAAACACTGGTTTGTATTATTTCAGCATTTATTAATTTATATAAATTACAGCTTGCTCTACCGGAGTTTGCATCCCGGTATCTCCTCCTCCACAAATTCTTTTTCCTGTCCCTGTCTTACCTATGTCACTTCGCCCCATTCTGGGGCATGCCACACCACATCATGTACTTCGCGCACGAGCAGCCCTTCTTGACATGCCATCATCTAACCACAGTACCTAACCTTATTGGAATTGCCATACCTATCTGTCCTATGAAGCTTCTGTACGACCGACCCTACTGGAATTCCAATTCCTTTCTTTTGCTGTGCCATTTGTGAGCAAATGACTTAAAGCCCTCCGGTCTGGCCACCAGTTGTCTGTGATAGACAGGCCCTATTTCCTCCCTACTCCAGTCCCCCAGCATGTCTCCCGTTTATCTGCGTATAATGGGCAGTGCTACAGGATATGGTCCCGAGTTTCGTCCGCAAGCCCACAATAGCACAAAGCCTTGTCGCATAACGACATTTTGTGTAGGCGGCTTCTGAAGCTCCCATGTCCTGTAAGGATCTGCGACACCACATACTCCGGCTCCACCCAACCGAATGATAGCCTATCCGTCACGTTACCGAATAACGAGAAAAGTTCCCTACCATCTTTAGAGGCCTGCCATCAAGCCATGATCTCCGCTCTCACCTTCCCGATAGCCACCTTGCACTCCCTGCTGACCATCCCGGAACACTCCTGCGCGACTTGTCCTGCTCTACATACCTCCAGGTCGGCCGGAAGCACTGCACCCGCTAGCACAGGTAACGCTGCGGTGCTGACCGACCAGGCGGGTGACCATAAGCTCTTAGAGTAAGGTTATTTTGAGTGTGTGTAAGGGACAGATGTATATAACGTGTATAAATCTGTCACTTACTCGATCTCAAAATAACCTTACTCTAAGAGCTTATGGTCACCCCCCTGTATGCCTTTGATAAAAGAATGAGTGCTGAACGTTGCGTACGGAGCAGCTTTGTTAGGTCCACTTCCTGAAAAAGGAGTTCATCATGTAGAGACACTCCTTCTTCCGAGCTAGTCAGTAATATTATTTATACCATTCCTCCTCTAAAAAGCTTATTTTATTCACTGAAAACAGTGAATAAAAAGCTTTTTAATCACTGTTTTGGTGTTTGAATTTGGAACACACCAATGTACTACACGTCCATTTCAATGCTTTGTAACCTCCTTGCGCCTCCTTGCGAAAAAAATACTCGATACACAAACTCCTTCTTCGATTTTAATTTTGAGTTTGTTATTTAGGATTTTAATAATGCTTTTGATTTTAATCTAAGATATTTATTGAATACTTGTTTGGATTGTAATTCTAATATTAATTGCAATGTATTTTATTAATTATAATTATGTCACGTAACGGAGGTGGTTACTGGTCCCTGAAACACAGGTGCTGTTACCTAGCTCAGGGGTCAGGGTTTCACATTTTATATAAATTTTGAAGGTAATAAACTATTTATTTATTACTCGTAATATTCCTTGTGCTTTTCGCTTAAATCTTTCTTTTTCTCGAAGTCATGGTATAAAATATAGTATGCAACTCTTGAATAAAACGGATTTATATCGAGGGCCATGAATCACTCGCGTCGCTCATGATTCTAACACTTGAATCACTCGCTTTGCTCGTGATTCAATCATCATGAATCACCGACTCCCTACGGTCGTGATTCAGTCGTTAGAATCATTCACTTGCTCTTGATTCATCTATGGCCCTCGCTTTAAATCCGTCTTTTATTCACTAGTTGCATAATATACTATTATTTTGCAATGCCTTGTTGTTGAGCTTTTTTGTTGTAGTCAGCAACGGTTTCTTCTTCTACAACTATTTTTTGATTAATGCGCTGGCATTGCCTTCTAATTAACAGAAGAGCCAGTCGATTATATATGATATTTTTTATATTTTTGTGCTCTTCACATATCATAAAAGTAGCATCACAGTTGGCAATAAATAATGTAGTTGTTAGTTGGCAAATATTTAAATAATGCAGACATGGCACAACTTCACTTTCAAATATTTTACAGGCTGCCTCAACCAACCTACACAGGTTTTTTGTAGGATATGTCAGCGACAATTTCTCTGGCCACCATTCTCTTAATTTTATGTAACTAAACATAGGGTCATCATCGGGATCCTCAATCTTCAAACATTTTTCACAAATGTCACATTTAATATTTTTTAAAATGATTGAAGCTATGTATCCACTAACATAGACAATGGGTTGTTGCTCCATTTCTGTCAGATTAGTTTCCATAGTCTCAAACTCCTCTGGGATGCTTAGTACGGGATAGTCCTGACTGAAGCTTGCAGCAACAGATTCACCCAACCCAACTTGCTTTGAGATTGACTCACAGGTACTTGTTCCTGTCAGCTCCTCTTTATTTTCGGGGTCCTCAAAAACTTCGTTATGAAAGTCTGTTAAAAGATTTTTAAAATCTTTTTCACAGTTCGACCCCCTATTGTGTGGAGCTGTCATTCCTGAAATGATTGCCGTTTTAAGGGCTGCTATAAAAGAATAGCAAGTCGGGTTTCTGTTAGTAGGGTTGTGCTGTCTAATCACTCCAAATAAATTTTCAAGAGCATCTTGGTTCAATTGACGCAAATTTAAATATTGAAAACCGCAAGCTCTCATCTCCGCCCAAATATCACGCAATGATTTTAATGTCGTTATGTATCCTTCAATACAGCGTACATTCTTGGCTTTGATCCCGTTGGAGTTTTTAAAAACTACAGTTTCCAATTTAGCACGGTATTCAACCCAAGCGTCCACGTGGTCTGTCGCAATGGAAACATTTTCCCGGCGCCCTCTTTTAACATCATCTGGGCATGATGGACCATTGGTTTTATCAAAAAGGCGGTCAAGATCATGAATTATTGTGCCAGTCTGCATCATCTCTTCCGATGTTAATGGGTCATTTTGTGACTGTGCCATTAGTTTGACAACTGCTGCTACTGTGGTACTCAAAATTTGAGCAGCATATTTTACTTTCATTTTTGCCCTATATTTTGGCTGAACATGCATTTGTGTAATTTTGCTGAGATATAGTAGGTTTCTATTTTTTTCTTCAGCTTGTAGCAAATGCTCCCATTTGGCCTTAATGCCGCACATAGTCATTTCCCCATAGTTTTGGAAATTATTTCGAATTGATTTAAACAGGTGGGGTACATCATAGATTATATACACTTTTTTGCCATTATGGTTAATAAAATAATTATCATTTGTAGTATATGGAGGAGTCATTGCTTTTAATAATTTAAGCGCTCCCATGTTTGTAGGGCCCTGATCACAAATTGTGGTTATAATTTTGAAACCGGTAGCTTCTACAGTAGATATAATTTCTTTAATTAAAGATCCTAGTTTTTGGGAGGAAACTGTTCCCTTGACAAAATAAAAAGCAACAGGTTGCTTAAATTTTGCTCTTACCCCTTGCAACATAAATACCAATGCATGGTCAGCCAACTGTGAGCTACGTATAGATTCTACGCCAAAGTCTTCATATCCCTCAACTTTATCAGTTGAAACGTCGAAGAGGATACGTCGTTTTAGTGCAATTTCGTCAAATACTAAGCCACAGTATCTATCTTTGACATCTTTTTTGGTAGCAATTTTTTTTAAATGGTTCATCACCGCTTTATTTACACCAGTTGTTACTGGATTTTTTTTTAAAACATTGTACAATGTTTTTGTGCTTGGCAGTGGCATGAGATGCTGTAAGTATCTATAGGCTTTTGGTGACCTCTTAAATATAGCCAAGGCCGATATTTTATTATTTGTGGTCCAACGTCTACCCTTAGGCTTCCTTTTTTGATTTTTCAGCGCTGACGTAACAATTTCTTTTAGCACGCCTGACTCCAATTTTTCCAAGAGATTAATTAGCATTGCGTCTTAGTGATGCTAGGCTGCATTTAGTTTTTTCTAATTGCTCCATCAACTGCTTTTCCCTTGGTGTTAAATCTGTAAAGATAGGTAATTAAATATAAGCAAAATATTCGATGAGACTTGTAAACATTTCCTTGCATATTTTTAAAACACAGGGATCTTTTATAAGTAAAACGAGCAATAGAGCGCAATTTTGAGAATTTCTTAATTTTACGAGTCTTAAGACAAACTCCTGTGGCAGTGGAACAGAGTTGTAGTTTTATGGTAAAATTCGTGGGTGGATAACTATGTATGATAAAGTACTTACTTGGTTTTGCCTTCAATAGTTCTCCAAATGCTGATTTTTTTTCAAAAATCTTGCCTGATTTCTTTTGAGACTGGGTATGCATTCCTTCTGAAAAGTAAATGCCAACAATAATAAGTAAAGGAATAGCAAAGATTTCCTTTGTCATGAATTACCACAACACTGGCAGTAAAATAAAAATTAAATCTGTGACAAATACTGTCAAATTCTCTGATATTAATACATTCAATAAAATTTGATAAATATTTTAAATGACAAGCTTGTCATTTTAAATATTTATCAGGAACGTCTGTGTGGAGGTCGGCAATTATTCCACACTAGCTGACCCCGCGGTTTTGCTCCCGTCAACTGGCTACCTACCTACCTACCAATTTGTTAAACTATTTCTTTGAATAAGAAATAATATAGTACTATACGAATGTAACCAACTATAGTTTCAACCGGAGGCGGCGATCTAATTAAAATTTAGAACATAAAAGCTGCTATGAAGGAAAAGGGAGTCAGTAATAGCGTAACTGGAGACAGAACGGTATGGAAGAGGAAAACGTGTAGCGCCGACCCCAAGTTACATGGGATAAGGGCAGGAAGATGATGATGATGAAAAGCTGCTATTGTGAGTCAATCTAAAAAAACTAAATTAAAAAAAACAAAAAACCCGACTGCTTCAAACGCGAACTAAAAAGTCGTAAACAAGGAAAAAATCATGCTGTGCAGTCGGAGGATACATATTCGCGGGCTGGCTGACCAAAATCTGGTGTATCCTCCGCCTGCACAGCATGATTTTTTCCTTGTTTACGACTTTTTAGTTCGCTTTTGAAGCAGTCGGGTTCTTTGTTTTTTTTAATTAAGTTTTTTTTAATTTATAACTTTTTAGTTATTTTTTTTCGAATTAGATACATTTAAACATATAAGTATTATATATTTTTGAAATCACCTCTTAAAACCCTTTATTTGGATACCCCACACGATGGGTTTGGAAGAAATAAAAAATTTGGGCCCCCACAATATGGCACCCAATTGCCGCCTTTTTTCTATTGTCCAATTTTAATGTAGCTAGTGACACTCGCAAGGTTAAGACAAATCGATTGACGTATGAATCATCACAATCGGCCAACGCATTTGGTCTCTGGAACGCCATATAGGAACATAGATACATACATACACATAGACTGATAAACACATTACCCTCCTTCGGCAGTCGGGTAAAAAGATAGACATATGCTGTCGCAAACTTTTTTTAGATCTTTTAAAGAGGAACAATTCCATCATACATGATATTTGCGTAACTTAAACCGTTTACGCAGCGCACGCAACGGAAGCTCTCAAAAAGGAATATTTTCTCCCGTTTTTGCAACATTTTTCATTTATGCTCGGCTCCAATTGGTCGTAGCGTGATGTTATATAGACTTTAACCTTCCTCGATAAATGGACTATCCAAGACAAAAATATTTTTTTAATTCCTACCAGTAGTTCCTGAGATTAGCGCGTTCAAACAAACAAACACACAAACAAACTCTTCAGCTTTATAATATTATATATATTATACTAGCTGTTCCCCGCGGCTTCGCTCCCGTAGGCCACCCCAGAGGACCCGTTTTCGGGCTTAAAAAATAGCCTATGTCACTCAGGAATAATGTAGCTTTCTATTGGTGAAAGAATTTTTTAAATCGGTCCAGTAGTTTCGGAGCCTATTCGGTACAAACAAACAAACAAACAAAAAAATCTTTCCTCTTTATAATATTGGTATAGATTAGTATAGAAGATTATTCCTTGCATACCAGTTTAAAGCTACCTTCTCAGACCACATCAACAGGTCATTCTGACCGAGAGGAGGCCAGTGTCCCAGCAGTGAGAACATTATGAATATGTCTGTATAAATATGTGTAAGTTTAGAATTAATCCCTATAAATGCGAAAAATTGCCACTTTTGTTTTTAGTACTGGAATTGGCTATGCTAGTAACATTATGCAACAACAAACACATTATTTTATGTTTGGTTGTGTCAATTTCAGTTCATTATATATTTTTTTCTCCCTCTTTTTACTGCATTCTGTCCCTAGTTTGCCACAATCAGCTGTATTTGAGTACGTATATCACACTATACTATAAATAAGATGTATTGATTCACGTACCTGATTGTACTTCCTGGACATCTTCAATCTGGACAGTAGCTGTTGGATGAGATTCTAAAACAAAAAAAAAATGGTTGGTGTCTTACTGTTTCGAACACTTGAGTGACATCACAAATGTTTTGAGTGTGCTTAATACAAATAATTTCCTGCAGGGAATAAGGGAGTTAACCTTTTCTTTCTGATTAACCTTGATTGTCGGTTTAGTGGATATAACCTTATATTTAACTAGTTGTCCCACGCGGCTTCGCTCCCGTCAACTGGGTACCTACCTACCCTACATACATGAATGTTGCGGTACTTTAACCGCTTACGCAGCGCACGCAACGGAAGCTCTCAAAAAGGAAAATTTTTGCCCGTTTTTGCAACATTTTCCATTTATGCTCCGCTCCTATTGGTCGTAGCGTGATGTAATACAGTCTATAACCTTTCTCGATAAATGGACTATCCAACACAATCATAATTTTTCAATTCCAACCAAGTTCCTGAGATTAGCGCGTTCAAACAAGCAAACAAACTCTTCAGCTTTATAATATTAGTATAGATATGAAAACTAAACAAGAGGTTGCATCCGTTTTTATTTGAATTTGATTATTAAAGAGACCAATTATGGTACTTATTATAGTTACCTTTTGACTCTGAATGGCAATACTGTATTTTGTTCCTAGTTTGCGACAATCAGCTGTATTTTGGAAAGTATATAAATGAGATGTATTGATTCACGTACCTGATTGCACTGTCTGGATATTTTCAGTCTGGACAGTAGCTGTTGGATGAGATTCTAAAACAAAAATTAATTCAAAAAATCAAAAAACCTGACTGCTGAAAAAGCAAACTTAAAAGACGTAAACTAGAAGATAATCATGCTGTGCTGTCGGTGAATACATCTGGTATTGGTCAGCCAGCTCGCGAATATGTAGGTATCCTCCGACTGCACAGCATGATTTTCTTCTAATTAACTAAGTTAAAAAAAAAAACGATTTTGGTACATTTAAACATATAAGTATTATATATACTTTTCATCGCTCGAACCACTCGACGAATACAGACGTGCTCAGTAAAGCAACTTAACAATTGCATAAATTAACAGTTTTAATTGTGACCTAGTTTTAGATACATAGACGTTTTTGTTGTGTTATACAGTTTTTATTGCGAATATGGTCAAAAGTAAGTGATTATTTACAAATATGGATAGCAGCCCCCTCAATCGTGGCGGCCAGCCGCGTCGCTCTCCACCACCAACAACAACACCTAGAAGTCAAGCACAGGATGAAACGGTTGAGGTTTTTTCTACTCCTGAAATTCAATCGTGGATGTCCAGCATTGAGCAGTGCCTAAGTGAGGTGTCGACCATAGCTTCGGAAGGAAAAATGAATTCCGAACAAAAGCTTAGAATTAGTAGCCTATGTCGTAAAGTCGGACACGGAGTCTCCCAAATGGCAGTGCAATATCAGTCACTGAAACATAAAGCCCTCCAAAACTACGCCACCCTGCAAAGTTTAAAGGAAAATGAAGACCTCGCCATTAGTTTGACTGATATCAAGCATAAATTAGAAGAAACTCTGACTAAGCAAAAACAGGAAAGCACTTCTTTTGCAGACATGGTGAAGGGGACAAAAAGCCTTATTCGGCCTCAAGCAACTAGCTCAGTCGCTATTTATCCTAGCGACAATACCAAGACCAGTGAAGAGACCAAAAATCTTATACAAAAAATTGTATGCCCTGAAGAAATGAAGCTGAAGGTTCGAGGTCTTCGGAAAATAAGAAACGGAGGTGTAATCATTAGCACGGAGACCAAGGACGACATCCAAAAGTTGAAGCAGACTGTCGAGCGTTCCACATCAGGACTTACTGTAGATGAGCCTCAAAAGCGGAAGCCCCGTATTGTAATAATTGGGGTCCCCACTGATATGGCAGAGAAAGAGGTATTTAAATGTATTTATGAGCAAAATATCGTCGATAAACTACCAACACTAACCAAAGATACATTTTTGACCTCAATCAAATTAAGCCATAAGTCAGGAAAACGAGATGCCGACAGCTGCAACTACATTGTTGAAGTGCCAGCCAGCGTCCGGAAAGCCCTAGTGAACCAGAACAGGCTTTATATAAACTGGACGTCGTGCCCGGTACGAGATTTCACCCTGGTGACTCGGTGCTTCAAGTGTCAGCAATACGGTCATGCATCCAAGACTTGCAAATCCGCCATCTCAACTTGCGGCCACTGCGGGGTGGAAGGCCACGCGACTCAAGAGTGTTCTTCGAAGGATGAACTACCGAAATGTGCAACCTGCAAGCGCTACAAAAAACCCCACAACCACAAGACAGGAGATACTGATTGCCCAGCTAGAAAAGCCGCTGAATACAGGTATATCAACTCTGTAGATTATGAAGGCGCCTAAGAGCGCCAAACTCTAGATTATATTTAGATCTAACGTATTTTTACAGAGTACATACTTTTACATTTTTTACTTATGGATAGTTTGATTACTGATATAGATAACGCTTTTTTGTCAGAATCAAAAACTTGTGAGGTGGAAGACTGCAAACAATATCTTTCCGAATACCAAAATCCTTTTACAGTACTAACACAAAATATTCGTAGCATCTGCAGGAACTTTGACAGTTTTAACATTTTTCTTCATAGACTAAACATAGCTTGCGATATCATAATACTAACCGAATGCTGGTTATCAAAACGCCAAGAAAACATCCCTACTATGACGGGATACAACATGTTCCATAGCACTACTAACCAGAATCAAAATGATGGTGTCGTGATTTACGCTAAACAATCGCTTATAGCCACAGTTGAAGAACAGAATCAACAAGACTGTAACTGCCTTATAATTAAAATAGGTACAACTATAGCAATACTAGCTATCTACAGATCCCCATCGTTTAGAAATCTGGACTCATTTCAATATTTCTTAAACCAGGCCTGTCGTAATCTTTCCGCTTTTAAGCACATCATACTAACAGGTGACATTAACATAAACATCACTGCTGAAAACTGCGATGCTGGAATTCAAAATTACCTCAATTTATGTTCATACCATGGGCTTCTCATCGGTCATACGCTACCAACACATCAGAGTGGCTCGTGTCTCGATCACATGATGATAAAAACCAGCCTACCATATATTACCCTAGTTACTAATTCAACAATTACTGATCATAATGCTGTCCTACTAACAATGAACTTAACGCTACCTAAGCAAAATCGTCCACTGACAAAGTCCAAACTAAACATGCACAAACTAGAACATGACCTGCATAACATTGATTTTAGCCCTGTTTACGATTCTCCTGACGCTAATTTGTCTTTGTCGTATTTAATTAAAAACGTCCAGCAAGCAATATTACATAATACGACCGTAATAACATTAAATCGGAAGCATTATAATATTAAACCGTGGATTACTCCGGGCCTTGTTCGATGTATAAGGCACAGAGACAAATTACATCAGAAAACCAAACGCTACCCTGATAATATAATGCTTCTTGTAATATACAAGAGGTACAGGAACTTTTGTAATAATCTCTTGAAAAAACTTAAGATTGAATACGATAAGAACGAATTGCAGAAAGCAGGCAAAAATAGTAAACAGATATGGAAACATATTAAAAACTTGACTTACAGATCTAAACAACGGGAACCCGTTTCAAGTTTACTGCTCACTAACTCTTCACCCCTATCATCAGCTAATAATGTAAATAACTATTTCGTGAATGTAGGGAAATCCCTCGCGGAGCCACTCCTGAAGCAATCGTCTTATCGGTCTGCCGCGCACTTTCAGACTTCTCTCAAGAGCTGTGCTAAATCTTTTGCACTTTTGGATACGGACGAAAGTGAAGTAGAACTAATCATCTCAGCTCTGAAAGATGACTGTGCAGTCGGCTGGGATAATATTGATAATAAAATACTTAAGCGTTTTAAACACATTTTACTCCGACCGTTAACATGTATATTTCAGGCGTGCCTCCGAGAAGGAATTTTCCCTAAAAGTCTAAAAAAAGCGGTGGTCATCCCTATCTTTAAATCTGGATATAGAGATGTTGTGAATAATTATAGACCAATATCTATACTGCCTTCTTTATCCAAAATATTAGAAAAAATCATTAACAAAAGACTCGTCAATTACTTGGAAACGAACAACTTATTATCTTCTTCACAATTCGGGTTTAGAAGCAGATTGTCCACAGCAGATGCAGTTCAAAAGCTGACAGACCTCGTTGCACAAGAACTCGGCGATGGAAACCAGGTCCTGACTATCTTCCTAGACTTAGCAAAAGCTTTTGACACCGTATCAGTTCCTTTGCTTTTAAATAAACTGGAAACGTTAGGTATAAGAGGTACACAGCTGAAACTATTCGAAGATTATTTAAACGATAGATCGCAATGTGTTCGAATAGGAAATATAACTAGTAATGATGAAAAATCACTAGGATTTGGAGTTCCACAAGGCAGTATCCTTGGTCCATCATTGTTCCTCATTTACATTAATGATCTTTGTAATTTAAATGTAGGAAATTGCAAAATAATATCGTACGCTGATGACACTGCGCTTATTTTCACCGCGAAAACTAACTCCGAGCTGTATAATGTTGCACAGGCAGGCTTTAACATCGTTCTAAACTGGCTTCGTTGTAATTTACTAACACTAAATGCAGATAAAACAAAATATATTCAGTTCAACATGCGCAATCTTAATAACAAAACTAATCCCCATTTATATGCACACCAATGTAACAATCAGTCAGCCACTTCTTGTACCTGCCCTATGATCCTGGAAACAAAGTGCCTCAAGTATCTTGGAGTTTTTGTTGATAACACGCTCTCGTTTAGGCAACATATTGTCAGTTTGGTTACTAGAGTACGTAAACTGATGTTTGCTTTCAAACAACTGCGCTCCATTGCCGACACTAACTTAGTCAAACAAGTTTATTTTGCTCTATGTCAATCAATACTTCAATATTGTATAACCTCATGGGGCGGAGCATCAAAAACTATCATTCTCTCTCTTGAAAGAGCACAAAGAGCTGTTCTAAAAGTAGCAAATTCTCTACCTTTCCTTTTCCCTACCCACCAGTTATTTAAATCCTGCAAAGTCTTGACTGTTCGGCAAATTTATTTACTGCACATAACACTAAAACAGCATGCAATGCTTAAATATAACCTAGATATAACTAACAAAAGGCGAAACGATATAGTATGCAGTTCAACCTCTACCTCTAAATTTGCATTTACATATAGATTCTTTACATTTTTAGGGCCCTTTTTATATAATAGATTAAATGGAATACTAAGTATATATAATTTAAATTATTTTAACTGTAAAAGCATTGTTTTAAACTATTTGCAAGGTTTGTCATATGACCAGACTGAAGACCTGCTTCTAGTATTAAAATAAAATTAGATTAAAACTGCGTAAGCATGATTAAAAATAACACTACTATGTATATTTCCGCAGTGTCCTAGTTTTACTTAAAATTGTTAATTTATTGCAATACCTACATTATTAAATATAAATAAGCACTTTTACGCCTGAAGCACAGGTTCTACCTAGTTCAGGCAAATTATACATAAGCACTTTTTAGAAAATAAGCAAATTATTGTAAATTTTGTACTTTAAGAAATAAATAAACGATTTTATTATTATTATTATTATTATTATTTATTATTATTATATATTTTTGAAATCAACTCTTGAAAACCTTTATTTTGATACCCCACACGATGGGTTTGGAAGAAAAAAGAAAATTGGATCCCCACAATATGGCCTCCAAAACCCGCCATTTTTCTATTTTCCAATTTTAATGTAGCTAGTGACACTCGCAAGGTTAAGACGAATCGATTGACGTATGAATCATCAAAATCGGCCAACGCGTTTGGTCTCTGGAACGCCACATAGAAACAAACATACATACACATAGACTGATAAACACATTACCCTCCTTCGGCACTCGGGTAAAAAAACAAACAAAAAAATCTTTCCTCTTTATAATATTGGTATAGATTAGTATAGAAGATTATTCCTTGCATACCAGTTTAAAGCTACCTTCTCAGACCACATCAACAGCTCACTCTGACCGAGAGGAGGCCAGTGTCCCAGCAGTGAGAACATTATGAATATGTCTGTATAAATATGTGTAAGTTTAGAATTAATCCCTATAAATGCGAAAAATTGCCACTTATTATAATTACCTTTTGACTCTGAATGGCAATACTGCATTTTGTTCCTCGTTTGCGACAATCAGCTGTATTTTGGAAAGTATATAAATGAGATGTATTGATTCACGTACCTGATTGCACTGCCTGGATATCTTCAGTCTGGACAGTAGCTGTTGGATGAGATTCTAAAACAAAAATTAATTCAAAAAATCAAAAAACCTGACTTCTTAAAAAGCAAACTTAAAAGACGTAAACTAGAAGACAATCATGCTGTGCTGTCGGTGGATACATCTGGTATTGGTCAGCCAGCTCGCGAATATGTAGGTATCCTCCTACTGCACAGCATGATTTTCTTCTAATCTTTCTTTTAATTAACTAAGTTAACATTTTTTTCGATTTTGGTACACTTAAACATATTATATATTTTTGAAATCACCTCTTGAAAACCTTTATTTTGATACCCCACACGATGGGTTTGGAAGAAAAAAGAAAATTGGCTCCCCACAATATGGCCTCCAAAACCCGCCATTTTTCTATTTTCTAATTTTAATGTAGCTAGTTACACTCGCAAGGTTAAGACGAATCGATTGACGTATGAATCATCAAAATCAGCCAACGCGTTTGGTCTCTGGAACGCCACATAGGAACAAACATACATACATACATACACATAGACTGATAAACACATTACCCTCCTTCGGCAGTCGGGTAAAAAAACAGTTGGTGTCTTACTGTTTTGAACACTTGAGTGACATCACAAATGTTTTGAGTGTGCTTAATACAAATAATTTCCTGCAGGGAATAAGGGAGTTAACCTTTTCTTTCTGATTAACCTTGATTGTCGGTTTAGTGGATATAACCTTATATTTAACTAGTTGTCCCACGCGGCTTCGCTCCCGTCAACTGGGTACTGTAAGGGGGTAGATAGGGTGATCAGCAGTTAAACATGAAAATAACTTTATATTATATATATTTAGTAAGATATTACAATACGCCTGCCTTTGGGCGGCTTCAATCCAATTCTGACACATTGAAAATTAACAAAAAACATCTACAGCTATTCTGTTCGAAATTCATACATCTTTCAAGTAATAAATATTGCCAGTGTTTTAATAGGCAAGTAGGTTGCCTTCTCAAATGGTAAGTCCTTACATGAGCTACGCCCCTACGAATAGGCGCACAGAATCATATGAGGTGCTTCTATTCTAAGTCTTGAAAGGATATATGAATCCTACCTTATCCTAACCCGAACATTTACCTAACAGAGGAATCAAAGTACAATTGAGGTACGACCCTTAAAAGGGGAAGGCTTAATCATGACAAACGAATTACCGGATACTCCGATATATGCTTTTAACTTCAGCTGACGTGCACATACGCACTAACAAATCAACGCAGTCATGCTTGAACCTCCTTGGCCAAAACCTCTGAAAAAGGTACAAGGCGTCCTCCCAACACTAATAAGAATGATGCGTCAACTCACATCGACCCGGATGGGGTTTAAATTCAAAAATTCAGATATGATACAATATTTCGATCTCGTGCGTTTATCAGGCCAGAGAAGGAAAGGCTGGATCGCATCGAATTTAAATTCTACTCATCAAACTTACACCAGGGCTTAACATCATAAATATATTTACTTTCTTAAACAACAGTCATCAACTGGACCGATGATGTCAACTCGACATCCTTTGCAAAGGCTATGCCCCGTTAGCAAAGTCGAATTCAGTTACAACTATTCCTCATCTATTGTATTTTATCTCTAGGGCCTGGTGGAAGTTTCGCACCTACAAACTTGCTCATTATATAAATAGTCGTTTCTTCGATGCATAGTTAATGTTGCCAGCCTCTTCTTCGCCCAGCAGCATACTACCCATCAGCACATCAAAAGCTCAGGCAACGGAAAGAAATAATTTTATTATATATATCGATACTATTTGAAAATTTCGACAAGAAAACTATCGATACATTTTTCCTACATTCCCATCTCCATTTACTTCCTCTTGTCAAATTCGATAGTTGTCATTTTTTTTTTTTTTTTATTGACAACGGGCCTTTTCCTATATATAAACCTTAATAATCATAACTTATTCTTATCTATTTGGACCTATATCTTATTCTAATCGAACATTAAAAGGTTTTAATCTATTTACATGTACTATGTCCCTAAAACGCCTACTATTATTTTTTATAATTACATAATTTACATCAGTTAATCTTCTAACTATACGGTATGGGCCTTTATACAACCTACACAGTTTTAGACTTCTATTTGTGGTCCGTCTAGGTGTATAGAGCATCACTAATTGATTCGGTGAAAATATTCTCAATTTAGCTTTTCTATCATACCGCATTTTCTGTTTAAGCTGTGCCTTTTTTATATTATCTATGGCACAACGTGACAAGCTGTTACCTAGCTCATGACGTCCTACATAATCAACTATGTCAATATTGTTGCCATTTACTAGCATGTCGGTTTGGAATAATGGTTCTCTTGCGTATAGCAACATGTGAGGTGAAAATCTAGTGCTTGACTGTTTGCTGGCATTATAAGCAAAACACACTAGTGGAACATAACTACACCAATTTCGCTGATCGTTGGTGATATACATGGATAGCATCTGACACATTGTTCGATTAAATCGCTCAACTAAACCATTTGTTGCAGGGTGGAACGCAGTGGTGAAGCGTGACTTGGCCCCAAAATAATTTACAGTTTCTTTTACCAAACGAGATGTAAAAATTGACCCCCTATCCGACACAATTTCTATAACTCCTCCATAACGACAGAAAATTTCTTCGATTAGGAACTCGCTGATCCTCTGCGCTGTCACTCTAGGAACTGCTCTACAAACTGCATACTTCGTTGCATATTCCAAACTTACAATGCTATACCTATTACCTCTCAGCGACTTCCTAAAAGGACCTAACACATCTATCCCAACTTTATCCATCAATCGGTTCACAACAATAGGTTGTAACTGGGCCACCTGATAGTCCTTCTTCCGCTCCTGGCACAACACGCAACTTCTTACATATTTATCTACCACTCTCTCTGCATCCTTGATAAAGTACCTCGCTCTAAACTTAGCCAAAGTTTTCGCCAAACCTAAATGTCCTCCTGACCATGGATCATCATGAAGTTCTTTCAACACCTCCTGTAACAAATTTTTAGGAATAACTACTAGCATTCGATCAACATTCATAATCCTGATTTTCTTACACAAAACGCCATTTATCACACTAAATCCCTTCACTGCATTACTCCCGCTAGCTGCTATCCTATCCAACCAACACCTACAAAACTCATCTCTAAGTTGGTCATCTCTTATCTTGACCACCTCGATCCTATATAACTGCATGCCATCGTCGGGGTCCTCCTCCGTCCTCTTCGGGTCCTCCTCGACTTGCACTAATGGATTCCTACTCAAAAAATCAGCAATAACGTTATCTCTGCCTGAACAATGTACAATATCGAAGTCATACGCCTGGATACACAGCGACCACCTAGCTAACCTTCCATTCATGTCCTTTCTACCTCGTAGCCAGCACAATGCCTTATGATCAGTGATAACCTGGAACTTCAGACCCCAAAGAAAATGTTTAAAATAATTTAACGCCCAGACTAATGCAAGACACTCTTTCTCCGTTGTAGAATATTTCTTCTCTCCATCACTCAACTTCCTGGATGCGTATGCTATAGGGAACAACACCTTGTCACCTTGCATGAGACAGCAGCCAAGGGCTTCCCCACTTGCGTCCACATGCAACCTAGTTGTTAATTTTTTATTACTAGAATAAAAATGCAATATCGGGGGTGATTCCATAATATTTATTATCTTCTGGAAGGCTTCTTCTTCTTTTCTTCCCCATATAAACTTGGCGTTTTTTTTTAATAATCTTGTAAGAGGTAATACTATCTCAGCAAAATTACTAATGAACTTTCTATAGTAAGAAAACAAACCCAATACAGACTTAACCTGTTTTGCATTGGTTGGAGTCTTTAATGTTTTTAATGATTGCAATTTTTTTTTATCAGGCTTAACTCCTTCACCGGAAATCTCATGCCCCAACACTGAAATTTTCTTATATCCGAAGCTGCACTTATTCGGTTTTAGCGTCAGGTTTGCTTTCTTTAATCTACACATGACTTCTTCTAACGATTCCATAAACTCCGTGAAATTATTACCCCACACTAATATATTATCTACGTAACAAATGGCCTTTTTATATTTGATACCAGCTAAGACCTTATCCATTATCCTTTGGAAAACAGCTTGACTCGTCTTTAGCCCAAAAGGTAAAACATTAAACTCATATAGACCGGAAGCAGTGATAAACGCAGTTTTATGCTTATCCTTTTCGCTCAAACGATGCTGCCAGTAGCCTGAATTTAAATCTAAATCCGCAAAGTATCGCGCCCCTGACAAATAAATCATTAAATCTTCTATGATTGGTAATGGGTAACTATCGGTAATTACTTTTTTATTTAATTTCCGATAATCAACACAGAATCTCCAGGACTGATCTGGCTTCTGTACTAATACTACCGGAGAAGCGTACGCACTCCTCGATTCCCGAATGACACCATTCTTAAGCATCTCTTCTATTTGTGTATTTATTATGTCAAGCTGTTTAGGGGATACTCTATAAGGAGGATGATGGACAGGTATATCATCTACAGTTCTAATAGTAATTTCTTCTATACTACAGCTGCCTAGATCCGAAGCCGTAAAAGCAAAATTCTCACTATAAGATGAAAGAAGATTCTTAAGCGATTCCAATTTACAGAGACTCAAGTTTGGGTTTATATCAAGTTCCCTTTTTAAATTACATTCTTTGGGTACAGTTGATATATAACTCGCATCATCACTATTCACTAATCTCGAAAAATACAAATAGTCATTCTTAGACACCGTATTTATACTTCTTTCTTCCATAGATTCACTATCGCCGTCCAAGACGTTATTAACTTTTGTAACGGATGTGACGTCAGCCTACGTGCATCCGACCAATGCCCGCCGAGCCCGCCGAAACTAAGCCGCCATATTGAAGCCCCCTCCAGTCAAGCCATGTCAAGCAGCGGGGATTTGTTAATATAAGTGATGGCCAGCCATTTATTTGTCTCTTTCGATTGTGAATACAAGATCTGAACAAACCTCTGCCCGGTTTTTATTTATCCGTTTCACTCAGAAGTGGTATGAACAAAAAATAATCTTCGTTTAATAACACATCCACGCCACAACCGCAAGATCACCTTGACTCTGTAGAAAAATCGAAGAAGTATGTGTTATCCACGGCCGGAACGACACTACGAGCTTCACTGCGTTTTCTACACTCTGCCATCGACCCAACTGCACGCCGAGCAAGACTGCATCAAAGTATTCAACATGAGCTGCGTGTGACTGCACGGAGAGGTCCTAACAAGGGCCGAGAGCTGCCAGGAGTCACAGCCAGTCTGCCAGGAGTCACAGCCAGTCTGCCAGGAGTCACAGCCAGTCTGCCAGGAGTCACAGCCAGTCTGCCAGGAGTCACAGCCAGTCTGCCAGGAACCACGGCCAGTCTGCCAGGAACCACAGCCAGTCTGCCAGGAACCACAGCCAGACAGCCAGGAACCACAGCCAGTCTGCCAGGAGCCACAGCCGGTCTGCCAGTTGCCAAAGCCAGTCTGCCAGTTGCCACAGCCAGTTAGCCAGGTGCGTTGTCTTTCTCATTTCCATATTCGCAATATCGATAACTCTAATTCTATTCAGGCCCTAGCCACTTTGTTTTACTCGTCGCCATATTTTCAATAATAAGGATAAAACTGGTTTGCATAACCAGCATCCGTGTATGTGCGTGTATGACTATGTTTTTACGTTAACGAAACGAGTTATAAGGATAGTAGCAGATGGCGTTCTGTAGTTTGTCTACCCTCATGGGAAAAAGGCGTGACTTCATGTATGTGCTTATTTACTGTTGTCTGATCTGAGGTACTATAATTAACTCTTATTCTAGCCATGTCATAGCCGCTTAGTCTATCAGTGCACATTGTCGACGTTTTATAAGTGCCCATGTAGGCCTATGTGAAATAAAAATTATTGATTTTGATTTTGAGTAAAAACAAAATAGATTAACCAAATACAAATATTGTTTTGCTTCGGGTACACACAACTGATCAACCCGTATCTATATACAGCCATGCTTAAGACATCCTTAGATATCATTACATCCTTAGGAATCTGAATACAGTTACGTTTATCCTGTGAACTAAGTCAAAAAAAAAAGAACGTCGATAGTAAGCTCTGTCATAAAATAGAACACCGCCACTTACATACTTTGTGCCTCTGTGTTGATTACCGCGCTTAAATGTCACTGCAAAATAAATATTTCCCTTACCTTATATAGAATATCAAGTTTCTGAGTTAGCTGGCGAAGATAACTTTAACTGTTACGTATCAATATAGTCCAAAGCTACAATCAATTAGTAATTAATCCAGATGACGCTCACAAAACAGATTTCAGAACTAGCCAAGGTCACTATAGGTATACCAGGGTTCCATTTAGTTTAGCAAACCGACCTTCAGTGTGAGATTCACCGTCATTCGACCTTTAGAGAAAGTAGGTATTGGCATTTTTAGAAGATTTACTTCTACCCTTAACTGAGATAAATTCTGGTGTTATAATTTTATAAAATCTTTAACAAGAAGAAGGGACTTAATACTGAAAGTTAAAAATATGAATTCTTGTAAATGCTTAGTTTAGAAAAATCAATTTTCTTAAATGGTCAGGTCTAATTGCCGCCAGCGGCATACAGCCGGGTTGGCAGTTTCAAGTTTAATTTGCCTAGTAATGTATATCATGTGGGTACGTAAATTTATCGAATAGTGCAGTTATTTTATGAAGTTTATTCCAAATTTCGCGTTGATTGTGTACCCGTTAATGGATTAGTTTTGAACAATAATCGCAAAATATTTTGTGTTCTAAGCCTGTGTTGGCTTGTATGACCCCGTGATTCCTACAAAGGTACATAAGGATGAGTGTAAGTTAGGTAGATAGATAAGATAGTGCAAATGCATCATAATGACTTCGGTCACTATGTTTAATAAAAATATATTTTGCCTTTTTGATTGCCCAATCATGGTGTGAGGTACCATATTAAGGCCTTCACGAGCAGACATTTAAAAAAAAAAGTTTGGTAATGTTAAACAGTTTAGGTACAAATTAAATGATATTGCTTGTCCACATGCTACTGGTTACTTTAAACGTAGAAGTCAAGTCAAGTAAAGCCAAGCCAAGTCAAGTCAAGTAAAGCCAAGTCAAGTCAAGTGAAGCCAAGTAAAGTCAAGTGAAGCCAAGTAAAGTAAAGTAAAGCCAAGTAAAGTAAAGTAAAGCCAAGTCAAGTAAAGTAAAGCCAAGTCAAGTAAAGTAAAGCCAAATCAAGTAAAGTAAAGCCATATCAAGCAAAGTAAAGCCATATCAAGCAAAGTAAAGCCATATCAAGCAAAGTAAAGCCATATCAAGCAAAGTAAAGCCATATCAAGCAAAGTAAAGCCATATCAAGCAAAGTAAAGCCAAGTAAGGTAAAGTCAAGCCTGGTAAAGTAAAGTCAAGTCTGGTAAAGTAAAGTCAAGCCTGGTAAAGTAAAGTCAAGCCTGGTAAAGTAAAGTCAAGCCTGGTAAAGTAAAGTCAAGCCTGGTAAAGTAAAGTCAAGCCTGGTAAAGTAAAGCCTGGTAAAGAAAAGTAAAGCCTGGTAAAGAAAAGTCAAGCCTGGTAAAGAAAAGTCAAGCCTGGTAAAGTCAAGCCAGGCCTGTAAAGTCAAGTAAAGTCAAGTCAGGCCTGTAAAGTCATGTCAGGCCTGTAAAGTCATGTCAGGCCTGTAAAGTCATGTCAGGCCTGTAAAGTCATGTCAGGCCTGTAAAGTCATGTCAGGCCTGTAAAGTCATGTCAGGCCTGTAAAGTCATGTCAGTGCTAGTAAAGTCAGTAAAGTCATGTCAGGCCTAGTAGTCAAGTCAAGCATAGTAAAGTCAAGTCAAGCCTAGTATTACGCCTAGTAAAGCCCAGTATTACGCCTAATAAAGACTAGTATTACGCCTAGTATTACGCATAGTAAAGCCCAGTATTACGCCTAGTATTTGTATTTGAATAAACCTACCTTAGGTATCATGTTTAACTTTAAATATTGCACCTACCACTATTTGTATCTGATCACCCAAAGGTCGACTGGTAGAAAATGCCTAAGGCATTAAGTCCGCCTCTGTACGTTTGTGTGCATGAAGTATTAAATAAATAAATATTACGCCTAGTAAAGCCTAGTTACGCCTAGTAATGCCAAAGCAGCCAAGCCAGCCAAGCCAACCAACCCGGCCATGCCAGGCCAAGCCGCCTAGCCAGGCCAAGCCAACCAACCCGGCCATGCCAGGCCAAGCCGCCTAGCCAGGCCAAGCCAACCAACCCGGCCATGCCAGGCCAAGCCGGCCAAGCCAGGCCAAGCCAGCCAAACCGCCAGCCAGGCCATGCCAGGCCAAGCCAGACAAACCAGTCCATTAAGCGGCACTTTTGAATATCAAATATTGAATGAAAAGATAAAGCTTCTGATAACGCAAGTGATTATGTGTACAAAAGGGAAGTTTTTATTCTAGTCTCCAGAATACAATTAGTGCAGGTAAATAATATAGTAACAAGCCTTTCAAAGACAACTTATTTGCCATAGCCATTACTTATTTGCCATGGCCATTACTTATTTTCCATAGCCATAACTTATTTGCATTAAATGCGGTACACTGGTTTTCAAGAAACAGTCATTTTTTATGTTGTGTGCTATGGCTTGTGTCAAATAAATGTGTTTTCTTTCTTTTCTTTCTTTCTTTCTTTTCTTTTCAAGTCCATATTGAAAATGCATTTATGTAAAATGTGTAATTATAGAAACTGGAATAAGGGCATAAAAAGTATACGTGGTTACAAAATCTCACGGATGCTTAGTCGGTAAATGCGCTAAGACTATATGTAAGTAAAGCATCTATAACGGACAGTAACAATAGTACTGACACTGAAGCCCTAATTGATTTATTTGAAAGCTAATGAATGTTTTTGCTTCCATTGCGGGAGCAATATTTTCAGGATGGCCGAATGTAACGGATGTGACGTCAGCCTACGTGCATCCGACCAATGCCCGCCGAGCCCGCCGAAACTAAGCCGCCATATTGAAGCCCCCTCCAGTCAAGCCATGTCAAGCAGCGGGGATTTGTTAATATAAGTGATGGCCAGCCATTTATTTGTCTCTTTCGATTGTGAATACAAGATCTGAACAAACCTCTGCCCGGTTTTTATTTATCCGTTTCACTTTATTTGTTCCGTCTTGATAGCTCTTACACACCACTGGTTGTGAAATCGACGTAACGTTTTGTTCAGAGAATTTACAAAATTTAGCACAAAACTTGCCTTTAAAGAATACACATTTCTTACTAAAGTCAATGATAGCTTCATTATTATATAGAAAATCTTGGCCAAGTATTAGACTTTGGTTAATGTCTTTTATCACAACAAAGTCATTTGTTAAGACACACGAATCCACAATGAAGTTGATCCTCGTTTTTCCAATAACTTTTAGGTGTGCACCCGAAATGGATTTCACAAAATGTTTCGTCTCATCACCGGTATGTTTCAGACCTAGCAGCAGAACTAATTCTTCCGTAATGCAAGAGATAGAAGCACCCGTGTCAACTAATGCGTTATAAAATTGATTAGCTATACAAACATTAATAAATGGAGTTAGATCACCGTGTTTATTGACTTCGGTTGGGAGCTGCTCTTTCCTGGACACAGTGCGCAACTCCTCATCTATCTTTATTGTCTGTGTCCTGGTTCGTTTGGGTGATCGGTTGGTAGAGGGCTTCTAAATCTAGGGGCAACATGAGAGCGGTTATTTCTGTCCTCGAAGCGCTGCCTTGGGCGTAGATTGTATCTTGGTGTGTGAAAGGTTTCGCCGTCACCCGCTCGATGCGGAGTCACGCTAGATGTGGCCACACCTGGGCTTGGTGATCTCCGTGAGGCAGGGAACCCTTGACTAGATGACGGCGTTTCGAAACGCACGCGCGGAGGTTGCACTGGCAAATTTATGCGCTCATTTTGCACACCTTCTAATATTTCCCTCATTTGTACTATCGTGGCAAGAAGCTCTGCCCTGGAGCCGTAAAGTTTCGTGCCTAACTTAAATTTATAATAATTTGTTACCCCTTTCAAGAAAATTCTAATGAATATTTGATCATCGGTTATGCCTGCTTGCTCAGCATAATCCGCCAGTCTATAGAAAAAGGCATTTACTTCCTCTTGTCTATCTTGCCGTGCGTTATAAAATTTCTCAATAAAATTTATCCTCGCTGGGAATTCTTTTTTTAAATTATTACAAATGTCCGAGAACGAGAGATCGTCCTTGTAAACGAACTTATAATAGGCAAGAGCTGGGCCGTCCAAGTATGCGCCCAAAATCAGCCCCAAGTCTTGCGCCTGCCATTTATTTATAGCAGCAATTTGACGGAATTGCATGAGGAAATCCTCAAAACTGGACTTTGTTCCTGTCCCTGTGAATAACGGTTGTGCCATCTTTTCTTAGTTATAAAATACCACTTATCTTTGATAATCCAGGTGCTAGGGTTCTCGCCAACGGTATCTTCGTTCTCCGTAAACTCATATACTCGTAGATGGGGCTTCGCACACTGTTTTCGCCGTGCACACGCGAATTTTATAATTTTTATTTATTTTGGGATTTCGCACCTCCACCAATATGTAAGGGGGTAGATAGGGTGATCAGCAGTTAAACATGGAAAATAACTTTATATTATATATATTTAGTAAGATATTACAATACGCCTGCCTTTGGGCGGCTTCAATCCAATTCTGACACATTGAAAATTAACAAAAAACATCTACAGCTATTCTGTTCGAAATTCATACATCTTTCAAGTAATAAATATTGCCAGTGTTTTAATAGGCAAGTAGGTTGCCTTCTCAAATGGTAAGTCCTTACAGTACCTACCTACCCTACATACATGAATGATGCGGTACTTTAACCGCTTACGCAGCGCACGCAACGGAAGCTCTCAAAAAGGAAAAAACTTTCCTGATTTTGCAACATTTTTCATTTATGCTTCGCTCCTATTGGTCGTAGCGTGATGTTATACAACCTCGATAAATGGACTATCTAACACAAAATCAATTTTTCAATTCATCAGTAGTTTCTGAGATTAGCGCGTTCAAACAAACTAACTCTTCAGCTTTATAATATTAGTATAGATATGAAAATAGATGCAACTTCTTGTTTAGAAGAAGTTGATTTCAATTTGATTAATATAGAGACCAATTATGGTTCTTATTATAGTTACCTTTTGACTCCGAATGGCAATACACATGTTGTGGAAATTCTGCCAATTGTCCGTCAGTGAGAGGTAAGGCCATCAAATTCAACGATGGGATTGCATGTCTTTTCAGACGATTTCCCTTTTTGTTGAAATCCTTTTTTCCAAAGTGCTTAGCACAAACATTTCGTTGCTCATGTAGTTTTTCTATTGGTAGATGCACCAGTTCTTCATTACCAACTGCTTTTAGCCACTCTCGACAGCTGGAAGGTACAAAATATAAATGGTTACTTTTAATCGAATGAGTCTCCGGACACAACAAGCATTTTATTTGATAGTAAAACTCTGCTATTTATTACATATTCTCAGTATTTACATAATGGTGTCACAGGTATATAATATAATGTCTTAGACTTTCTGAACATAATATATAGAACTTTGTGAAATACATTTATTTAGCAGTCAACCTACATACTAAATTATATTGTGGGCACAAATGTTTTAATACATTTCTTTATCAAAGTTTCAGCTAATTTTGATTGATGGTTCGAGGGTCGTAATATAGAATTTGAATGATGCTATTCATTTACAATAGGTTATTTACAATAATAAGCAATATGGCAATAGGAACTTCCGCGAACTGGAAGACGATACGTTGGAAGGCCTCCCACTAGGTGGACCGATGACCTGGTTAAGGTTGCGGGAAGGCGCTGGATGCGAGACGCACGGGATCGGTCAATGTGGCGACGCCTGGGGGAGGCCTATGTCCAGCAGTGGACGTCTTTCGGCTGAAATGATGATGATGATGATGGCAATAGGTATCGGTACCTACCATTGAGGTAATAATGTACTATGGTACCTACTCACCGGTTTGGATCCAGTGGAAACTTGGAAAAAAGCAACTTATTTCCGGTATGCCAGGCCTCCTTGATACCGCAAACTTCACATCTCCTGTGGCCCTTACCCATGATGGTTCACAAGCTTAAAGAGTCACTGTCTCACTATTAAAGAGTTATAACAATTTAAGCCTCGCACAAGTCACTTACACTAAAAGAGTCAATATCTCGATAAAACTATGTGAGAGTAAAACGGAGGTGCAGATGCTCGACTCAACGTTATACATTCAATCACAAAAATTATTCTGTTTTGTTATATTCCGAAATTTAGAAAAAAACAAACAGAAAAATCACAACACATGTTCGGCCATGTTTGTTTCATAGAAAAATTTTCTCTAGCGCCACAGGTGCCACAGATAACCACTACGTTTTAATAGTCTAATGTTGGTAAAACTGTGATTCTGACATGTGTTTCTGAATGTTGGCTAAAGAAGGTTACTAATTCCCTAGAAAAATATTTTGTTCGGAGTTTCACAGGACTGGCGGTCTCTTTTCTGGCGGACACCGACGGCTTAGCACCTACCTAGCATTTTATTGAACTGCATATGTTAATTTTTAATTAAATATTTTATACTTATTTTCCCTTGTTTTTCTGAGCTCTTACAGTACAAATATAATCCTTAAATTTATCTCACAGTTTGTTCTAAATGTATTCATTTTCAAGCCGATTAATTTCAATATAATGCCTTATTCCATCGTCGACCACTTATAACGACAGTACACACAAAACAGTAAATGTAAATGTTCCGCGAGTTAGAGTATGAATACAATAATATTCTTCGTTTAATCTATAGAGATTCTCTGAATTTCTTGCGAAAGGAACTGATGGCTGTACTCCATAAATAATTTGAACTATGAGGTTAAATAAAACAAAAAAAAAACACAAAGCAAGGAAGTTATTTATTTAAGTTTAGTTCAATTTTGACGAATCAGGGTTAAGGTTGTAAGCGTCGCACAGGTTTCTCAATTCAAAATCAGTTATTATTTCGGTGTCAAAATAACGGTTAATGATGGCCTGACACTCGATGTCGTTGGAGTTGAAAGACAGGGGCGTGTGCAGCTGGTGTACAGCGACCGGGCGTTGTGAGTATCTTTGCAGCTCTTGTGCAGGTGACGCAACACTAGCAGACGCGGCACGCAGCAGCACCACTTGAGAGCGTAGCGCACGCGCCGTTGCCACGTACCCGCGAGAGCGCTGGATGCTCGCCAAAGCAGCTTCTATAAGAGCACGCGCGTACTGTACTGAGTGCGTAATACGTCCCAATAAGACACGCACACATGCATCCAGTTTTTGCGACCATGTGGTAGCACCTCGTAATACGTCATCCAGACCCTCTACATCTTCACCAACTAGCAGCTTAGACATGTGTCGAATTACGGCATTATGAAGTTGTTCTTCTGTTTTAAAAGCGCGCAGTTGTTCCGCAAGAGTTCCTTGCAAATTGTTTGGCGAATCGCCGACCATGAAAACTGTCCCCGTTAAACCTGAAAATAAAAAGGAATTTATGAAGCTTCTGACTCTGAAAACATAAACAAAGTAACAAACCAGGAATAAGGTCTTTTTACCATGATCTTCAAGAATTGCGGCTAGTTCAAGAACCACGTGCACTCCAGTCTCGTATCCCAGCAAGTAGAAGTTATTTTTTACGCCAGTTATATTAATAAGGATCTGCAAACAATATAATACGAAAGTATCATCAGATTAGCAATATGTTATTATTATCATATGATAAATGGTAAATGATTTTTGATCTGTAAGTTGGTTTGTACAAACACTTTTACATATCGATCATATTTTTAAAACTAGATGGGTTCGGCGTTTCCTATCTGACTACTCTGAGAAGACAGGCCGAAACAAACTCATAGGTCACAGTCTCTTCCAGTCCAGACAAAATCTTGGTTAGATCATGTGTTAGATCATGTGAAGACCATGTAGATTGATGTCTGAAATGGTCTTTTGAGGAAAGAACCAGCCAGATATAGTGGACCTGTCTAGTCAGTGCACGCATTTGTCAATAATCGTACAGCTCAACTTAGAATTCAAGGAGCTCAACAATTCGAAGAACAATACCAAAGAATGGAAATTTGGGTAGGCCGCATAAATTACTCAAACTGATCGACCATGATTAAAAACTAACTGAGAAAAAAAAAAAAAAGAAAATCCCTATAGTCTTCACATTCACAATAATTATAATAAAATAATATAATACTTTAAAACGTAAATATTCTTGTTATTGCAAGAACAATAAAAAACAAAATTCTAGATGCCAAAAAATTTAAATGAAAAAAAACCCGACTGCTTCAAAAGCGAACTAAAAAGTCGTAAACAAGGAAAAAATCATGCTGTGCAGGTGGAGGATACATACGCGCGAGCTGGCTGACCAAAACCAGATGTATCATCCTCCTGCACAGCATGATTTTGTCCTTGTTTACGACTTTTTAGTTCGCTTTTGAAGCAGTCGGGTTTTTTGGTTTTTTGATTTAACTTTTTTAATTTATAACTTTTTAGTTAAGTTTTTTTTCGAATTAGATACATTTAAACATATAAATGTTGTATATTTTTGAAATCACCTCTTAAAACCCTTTATTTTGATACCCCACACGATAGGTTCGGAAGAAAAACAAAATTTGGGCCCCCACAATATGGCGTCCAAAAGCCGCCATTTTTCTATTGTCCAATTTTAATGTAGCCTATGACACTCGCAGGGTTAAGACGAATCGATTGACGTATGAATCATCAAAATCGGCCAAAGCGTTTGGTCTCTGGAACGCCTTAAAGAAACAAACATTTAATTAATTGGACAGCTCAATCCCAAGCCTTTTTGTCCTCAACTTAATCTTTAACGGTAAAAAAACTTTATTAATGATTTGAATTTATTAAGGCTTAGATCTTGTACGTGGCTTGGAAGCTTATTATAAAAGCGTATACATTGATATCTAAACGACCCACCTATTTTCTTCAAATTTGTGATTGTTATGGATATCACTCTATTTTTTAAACAATTTTTTATTTTTATGGGCATATAAAATATTTTCATAAAGATACTAAGAAGGCATAGTCACTACATTAATTTCTTAACTCTTTAAATTTCTCTCTGAGAGTGTCTCGGGCTTAATTTATAAATTGCTCGAACAGCTCTTTTCTACAAAAGAAAGATAGTTTGAATGTCGGCGGCATTTCCCCGTAACAGAATACCGTACGACATTACACTATGAAAATAGCTAAAGTACACTAAACGGGCTGTCTCTATGTCAATTCAATTATGAATTTTTCTAACAGCATAATATGCTGCGGGGCTTAGCTTCTTTGACAATTTATCTATATGTGGGCCCCACTGAAGCTTAGCATCCAAAGTTAAGTCTAAGAATACTATGCTATTTTCAGGATTCAATTCTTCGCCCTTTATCTACACATCAGTTTTCACCTGCCTAACGTTTTTTTTCCAGTAAGAATTAAATTGTTAACATTGAACCAGTGAACCACTTTTGAGATCGCGCTATGTCAGTAAACAGCTGCTGATATTTAAGTTTCAACAAAGAGAAGTATCATCCGCAAACAACACTATATCATGGTTATCCTTTATGAGTAAGGCTAGTCATCATTAATATAAATAAGAAACAAGAAAGGACCAAGAATTGAGCCCTGCGGGACTCCCATTGATATAGATCCGGGAGATCTTTTTACATTAACGTCAACGCTCTGAATCCTATTACTCAATTATGAAGTAAGAAGATCCAGAGTGCTGTTCCGGATCCCGTAATGGCGGAGTTTCCTGATTAACATTTCATGAAGAACACAATCTTTGCAATTGCTCTAAAATTAATTTCTCAAATATTTTACTAAACGTAAGTAGTACTGAACTAATTATTTCATCGCATGTCAGAAGATTTTTTTAAAATAATTTTTGATAATTTTTCCTTCGGTAGTAATGAGAAACTTTGATTACTAGTTTCAAAATGTTTATTATACCTGCGCATATCTCTGGGCAGTCTGCCGCACAGTCTCGATGGGGTGGTCAAGGCCCAGCTGCAGCACCAGTGCCGGCAGCTTGAGGCGCTCGCACAACACGTGGAACCTCTTGTGGTGACCCTCCATAACCGGCACTATGCACAGATATCTCTTGCTCACGCCAAACTCTTGACTGGACTATGAGTTAAAGAAAAATAATCATCAGGTGCTTAACTTTGTGTAAATTATTTCATCAACACTGCTCTTATAACGGTGAATGAAAACATCGTGAGTTTCCTCACGATTTTTTCATTCACGGCATGTCCTAGAACCAAAAATTTGAAGACATGTGACATCTACCAACACGCACTTGGCCCGCGTGGTGGATTATGACCCATTCTCTCTCTCATAGAGAGGAGGCTTGTGTCTCAGCAGCGGGAACATTAAAAGGCTGATGATAATGAAGCATAACAGCGTTTTTAGATGTCTTTTATATCTATCTATCTATCTAATACCTTTTGTTCAACCATGAACAGGCCATAGCTACACGCGCCAACAACAGCGTCAGTGATATACTTTCGGTCCTCGCGCCGGCAACACCGTCACACCGTCAGCGCTAAGAAGTGACCTACTAAGATCTTCGCTTCATCGGCTCAATACACATACTACACACATATGAATAGGTATCAATGTGTATTGACCACAAAATTTGTATATAATTAAGTTCATTACTGTAATAAATTAGTCATCAAGCTGGAGTCGAGTTTTATTCATCTCTCCGTTACTCCTCTTACTGTGGCCAAGACACCGTTAGCCTTAAACGATCCTGTGAGTGTGTGGGATCGGCAGTGAGAAAACCATTTCCTTTGTACATTACACGACGTACACAAACCCCTATTCCAACCCAAATTCCGTCTGTTACCGTAGGTCTCCTTGTAACAGACTTCCCGCACGTAAAACCAACGTAACCTAGGTTTAGTGTGGTTTGTATGATAAGGTAGGGCATTAGGATAACTAGGGTGCTAGGTATTTGTTATAGGGCTAGGTTTGTAGTCAGTTGGGTCTTAGGTTTCTCATAGGTACCAGGCTCAATTGGTGCAAACATAGCCACACTGTACGGCCGTACTAAGCTGTAAGTCCCGGTGCGTACATTTGGTCCTTCGAGCAATTTTTTGGGAAACCAGGGTTATTTGTTTAATCGGTACTTTAACATTGTAACACTAAAGAAATACCAAAACAAAAAAAAAAGTTCTTCTTTTTGTCCTACGCTAACACCGTTTAAGTGCTCATGAATAACAGCCGATAAAGAGGATTGGCGTTGCATCGTTAGGCAAATTATGGCAACCCGAAGTCTCACTGCAACATGATGACCACGACCGCTCTGCTAAGAGTGTACCGACGAAGAAGAAGAACACCGACAAATTGTCTAGACTTACTTTAAACTAGCGTACCTGTTCAACAAGCGCTTGTTTGTTGTATGTAAAGGCACTGACATACTTACATGCCATTTGTACAATAGCGGATCGGAAATCGGTACCAACAAGCGGGTTCACCGATATTTTGAGTAGTCGTACTTATAGTATCAAAGGGCAATTAAGTAAAGTTCTTAACAAATAGGACTAGTAGGGACAGTAAAGAAAAATGGACATACAAGAAATAAACGAAGTTATAAGAAGCTAAGAAGCAGATAACAATGAACTAAACCAAATATTCACCAATATCAAGAAAGACTCAGCATCAAGAAAAAAACAAAAATATATTACGGAAAGAACAACTCGACTTACAGAGATATTTACTAGAACGTCCAGAAACCATTCACGGATAAAAGACCAAGATGTTGTGACTACACGTCATTTATCTGTATATATTAATATTTAAAAACTACGCATGGCCGGCCTGATGTGGTGAACACATTGAGATGGTCCGCATCTTATATCTTTGGGTTTAAAGTACTGTCTGACAGGCTTTTTCCTTGTTTACGACTTTTTAGTTCGCTTTTGATGCAGTCGGGTTTTTTGATTTTTTGAATTAAGTTTTTTTATTTATAACTTTTTAGTTAGTTTTTTTCGAATAAGATACATTTCAACATATAAGTGTTATATATTTTTGAAATCACCTCTTAAAACCCTTTATTTTGATACTCCACACGATGGGTTTGGAAGAAAAAAAAATTTGGGCTCCCACAATATGGCACCCAAAATCCGCCATTTTTCTATTATCCAATTTTAATGTAGCCTATGACACTCGCAGGGTTAAGACGCGTCGATTGACGTATGAATCATTAAAATCAGCCAACGCGTTTGGTCTCTGGAACGCCATATAGGAACAAACATACATACATACATACTTACATACATACATACATACATACATACATACATACATACATACATACATACATACATACATACTTACATACATACATAGACTGATAAACACATTACCCTCCTTCGGCAGTCGGGTAAAAACTACGCATGGCCGGCCTGATGTGGTGAACACATTGAGATGGTCCGCATCTTATATCTTTGGGTTTAAAGTACTGTCTGACAGGCTATGTCATAAACTATGGAACACGAACATTTTAACAGGATAAAACAATACCGAATCTTTTAAAGAAACTCATAAATTGCTTTTAAAGTAAAAACTGTCAAGACATAAGTAATATTCTAAATAGTCTTCGAATATTCAATGTCTAACACAAACCAGTCCCGAAGCAATTAAGCGATGCACAAAAAACTGAACTGAAGAGAAAGCCGGGTTTTTGCGGATGAAATGGGATTGGCGACGGGCTTGTTGAGGAGACACTTGGCTTTAGGCGGGCAGAGAGTATGGACTGATTTTGAGAGATCAAAAGAAGTCGGTACTGGTCAAATACTAGAGTGTTAGGAAAGGAATTCATAGGGATAGTCTTGGAACGAATAAGGAAAAGTCGTTGTAACTATCGTGTTAACGAGTTTAATTATTAAGTTAATTTAAGTTTTAATCATTGTATTACATAGGTAGGGACATTTCTCTAATGTACTATTTATTCTCGCTTGGCGAGTCCTTGTATTTAAATCCTAATCCAACCTTGGCAGCCATTTGTCAATAACATTTGGTCTAGGGAGGCGGTGAAGTCTTAATTCGCACTTTCATACCCACCATTTATACACTAAACAATTACTCATTTGATTATGGACCTTTATTGAGCATTACATTCATGGAAGGTGGAACCGCTAATATTCATTTCTGTATAAAATAGGCTAAATATGGCCGCTCTTAATTGAGCACGTAGGAGAACCAAATGTTAGTTGGTAAAATATACTGTTTCCTAAAGAAGGTCAAACTCAGAACACTTCGCGTAATACTTGCTGTCGCTCAGATCCAGGGAGTGGGGGTAGGCTTCAGCCAATAGGCTTCACAAAGAACCCCAAATAACATCGTCTAATGACGCTTAGGGAACGTGTCTCGTTAAAACCACACCAAGCCGTTTGTAGGCAATACTAAATCGTTACTATTTAGCGAGACACTGCTGTCAAGATAACGGTTTATGATGGCCTGACTCTCGATGTCGTTGGAGATGAAAGACAGGGCCATGTGCAGCTGGTGTACAGCGACCGGGCGTTGTGAGTATCTTTGCAGCTCTTGTGCAGGTGACGCAACACTCGCAGACGCGGCACGCAGCAGCACCAGTTGAGAGCGGAGCGCACGCGTCGTTACCACGTACCCACGAGAGCGCTGGATGCAAACTAAAGCAGTTTCTATACTACGTACGTTTTCTTCGTACTGTACTGAGTGCGTATTACGTCCAATAAGACACGCACACATGCATCCAGTTTTTGCGACTATTTGGTAGCACATCGTAATACGTCCAGACCCGCTACATCTTTACCAATTAGCAGCTTAGACATGTGTCGAATTACGGCATTATAAAGTTGTTCTTCTGTTTTAAAAGCACGCAGTTGTTCCACAAGAGTTCCTTGCAAATTGTTTGGCGAATCGCCGACCATGAAAACTGTCCCTGTGAAACCTGAAAATAAAAAGGAATTTATGCAGCTTCTGACTCTGAAAACATAAATAAAGTAACAAACCAGGAATAAAGTATTTTTACCTTGATCTTCAAGAATTGCGGCTAGTTAAGGAACCACGTGCACTCCAGTCTCGTATCCCAGCAAGTAGAAGTTATTTTTTTACTCCAGTTTTATTAATAAGGATCTGCAAACAATATAATACGAACATATCATCAGATTAGCAATATGTTATTATTATCATATGATAAATGGTAAATGATTTTCGTTCTGTAAGTTGGTTTATACAAACACTTTAACATATCGATCATATTTTAAAACTAGATGGGTTCGGCGTTTCCTATCTGACTACTCTGAGAAGACAGGCCGAAACAAACTCACAGGTCACAGTCTCTTCCAGTCCAGACAAAATCTTGGTTAGATCATGTGTTAGATCATGTGAAGACCATGTAGATTGATGTCTGAAATGGTCTTTTGAGGAAAGAACCAGCCAGATATAGTGGACCTGTCCAGTCAGTGCACGCATTTGTCAATAATCGTGCAGCTCAACAATTCGACGAACAATACCAAAGAATGGAAATTTGGGTAGGCCGCTTAAATTACTGAAACTGACCGACCATGATTAAAAACTAACTGAGAAAAAAAAAAAAAAGAATATCCCTATAGTCTTCACATTCACAATAATTATAATAAAATAATATAATACTTTAAAACGTAAATATTCTTATACATAGTAATATTGTATGATGCTGTCATTGTTTAAACTAATAACTTAAAAGTGTTTAAAATATTTATTACTCACTAAGAAGTATAACTTGAGCACACAACTCGTTCGCCATATGAAGTATCTAGATAAGAGAATGTTTATATTAACCATAAGTGCCGCGTTATAAATGAACAACAGAGATGCTTGAAAAATATTTTTGTTATTGTTAATTCGAGTACGGCAACTTTTGTTTATGTTTGTATTGTTTCAACTTTTATTTATTTGATAACTTACGTAAGAAATTATAGAAAGTGAGTCCCAGGTAATTGTGAATCGTAATTTAAGATTACTGTTTTATTTTAGGTTTATATCGAAGTTTACTTGTTTTAATTTTTTTGGGTGGAATGATGTAGCGCCCCTGCTGACGCGATAATTTTGTTTATTTACATAAAGCAGGCGCTACATACGACGGGCTGACTGCACAGGACTCCAGTTGTTCTCCCACACTCATACTGTTAAGTTAGGTATTTTATAGTTTAGAGAAAATTTAACTATATATTTGTTTTAAGTGTTACGAGAGAATATAGTACAGTTTTATTTTATCGTGAATTATTATTTCATTTCACCACCAGACCACACAGACTTTGTATCCTAAACAATAATTCAATGAATTTTCCAGTTGCGTAGAAATTTGAAACAAAACTACACTAATAATTGTCATAACAATATAGGAATTAATTTGCAGATACTTAAAGTAGCCACAAAATAACACACGAAAAATATCGCCAATACTCAAAAACTTCTGTACCTACTCAGCCACCAGCGAGCGATTGGCAATCGACCAACAACAAGGAAAAAGTAATCACAATTTGACAGCTACATTGCTCGCCGATGGCTGTCGTTCCGCTGTCGAAAACCATGCGTAATACGAAATGATCGCGATCACCTTGTGATAAATGCGTATTTCATTTACAAGATTTTTATTGTTAGCAATAGTGTCGTAAAATTATTATGGTGTGGCTATCACTCATACATAACGCGGATTCGCGATTGAAGAGCAATTATTTCGCAAAAAAATGCCTGCCGATTTTTTTGACGTGTGATAATCGCGCGATGATTGTACAATATCTGCAACATTATTGCTTATTGCTGTTTCGTAATAAGCCTACAGAAGCGCACTAAAAAGCCGTAATAAAACAATTTATCCCAGTCTTGTTTGGGCTTATAAGAATCTTCATGAGATTTACTTTGGCTATCAATGATTTTAATGGAAATTTGAGGTACCAAAACTAAGAAGAGATAAATAAAAACCCTTTAACAAAAAAAAAACCGACTTCCAAAAAAAATATAGCACTGCAAAGCGAATAATTACTTTCTTTTCCTAAGTCGGTGTCGAAAACGAAAAATAATAGTCACCAAAGACATCGATTAGATGGTCGGTCGAGAAATGATGTTTCAAGATAATGGGGTCTTCGTGCGCCAATGATTCGAGCTTTTAGTTATTCAAGATTTTGATGCATCGAGGTAATGAACGCTCGTGCTAATAATTAATCGATTTCAAGTACTACCGAGTAAACTTTTTCTAGCAAGTTTTGCTGTTTGTGACAGATGCCACTCATTCTCTCCGATACTTTTGTAACTGCTTTATTTTATGTCCGTGTAATTAAATAATAAAACTCTGCTAAACTTCAGTAATCCATTTTAATTACAACAAAAAGCTTTACAAATTGCATGACAAACAATAAATAAGTAATTTTAGTTATAATGTCCTTCATTCTGAATCCGTATCAAGCGCCATGAAAGAGTTGGTGTGCCTGAGGTATGTGTTGCAGATATTCTTTTTATTGAAATTTTCCATTATTGTGGGGTCCAAGTATGTATTGACGATGGCCGCGCATCGCAAGTCTGAGGCTGCATGAGCGAGGGGAGCACGCAGTTGGTGGACGAGGACTGGGCGTTGCGAGTGGCGCTGGAGTGCGAGAGGCGCGGGCGCCGGGCGGGTGGACGCAGCGCGCAGCAACACTAGCTGCGAACGCAGCGCATGTACACGAGCCACGTAGCCACGCGCTCGCTCCACACGACTCAGCGTGGTTTCAATGAGTCCACGCGCGTATTGCACCGAGTGCGACACGCGACCCAACAGACTCCGCACACAAGCATCAACCTTCGCCGACCATGTTCCCGCAGACTGAAGCGCATTGTCAAGACCGGTGGTGTCTCCACCTGCCATCAACGTGAACATGTGCTGCGCCACAGCATCTTGTAGCTGCTCGTCTGTCTCAAACTCTGCGAGTTGCTCCTCAAGGTGTACGGCAAACTCGTCCGGTGCAAATCCAATGCAATAAACTGTACCCGTCAAACCTGTAAAAACATATTTAACGGTTAAATTGTATTTTACAACGTACCTAATATGACTGTGTAGCTAGAACACAATATATCTTACCATGACTTTCTAAGATAGCTGCCATTTCTAAAGCTACTAAAATTCCACTTTCATATCCCAAGAGATAGAACTGGTTCTTCAGACCCGTTTTCTTCATGAATATCTAAATAAAAAAACACTGGGCTTAATTTTTTGGTCATATACTATGAAATAGTGTACCTAAGGAGACTACATCTTGGGCTCTAAACAAAGTGATATTAATTCAATCAGCAAAAGATTGTCAAAAGTTCAAAAAGTTTGTATTTTAATCATGTTTCGAAAGCTTATTTTGATATTCTATATTCCATACATTTAAAACCTGAACACTATCTAAAATTTCCCTTTTTCCAGATCCTATTGAGTTACCACCGCGTAAAGCAAATCTAAAAAAGGTTTAAGATGCAAAGAGGAACTATCATACTCCTAGGCCCGGGGGTTACCCCGGTTTCTCAAAACTCGATTATCATGCTGATAACGTAAACGAAGAATAATCGCCGGTTATCTGCTGTGATTGGCTGTTGAAAATTCGTTCAACCAATCACAGCAGATAATGCGTGCTTGACACTTTGTCACATTAATTTTGCAATAATTTAGCGTTGAAAATCTCGGCCTAAGTTTTATAAGCATTGTAGAAATATTCCATACCACTGCTAATCTCTCGGCTGTTTCTTGTATCGTCTCAGTTGGCTTGTCTAGCCCCAGCTGCAGTACTATAGCCGGCAGCTTGAGGTGCTCGCACATCACGCGGAACCTCTCGTGGTGACCCTCCATACCAGGGACGATACACAAGTATGTTTGGTTCGAATCAAATTCATCGTCTGTCTGTAAGAGATCAGTTGACATTAATTTACTTGGCAACCAAACAATCATAGATAAAGTTTATAAAACACGTATTGGATCTAATGGGCCGTTTAGGGCTCAATAAGACAAAAGATTGAGAAACACAATGCAATAGGACGAAAATAATACTTGGGATTGTTTTTATGCGCCACCTTTGTGCCATTTACCTGATCGACCAACATTATTGTGACAAGCAAATTAATCGAAACTTCAATTAGATCAAGCATGTTTTAGGTAAGAACCCCACCTAAAACATGCTTGATCTGTGTTAATAAAAAACTGATATTATTATTCATAATAAGTAAGTACCATAGGAGAATTGTTGACAAGCGTCGGCATACACACGAAGTCAGTGGTGGCAATCAACTCATCAGGGTCTACGAAGGTGAAAAAAGTAGACAGACCCTTACACTCTTCGAAATCCGATTTGATGATAGACTTTTCTAACTGTTGAAACCTTTAAAAAAAAAGCCATATTATGATTCCTTAAAATCAATAATGGATTTAAAATAAGAAATGACTGCATCAGAAGCAGTTTCAAAGAGGCGCCAGTAAAAATAAAGTTGAACGAGAATTGTTTGGGAATGTGATAAGTAGAGATGACGAAAAATATGCGACTAAATGAGTGTGGCTGTACATGTTGATAGATTGAGGGAAAGAGTGAGACCAAAGAATAGGTAAGTGGATATTGTGAGGAACTCTACAAAATTATGGTAAAAAATTTCATCAATAGATAGCTAGCGGGACACTTCTGGAGTAGAACACATAGTGAGGTATTCCTGGATAGCTTATGGGCTATCTAAATTATAAAGATGAAAACGCAGAAAAGGAAGGGCTTAGATATCTTGAATTAAACGTACGTGTCAATAGTAATCAAGGGTATTTCTTTTTCTTCGAATACAATATTATATTGAATTCTAAGGAGATTATAAATTAATGCTATTTTATCGTTTTCAACACCCAATTCTTCCAAAGTAGTATATTTGTCCGTATCTGCCGTAACGGTTACATCTGTAAATAAAAGATAGATATAAGTAAGACCTTTTTTAATAACTTGCCAAAACTTCACATATTTGATGGGCTTCGATACCATAGACATAGGCTATGGATTGAAAACCTTACAAAATTTACCACTCTATAGTAAGAGAGAAGCGATTACGACCAGTACCTGCAGGTAAGTCAAGTGACGAAGTTCATACTGCAAGCCTGTGATGTGAACCATTCAGAAATCTCTACTGGCCCCACGATCGCTTTCTCTCAGTCTATTTTTTATGCCTATGATCGTTATTTATGATATTATAAAATAAATAATAAGCTGTAGTCACAAAAAAATTGAAATTAATTTTAATTGACGTAAGTTACCAGCGAGTGCAATGATTTTTTGCAGCAGCGAGGTTTCTTGCGCAGGCGCATTGATTGCTAGCACTACGCTGTGAGAGCCCTGCAAGGCTTGCTCTGTCACCTCCACGGCTCCACGGTGCCAAGCGCCAATGTTACATGACTCCTGGGAATTAATAAAGTACCCCCATTACATCAAAATTAAAAAATTGATATGAAAACAATTAAAAGGTCCAGAATAAGAACTCTTTCATATTAATAAACTGTACATCACAAGGGTGTTGGATTTTCAACAACAGTAAATAAATAAAAAATCAAAAAATTAACCATTGAAAAACAGTCATCAAGATTCTTTGTCATCGTGCAAAGTCTATTCAAAAATCTTTCAAGTAATGGAATAAATTCAAACTAAACTAACTTGACTCAATTCCGGTAGCGACAATAATGTGGCTGGCAAATCATGCTGTATGCGACGAAGACACACTTCCTTCCCAATTGTATTGTTACCAATGTTTATTACAGCGAAATATCTGTCGAAATACAAACCTTTTATTAGATAGAAAAACACAAATAATAAGGCAAATAAAATAACCTACATTTAGGTAAACTGCCACGCATGACACAGAGGTTAATCAGATACATACAACGGTGAACAAATATCTAAAAATCGACCACAATATTTGTGAAATAGGCAATATACATTGTAAAGGTATAAAAGTGTGAACACATGATTATTATTACTTACTTCATATCCGTGCACAATTTCCTTGATACCAAATCCAACGTGTTCAGTAGCATATCATCGATATAATTCTGCTTATCGCCCACCGTCACATACACTCCCTCGATAGGACCAAAACGACTCACTTTGCTTAACAGTGCGTTAACGTCAGCTTCAACTGATAAGTCGTCAGAAAGTACAACGACTTCTACGCCCAATTGCTGCCATAATCTGAAACAATGGTTATCATGTTATAATTATTAATTAATGTATAAAATAAGTAGGATGATCAATAGTCATGCCACATTATGTTATGCATTGTGTCACCCAGTGTAATGCTTTAATCATCTATACTTTCTGTAACTCTTATGGTGTACATAATAAAGAGTATTCTATTCTATTCTATTGTAGCCAATTAACCGTATATTATTATGATCGACAACGACAACGATAACCACTCTGTGCATAAATAGTTGATATGACTATCCCTCTTGGCACCGCGCCGGCCTTGTGAAAACCAAGTAAGTGAAAATTTTAAATATTTACCGTATTTTTATTTGAAGATAGCTCATTGATTGCCTCTTTAAATGAACAACAAGCTTCCTGGCACCTCTCTCTACAAGTCTGTCCCCTAATTGTAGTCCAAAGGTTTCATCATTGCTGAGTATAAGATGGGCACGATCGGCTTTACAGGTCAACCTGACAAATAATTTTATTGTGCGAATTAATACTCTATTGTTGATAATTTTAAAATTAAATTAAAGTAAAATTCGGTCTTACTTATGCTGGACCTCCTGAGTGGACTCTTCCATCTTCAGCAACACTCTGCCGCGATGCCTGCTGGCCGCGAGCAGTCGGAACGCACGCGCGGCGTGTTGCGGCGCGTACCACACGCGTGATAGAGGACGCACGTAGCCGCGACTAATGCCATCGCTCAACATTATCTGCAAGATCTATAACATACAAAATTAGATGTTAAATTGAATTTGGTTGTTGTTTTTGTTTAAATGTTTTGGTTTTCCTGTTTAGTTTGCCACGCACAAGGTTCATCGCACTTCTTTGCCCTGGTGAGAATACGATAATGATAGTAACAAAGCCTATCTGGGCACTTAGGCATCCGAAAAAAAAAAGCCCCCCGGGTTTCATAGACGTTGTCCGCTACTGTTGCTAAGCTGACAAAGATTTACTGTCCGACACTACCAATCTGTATTATTTATTTTATCTGTAAAATTTTTTCGTGTGTACATAACTAAATAAATAAGGAACATATTTTACCCAACTATTAATACGGGGCCAACTAGGCAGTGAAAAGTGCAATAGTTAGATCGAGTATATTAAGTAAGAGTTGGGTGTTAACAAAATACAGGTACATATTATTATTATTTTTTATAAACAATTTAGTACTAGCAAATCATAATCCTCTTTTTTCCTCCTGATCGTGATTGTACCTTGTCTGTAGTTCCCAATGAAAAAACTAAGTCAGCTAGTACTTTCGGTGTATCTATCTACATTACAAGACTAACCTTGGCTTCCACTATATTTGCAGGTTCAAATATTGAAGAGATATCAACGGCTCTATAGGCTCGAGCCCTAGTGAGGCTGTACATCCCATAAGTGAAATCATCTTGATTGTGCAGCTGAGAAACATCAACAAACAACCCGAAGCTCTTGGTACAGTTTATTGCAGTCTGAAAAAAGCAAGAGATCAGTTTTACAATAAACATTAACATATTTCAAAAAAATATATTTATATACATTAAAATCGGTAACCATACTTGTTTCAGTTCTCCTCCAAGACAGCTGATAACCATATTGCAACCTTCCCCTTTTGTAGCCCTTCGAACCATATCTGAAAAACTGTGATCGCGAGAATTGCCGATGTTTTCAGCTGAAACATAGGTAAAAGGCCCATTTCAGTACCATGTGCACAAAAAATCATGTGCTTCCCAAACGTTTGAAACAACTGAACACCATCAACATACCTTTTAATCCTGGGAATAGTTTACGCAGGAAATGTTTCTTCCGCATGTCACTAACGGTTGTGAATACTTCTAAGTCGTGAGCAAGGGCTATTGATATTACAGCTTGGCCGAAAGCCCCAGCCCCTCCATGGACCAACACAGAGTTACCTGGTTCCAACCCATTGACATTTTCGATTGCCTAAAAATAAATAACGATTTAATGTGATTTCTATAACTTAATGGGGATTTATCGCTCACAGTATGAGTGTAGACTCACGAGACAGTAGAATGCATGTGCGTAGGCAAGTGGCACGGTGGCGGCGTCCTCGAGGCTCCAGTGCCCCGGCACCGGCCAAAGCAACTCCGGCTGCGTGTGCACCACGCTACCCGCCGCGCCACCTCGCACCAGACCCATCACGCGCGAGCCACTACAGGGTGAAAACAAGAGGATCACATTCGTATTACCATGTGTTAAATTTTACATATTTTATAATATTTATGTTACTTAGCAACTTTCCTAGATGTACAGAGTTTTTAGCTTTATCTAGTACAAGTATGATCTACTAATCATAGTGAAGGCAACTATTCCGCATCAGTCCTCATCTCTCACTTTCACTCATCTGGCCAAATAAAAAAAAATGAAAATGAAATACCGGGAAAACCGACGGTTTTGTCTTTGCGATTATGGAAAGAAATTGTGATGACGAACAACTACCGGAAATACATTGTAAACTTAGATTGTTAAATACGGCACGGTTGACATCTGTCGAGCATGTCTCCATACGGTAATCATAATCATAATCATAATCATTTATTTGCTAAAAACATGGTATAAAAAATTAAAAATTAATAATAATTGTATTATCTCTAAGTAGTCTGTGATGTAACCGGCCGGGGGAATCAATCCGTCACATTATCTATGGTTGTTCTAGTCTAAAGACAAAACCTTGTAGCCAGGATTATCCATCAGCAACTTGCTCTTAAATACAATCTTGTGGAATCGGAAGTGCCTTAAGTATGAGTATGTGCCCGACCCAGTTCTCGAAAATGGCAATGTCACATTGTATTGGGATCGGTCTATCATCTCTGACAGGACTATTGAAGCCAATAAGCTTGACATAGTTGTGATAGACCGCTAGAGCGTCGCGCATTGATGGTTGATATAGCGCTCCCTCACGACGAAAACCTCGAGAAGGCTGAGAGAGATAAGAAAAGTAAGTATCTTGATCTGACGCCCGAGGTTGTTGACATGTGAGATGTGAATGCAGCAGTCATTGTGCCGATAGTCGTGACGGCCAATGGCATAATAGCCTCTTGGCTCAATAATAGCCTTCTCAGATGTTCGTCGAGGCTCTTGCATCTGAGGAGGCTCTCGTTAGGCAGCTGGATCAAGGGCTTAATCCATAAAGCGGTACTCCTTTACAAGGCACGTATAGACAGGAGGTTCCTCTCTCAGGAGCCCTGACCACCGATAGCTTGGACACTGTTCCCGATACGGGTAGTCTACTATTTTTTGTATTTTAAATATTTCTTTCATCATCATCATTTATGCTGAAAGACGTCCACTGCTGCACATTGGCCTACCCCAAGCTTCGCCACATTGATCGGTCCCATGCGTTTCGTATCCAGCGGATCCCAGCAACCAGGTCACAGATAATATAATACTAGCATAGAGATGCCTCATCCCATACAAAGAAACCGTGCCGACGTAACTAGCGTTTTTCGTTTAATTAAACCGATTATTTTTGGTCCATCGATTGCGTTCGGTTCATTTTCACGGCAATAGATAGATGGTGTTAGCAGCAACTTGCAAGTAAAAGGGTTGACTCGGTTTGTGAATATTTTTTTCTTTAAATACAGCGACGGTTTGTTATTTTTCTGCACGTTTTTACAGTTAATTTGCACTAAAATATATTACAATACAAATTTAAACAATTGAGTGTAATGCCTCAGAAATTTAAAACCGCGCCATCTATTGGTATAAATTTTAAATGATCCGTTCAAATAATCTTTGAAATGTAAATTAAGAGCCCCATAATTATGTGCTTAGGAGAGTTGATTAAACAAGAACATAAAATGTTTATGTTCAATTCCAGAAAATGTTAATTTTACACACATTCAATAACAGAGCGGTGCATATCGCGCCATATATCTATATACGTTTAAAACCCTAACATTAATTTTAATCTGCGAATAATCGACCAATAATAAATTAGGCTCGTTTACAATAGATTAACCTTGAAAAAGCTTTACAGAAACCAAAAAATGCTGTGACATGTGGTTAATTCGAGAACGTAAAGCAAAATTAACTGGTGATTATTCGTCAATTACGTTAACAACCCAATAATCGAGTGTCGAGAAACCAGGTGTAAGTAACAAACATCGATAGCTGCATATTATAGATATAATATCTTAAAGTGGAGATGCAGCGAATGTACTTACCTGGCTGTAGTTCCACTGAATTCCATACCAAAGCTGTTTTTAATATTTTCTTTATACAATAAGAATCCACTGGCCTTTTTGACATCATCATAACTAATACCAGCATATTGCACCTGGAAAACATTACGATTGATATATGAATGGATGTGTAATTTATTTTATTTATATTTAATCAAAGCGATACAAAGACCAATTACAATAATTAAGATATAATTATAACATTTATTGATATTAACAATATAATCAACATGGAACAGTGGAATGTTAACATACATATAATCAATTATTCAAATATAACAATATAATCAACATGGCACAGTGGTATGGCAATATTTAATCAATGTAAGCAAACATTCAAATATAAAATACAATTAACATGGAACATTGGGACAACAACAGAGAAAGTTTTCTCTCACAGAACACCAGACATTCACGCACTAGTTTATTCCATTCGTTCGTAAACACATCACATCAGGATTGGCAATCAAGAGAACATTCATCATCATCATCATTATTTCAGCCGAAAGACGTCCACTGCTGGACAAAGGCCTCCCCCGAGCGTCGCCTCACTGATCGGTCCTGTGTGTTTTGCATCCACCGGAATTGCAAGCGGGTCAACAGGTCATGACGGTGACTCTGACGGTGTCTAACGTATTTGCTGGGCACAAGCAGTCGGCAGAAAAGGCCGTGTAGCTCATGGCAGTAAATCCGTCCGCTTAGGATATTAAATGCTACTGCGAGCTGATCATAGACTCTCCTCACCTCCAACGAGAAGGTAATGAAAATAAAATTTGTTTACCTTCACAGGGAGTCCTGATTCTGATTTTTCTGGTGCTTCAACCCACGTGAGCGAATCCAAGTCACCAAATTGCCTACATTGCAATGACAAGTTCTTACTCACTGTTGAGTCTTCCACTGGTATGTAGTACTCTCCTCCCCACTTACCCTAAATAAATAATGACAAATTTATTTGTTTCGATCAAACAACTTTTATGAGGTTTATATCGAACGAAGATAAATATCAAAGATCTTACGTTATCCACCACGTTGAAAGCCATGTCAATCTGAGGCATGTCATCACTATAAAAGCTATCGTTGCTTTCCTTAGCGACCATGATTAGATGAATCTTATTACGATTAGCTTCCCTTCGCCAACCGCTTACAAGTTCCTTAAGTCCTGGTAGTGCTGGGTAAGGCGCAATAATTAGGAGCCGCTGTCCCGAAGACAGGTTATTGCGAGTTGTATTTAGGAGTAAGATATCAGAATTGGTTCGTACAGTGACACTTGTTGTGGCTACGCCCGCAGACGCCCCCCACCGAACGAGTTGCAGTTGAGATTGTTGCTTGTTACCGTTGCGAACAATGGAGTGAACGGAAATTATACGGTAAAGTGACGTGGGGCGCGAGCGACCACCAAAAGCGAGGTCTTCCTCGCTCGCCACAAACTGGTCTCTTTGGAGGAAACGATGCAGTAGCTGACACATCTGTTGAGTGACAATATAATTAGTAAGATCATAATGTAATACATAGAAAACATACAATTCAAAATCTAAATAACTTACACTGTCGTTAGTGGACAGGTTTTGAACCAGCACAAGATCAGCATCTTTAAGGAAGTTTTTTTGTTTCTTCAAGTCTGATTCGCGACTTACTTCTTCGTATTTAATATTAACGCCAAAGATATTTTTAATAGCATACTTCAATTCAGAAAAAATTGAACCGTTCGCGGGCTGATTTACTAATCCAACAACATTTATGTTTGTTTTGTTCACATTTTCCGCTACAGTTTGTAGGTAAACTTGAAGTGAAGATACTACCTGCATGGGTTGAAAAATATTTATACTTTATAAAACATAATCTTATTTTACCAATCCGCACTGGGCCTGCGTGGTGGATTATGACCCATTCCCTCTCACAAAGAGGGAATGTTAAAAGGCTAGTGATGAATCATATTTGATTTCACTCATGAATTGTTTGATAACTGAAGAAAGAGAGAAATAGAAGGAATGGCGATGAATCCATTGCTCAGAAGTTGGACAATATAGGCTAACAAAAAAAAACTGAATGGGATACTTACATTAATATCTGATTGGAAATAAGGAACGAATTTCAAAGTTTTTAATGCCATGTTTCTGTTGCTTACTGGAGGCATATTTTCTATTTTAACATTGCTTATTGTAACACCTCCACATCTGGAAATCAAAGTCGTGTAACTGTTACTGAAGCTGCTTTAAAACATATGATTTATTTTACCAAAATACTGATAATATCTTCGGCTGTTAGAATAGACAGTAATATGTTTACCTGGTAATATCAGAATTGTTTAATACTTCTGCTTTCAATAGAACTTTGTAATCAGATACATAAGAGTTTTGCACAACTTGTTGATGATATTTTACGTTGATCTTCATATTCCTGATGTGCGTGACTAGTGAAACTCCATCGTGTGGATGTCGCAGCATGTTCAGTTGGAGCAAACCGTCAATGAAAGTGACCCAGTTGTCACGCCACACTAGAGAAGCTTTACTTAGGGATTCATTTGCACCTTCAATGCTAAGGAACTCACCGCTGTCAAAACATGAAAATAAATTATATTTCATTTATCCGTATAGCAAAACATAAACTTATGCAAGTTACAGCACATACTAGATGAAATATAAAGGAAATAGTGCTTAATCTTTTAAAGAAACATTTATTTTACAAGAACACATCTATGACAGAACAGAGAAATACGCCATCGTTTTTGTTTAAGAAAAAGACAGGCAATATAAACTTCTTACTTCTGTCTCAATCACACCTTATTACATTGCAACTCTAAAAATATTTTACAACATCCCCTCACAATTTAATAACATACTTTAAACTAAACACAAAATAAAATAAAATAAACCATATAACTATTTAGTTATTTAAGCCACACATGTATACACATTTTAACAACATATTATTATTCAAAGGTTTTGTAAACATGTCAGCGATTTGTTCCCCTGTTTGGACATATATAACACATAACTTTTCTTTTTCTTTAAGTTCCCTAATAAAATGATGTTTAATATCTATGTGTTTCAATCTCTTATCACACTGACAGACCTCAGATAAGATCTTATCTGACAGACTGATTATCATAGAATAAGATGGCTGGAGTTGCGTTTGTAACAATAAAATCACATAATATATTGCTCAGCCAATATGCCTCACTTCCTGCCATAGTCATTGCTACATATTCAGCCTCGGTAGATGACATACTAACTGTACTTTGCTTTTTCGAGCACCAAGATATCAGACAATTAGCATACATAAAACAGTAACCCGTGATAGATTTTCTATCTCTCAAGTCACCCTCCCAGTCAGCAACACAAAACCATCAACTCATCATCTTTACAATTATAGATTAACTTATACTCTAATGTATGTTTAATGTATCGCAGAACTCTCTTCAGAGCTACTAAAAACATGTTACTAGCATTTCCTTGATATCTACTCAATATTGACAAAGTCACAGAAATGTAAAGTCTAGTACAGGAAGCTGCATACATTAAACACCCAATTATCTGTCTACTTTCATTTTTAGTTTCACTGGTACACTTATTATTTTCAAGTTCCTTAGTATTAAAATTCTGATCCATAGGAGTACTAATTGGTTTGCATTCATACATGTTAAATCTCTTAAGTACATTTTCCAAATATTTCTTTTGACACAATACTGTAACACCACTTTCTATGTTTTGTTTAACATTTATTCCCAAAAATCTGAGATTAAACCCAAATCTTTCATTTCAAATTCTTTTTAAATGTGATATATATTTCTCATTACTACCAAAAATTAAAATATCGTCAACATATATGAGTACATACATTTTCTTATTTCAATCACATTTAAAATGCAAACATGAGTCACATTTAGATCTTTGATATCCTTGTCTAATTAGAACAGAGTTGAACTCAAGCTTGACAAGTTCAACTCTCGGACGGATTAAATACCCATTTAGTACTAATAACTTTCTCATTATCTCGTGGTGGATCACAAACTTTGTATTAATAAAATCAGGTGGATCACAAACTTTGTAAAATAAAATAATGTATTATTATCTTTTAGAGTCTGTAGTTCCCTTTGGATTGCCTTCTTCCATTTAGATGCATCTGGACTCCTCATAGCCTCCTCATGTTTTAGTCTCATTCTCTCCTACCAAAACATTATTGCACTTGTAGAAATCAGTCTGTTTCCTGACACGATTGTTTTCAGAGTTTAAAGAAGGTATTTCAGTGTTTTCAGCCTCATTCCACTCATCACTGTCACTTGGTTCATAGAGACTGCCCTCTGACTTACTCCGTATGATGCCCAAAGTGTCATCACATTCAGCAGCTTGATCTTGCACCTGCTTTTCAGCATCAGCTGTGGTTTGAATCTCTGTGCAGTCCTCAATTTGATTGTCTGTTATACACGGCACCATTGTTGACTCTGGTTTTGTCCTATATTTTCTTTCACAAAAACAATATCCCTTTTGATTTCTACATCATTTTTATGTTGTAAAAACACCCTATAACCTTTTAACCTACCCTATAACCTTTTTTTTTTGGCTCCTCAAATACCCCCCTCCAACTGACTATATCGATCCTGCAGAAAAGTGCCATGGCCAACTTGGAAAACCCTAAATAGGCTGCGAAGCCAAGTGGGCCACTGTAGGTACTACCTGGTCAGATGGGGGTACTCCGATCAGCCACAGTGCGACTGTGGAATCGCACCGCAAACGATGCCCCATCTGTTGTCGTGCTCTCTGTGCACAAACACCTGCACCATGAAGGACCTGTGCGAGGCCAGCGCTAGGGCTGTCGACGTTGCTGAGTTCTGGTCAAAGCACAACATCTAAATTAAAAACAAAAAAATGGAATCATCGACACGATGATGAAGAAGAAGAAGACCTTTTGTAGTCTCCCCATATCCTATTAAAATACCCTTTTCACCTTTTGGGTCCCACTTATGTCACTTTTCCTTCGGTATCTGGACATATACTGGAGCACCAAAGACTTTCAGGTTATTAATATCAAATATTTTACTTGACCATAACTCATATGGAGTTTTTCCCTCAACCGAGCTTCTCCCGGTCCTGTTAATTACATAGGCTGCTGTATTTATACTCTCTGCCCCACAGTTTGATTGGCAAGTCTTTAGCACATAACATTGTTCTGGCTGCTTCTATTAAAATGCTATTTTCCCGTTCGGCTCGACCGTTTTGCTCCGGGGTATAAGTGAACTGAACATTTCTCTTACCTCCTTATTTACAAATTCAGTACCATTATCACTACGCAATATCTTTACCCGGTTTTCTGTTTCATTTTCAGTCTGTGCAATGGAATTAATACACAATTTAATTTCATGATTTCCCTTTACAAAGAACACTTTCCTGTATTTCGAAAAGTCGTCCTTAAACACGACGAAGTATCTGGAGCTTCCAATAGACGTCTCCTCCATTGGCCCGCATGTATCTGAATGAATTATATCACAGGTCTTTGAGCTGACGTTTTCACTTCTAGGGTACGGCAGACGGTGAATTTTACCCTTCGTGCAACTCTCGCATGTCGATGAGTCGGACAATTGAGATTTATTGATATCAACAGAACGTCTTTCACTTGTACCATGTTTTGATGAGCCATCTTTTCATGCCATGTATGTAAATCTGAACACTTAACATTTACAACGTTAGCTTTGCATGTATTAAAATAACGAAATTCCAAATAATACATGCTTCCATTACGCTCAGCAATCACTTTATTTTCTTTATAAAACTTGCATATTTTCTCCGTTGTCACAATGACATAACCTTTACTTGTAGCACAGTTCACAGAGAACAAATTTGTTTTAAACTCGGGAACATGAAGAACATTATATCTATGGCAGTGTCAATCCAATCACTGCCATTCCAAACTTGCACTGCCACCTGTCCGCAACCTTTGATACTAATTTGCATTCCGTTGCCTACAATTACCGACTTATCTTTCACGACAGAATATGAAGTAAACAGTCCGTAATCACAGCACATAATATGCTCGCTTGCACCCGAATCCACCAACCATTTTGTTTGATTGAAATATACACCGGATTCACTGTTCTCGTCCATAACTATAAATGCATTACTTTCTTTGTCCTGTTTTAAAGCGGCACTGGCTTTTTAAATTTCTTGGTTTATTACAATAATAACATCTCACACCCGCACGATGATCCCTGTTACGAAGATTGTCCGTATTACTCGTATTATACATGCACTTACTTTGGTAGTGACCAAGTTCATTACACTTAAAACACTTAACAGTTTTCTTGTTTACATTTTTAGCAACAAACGCTGCTGACGATTGCGCATTCCCGCCATTTTCTTTAATTCTTTCTTCTTCTATTACAAATCTAGCGACCATGTTATCGAAGGTCTGCTTATCGTCTGGAGCAGTATCCCATGCTGAGACGAAGTGTTTATAATTCTCTGGTAAAGACATCAGAATCTTTGTAATAACAAACTTGTCAGATATTGCTTCGCCGAGCTGTTTCAATTGATTCTGCATCTCCTGTATTTTTGATAAAAACGTAAACATATCTGAACCTTCATCGTACTTAAATTGAAAAAAGCGTTGTTGAACAATACGAATACTTGTTTCAGATTTCTGTTCATAAACACGTAGCAATTTTCGCCACATACTTGCAGAGGTGTCACATGAGATGACATGCAACATGACTTCTTCTGACATTCTTGTAACCAAGAAAGTTTGAGCTTTCGTATCTTGAGCTTCCCAACGACTGCTTTGTGCTTCATCCTCAGGTTTAACCGTAGATCCATCCACTATTTTGTAAAGACCTTGACTCCGCAGTATCACGGACGTTTGAAATTGCCATATATTCCAATTCCCGGAACCTTCCAGTTTCATAACTTGACTGTTCTGTGTGGACTCCATATTTTACTATAATCCTGTAGGCTTTCCTGCCTTGCTCAAATATTTGAAACAAGTCAATTTCTTCCCAACTTTGCCATAAAATGGCTACCACCACGTACGCCGGTTTTTATTTCCTTTTTGCACTACAGCATTTCCTTAAGCACATATTTATTTTCTCATACTAGTTAGTGACCTGGGCCCATAACCAGATGGGAAAAGAAAATATAAAGGAAATACTGCTTAATCTTTTAAAGAAACGTTTATTTTACAAGAACACATCTATGACAGTACAGAGAAAAACGCCAACGTTTTTGTTTAAGAAAAAGACAGACAATATAAACTTCTTACTTCTGTCTCAATCACACCTTATTACATTGAAACTTTAAAACTATTTTACAACAATACTCCATAATTTGTTTTTGTTTCTATTTTAAACTTACCTGTACGAATAATCTCTATCTCTAAACAAATGGTAAATGTCTTCGGCAGTGAGGTCAATGTTCACTTTATTATCAGAAATTTCTGTTAATTGTCTAAATTTGGTATCTTCAACATCACCCAAAACGTTTATACAGCCTGTCGCAACTTTGGAGCCTTCATTGAGAATCTGTATTAAAATATTTAGTAAGTTTCCCTTCTGCATTATTTTAGGAACACAAGTTAGAATCGAATCGATATGAGGTATCCAGATAGCCAAGAGCATAGCTAAGCTGAAGAAAATAGACCAGCGATGTGAGTCTTTGAAATAATAGCTGCTAGTGCAAAAATATTATATGAAGCATGGTGATCATTAACTAGCAGACGTAGCACATGTCATCTTGGTTGTATGGAGAGTGATCCTGGATACAATTGGCTGGCATTCAAGAGAATTATGGTCATAAATAGTCAGTTATAGTAAGATGATGGTGAAATAGGGCAATTTGTCTCATGGTAATTTTCTTCTTACCTCAAAATTACCATTTCCTCTATGGAAAGCGACGTTAATGCGGATTTGGCGTTGATCGTGCATTATAGGTTGTGCATACAGATGCAAGTTACTGAATTCTACAGACATTTGTTTCTTCGGGCATCCCATGGTCATTGCATAAGTGTCCCACACCAGAGCGAGTGTAGCCGCGAATGGATATACGTTGTAGCCTAAAGATGAAAGATCGTTGGTATTATTTTATTTATTTATTTACGACGCATACAGAAACTAGCGTTAATTGATGCATGGTTTTTTTATTTTTCTGGTTGAAACCCAAGTCAAAGAACTTAATTGAATTTAGCATCTACGTTACCTCTCATAGAGTGTCCTAGTAAGTAGGAGTGTTCTACATCCTGCACGGAGGTGACATAGTCGAGAGAGGCAGCTGTTATTCTGTTGGCTTTGTGATGCACTGGCATTAGCCTAAAAGAGAAAAATAAACTCATAATGAGCTCAAATCGGCGACGTCACAGCCCAGGTACCAATTAGTTACTAATAAAATTTTTGAGTGACGCACTAGAATCAAACATAACCCAGTCGGGTAAAAAGAAAGACTGCTTACCATTTCTCACCATGGGCCCATTGGACTAGATGCGATAGGAATGGTGTTCCCGTAGAAACTGGTAACTCAACTTTCGGATACAGATTATGAACTTTAGGATTGTAACCCTCCATGAACAACCTGGAAATAATATTTATTTATTTGTTTACCCTCGCACTTGATCGCCTTGCAGCAATTACACTAATAGAGCACAAACATACAAATACGCTAGTAATATATTATATGTGCAAATAATAATATATTTTTAAATAACCATAACGCATGTGTGCTCCTCTAAGAAGCAGATGTGAAGAATTGGTGATGGTGCACCCTCATTTCTTAAATGAAATGAGGCGAGCGCCTTGCCCCGTAATGCCGTATTCCGGACTGCTGCTATGAAATTCCCTGTTGAAAATTTAGGAACCCAGGATAACAGGATCAGTAAACGCACTTAAAACAACTGCAGGATTGGGCCAGAGATTAGATCTTATATCACTATAAAACAAACAGTATTTTTTTTAAAGAGAAGATTTTAAAGAAAACTTTGTATATATAATTGCCGGCACCTAAGTTGTTAGAGTCATTAGATGCGCACAAGTCGGTTTTTAGGTCTCTTTGGTTACCAAGCGGGACGCAAGTAACGTTCCGAGCACCGTTCTGAGCGCGCGACTGTATGGTCAGTTGACACAAGGATCGATTGACCTGTGATTGGTTGGTATGTTCGCGCACTATGCCTGAACTTACCCCCATTACAGCAAAACTTTGCCAAGTTACATGCCAGGGACTTTAACCTCAAGCAACATAACTTCTGCCACATTAACTGATGAGATGAGAAAAAAAGACAAATAATTTCATTTTGATTATAATCATTACTTACTGGCCGATTCCCTCGAGCAGCAAGAATGTGTTATCAGCATGCTTCCTCCGAGTCAGTGCGATATTCTTGCAGTTACTAGGAAGTGATCGCTTGAGGATGGCCTGCAGCAGTCCGTGTGGTGCCACCTCCACACACACAGCATTGTTAGGCATCAGTCGAGATGTCTCCTCGAACAACACTGGGCTCTGCAAAAAAAAATTATTATCATGAAGTTTTCTAAAGAATCTTTGTAACCAGAATCTTTGTAACTTTTATTTGTGTGAGTCATCTGTTCTTATTCGTTGTTATTGTTGTTGTTAAAATAATTTAATCACTATGTACTCTAGATCTTTTCATAGAGGGCTTCCAATCTCCGGAAATGTCATCTCTAAGTTTGAAAGGCCCGGATTCTTTACGATACTCGCCTGGAACTGTGTCAAGAGTCAAAAAGACTTACTTTTATCAACAAATGAAGAGATATTATTATTATTATATACTTTATTGTACACCACTTAAATAATTACAGGACTAAACATTTATAACGATAAGTGTACAATGGGCGGTCTTATCGCACAGGGCAATCTCTTACAGACAACCTTTAGATACATGATTGCAAGAACATACCAGCAAGTTGTTGGTGTGATATTCAGCTGAACAGAGCTTCGCGATCGAATCGGCCCACTTCTCTTCTGGTACTGAGGTTGAGAGCCAACGCTCGGTTCTTGGTTTGGGGTCCGTGATCACGGCTGATAGATACTTGAGTAGTTGAGGTCCTGTATTTTTTAATGATTCATAAAATCAGTGCTTTATTCAACAATATAGGTTTTATCAGAAGAAAATTGACCAATTGCTATAGTTAATGAATTAAGTGCAAACAAACAAACACCATATTGTGCTAATGTGGATGCTACTAGGCTTTCATAAGTGTAAAGAACTCACCAGCATCAGCTATGTAACGGGAGTGATAGGCAATGTTGGAGCATGGAACTTCCTTAGCGAAAATACTCTTAGCAGTCAACTCAGCGACGAAATCCTTCATGGCCTCGGCAGGTCCGGAAATGGTACTGGATTCAGGCCCATTGTGACAAGCCACTTGGATTTCAGGTGGACACAATGGTAAAATCTGATAAAATAAAAATAAAAATATTTCTTATACTGTTTGTGAAGCGAAGTGAAGTGTTTGATATATAAAGTTTTCATTTAAATTTTGAATGATGGATTTGTGATCAATCAGTCGAGCTTTAATTAGGGCACCTACTATAAATGCTCTAGTTGTACTTAAAACGCTTTAGCTATTAGCACTAATTTAAATTACCTGTTCATATCCCAGACCAATAGCAGCCATAGATCCACGGACGAATTTAGTGTCCAATGACACGCGCCCACGGCAGTAAGCAGCCAATATCATCTCTTCAGCAGACAAACATCCGTCGGCATACGCGCATCCTAGCTCTCCTACACTGTGACCTGTTTTAAGCGTTACCGTCAGAATGGCTGGTTGTCTAAGACAAGCGGCTCTGAAAGTATATTCAAGAATTGCTACCCAATTGCTTATATTTGCTACATTTCTTCAATAATTGCTACATATGATAGATTCAGAGAAATAAGAATATTTTTTTGACCAGCCATTCTGACGTCAGGATGGCTGGTCACCTCCGTGTTCAGCATGAAGGACGCAGAATTTCTAAAAGTTTGTTGCATCAATAATTGCTTACTAATTGCTACTTTCACGAATTTAAGTTTGAGCTTCGTACGTACATAAGGTACAAAAATAGAGCTTTTATTAAAATTTGTACGAAGAAGTGCCTTATAATTTAGAAAGGCAACAGTTTTTATACTACAGCGACTTGCTTGTTCAAATTGTGCAGGCGTTCCCAATTATAGGTCACCCACCCCATTGAAGCGGAATTCATTCTAAAAGTTTGTTATATCAATAATTGCTTATTAATTGCTACGAATTTAAGTTTTAGGTTCGTACATACATTAAGTAAAAAATAAAACTTTTATTAAAGTTGGTACGAAGAAGTGCCTAATATTCGTCGGTGCTCCATGGACCAATTGAAATTTGACCAATTGGTCTATGGGGAAAATTACATGTTTCCATCGTCCAATTATCAACTGGACTATGGAGAATTGTGAAATGTTCCGCTGCCCAGTTTAATAGTATAGTAAAGCCTTGTCCACAAGTATTTAAAAAAAATATCAAGTTCAATTTTTGAAACAATAATCATTTACTGAATAATCACGACATAACAATTCATTTATACAAATCAATGTGAACATCTATCTCATTGAGTCCGTTGGGATTCCAGAATTGGCGACAACAGTCTCCGCAATACGAGGGTATTGCGAAGACATACTGTCATTTGGCAACCAATTGACACCATACATAATGACAATATTTTCGGTGAAGTGGCCATTTCAAACAGTTTACATACTTTTTAAGAGAACCAGGGCTACCGACATAGCCCGAAGAATTGCCAAACTTAAGTAGCAGTGGGCAGATTGCTCGCAGAACGGATGGCCGATTATGTAGAAAGGTTTTGGAGTGACGACCGCGAACCGGAAGACGTTGCATTGGATGGCCTCCTACGAGTACCAAGTGGACCTGGTGAAGGTTGCGGGGATCCGCTGGATGCGAGACCCACGGGACCGATCAAATGGCGACGCTTGAGTGAGGCCTATGTCCAGCAGTGGACGTCTTCCGGCTGATATGATGATGATGACATGCTTTTCTATCTTTTCATTGAAGATTCTATTTAAATTAACTATAATTAACGAACATAATATTGTATTTATTTACGACGATCGAATCAACTATTATTAGTTTTTTTTTTTTTTTCAATTGTCGCTTAATGACCTAATAAATAAATTTTGATCTTTGTTTTTTTTTAAATTTATTTATAATATTTTTGAATTCAGTTTGATGTGACCCAAAAAATATAACAAAGGCTTCTTTGAACCCAAAGTATAGGAGAATGGTGTGAACTCGGGGTTATAATGTTATAATGGAACATAGTTTTGGTTTACGTCCAGTGTTCTCCATAGCCCAGTTGGTAATTGGACGATGGAAACATGTCATTTTCCCCGTAGACCAATTGGTCAAATTTGAATTGGTCTACACAGCACCGACGCTAATATTTTGGAAAGGTTACAGTTTTTTTCACTACAGCGTCTTGTTCAAATCGTCTAGGCGTTCACTGTTATGGGTCACCCACCCCAGATCTATTGACGCGGAATCGACTAAGATATTTGAAATTATTAATGTCAAACAAAAACTACAACATAATATTAATCAAGCAGCATATACCTACCTATAAAAGCATAAATATGAAACACGACAAATGAACTGTAGTACATCGTTTAATCTTTCATTGTCATCATAACAGCCGAAAGACGTCAACTGCTGGACATAGGCTTCCCCAAAGCGCCACATTGACCGGTTAAATCTTTATTTAATATTATTTCTACGTGTTCATAAAATTGATCGAATCAATGATGTTCGTTTCGAGTGCCTAGGTAGCTCCGTGGACGATTACAACAATGGGTTCTTGGAAAATATCCATACGGTCGGGTCTAAACTTTTCAAGACCCGCCGTGCAAATAGGAACAAGAAACTATCCGATCCTGCTCTCATGCTCTTGTAAGAGAGGCGTGAAATGATCCTGAAGTCTTCAGACGATGCGTGGAACTACCGGCAGCTCAACAGACATATCTCGAAGTCCTTGAAAAGGTACTCTCTTTCTTCACTTAAAAATCAAAAATTCATTATCCATAACACGTTTGCTATACATAAACTTCAGTAACCATAATGTTCAAAAGCCCACAATTTTGATTCACATAATCTCTAGTTCTAAAAGTATTCTGTCATAATATCGAGTACTATAATAATTTAATCTCCTAATTTTACTTGACCTAAAGTCATATGTCCTAAGTATTGTGATAAATAATATGTATTATTCCGAATGTTCATTTATAATAATTTTTTTAGTCCTAAAACATTTGCTAAAAATTAGGTTTTAAAGACAGAAACGAATCGCTGTAAATCCGACTCCACGCAGTCTTGTCTGCTCTACCCCTAGAGTGTAATTTATAATCGAGTAGGCGCGGAGGGGCGAGGCGGCCCGCGAGTTGAGGAGCAGGTGGTTGAAACAGTCGCCGCCGCGGCTGAGGCTAGCCGGCCAAGCCGGTCAGCAAGCCGAAGCTGCGGTGGTGAGCGTTAAACCCGTGATGATAAACTCGCGTACTACCGCCGGAGCCCCGCAGCGCCGGAGCCATGACATAAACCATGCTTGCTTGCATGCTGCATGCTGCGTGCTTGCTTGCGTGCTGAATGCTGCGTGCTTGCTTGCATGCTGCATGCTTGCTTGCTTACAAAAACCACATGTTCACAATCAACTGCTTTATTGAGTACATGTATAATATATTTATTTATGTAAAATGAGGGCAGTGGTGGCCCAGTGGTATCGGCCGCGACTTACAAGTTGTAGGTCGTGGGTTCGAGCCCAGGTAGGCGCTTTACTTTGTGTAAATTATTTCATCACGACTGCTCTCAAAACGGTGAAGGAAAACATCGTGAGGAAACCGGCATGTCCTAGAACCAAAAATTCGAAGACATATGACATCCACCAACCCGCACTGGGCCTGCGTGGTGGATTATGGCTCATTCCCTCCCACAGAGAGGAGGCCTGTGTCCCAGCAGTGGGAACATTAATAGGCTGATGATTTGATGTAAAATAATATAATTTGAATTTATGACTTTTAAAATTTTATTGAAAACGGTTTTATGTCTTTAGTATATTATTGATTGTAATATTTATGGCAAACGGATTTAGGACAATTTATATTTAGGGATTTTAATTTTATGGCATGTGATATTATTTGATATTAAGTTCGGGTAAGTTATCATTCGGACAAATGATGATTAGGACAAAAAAAGTTATGGCACATTAAATAATGGATAAAAAAATAAGGTGACACAGTAGAGAACCCCTTGAAAAGCGCCCTCCACCGCTTTAATACTGAGCGTATTAAAGACGTGATTGAATGGAATAAGGGCTCCAAGGTGTTTTCAAGAGAAAGAAAGAAAGAAAAATGAGTTTATTTGCATTAAAAACAAAAACACCTTAAAATTAAACAAGAGAGAGGCTTTTGAGCAGAGCCAGCTAACGAAACTTAAGACCGACGATGGCAGGATCGTATCCGCCAAACCTGAGCTTCTGAGATAAATCGAGGGAACATTGTACAGAATTAGAATGCCCGATCAACAATGTTCAGCGGAAAATACCTGTTCTACACATAGACGTTAATAAAACTGTTAACGAGTTGCAAGAAGCCGCAAATACACTTATTAATGGTGAAGAAATTACACAATGCCGTCGAAATAACTGTCATGGTATTAAATCATTTTCTTTAGTCTTACGAGACCTTATTGCATTTGAATTTAATTCAAATGAAATATTTCACAAGATAATCCCCCGATCCATCTGTTATTGCATGACACTAAATATAATTTATTGTCAATAATAGAATTTATTCCTCCATCACCTGCAATTCAAATTGGTCATTATAATGCTCACTGCAAGCGAAATACACAGTGGTATTGTTATGACGATCAATCTACAAAGATAATAAAGAGCAAAAAGAAGGTGATCCCCCATTGTATTTTATATGCTTTAAAGTAATCTTTGATTTTTTGAACACGTTGAAATAATATTAAATAAAGATTTGACGATGTACTACGGTTTTTTCTTTCATACATTTCTCGTGTTTCATATTTATGCTTTTGTAGGAAGGTAAATGCTGCTCCAATAATAATAATTATGTTGTCTATTTGTTTGACATTAATATTTTTAAATAGTAGATTGCGCGTCAACAGATCTGGGGTGGGTGACCCATAACACTAACGCCTGCACGATTTGAACAAGCAAGTCGCTGTAGTATAAAAAACCGTTGCCTTTCTAAATTATAAGGCACTTCTTCGTACAAATTTTAATAAAAGCTCTATTTTTTTAACAATGTATGTACGAAGCTCAAACTTAAATTCGTGAAAGTAGCAATTAGTAAGTAATTATTGATGCAACAAACTTTTAGAAATTCTGCGTCCTTCATGCTGAACACGGAGGTGACCAGCCATCCTGACGTCAGAATGGCTGGTCAAAAAAATATTCATATTTCTCTGAATCTATCATATGTAGCAATTATTGAAGAAATGTAGCAAATATAAGCAATTAGGTAGCAATTCTTGAATATACTTTCAGAGCCGCTTGTCTTAGACAACCAGCCATTCTGACGCTAACTTTTAAGCACACGTCTTTTATTCATGCAATATTTTTACCCGTCTACGGCGAAGCAAAAGGCAGGAGGGTTATGCTTTTGACCGGTATGTTTGTATGTAATATGTAAGTATGTATGTATGTGGTTCATCTGTTCCGTCATATCTCAAAACAACTTATCATAATTTGACAAATGTGTTGTCGTTATATGCGTCTTGTTATAGGCAATGTGACGTCACATTTAATTGAATAGTGCACCCTCTAGGGGGCCCGAAGTAAAGAACAAAAAAACGCCCTATCCCATCATGTGTGGTATCGTTGAATAGGGATTTTAAAATGAAGGTAAAATTTCTGACATCATATATATATGTCAAGCGTATCGTGGTTCTATGCTACTTTGCAGAATGTATTCTAGGTGGCATACGACCATGGTTATACTCAGAACGCCACTATGGTTGCCTGGAAGAGATTGCGGAATGCGATAAGGCGGCCTGATATATATTTTTTAGTTTTAAGTTTCTTTTGTTCCTGTATTTTCTGGTGTACAATTAAGTATATATAAATAAATAAATTAATGTATATGCAATATAATGAAATATTTATAAAATTTAGTTGTTTATTTAATATCCGATATACACACTATTCGAAAACAATTTCAGATGAGAATATTTTTTGATTCATTCTTTTTAGAGCGTGATTTTGCAGTAGGTTTTAGTTTCTAAACTTATTTTTTATTAATATTTCATAAGAACAACGTCTTTTTCTCATCTATCATCTGGGCATTACTCTAGTTAGGAGTTCAATGTATCCCGCCATCTCCATTATTAATTAATTTCTTACCAATAATTCCATCGGGTACAAGGCCAAGTTCTTTGAGAATGTCTGTCAGACCGATTTGTACAGCGGCTATTCCAACGAAGGAGTGCAAAATATTATCAAAGGTCGTCTCGTCAGGCGATGTAATGATATCAACAATGTTGAGTCCCTTTGGGGCCAATACCTTGTCGCATCTGCAATGAAAGTTTAGAAATATTACGATGTTTTAAATTACATTCGAGTGATTCTAAACTTGGAATATATGACTACCGTTCTATAGCAGCAGCGAAAATCGGTATGCGCATGAGTTGCGCGCCCATACCAGCCCACTGCGAGCCCATCCCGCTGTACACGAACCACAGCGGCCGACGAGCATCATCGAAGTACTCAGACTTCTCAGATAGACATACGGTCTTCTGTTCTTCGTTAGTTTCTATAAAAAAATTGTATGTACCAAGATTAATGTGTATAGTTGTTACCCGGCTGTAAGGAAAATAAAAAATACCACTTATATGTTTAAAAGTAATTTGAAAAAAAAAGACATAAAAAAAAATTGAAAATAAAAAGTTAATATAATCAACAACCCGACTGCATATGAAGTTACTATTATCATATTCACGAGCTTGCTGAACAAAAGTATATGTATCCTCCGACTGCATAGCATGATTTTCTTATTGTTTAAATATTTTCAGTTCGCTTCATAAGCAGTCGGGTTTTTTGATTTTATTTACTTTTTAACCCCCGCCGGAAAAAGAGGGGTGTTATAAGTTTCACGTGTGTTGCTGTGTATCTGTGTGTCTGTGTATCTGTGTGTCTGTCTGTGGCATCATAGCGCCTAAACGGATGAACCGATTTTGATTTAGTTTTTTTTGTTTGAAAGGTGTTTTGTCAAGAGTGTTCTTAGCTATGTTTGAATAAAATTGGTTCAGCCGTTCAAAAGTTATGGTCGTTTTACTGTTTGAATCGGGTGTTTTCGCAAGATAAATGTGTCGGGTGTTTTTTTAATTTCGAAATTTTACTTGTCTAGTTTGCAAAACTTGGGTATTATAAAAGTCTTTAGTGTTCCACTTCAGAGTAAATACCTTTTTTCCCTCCTATATTATAGTGCCGTCTTTCAAAATTTTCAGATAAGCTGCTGTGCGATGTAATTAAATATTGGTACTTATTATATTTATAGATGAATATGATGTAAGTTTTAATATGTAAAAATCTTTACGTAGAATGACGAATCCTCTGCCCAAATGTCCTGCAATGTTCGCCTGGTGAATGTTATGCAACAACCGCAACTGTTCAGGGTCTATTGGGTTTGCTTTCAACTCGCCTAGACAATGAGTCACCGCTTCTTCATGTCTCGCCGATATGGTCACTAGATGAGCAATGCTCGACTTGTAGCGGTTGGGGTCCTGAAAAACAATAAATTATATTTAAAATAAAGGTAGATTATGTTTAAGGTTTAAATATGAACATATATGGCTATGAGAATAGATGAATGTGTGATAAATTAATTGTGTGAAAAAATAAATGGCTAGAAAGGGGCTGAATACATACATGATGACCGTCACTATCTGTTTAGTATGGACGAAGGCGACTCTACGTTGACGCCTAATAAATAATCATAAGGCAAGACGGGTACTCGTAGAGAAAGTAAGCAATGTTTGTACCTTAGGTTTGTAGTGACCATGCAGTAGGACGTGAGAATTGACGCCGGTGACGGACATGCCGTTGACGGCGACGTATGAGCGGTTGAAGGGCTGGTGCTCCGTGACGACGCGCATGCACCCCTCGCGTATTGCAACCACGTCCTGACGCGGAGTGATGCAGTGCAGGTTGGCGGGTATCTGACCGTTGTGATAGGCAAGTAAAACCTGTAATCACATTTAGTAATGATGAACTATTTTCAAAGAATGCTACCTTCTGTAACTTATTTATGTCTTATAAAATATTTATTGATACCTTGGTGACACCAGTCAAGCCTGATGCAGCTTGAGTAAATCCGACATTCGATGTGACACTACCGACGAGTAGCGTATCTGTTCTGTTCTTCGTGAACACGTTTTCTATAGCTTGTAATTCGGCCCTATCCGCTTCAGGTGTAGCTGAAATAGTATTTATGAATTATTACATTCAAAGGATAACATTATTAGTCGAAATTAAGAATCTTATAAGAATTCAACATAGATAAACCCCAGCGGGTTCAACAGCATGCACCTAATATCTAAGATGGCTGTAATATATGTATTTTGTTTATCAAAACTTAAGGAATCCCTACTGGTACCGATTTAAAAACCGCGATATCAGCTAAATAATAATAGAACGGACGTGTTCCTTTTCGGCAGCAGTTCCTTTTAAACTACACTGAAATCAGGAAACCTGTATAACTAACTACACCACCCCTGTCCCTGTCCTAATAGATAACTTACCTGAACCCAAAGCTTCAACATATTCAACAGAGTAAGGCGACACTCTTGCGTCTTTGTAGAACTGTTGCATAAATTCAGCCATATTGGCTGGATTGCGACGGAAACCAAACAGTGGACCTGTGTCACCCTTTTCCAATCCTCTAAATTCAGTCTTTACGTGCATTATTTCTGCATAAACCCTGAAATACAAATTATTTAATTTACATTGCAAAGCATCTATTGTCAGATCCATTTCCTAATATTATGTACTTATTCAATGACATTGAACACTTGTATTTAATATGAATCATCAAAAAAAAGGAAAAGAACAAAGATTATAATGAACGTGAAATGTTCTACCCATAAATGTTTTTTTTTTTGTATTATTTATGTAGCAAAGATGCTTACAGATATATGCTAGCTATGACAGTACAGCTGGACTAGTCTGTAAACTAAACTCACTTCATCATCATCATCATATCAGCCGAAAGACGTCTACTGCTGGACATAGACCTCCCCCAACTAAACTCACTGTTTCATGACAAATGCCCGATCGCTTCAAGTTTTTACTGCTAGACTTTACAGAAAAGCGAGCAGCTACAGTACAATATGAAACATTTATCCACGTACCTCAACGCATGTTTTGCTTTTTGGAGGAACACGACGTTAATAGCATCCGAATTGACGCAACCTTCAGCATTTTGATCAAAAGATTTTGTTTTGTCGTCTTTCGACATATCTATTATCCTGAAAAATATGTAGTTTTAACGATAAAGACTTGACTTGACTCTCTCTCGGCTTTTCCACCAGCTTTTCTAAAATCTTGGATCGAACGAATCATGGCGACAGATGGGATTATTAACCCCAACTAGTGCCCTGTTTTGTTTGATCCACAATTCTATTGGCCTTAAATAATAAATTAGAACTTCGACAGGCCACCAGGCTCGGCAACAATACTTGCTTAGACAATTTTGCACGCAGCTCCCAACTAAAGTGTACATCAGAAGTATTGAACCTAGCATTGTCTGACCTCACTGCTCAACTATTAGAAGTTAAGGTAATGCAATTATATGGATTAAATTCCTGGTGGATAAAAAAACGAGAACAATCCAATTAATATATCATCATCATTATCATATCAGCCGAAAGACGTCCACTGCTGGACATAGGCCTACCCCAAGCGTCGCCACACTGACCGGTACCGTGCATCTCGTAACCAGCGGATCCCCGCAACTTTCACCAGGTCATCGGTCCACCTGGTGGGAGGCCTTCCAACGCAACGTCTTCCGGTTCGCGGTCGCCATTCCAGAACCTTTCTGCCCCATCGGCCATCCGTTCTGCGAGCAATGTGCCCTGCCCACTGCCACTTAAGTTCGGCAATTCTTCGGGCTATGGTCGGTAACCCTGGTTCTCTTGCGGATCTCTACATTTCTGATTCGATCACGCAAGGAAACTCCGAGCATAGCCCTCTCCATTGCCCTTTGAGTGACTGGAAGCTTTCTGATAAGGCTCATTATAAGCGACCACGTCCCAGAGCCATATGTCATCACTGGCAACACACACTGGTCATAGACTTTCGTCTTGAGACACTGCGGTAAGTTGGACGAGTAGATACCGCGCAACTTCCCAAACGCTGCCCAGCCGAGTCGGATTCGACGGTTGACCTCTTTCTCGAAGTTGGCCCTACCCAATGGGATCGTATGTCCCAGGTAGACATAGTCACCCACAACTTCGAGTGTAGAGTCTCCAATCTTGATAGGAGTGGGTGTAACATGGGCATTCAACATCAACTTGGTTTTGTCCATGTTCATCCTAAGACCCACTCTTTCGGAAGCTCTACTGAGATCATCGAGCATTGTACTGAGGTCCTCCATGGTCTCAGCCATAATCACTATATCATCCTGAAGTCATCCTCAAGTGCAACGGTAAACAGCTTCGGATATATGACATATCCCTGTCACACACCTCGCTGTAGAAGGACGGGTTCCGAGGTCTGATCCTGAAGTCGAACTGACATGGTGGTGTTTTCGTATAAACACTTCAACACTTCGATGTACCGGTAGTCAATTTGGCACTTGCCTAAAAATAGCCTATTCACTCTTGACTTACAAGACCTTTACCTTTGGTAATGTATAGACCCTTGCGGCAATAAGGTCAAGCTGCATCCTCCCACGATGGCTGCCTCGCACTCGCCTTGCTTGATTGCTAAGTATGCTTGTTCTAAAGCGCTGCTAGAGCTGCAGCAACTCTCATCGATGCCCATCGATGGACCCTTGATGTTCAGCCAGTACGAGATGCGGTTGGCGAACATCGATTTACTAGAACTGCAAGATTGTGAAAGAATAAGGGTACAGATAGACATGATACTAAAAAAGTATGCTTATTAGCATGCGTAAGATGAGCATGCATGCGTAAGATGAACATGCAAAAGTCTACAAACGTAGTCTACCGATTACTCCACTGTTTGACAATTTACATTCAAAATAAAAAATGATATCAATTTGTCTCATCATAATCTAGCCCTGTATGGAAACAAAAAAGGAAAAAAAATATATATTTGAAAGTTATGAGCGTCGAAAGTTCCATATTTCAAAACTAATTTTAACGCATTTTCGGGCGGCAATAAATACCATATGAAGAAGGAAAATTCAACAATGCAAATAATTTTATTTTGAAAATATACATCTAGTCGTTTTTTCAAGATATCTAGACTCCCAAATGTCTGTTTATAAAATTTCGCGCGCTCGTTTTCGTCCTAAATCATCATCCATCACTTGCTTGAATCACGAAAACATCGAGCATGAATGGAATAAGAGCAGAAGATGGGTGCTTACTGAGTGAAGAATGTAAGGTCTTGGAACGCTGGAAGGGATATTTTGAAAGTTTATTAAGTTGTCAGGATAGTGTGCAAGGAGTGGGTAACTGGGCAGAGGCCAGTTGTCAAGACCCAAACTCGGACGAAGAGCAAAATAATGAAATAGGAATGGATGAGATTATAAAAGGTGTGAGGTGAGGTTAGGTGCGAGTGGACCTTAGTACAGAATCGTAAACAAAGGCTCAAGGAACGTTTTATGGGGAAAATGGGTAAAAGTGCTGTTGATACTGATGAAAGGTTTAGAGCAGCAAATCGAAAAGTGCCTATCTTCATTAACAATGTTCACAAAGATACAGCAGAGGAGGACATTAGAGATTATGTACATAGAAAAACTTCAATATATGTGAAATTGGAGAAAATAAATTTGAAAAAACAAAGTGATTACAATGCATTTAAGTTCTTTGTACTGCATCATAACGTACATATGTTCTTGAATAACGAAATATGGCCGCAGGGAATTATTTTCAGACGGTTCGTGCATTTTCAACCTAAGCCAATGAATACTTTGAATACTGGCTATGGAGACGGTTCTTCAGCATTCATTAATGAATAGTAAGCTGCACAAGTTTGCAACATTCAATTGTAAGAACGTCAAGCGTTCAGTTGACAGTATTCAGGATTTGTGTAAACATGTTGACATTATAGCCTTGTAAGAGACCTGGCTACTGTCGTATGAAATATCGTACCTAGACACCATTAGTGACGATTTCAATTGTACGGGAACGTCAGCAGTAGACTCCACTGCTGGAATGCTACGAGGAAGACCACATGGTGGTGTGGCACTATTGTGGAGGAGGAGCGTCTACACAAACGTAACTGTGATTCCGAGTGATAACCCGCGTATAAGTGCAATTAAAATAGTGATGCAAAAAAGGTCAATGTTAGTGTTTAGCGTTTACATGCCGACTGATGGGGTGCGTAATATAGCGGACTTCACGGACGTCCTCAGCGCGGTGAGTGCTATTGTTGATTCTTGCAATATTGAGTGCGTTTATATACTGGGGGATTTTAACGCTCACCCTACGGAAAGATTTTATGCTGAGCTAGTGGGGTTTTGTGGTGAACGAGACTGGTTGTGTATTGACATTGAACGTTTGGGTCTAGCATCAAATACGTATACATTTATAAGTCAGGCTCATGGGTCGTCGAGATGGCTGACCATTGTTTGGTTACCAAAGCGGCGGCTCAGACTGTTAGTAGGGTATATGTGAAGTATGATGTTGTGTGGTCTGACCACTTTCCTATGATTGTCGAATGTTATTTAGATACCGTTGTACCTAAGAGATGCGCGTCTAGTGAACATGTTAGTAACGGGATTACATGGGGAGAGAGGGACTTGGCTCAGAGTCGATTGTATAATACTGAGTGTCATAAGCGTCTGAGATTGATAGATTTCCCAATGCATTTCCAATATTGTTGTGATCATATGTGTACTGATATAAATCATAGGCATCTAATTGATAAAATGTATGGCCAGATTATTGGCGCTTTATGCGAATCATCGGTGGTGGGCCGCCATAGTAATAAACACAAAAGGAAGATTGTTATTGGGTGGAATAGACATGTTGCCGATGCACACAGGCATGCTAGGGACAAATTTGTTTTATAGTCCTGGTACGGTAGGCCTACTTCTGGTCGTTATTATGAGGAGATGTGTGAATCCAGGAGGAAATTTAAATCTCAGCTAAAATGGTGCCAGGGCAGAGAAGATAAGATTAAAATGGATATTCTTGCGTCTAATCATGTGAATAAGGATTTTCGTGGATTCTGGAAAAACACGAAAAATCTTAGTCATAAGCCGAGCGTGCCTGTGTGCGTCGACGGTGTGAGCGATCCACAGGGAATAGCCGAACTGTTCAAAGATAAGCTTGAAGTGAAATCGTCATTAGGTCCGTCGCGGGCGGTGGCTCAACATCGAGCCCATGGAGGAGTTGGGAGTCAGGGTTACTGCTAAAGACATTGCTTCTGTTATACAGTCTATGTCAAGGGGCAAGTCTCCCAGTCACGATGGGCTCATCATCGAGCATCTTCGTTATGCGGGCCCTCACTTGCCGCGTGTTTTAGCTTTGTTGTACAACCTTTGTTTGAGCCATGCGTATCTACCCCCGGAGATGTTAAGAACAATAGTCGTAGCCGTAGTTAAGAATAAAACTGGGCTATTGACGGATAGGAATAACTATCGACCTATCTCGCTGGCTACGGTTGTGTCTAAGGTATTGGACAGCGTGCTTAATTCGCAATTGAGTAAACATGTTCAATTGCATGACAACCAGTTTGGATTTCGACCTGGGTTGTCCACTGAAACTGCGATTTTGGGATTTAAGCACGCTGTGGAGTACAATACAAGTCGTGGCACGGCAGTGTACGCCTGTTTCCTCGACCTATCGAGTGCTTTTGATTTGGTTTCCTACTATACTCTTTGGAAGAAGCTAAATAATGCTAACTTACCACCTGAAGTAGTTAATATTTTAAAATTTTGGTACGGGAACCAGGTCAACAGTGTTAGGTGGGACGGGGCGTACTCGAGTTCATATGGTTTGGAGTGTGGTGTGAGACAGGGGGGTCTAAATTCTCCCACACTTTTTAACCTGTACATGGACCAGTTGATTGTGGAGCTGAGCAGCACCAGAGTCGGATGTTATGTTCATGGCATATGTGTCAACAACATTAGCTACGCAGATGACATGGTGCTGCTCAGTGCCTCAGTCTGTGGCCTTAAAAAGTTGGTGAGTCTATGTGAAAGTTACGCCAGTGCCCACGGCTATTGTATAATGTGCGGAAGAGTGTCGTTATGATGTTTGGGGCTGCTGGTAGATATCCAGAATCGGTGCCTCATGTTAAAATGAATGGTGTTCCTTTGTCGAGGGTACAAACCTTTAAGTACCTTGGGCACGTATTGACCTCTAGCCTCAGAGACGATGACGACATTGAGAGGGAGCGGAGGGCGCTGTCCGTCAGAGCGAATATGATTGCCCGCAGGTTTTCACGTGCTTCTGCGGGGGTTAAGAAGACTCTGTTTAGGGCCTTCTGTACCTCGTTTTACACCTGTAGCCTGTGGGTTCATTTCACGCAAAAATCTTACAGCGCCCTGCGCGTTCAGTATAATAATGCCTTCAGGGTGCTGATGGGGCTGCCTCGCTTCTGTAGCGCATCAGGGATGTTTGCGGAAATGCGCGTCGATTGCTTTTATGCACTGATGCGTAAAAGATGTGCATCCTTGGTGCGCAGGGTGCGAGCCAGCTCCAACGGCATCCTGGCCATGATTGCTGACAGGCTGGACTGTGTTCATATGAATCGTTGCTCCAGTATTTCAGCTGGAATGCTGAATCAATGATCATTGAATCTTCGTAAATTTTTAAGTTTTGTTCAAATTTATTGTGCTACTAACATAGGTATAAGTTTGTATTGTTACTAACACCATTATTATTATGTATGTTTAGGTTTAAGTTATTTTATCTGGGCCCTGTCGCCTGAAATAAATGAATTAATAATTATAATAATAAAAGCACTGAGTGGGATGAAGATTGATAAAACTGCAGGGTATGACCGAGTATCTGTTGAAATGCTGAAGAGCGGTGACGGGGTGGTAGCAAGCCTGTTGTGCCGGATCTTTAATATGTGTTGGAGATATTGCCGCGTGCCGAATGACTGATGCAAGGCTGTAATCGTACCACTATATAAGGGAAAAGGCTCACAGCAGGAGTGTAAAAACAACCGCGGCATTAGTGTTTTGAGTGTTGTCGGCAAATTATATGCGAAAGTTTTAATAAATAGAGTGGTAAAAGTGAAGGATGAACAATTATGGGACGTGCAAGCAGGATTTAGAGACGGAATGGGCTGTATGGATCAGATCTTCTCCTTGAGAAGCGTAGCTGAAAAACATCTGGCAAAGCACAAAAAAGTCTACTGTGCTTTCGTGGACTTGTAGAAGGCCTATGACAGTGTGGGGAGGGATGATATGTGGTCGACGCTATCCGGGTACGGTGTGGACTGGCGCTTGGTACGGGCACTGAAATCTCTATATAGGGATTCCAGTGCTTGTGTTAGGATTAATGGGGCGTATAGGAACTGGTTTACCATCTCAAGGGGTGTTAGACAGGGCTGTGTTGCGTCACCGTGGCTGTTCAACTTGTACATGGATAGTTGTCTGATAGGTTTGAAAGAGCATGAGTGAGGATTGAGGATGAATGAGTTGCCTGTCAAATGCCTTCTCTATGCAGATGATAAAGTTCTACTTGCATCGTCAGCAGAACAGTTGCAAGACATGGTGACTGTGATGAATGAAGCTTTTAAGTTAAAAGGGATGAGTATAAATGTGAACAAGACTAAGGTAATGGTTTTTGAAAGAGAAGACGATGTATCGAAGTGTGAAGTGAAAATAAATGATAAGAGTGTGGAGCAAGTGAACGAGTTTGTATATCTGGGAAGTATGTTCACAAGGGATGGCAAGATTGAAGAGGATGTGGAAAGGAGAGTGAATGCAGGGAATAAAGTGAATGGTGCTATACATGCAGTTGTGACCGGCAAGTCGATGTCTCCGGAAGCTCGACTCGCCGTTCACAACAGCGTGCTGGTGCCTACACTTATGTATGGAAGTGAAGGTTGGGTATGGCTAAAAAGACATGAAAGTAGGATTAATGCAGTAGAAATGCGCTCCTTGCGAAGAATGTGTGGTATAACTTTAAATGATAGATTGAGGAATGAGGTAATAAGACAACGTTGTGGTTTAAAAGAAGATGTAGTGACTAAAATTGAAAAGAGTATGTTAAGATGGTTTGGTTCTGTAGTTTCTGCCTACCCCCATGGGAAAAAGGCGTGAGTTTATGTATGTATGTATAGTATTTTATATAGCTATATAATTTTTATGTTTTTTTTTTTAAATATAACAGTGCACCCTACCCCCTGTTTTTATCTTAAGTTCTTTAGTCCATCCAAAAGTTGTCTGGTAGATATCGCTGTCAGCGATAAGACCGCCTTTGTACCCATAGTATTAAGTTGCTGTATCATCATCTGCCTAGCCTTTTCCCAACCATGTTGGGGTCGGCTTCCAGTCTAACCGGATTTAGCTGAATACCAGTGTTTTACATGGAGCGACTGCCTATCTGACCTCCACAACCCAGTAACTGGGTAACAGCGGTACCCCTTGGCTAGACTGGTGTCAGATCTCAAGCGTCTGACTATTCGTAACGACTGTCAAAGATCTTCAAATGACAGCTGGGACCAACGGCTTAACGTGCTTGCCGAGGCACGTAGGAAACTCGGTATGTTGAAATGGTCACCCATCCACGGACCGACCTCGTCAAGCGTTGCTTAACCTTAAAGATCGACCAGTGCGGCTGTTATTATTTAGCCACGAGCTCCTGTATAATATGTGTATAAGTTGCTGTATAATATGTGTTATTTCATTTTTTGGTGTACAATAAAGTATATTCTATTCTATTCTATTCTTTATCACAAGTGTATAGTAGGTACAGGACCGGACCTAACACACTTCCTTGCGGTACGCCAGATTTTATTTGTTTCAGTTCAGAGTAGGCGTCTTCTTGTCTTATTCTAAAGACTCTGTTTAGGACATAGGACTCTTATATATCTGAAAATTGCTTCGGTAATAAACTCTTCAATTTATGTATCAGGCCTTCATGCAATACTTTGTCAAATGCTTGCGCCACGTCTAGGAATACATTAGTACATACTTTCTTGTCTTCAGGGGCGTTTTCTATTACATTTGTGATCCTATGCACTTGATGAATAGTAGAGTGTTTTTCTCGAAAACCAAATTGGTATATGTGGTATTATGTTCTTGCTATCTATTATAGGTTTTAGTCGTCTGAGTAACAGCTTTTCAAATAGCTTGGACATTATTGGTAGCAAGGAAATAGGCCTATATGATGATGTTTCGTGAGCCGGTTTACCTGGCTTAGCTATCATTATTACTTCAGCCACCTTCCATAAGTCTGGTACGTATTTAAGCCTTAGTGCGGCATTGATGAGGGTCGTTAATTTTACCAGACCCTTTCTTGGTAGGTTATGAAGAACTTCTCCTGTGATTAAATCGTACCCTGGTGATTTTCGTGTGCTTATATTGTATTTTATTTCTCGTGCGACTTCTCGCGGTGTAAGTAGTTTTAAGGTAACTTCATTTTCCGATGTCACCATATCAAGCAAAGTGTAATCTTCAATGATTTCTCCGTCGTTTGGTTGGAAGATATTTTCTAGGTGTTCTGCAAACCTCTTCGCTTTTTGCTCGTTAGTTACTGCCCATTGTCCATTTTCACATTTGATAGGTGGGATTTGGGTAATCGGCCTTATTAAGTGCTTAGTAGCCTTCCAAAGAGAATAGTCTGTCCTTTGGTCGTTACTTAGACTCTGAAGATAGGTTTTGGTTGACTGGTCTTTAAAGTCTTGGATCAGTCTTCTTACTTTTTTTGTTAGATTATTCAATTTACGTTTGTCTTCAGGGCACCTAGATTGATGCCACGTTTTTCTCAGTTTTCTTTTCTCCATAATGAGATGCTTGATACTGAGCGGGTAAGTATTTACTTTCGTCCTCTTGTTGAAGTCAGGTCAGTTGTATTTTCCCACGCTACTTGCTGGATATGCATTATAAAGTTTTCTACTTCGATGTTTAGATGTTCGGGTGTTTTTAATGGAACTTTAAGGTCTATCTGATCATTCAATCTGGACTTGAAGCTCTCCCAGTCTGTAAACTTATTTACAAGAGTGGGCCAGTTTTCTTTATAAAAAATGGTTTCGCTAATTTCTAGATAGATTGCAGAGTGATCTGAATTCATGTCATAGCTTTGTTTCGATTTTATATAACTAGTTGATAGATCCTTGGTTATAAAAAATCCTATTTAGTCCGGTATCTTATTTTGATCTGTTAGCCAATAGGTGGGCTTTCCAGTTGATATGACATCACATTTCAGCTCTTTTATGGCACTTAGTAGTTCTTTGCCTTAAGTAGTTGTTAGTCTGGAGGTAGGTAGTAGGTTTAGTAGTTGTTATACCAATACGTATTTTTAGCATTGAAGTCACCTCAAATCGACTTCTAAAGCGAGTTAAAAAGTTCATATAGTAGTCTTTTTTATCATATACCTTGGTGGACAGTAGATCGCAGATACTGTTACAGGATATTTTTTAGTTTGTAGACAAATCGCCACTGTTTGGATGTCCTTCTCTTCGTATTTAAACTCTTTATAGTGCTGTAGGTTTTCTTTTACAATAATGGCACTAACACCGCTTGCAGAATTGTCTGGGTGGAGTGCATGGTATACTTTGTACCCTTTAAACTTAATGTGAGATTGCTTTGTGAAGTGACTTTCTGATATGAGGCACACATCAATCTTTTCTATGTCTAATACTACTTGTAACTTGTTCTGATGTATTTGTAACCCATTTGAGTTCCATGCCATAATTTTTAGTGTAGTATTCATTTTTGTGGCTCAGAAGTAGCAGCTTTGTTGCTATTTTAAATTTTTTTCAATCGCTCGTCGAATGATGACATTAACTTTAATATTTCATCCAACTTTTATCACTCATACATTCATATCAACCAAAAGCGCCTTGGATATGCCTCTGGTTGCTATTTGGGCATAAGATACGTTTTTTGTCGTTGTTTGCATTGTGCTTTGACTTCGTTTGTACTGGGTGGGGACTTCGACTCTTCCAGTACGTGTATTTTCTTGAGGGGCAGTATTTTGCCCTTCGAAGTTTCAGCTGTTTCTGGAGGTTTTCTATCTGACTTTTTAAGTAATTTATGTCTTTTTGCAGCTTTTCGCGCTGCCTTTGTTCTTCACAAAGGTACTTATCCAATAGATGTTCAGTCTCTGTTGATAAGTTCCATCATTTTGTATCCTAACACCTCTTCATGCTGACAATTTGTTATGTATGTATGATACTCATGTTTGAACAAATAAAAATGATTTGATTTGATTTGCTAAGTTTTTCCTTTTTCGAACTCATTGTAGAAGTTAGGTTAGTATTAACTTCGCCATAACAATAATATTCGCCTGCAGCCGTCAGCATTACGCAATAACTAGGTCATTGCGGTGCATCCGACCGATCGGCGTTATTTTGATGCGTAAGCACTTTTACACTGTGGTACGCGCGCGATCGCATGTAACACAACTGTTCTCAGCAAAAATCGAACGCTATTGGATAACTAGAAGAGAAAATCTTGGAGCAAGAACTCGATTACTAGTAGAAATACGCGAAGAGGATCGATAATAGCATGCTCATAAGCAAAGCTGTTCAGAAGTACTAAAAGCACGCTCCTTCCACCCGCGCAGCAGGTAGCTAGACGGTTGTTTGATTTTTGAGCATACTCGTAATTAGTGTGCTAATTACTAGTAACACTTTGACACACATACCACTGAGTAGCAATTGCTCATCAATGGCATGCTTTCGTGCTAGTAATAAGCATGTCTATCTGTACCTTAACTGTAAGTATATAAAAAATGCTAATTATTCTTTATATATAAAACTAACTTTTATATAAAAAAGTGTTTTTTTAATAATCTTATAATATACAAATTTACGTAGTCACGAGAAATCAACGTGTGTGCAAAATTTCACCTTTTTTTTCAGTTTCGTAACTGTGGTAAATGTTATGAAAATGTTGGCTACTTAAAGTGAAAATTTAAGTTCTGTAAATAATGACAAAAAATTTCCAATTTATACTCAATATCTAAACAGGTGACTTCATGGTTCCTAAGTAAGCCTTATGAAAGCGCCAGAAAAAATATTGTGTGTTAGTTCACCGATTACTATTTTTTCACATTAGACCAACATTTTCCTTACGTTCATGACAGTTACGGAGCTAATTATTTTATGCATGAAAGTACTACTTAGGAAGACTCAGATGCAAAAAAAAAAAAAACGTATTTTATTAGATATTTTTAAGTTGTTCAGGTCGATAACTTGAAAACTATGAAAAGTCGCAGAACATACATGGGGGTGATTCGGATACCCCACGTTACGAGTTTAATGAACCAAAATAGTTTTTTTCGACGTCAATGTCTCGGCTATCTATATATATAAAAATCAATGCCACTTTTCGTTGTTATTTTATAACTCAAGAACGGGCTCACCTATCCAAACCAAATGTTTAAGCTTTGTTCGGACTATTTAGTAGATGGTTTATAGGAAGAAAAAAAAAAAAAAACTTATGGTCGGGTAGGGTAGGGTAGTGTAGGGTAGGGTAGTGTAGGGTAGGGTAGTGTAGGGTAGGGTAGTGTAGGGTAGGGTAGTGTAGCGTAGGGTAGGGTAGGGTAGTGTAGGGTAGGGTAGTGTAGGGTAGGGTAGTTTAGGGTAGGGTAGTGTAGGGTAGTGTAGGGTAGTGTAGGGTAGTGTAGGGTAGTGTAGGGTAGTGTAGGGTAGTGTAGGGTAGTGTAGGGTAGTGTAGGGTAGTGTAGGGTAGTGTAGGATAGTGTAGGGTAGTGTGGGGTAGTGTAGGGTAGGGTAGTGTATGGTCGGGTAGGGTAGGGTAGTGTAGGTTAGGGTAAGGCAGGTAGTGTAAGGTAGGGTAGGTAGGGTAGATAAATGTTTGGTGTTTTTATGGCAAAACAAAGTTTACCGGGTCAGCTAGTCCTGTATAAGAACGAAAACAAGATGGTGGAATATCACAGATAAAATAACGAGTATACCACTAAGGCCCAGTCTTTTGATGCGTTCAACCAATGGTTTAAAAATTTGGTAAATTGCGTCTTTTGATCGAAAGTTAGCCTCACAAATGGTCAAATAGGTTGAAGAGTTAACGATTCGATTATTTGTGAAATAATTGCAATTGATGAAGGAATGCGATTTACCGAAATTTGAGCAGGTTGTTCAGCATATTTAACCATTGGTTGAGTTAAATACGGATAAAAAAATAAAATACAACCGACTTCCAAATAAAAACAATACAAAGTGAAAAATAAATTCAATTTCGGAAGTCAGTGTTCCTATTTTCGTTTCTTCGTTTTTTGACACCGACTTCCAAAATTGAATTTATTTTTCACTTTGTAGTGTTTTTATTTGGAAGACGGTTGTATTTTTTTTAAAAAGATTTTTTATTTTTCACTTTTTAGTTGTGGTACATAATGGACCAGTTCTATAGGTTAGGTACCTATAATGCACAAAGTGAAACCGGTGGAATGAGAGTATACCAGGGTTAACTGTTCACACTTGCATACCCTCTTTAGAGCGTACTAGTGTGATTTTATGTTATGTAATGGTAAAAACAATAAACAGACATGCGATTGCAGCTATCCTGTGTGATTTGCAGTCATTTATTGAAGAGTTCTGATGTATATCTCCAAAGTTCTTCATCAGATCTTGATGAAATTTAAATGGGACCACATGACAAGCACCAGCTTTCAAATAAAAAAAGAATCATCGAAATCAGCTCACCCAGTAAAAAGTTCTGAGGTAACAAACATAAAAAAAAAAAATACAGTCGAATTGATAACCTCCTCTTTTTTGGAAAGTCGGTTAAAAACCGAGCTTTAGCCGAAATAATATTGAGTATTCATGGTGAACTTAGGAGAGGTCAAATGAACCATGCGAATACCCATTTGTTAAAGGATGAATATTTCGGATCATCACGGAGTAATCATAAATAGTCATTATCCTTGAACTGATGCCATTGCAACTAACCCTGTGATCCCAAATCCAGTTTTAGTGGTGGTTTTGTAAAAAGTAGCTCTTTCCGATTCAATGAAAGATGACCCAATGTAAACAGCCACTTTCTTGCCACTAAGTTGTGCCGGGTTAACACCTGAAAACAAAAAGAGGAAAAGTTATGTTGTTTATCAATCTGTTATGTAGTTGGTGGATTTTTGTTGCCACTTACTACAGCCTGATAGTCGACTATTCACGTGACCAGAGGGTTGGCTTTTTTTCGGCTAAAGTATCAATATTGCCATTTAACGAGACAATGATGAGGAATATTGCCTATTGCAAGACACGGTAATTCAAATAGTAATTTTAACCATCGAATTAAAAACAGATTTATGTTTTTTGAACAAGGAAGCCAGAACCACAAAGTTACGGAAACAAACCTGCATCATAGATAGCTTGATACGACTGCTCTAGCGCCTTCCGTGACGTAGCGTCCATGTTATTACCAAGTTGATGATGAACCATGAAGAACTGCGCATCGAAGCGGTTAAGGTCCGGAATCTTACCGGAGTACGGCGCCACCTCCGGGTGGTTGTAGTTCCAGCGGGAGTCATTTGATGTTACTGGATTTATCTAAAAAAACAATGCTTGTGATTCAGACGACGTCGAGTCATTGAAAGTGCCAGAACGAGCCAGGTAAAACCCAACAAACAACCAGAGGTGAGCCATTCTACACTTAGTGGGGAATTCCATATAGTCTGTGGTCTTTGCCCAACAAAAAATATACAGACTGACAGAAACCGCGTGTAATGAAGTATAATTTATTAAAATAATCCTTAAATTGAACGGTCAGTCCCTTATCCACCTTACTGATGCTCTAGAGGGTAAAAAGGCTGATACAACGTAATTGAGAAAAGAGCTGCAGCTTTTGTTAAAAAAATATTTTGAATGATCATAATTTCTCATACCTTGTTGTACAGTATATCGCTCAACTCCTTGACATTGTTTGACTGAGCATACAGTCCCGACATCCCGGATATGACGACCCTCTCTCCATACAGCGGATTTGCCTCACAATCTATCTGTCCAGATACATGTTCCTGTGGCGTTGGCGTCATGGTTTATCTAATAAGGACAAATTATATGGCAAATTATTAGGTGCGTCATCGGTAAGACGATGTGGTGAAGATGGCGGGACGATGTTGACACCGATAGAAACTCAGACGCTCGGATTAGCAAAATAGAGAATATTGTAGAAAAAGGAATGGTAAGCCATTGTTCTGCGGTGGGAAAATATAGGTTAGTTAGATAACATTATTATTAACAAGTGAGATAGACCGCAATTTTTGGCCTAGTTCCTAAGAATTAGACCAAAAATCACCGGTCTATTAGTTTGAAAAAATAGAAATGTGAGTTGTCACAGTGAATGTTTACTGAGCAATACCGTAATCCACAATACCATGTATACCATACCAATATTATAAAGAAGAAAGATTTTTTTGTTTGTACCGAATAGGCTCCGAAACTACTAGACCGATTTAAAAAATTCTTTCACCTATGGAAAGCTGCATTATGCCCGAGTAACATAGGCTATAATTTTGACGGGAGCAATGCCGCGGGGGTCAGATAGTAAAAAAAATAATAGTGTAAACATTGTTTGTGTAAAGTAAATGCTCGTCGATTTTAAAGTTTTAAAAGTGTAATTACGGTGTTGCTTAATTAATTACAATAAATAGGACAAATTGGAAATAAAAGTAACAAAATAAAGTGAGGTGAAGTGGTAAATGACAATCAAATGATATTTGGCAGAAACACTAGGCGTTGTGCTCTAATAAAAATCGTGTGAAGATAATTTTAACTGTATTAACAACAAAAAAATAGACTTTCCGTTTAAAAACACAAAAAAAAAAAAATTGAAAAAATATATTCGTTATCCATTAGCACAAACATCGATGAGTAACTCAGTGGGGCACGATATCTAGTAAACAAACCATACAATTAGTAGTAGTAAGGTAAAGCGACATCTCTCTCTGCTTAGGGGAACTACACCCAAAGCATACATACACAAAGAGCACCAGTGCACATAGTACAGGCCACTACTCTCGGGCCCAACATAAAGCTTGAGTATACTATGCGGCGATAAGTGAACAGAGGGCGCCACCATGTCGGAAGAAGATTTTTTTTAATTTTTTTTTCAGTCGGAGGATACATACGCGCGAGCTGGCTGACCAAAACCAGATGCATCCCCCTCCTGCACAGCATGGTTGTTTCCTTGTTTACGACTTTTTAGTTCGCTTTTGAAGCAGTCGGGTTTTTTGAATTTTTTGATTTAACTTTTTTTATTTATAACTTATAAGTGTTATATATTTTTGAAATCTCCTCTTAAAACCCTTTATTTTGATATCCCGCATGACGGGTTTGGAAGAAAAAAAAAAATTTGGCCCCCTCAATATGGCGCCCAAAACCGCCATTTTTCTATTGTCCATTTTAATGTGACGTGTATCCAGCCTATGACACTCGCAGGGTTAAGACAAATCGATTGACGTATGAATAATCAAAATCGGCCAACGCGTTTGGTCTCTGGAACACCTTAGAGGAACAAACATACATACATACATACATAGACTGATAAACACATTACCCTACTTCGGCAGTCGGGTAAACAAACTAACATTAACACCTTAACTGCCAGATGCCCGACAAACAATACATTTTCTATTGTGTCTCGTTCTCTGGCAGCCAAACTGTTAATAACAAATAAATGAATGAGTACACAACACATGTAAAGTATAAAATAAAACCATTCCGGGATTATGGCGAGTGGTCATAATCTCCTTTAAGTCCGAAGTCAGTGTCAAAATCGAAAAATAATAGGTACCAAAGACAGCGATTAGATGGTCGGTCGAGTTTATATTTCAAGATAATGAGTCTTCGCGCTGCCGATGATTCGAGCTTCTAGTTTATATATCACGCTCGCACGTATGTCTGTATGTCCATTGTATATATCACGCTCTACAGCCCAAACGGCTTGACGGACTATGACATATGAAGTGTCGTTGGATAATTTTTAAATATGACGCCTCACATCATAATATTAAATGCATAAATTTTCAGTTAATATTTTTGAGCAGTAGGGTTTTTTGTTTTTATAATAATTTTTTTTATGATTTAATGTACACTATATAATACAGTCTGCTCTCAAAACGGTGAACGAAAACATTGTGAGGAAACCGGCATGTCTTAGAACCAAAAATTCGAATACATGTGACTGCTCGTGGCTAAATAAAAACAGCCACACGGGTCGATCTTCAAGGTTAAGCAACGCTTACCGAGGTTGGTCCGTGGATGGGTGACCATCTTAACATAGCGAATTTTTACCGTGCCTTGAAAAGCACGTTAAGTCGTTGGTCCCGGTAGACATTTGAAGCTGTTTGACAGTCGTTACGGATAGTCAGAAGCCTGATATCTGACACCAGTCTAGCCAAGATGTATCGTGTTACCCAGTTACTGGGTTGTGGAGGTCAGATAGGCAGTCGCTCCATGTAAAGCACTGGTACTCAGCTGAATCCGGTTAGGCTGGAAGCCGACCCTAACATAGTTGGGAAAAGGCTAGGCAGATGATGATGTACACTATACAGTCTGTAGATAGGTATGATACAAAATAATAATGAGTAAAACGTTTTTATAGTCTTCATCATTCAAACGCTATCACTGGAGTGTTAGCGTTTGAGTCGGTCGGGTGAAAGTTGTGCTTCGCTAATTACTATTTAAATTGCGTCGTCTTATCGTTTTTCGAGATAACAATCTATCGCACTAATATTCTGGATGTGCTGTCGCAGCTTTGAACCTCTAACATTTATCGTATGTTTGTTTGTTGGATTTTTGTTACGGAGTTTAAAATTTAAACTTTCTCGCTTGGTTGTAAAGTTTTAAAAACGTTAAATTTACTATATATTTACAAAAACAATGTGCAGTTTATAAAATAGTACTGCAACAAAACTGGGCAAAAAATTATCAAGAGTCGTCATACAGTAGGCGCCAGAAGACGGGCGTTATCGCCGTCGGAAGCCTAGGAAACGCTAGCGTAGAAGCGTTTACGGAAGATTGGCTAGAGAAGGCGAAACACCGGGGAGGGAGACTGGCTACTGGGTAGACTTCTGCTTAGCTGTGGGAAGCTATAGGCTGAGTAAAAATAAGTTCCTATGTGAACCTACGTCACGCAGTCGATCGGCATCCGGTGGATGGATTTACTAAAAAATATATTGCAAGAAACGGAATGACTATTGAGATGACGGCAAAGTAAAGAAGTCATGCTGTACACAAAATACACGATTTTATTCGTTTCTATATTATTTTCATTGTTTTTGGGATAAGGGCAGGAGGATAATGATGTATCAGACCGGAAAAGGGAAAGTGCTGACACCAGCAGTTTGCATAGAGGTGTTGTACTCTGTATAAATTTGTTGTTCAGGACAAACCTGACAAAAAGTCATTAGAAACCAGTAAAACAGAGAACAACCCGAATATGTCACAAGCAATACAAACTTCTGTTATTTTGAGATACAAAATAGTAAATGCCGCCTATTTATTATTTTAGCACCTACGCATGGGGTTTTGTTAAAACAAACTTTTTGTACTTACATTGACAAGTTTCAAGATCCTCACGACCGTAATGAAGGAATTCTCTAACACTTCTGAGACAAGGTCTTATACAACAGTTTTATATACTAGTCATTTCTAAATTAAAAAAATATACCTATGGGCAACACTTACAATACAATAAGTATTTAAATTAAGTTTTTATATACTTCATTTGCGTCAAACAAAGGTTACGCGGCATAAATAAATAGCTTTTACACTTATTTCATTTTTTTTCAACACACTGGTACGTAATGTGAGCCTTTACATCGCTTTTAGTCGAACCGAGCCCCTGTCAACACCATCTTGCAGGATTTGGCAGCCCTGTTAAAGGCCTTCTTCTTCTGACCTACATCACTCAATTTGCGCAAACGAGCGTCGACCCAAGCCAGTACTTCTCAAGTTTAAGCGCGTCAGCACGATAACATTCGGCGCCAAACCATGGCCGGTCAACGCTGGACATTGTTACGTCAAAGAACGGAATATAGTACTCCATTCCCTGACGCAGCACATCCGTCACGGCGTCCGCGCACGACGAAGGATCAGCCGAAGAAAAGCAAGTAGGCTGCCAAGGATAAGATGGTGGACAGGTAATGGTCTTTGACCTGTTTCTTGAATAAAGAGACATTTTTAGAGTCACGGCTTTTAGGTGGATGTGAGTTCCACAGTCGTACTGCATGAACAGAGAAGGAGTGGGAATAGAAATTAGTATTGTGGGAGGGGCAGTTTAGATGATGCTTTAGGTGGGATCTACACTGAACATTGGCAGGGCGAGTAAAGGAAAAGTGATCACGCAGGAAAATCTGTCCCTGGGGTGGTCACGGCGCACAGTGTGTTCTGGTGCGCTGGTGATAGAGGGTACTCCCCAGAGGAGGGTCCGGTGACGGCCAGCCCCACTCTATCCCGCAACGCCTGCTTTCGTAAATGCGCAACATGATTCCGTCGAGAACGATTATAAGAAGGAGGGGCGAAAGAAGACAGCCTGCAGCCTGGGCCTGCAGTCTCGACATAAATAGCAATCGGTAAATCGTAACGATCGGTTGCTAAGTCCTAACGATTGTTAAATAACGATTTTTGGTAGTCTCGACTGTCAAAGCTATCATTTTTCATCGCAAAACTTAACGTATTTTGACGTTAAGATAAGATTTATTGGTATGATATCGAATTTCCTAGCGTGCATTTTTGACAGCCCGCTAAGTGTTCGTAACGATTATTATCTTGGTTTTAGAGGTTATAAAAACAATAAATAAATAATAATTAGACATAAATATGGCTGTAGAGAATTTAGTCGTGTTCTAACACAGACGCGATATGATAATGCGGGGGCAAATTGCACGAAACCGGCGTGAAGTTGAAAATCCTTTGGATTTAGAGGATGGCCAATTTCTCTATCATCACCGAATAAACAAGGACTTGTTTCATGAGCTCGTTGGTGAACTTCGCCCATCTATTCAAAGACGAGGGCCTTACGGACTTTCTGTGGAGTCTGAAGTGAGTGTAGAGTTGGGTAGATACCGTGCCTAAATAATATTTCTAATAATTTTTCCTAATATCCAAGATGTTTTTTATAATTTTCTTCTTAATAGTCAAGTGGCAACTACCTATTGGCTTACAGTGGGGCTGCAGCATAAGCCAAAAGTCAGTAAGCCGAGTAATACATGCTGTAACTTTGGCTAAAGATAAGATAGGTATGTCAAATTTCTCATGACCCAAGAAGAACGGTGTGCAGTTAAAGAGAAGTTTAGAAATGCTCCACAGCCATTCCATGATGTGATTGGAGCAATAGACTGCACACATATAAAAATAATATCAATGGGGACCACCATACATGGCTGCTTGGTAACTAATAATAAATGTTCATTATAATCTATCTAGAACAGGTTGCCCATTAGACTGCTGAAAGTACATTCTATGTTTTATCTTTTAGGTGATGATGGATATCCTCTGGAACCATGGCTGATGACTCCTTAAAAAATTCAACGACCAGGGACACCGGAGTATCAATACACAAATGCTCATTGTTTAGCCAGGAACGTCGTTGAAAGATGCTTGGGTGTGCTGAAGTCTGTTTTTAGGTGTCTTTCCCACCAACGCATAAATACACATATATAAAATATTAATTAAATGAAACAGAGGCCACCACACCCACACAAATAGTGGACAATGATGGTAGAGTTCATGAAGATGGCCTAGAAGTTACAGGTACCTTATCAAATTATTTATTTTAAGGTATTCATTTAATGTTTTATTATATTTATTAAATAGGTATACCTATATTTGCAGAACATATAATATTCCACAGATTTTTATACCTATTTCATTGGCATCTTCATTTATATAGCATCAAGTCCGACTTATGTAACACCGTTGTATGAATACTCCTAAAATCTTGTTTTTGTTATACACGATTTGTATCGTGCACTGGGAGAGCTGTTGCAGAGCACATAAGAAGAAATAAGAAGAATACTCGTTAATACTAGTTTTATTTTATTGACCCACTGTGATTTAAATAAAAAGTTGTTAAAACGTTATCTATTTTATTTGCAGCCTATGCAAATAGCACCGATGCCTCAGCTTGTGCCTTGCTACCTCAGCCTGCATCTTGGCAGCATCTGCTTGCACTTGAGTTGCAGCAGCTAGCATCTGTAAAAAAATTAGATATACTATAAATGTCTCTTAATGACCTCTAGCGTGCTAGTGATTATAATAATAAAGAAGGAAATGTACTCTACACTAATTAAGGACATTATACGTCTCTCCACCTCAGTCAGTGATGATGAATTTGAATGATTTCTTTTTTTAATTTTGCCGCCTTAGTGCAGGCATGGCTTTATAAGTCTCTCTAAATCTGTAATTAGGATACCTAAGTATTCTACTAAATATAAACATAACTGACGTGGCTTGTACTTACATTTAAAAACCAACTTGAGATTTAACGTCAATCACTGCTCGGGCAACTTGTTGGATCCGTTTGGGAGTTTGTTGAGCTCCTTGGCAATTTCCTTCCAGCCTGTTTCAAAATTTGCCCGTGTGGAGATATGGACGGCGTTCTCAAGTCGCCAAAAGCGCATCGATCTGCCCCGAAATACGTCTGAAACATTTAAGATATTCATTAAGTAAACACAAACTACTTCGGACATACCCAAAGTATTCAAGTTTGTACCAAAAATAGGAATCGAAAATTGTTGTAGGTTGTATTTACCTGACGCACACGCTGCTGGCACTCGGGCTTTGGCCTGCGCCTTTGTCACTGTACTCCACCATCGATATACGGTTCTTTTCCAGTTTTTTTTATCAATTCCAATTCTACCTCAATGTCATAATTTGTGTACAAATAAACTTGACATTGACATTGACATCGACAGTTTGTTGCCCATTTTCCACGTCTGTGTTGCAAGGAAGTGAACTATTTTCTTCTTTGTTATGCGTATTCTTAAAAATGGTATAAGCTACTTACACGTTACTATGCAAAAAAGTGTTAACATGATATGGTTTACCTATCTTCTGTACAATTTTCAAAGAAAAATAGTTTTTTTTGAATATCTTGTCAACCAATTTTCCCTTTAATAAAAGGATTTTTCTAAACTGCCATAATTTTACAATAAAATCACCGCACTATGAATACAAACATCGGTAGCGTACCGACATCGCTACGTCAAGAAAGTGACCGATTGTGCACGGTAACTCGGCTGTCGAGACTTGCGTTTATCGTTAGCGTCGTTACGGCAAGCGTATTTATTCGGTAAGAGTTAACGAATGTTAGTTAACGTAACGATCGTTAGCTATGTCGAGATTGCAGGCCCTGGCGTTCTTCTCCACGGATGGTAAAATCATTAATCAAGATCTAGCCATAGTTGTCCAAAACAAGCGTTATTGCCATTGTCACAACTTAAATTGACAACCCCGCGAGATTTGGTTATGACAGCAATGCGTTTTTGTGCTTGAAGCAACTTACAGCATGTAAAAATAGGTACTAGGTGTGGCACATAATGAAAGGCATAACCGACAAAAGGAGCCACGCATAATTGTGGTTTGTTATTCTAACAAGTGGTCTTTTTTAGCAAAATTACTGCATAAAAGCATTATATGATAGGCATCTCTCGTTAGGAGAATCATGCATCATAACGGTTTTTTTATTATTACTACTTACCATGACTAACCTGCGAGGGTTGGATTTGATAACAAAATGTGCCACGTGAGGGTACATTGTTGTAGTTATCTCCCGCGAAGAGAACCATGAATAACAGCGGTTTGCCATTATTACAACTTCTCTTGATTGATGCTCACCCTGCGAATGTTGTATTTGATAGCAAAAAGTACTGCGTGAGGTACCTCACGTTCTCCTCGCAACACCTGCCTATCATAATGTACCCTCACGTGATACTTTTCGCTATCAAAGACAACCCTCCCAGAGTGATCAAGAGTTATAATAATCACAAACCGCTGTCATGCATGGTTCTCCTAACGAGAGAATAAGCAGAATTAGTAGCTGCCAGTGAGGATTGCCGTGAAATGATTTGGATTAAGAGATTGTTTATAAATTTAAGTGATAAATTACAAAAACCAGTACTGCGCATTGACAATGAGTCTGCAATAAAACTAGCTCATAATCCGCCTTACGAATATCATCGCAAGACAAAGCACATCAGGCTAAGACATTTTTATGTAAGGCAATGTTTGTCTGATGGAAATATCCAAATTGAGCAACTGCCTACGCAAGAACAATTTGCTGATATCTTTACAAAGTTCCTGCGATTTTTCCGAAAATATTTTGACAAAAATTCACTACCCAAACAAATTTTAGCAACCTTTTTTTATACCAATGCAATATTTGGAATGATTTTAGTACGCACATTTTCATTTGGTCAAATTTTTACTTGGCAGAATATTAACAAGGATAGTGTCGTTAAGGTCTTTGGTCTTTAATCAAATTATTTATTACAGCAAACAATCTTAAGACAATAATCGTTTAATCAAATGATTTGTTATGACAAAAAATATAAGGCAAAAATAAGATTTTTGGGCATATTACAATAAAAACGGCAATTTTGTTTAATATAGTCATTTAATTAATACAGTATATTTGTAACTAGCAATTTAATTTTTTTGCAATGAACAGCAATTTTGCCGCGGTAGCAGCCGTTGAGCACCAGATTTCCTCTTTTGCAAAGTAAGCATGCTTGGTAGATTAATGGCAATTCGATAATTATGGTCAATGAATTAGTCCAAGAGCGAGCCAAGCGAGCTCGGGCGCTTAGGGCACCCCGACACGGATAGGTTAGGTTCGAAGGAGATGACGGGAGCTGAAGTGAGCGAATAAAGCGAGCGAACTCAGCTCCCGTCATCTCCTTCATGTTAGGTTACTTTAGACCCTGAAGACAAAATTAGGAGCTCCGCGCAGCGGGCCACCGTCGTCTTTGTTGCTTAAATAGTAATCGATCTTACACATTGTAATTTAATTTGTATATTCTGTGCAAATGACCTAAGATGCAAATTTTAGTCATTGACTAAGCAATAGACTGAATAGAAATGGTAAATTGAAAACTGACTATACTAAATATTTGGCTATTTTGATTTTGCGTAAAAACTGATATTCCAACTGAAATATTTGACTAAATAAAAAATGTTAAAAGTACTAGTTGGTAAACAAGTTATAGTTTAAACGTTCATTTCCCAAACATTAGGTTTGGGTTAAAAAAAAATTAAAATAGATTTTTTGCTAAGTAATAATTTGGCAAATGAAATTAAGCGAAATTTTTTTTGGGAAGTGAAAATTTGTCAAATTCCTTTCGGTCAAACAAGGGAGACCCCTTTACAAAGCCATTATTCAAACCAAGACTAATAAAGCTTAGCGAAGAGTCGGTTTGAAAAAGAAGAGGGAATGTTAGAAAAGCACTCCAGTGATACTTTATGAAGTCTTTCCTTCTAGATTTAATATGATCTATGTTGTGGTTGCTAGGTGATACTTGTTACTGTTTGTACTTATGATTTCGCACGAAATATATTATGTTAAAACCAAATTCCACTGTGTTTACTTTAATAAAATATGATAAAAGTTCATTAAACGAGCTAAAATATGTTAATTTCTTGGATTCGTGTATAATAGACAGAATATGTCCATATCGTTACCTAATGATAAACGTAACAGCATTAATCAGTTAGGTAAAAATCTCAAGGTTTGCCAAAATGTACAATTCGAGAGTTTGCGCAATTAATAGGTGTTCTGCTCGCTGCTAGTCCAGCAGTTCGTTATGGGTTTCTATGAACAAAATTATAAGAACGTCAGAAATGCCTGACATTACAACAACATACTTAATAATAACTAGCTGTGCCCGTGGTTTCGCTCCCGTCAACTGCCTACCCGGGTAGGGTACTTACCTACCCAACTTACCTACCTGCACAGAATATTATTTACAGGGAGAAGAATATCGATTTCATACAAAAAAGTAAAGACAGTTTTGCGGCGCCATCTATTCTAGTCTTCAGAACACCACACTCCGAAACGAAAATATAAAAAAATACCGATCCATGGCTGGGACTCGAAGCCGGAACCTTGGGCGTAGTAGGCCACCGTGTTTACCATTAGGGTATTCAGACGGGCAGTAGCGGCGGCAAAATTACGAACCACATTGCACACATGTCAAACTCCATCATTGACATTAGTAGTATGATTTTGATTAGAGACCTAAAATCTCTTTTTTTTTTGTCTAGTGCATTAGGTCTCGAATCATTATTTTTACTCTAGTTAACCTGAAATAGCCCTTGAAGATTTAGTTGACTCGACGTATAGAGTTGACATCCCCTGCCTACCTTACTTGACTTGCTACCAGGGTAGGTACCTACCTACCAATTTTTAGGGTTCTATACCTTAAAGGTATAAAAAAGGAACCCTTATAAGATCACTCTCTTGTCTTTCTGTCTGTCCGTGTATCACCACCGATTTTCTCAGGAATGGGTGTACCTAGCAAGTTGACATTTATACCAGATACCGAGGTCTATAGTCCCTATCAGATCTATAAAAATCAAGGTCCTGAGTCAACATGATACCAAAAGTTTTTTTACAAACCAACTTCAAACAAAAAACACTACAAAGTGAAAAATAACTTTCTTTTTCGAAGTCGGTGTCTTTGGTAGGTACTAATTTTTTTTCTTATGGACACTGACTTCGCAATAGAAATTTTTTTTTCACATTTTAGTTACCAACCTTAAAACTTGAACATAACCAGTGAAAGGAGAGTGTACCAAGGTGAACTGTACACATCTGCGTACCCCTTTGGAGTGTACTAGCGCGATGTTAAGTTATGAAATGGTATAAACAATAAACAGAAATGCGATTGCAGCTATCCCGAGAGATTTGCCGTTATTTATTGAAGAGTTCTGTTGTCTATCTCCAAAGTCCTTTATCAGATCTTCACCAATTAAAATGGGACCAATTTCGGAACTTATAGAAAACAGAAATATATCAAACAAAAAATAAATTTTCAAAATCAGTCCACAACTGACGGAGATATCTATGAACCGTCGGTACTAACATACATAAAAAAACAACATGAAATCGAACATAGAATCTCCTCTTTTTTGGACACTTACAAGTTTCTGCGATAAATTTAATATTGCACATATCTTTTTAACCGACTTTTAAAAAGATATGGGCAAAATTTAGATTTTCGCAAAAACTTGTAAGTGCTAAAATTTCCCTTAATTATCAACTATTTATTTATCGGAATGTTCCCTTTACATATGCTGTAAGACCTTGCTTTTAACGAAAATTTACAATCTAGGTCAACCGGAAGTATTCTATAGGTTTTGGGTCGAAAACCTATATCGTAGTTCCCTTTGACCTAGAATGACGAAATTTGCCAAGAAGTATGGTCTTACAGCACAAATAAAGGAAAAACTTCCAAAAAATTAATAAAAGTTGTAAATTAAAGGCTGTCCCCACCCCATACATTCATAGTTGACGCCACACTGGGTACGGTACCCTTCGTGCGTGAGTACGACTCGCACTTGGCCGGTTTTTTTTCTAGTTTCATTTTTCCGCAGAGAATCTTAACGCTGCCATTCAAAAAATTAAGGTCAAATGCACAACGCTATCTATCGAATATGGAGTTCAACTGACTGAGTGTCTGAATTGCGTATTTAACTTCTTGAACACTTTAAATTCATCTAACTTTTGATAGTTAGTTAGTAACTTAGTTCTAAGTAATACGAGTACTTCAAGTTACGCATAATTTTTATGTTGTTGTTTAATTACAATAGTGAACGGACGTACAATCGCGCGCGCGTGCTCTAGTTATAAGTATTCTGCAGACGCAGCACAACACCGTCGCGTCACCGCGGTGTACATACGTCGATCTATCGGGGCCATTGCCTTGACCTAGTTACAAGTGCGGAAATCATGAAGAGTTTACAATAATTTATTGTTTAATTGTTAAACTCTACTAAATATACTAAACTAAACTAAATAATGGCGCACAGTCATTTAATATAAAAACTGACCTGGTAAAGCGGTTGTATGGCTGCTACACCCAAGAGAAAACGGAGAGAGAAAACTGCAATTTATTGTACGTAAATTGAATGATCACATTAATAGCTTGCAGTACCAAGTACAAGCCCTTCAAGGAGGATTAAATTACTTGAAGGAAAAGAAAGAAACTGAAGAGCCCTTAAAAAACAGGAAAGCGAGACAACAATATTTTCGCAGCGTACTAAAAGTGACGTTGAATATTGCACATACGAGGATGAACTCGCAAAAGAGACTAAGTGAATAAGGGCCAAGAGCAGGAAGAAGAGGAAGCTTAACACCTCTCTTTCTCCAAAACAACAACCCGGAAAAAGTGCCCAACAAGAAGATCAACAAAAAAATGCGAAAGAGACTTCTGTCAAAAAGATTTCCTACCATCGCCAATCATAATAGACGGGTTTAAGAACTACCAAACATTCTACGACTCGCTAACTGAAACCATACCAACAGAATCTTTTACCGCTAAAATGATGAAAGGGGATTGTGTGAAGGTGAACGCCAAAACAGAAGACTCTTATAGAGTAATTGCTAAACTTTTGACAGAAAAAGACTTCCACTGGGATTCGTACGAGAATAAGCAGGCTAGACCAATTAAAGTTGTTGTGAAGAAATTCCATTCCTCTTGCCAACCTGATCGAAACAAAGACGATCTAACATCACAAGGACTTAAAATAGTAAAAGTAGATAACAAATTGAGCTGGAAGAGTAAAGAACTACTCAATATGTTCGTTTTATCATTTAATAATGACAATAATGTTCCGTATGGTGCCGGATGTTAAGAATTTCACCATCCCATGTCTTCCCGTGGGTGTCGTAAAAGGCGACTAAGGGACAAACCAGAGAATGGGCAGCAGCGTTCTCTGTGCTCCTATAACAACCATACTGCGATCGCCAACCCGCCTGCCAAGCGTGGCGATTATGGCAAAACCCCCCCTATGAATAGCACAAATAAAAAATGGCCCCTAGTGCCCGGCAGTCTGCCTACCCTCGACTACGGTAGCGGTCGAGGTTACGGCATGGCAAGGGGTGCTAAGAATCTCCAGACGAGATCCGGCTACCCCAACAATCACCGACGACTGGACCTGGCAACGTACAACACGCGCACACTTCGGACCGACGAGAAGATCACCGAGCTCGAAGAGGAATTGAGCAGGTTGCGATGGAGTATTATAGGGTTATCTGAAGTCCGAAGAGAGGGGGAGGACTCGATAATCCTCAAATCCGGTAACCTGCTCTATTTCCGAGAGGGTGACCGGCAGTCCCAGGGTGGTGTCGGGTTTATCGTCCACAAGTCCCTCGTGAACAACGTGGTGAAGATCGAGAGTGTGTCGACCAGGGTGGCGTACCTTATACTCAGAATATCCTCTAGATATTCGCTGAAGGTCATACAGGTCTACGCCCCAACCTCGGCACACCCCGACGACGAGGTAGAGACCATGTATGAGAATATCTCCAGAGCCATGCATGGTTTCAAAACTCACTTCACCGTTGTCATGGGGGACTTCAACGCGAAACTGGGCAAACGAGACGAGGATGAGCTGCAAGTGGGGCAATTTGGAGTTGGACGACGGAACCACCGGGGTCACCTACTGGCCAGTTTTATGGAGAAGGAGGGCCTCTATATGATGAACTCCTTCTTCAAAAAGCGTGAACACAGGAAGTGGACCTGGCAGAGCCCCGATGGTTCAACAAAAAATGAGATCGACTTCATCATGTCAACCAAGAAGCAAATGTTCAATGATGTCTCTGTGATCAATTCGGTAAAAACCGGGAGCGATCACCGCATGGTAAGAGGCACATTGAACATTAATATTAAGCTTGAAAGGTCTCGACTGATGAAGTCCACGCTCCGTCCAGCACAGGTCCAGGTCCAAAACCCCGAGAGCTTTCAGCTCGAACTCCAGAATCGTTTGGAGTGCCTGGGGAACTCCGTGGACGAATACAGCGACGGGTTCGTGGAAGCTGTCCATACAGTCGGGTCTAAGTTTTTCAAGACCCGTCGTACAGATAGAAACAAAAAGCTCTCTGATCATACCCTCAAGCTTATGAAGGAGAGGCGTGAGATGATCCTGCAGTCTTCAGATGAGGCGTGCAAATACCGGCAGATCAATAGACAGATCTCTAAATCCTTGAAAAGAGACCTCCGCCGCTTTAATACCGAGCGTATTAAAGACGCGATTGAGCGAAATAAAGGCTCCAAGGTTTTTTCAAGGGATCTGGCTATTGGGCAGAGCCAGCTCACGAAACTGAAGACCGATGATGGCAGGATTGTATCCGCCAAACCGGAGCTTCTGAGGGAGATCGAGAGTTTCTATGGGCAGTTGTACACGTCAACCAGTAAACCCGTTGCGAATTTAGCAAACGACCCAAGAGCTAGATTGACCCGGCACTATACCGAAGATATCCCGGACGTCAGCCTGTACGAGATTAGGATGGCTCTGAAACAGCTTAAAAACAACAAGGCGCCGGGTGATGACGGAATCACGGCTGAACTCCTGAAGGTGGGTGGAAAACCGGTCCTCAAGGCCCTTCAGAAGCTTTTTGATTCCGTCATACTCGAGAGCAAAACGCCACAGGCATGGTGCAGGGGTGTGGTGGTACTCTTCTTCAAGAAGGGCGACAATGCCCGGCTGAAGAACTATAGGCCCATCTCGCTTCTTTGCCATGTTTACAAGTTGTTTTCACGAATCGTCTCGTGCGCAGGTTTGACGATTTCCAGCCTCCCGAACAAACCGGATACCGAAAAGGCTTTAGCACAGTAGACCACATACATACGCTGCGGTAGGTTATACAGAAGACCGAAGAGTATAACCTGCCTCTCTGTTTAGCGTTTGTGGACTACGAGAAAGCCTTCGATTCGATCGAGACTTGGGCTGTACTGCAGTCTCTCCAACGGTGCCAGATCAACTACCGGTACATTGAGGTGTTGAAGTGTCTGTACAAAAACGCCACCATGTCAGTCCGTCTTCAGGATCAGACCTCGAAACCAATCCTTCTCCAGCGCGGCGTAAGACAGGGAGACGTCATTTCTCCGAAACTGTTCACTGCTGCGCTGGAGGACGTCTTCAAGGTTCTGGACTGGAAGGGGCTTGGCATCAACGTTAATGGCGAGTACATCACTCACCTTCGGTTTGCCGACGACATAGTGGTCATGGCTAAGACCATGGAGAGCCTCAGTGAAATGCTCGATGACCTTAGTAGAGCTTCCGAAAGAGTGGGTCTTAAAATGAACATGGACAAAACCAAGGTCATGGTGAACGCCCATGTGACACCCACTCCTATCAAGATCGGAGACTCTACACTCGAAGTTGTAGACGATTATGTTTACTTGGGACAAACGGTCCAGTTTCAGGGCAATGGAGAGGGCTATGCTCGGAATTTCCTTGCGTGATCACGTCAGAAATGATGATATCCGCAGGAGAACCAAAGTTACCGACATAGCCCGAAGAATTGCCAAACTTAAGTGGCAGTGGGCAGGGCACATTGCTCGCAGAACGGATGGCCGATGGGGCCGAAAAGTTCTGGAGTGGCGACCGCGAACTGGAAGACGATACGTTGGAAGGCCTCCCACTAGGTGGACCGATGACCTGGTTAAGGTTGCGGGCAGGCGCTGGATGCGAGACGCACGGGATCGGTCAATGTGGCGACGCCTGGGGGAGGCCTATGTCCAGCAGTGGACGTCATTCGGCTGAAATGATGAATGACAAAGATGTCAACAAAATCTTTGGCATAAAGAACATTTTTGGGTGTAAAATTGAAATACACCCACTCAAAAATCCTAAACTTATTCCCCAATTCAAGAGATGCCAGGCATATGGGCATACTCATAAATACTGCAAAAAAGAGCCAAGGTGTGTAAAATGCACTGGCAAGCATCTTACAGCCAACTGTACAAAAACTCCGCAAGAGAAGCCAAAATGTGTTCACTGTGACCTTCCTCACCCTGCCAACTATAAAGGGTGTGAAGTAGCTAAACAGATACAAATTATGAAAAATTAAAATGTAAAAAAAAAACTTGTGGTACCAACTAACCAGCAGTCTCCTCCCCTACAAAATCTTAATAAAGAGGCACAGAAAGCAAGTTTCCAGTCAATTGCAAAACCGATGCAAGTAAACAACACTGGTTCCTATGCAAAAGATGCAAAACAGAGATCACAGCCTTTGAATCTAGAGGATAAGATTAATCAGATCTTAAAATGAATTCCCTCATTTGACAAGAGATTAGAGAAACTAGAATCCAGCGCTAAAACAGTTGTTTTAAATAATCCAACATGAATAACACTCTTAAAGTAATGGCGTGGAACTCTAATGGACTCCTCAAACATCAAAATGAGTTGCAGGCGGTCCTAGACACAGAAAATATAGACGTGTGTTTGGAAACGCACTTCACTAAGAAATCTTTTGTCAAATTAAGAGGATACATGGTAAATAATTCGCTCCACCCTGACAACTCTGCCAGAGGAGATAGCGCGGTTATAATCAAAGACAACATTAGTCACTATGTGCAGTGTAAATATGAAGAACAAGACATTCAAGCTGTGGCAATATCTGTTAAAACCAAATATTGCCGCGTGTCTATTGCAGCCATATACTGCCCTCCACGGCATATGATAAGAAAAGATTGATATTTACATCTCTTTGAACTTTTAGGTCAGAGATTTATCCTAGGCAGTGATTTTAATGCCAAACACACGCATTGGGGATCAAGACTTACTACGACTAAGGGAAGGCAGCCTCTTAAATGCAGTTAAAGAAACACATTCAGAAGTCATGAGCACGGGTAAACCAACGTGCTGGCACACTGACCACCAGAAAATACCGGATCTTATAGATTTTTTCATATGCAAAAATATATCCGCAAACCACATCAGTTTGGAGGTTGAAGGTTTTCATATGAACTCGGACCGCTCTTCGATTATATTAATGCTTAGTCAAAAAATCATACTCAAAGAAAGCCAGTTAACCCTGGTTAATATGTTTACAGATTGGGAAAGTTTTGCCCTTGATCTAGATAATATTATCGACCATAAAATTCCGATAAAAAAGCAAGATCAGCTTGACTCAGAAGTAAATAAATATATTGTGAATATCCAACAATGTGCGTGGAACAACACACCGCAATTAAAACGTAAATATAAGGGATTTAACTATCCTAAGGCAATTGTAGATTTACTATCTGAGAAAAGGAGACAAAGGAAGCTGTAGCAGCAAACAAGGTGCCCGCGAGATAAAACATCACTAAATAACCTAATTAAATGATTAAAGAGGAAAATTACACAGATTGAGGATGAATCTCTGAATACTAACCTTTTGCAGCTAACCAATGACAAATTAACGGATTACTCCCTTTGGAAAGCTACAAGAAATCTACAAATCTCTCTGATGGGCGGTGTTTGTTTAAAATGTTTGATAGTATGGTCGGCTAGTGAAGCCAGCCACCCGCAGAGCCTATCGACACCCAGGGTAAGCTTGGTGTGCAATGAATGGTGCTCCCTGAAATGAGATTGAAGAAGAAATTTACTAGGGTTCAGATAAAGTATATCGGAGTCAAGTGAACTTTGTGGGTACCATGGCTGCGAAGGCCAATAAGGAAAGACTAAAATTCCCATGGCATCATCTTCAATAACATTGCGCAAACATTTTAAAATTAAGAAAAAGGCGGGCAAGCGTAAAAGTATTTAGATTGCCAGTTCAGAGTGAAAAAGGCAGAATAGCAAAGAGGAAACCAAAGTGACTTTTAATAATTTTATAAGCGTGATCAGATAACTCTCACTCTGTATCGGGGTTAATCTTTTTAGATTCTTCGTCAGCATAATTATCTTTCGTGTTTACGTATGATGCGAACAAACAAATATTACGCTACTCGCACCATTGCCAAATGTGTCTTGTCAGATCGTTGAGATGCGGTAACTGAATTCCGCAGAGTCTCTACCAAAGCACATTTATCACTTATTAGTAGTACCTTTTCCTTTCGAATACATTGAGCAGTTGCTATTTGCGTTCGGTGGATCTGAAAATCATCCATAAGGTTTTTATTGTTTATCATATGTGTTGTGCTACCAGAGTCGACCACAAACTTCATATTTATACCTTCTGTTGTTGTCAAAAATACTGATTCTTTTCAATGCTCTTCTTCCGAAAGAAACAGTCCTCTTCTTTATGGTTGCTTTTCTTGCATTTTTTTTTATCGTCTATAGGCTTGCGCTTGACCACTATCTCACCTGATGGTAAGCGATGATGTGGTCTCGTGACTTAAAGACCCCAAGATTGTAGCTATCGGGAAACACAGACTCCGGCAGGGAATTCCACTCCTTAGCTGTACGCATAATGAAAGTGTCCCCAAAACGTTTTTTGCGTATGGGTGGGATATCCACCATGTACCGATGACGCATCGCCGTACGTCTGGTAGTCCGATGATGGAACGGGCTGGGTGGAATCAGATCATGCAATTCCATCGCACACTCCCCGAAATGCAACCGATAAAAAACCGACAAGCTGGCAACTCGGCGACGATGTTCAAGGCTCTGGAGCTTTGACTTGACCAGTTCCTCATTGCGAATAAGTCTCTTGTCCCGCTTTTCGATCGACTCGAGTGCATCTAGCTGGTATTTGGCAGATCCGTCCCAGAGATAAGAACAGTACTCCATGCATGATCGAACTTGCGCTTGATACAAGTTGAGCAGCTGTTCCGGCGTGAAGTACCCGCTCACCTTCGCAAGGATCCTCAACTTTTTGGCAGCCAGCTGAGCCTTTGCCTCAATGTATGGGCCAAAATTGAAAGTCGATGTCAACGAAACACCAAGAAGCTCAAGATGGTCCGTTAACGGCACGGTCATACCACGGAAAGAAGGAGCCGGATGGAATTGGCTCCTTTTAGTGGAAAAAAGACAGGCCTGGGTTTTAGCAGCATTAAACCTGACCAGATTGGCATCGCCCCATTCGGAGACTGCCTGCAAGGACAGGTTCAAACGCTCCACCATGGCCTCACAGAGAGACCGGATCTGCGTTCCGGTAGCCCGTGCGTTGGACAAGTATCTCTCAGCAACAGTGCTGTTGTCAGCATACCCAAAGGTGCCGAGTTTTAGCTAATCGTTAATGTGCAACAAGAACAATGTTGCTGAGAGTAATGACCCCTGAGGGACCCAGGCATTAATATGCAATTGGTCCGTAGAGCAGCCATCGATAACCACTCGAATGGACCGATCTCTCAGGAAGTCTGCAATCCAATCACACAGACCACCGGGAAAACCGAATGAAGGAAGCTTACCAATGAGGCTTTCGTGCCAGACCCTATCGAAAGCCTTCGAGATGTCGAGGGAGACGGCAAGCGCTTCCCCGTGCCTCGATGGCCTCACTCCATATGTGAATAGCAAACGCTAGAAAATTCTCAGTAGACCAATTTCGGCGGAACCCGTATTGGCGGTCACTAAGGATATCGTTATAGGTTTACCACATTGAAAGTATTTTATGTTCTTACCTTTGGTTTTTTGATGACTTGCTCTATATGCTACTGGTTCTATTTCATTTCCTTCCCTTCATGTCTTTTTTTATCGGATAGTAAACGATTCGGCAAATTTGCCAATGTTTTATTGTCATCGGATGTTGATTCCCATGCTGTTATAAAGAATTTATGCTTTTCTGGTAGACATGAAAGTATTTTTGATATTATTAAATCATTTTTAATGGTTTGTCCAAGGTTTTGTAGTCTCATGGCACAATTTTTAATTCCATTAATCATCTCTGTCAGTTTCATATTCATGGAATCAAAATTAAAAAAGTTTTGAAGCAGGGTGGATTTATTTCTTTCCTCACTTCATTCTAAAATGCTACAAAGCTTTTCAATTATTTTCCCTGTGCATGTACAGCTAAGCACATGTGATTTCAATTTTCTGTCTATTGTGTTCATCAACAACTTTTGTGCTTTAGCATCCTTCAACTGATTCTCTTCTTTTGCTTAATCAGTTTTCTTGACTGTTAATATATCAAACAATGAATTGGATTTCATAAATATAAATATTTCAAACTTATATAGGTGAAATTTTTTGCTATTTATCAATTTTTCAATGCTGGATTCCTCCGCCATATTGCAGAATTTGCAGACTGCCGAGATTGCGAAATTTTAATGTTTTTACTTTTACTGGTTTTAATTTTTATTTCTGCGTTGTTGCTTCTGGGCCCATAACCTGTGAAAGGTTATGTACGGACAGAATCTAGCAAAGACTGGTTTTAACTTTATATAGTTTTATTATAGAAATACACGTCACCATTTTACAAACAACAATAAGTAGAATAAAAACTTCTTAATCATCTAGGTACTCTATCTATCAAGCGAACCTTAGATTTTACTTTGCCAGTAACATTTTATTAACACCGTAACAGAAAAATTATAAACAATGAAACAAACAGGAACAAAAGAAATAATACTGTTTACACGCTTGAGAATTCGAAGACATGTGACATCCACCAACCCGCACTGGGCCCGCGTGGTGGATTACGGCCCATTCCCTCTCACAGAGAGGAGGCCTGTGTCCCAGCAGTGGGAACATTTATAGGCTGATGATGTGACACGCTTGAGAATACACATGAACTTATTATTATTATTATTATTATATACTTTATTGTACACCACAAAAAAAACACACAGGACAAACAAACAAACAACTTATTAGAGATATCAAAGAATTTGTAAATTTCTTTAACAGCATACCAATCAAAACTACGGAAACCTAAAAATTCTTCGCCGTCGCTTGCTTCTGGTTTATTACACGGCAACATTTCAGCCTGCCCGACTGAATTTAACTTTTCACAATTAAACCCAATAACAGTAATAAAGACTTTTAAGCAAATAAAGATAAAACTGACCGAAGATCTATGGGGAATGTCCATCAAAGTTTGTACCTCCATTATTCAGACTATAGCGCCGTACTTAGCTTTAATTTTTAATTTGTGTGTAGATCAAGGAGTCTTTCCGGATGTAATGAAACATAGTAAGGTTATACCACTTTTAAATACGGGGACAGTAAAGACACAAATAATTATAGACCAGTATCCGTGTTGCCGGTTTTCAGCAAGGTGTATAATACTTAATGATCATAAACCAATAGCTAAAACCAATAGCCAATAGCAATACTAAAAAAGCTCATGCATGCAATTCCATCAGCACGGTTGCATAGACTGAAATTAAAATTGTTAAAATATAACATAGAATTTAAGTATTTGAAAGGACGTTTAATGCATATAGCAGATCTATTGTCTCGCTCATACTTAGATCAAAATGATGATAACCAATCTTAACTATAACTAACTATTTGCAATGTACAGATGAACAAAAACAAGAACTAACAAGTGAAAAATATAAAGACATAACAACCCTTATTAAATTGCTCCGTTAAAAACGAAAGAACAGATGCTTTTGAACCACTAAAAACCTCAATGTCATGAAAACAACAATATTGCCACCAAAGCCTTGATTGCGATGAAATGTGTGACTCAAGCCATGGCATAGTAGGCCGTGCTCACCGGGCAGCAACAAGAAAGGCATGTCGCGCCTTTAAAATATGTCGCATAGTTTACCCGTGCTAGCATAAATGACAAATTGTAAGACATGGACAAATTTTATCATGTCTTGTCACAAACGTCTTGGGTTTGCCATCTTATCTTATCTTATCTTATGGAGGGGCCGAGAAGCAACTCGGATACTTCGACCCATTGGGATCTATTGTGGTCCCCTAGATAACTTACTCCTCCCCAATCTCGTTGAAAACTCTTTTCATGCGTCTTACAACGAGACTGGGAGATATGAGCCTATAGTCTTCTGGTTTAGGATATCCAACCCCTAGTAGACTTATTCGCTTACCAGCCATTGTATCGCATGTGCACAGAAGATGCTCCATGCGTTCCGTATGTTCCCCACACAACCTGCACATGGGTGTCGCGGTTAGACCCATCTTCATGAGCATGTCGTTGGTTCCAAAGTGCCCAGTAAAGGCCCCAAGCAGGTAGCGGTTTTGCCCCCTGCTCATATTCCAGATGGATTCCCGGGCTTTGAACGTAGAGCCTAGGAATTTATTGGAGTGTTGTAGACCAGTAGTAGACAACCAGTGTGTTCGTTGTCTGTGATCTGCAAACTCCTTAAATGTGGCTTTTACGAGACACTTCGAAATGCCTACACATGGATAAAAAAAAAAAAAATTTTTTTTTTTTTTGAATAATTTTTATGAATTTTTGCGTGCCTATTTCTAGGCAGAATGTACATGGCTCACTCCTATTTACAACACCTGTATTTTAATGTAACCTACATTCATTGCAAATAAATGATTTGATTGATTGATTGATTGATTGATTGATTGATTGATTGATTGATTGATGGTTCTGGACCCACAAAATCATTTGCTGAGCCCTCTCTTGCCAGTTCATCTGCCATTTCGTTACCATGGATTCCTTTGTGTCCAGGGACCCACATCAGTCTCACCCTGTTATGCCTCCCAAGAGATATGCAGAGGAGGGATATTGAGGTATCTCTCATTCGCTGCCGTAGGTGTTTTCTGTTGTCTTTGTAACCTGGTGAGTGGCGCTTTGCGCGAGGCAAGCTTTGTTTTTGGCCACCACACTATGCTGCCGTATGTATGTGATATAGGTATTATCATTGTTCGGTACAGCCATCGTATCACTTTGGGCTTTAGTCACCAATTTTTACCGTAGGTGGAACGACACATGCCAGACACTCGTAGGGCCTTTGTCGTAATATTTTCCATATGAGTTTTCTACCTGAGTTCTTTATCAAGCGTTACACCCAGATATTTAACTTCGGTGGACCAGGGCAGCTTTATTCCATTGAGGAAGGGCTCTCCTAGGTTTCCTAGTTGTCTCTTCCTCGTGAATGGAATAATGACTGCTTTACTTGGGTTGACAGAGAGGTGGTTCTTTGTACACCATTCCTCTGTCATCCTCAATGCCTGTTGTAACAATCCAGAGACTACGTTCGGAAATTTACCATTTTCTATGTCATCTGCATAGCCTACTGTGTAGAATAGTCCGGTATTGAGTTTGGTAAGTAGCGAGTCTACTACCAAGCACCACAATAATGGTGACAGCACTCCGCCTTGTGGACAACCTCTTGTTGTTTTTGTGCTAAGTCTGTCTCCCATCAGTTCTGATCTGACTATTCTGCTTCTCAGCATATAGTCAATCCAGTTGCACGTGGTATCATTCGATGCCATGTTCCTTTGCAGCAATGCGTATGGACTCAAATGTTGTCTTGTCAAAGGCTCCCTCTACGTCGAGGAAAGCCCCGACACAAATCTCTTGTCCTTCTAGCGCAGCCTCGGCTCGACTCGCAAAATATAGTGCAATACCGTTTTCGTAGATTTGCCAGGGCTGTAGGCGCACTGTAGTTTATGTAGAGGGAATACTTTAAGTGGTCCCTCTCTTAGGTATCTGTCTACTAATTTCTCCAGAGCTTTTAAGAGAAAGGATGATAGAATGATGGGCCAAGAAGCTTTAGCTTCTTCGTAAGTTGGTCTGCCCACCTTCGGTATAAAGGTGACTTTGACCTCCCTCCATGCCTTGGATACGTACCCAAAGGCTATGCAGGCTCTGTAGAGCTTACTCAAATGTGGTATCAAAACAGATGCCCCTTCTTGCAATAGTATTGGGTAGATGCCATCCGGACCAGGGGATTTGAGAGGCTGGAAGCCTGCTATGGCAAGCTTCAGTTTATTTTCATCTACCACTTTCTTTGCCGTGAGCCAGTTATTTTTGGACGTGTGCCTCGTTAGCTCGTCTCTTGTGACTGGTTCCTCTTCATCGCTGTCGCGCAGTATACATTCCGGGAATTGAGTTCTAAACATCACGCCCAGAGTGTCCCGTCCAGTTTCCGTGAGATACCCATTCTCATCCTTTACAGATGATAGTGGGTTTGTCTTAGTCATGGACATTGCTTTGCACAACCTCATTCCATTTGGCAGAGATTCGATGGAGGTGCAATGCGGTCGCCAATTAGTTCTTTTGGCCTTGCGAACCGCCGTGTTATACCTCGTCAGCATGCTGTGATAGCCAGAAAAGTCTTTCCTGGCTTTTGCAACATTAAAGGCCTGTCGTGTTTCCTGACGTATTATAGCTAGTTCAGGAGTCCACCATGGTACCTTTTAGCAAAAGGCCTTTTTCTCTGGGCAATTATCTTCCCATGCACCAATGATGCCTACCTTGATTCTGTCCGCTTCAAATTCTATATCTAGAATGGAATTAAGCTTAATTTTAGGGCTCCCTAGATTTACTTTTAGGTCCCTCCTGTGTCCCAATTTGTATGCCTTGGGTTTCTCCTTCGTCTTGTTTCAGCCTCTCCCACCGTCCTAAACCTAAAGCATATATAATTATGGTCAGACAGAGAGATTTCGTCCGATACATGCCAATTTTCAATGTGAGTGCTGGCTCTGTTTGAAGCCAGTGCCAGGTCAATAACTTCAGCTCTCGCAGAGATCCTGAAAGTAGGTTTATTGCCTGCATTAAGGATTTGTAAAGAAGAGCTTACCACAAAGTCCAACAAATCCTGCCCTCGTTTGTTGACATCTGAGCTGCCCCAAACGACATGGTGTGCATTCGCATCGCAGCCACGTATCAGGTCAAGGTTTTTTTGGTTGCCGTAGTCAACCAGTCTTCCGATTAGTGGTGTTACTGGTTCCTTTTGTTCATATGGGAGATAGGCAGATTGAAGGATAATTTCCTTTTCTTTGTTCCCGTCCCCACTTGGATCAAAGTTGTTGTGAGATCCATGTAACAGAAAGTACGTAAGGGCATTGCCTCTATATCGCCCCTGATATCGATGCAAGTCCTCGCGTCATTAGTTGAACAGTCATAGAGCACCAGGCCCCCTGTCCCACCTAAGCCTTTTATAGTCCCTTTATACAAATAAGGTTCCTGTATCAAGGCAAAGTCGTATGTATTAAGCTACAGTTGCCAAGCCAGAAGGGCAGTAGTGGCTCTGCAATGATGCAAATTGATTTGTACACACCTTAGTCCCTCCATCTTGGATATCTTGATGGGTTTGTGCTGTTGTTGGAGTGCCTCAGTTTTGAGGCTCCTCCTCCATCGCATCCTCCTCGAGAGCAGTTGGCGACTCAATCTCCAGGGTATCGAGGCCCTCAAGGATGTCATCCTCTAGGTCCGCCTCTGACGCTTCGGTCTGGATCTCTGCCTCCTGCACTACGTCGTGAGCAGCAACCTTGACCAGGGTGGCGGATGCGCGGTGGTGCGGTTGCAGCAGGTCCCAGGGAGAACGACAGGGACGTGGATGTCTCGGACTGTCTAATGCTCTGCTTTATACGGCACGAGTTCAGCAGAAGGTATTTTTCTAATCAAAGCTTCCATCACGATAGCGTTTAAACCAAAATCGCACGGTGCGTTCATTAGCAGGCTCCTCTCCAAACGCAAAATTGATATTGCGAGCTGTTTCTGCCGCGTTAGTTCCGCGTCGGAACTCGTATTCAAAAATCACTCGAATTTTTTAAATATTCATTTTTCTTGTCTAAGTTGAATAAAAAAACAACTAAAAGTCAATAATCAAATGTTGCACATTTTTCAAAATAAGAACTTCATAGGTACCATGTGAAAAAAGCATAACTCAAATATCTCAAACCATGAAGGTTCTATATCAATTCGAATTACCTATTACAATAAAACGGCAATTACATACTTTAACCACTATTAGAAGGAATCTTCATCTGAGACTGCTTGAGACTCATAACGACGCCATACGAGCAGACCATAAAACGCAATACCGTCAGAAACACAAGGAAATCTATCCTAGTACCTGCAAAGATAGGAGAGGGTGGGCTGATGGTATTGCTGATCGTGCTCAACAAGTTGCAAACTCCGGCAACTTGAAAGAGTTGTACAAAACTACCAAAACCTTGGTAGGTAACAGCATATCGAAGAAAAAGCCGCTGAAGTCCAAAGATGGTCTGCTCATTGTAACGTCAAAAGGGCTGCTACTTCGCTGGCGTGAGCACTTTGAAGAAGTCTTCCGTTTGTCAGCTACATCGACGCCTGACGCGCTGCAAGTCAGTTCCCCACCATCCCTGCTTCTCTACATTAAGACGGAACCACCGTCAGCCTCTGAAGTTCCAAAATATTTAAAAGAGTCTGCGGTCAAGCAAAATCTCAAATAATAATTAACAAAATTGGTGTTTCAAATAATAAAATAAAAACTGTGTGGCAATTAATTAATAGAGAAACTGGAAAGACACAACAATCCGATCAGAATGAGTTGTCTTTGAAAATAAATAATCAAACCATTTCTGATAAGCAAGAAGTCGCTGAGACATTAGAAAAGTTTTTTACCAACATTCCGTTAGAGGTTACGAAGTCTCTTCCCTCCTCATCTAAATTAGCTGAAGCTCTTCTTGAAGAAAACTTTACCAAAGACATACCGACCTTTAAATTTAAACCAATATGTATTGATACAATTAAAAACGTGTTCAATATAAAAAATACTGAAGACTTATGGGGGATATCCGTTAGGGTTCTTAGTTAGGACAGGAGCAATTGAGTCAATAATATCTTTATTGACTCAATTGCTCCTGTCCTAACAGGCATATTCAATCAATGTTTGGACAGCGGCACGTTTCCTGACTTAATGAAACACAGCAAAGTAGTACCAAGTTTCAAATCAGGTTGTAAGAGTGATATCAATAATTATAGACCTATATCCGTGCTTCCAGCATTGAGTAAAATCTATGAAAAAATCATGCTGGATCAGATGTTGTTTCACTTCAATTCAAATGGGATCCTGCATAGTCAGCAGTTTGGTTTGGTGTTGATTCCAGAGACAGGAAGGTCCTCATATTGCGAGTCGTATCGAGGAGTACTGCTTTCTGTATGGGGCCCATGATCCAACCGCGCAACGACAGCCTCGACAGATGGTCATCGAGGCTCTTGGCCGTCAGGCCGTTGGCCGTAACGACAATCGGCACAATGTTCGCCGAGTCCACAATGACCATGTCACGTGTACTGGGATCGGTCTATCATCACTGATAGAACTATTGTTGCCAATAAGTCGGACATTGTGGTGATATACCGATTAACGCGCTGCAAAATGATAATCGATGTCACCATCCTGCATGACGAGAACCTCGTGAAAGCTGAGAAAGAGAAACAAATCAAGTATCTCGAATTAGCACACGAGGTTGACGACATGTGGGATGTGGACTCAGCGATCATTGTACCGATTGTCGTGTCGGCCAATGGCTTAATAGCCACGAGCCTCGACCAACATCTTAGGAGGCTCTCGTTAGGCGGCTGGGTCAAGGGCCTGATCCAGAAAGCAGTATTGCTGGACACGGCTCGTATTGTTAGGAGGTTCCTCTCTCTGGAGCCCTGACCGCCGGTAGCTTGGACCCTGTTCCCGATACCGGTGGGCCTCTATTTTCTATATTTTTAAATGTTTTTGTTTTTTAATTTATTTTATAAAAATATTTAAAAATTTACAAGATAAGAAATGTAATGAATAAAGGACATAATAATAATACGGGTGGGCCTCTATTTTTTATATTTTTAAATGTTTTTCTTTTTTGTATGTGCTTTTTAAAAATATTTAAAAATGTATAAAATAAGAAATTAAATTAAATAAACGACATAATAATAATAAACACCTGTACGTCGGCAGGGGAGAGGCCGGCCACCGAGGAGCTTGGGATCTAGGGGCCAACCGGCCCCGAGCCGGGTCCCCGCTGCCGGTGGTGCAGCGCATGAGATGGACTCAAGGTATGAATGAGAACGTCATGCGCGCATATTACGGGTCTACAGAGGGGGGAACTAACCTCACTGCGTACCGTGTTAGGATGCTGTCTCTGTTTCGGGACCTGGAACCAACTGTTAACGTCTCGGCCCAACGGTTGTCGGATCAGGTGCGGGTCATCCAACGTAACCACAGGTTGGACGACACCGCATTTGATAGGCTGCGCTCAGAAGTGCTGAGCAACCAAATCGTCTCAACTCCGATACAGACCTCGGCACCGCCAGCCACAATTGTAGTCCCGCCGTGGTCCAATCATGTTAATGAAGAGGCAGATGATAGGGTTGTTACAGTAAGTAGCCAGTGCAACGAAAGATTGAGGAGCGCACTAGAGGATGCGTTTCGCGAGTATAAGTCTAGTCCATCTGAACTTAGGCCCCGATTACCACGGTTGCCTATGCACAAAAAGAATAGGGCGCTGGTGTGTGCCTTGGACTCGCTGCTTAAGAACATCTTTGAGAGCAGTGAGAGCCTCGTTGATACGCACTCAATCCTGTATTGCGGGGCTGTTGCGGCATGTCGTTTAGCCAACGTTAAGTTTCCAAACGAGGCTATTCGACCTAAGCCTACTGTGCCAGCCTGGCAATGCAGGATTGAACGGCGTATTGATGGGGCCAGGGTACTCATTGGCAAACTATACTGTTTCAGGGAGGGCAATACACGACCACGTGTGATGCACTTCGTGAGGCGGGCGTTTTCGGGGACTGGTATTAGTCCCCGAGAATACATATCCCGTGTCACGGAGCGCATCGACTTCCTGAAACAGAAAGTTTGTGCATGGGCAAACCGTATTCGGCGGTATAAGCGTAGGGTTGACCGATACTCGCAGAATCGCATGTTCCAGAGAGATGAGAGGTGGGTATACAGAGCTTGGGAGCGACCTGAACAAAATGTGACAGACGTGTGCCGCCCGGATGATGTCGCCTCGAGTGCATTCGGGCGAAGCATCTGGTCGGTGCCCGTCTGTCACACTGAGGGTGGCTGGATGCGTGATGTCGAGCGCGCGTGTGAAGCTATACCAGAAATGGAAAAAGTAGCCATCAGTCCATCTGATGTAGCCAAAGCAGTTCGTCCGCTACCGAACTGGAAGTTTCCGGGACCGGACGGACTGCATAACTTCTGGCTAAAATGGTATAGCAGCTCACACGCGTTTCTGGCATCTCAATTCCAGTTATGTTTAGAGTCTAGGTCGCTTCCGCAGTTTTTGACACGTTCGTTTTTGGCGTTACCCACCTGCTCCATAAGACAAGTAGTCCCACGGAACCCAAGAATTATAGACGAAGATTACATGCTTATCAACGGTCTATAAACTTTTTACATCCATCCTGAGAGCAAAAATTGATAAACATATTGAAGGTAACTCAATAATGTCTACCTCTCAGAATGGATGTAGGAATGGGTCCCGCGGAACTAAGGAGCTACTTCTCATTGACATGGCCATAAGCCAGCAGGTTCATCGATCCCGCAAGGATCTGTCGACATGCTGAATAGACTACAAGAAGGCCTACGACTCTGTGCCACATACATGGCTCATGAGGGTGCTGGAGTTGTACAAAATAGATGCAACTATATGCACCTTCCTTGAGTCATGTATGGGGGCAATGGAAGACAGTCCTTCGTTATCCAGGATGTCGACCGATTCAGGGTGATGATGAGCCTGTATGGATTAAGCGGGGTATATTCAGGGTGACAGTTTGAGTCCACTTTGGTTCTGCTTAGCCCTGAATCCTCTAAGTACACTGCTGGACGATTCAGGACTAGGCTATCGGTTGAGAAGAGGTGGTCAGGTCATATCTCACCTCCTTTACATGGATGATCTGAAACTCTTTACCCCCAACAAATTCCAACTGACGGAGCTACTGAAGGTAACTGAAACCTTCAGTAACTCCATCAGGATGGAATTTGGTGTGGACAAATGTGCAGTCATGCATGTAAAGCAAAGGGAGATTATGGAATCCCAGGGGATTCAACTCTCTGATTCCATACACCTTAGACACCTCTCCTCGACTGAAACTTACAAGTATTTGGGTATGTCGGAAGCGTTGGGGATCAACAGTACTGACATGAAGCAACTGCTGAAGGAGCGTTTCTTTGGCCGCCTGAAAAAGGTATTAAATAGCCTTTTGTCAGGCGGAAATAAGGTGCGCGCCTTCAACAGTTGGGTCATGCCGGTTTTGATGTACTCTTTCGGCATACTCAAATGGACTCAGACCGAGCTCGACGCCCTCGATAGGAGGGTCCGGACACTGCTGACCGCAAACCGGATGCATCACCCACGATCATCGGTGATGAGAGTGTACATCCCGCGGAAGTGTGGGGGTCGAGGCTTTTTAAACGCCAAGACTCTTCACAACCGCGAGATGTGCAGCCTCAGAGAATACTTTTTGAAAGCTGAAGTGGGTATGCACCGGGATGTGGTCGCAGTGGACAAGGGACTCACCCGTTGTCCATGGCTAAAGAGAACTGGCGCAAACCTGTAATACTAACGACTGATGAACGCAAAGAGGTATGGCAAGGCAAGGAGCTACACGGGCGCTTCTATCTGGCTCTCCATGGGCCCGATGTAGATTTCCCAGCATCCGTATCCTGGCTACGTTTTGGCGACCTTTTCGGGGAAACTGAAGGTTTTGTCTGTGCAATTATGGACGAAGTTATCCTGACAAATAACTACCGGAGACATATAATGAAGGACGGGACGGATGACATATGTCGGGCATGCCATCGTCCGGGAGAATCCATCAGGCATATTATCTCTGGTTGTTCTCGTCTGGCTAACGGCGAGTACTTACACAGGCATAACCAAGTTGCCAGAATTATTCACCAGCAACTTGCTTTGAAGTACAATCTAGTGGAATCGGAGGTCCCGTATTACAAGTATGTGCCCGACCCAGTTCTCGAAAATGACCATGTCACGTTGTACTGGGATCGGTCTATCATCACTGATAGGACTATTGTTGCCAATAAGCCAGATATAGTGGTGATAGACCGATTAGCGCGCCGCACAATGATAATCGATGTTACGATCCCGCATGACGAGAACCTCGTGAAAGCTGAGAAAGAGAAACAAATCAAGTATCTCGACTTAGCACACGAGGTTGTCGACATGTGGAATGTGGACTCGGCGATCATTGTGCCGATTGTCGTTACGGCCAACGGCCTGATGGCCTCGACGACCATCTGTCGAGGCTGTCATTGGGCGGTTGGATCACGGGTCTGATACAGAAAGCAGTACTCCTCGATACGGCTCGCATTGTGAGGAGGTTCCTGTCTCTGGAGCCCTAACCACCGGTAGCTTGGACCCTGTTCCCGATACCGGTTGGCCTCTATTTTTTATATTTTTAAATGTTTCTAAGTTTTCTTTTATAAATATTTAAAAATGTAATATAATAAGAAAAATGATAAATAAAAGAAATAATTATAATAATAATAAAAATCTTTATTTATCTCGACATCAAAATACAGTGACTATCATAATACTTAACCTTATATGGAGAAGGGTGTCTGAGATAGGTAAGGCCCTGTGTTACAGATCACCCATTTTACATAGAGGAATAATTTAACCATGAAATAATTTACGTGTAGTCTTTACAAAATCGAAATTTAAGATTAAAGAAGAATACAATTAAATTAAATTAAATGAAAATTAAGTTTAAAAAGAATTAAAATAAAATCAAAGATAAATAAAATTTAAACATTCAGCGAAAAATATACAAAAGAAGTATCTTATTCCCTGAAAAGTATGTAGGTACCTACAAACAATAATTAGGTACCTATGTAACTAATGAGAATGGAGAAATGAGAAGGATATGTGCATGAGTGATTGTATAAGTGTAATGTGAGGGTGTAAATGTGTGAGTGTAAGAGTGTGAGTGTTAATGTGCGTGTATGAGTTTATGACACTGGTTTTAAAATACTTTCCGTGGAAATGTAGTCAAGGTTTAACAGCCAATTCCTTAATTTCCTTTTACAAACCTCTTTCGTATGCGTGTATAGAAATAGTTTATTATTCATAGAGTTGTACAGAAAAGTACCAAGAAAGCAGAAAAACCGTTGAGAGAAACTTGTGTTGTAACGGATGATTGGACAAACATTGGTTGATCTTCTGTTTTGTGTTAGGAGATCGGGATCTAGGGGTAGTTCAGCATGTTTTTTTAATACCGTCATGATAATGAATAATTACCGGACTGTAAGTACCTGGCAGTGTTGATAAAGTTCAGAAGTTGGGTATAGGATTGGGAAAAAGCAACTAACTTTTAATACTGCTCTTTGGGCTCTTTCTAGATTGATCATGTATGATTTAGAGGAACCGCCCCATGTGGTAATGCAATATGATATAAGTGATTGGCATAATAAGAAGTAAACTTTCTTAAGAACTGATGAATTGGAAATATGTCGTAGGTTTTTAAATATATAAATTAATTTGCGTATACGTTTAACGAGGGATTCTATATTTTGCTGGAAGCTGAGTCTGGAATCTATAATTATACCAAGATACTTAATGGAACTAGTTTTAACCAAGCCAGGACAGGAACACTGGTTGATATTATCACAAGAGTGAGCTTTTAAGTCGAAATCAGGTTGATTTTGCGGCTTAAGTGAGTAAATCATAAATTTCGTCTTATCCACATTTAGGGTTAGCAAGTTGTAATGCAGCCGTTTATAGACGGTATCAAACCCGTGTAGAGCATATTGTCTAACCTAATCCCAAGTGTTAGCATGAAATATCAAGGCAGTATCATCGGCAAACGTGATAATTTTTTCCGTTTTCTAAACTGATATTACATAAATCGTTTATATAAACTAAGAATAATGTTGGGCCGAGGATACTGCCTTGTGGAACACCGTATTGGTTCGAAAGTTCATCGCTAACCCAATTTCCTATTTTTGTTTTTTGTGATCTGTTAGATAGATAGTTTATGAATAGTTGCAGCGGCAGACTTCTAACTCCCATATTTTCGAGCTTTTTAATCAAAATGGGAACAGATACTGTGTCGAATGCTTTGGCTAAATCTAGGTAAATGGCTAAGGTCTTCTTTTTACTATCTAACTTATTAATTATTTGATCTGTTAGTTCGTGGACGGCTTCAGCTGTATACCTGCCAGATCGAAATCCGAACTGAGATGGAGATAGGAGAGAGTTTTGTTCAAGATATTTAGTAAGCCTGGTGTTCATAAATCGTTCTAATATTTTTGACAATGTTGGCAGTATGGAGATTGGTCTATAATTATTTACACAGTATCTGTCTCCTGCTTTGAATACGGGTACAACCCTGGAAGTTTTGAATGCCTGCGGAAATATTCCAGTAGAAAAGGAGAGATTGCATAAGTATGTTAGTGGGGGACTAATAATTTTGAAAAAACGTTTTAAAAAGGATCCAGATATATTATCAACGCCGACCGCACACTCGCTTTGTAAATTACTTATTAAGGACTGTATTTCCTCTTCGTCAGTAGGCAGAAGGACAAAGGATCTTTGAGGAGAATTTATCAGATGGCTGTTGGCATTGTAATTTGGAAAATTTATATGTTGTGAGAGTAGCTATTCTGACAGTTTCCTTCCTACATTTGCAAAAAATGAGTTAACTGAATTTATGGACTCTATAGGATTGTCTGTTGAGATTAATTGTGTGGATTGCTGTTTTGTTTTATTGGTATATGTTATATTTTTAATTGCTACCCAAAGTTTTTTGTTGTTTTTCCCTGCTTGCTTAATCAGTTCTTGTTCGTAATTTTGCTTAACTTTCTTTAATAAGGTGTTGCAAAAGTTCCTGTATCTTTTGTAGGTGGCACGTACTATTTCATTATGGATAATATTTTTGTGTTCACCAAAAATCTAAAGGTACATCTATGTATGCATTTCTAAAATATTGATCTTAAACCCGTTTAATTGTTTTACTATAATTAAACTACTCGGCCAACAAAATATGTTGCATCAAACAAATTCCAAATTAACACCAAGATATAACACTTTTTTATTGTAGTGCGCTGCAAATATTCTATTGTAACAATAACTATTTTATTCTTCCCCGAAAATACTGATACGAATACTGATCGTGCACCAAATATTAGTTGATCTACGAATAAATTATGGTCAAAGAATCAGTCCAAGAGCGAGCGAAGCGAGCTCGGGAACTTAGGGCACCCCGACACGGACAGGTTAGGTTCGAACGAGATGACGGGAGCTGAGTTCGCTCGCTTTGCTCGCTCACTTCAGGTCCCGTCATCTCGTTCGTGTTAGGTTACTTTTGACCCTGCAGACAGAAATAGGAGCCCTGCGCAGCGGGGCTACGTCGACTTATTCGAAAACTAAAACTAAACTAAACTAAAAAACTAAACTTAACTAAAAAAATAAATGCTTGTTTTTAAAATTAGGTGTATTACTATTTTTACAAATTTGCAACAGTTGTTAAATAGATGCTCGTTATGACATATTTTAATGAACATATTTTGGTGCACATTCAGTATATTTGGTGGAACACAGGCAAAATTAGGTAAATGAAATGGGAATAAATTGAAGTACTTTTAAATACCATCCTTTCATTATCTGGATTTTTTAATACTTTAATTTGTAATTGATCACGGTTTCGCATTCATCTAAGAAGGCCCGGTGTTATCCAAGGCTTCAATATTAATTTACATTTGGATGTAGTGATAAGTTTCGTGTTATCATTTATGGCTTGACTTAGTGAGTGTATGAAAAAAATTTTTGCCTCGTTAACATCTGAAATGTTGTAAATACATTGGAAATTTATATTTTTAACATCCTTTTCAAGTCCTTCGTCTTAGCGCGAGATTTCGCTAAGACCTATAACTTTGCGTTTTGTTGGGCCGCCTTTGGCAAGATTTTTATTCGAAAAACAGAAGGAGACAATCGCATACGTATAAATTCAGAGGATGATATAGACAAGCTTAAGTCAGAGTATGTACAACTATAACAGTATTTTATAAAAAAACATGTGCCATTGTTAACGTTAATACCTAATATTTTGTTATTATGTTTAAAAAACATTCCTATGACTAGTCTTTACTTTAAAAATATTACGATTTTAATATCTTTAAAAAAATTGTTCCTAATTAGATGCAATTATTATAATATTCACTCACATTATACCTCATTTTATTCACTTACACACACACACATACACACAATTACACACCCGTTATTTGTTATAGCTATGGCTTTAATATCTTTTGTTAAGATCTTATGCGTTGGATACAGTGCCAGTCGATGGCCGCTTAAATACATAGATCAATTAAATTGCACCCTAAAATATATATTTTTTGAATAATGGATGACTTTAACGTAATACTTAACAATGATTTGGATTCTGTCACAGCAGCTCAATTTGCGTCTTGTGATATTGACGACTGCAACTCTTTGTTAAATAATCCTACAAAAACCCTAAAAATATTAACTCAAAATAAACGCAGTATTAATTGCAACACGCCCAACTTTCAAACTTTAATTGCCAGGTCAAATGTTGATTGCGATGTTATTGTCCTAACTGAATGCTTGTTGCAGCGTAACTCTAATGTTCCTGAATTAGATGGTTATATTTCATTCGCTACGCTCAATAATCAAACACAAAATGAAGGTGTGGTTATTTACTGCAAAAATATAGATCAGTACAGCGTTGAGGAACCGGAAATGTTGGATTCAAATTGTCTTATCTTAAAAATAAGCACAAACACTGTAATTGTTGCTGTCTATCGTCCACCTAGTCATAAAATCATCGATAACTTTTTAACATCCCTTAACGATTGTCTAAGCAAACTATCATCATTCCAAAATATTATATTAGTTGGCGATATTAATATTGATATTGTTGAAAATTCCCAAGACAACAGATCCTACACCTATCTCAACCTCATCGCTTCTCATGGTTTGCTCCCAGCTCACACAATTCCTACTCATAGTCGCACGTGCTTAGATCATATGATGATAAAGACAAGATTACCAGCTAAGTGCTATGTTTCTCAAACTTCAGTTACAGACCACAACAGCGTTTTACTATTTCTAGACCGTACCAGTAAGAAAAGCCAAGGTATCAAAACGTTTAAAAGGCTAGACGACGCAGGACTTGAAAAGGATGTTAAAAATATAAATTTCCAATGTATTTACAACATTTCAGATGTTAACGAGGCAACAATTTTTTTCATACACTCACTAAGTCAAGCCATAAATGATAACACGAAACTTATCACTACATCCAAACGTAAATTAATATTGAAGCCTTGGATAACACCGGGCCTTCTTAGATGTATGCGAAACCGTGATCAATTACAAATTAAAGTATTAAAAAATCCAGATAATGAAATAGTACGTGCCACCTACAAAAGATACAGGAACTTTTGCAATACCTTATTAAAGAAAGTTAAGCAAAATTACGAACAAGAACTGATTAAGCAAGCAGGGAAAAAAACAAGAAACTTTGGGAAGCAATTAAAAATATAACATATACCAATAAAACAAAACAGCAATCCACACAATTAATCTCAACAGACAATCCTATAGAGTCCATAAATTCAGTTAACTCATTTTTTGCAAATGTAGGAAGGAAACTGTCAGAAAAGCTACTCCCACAACATATAAAATTTCCAAATTACAATGCCAACAGCCATCTGATAAATTCTCCTCAAAGATCCTTTGTCCTTCTGCCTACTGACGAAGAGGAAATACAGTCCAGTGACGAAGACGAAACAAAGTAACTGGTTGATATTTATACTAAAATTAGAACGAAAAAACGATTATAAACATTTTTTTTAACTAAAATTAAAAGGAGCGCGATGTTTACGTGATGGCAGCGCCATCTGGATTATTCTCTTAGGCTGCGCACTTCGCGGTTGTGAAGAGTCTTGGCGTTTAATAAGCCTCGACTCTCACATTTCCGCGGGATGTACAGTCTCATCACTGATGATCGTAGGTGATGCATCTGGTTTGTGGTCAGCAGGGTTCAAACCCTCCTATCAAGGGCGTCTGAGTCCATTTGAGTATACCAAAAGAGTACATCAAAACCGGCATGACTCAACTGTTGTACCTGTTGTACCTTATTTCCACTCGATAAAAGGCTATTTAATACCATTTTCAGGTGGCCAAAGAAACGCTCCTTCAACAGTCGCTTCATGACGGCACTTTTAGTGCCCAACGCTTCCGACATACCCAAATACTTATAAGTTTCTGTCGAGGAGAGGTGTCTTAGGTGTATGGAATCAGAGAGTTGAATTCCCTCGGATTCCATAATCTCCCCACGCTTTATATGCATGACTGCACATTTGTCCACACCAAACTCCATCCTGATGGAGTCACTGAAGGTTTCAGTTACCTTCAGTAGCTCCATCAGTTGGAATTTGTTGGGGTAAAGATTTTCAGATCATCTATGTAAAGGAGGTGAGATATGACCTGACCACCTCTTCTCAACTGATAGCCTAGACCTGAGTCCTCCAGCAATGTACTTGTGCTAATGGGCTAAGCAGAACCAAAGTGGACTCAAACTATCGCCCTGGAATATCCCCCGCTTGATCCATATAGGCTCATCATTCCCCTGAATCTGTTGACATCCTGAATATCGAAGGACCGTCTTCCATTGCCCCATACATGACTTAAGGAAGGTTCGTAGAGTTGCATCTATTTCGTACAACTCTAGTACCCTCATGAGCCATGTATGTGGCAAGGATTCGTAGGCCTTCTTGTAGTCAATCCAGCATGTCGACAGGTGCTTGCGGGACCGACGAACCTGCTGGCTTATGGCCATGTCAATAAGGAGTAGCTCCTTAGTGCCACGGGACCCATTCCTACATCCAGTCTGAGAGGCAGACAGTATTGAGTTACTTTCAATGTATATATTAATTGTTCCTCTCAGGATGAATGTAAGAAGTTTATAATCCGTTGACAAGCATGTAATTGGTCTATAATTCTTGGGTTCCGCGGGACTACGGGTCTTATGGAGCAGGTGGGTTACACCAGTTGTTAAAATCTGCGGCAGCGACCCAGACTGAGATGTCAGTAGCGCTAGTAGTCTCGAAGACTTCCAGTTCGGTAGCGGACGGACTGCTTTAGCTGCATCAGATGGGCTGATGATTACTTTTTCCATTTCTGGTATAGCTTCACACACGCGCTGGACATCACGCATCCAGCCACCCTCAGTACGACAGACGGGCACTGACCAGATGCTTCGCCAGAATGTACTCGTGGCGACATCATCCGGGTGGCACATGTCTGTCACATTTTGTTCAGGTTGATCCCAAGCTCTGTATACCCACCTCTCATCGCTCTATGAAACATGTGATTTTGTGAGTACCGGTCAACCCGTCGCTTATACCTCCGAATACGGTTTGCCCATGCACAAAATTTCTGTTTCAGGAAGTCGATGCACTCCGTGACACGGGATATGTATTCTTGGGGACAAACACCAGTCCCCGAAAACGCCCGCCTCACGAAGCGCATCACACGTGGTATCTCCCTAAAACAGTAAAATTGCCCGAGGAGTACCCTGACCCCATTGACACGCCGTTCGATCCTACATTGCCAGGCTGGCACGGCAGACTTTGGTCGAACAGCCTCGTTTGGAAACTTAACGTTGGCTAAACGACATGCCGCAACAGCCCAGCAATACAGGATTGAGTGCGTATCAACGAGGTTCTCGCTGCTCTCAAAGATTTTCGTAAGCAACGATTCCAAAGCACACACCAGCGCCCTATGCTTTTTGTGCATAGTCGACCGTGGTAATCGGGGCCTAAGTTCAGAAGGAGTGGACTTATACTCGCGAAGCATATCCTCCAGTGCGCTCCTCAATCTTTCGTTGCACTGGCTACTTACTGTAACAACCCTATCATCTGCCTCTTCATCAACATGATTGAACCGAGGCGCGACTACAATAGTGGCTGGCGGTGCCGCGGTCTGTATCAGGGTTGCGACGATTTGGATGCTCAGCACTTCTTAGCGCAGCCTATCAAGTGCGGTATCGTCGAACCTGTGGTTAAGTTGGATGACCCGCACTTGATCCGACAATCGTTAGGCCGAGACGTTAACGGTTGGTTTCAAATCCTGAAACAGAGACAGCATCCTAGCACGGTACGCAGTGAGGTTAATTCCCCCCTCTGTAGACCCGTTATATGCGCGCATGACATTCTTATTCATATTTTGAGTCCATCTCATGCGCGGCACAAAACCACAGGCAGTGGGGACCCGGCTCGGGGCCGGTTGGCTCCAAGGTCCCAAACTCCTCGGCAGTCAGCCTCTCCCCTGCTAACGTACAGGTGTTGGTGACGTCGGCGGGGAAAAATACTCGTCGATGAAACTGACGCGGCTGCAGCCGCCAATGACACTGGTGATCCGAGGTCCGGCGAGATCCGGCGGTGGCGGGGCGGAGCTGAGCGAAGAGTCCGGGGGTGGAAGGTGTGTGCAACTAGCAGCTGCTATCTTCAACATTATTTATGATTTTTCCTTACACATTTCCATTGTTTTTGACGTCGCCACTGACAAACGTCAACCGGTGTCTTGTAATTTTCATAAATTGGTTTGGTTTTATTGTTGATTTGTCCGAGTTGATATTTGTATTTGTTTGCATTTGTTTTTTACTGGTTTCTTCTGTTGGGTAATTTGTCTGAATGAGATAATTATAGATTTTGTTAAATTAATTATACTGTGAAGGAAAAACGCAAACATGTTGACATTTCAGTGTTGTCAGCTTATTATTATTATTCGAGTTCTTTGTTTTGCTTCGCTTTTGAGATAGTATACGACCATACACATGAGCGGAAGCCAAGTGTGTAGGAGGGTATTTAAATTGAAAAGGTGGATGATAATGTAGAGGAAGTCAGAAACTGCCGCGTTATGCGATAGGTATTGAGTATGGTGGCTTTTTGGAGCATGTACAGCGTGTGAGAAGGCATGTGTAGAGTGACTTTGTGTGAGAGCCTTTGGCACTACACCGGTAGATAAAAGTACTATTGGGACAATGTGAACAGTTTGCGCTTTCCACTGGGTTTATTATTATTATGCTGGCAAATTTTTAATAAATATTCTGTAATAGTTGTCGAACGCAACGAATCTAATAAATTCTTTAACATTTTTCGGCACTGACCAGTTATTTAAAGCACGTAGTTTCTCAGGATCGGGCAAAACACCTTCGTTCGATATACAAAATACAATACAACCTTTTTAAGAAAGTTAAATTTATGAGGATATAACTTAAAATTAACCAGACGCAATCTTGTAAAAACATCTGAGGTTTTTGGTATGGTTTTGCTATGAATTTCCAAAAACAATAAGGTCAACTAAATTTAACAAGCACTTTTTGTAGGTCAAACCCGATACTGCAACAGTCATCATTTTTGAAAACGCATTAGGGCTTGTTTTCAAGCCCATTGGCATTCTCGTCATCTGGTATTGTCCTGATACGGAAGTAGTACTTTTATCTACGCTACCCGGAATTTTAAACTGTCCAGGACAAAATGCTGTATATTTCCAACTTTCGGGTTCCAGGTCACATTGGTAATATCCATTGGAAAGGTCAAGAGTAGAAAACGTTTACAGAACCCGAAATGGAATCAAATATTTCAATAATATTCTGTAGAGGAAATTTGTCATCTTGTATACAAATACCAAGCGCCAATTCTTATTTCCCGTTTTATCATTCTTTGACCATTAAGATTGACATTCAATTATACCTTCCCGTAACATGTTACTAATCTGATTGTTTAGGTACATGTTTTTGCGAACGTGATATTCCTAAAAACTGATTGAGCAAAGGGTTGTAAAATAATTTGATGTATGTAAATTTTTGTTGTTAACTTATCACAGGGCAATAAAAATATATCGGAAAATTTAGCACAATTTTTTTTTAATCGTTCAAATGATTTAAATTTAATAAGTTAAACAATTTTTAACACGGTCTGCGTTCACATTTCTACATTGTTCAAAAGTACACAAATTATAGTCACATATTTTATGTTAAATAAGTTCAATAGTATCAAGGTGAACCTCAGTGTCATTTGTGTTAAGAATTAAAATAGGTATCATTCCATTTACGGGTTTAACTAGTACGCTAGCAATGAATATTCCTATTTGTAAACTAGACGAACAAACAAGGCACACATTGGTAATGTTAGTAGTTATGTAATGAATTGATGCGGACCTTGGCGGCAAAGTGAAATTATAAAAAACTTTGATTTATTTGATTTTAAAGGCAATGTTACTTTTTCATTTATGATATTATTATTTTATGTTAAATTTCTACACCTAATATTAAATATAGCATTGAATTTCGTAAGAAAATCTTGTCCTAATATCTCATGTGCCTTACACGGCAAAGAATTAAAATCATAAAACTTGTGATTAAATAAATGTACTCCGTAATTACAATCATAATCATCATCATTTATTCCGAAAGACGTCCACTGCTGGACATAGGCCTCCCCAGGGCGTCGCCACATTGACGGATCCCGTGCGTCTCGCATCCAGCGCCTTCCCGCAATCTTAACCAGGTCATCGATCCACCTTCCACGATCGTCGATCTACGTTCCTTGGGAGGCCTTCCAACGTATCGTCTTCCGGTTCGCGATCACCATTCCAGAAATTTTCAACCCCATCGGCCATCCGTTCTGCGAGCAATGTGCCCTGCCCACCGCCACTTAAGTTTGGCAATTCTTCAGGCTACGTCGGTAACTTTGGTTCTCCTGCGGATATTATCATTACTGACGTGATCACGCAAGGAAATTCCGAGCATAGCCCTCTCCATCACCCTTTGGGTGACTTTAAGCTTTCTGATAAGGCCCATTGTGAGCGACCACGTCTCGGTCCCATAAGTGATCACTGGCAACACACACTGGTAATAGAATTTTGTCTTGAGACGCTGCGGTAAATTGGACGAGAAGATACCACGCAACTTCCCGAAGGCCGCCTTCGACGGTTGACCTCTTTCTCGAAGTTGGACCTACCCAACTGAACCGTTTGTCCCATCTTGATAGGAGTGGGTGTAAAATGGGCATTCACCATGACCTTGGTTTTGTCCAAGTTCATTTTAAGACCCACTCTTTCGGAAGCTCTACTGAGGTCATCGAGCATTTTACTGAGGCTCTCCATGGTCTCAGCCATGACCACTATGTCATCAACAAACCGAAGGCGAGTGATGTATTTTACAATCATTCAGAGTTAAATAAACATATCCAATTGCTTCTATTGTACCACCAATTTCGCTTATTTTAATGCTCTATTTATGAATCGGTATGTTTAATTCAATCACATATTTATATTTAATGGCACAAAATGAAGCGCCGGTGTTAATTAAAAATAAGTACCTATTTCTATGTACGTATAATTCAATGCAAACACAAACCCATTATTCATGAATAACCTTGCTCTGCTGCCTGGTTGAATTAGTTTTTGAGGGTTCATTGTCGTTTAGAACGTAAATATTTGCATCACAACGTTGCACGTTCCGTTGATGACCGTTGATGACTAACTGTTATCAGTATTTTAAATTGTGCATGCTCTTTTTAACCGACTTCAAAAAAAGGAGAAGGTATACCAAGTCGGTGTTGTTTTTGTATTTCTTTAACTTTGGCAAGTTGCCTCCAAGTTTGGCGTGAATTTTATCATTTAAAGTTTCAGAAAAAAATGGTCTGATTATTTCACGATATTTAATTCCTTTATCACCTTTTATTTGACCTTTAGGATTGAAGTCTCTTCTGAGAGCATTTGTGTAATGCAATATATCCTTGTAGACAAGTTTATCTTTAGGGGATACTAATTTTAAATTAGGTTTTTTTAGAAGTAGAAATTCTTTCAGGCCAGGAGTTAAATTGTAAGATTTATCACCGATTTTAATCAAAATGACGCTATCTTTATTCAAACTATCGCAATTAGTAAATGATACTATTGAATTACCCATAAATAAAGTTTTGTTTTCACTTCTTATCCCAAATGGTATATTTAAACCTGGGCGCACGGCTGGCGCAGTGGTTGAGCGATTGACTGCTGCGCTGCGTGTCGCGGGTTCGATTCCCGCACGGAACAAATATTTGTATGACCTACAGATAGTTGTTCCGGCTCTGGGTGTTTGTGTTTGTGAGTTTATATGTTTGTAAACGCAACCACGATACAGGAAGAAATTCCTAGTGGGGGGGCAACGTTTTTAAAAAAAAAAAAAAAAAAACCATCATAAATATCATATTCCTCTAAGAAAATATCTACATCATCTTCCATTTTAGGAGACTTTTTAACCAATTGGGTGGAATTATGTATTGGCTTGTAACAATCCTCAAACTCTGTAGTCGTGCTAGTATTAATATCATCCAATTCAATATCTCCAGAACATGGGGGGGTTGTATTTTGTAACAAAAATATTTTTCCATATTTGTGTTGGAATCAGCTAGGGTTTTAAGAGGATCTGTGACAGGTTTAAGCATTTTATCGAGTAACAAGTTCATTGTGTGTTCCTGGTTCTTCATATTTTTTATTTTATTCTTTATGGAGTCTACGGACTTCATTAATTCTATCTTAATATTTTTCTCCATATTTTATTATCAACTGCGTTCAGCTAATGAACAAATCATACTGAATTTGTTTCGCATGTTATTTACTTATATGTATAAACGATAACATGGGTTTTAAACATAACTGGCTAAAGGTGAGTGTACTATTAGGGTATGCATCTGCCTAACCCTTCGAGGGTTACAGACATGATGTATGTACGATCAATCAATTAAATTTAAAAAATGTATCAAAGTTCTGCCTGTACCTTCCATTATTTAATGACGATTCTTTGTTAATAAGTAGAAAATTATAAGGTTTACTCCAAACAGTTTGACAAATATTTTTAAACTCTTTCCATTCTAAATCAGAACTCACATGCTCTTCATAAATATGCTTTAAATTCACATCGTCAATTCTACTTCTAAATCTTTGTTCATTAAGCCTTGAATATGTTGATGCACCAGGTTGATACTATTTACTGAATTAAAACTTTTATTTGATTTTATTTTGCAATTTTCTTTTTGTAAAATTTTGCAAGAGGTTGACTCTATTGTCCTAATTTGTAATTTAAATTATTATCAATATCAATTACTGATACTAAATTATTGTCTAAATTAAATAACATTTCTTGGCATTGTTCAATAGAAGCAAGTTGTTTAGCCAAATTCTTGGCTGTAATAGAAAAATAATATGATAGCGACACAGCTATCTGTCTTTTATAATACTTTGAAAGAAAATACCTATCCTTAAAAAAAAATATCTTTTGTCAAATAAAAGTGTTTACTAACATAATTGTAAGTGTCAATTACTTGGAATAAATTACTACTATATGTTAAATTATGTAATGTCCTATTCAATTCAAATCTAAGATTGTTTTCTTTCTGTGGCAAACTTTGGCTGTATAGGAAAGTGAACATCACAATTTGTTTTAAACTAAGGTCGCACAAAGATCTATAATGTTGGAGTAATTCTCCTTTGTTCACATTACCCCTATTACCAATAAATATTAATAATGTAGTATCCTGGTTAAAATTGCATTTAATAACTTTTTTCATTATGTCAAATAAAGAACAACCAGGCATACAGTAGTTCATAATTGAGTGTCCTGAATATTTATTTGTCAACAAATGGCCTAGATCCTTTCCAATTTCATCACAAAATAATACTATTTCTGTATTTACATTCTTTTTAGGTAAACAGTTAGTAATTTCTAATGGTAAACTGGCACTAGACTGCGGTATGGTGGCATCACATATTATCAATGAATGGTCCGGCGTGGGTTCAACAGGTGGTTGACACTGATCACATTTGTTGGTTTGTGATATCACTTGAGAACGAATTTTCATAAATCGAATTGCCTATTAAAATCTGAATTTGAGAATGTCGATATAATTGCCACGGCGTTTAAAAATAGAATAATTACATACCGACTTAATCCATCAGAAGAGTATCTCACAACAGAGGCGTTCCTAATGGATAATCAAGAACATGTTATAAAATTAATTAATGTTAGTATTGTAAAACATATTTGTATTAAAGTGAACTTCGAACTTTTTGCTTACTTTGTTCTACCAAAGTCAGGAGAGCAAGAGCTGAAATGAAATCATTTAATACAAAGTATGTATCAATACATCACAGTACCGATATTAATGAATTATATTTAAATGTTATACATACATTTCAAAGAAAACTATCTGAATTTAAACACTGTGAATCTGGTTGGACTTGTCTCTTCATGAGTCATCTAGAGATTAATATTAACAAATACAATCCTTTGAGAGGTGGCTCGTATATTGAGTTACCGAATGTAGTGAAACACTCAAAAAGTTGTATTAATGTACAGAACAACGATAATCACTGTTTCCTGTGGAGTATTGTGGCAGCATTATTTCCACAAAAGTGTAATGTTTGCAGAACGAATTCATATCCGCATTACTCTACAGTGCTGAATATAGATAATATGACGTTTCCACCATCATACACTGATATTAGAAATTTTGAAAAGAACAATTCTAACATAAGTGTTAATATTTATGGATTAGACAAAAACATTGTAACTGGTCCTTTGTATGTGACTAATGCAAGAAAGTGCAATCATGTGCACTTGTTGTATTTTGAGAAAAATGGCAAAGGTCACTATTGCTTAATCAAAAATCTTTTACGACTGGTTAAAAGGCAAATTACTCATCATAAAGGTAAAATGTAATTATGTGATTTATGTTTGCAATGTTTCACAAGTGAAGTAAAGTACAACTCACATATGTGTAACAAAATATTAACTATACTTCCAGAGAAAAATACTATTCTACAATTTAAAAATTATGAAAGACAACAAAAAATTAACTTCGTTATATATGCAGACTTTGAAAGTAAGCTATTAAATCATAACGAATTTATAACACAGAGTACTCGTATGTACAAAGTTCACGAACCTTCTAGTTTTGGTTATCATATTTGTTGCTCACATGATCGACATTTAAATAAATATGTTACATATAGAGGACTAGATTGTGTAGAAATATTTGTTCGAAATTTGCTAAGGGATGTAGCAGAAATTTATCATATATTATCAAATAAACAACCTATGATGCCCTTAACGGTGGATCAAGAAAATAACTTTAATAATGCCACTTTTTGGCATATATGTAAACAGTTATTATTCGATGACAAGGTGAGAGATCATGATCATGTAACATCACAATATCCAGGTGCTGCACACTCCCATTGCAATTTAATGTATCGGCCCATTCGTGCCGGTATTTTTCCATAACTTGGCAGGTTATGATTGCCATCTATTTATCAACGAGTTTGCAAAATATGAAGGTAATTTTAATATAATACCGAGAACTAAAGAAAAGTACATGTCTGTTACTAAAATTATTAAAAACAGTAATATTTCACACCTTGTTCAAATAAAATTCATTGATTCTTTCCAGTTCCTTAACACTAAAATAAAATTTAAGTGATAATGACTTTATTAGTTTATCGAATGAATTCTATGAAACAAACTTGGTGAAATTATTGCATCAAAAAGGCATTTATCCTTATTTATATATGGATTCTTTTTCGAAATACGATCAAAAACATCTTCTTCCCAAATAATGTTTTTACAATAGTTTAAGATGTGAACATACCAGGCCCCTCAGAAAGTATTGCGAAAAAAAGTTTTTATATATGGGAGACTGGCCAGTTATAATGTTTTTCGAAAATATGATTATTTATAAGTAAAAATAAGTAAGTTCCAATTTCAAAATTTCCCTCCACATTTTTTGCGAGTTAATTCAAAGTATTGTGTCTCACTGAAATATGGATCTGCGCCGGGAACATTTTAGAGCTATGATTTTATACGATTTCAAGTGTCGCCTGAAACCGGATGAATCGTACGATAGACTTCAAATGGCATTCATGGATGAAGGCCCTTCCAAGGCAACCGTGTATCGTTGGTATAACGAATTCAAGCGCGGTCGACCAACTTTGGGGGATGACGAAAGAAGCGGTCGCCCTTTGACGGCTGTTACCGAAGAAAACGTGCTAGCAGTGAAAAATTTAATCCAAGACAATAGACGAATTACATATCAGGAGATTCAACACATATTGAAGATTGGATCGGGAAGCGTTCACGAGATTCTACACAGCCATCTTCGCGTGAGGAGGATAGTATCACGCTGGGTGCCGCACAACCTCACCGATGCTCAGAAGCAGGCCCGGGTGGAATGGTGCCGTGATATGCTTAACAAATTTGAAGCAGGCTCGTCTCGGCGTGTTTACGACATCGTTACAGGTGATGAGTCCTGGATTTATCAATACGACCCAGAAACCAAGCGCCAGTCGACTGTTTGGGTGTTTCAAAATGAGCCAACGCCTACCAAAGTGAAGCGATCTAGAAGCGGGGGTAAGATTTTGATCGCTAGCTTTTTTAATTTGACTGGCCACTTGGTATCAATTCCCTTACGGGATCAAAGAAGCATTAATGCCGAATGGTATACTACCAAATGTTTGCCAGAAGTTTTCTCTGTTATAAGCAACAAGCGACCAAACACAGGGCTCCGCGGGCTACTGCTCCACCACGACAATGCACCTGCGCACACCGCACTCAAAACGAGGGACTTCCTGGACAGAACGCCAGTCAAACTCCTGGGTCACCCTCCTTACAGCCCTGATCTAGCACCGTGTGACTTCTTTTTATTCCCAAAAATAAAAAATCAGCTCAAAGGGATACAATTTTCGTCGCCGGAAGATGCGCTGGCTGCGTTCGAGCAGGCTGTAAACGAGGTGTCTGCGGCGGACTGGAAAAAGTGTTTTGAAAACTGGTTTAGGCGCATGAATCTTTGTATAGAGGCTGGTGGAAAGTACTTTGAAAAGATTTAATAAAAATATATGTACGTATAGAACAATTTTTTTTAGTTTCGCAAAACTTTCTGAGTGTCCCACGTATAACCGATGATGAATATAGACACGCACAAAAAATATGGCAAAGTTTTAGAATCAAATCTCTTGGTGAATATACAGATTTGTATTTAAAAACAGATGTATTGTTACTTTGTGATGTATTCGAAAAATTTAGGGATACTTGTTTACGGCATTATAACCTTGATCTAGCTTATTATATCTTCGCACCCAGCTTGAGCTGGGATGCGATGTTGTTGTATACAAAAGTTCAGTTAGAATTAATTAGTGATATAGAGATTTATGAGCTTTTAGAAAAAGGTATACGTGGAGGCTTAGCACAGTGTTCTCTTCGCAATGCAAACGCTAATAATAAATATTCACCTAATTTTGATTTCTCTAAAGCATCGACTTACTTGATATATCTTGATTGCAATAATCTGTACGGTTACGCGATGACAAAAATATCGCGATTTTTGTCACCTGAAGAAATATGTACAATTAATATTACTAGCATACCAGATGATTCAGACTACGGGTACATCTTAGAAGTTGATTTGGTTTATCCAGACTACTTATATGAAGCTCATCGTGATTTACCTTTTGCAGCAGAAAAATTTACTCCTCCAGGTGGCAAGAACCCAAAATTGATTGCAAACTTATATGATAAATGTAAATATGTCATACATTATGTTCATTTAAAAGAATGTATAAAAAACGGGCTTGTTCTGAAAAGGTTCACCGTATACTCACATTTAGGCAAGAAAAGTTTTTACAGAAATATATTGACCTAAATACTCAATTACGTCAAGCTTCATCTTCGCCTTTTGAAAAAAACTTATTTAAACTACTGAACAATGCTGTATTTGGGAAAACTATTGAAAATAGACGAAAACAAGTTAACATTAAATTAGTGACGATATGGAATAATACAGAAAACAAAACAAACAAAAGCCTGGGTGCCGCGAAATTAATTACAAAACCTAACTTAAAAAATATTACCATTTTTTTCAGAAAACTTTGTTGCTGTTCATTTAAGTCCAGACAAAATAATTCTTGACAGGCCGATATATATTGGCTTTACAGTTCTGGAATATGCAAAACAACATTTGTACAAATTTCACTATGACTTAATATCAAAATGAATCAAAATGAAAAAAATATGAATATCAAAAATAAATATAAAAATAAAGCAAGGCTTTGCTATACAGATACAGACAGTTTGCTTTATTTTATTAAGACGTCAGATATATAACAAGATATGAAAGAAATGCCGAAATTTGATACTAGCAATTTTAATGTTAACAATAGCTATCATATGCCTAGAGTCAATGCACAAATTCCAGGCCTATTTAAAGATGAGCTTGGGGGTGATATTATTACTGAATTCACTGGGCTTAGAGCTAAGCTTTACTGCATAAACAGAGAAATTAAGAAAGCTAAGGGTGTAACCAAGTATGTAACAAACCGATTACGTTTATGTAATTATAATATAGCATTAATGAGTAACAAAACATTTAAATGCAAAATGAACACTATTAAATCAATAAAACACGTATTGTTTTCTCAAGAGGTAGATAAAGTAGTTATCAATAGAAGTGACGACAAGAGACCACAATATTTTAAATAAGTACAATATAGTAAATAAGTATAACTTATTTGTAAGTGTAAAATCCATTTGTCAATTTAAACTATGTTTAATTAATTACATTGAACAATAATATTGTTATTTAATACATATTTACTTGGACTCTATTCGCTGTTTTATTAATAATTCCTTGTCAACATAACCTGTATAGATTTTGTGTGTGTGATATACGATCATTTTCTCTAGTTGTGAATATATTGGACGAACATATATGCTAAAAAAAACATTATTGATATGAATAATGGGAATTCTAATTACTTAACGTTTCTGATAAGCATTATAAATACTAGAACATATTATTTTTCTGACAGATACAAACATGAAGTGGGTCAAGCAACTCGTTTCGTTAGAAGTTAAAAATATAGAGGTGAAGGAAAATAAGCTACACGCAAAGCATAGTGTTCTACTACCAAATAATATAAGATGTATAATATGTGGTCCTTCGAATTGCGGGAAAACTAACGCCATGATTAGTTTGTTAGTTCACAAAAACGGTTTAAAGTTTAAAAATGTTTACTTGTATTCCAAGACTAGCTTTCAACCAAAATATACTTTTCTAAAACAGATTTTAGAAAGAGTGCCCGATGTAAAACTTTTTATATTTAACTTTGACGATGAAGTTATTCATCCTAATGATGCATTACCAAATTCTATTATCATTTTTGATGATGTGGTTTGTGAAAAGCAAATTAACATACAAAATTATTTCACAATGGGCAGACATAGAAGTATAGATTGTTTTTATTTATCTCAAACGTATTCAAAAATACCTAATAATTTTCAAGCAAGATGAAGTTAACATGAAACATATATATGATGAACATGTTAGTTCTGATATGGAGTTCTCTAGTTTCAAAGATATGTATTGTAAAATCTGGATGCATTCTTATGATTTTTTGACTATTAATAAGGATTGTGAACTAAACAAAGGCAGATATAGACAGTCCTTTGACAACTTTATTTATTTTGATTAATGCTTATATAAATTATGAATGCAAAAAACAGAATTCATTTGAGCATAAATACTTCTGAGTATAAGTCGTATTATGGACCACAACATCACAGATGAATTAATTAAGTCTGCGGACGCTATAAAGGAAAAAGTGAAACTAATGAAATATTATGAGTTTAATACCGATACTCATCTGAAGTATTTTTTAAGCCCCTCGCAGATCCTCTTAATGCAATAGCAGCTAACAAGCAAATTTCTATAATAAAAAATGAAGATAAATTTGATGACCTACCCAAAAATACTGATATAGTTTCAAAAATATTTATGCGTGATAAATCTCATGATATGTACAAACATGAATCATTTGATGAATCTTTAGAAAAATTTTATTCAGAAGACGAAGAAGGTAACACGTCTGAATCAGAAAAAGTTAATGTGTCGTTGAAAAAAGAAAATATCTTTGAAATATATGATGATATGAATATACCATTTGGCGTACGTAGTGAGAATAATAAGCATATGATCGGCAATACAACAGTTAATTTCTTTACCACCAAAGATAATTCTGGTAAAGTGTATAATATTCGCATAGCTAATAAACAGTATAAAATAACACCCGGTCTAAAATAATTATTGTTTCGTAAGAAACCTGATTTAAATTTGGTCAATTTAAAAGATAAATTGGTTTACAAAGAAATACTCGTCACGACTAATGCTCATAAAAGAGACTTTGACCCTGCAGGTCAAGTTAAAGGTGATAAAGGCATTAAATATTCTCAAATAGTCAAACCGTTATTTTCCGAATCTTGTAAACGCTTACAAGAACCTACAGAAGTTAAATCTAAACAAAAACGAGGTGCTGGTCTACCGTATCTTAAAAAATACAAAAAAAATAATGAACTTGTTTATTGGGATAATCCTAATGAATTAGTGGACAGACTTAAACTTTTGATCGCATCTAAAACTGCTGGCAATACTAATCTTGACAATGAAATCTTATCAATCATTGAAGAGTTAAAAGAAGCGCGTATTATAAAATAGTAAAAACACTCACCATATTAAACTGAAACTCAGTACAATTTTGTAGTTGAGAAGTAACAGTTGGAAGAATGAGCAAAGTGAAAAGAGATATTGTAAACGAAATTCATAGAAGTGCAAGAATACATTTTCCTCGAAGGCATGTGATATTAAAAGATATTGATGATCTTTGGCAAGCTGATTTAATGGATATGCAAAGTTTTTCCAAATTCAACAACAACAGCAAATACATTTTAGTTGTCATTGTTGGATTCTCTAAATATGCCTGGGCTATACCACTTAAAAAAAAAGTAAAGAAACTGTATCTGAAGCTTTCAATACGTTATTGATTAGAGAAAAACGGATCCCTAGAAACTTGCAAACAGATCTAGGAAAAGAATTATACAACAGAAGTTTTAAAAAAATATTAGCAAACAATTCTATTAACCAATACTCCACTTATTCTACGAAAAAGGCTTCAATTGTAGAACGCTTAATAAGGACGATAAAGAGTAACCTTTTCAAAGAATTTAGTTTCAAGGGGAATTATAAATGGACTGACGGGACACTTGCAAATATAATTAATAGATATAATCATACAATACATTAAACAATTGGTTTAGCGCCTGATCTAATCAAAACAATAAAACTAAACTACTACAGAGATTAAAAAAAATCGAACGCCAATAAAATATCGTAAGTTTGAGACAGGCGATTTTGTTCGGATAAGTAAACATAAGGGTAGTTTAGAAAAAGATAATACTCCTAATTGGTCAACAGAGATATTTAAGATCAGTGAAGTTCAAAACACAAAGCCTGTTACATATTTATTACAAGATGTTAAACAACAACCTATTTTAGGAGCATTTTACGAACAAGAATTACAAAAAACTAAACATCCTGACATTTACCTCGTTGAAAAAGTTTTGAAATGAAAAGGCAGAAAAGTTTTCGTGAAATGGTTGGGGTTATCATCCTGCGAAAATAGTTGAATTGAGGATACAAATGTTTTATGAGTGGTTTGCAAATATAACATCATGATCTATGATAAAGCCCCCCATTCTGTTTGTATACATGAAGGGAGAAGGACTTATCAATAATTTAATTAATAATTTACCATTTGAGCTCCATTTACCGGGATATAATTTTTGTGGTCCAGGAACTAGATTAGGTGAAAGATTGGCTCGAGGTGATAAAGGTGTTAACAAGTTAGATGAATATTGCAAACATCACGATATCGCGTATAATAATTCCAGAAGATTGAAAGATCGTCACAAAGCAGATATAATATTACTAAAGATGGCGAAAAAGCGCGCTGTGTCTTCTGATGCAAGCACAGGAGAAAAACTTGCAGCTAATTTAGTTAACAATGTGATGCAAATCAAAAGTGAGTTCTGGATACGGTATCAAAAAAAACTTTAAAAATATAATCTCCCACACAAAAAAAGTGTAAAAAAAATAAAATCATAGTGTAAGAAAAAACTCATAGAATTGGCATACGCTGCTGCTAGGGAGTAAGCTCGTGATTCATCTGCGAAGCTCCCCCGTATAACACCTATTCCTACGACCGGTGGTGTTTTACCTTTAATTCCTATATTTTCTGGCTTATCTGCTGCTGGAAGTATAGCAAGTGGAATTGCTGGTATAGTCAAAACTATCAAAGAATATAAGGTTGCAAAAAAGCGTTTGGAAGAAATGGAAAGATATCATAAGAAAGTGGAAGGTGTATGTATTGGGAACGGATTGTGGCTAAACCGTTACAAGAATGGATTTCGATTAGTAAATTTGATGAAAAAAAACTAATTCGTAGGCTACCTAATCGTGCTCTTACTAATATAGATATCATATACTTTACGCAAAACATCCCATATTTTCGTGGAGTTTATATGAGAGATACGTTACCAAGAACTCCGTTTTCCCGAGAATGTGGCATCATTAATTTAGATAATTCCAAAAAAATCTGGTACACATTGGGTAGCCTATGTAATATTAAATAAATATGTTGAATACTTCGATAGTTACGGAAACTTAAAACCGCCAATAGAATTTATTCGTTATGTGGGTTCTGACAACATCCATTATAACTATAATAATTTTCAAAATAATAACTTATTTAATTGCGGATATTTATGCATAAAATTTATTAAAGAGTTTTGGAAAAAGCAGTCTTCAAAATAATTACTTTAAAAAAAGATGTCTGGCTCATAATTCAGCACTTTAATATTGTCTGTTACAAGAGGCGATTGTTGATTAGGTTATAGCCGAAACATGATAGTGTATAAAATAAAATCAAGCGCCAATGTGAATAACGTTACTCATTCTCTAATCGTCAGAAGACGCAGACATACACGAAGAATAAATAAAATCACTAAAGAGAATAAGTTATTTCTTCAAGCCTTGGGATTTAAATTATGAGTATTCTTGACATAAACGATTCACCGCAATTCGATAACTCCATAGTGAGTTACGAATATCACACTTATAATCCGTATAGCAACAGTTTTAATGAAAATGATGAAATACGTATACCCATAAATCAGCAAGATTTGTACGTATTACCTTCAGCCAGCTACATTTACGAAACAGCGGTTTCGAATTATGCAGCAGGAAAACTAACACGAAAGAATGTTAATTTTACTAATAATTATTTATCATTTCTATTTCAAGATATTCGATATGAAATTAACGGTGTTGAGATAGACCTAATAAAAAATGCAGGTATTACTAAAACTTTAAAATCATATGTGTCTATGAACGAGGGGGAAAGTAAGGCTGCTGCTATATGGGGTTGGAGTCTGAACGGAGTTAACGATAGTGATGGCATTTTTAATGCCCTGATACCCCTAAATAAAGTTTTAGGATTTGCGGAAGATTATAATAAAATTATAATTAACTGTTAACATGAACTTATACTCAAAAGAAGCAGTTTAAATTTTAACAGTGTTACACTTGATAATAATGACTCCATTGAAATAAATATGAAGAGACTCCAATGGCGTGTGCCTCATATAAAAGTTTCAGATCGGGAAAGGTTAACTTTACTTAAACATTTAGAAAAGGATCGTCCTATACAAATTGCTTTTAGAAATTGGGACTTATACGAATACCCTTTGTTACCTAGAACTACAAAACATTCCTGGGTTGTGAAGACTGCTTCACAACTCGAAAAACCAAGGTATGTGATCTTCGGTTTGCAGTCAAATAGAAAAAATATTAAAACTAGAGACTGTTCAATATTTGACCATGGTAAATTAACTAATGTTACTCTTTTTCTAAATTCTCAATATTATCCATACGAATCGGTTAATGCAAATTTTTCTGAAGATAATTATTATATATTATACGAAATGTTTACCCAATTTCGTCAGTCTTATTATAACACTCGATCTGAACCGATGCTTGATTTGCACGAGTTTAAAGAAAAAGCCCCTTTATTTGTAATTTATTGCTCAAGACAAAACGAAGCTTTGAAATCTGGGGCTGTAGATGTGAGACTGGAAATAGAAAGTTCGGAAGGTATACCAGAAAATACATCTGCCTATTGTCTAATCATCAACGATCGTTTATTCAAATATAAACCTTTAACTGGTATTGTAAAGAAATTATTATGAACGCTATTGTCGATGTGCAAGGGTTTAAGACGGAAAGTAACGAGTTTATCGTTAAAGAAATAGCAATAGCATGTAGAAATCAAGTTATTGTATTATTAATCAAACCACCAGTCCCATTTCACAATCTTACAAAAAAAGAAAGACTGCAAGTAAGTTGTATAGAGGGAAAAAGAAAAAAAATCTGGTTAGAGGGTTTTATACCATATTTTAACTTAAATCGATATATTGTACCTTATCTGGAAGATAAAAACATTTACGTTAAAGGACGTAAAAAAATATCGTGGTTAAGAAACATTGTAAAACATGATAAAATATATAATTTAGAAGATAAGAACTGTCCTCGTTTACAAAAAATATTTGATAATTATAGAATGTCAAATAATATTTAGTTGTATGTATCATTCGAATGTATGTGCTTTAAAAAATGTTACTTGTTTAAAAAAGTGGATTGAACATAAAAGTATTTTTAACAGTAATTTAGAAGATAAGGATAATATGATGATGGATATGAATAAAGGTTTTTGAGTAAATGTTTTCTTGTTTTTTTTCCTATCAAATACTTGAGAAACAGAATACCACAACGAGCTATGCTCTAATATTCTAAAGATACCAAAAAAAAAAAAGTCATTAGGTAAGTCCGGCCGCTCTCCGTAAGGTATGACTCGCAGCACATATTGATAAATTGACAACCCCAGATACAAGACTTCATTATACTTTCACACATATCCGTATCAAGACTCTTGATTGAAAATTCAAGAAAATGATTCAAAATTATTCCAGCCCGCGATATGAAATATATAATGTACATAAAATTCGATTATGTTCATTCAGACATTATTGGGCTACAGTAGATTCAAAGCGAAGATTGGTGATGGAAGTAGTGTATTATTGGGGGTTCTGCATCACTTGCTCTCGCTTCGCTCGAGCGCGTTATGCAGAACGCCCCAATAATACACTACTACTATGGTCTGCCTCAAATTTTGACACAATTTATGTGAAACAAATTTCATTCCCTGGCAGTATCTGGTAGCAATCAATATCTTCTAATGCAGGTAAAACTAACGCACGGGCTGTATCACTCTCCTGATGAAATAAATCTGCTGTTGCTGTCGATATACTACTCCCACTAGTCTTTGACGAACTCGCAATCGATTTTTCATTATCAACCTGTTTGTTGCTAACATTAACGAATGTGCGAAGAAGCTCACCAGACTCGCTTTTGAGTATAAGATACTTAGTATTTTTCAATTTAGATTTCTCTGGATCTTCCAACTTCTGGTAAAATAAATCTTCTGTTTGTGTTTTAACATTATCCTGGTGTTTTAATTCACCTACGTCCGATATTTTTTTTTTAGGGTGCATATCTTGAATATGTATTATCTCACCCCTAGCATTCTTGAAAATCATTTTACGAATGCCATCTAAATTAGATTTCACTGAGTGAAACATTATAAATAACATCAATAAATGTAATTATTTATTTAAGAAATAAATTTAATATTGAACCTTTGCACTGTAATATTCAAAGTTAAATTGCTGTGCTCATTTTTAAGTGCAATGTGACATCCTATACATATACACTTTAATAGGGTAAGTATTCCAAACACTTTTTTGTAATATAGTTTGTGCCCTTCACAGCGTTTAAATAAAAACATTTAGGAAAATGTATGGCATGTTGCGTCCAAGGATCATCATAAATCTCCCAATCTTCAATAACACCTCCACATGAGAAACATGCTGCAATATCATTTATACTATTTCCATAATAAAAGAATCCTGCGTCAGCCATTTCCATCACTAATCTTTTCTTTTTATTAAGTGTCCCCCAGTAATAATTAAATGAAAATTCACGCATTTTAAATGTGTTATACATGTCATATCGAGGCTTGTATTCTTTTTGAGACATGTTTTATTGACTTTCTAATTCAATTAGGTACAAATGTATAATGGTATGGTCCAGCTTTTGTCAGCAACATATAAAGACTGGACAGAAGTAGGAGGAAGGGAAAGAAAACTAAGATGCATTTCACCTAACTACAGAAATAAAAACAATAAAATATTTATTTTAGAATTTTATTGTCAACACACCACTTATTTAAACACAATACATTTTTTAAAGCACATACAGAGTCATGATAAATACAGTTATATAAATCTTGAGAATATTTATATTGATCGTATAAGCTTATCAAACTTGAACATCCTTTATCTTCTAAATTGAATATATTACAATGACTATTTCCTAAAATATGCTTTAACCACAACACTTTTTCTAAACCCTTAACGTAGATACATTTATCTCTTAAAATATCTATAACCAAATTCTGATAATTAGAATAGGGAACAAATCCTTCACGCCAGCGTATCTTTCTGTTACGTTCAATCCAACTTACTTGTTTTTTTTCTTGCTTCGTTAATTTTGAAAATGGAAATGGTGGCTTAATTAAAAATATTTGTAATGTTTTATTATACAATATAGCGATTTCTTTTATTATAAATTCATTTGTTTCTGTTTTAAAGCCTTGAATATCCACAATAGCAATCATGATAACCTGCGCACGATGTTGCTGAGAGGTTTGTATTCTACAAGTCGATCGTTTATAATCAAACAATATGCAGTCGTCTTATCTGGTATTGCTGTAGAACATTCAATTTCTAACCTCACGTCCACTGGACCAGTTTTCAGGCTATCGTTTTGTCTTGAACAGTCTAAGATAAAGAGAGGGGCTTTTTCTTTGAATTCCTTTAGGTCAAGCAACGGGTCTACTGGATAGTTGTAATACGACTGACGAAATTTCACAAACATTTCGTATAATATACTATATTTGTTCTCAGAAAACTTTAAACCTAAAGGTTCATAAGGATAATATTGTGAATTCAAAAAGAGCGTAACGTTTGTTACTTCACAATGATCGAATACTGAACTATCTTTAGTTTTATTATTTTTTCGATTAGTTTGTAAACAAAAAATTACATATCTGGGTTTTTCTAATTGTGAAGCAGTTTTAATAGACCAAGAATGCTTTGTTGTTTTAGGTAGTAATGGATACTCATATAAATCCCAATTTCTATACGCCATCTGAATAGGTTTATCTTTTTCTAAATGTTTTAAAAGTGACAGTCGTTCTCGGTCTGATACTTTTATGTGTGGCACCCTCCACTGAACTCTTTGCACATCTATTTGAAAATTAGCAATATCATCAGTAAGGATAATGCTATTTAAATTAGTGTTACTTCTGTTCAGTATAAGTTCATGTTTACAATTTATCACTATTTTATTGTAATCCTCTGCAAACCCTAAAACTTTATTTAGTGGTATCACAGCACTAAAATGCCCATCACTTTGAAATCCCTCTAAACACCAACCCCATAGGGCAGCAACTTTATTTTCTGCTTCATTTAATGAGATGTATGATTTTATTGTTGACGTTATTCCAGAATTTTTTATGCGGTCTATTTCAATACCATTCATTTCGTATCTAATGTCTTGAAACAAAAACATAACAGGGTTGTTAGTGAACGTAACAATTTTCTTGATTGGATTCCCATCTTTACCGAAGAACTTCGCTTGTCCTTCGATGTAAATTGAACTGGCTGATGGTAGCACGTATATGTCTTGCTGGTGGAGGGGAATTCTGATTTCATCGTTTTCTCTAAAGCTGCTATTGTAGGGATTGTATGAATGGACTTCATAACTTTCGATCGAAGTGTCAAAGTGCGGTAATTCAGCAATCTGTAGTATATTCATATTTTAAATCCTAGAGCTTTAAGAAAATCTTTATTTACTTTAGTCAATTTCTTAACTTTTTTCTTGCGTCTTTGCACCTTAGCAATCGCAGAAGAACTAAGACGTTTTTCATTCGCTTGAGTGTTTTTATAATATACTATCATTTTGTTTTTCTTAAATGAAGTCGTAACTGAATTTGTTTCTCTCCAAAGTTAACACAGTGGCCAAATTGATCTACAATCTTAACCGATATTGATGAAATTATATTTTTGTTTACTGGAAAGTAAATAACATTTTGCGGTATTTCAACACACTGATGGCCTGGAGTAGTATCAGACACGAATTCGTGAATAAAATGAGTTGGTAATCCGTTGCAATACGAACTGTGAACAAGATCACATTCGATTTTGATTACAGACAGACCTCTGTTAATAATGGGGTTATTTGGTGTTGATTGTAATACTGAAAAGTATATCAAACCGCACTCATATTGATCTGACAAATGCAGCGGTGGTTGAAAGTATGAAACCAATTCCGATTTATGTCCAGAGATGGTAACCGTAGTAGACATGCTTCTATACTGACTTCTTTCGGCAGATCCTGTTTATTTTATTCTTCCACTACACCAAAAATTGTTCAAAAAGTTTAAACAAAGATGTCCACAATTATAAGGGTGATCACGCTGAATATTATCATAATTATAATGAACTTTGGATCCCAAGTATTTTATAAATTCCTTTGGAGGCTTAAGATTTCCATAACTATCAAAATATTCAATATAATCATTGTATTTTGCATAGGCTACCCAATGAGAACCAAGATTTTTAGAGCTATCTAAATTTATAACACCGCATTCTTTTTTAAAAGGGTGTTTAGGGAGCTTATCTCTCATAAAGACGCCTCTGAAATAGGGAATATTATTCCCATACTTCAAAATGTCTAAATTACTCAAGGCTCGATTGGGTAGCCGATATCTTAGTTTTTTTCTTTCGATACAAAAATTCCGAGTCCACCTTTATATGGTTTAAGGTGTAGTCCTTTTCCGATGCAGAGAGCTTCCATTTTTTCATTATGTCTCCTCGATTCTATGAATAATTTTTTTGCCATCTTGAATTCATTTATGGTTTTAGCAATACCAGCTGCACCGCCTGCTAAAGCTCCCACCGCAGATAAGCCCGCAAAAATCGGAATCAAAGGCAATACTCCACCAGTTTTTGGTATAGGAATAATACGAGGAAGTTTAACGGATGAATCATCAGCTAATTTTCTGGCAGCAGCCATAGCTAATTCTATTGCCACTTTCTTGCATTTCGGTTTTAATTTTTTGATATGTCTTTTCGTTTTTCTAATAACATTTTTAAATTTGTTTTTTAATGCTTTTTCAGGTTTAATTTTGGGAGAACACTTTTTGCTATCTTTTTTTAGGCCAAAACCAGTTTTGATTTTTGTTGCCATAGCGCTGCTTACTAAGCGTGCTGACAGTTTTTCTCCTACAGTCGCATCTGAGGCAAGTGCTCGCTCTTTAGCCATATTTAACAAAACTAAATCTGCCTTGTGGCGATCCTTTAGGTTTGAAGACTTGTGATAGGCAATGTCGTGTTGTTTGCAATATTCGTCTAATTTATTAACACCTTTATCTCCACGCGTAAGCCTTTTAATTAATTTAGTGCCAGGCCCGCAATAATTGTATCCCGGTAAATGTAACTCAAATGGTAAATGATTTATAATCCAATTGAGAAGACTACTCTCTTCAATACCCATCATAAGACTGAAACATTTGGACTGAACACTTAATAAATATTCGATTTATCAATCCAACTGTTTTCAGAAGAAGGCAAGCCTAACCATTTTACCAAAACCCTGTTTCCTTTCCTTCTAAGAACTTTTTCAACCAAATATACATGAGGATTTTTTGTCTTTTGAAGCTCTTGTACATAAAATGCACCTAGAATGGGCTGGCCCCTGATTGCATCTTCAATTAAATAGGTGATAGGGGTTGTTTTTTGAATTTTTCGAATTTTAAATATTTCTGTCGACCAGTTGGGAGTATATCCTTTTTCAAATGTCCCCTTATACTTACTAATGCGTACATAATCACCCTCTTTAAACTTGCTTTTTATGCTATTGGTTTTTACCAGCCTGAAATATCTTTGTAATATGCGTTGTTTATTATTATTGTCCACGTTTGCGGGAATTTCATCAATTGTGCGATGATAGGTGTGATTGTATTCATAAATAACTTTATTAAGAGTATTATCGATCCAGTTATAGCTTCCTTTTAGACTAAATTCTTTATAAAGTTTAGACTTCAATGTTCTGATGAATCGCTCAACAATTGAAGCTTTTTTTGTTGAGAAGGTTGAATAATGATTAATATGATAAGATCTCACAAGTTTTTTAAATTTATCATTATAAAACTCTGCCCCATTATCAGTTTGCAGATTTTTAGGCATACGCCCTTTTTCCAATAAAATCTTGAAAGAATTGCATACAACATCTTTGGTCTTACTTTTCAAAGGAAAGATCCATGCATATTTTGAAAATGTGTCAATAACAGCAAGAATAAATCGAAAAAATTTATTGTCTTTAGAAATTGATTGCATATCAATTAAGTCCGCTTGCCATAAATCATCTATATCTTTCATAATAACATGTCTTCGCGGAAAGTTTACCCTTGCATTTTTATGAATTTCGTTTACTACGTCGGCTTTACTCATATCTTTAATTCAGTATATCAACATTTGTCTTGAACCCACCATTGATACTGAATAAAAACCATAGTATCTCCACTATTTATTATTGAATTATGTCAGCTTCTTTTAATTCTTCAACTATCGATAAAATTTCATTATCATGATTGGTATTGCCAGCATCTCTCGAAGCTACTAATAATTTTAATCTCTCAACCAATTCATTGGGATCATCCCAATATATCAAGTCGGTGTTGTTTTTGTACTTCTTTAACTTTGGCAAGTTTCCTCCAAATTTAGTGTGAACAAGTTTATCATCGTTTGACGATTCGGAAAATAGGTGTTTGATTATTTTACAATATTTTATACCTTTGTCACCTCTTATTTGACCTTTAGGATTAAAATCTCTTTTATGTGCATTTGTATAATGTAACATATCCTTATAGACAAGTTTATCTTCGCTCGATATTAACTTTAAATCAGGTTTTCTTCGGAGTAAAAGTTCTTTTAGACCAGCAGTTAAATTGTAAGCTTTGTCACCGATTTTAATTAAAATGGTACTTTCGTTATTCAAACTATCAACTTTAGAAAATGATACTGTTGAATTACCCATGAATAAAGTATTGTTTTCACTTCTGATTCCAAACGGTATACTAATACCATCATAAATACCAAAGATTTCATCACCTTCTAATGAAATTTCTAAATTATCAATCGATTCCTTTTTAGCATTTTGTTCGACTAATTGGGTAGATTTTATTTTTGGATCGTAATAGTCATTGAACTTTATAGATGAACTAGCATTATTTTCATCGGATTCGATTCCTTCGGAATTTTTTAGAGTTGTATTTTCATTTTTATTATTTTTTTCTGCAGATTTATTAGAATTAACTAAAGTCTGAAGAGGATCTGTCACCGGTTTTAGCATTTTATCAAGTGACAAGTTCATTGCATGTTCCTGATTTTTCATATGTTTTATTTTATTTTTTATGGAGTCAACAGACTTCATTAATTCCATTTTAATATTTTTCTCCATATTATGTAACCACAACTGTATTCAACTAAGAAAGGAATAACACTAGCAATGTTTTTTGTATACAATTCATTTATATGTACATGTATTTGCTTTCATTCAAATTTAAAAAAAAAAACAAAATTCTGTCTGTACCTTCCATTATTTAATGATGAGTCTTTGTTAATAAGAAGAAAGTTGTAAGGGTTACTCCAAACACTTTTATCTTTGAACTGATTCCACGGTACATCAGAGTTGACATGTTCTTCATAGATGTGCTTTAAGTTCACATCATCTTGTTTAAATATTATAAGAAAGTTAGCATTATCGCGTAACAACTGTTTCGGGATTTTTGAGTAGGTTTGCGATAAATAAAAGCAATCAATTAGCTTATGTCTACCCATACAGAAATAATTGCGGATATTTGTTTGATTTTCACACACAACATCATCAAATATAAATACAGAATTTGGTAAAGCTTCACTCGGAGATATGACATCTTTATCGTCATTGAACTCATGAAATTTTATCTGAGGCACTCTTCTTAATACTTCCCGTAAAAAACAATATTTTGGTTGAAAATTAGTCTTCGAGTAAAGGTTAAGGTTTTGAAATTTGAGCCCATTTTCATGCAGTAACAAACTGATCACAACGTTTGTTTTACCACAATTTGAGGGGCCGCAAATTATACAACGAATCGTATTTGGCAACAAAGCGCTATGTCTAATCTCTTTAGGAGACTCACCAAGATTTATATTTTTAACGTTAAGTGATATGGGTTGTTTGATCAACTTCATCTTGTCAATTAATTTAATTATTAACTAACATAAACATATATACTTTATTTGGGGCTATCTTTAGACTTGTCCCAACAGGAATGGTTCTAGTCTCATCTTACAAGATAGGTATGTATATTTAAGAGCTACGTAATGATCCATATTACTCATCGCAAATCAAATAATTTTTGCACGTGTTATAAAAATAAGCGATCACTTCACAGCTGGTGTTCTATGCATAAGGAGGTCGTTTTGTTAACGATTTTATATTTTCAAGGTAAGGTTTTTTTTTTAATTTAATTAATTAATTATTTAAACTAATAATAATAAGTATGTAATGCATCCCTTTTTTTTTACAGAATTATGTCACACTCACCATCGTACAGCCCCGTTGTAGATATGACCGCCCCGCAAAATTTAGCGGTATGTAACTAATAAGATTATCTTAAATCAAACATTAAATCCATAGTTCATGCTGTTTAGTTATAATATTCTTAGTATTCTTTCAGAATGCGATAGAAGACTCAGACCCTGTCACCAATCCGTTTTACTATGCTCAAGATGGGGAGAGCTGGTATGCGGAAGTAGCAGCTAAAACATGTGAGGAGAGTCGAAAGAAAAAAATAGAGGAACGAAGATTCAAGAAGAAAAAAAGTAAATCTTTTAAAAACTCTTCTTTTATCATGCGTAAGGAGCAAGGACGTGTTCGCCAGTTAATAAAAATTATGGTTTTTGATTTGGAAGGCCGTGATATGGAAGAAATAGACACTGAAACTGATAATGCGAGTGTGAATGTGCAGTATTTAGTGACAAGTGATTATGACGATATTGTTGACAAAACTGATCATTTAGTTAGTAAAATAGTACAAAAGTTAAGCAAATCTAATGTGTAATGTTTGTTATTGTTATTATTGTAAAAGTGAATTTAATTATTATTTGAATGTATTATTGTTAAATCAAAAAGAAATGTTTAAATTAATCGGGTTCATGTTATACCTGTATAATAAGACAGTATGAATAAATCAAACAACTGCTGTAAGATTACATAATTTATTTATTTCACATATTATATTAAAATATATAATTATTAGTACTTAAACTACAAACTAACAATTCAAGTTAGGTATTATTAATACAAGATGCTCAAATACATGCAATAAATAATATTCGAAAAAATCAATAATTTGTTTTCATTTAAAATATTGTTTTATGATGACCCCATGGTAAGGTTGTTATCTTATCATCCATTATTTGTCGTTTATCATCGCTGTTTGACAAAATTACTTTATTTATCTTTTGAGTAAAAATTCTATGATTCTTAGATCTAATAATACACATATCATCTCTGAGTATTTCATTGTTCAGTAAAACCTTTTTATATTTTTCTATATTCAGCTTTTTTGTAACACATTTCTTAACACCTTTAGCTTTCTTTAAAGTGGAAATTTTAGAATCTATACAGTATAATTTTGCTCCCAAACCTACAAATTCTGATATAATTTCACCACCCATCTCATCTTTGAAGTAACCAGGTGTTTTAGCATTAACCATTGGTATATTAAATACATTATCTTTTTCAAAGTTGCTAGTATCAAAATATTTTAAATGTGCTTTTAAGTCTTCGTAAAAATCCTTTGTCTGTATTAAATATAGCAGACTGTCAGTGTCTGTATAGCAAAGCTTTAATTTATTTTCGTAAATTCTTTTCATGACCGAATAGTGGAATTTATATAAGTGACATTTTGCAATTTCTAAAATACTAAATCCGATATAGATTGGACGATCTAAAACTATTTTTGTTTGGTTCATTTGAATTGTTACAAGAGATTCTGAAATAACAGAAAAGTTATTGAAATTAGGTGCGCTAACATATTTTTCAGCCCCGTAAAACTTTTTAGTTCGATTAGATTTGTCTCTCCATATATTTACGAGCTTAACATCAACTTGTTTTCTTTTATTCTCTATGGTTTTTCCAAATATAGAATTATTTTGTTTTTAAAAAAAATCTCTTTCAAAATCAGAAGTTGCATTTTGCCTCAGCCCAGTATTTAAAGAAATATATGATTCTAAGAATTTACTTTGGTGAAATGCTAATATTCTATATATTTTTAACAGTTGTAAACCATTATTTAAGCATTCTTTTAAATGAATATAATGAATAACATATCTATGTTTATTGAAAAGATTAGCAATAAGTTTAGCATTTCGACTACAGAACGGAACAAATTTTTCGGGCGCAAATGGTAAATCGGAATGGTTATCATGCAAGTAGTCAGGGTAATGAAGATCTACTTCTAATATAAATCCAATATCAGAATCAGATGATAAGCTCATAACATCAAAATTTAATATTTCCTTCTGAAGGAGAAACCTAAATCCTCCTACTGGAAGCTTTTGCATCATAGCATATCCATATAAATTAACACAATCAAGATAAATTAGAAAACTATCAGGTTCTTCACTATTATAGTCGGTAAGATATTCATTATTTGCCTTAGCATATCTGAGTGAACATTGAGCAAGTCCTCCTCTTATACCCTTTTCTATCATTTGATATATTTCTAAGTCAGAGATTAGATCTAACTTGATTTTAGTATACAATAACATAGCATCCTAACTTAAGGATGGTGATGAAACGTAATAGCAAGGATCCAGACCATAATTATTTAAACTCATTTTCCTAAATTTTTCAAAAACATCGCACAGAAGTAAAACGTCACATTTAAGATACAAATCGGTATATTCACCCAAATTTTTTATATCAAAAGTTTTCCAAACATTTAAGGCATGCTCATAGTCTTTATCAGATATAGATTCAGATGTAAGTTTGTTGAAAAATTTTGACGGTTCTGGTAATTTATTCTCATCATATCGTTCCCAGGAATCTATGTAATCGTAACAATAAATGCCTTTTCTTCGAACAATATCAAATAAAGTATTATTATTAAAAAAAGATTTTAAATGTTTGAAATCTTCAGGGTTCATAGTCTTAACCAATTTGTCCATGCTTGAGCTTAAAAAATTATATGAGTCAATAAATTTCAATTTTACAACATTTGTTGCATTGATGGTTATGAATTTTGTAAATGAAATATATTTCTCTTTAGTTCTCGGTATGAGATGAATTCGACCGTTTATCTTTGAAAGTTCATTAATAAATAAATGACTGTCATAACCGGATAAGTTATGAAACACTATGGGTATAAAAGTGCATTGCTTTGCATTTAAATTGCATATATCATGCGCAGGTCCTCTATATTTTCCAGTAAAGTGATCTAGTCAATTTGTCAATAATGTACTTAAATTACCTAATTCATAATTATCTCAATTGTTAACTATTAAAATCTCTTTAAGCGATGTAATTTAATTTATTTTATCGAATATTTTTCAATTATCAACAATTATAAATTTTAATCAAATGTTTTTATTAATTTTGTATATAATCCATAATTAAATAAGATATATGTTTGTTATTATTAATTTATAAGTCTTACATTATAATCTAATGAATAACCGAAAATCTAATTTGTATATGTTGTGTTCACCTATAAGTGACATGTTTGCACGGAATGATGTTTTATGTATAATTGTGTGTAAGTTTTTCTGTAAACGTGTAGTTGGTGTTCCTATCAATAAATAAATAAATAAAATAAATCATGGTCCTTAACAATATTATCATTACACGAAAACTTATTTTTACAAATATGGCACTCAGTGCTGTTGACAAAACATCTATGTTCATCCTCAGTAAGCGGTATCATATTTTCACTCTCTAATAATACTTTATATAATCGTTTTACATCATTAGTCAAAGATTTGACAAATTTCTTAGAACAATCTGGCCCTCGGTAAGATACGAAATCATTTAATTCGGGATTTGAATTACAACAAATATAGTAAGCAAAACACGTAGCCTCATGAACTTGAATATTTTCTACATGTGTTGATTTATGTTTGTCAGAATATTCACGCAATAAACTTTCAAAATCACCATAAATCACTATTGGTACTCTTTGAGTTCTTTCATAATTTATGAAACTTATTTCAGTACCCTTCTCAGGTAATATGGTTTGTATTCCGGCACATTCGTGACAATTCAATTTCTCTTCAGTGTGAAAGTAAATAAAACATTCATCACATAAATATATTTTACTTTTATGTTGGGTCAATTGCTTGTGTACAAGTTTTTCAAAGCTTTTAATTAAACAGAAATGACTCTTTCTATTGTTGCTAATGTAAAGCAAATTGACATGGTATAAACGACGTGATTTTGTTTTATATAAGGGACCTGTAACTGTAACATTATTATCTAAACCGTATATATTGATACTGATATTAGAATTGTTTATTTCAAAGCGCTTAATGTCATTGAAACTAGGGGGAAAACTCATGTCAGAAATATTAAATAATTCGGAATAATGTGGATATGAAGAAGTTCTGTTTGGATTGGTCTTTGCCGGAAACATATCAGCTACAATACACCAAAGAAAACAATGTTGGTCTTCATTTTTTATGTTTAGGCATGATTTAGTATTGACAATACGTTTAGGCAATGGTAAATAAGAACCACCTCGCAAAGGATTATATTTTACGATATTAATTTCTAAATGACTGATAGACTCAATTGTCCAACCTGACTCAGACAGTTCAAATTCGGAACATTTACAAATAAGTTTACCACAAAATGATTTATATAAGGACAAAATATCTGTGTTTTGCACGACTACATTATACTTTGTGTTAAATGACTTTAAAGATTTTTCATAATTTTTTGGTAATATATACCAAACAAATAGTTCAAAATTAACTTTTACCGATTTATGTTTTTTCATCTGGTCTTTGATAAGGTAACAAATCGTTTCAGAAATTTGTGTTAAAAATAATTCAAGTGAAACGTTAACCATTCTAGGATTCACTCTATAACTGATTATCCGATTTCTAAAAGCTGTAGCTATTATATGAACATTATCAAAACGTGTCTGTAATAAGCAATTCGATTTGTGTACATTAGTTTTTTTGTGTGCAGAATATTTCGGAACTGAAACGTTACAGACTTCACAGAAAAACATATTTAGATAATTGTAATTGCAAAAACTATCTTAAAGTATTTAAATATTCTGGATTTCGGATATTAATTTCCTGTAAATTATTATTAAAAAACGAAATTTAAAGTGGATAAAGTTTAAATGTAAAACAAATTACAAATCGAATATTATAATTAAAATAATATCGAGTATTCTCAATGTTGAGATTTCTCAGAATCGAGTATTTTTAATATCGAGTATTCTGTTTCTTAGTATCGAGTTTTCTTAGTATCGAGTATTCTTAGTATCGAGTATTCTTAGTATCGAGTTTTCTTGGTATCGAGTATTTTTAGTATCGAGTATTTTTTGTATGAATTTTAAAGTGGATGAAAGTTTAAATGTAAAACAAATTACAAATCGAATATTATTATTAAAATAGTATCGAGTTTTCTCATTGTTGAATTTTTCTCAGATCGAGTATTCTTAGTATCGAGTATACTTAGTATCGAGTTTTCTTAGTATCGAGTATTCTTAGTATCGAGTTTTCTTAGTATCGAGTATTCTTGGTATCGAGTATTTTTAGTATCGAGTATTTAGATTTTTAATATTTCATATATTTGAGCTTCCTGTAAATAAATCACAATTAATAATATAATGAAAATAATATTAATAAGTATATTATATGGATTACATTTGTTTAATAAGTAATGTTTTAGTATAAGTCAGTATCGAGTATTCTAAATATGATATTTTAAAGTGGATGAAAGTTACAAACAAATTACAAATCGAATATTATTATTGAAATAGTATCGAGTATTCTTAGTGTCGAGTATTTAGATTTTTAATGTTTCATATATTTGAGCTTCCTGTAAATAAATCACAATTTAATACCTAATGTAAATAATATTGTGGATTACATTCGTTTAATAAGTAATGTTTTAATATAAGTATAAAGAAGAGTATATGAGTAAAATAGGTATCACAATAATATTATTTTATTCTATCAAATAATATTATTTGGATACAGAACAGGCTGCACGCCCTTAAATTCTGCTTTCGCTGCAGATACAAAATTATTAGTGGCGCGCCAAGTCGCTGAATCGGAGTATACAGAGGCCCTATACGTGAGGAGCGCTTGCTTCCATCGGTCCTTTCCGAATTTTTCAGCGTCCCTATGGTTATAAATACGGAGCTCGATATAATAATCACCGCTCCGTGTTAGGTCCTGCTGATAGGAGTTTCCAGAAGCTGTTCTTCTGGACAGGGACGATCGCAGTGCAGCTGCCCTCACCGGTTCAAGATCTCCCTCTTCCTCCTGTAAACATTGTTATAAAATAGCATTAGATAAACATATTTGAGAGGAGCAGAGGAGAGCAGTGGTGACCCAGTGGTAACGACCGTGACTTACAAATTGTAGGTTGTGGGTTCGAACCCAGGCTAGCGATTTTCTTTGAGTAAATTATTTCGTCACCACTGCTCTCAAAACGGTGAAGGGAAACATCGTGAGGAAACCGGCATGTCCTAGAACCAAACATTTTAAGATATGTGCACAGGGCCCATGTATCCGCCACCCGGGCCCACTCCCTCTCACGGAGAGGCCTGTGTCCCCGCAGTGGGAACAAGCCGTCAGATTGAAATCCTATAGGTAATTATAAATCTTAAACACATGTTTGATGAAATATATATTTTTTTTACTCACCGAGGAATCAGCCACACAAATCCGCTTGATTTTCTTAGGCCTCTTTGGTGAAGTATCGGTTTCGGAATCAGACTCACTGCCAAATAATTCTTTTACAGGTGGAGTTGAGGCCGCAGCTACTTTCTTCGATTTGCCTTTGCCTTTAGCCACTTTTATTTTCGGCTTTGTATTTCTTTTTGGTTTAAACGATGTAGAGGGCTCGTTGGGATGCGACTCTACATCGGATTCAAATGGATTCACAAATGTCGACCTAAAATAAAAAGAAATAGTATATAAGAAGTTATACAAATGAACGATTCCTAAAAGGATAGACAGAGTAATAGAACACTCTCTATAACAATTTTCTCTATCTGGAAATCGATCCTTGAATACTTAGAAAATTTAATAAGTCGTTATTTGGTTCTAGAACTCAGCGTCAATACTTCATGTTGTGAAATGGTAGTAACGGTTATTAAACCACTGCACGAGAAGCAAACAAAATAACTCAATAATAAATTTTAATTAGATCTGGAATCGAACCCAAAACTTTGCATTCGACGGTGACACTGATGTTGAATGGGCTACAGGGAACGTAAGAAATAAAAACAATTAACACATTAAATATTTATACCTTGGAGTCGAGCCAAAGATTTTACGTTCAGCAGTTATACTTGTAGTCTACATCATCACTGAGTTACTAGTAAGTTTAAACCCGTAAATAAACAATACTTAAAATTGGGAATCGAACCCTAGACTTAACTTTCGATTATTGCATTTACCATCACTAAATTGCAAGTGCAGTAAGTTATACAAAAAAAATAATGTGATACGTACATACTTGTTGTGGAAGATATAAATTTGCACACTTAATCACTGAAGATGATGGAACTCGTCACCAACACAAGAACACCAACAATTCACAAATAACTGATTATGATTGATGGATGCGTCATTGAAGGGACTTATTTATAACACTTTTACGTAAGGTAGCGATTATATTAATATTTGCAACTATTGTTTTAATGTTTCACTAATATTTGACTTGTAAATTATATTTTCATCACTCCTTAAATAAGGTCTATAATCATTTGTTCTTTATTAGACACTATGCACACAGCCTACAATTCCATTTTTGGGGCGGTGGCGACACTCTGTCGCAGCAATCTGAGACGAAAATCTAAAAAGGAAGTTGCATGTACCTTGACCATTCAATATCGGTCTATGAAGTCTCACATTAAAATGGTAGCAAGAGGTTTTGTAAACACTTACCAAAATAAGTTAAGCCTAGACATTACATTTAGGAAAATGTATGGCATTTTACATTCAAGGATTATCGTAAATCTCCCAATCTTCAAAGCGATCCAGTATTTTGTCACATTTTTCGACGACACGTATGGCGCATTGCTTAAGAGCTCGTCTCGCTGCATCACAATGTAAATATTAGTTTATAAACGTGCTGCTACTAAATGTCCCAAGTGTCGCGGGTTCGATTCCCGCACGGAACAAATAAGTATTTGTTCCGGTCTGGATTTTGTTTTCATGTTTTATTTTTACCATTATTTAATTTAATAATAATAATACTCTGAAAAATGAGCAAGTATGAGCCTGGCTCAAAACATTCTTTAGGTACTTACTTAATGGTAAGGAGGTACGATTGGTGCAGTGGTTAGATTGACTTCTGCCCTACGTGTCGTGGGTTCAATTCCCACACAGCAAATATTTGTATGATCTACAACTAGCTCCGGGTCTGGCTGTCTGTAAAATGTATGTCTGTCAACGAAAGAAATCTTAGGATCGTATCGTTTTATTCTTGGCTTTGTGCTAATAGTCTGTTGATATCTATTATTTTTTAATAGCATAAAGTGTAACGTCGGTTCCCATGTGCCTAATGAACCTGCTGGAATTTATCGGGTGCAGATCCAAACTACTCGCTATTAAGAATTACGTTATAGAAAATAAAATAACACTGGACCTTGGAAATCAAACTGGGTTCCTCATGCTCAACAATTGCAAAATTAAAATCGCTAGACCAAAGAATAAAATAGATAAAATGCAAGTAAATTCTTGAACTACTAATTGATGCACTCTACATTGTTTTACCTAACTACTTTAAAAGCATCACACTTTCGTCAAGTAATATAAAATATAGGGACATAAGTTGATCAAACGAGTCGAACTTGATATGGTTGTTTATAAATTTTTAGTACACATCGCACCGTTGATTGAGGCATTCTGCATAACGCGCTATTATTTATTCCAATGTTCGACATCGCACCGTTGAATGAAATAAAAATATTCAGCCCGTATTGCAAATTTGAGGCAGACCATAGTAGTAGTGTATTATTGGGGCGTTCTGCATAACGCGCTCGAGCGAAGCGAGAGCAAGTGATGCAGAACCCCCAATAATACACTACTGATGGAAATGGCTGATGCAGGTTTTTTTTACTGTGGAAGTGGCCTAAACGATAAAGTTATGTGTTTTTTGAAGATTGGGAGTATTACAATGATCCTTGGATGCAACATGCTATATTTTTTTCCGATTGCTTTTATTTAAATTCTGTAAAAGGAACAGATTATGTTGACAAATCAAAACGTCTATTTTTTAAAGAGACAAAAATATAAAATTATTCTAAAGTAGAGGGGATAGATCGATTGTCTGCTGAATAAGCTACTTAATGCATTGCAATAGCAATGGAGTCCCAAGTAACTATAAATTTACTTATTTCATTTTATGGGACATTCGATTCCTACAATTGAAGTTAAAAGGTTGAATCATAAACCGAATAAACAATTTAAAAATAAATTAAATTGTTATTCAATTTATATTAGCTACAGTGCAAGATTCAGTGAAATACACTTCTGAAGGCATTTCTAAACTAATTTTGAAGAATGCCAGTGGTGAGATTCTATTTACTCAAGACATGACTGACCAGAAAATAATGAACACCAGTTCATCAAAATGTCAGGACAATACAAACAAGACCGAGCAAAACTCAGTCAAATCCACCTTTGAAAATATGCGATAACTCACACTAAAGAGTGATCACAATAAGCTCCTTACATTTGTTCGAGTTGGCAATGTACATCCTGGTTGTGAAGAATCGGCTGTAAGGTCATCAAATCCTCAACCTGTCATTAAATTAGTAACAAGAAGAATAATGCGCGATATAGTGTTGCCTGATTCAGAAGACATTCTATGCTACCAGATGCTGCCAGAAGATGAAATTCCTTTTATTTAAATCAGGTTGGAAAAACATTTCAATTCTAATCAGATGAATAGTGATATCTGAGATTGATTAGATACAAAGCGATGCAGTCGAAAACTGGGCTGTTTGAATAGATGAAAAGTGTAAATTGGGGGCTTCTAGATCAGATCGCAAGATCTGATCTAGAAACCCCAATTTACAACTACTAAGATCTTCCCTTCTGAACAATGTATTTCTAGCAAATAAATATTTTGATTTGATATACATTTTGGTTTGGAGGGGGGGGGAGGTTGCCGTAATCACCACGATCGGCAGGTGAGTTGGCGATCGCAATTTGTTGTTAAAGTGCACAGAAAATGCTGCTACCCAGTCTCCGGTGTGCCCCTTAGTTGGCTTTTACGATACCCAAGGCAAGATATGGGATGGTGAGATTATTTACGTCCGACGGAACACGAAACAAAAGAGCTTCAGCAGAGTTAATATCCATGTAAAGGAGGTCAGATTTAAGCTGACCACCTCTGGTCAAACGATAGCTTAGACCTGAATTCTCCAGAAGCGTGCTTAGAGGATTCAAGGCTAGCCAAAACCATAGTGGACTCAAACTATCGCCCTGTAATATACCTCGCTTGATCCTTATAGGTTCGCTCTCTGGATATTTCGACATCCTGGATAGCTCAGGACAGTGCTCCATTACAATTTATTTATGAAGTACAGACATCAGTTCCATTGGCAAGAAGATCAGTAAATCTCTATAGATTAGACGAAAGATATTAGCCTGTTCAGGGAATATTTACTGTTTGTGTGTACTTTCGTTATACATTTTGTCAATTACGGAATATGTCAATAAATTGGAATATACGGACTTGAAAAAGAATATGTTTAGAACAAGCTGTGAGATTAAGGTATGGGTTACATTCGTACATCTACAATACGACAATAACGACGGTAACACGACGATGGTATGCTTGACCAACAATTTAAGAGAGCTATTAGGAACAAGAATAGAATCGTAATGATCATTTCTGTTAGTGAATTCACAGACAGACAGGCAGGCAGGCAGGCAGATATATATGGGTTATATGGACAGATATAGTTTACTGTGAGGGTAACATTAACAAATAATTCGACTGCTTGTAGGCCCCCGGCTGGATGCCCCAAGTCTATGGCACCCCCTGATGGACGACCTACTTTAAAAATAAAGGAGGTCCAAAAGAAGGACAGCTATATCCGTTGCCTAAATATGCTCAACCCTTCCACACTCTACATTTAGATCACTTGGGACCATTCGTAACAACTAAAACTAAAATAAATATTTATTAGTATATCTGCAGTACGGAAAACCAATACGGCTGGTGTTATTAAGGAATTAGAAGGTATATCTAAAATATTTGGCAATCCTAGGAGAATAATTAGTGATGCGGGATCTTGTTTCACTTATAGTAAATTTACCCAATATTGTGCGAATAAAAATATTAGGTTACATATTGTAGCGACAGGTGTACCTCGCGCTAACGGACAAGTAGAACGATTTAACAAAACCATTTTAGAAGCCTCGAAAACCATGGGTGTTGACACCACTGATGATAGGTGGGATCAGTGCGTCAAAGCATTACAACAAGGGCTTAATAGTACTATGCATAAAACGATTCAAGCCGTTCCTAGTGAAGTAATGTTCGGGTATAGATTACAAACAGATAGTGACAGCTTTGCCCCAGATCTTGATAGCGAAGCATTGGTAGACGTGTAAAAGTTGCGCGAAAGAGTAGACGAAAATGTTAAGACTAGTGCAGGAGATCAAAGGAAGAGATTTGACAAAACTAAAGCCACGCGGTATATAGAAGGGGACTTGGTATTGGTCAAAATACAGAGCCAAAGTAATGATGGTCAAAGCCGAAACTATTACCAACATTCAAGGGTCCATTCCTAATTAAGAAAATCCTATATAATGATAGATATGAAATATCAGATTTAAGAGGTTGTCAAAGAAGCTCTAAAATGTATAAGGGCGAAGCACGCTTCTAGAGAATTCAGGTCTAGGCTATCGTTTGGTCAGATTAAATCTAACCTCCTTTACATGGATATTAACTCTGCTGAAGCTCTTTTGTTTCGTGTTCCGTCGGACGTAAAGAATCTCACCTTCCTATATATTCCCTTGGGTATCGTAAAAGGAAACCAAGGGACACACCAGAGAATGGGTACCAGCGTTCTCTGTGCACTTTAACAACAAATTGCGATCGCCAACCCACCTGCCGAGCGTGGTGATTACGGCAACCCCCCCCCCCCCCCCCCACCCCTCCAAACCAAAATGTATAGCATAAGAACAAAACGGCCACAGTACATGGCAGTCCGTCTACCCTTAACGACGGTAGCGGTCGAGACGATGGCGTGGCATGGGGTACGAAGAATCCCTGAAATGGACTCGGCTACCCCAATAAACACCGACGACTGGACCTGGCAACGTATAACACGCGAACACTCCGGAACGACGAGAAGAAAGCCGAACTCGAGGAAGAATTGAAAAGGTTACGATGGAGTATTATAGGGTTATCTGAAGTCCGAAGAGAGAGTGAGAACTCGATAATCCTCAAATCCAGTAACCTGCTCTATGTCCAAAAGGTTAACTGGCAGTCCCGGGTCGGTGTCAGTTTTATCGTCCACAAATCTATAGTGAACAACGAGGTGAAGATCGAGAGTGTGTCGACCAGAGTGGCGTACCTTATACTCCGAATATCCTCGAGATATTCGCTATAGATCATATAGGTCTACGGCCCGACCTTGGCACATGCCGACGACGAGGTAGAGACCATGTATGAGGATAGTTCTAGAGCCATACATAGTTTTATTTATTCAGACAACGGTGAAGTGAGTTACTTCACCGTTGTCACTGGGGGACTGCGACGCGAAACTGGGCAAACGAGACGAGGTTGAGCTGCAAGTTGGGCAATTTGGAGTTGGACGTCGGAACCACCGGGATCACCTACTGGCCAGTTTTATGGATAAGGAGGACCTCTATAATAATATCATGAACTCCTTCTTCAGAAAGCGTGAGCACAGGAAGTGGACCTGGCAAAGCCCCGATGGTGCAACTAAAAATGAGATCGACTTCACCATGTCAACCAAGAAGCAAATGTTCAATGATGCCTCTTTAATCAATTCGGTGAAAACCGGGCGCGATCACCGCATGGTGAGAGGCACATTGAACATTAATATCAAGCTTGAAAGATCTCGACTGATGAAGTCTACGCTCCGTCCAGCACAGATCCAGATACAAAATCCCGAGAGCTTTCAGCTCGAACTCCAGAATTATTGTGAGTGCCTAGGGAGCTCCGTGGACGACACGGTTGGCAAAGTGGTTGAGCGATCGGCTGCTGCAGTGCGTGTCGCGGGTGTGAGTTTAAATGTTTGTAAACGTACCCTCGATACAGGAAGAAATTCCTAGTGTCGGGCAAAATAAAAAAAATAAAAAATTGATGAATAAAGCGATGAGTTCGTTGAAGCTGTCCATACGGTTGGGTCTAAGTTTTTCAAGACCGGCCGTACAGATATAAACAAAAAGCTCTCTGATCCTACTCTCAAGCTCGTGAAGCAAAGGCGTGAGATGATCCTGCAGTCTTCAGACGATGCATTAAAATAACGGCAGCTAAAGTTCTCAAAGTCCTTGAAAAGTGATCTCCGCCGCTATAAAACCGAGCGAATTAAAGACGCTATTAAGCAGAATAAGGGTTCAAAGGTCTTTGCAAGAGACCTGACTACTGGACAGAGCCAGCTCAAGAAACTGAAGACCGACGATGGCAGGATCGTATCCGCTAAACCGGAGTTTCTGATAGAGATCGAGAAATTCTATGGGCATTTGTACACGGCATACAATAAATACGTCGTGAATCGAGCAAAAGACCCTAGAGCTAGATTGACCCGACACTACACCGAAGACGTTCCGGACGTCAGCCTGTACGAGATAAGGATGGCTCTTAAACAGTTTAAGAACAACAAGGCACCAGGTAATGACGGAAGTAGTGTATAATTTGGGGTTCTGGATCACTTGATCTCGCTTCGCTCGAGCGCGTGATCCAGAACTCCCCAATCATACACTACTATCGTGATCTGCGATATATCTCATAATATCGATTGATTATTGTGTTTCATTCACAAAGGAGCACTTAATACAGGATTATTTTTACCGGTCCGAGCGGTTGTCGCATGTATCATAAACAACCTTGTTGACTGGTCAGCTATTACTGGAAATTATGGAGATGTATTAATGAAATAAATAAAACATGAAAACAAAATCCAGACCGGAACAATTACTTATTTGTTCCGAACGGTAATCGAACACGTGACACTTGGCGCATTTAGTAGCAACACGTTTATATAATAATATTTACATTGTCATGAAGTGAGCCGAGCTCTTAATCAATGCGCCAAACGCGTCGTTGAAATGTGATAAAATATTGGATCGCTTTGTAGATTGGGCGATTTACGATGATCCTTAGATGCAACATGCCATACATTTTCCTAAATGTTTTTTTTTATCAAAACGAGGTGAACGGAACAAACTATGTTATAAATAGTGTTTTCAATACTTATACCTACATACTTATTAGAATATATACTATGTATACGATGGTACATTGCACTTAAAAATGAGTCAAAATGTGTGTTTATATTATAGAAGCACCGTGCATCACAGCAATTTAACTCTGATCATTACTGTGCAAAGGTGATTTTAATCTCTAAGATAAATAGAATTATAATAAACTTAATTTATTGATATTATCTATAATGTTTCACTCAGTGAAATCTGATTTGGAAGAAATTCGTAAAAAGATTTTCAAGAATGCTAGAGGTGAGATAATATATATGCAAGATATGCACCCTAGAAAAAAAATAGGAACGCAGGTGAATTAAAACATCAGGATGATGATATTTTTACCCAAAAAGAAGATTTATTTTACCAGAAGAAGAAAGATTCAGTGAAATCTAACTTGAATAATACTCACTACCTCATACTCAAAAGCGAATCAGGTGAAGATCTTCGCACATTCGTTAAATTTAGCAACTAACAGCCTAATCATGAAAAATCGATTGTGAGTTCTTCAAAGAGGCGCACGGTTGGCGCAGTGGTTGAGCGATTGACTGCTGCGCTGCGTGTCGTGGGTTCGATTCCCGCACGGAACAAATATTTGTATGATCTACAGATAGTTGTTCCGGCTCTGGGTGTTGTGTATGTGAGTTTATATGTTTGTAAACGCACCCACGATACAGGAAGAAGTTCCTAGTGTGGGGCAACGTTTAAAAAAAAAAAAAAAAAAAGACTAGTGGAAGTAGTACAACGACAGCAAAAGCAGATTTATTCCATCAGGAGAGTGATACAGCACATGAGTTAGTTTTACCCGCATTAGAAGATATTGATTGCTACCAGATACTGCCAGGAAATGAAATTTGTTTCATATAAATTGGTTCACCATCACTGTACCAGTTCTATTCTATTTTATGTCATGAAATCATTTGGTACTTTTAATGTAAGTACATACAGCATTGAGCCTTTTCTAGTTAGACATAAAATCAGAAAAAAAACAAAAGTATCAACAAATAACAATTAATGTCTAGGTCTAACTTATTTTGGTAAGTGTTTACAAAACCACTTGCTACCCAAGCTTGCTTGCTTGAGACACTTCAAAGACCGATATTGAATAGTCAAGGTACATGCAACTTCCTTTTTAGAATTTTGTCTCAGATTGCTGCGACAGAGTGTCGCCACTATCCAAAAATGGAAATGTAGACTGTGTGCATAGTGTCTAATAAAAAACAAATGATTACAGACCTTATTTAAGGAGTGCTGGGAGTTTAATTTACAAGATAAATATTAGTGTAACATTTAAATAATAGTTTCAAATATTAATGTAGCCGCTACCTTACATTAAAGTGGTATAAATACTCGTAAGCTTCTTCAGTGCATCCATCAATCATAAATCAGTTTTTGTGAATTGTTGTGCTGAAGTGCATTTCACTGAACAGTGAGTTTAGATTTGTTTGTGGTTGTTTACAAGTGTTGCAGAAAACAAAGTATGTGAGTATTATATTTTACTTAATATTTTTTTTCTTCTATATATTTTTATTCTCTTTAAGATGTAAGTTTGCAACAAATATTTGGGACACCAAGGAAATACATATTTTTACATGCTTACTAAGCGGAGTCCAGAAACATGTAATGTTACATTACACAGTTACATTTTATAACATTTCATAATTTATGACGTTTTATAAGATTTTTTTAAATTTATGACATTGAAAACGTTTAATTTTTTTTATAACAGTGTAGATATTATTGTAATTATAATTTTGCATGCCTAAATTGGTGGAACATGGTTGACTGTGCATTCACTTGACCTGACCTGATCTTGAAGTGTATTTTTATGTACTGTGTTGAGCAATAAATGAATTTGAATTTGTTAATGTACTGTAAAATTAATAGGTGCATGCATAATATTTCCTAACTCTGCAATTAAACTTGACAAGTTTTATTTACCATTTACAATCAATAAGATACATGTTAAAATGTATCTACTGTAATTATGTTTATATTGTGGTAATGCATTACATAAATATAGTTGCGTTACCCCAGGCTAAAGTAGAAACTTTATGAAACGATATCAATCGTTTATCATTATTGCTTGAAAGTGCTATTTTATTAATGTTCAGAGTGAATAATTCATGTTTTATTCAAAATCAAAATCAATAATTTTTATTTCATATAGGCCTACATGGGCACTTATAAAACGTCGACAAAAGGTACACGGTTCGGGTTGGTTGTTTACTATGGAGAAGAACCGGCAAGAAACTCCCTGGTTACTCTTTTAAATATTTTTTTGGTTTTACAATATTTCCATGTTACAGCAGTACTTAGATGGGGCAACAACGCAGGCCCGACAAAAAGTCGTAATAAACTAAAACATAAAATGATTATATAATAAATAAACAAAAGATTAAAAAAAAACGAGATAAAATGTTAAAAATTGTTAACAATCTAGAAATCTAGAAGGCCTACAATGTTCACACATTTACAAAACTATCGGTAAAAGAATCTATACAAAGTATAACAAGAACAAATTTAACATGTGGCACAAATGTTGTTATCAGTGCTGTAACTATTCTTAGCAAAGGGCTATAAAGGTAATTGAAAACCATTGTAAAAATGCTTATTAAATGAAGAAAAAATGAGATTGAGAATAGTAAGAGACATCCACATATTTGTGCCGTTTATAAGTTACCAAGGAAGCCGCATACGCAGAAGGAGCTAAAACCATTTTTTTTATCTTCAGCGTAGTCCTTGATTTCATAATATGCTTTTTTAATAAGGACACGTTTGATGTGATTTTTGAACTTTCCATCGGTCAGTTTTATAACCAATTTTGACCTAAACAATACATTTTTTTTTCAAATAACATTGACTTAAGATCCTATGACCCTTAGCTGGGACAGAGGGCTTCCACAGTAGTCCTCCATCGAGACCGGTCTTAAGCTTCGCGCTTCACCTCGCTCCACGCCATTCCGATACTCGTCGCTTCAGCCAATATGGTGCGTCACCAGGTTTGACGGGGACGGCCTCGCTTCCTTTTTCCTTGAGGATTCCAATCTAAGACCTGTTTAGGAATGTGATCGGAATTCCTCCGGAGCGTGTGACCAATCCAACACCATTACGCCGCTTGATCTGGCGGTCGAACAGGGTCTCGTGGCATCTCTCCAACAGCTCTACATTAGAGATGATCTCGGGCCAGTAAATTCCGAGGATGCGACGAAGACATCGGTTGACAAAGACCTGGATTTGGCGCGAGATGTCCTTTGTTACCTTCCACGTTTCGCACCCGTAGAGCAGCACGGATTTGACATTGGACCCGAAGATTTTGAGTTTAACCCTTCGGGTCAGTTTCCGCGATTGCCACACAGGTCTCAGCTGTGCGAAGGTTGCTCGCGCTTTGGCAATCCGTGAAGTGATATCCTCTTCAAACCTCCAGTCTCTGACACGACGCTTCCGAGGTACGTGAATTTGTGGACGCGTTCCACAACCTTTGTGCCGATTAACATCGGAGATGAATTCCTCACACCTCTACGCATCTCCTGGGTCTTCCGGATGTTAATTTTGAGCCCAGTTTTCGCCGCCTCCTGGCGCAGGTCGTCCAGTTTCGCTTGCATGTCGGTATGTGTATGACTCAGCAGGCATAGATCATCAGCATAGTCCAGGTCTTCCAAGACGTTGGTCAATCGCCACTCTATCCCGCGACGCCTGCTTTCGTTAATGCGCAACATGTTTCCATCGAGAACGATTATAAAAAGGTGGGGCGAAAGAAGACAACCCTGGCGGACACCAGCGTGCACTGCGATGTCCTCTGAAATGAGGCCTTAGTGAGTCACCTTACAGGAATATTTCCTATAAATGCCCTCCAAAAGGCGGACTATTTTTGGCGGCACTACTATGTCTAACAGGCGGGACCAGATACTGGACCACTTCAGCGTATCAAAGGCCTTTTCGAAGTCGACAAAAGTGAGATAAATTTCCCTTTGCCATTCTGCTGCCTGCTCGAGAATGATACGAAGAGTGTTGATCTGGTCCGTGCATGAGCGGCTCGAACGGAAACCCGCCTGTTCTCCGCGCAGAAGAGGCTCAACGGCCTTCGACAGCCTATCAATTAGTAACTTACAGAAGACCTTAGAGGGAGTCGACAGCAATGCCCCTCCAGTTATCGCAACTGCTGAGATCACCTTTCTTGGGCACGGTAATTAAAAGTCCCTTATTCCAGTCATCCGAGAGTTCTTCAGCAGTCCATATCCTTTCAATTAAAGGCATCAGCACGTCGACGGCGGATACTAAGTCAGCTTGTAACATTTCCGCAGTTATCAGGTCGAGTCCAGGTGCCTTGCCTGCCTTCAAAGAGAGGATCGCTTCAGTCACTTCAGAGGCTGACGGTGGTTCCGTGTCGATGTCAAGAGGTCGAGGTGGAGTAGAACCTACCTGCAGCACGTCAGGCGTCAGAGATGCCGACAATCGGAAGACCTCCTCAAAGTGCTGGCGCCAGCGCTGCAGCCGACCCTTCGACGTCACAATAAGCTGCCCCTCTCTGGATTTACTCGGCTTCTTCTTCGTGAGCCTTCTGTTTCCTGCCAAGATCTTCGTGGCTTTATACAGCTCTTTCAAGTTGCCAGTGTTCGCAGCCTGTTGAGCACGATCAGCAATATCATCAGCTCAACGCCTTCTGTCTGCACGCGTACTGCGATAAATCGCCTTGTGCGTCTGGCGGTATTGGGCATTGAGGTCAGCTCGTTCGGCATCATCACGCGTCTCAAGCAGTTTGAGGTGCAAGTTCCTTCTATCCTCAATGAGGCTCCACGTGTGAAGTGACATCCAGTCCTCGCGCGCATTAGTTGATTTATGCCCAAGGACCACGGAGCTGGTTTCTGTATAGGCATTTCTAATACGGCTCCACTCCTCGTCCACTGAGTCCGCAGCATCGTCCAGTCCAGAAAACCGATTGCGTAGCTCAAGCCGAAACGCCTTACGGGTGTCCAAATTAAAAAGTTTACTCACATCGTACCTGCGCCCCACTTTGCCGTGTTCTTCAGTTGCACGGGTTACCGCAACCTTGAGCCGAACTTCAGCAACTACCAAATGATGGTCACTATCCAAATCGGCGCCTCTACGGTTGCGAACATCAAGCAATGAAGAACGCCATTTAGAGCTAATGGCAATATGGTCGATCTGGTTCTTGGTGACTCCGTCGGGTGAATTCCAGGTGTATTTGTAGTGGTCACCATGAATAAACAATGTGCCTCCGATCGTCAGGTCATGGTTCTGACAAAATTCGATAAACCGATCCCCATTGTCATTGCATACTCCAAGACCTTGTGTTCCCATATGTCGTTCGCGGTTAGTGTTAACACTCCCAACCTTTGCATTCAGGTCCCCCATGACGATGACGATATCTTGCTTCTTTATGCTCCTAAGGGTGGCGTTGAGGCATTGTAGAAGTCGTCTTTGGTATCCTCTGGTGATGCATTGGTTGGGGCGTAGCACTGTACAATGGAGATCCTCCGTGCTTTTGGAGTTAAAACGGGCGCACATGATCCGGTCTGAGATCGGTTTCCAGCCCACAAGGCTTTTCCATGCTGTATTATAAATAAGGAGCCCCACGCCATACTCGCGCACATCCTCCTCATTTTCTTTACCCGAATACAGCAAAGTCTAGCCTCCGGGCGTTCTCAGCTCACCAAATCCGTTTCCTCTCACCTCGCTTAGACCCAGAATCTGTAGCTTGTAGCTGAGCATTACTGCCTCTAACTGGGCCAGTCGACTGTCCTCGCTCATCGTTCGTACATTCCAAAATGCAATTCGTGTCCGTAATTTCAAGCCAAATGTCGACGGTAAAAAATGGGTCCGGTTTCTTATTACTGCTTCAGATTCAGGAATCTATGGTTGTCGGGCAAGCGAGTGATTAGCCCAATGTGCCTTAATCCGATAGCGAGGCTGCCGCTTTGGAGCCTTCGGATGTGCTCGGTTTAGTTTCGGGTACCCTCCCTAGTGAGACGATTCTGTTTTAAGGCGCAGAATATTCGCCCTTTGCCCTGCATCCGTTAGCTCAGCTGAAACACGGAGTGGCGGACGCGCGGTGGCGCGTTTGCAGCAGGTCCCAGGGAGAACGACGGGGACGTAGATGACTCGGACTGGCTAGGGCTCTGCTTTAATTTGGTACTCCGCCACGAGTACAGCAGAAGCCATTTCTGGCACTTTTTAGGTAATGCTGTTCCCACAAACAGCGATTCCCACCAAGCCAAATCCTAGCTTTTCAGCATCATTCCCCTGAACAATTGCAAATAACATTGCAATTGTTCAAAACATTTTTATAACCTAACATATTTAAATTTTTAGTGATACATTTTTTTGTACCTTTTGCATTTTTAATTGTTATGTTAAACAATTTAATACAATAAAGCTTTGAGCGCAGTCCTACGAATTCCTTGATAATGTTGCCACCCACTTCATCTTTAAACAGTCGTGGAACCTTCTTATTAATAATTGGTAAGTTAGTCATTGTTACAGTCATAATTGCTGGTATCAAAATATTTTAGAAAATGGAACTTGAGGTCTTTATAAACGTCATCACTCTGAACATCATAAACAAGACTATCTGTGTCAGTATAGCACAATTCAATTCGGTTACCATAAAAAGGTTTTATGATAGAGTAGTGAAGGTCGGTATGGATGGAAAGGGGGTATGGGGGAGAACGGATTTAACATCTTTCCGGCCCCAACTGTCAACCTCACCGTGGTCCCCCTGCTAGATAACAGACGAGGCAATGGCGACCGAGCAGTGGCGGTATAACCACATTCCTGACCAGAGGTCAAAAGTGGCTACAGGGGCCTTGGGACCTTCAAATAACCTAAAAGAACTGGTGCAGACGGCAACGGGAAACCACTGCAGCTAATCTCCCGAGAAAATCGTTATGGAAGTAGACACAAGAGAATCACGATTGCCATGCGAACCGCCTAGCCAGCGGCGCCGCGCCGCGTCCGGGGCGAGCGGTGTGAAATGGACTACCGGCCATGATGGAGTAGGAGACCAGGCTCCGAGACCAGGCTCCACATGGAAATAATGCTACTGGAAACTCCGTCAAGTTGCGAAAAATCCAAAAGATAGGCACGTGGAATGTTCGCGAGTTGCAAAAACCCGGTAAACTTGATATCGTGGAGAGGGAGGTCACCAGATGTGGTTTATCCATTTGCGGGCTAACCGAAACGCACTGGAGAAACAACGGGCACTTCTTTACCGACGCCCATGCCGTTTACATTTCCAGTAGCGACGACAGTAGTCAAAACGGAGTAGCGATTCTTATTCCTAAGCATCAAAACAACAGTGTGATAGCGTATGAGGCAGTTAGCGACCGCATTATGTCTATGAAGCTTAAAGCGTCACCTGTAAACTTAAATCTAATACAGGCATATGCCCCCACCAGTGAAGCTCTACCCCTCGTCCTGGAGAGTTTTTACCAAGATTTACAGGCAACAATTGCCAAAATTCCCAATAGAGAGTTACTTATAATAATGGGTGATTACAACTCAAAAATTGGCGCAAACTCTACCCAGTACAGCAAATGTGTGGGGAACTTCGGACTTAGGGTACGCAACGAAAGAGGTGAAAGATTCATGCAGTTTGCCGACGAGAACAACATGGTAGTGGTGAACAGTCTATTTCAATACCATCCTCATAGACTGTTCACCTTGACGTCACCTAGAGGTAGAACCAAAAACCAGATCGACTACATTGTGATAAGATCACGTTGGCGCACCTCAATCCTCAATGCCCACACGCTTCCTGGGGCCGATTGTGGTGCCGATCATGAACTCGTTATCGCAAAGATGAGGTTGAAGCTCAAAACTGCCCGATCCTCCAAGAAGACAAGACGGATTGAAGTAGCAGATAACGAGAAATTCACGACAGCCATTGAGCGGAGTTGGGAAGATTGGACAGATATGAACCACAACGAAGCTACATCAGACTCGATATGGAATAAGGCTAAACATCTCATGCAAAATGCAGTGACGGAGTCTAGTCCAAGATCAGAAACGCGCAAACGTCAACATTGGATGACGGACAGTACCCTTGCTCTTATAGAAGAGAGGTGCCTTAAGAAAGCCGCAGGAGCAGATATAAGAGAGTTGAATCAGCTGTCTGCTAACATCCAGGCCTGCTGCAGGCGAGACCACAATTCCCACCTTCATAGCATTTGTGACGAACTTGAGAAACATGCTGTGAAGCAAGAGTCTAGGGATCTTTACCACAAAATTCGTCTTATTACTAAATCTCTACCCACTAAAACCTGGGCTATCGAGAACGACAAAAATGAAGTGGTAACAGAACTCGAACAAATCTCTGAAACGTGAAGGAGCTACTGCCAGTCATTGTTCCTGGATCCGCAGTCGCGACAATCGATAAGCACAGAACCGGGACCAGAGAATTTGGAACCAGACATCTTTCTGTCCGAAGTAAGAGCTGCCATAAAACACCTGAAAAGCAAAAAAGCAACTGATAGAGATGCAATTCCTATAGAGACAATTAAAGCCTTAGGAGAACGTGGCGACCAGATGTTTCATCTTATCTGCAATAGGGTGTGGCAGACCGGAGTTTGGCCTTCGGAATGGACACACACCATATTCACACCCCTGCACAAGAAAGGCTCAACGAAGAAATGTAACAATTACCGCCTTTGTTGGGGTTTTCTCGTCGTTGCCGAGTAACCCGGTTGTTGTAGAAGTTAGTTTAACACCAAACCACCTTTATGTTCCAAATATTTAATAAGGACACAGTTTTAGGTTGTTGCTAGTAACCTTAGCCGCACTTAATGTTGATTGACGTAAACACGAAAATTAGCGAGTGTCGGTGTTTTAGTTACGGCTGATTTACTTAATATTGTGCAGTACTTTAATAGGCGCACTTTTGCTGTATGAGCATTATTAGCTCGTACATGCTCCCGAGGGAAAGGTAGACGTGCTCAGATCACTAGCGTTACAAAATATAAAATGATAAAACACAAAGGTTATGTAAACAGTAAGCAAGAACATACATAAATTATTAAATAATCTAAACAATAAGCATGTAATTACATAAATTCTAAAATATTAAAAGTTTGAATCTTGTTGCTGCTGATTGCTGTAGACGGTTGCTCGATGAGGGTCCACTTCTTATTTTACCGTAGACAGGAATCTCCTTCAGTTCAATATCCTCCGTCCTATCTCGAGTCCTGTTGGCTGTCGAAGTATTGCTCTTCTTGCGTGCTTGTTGATAATATCTTCGTAGTCGCCACACTATTATAGCGCAGACGATTCCTCCCACCAGCAAAGTGCTTATGGCGTAGTTGCCAATGTCGTGGATACTTAACTCGTAAGGTAGGCTCTCTCGTCCCTTCTGTGCAGCTATCTGGTTATCCAATATTCTGTGTTCATTAGATCAATTAAGGTTGGGAGGCAAGAATTTCGTGTTTTAAATGTGCACCACATATCATTTGGTGACTCTATAGTGGGCACCTCCAAATTAATGCCAATATTGATACTACTACTAAGAACGTTATGTGAGTAGATCGTCACATCCTTATGTTGTAGTAAGCAATCTTGACCTAGGGCCCCGCCTTTGTTATGACAGTTGTTGTTATTCGATTATCGCATACAATGCGAGTCGTACATTCATCGATGCAGTTATATAGCCATTATGTTCGGTCTGTGTAATTTTGTCCATTGGTCCGAACATGGCTGAGGTACCCAATTGCATGTAATGTTATTTACATTTTGACTCAGTATTTGGGCTTCGCAAGATGCCGTGGCTTATGGAGCCACGGCATCAATCAAGTTGCTGATAGTTGTAGAGGCGTGGCAGATGTGGTTGTCCGCTGTCATAGTTGAACATTGCTGTAGATCAACCTCCTCCATCTGTATGTAGGTGTTCTTTGCGAAGTTAACTCCAATATACAGTGTTGTTGTCGCTATCAACTGACATTGGTCAGCAGTTTGGTGTCTTGGTATAGCTATATTGCGAAACAATGTCTAGTTCAATATTAAGATACGGTGTTATTTTTTGGGGCAACTCAACCAATCGAGAACTTATATTTAAAACCAAAAAAAGTGCATCAGGGCAATGTTTGGGTTAAAATGTACAGACATGTAAACCTTTTTTTGTTAGATGTAAAATACTGACGTTACCCTGTATATACATTTTCGAAGTTGCAGTGTTTGTGAAATCAAACCCAAATCTGTTCCCAAAGCTATCAGATCGAAATAATCGGAGTCGACGACATGTCAATATGTTATGCTCGAGACAGTCAAAAACAGCACTGATGCGTAATAGTGTTTTTTGTATGGCACCAATAATCTATGACCATATACCAGAAACAATGAACGATTTGAATATTATTCTTTTTAAAAGGCATCTAAAGAACTTTCTCGTAAGAAAAGCCTATTATAGTGTTTCTGATTTTCTGAAGGACAAAGTACTGTTGTTATCTAAATGTTAGTTTTTATATAGAATTATTGACCTTTTTGACATTTCATTACCGCCGTATTTGACATCTAATTTTACGATTGTATCTTTGACTGCATTTTATATCATATTTTGTTTTTATTATTATTATTGCCTTCTTTGTTAATTATTTGAATTCCACTATTTTGACATCCAACTTGAATTATAATAATTGTTATTTTTATGAATTGATTATTTTTTATTGTATACTATTGATGATGTTTTTTGTTTTCTTAAATTTACTGACGCTGCTTAATTGTTATTATCTTAATATTTTGACATCCAATTTTTAATGATAATTTGTTGTTTAAATGAATTGATTATTATTTATAATTGCATGTATAATGTTGATGATGTTTTATTCTTAGTAATAGTGTAAACCCAATGGGTAGATTTTTGCGTACATTTTTATCATAATATTATAAGACCTACTGTAAATTACCAAAAATCACACGAATAAATAATTTGAATTTGAATTTAAATGTATACTCATCATCGCTTAGTAACGGGATATGTAGTTCAAATAGCAGGTACTGTTCGGTAATCCGGGCTTTGACATAAATAATTTTGTAAATAGTTTTATTGTTATCTCCATTGCTGGTCTTGATAGGTAGTGTTAACCTTTTCGGTATAATACCCGCAATGTAGTTTTGTTCAGATAGTTGCTCTGGTGTGAATAGGTTCATATCGAGGTGACCTCGATAGATATCTGTCAATGCATCTAGGAGCATTTGTTGGTTTCTTCTCAGTACTGCGATAAGTAGGCTTGCAGTTAAGGCTCCAGCGTTGACGTCACTCATTGTTTTTATTATTTGGAGAACGTAGCAGTATGTTGTACTCGTTCAGCTGGCTCATTTCGAACTTCAATTGTTGAGTCGTAGCGTGACATGGTTCATTAGGCATCGTATCACACATTTGTGCTAAACGATCCACAAATTTCTCCACCTTTGTTGTACTTTGCCAAAATGTTATCAGGTTGTAGTACACTAGAAGCTTCCATTCGTCGTGAATTAGTTGGATATTTCCGACGGGGTCGAAATACACTGGTTGGTTTTCTGTCAATTTTGTTATTTTGAAATGTTGCAGGGGTGTTGAAAGCCCACTTGATAGCGTTGTGAACGCTACTAGTAACACCAAAAGCAAGCTATTTACTTTTTTCTTGGTTTCGATACCTTTATTTTGCTTGCAGGGCTTCGTTTCCGGAATCACTTTCTGTGAATCACTGCCTTCATATGCCTCGTTTATAGGTAATGGGGCAAGTTTTGTTATTGGTATTTTGAGGAGTCCATTCTGTGTCTTGAGCGTGACCACTCGGACTAAGTTGTCACTGCCTGGATGCAGTTCCACTACGCGGCCCATTGCCCACCTGCTCGGAGGTAGATTGCTTTCTCTGATGAGGACAAGTTGGCCCTTTTGTATGTTCTCTTTAGCTTGCTGCCATTTGTTCCGGTTTTGTAATGAATGAAGGTATTCTTTAGACCAGCGTTCCCAATAGTGTCGACTCATGAGCTCAATGAGTTTCCAGTTATTTCTGATGTCTACTGCTTTCATTTCCTCAAGTTCGTTGAGTGGAAGTGTTAGCGTTGGACCCCCTGTGAGGAAATGACCAGGAGTGAGATAGTCCAGATCGTCCACATCTTTTGATAATGGACACAGTGGCCTGCTGTTCATGCACGCTTCGATTTGTGTCAGAAGTGTTGCAAATTGTTCGTAAGTAAGCTTCGTTTCTCCGATTACCCGTTTGAGGTGCGCTTTCATAGAACGTACAGCAGCTTCCCATAAGCCTCCCGCTGATGGCCAGGATGGAGCGTTGAAGTGCCACTCTATTTGAAGGTTGTTGATATCTCTAAAGAACTCTGATGATAGCATTGTTTTGTATTGCTGGAACTCTTCCTGTAAGACTCTTGCGGCTCCGACGAAGTTCGTTCCGTTGTCGGAGTTGATGTGTTTTCGGGTTCCTTTTCTGGCGCACATTCTTTTTAATGCTGTTTGCGTGGATAGGTCCGAAACAAGTTCAATATGTACTGCTTTTGTGCACATACATATGAATATGGCTATGTAACCTTTGCAGGTTTTTATCCCGCGGCCTTTGTTTATCTTCACATCCACATGACCTGTAAAGTCAACGCCAGTGTGTGAAAACGGCCTCGATGGAGTGATTCTTTCTTTAGGAATATTACCCATTAGTTGTTCAGATCTGTTAGTTGCGTATCGTCGGCATCGGATGCATTGTCGCAGTATCTTCTTGACGGTTCGATTACCGCTGATGATCCTATAATTGTTTCTAGTGTAAGCGAGTGGTAATCTTGCTCCACCGTGTAAGGTTCGTTAATGGATGAGTTGGGTCAATCTTCCCTCTCCTGGAACGAGGATGGGGTGCTTAGTCTCCACCGGCAACTTTGAGTGGTTAAGACGTCCTCCAACGCGTAAGACTCCAGTTGTGTCCAAAAATGGGTTTAATTTTAGAATGGTACTTCTGTTTGGAAGTTGCCCACATGTGTTGAGAGAATTAATTTCGTTTTTAATGTAATTATCTTGCACTGATTTGGTAATCATACAAAATGCGTTGTTTATTTCATTCAAGTTCAGTGCACGGCACTCGATTGACCTTCGTTTGTTTCGCAATGCATCAGCGAAACGTATCACTAAGGCGAGTATTCTTGTAATACGATCTATGTTGCTATGTCGCTCAAGTAATGAATGAATTCATTCATTTTTAATCGACATGGGTTCCGTACTATTAGCCGTGTAACAGTTTGTTAAGGAGCCCTCATTTGTGGTATAGGTTTCTTTTGAAGCAGAGCTTGTGTTTCTTGCTCCTTAAGCCATTTAGGGCCTTCCCACCACAGTTTAAAGCTGAACAGTTTTTGCGGCGGGAGTCCTCTTGTGGCACAGTCGGCGGGGTTTTCGTTTGTCTTTACGTAACCCCAGTTTATCGCAGGCACGACGTTTAATATTTGTCTGGTTCTATTGGTTATGTACTTTTCGTACTTAGTTTGACTTCCCTGAAGCCATGCTAGAACTACTTTAGAATCAGTCCAGCATGTAATCCTGAGATCGTTCTCTGCCAGGACCTTAGTTACCCTTTCTAGGAGTTTCGCTAGTAAAACTGCGGCGCATCATTCCAATCTCGGTATAGTTGTTTTCTTTTTGAGTGGTGCCACCTTAGTTTTTGCTGCGAGTAATGTAGTTTCGTAAGCGCCGGTGGGTGACGTAGTTCGGCTGTAGATAACGCATGCGTAGGCTTTTTCGCTCGCGTCACAGAAGGCTTGCAACTCAATCGGCCGTTTGTTTTCGTTTTTTATCCATATTGGTAAATTTATGTTATTTATGTTTGGAAGATCGGTTTTAATTTTTATCCATTCCTTTTCTATGGAATCTGGTACCTTTTCATCCCAGCCAATGTTTTGATAGTTTTCACTCCACAATTTTTGAAAAAGCAGTTTTGCTTGGATGGTCATTGGTGCCAACCAACCAAGTGGATCGTAAATCTTGCTAATTTCAGACAACAACTTGCGTTTAGTGTATGGTGCATTTTTGCAAAATGGAATGTGTCGCTTGCGTCATTCCATGCAAGTCCGAGAGTTTTGCTGAACTCTTGTTGCTTGAAGTTAAATTCGTTATTGTTGCTTTTCTCCTTCGTCTGTAGTTCTTTGAGAATAGATGGTTCGTTCGTAGACCATTTCCGTAAAACAAAACGACCTTTTTTCAGGAGTTCGCTTAGCTCTTTTTGAACTAGCTTTGTTTTTTCTATGGTATGGTGTCCCGTGATGGCGTCATCCATATAAAATTCGTGTAGTAGCGCCTTTTGGGCCAGAGGGAAAGCGTTTCCTTTATCTTTGGCCAGCTGTTGGAGAGTGCGCATCGCTATGAATGGAGCGACTTTGGTCCCGTAAGTTAGGGTACACAGCTGCATCTCTCGAAGTGGTTCTCTCATGGAGTCTCTCCAAATATTTTTTTGAAGGCATTGTTGATCATGATGAATAAGGATTTGACGATACATTTTCTCAATGTCCGCTGTTAGAACATATTTATAGCTCCGCCATTTTATGATCAGAAATAAAATGTCCTTTTGAAGATTTGGCCCTTTTTCCATCAAGTCGTTTAGGCTGTACCCGGAGTCTGTTTTCATTGATGCGTTAAAAACAGCTCGTAGTTTGGTGGTTGTTGAGCTCTCCCTTAACACGCCGTGGTGCGGTAGAAAGGCTTGTACTCAACTTTCGGATTCTGTCACTGGTTTCATGTGACCTAATTCGATGTATTCTCGGATGAAGTCTTTGTATAGTTTAGCGAAGTGATCTTGCCTCCTCATTTTCTTTTCTAAATGAAGAAATTGTGCTGTGGCTTGAGGTTTTGAGTTTCCAATGTTTTGCTCGTAGTTAGCGTTCATCGCTTAACATAACGCCCGTCGCTTAATCTCTTTGTTGTTTCTGTGTAATATTTTCCACAGTATTCGTTTTCCGATGTAGGTTTAGTTTCTGAAGAAATGTCTTCTACCTCCCAAAATTTTGTTAGGTGGTCCAGCTCTGTTAGAGTAACTAGACAGTTAAAGTGCTTTGTTGCACCGCACAGTATCCAGCCCAACTTTGTTTGTTGCGCAACTGGCGAGTCATTATTTTGCTTGATTATTCCTCCTAAGATCACATCGGAGTAAACATCAGCTCCAAGCAGTAGATCGATGGGTCCAGAGATGTTGTAGGCTGGATCGGCCAACTTGATATTATGCAGGTGTGTCCAGCTCTCTGTGTTGATCGTTGTGTTAGGCAGATTATTGACGAGTTTACTCATTACTAAAGCTTCGGTTTGGAATGTATAATCCGAGTGGATTGATTTACATTCCAATTTTATCATCCCTTTACTCCTGCCCATTATAGTACCAACACCAGTGACATCAGCGTTCATTTTGTTTCGGCGTAAATTCAACCGTTGAGCTGCATTTTCTGTAATCAAGGTTACTTGAGAGCCTTTATCCAGTAACGCCCGAAGGAAAATGTAATCTCCTTCTTTGTTTTTGACCCATAGTTGAAGAGTCGTTAAGAGGATCTCTTGTTCACCATTAATATGGTTCGATGTCCGCTCAGCGGCTACCGTTGGTGTGGTCGGCTTTGATCGTTGCCCTTTCAGATTATCATCATGAAGAAGGGTGTTGTGCTTGAAGTTACACGTGCGGCATTTTTTCGTTGACTTGCATTTATTTCCACCGTGACTATACAAGCAATTTTTGCACAAGTTCAAGTTACTTGTTGTTAGGTTTCGCGTTGCGACATCCATGTTCAAGAATGTTGGACATTGCCACAGCACGTGTTCGTTTTTGCAAAGTGGACATTTTTTCAGCGATGCATGGAAGGTTTTTGTCCATTTTTCTGAGTCTTTAATGTTTGATGATTTGTTGTTATTATAACTTTTCTGCTGGTTATTATTTTTTGAATAACCTTGTTTTCCTCCGTTTCTTTTAGTACGGGATATTTCCAACGTCATGAACTGCAATTCTAGGAACTCTATAAACTCTTCTAAATCTGGAAGCTCTCTGGAATGCTTCATGGTTTTGATGTAGTCACCGTAAGTGACGTCATCCAGTTTGGAAGATAGCAGGTACACGAGAAGGGGACCCCATACTGGAACATTAATGTCTATGTTCTCTAGGCTATTTAAACACTCTTTCGTCGTGTCGTGCTGCTTCTTCAAGTTGGTCGAGTTTGGTTTCTCGATAGACGGTTGGTTGAGAAGTGTTTCTAAATATGAAGTGAAGAGTAGTCGCTTGTTATCGTAGCGATGCTGGATAATATCCAGGCACGAGTCATAATTCTCCGCGCTCACAGAAAGGTGCTTGATTATCCTTTCCGCTTCACCCTTCAATTTTGACTTTAGGAACTGCATTTTCTGCGATTTGTTCTGCGTTGGGTTGTTGTGAATCATCTCAAAGAATAAATCTCTAAAAGAGATCCAATTGTTGTAAGTTCCGTTGAACTCCGGCAATTCCATACGCGGTGTTGTCTTTTCGTAATGGGATGACTCAAAGATTTTTCTGTTCAAATCTTCCTTTAGTTTGTCGTAGACTTTCTCCCAGTGGTCATATTTGGCTTCGTAGTCTTTATTGTTGCCATGCAGTAGGTAACTAAGTTCCCAGTGAATTTTGTCTATTGCTTCCCATTTTGATCGTAAAATATTTAGTTGATCTTGCAGTTGCCATTTCTCGTGCATGCAAGTGCAAGTAGCATGCTGCTCATGTTGACCTTGGAGACCGCTCGCTTCAATGCGTTGAAGTTACACATTTGATTACGTAACAGTGTCGATAGATACTTGTCCGTTTCATCTTCCATTTGTTGGTGTATTCCAGTTGTATCAAATTGCGGTGTTCCGGGAGTTTCTGGTATATTCGGTTTTAGCATCCCCAAAGCTCCAGGTTCGTTTATCAACTTGTTTTGTAGTTGAATCATTGATTGCATTGTTTCTTCAAACATGCTTTTTGTTATGATGAAAATGTCCTTTTTGAAGTAGTCATGGTCTCTTTGGACAGTCTCATACTTCTTTAAGACATCGTGATTGGCTCGAAATTCATCCCATAAGGATTTTAAAGATTCGATGCGCTTTTTAAGGTATACTATGGTTTTTCTACTCACAGCATCCTTTTTAGGGTTCCGTAGCCAAATGGCAAAAAACGGAACCCTTATAGATTCATCATGTCTGTCTATCTGTCTGGCCGTCCGTATGTCACAGCCACTTTTTTCCGAAACTATAAGAACTATGCTGTTGAAACTTGGTAAGTAGATGTATTCTGTGAACCGCATTAAGATTTTCACTCTAAAATAGAAAAAAAACAATAAATTTTGGGGGTCCCCATACTTGAAACTGAAACTATTTTTTTTTCCATCAAACCCATACGTGTGGGGTATCTATGGATAGGTCTTCAAAAATGATATTGAGGTTACTAATATTTTTTTTTTCTAAACTGAATAGTTTGCGCGAGAGACACTTCCAAAGTGGTGAAATATGTGTCCCCCCTACGTAACTTCTAAAATAAGAGAATTATAAAACTAAAAAAAATATATGATGTACATTACCATGTAAACTACCACCGAAAATTGGTTTGAACGAGATCTAGTAAGTAGTTTTTTTTAATACGTCATAAATCGTAAACCGCAATTTACCAAGTACGGAACCCTTCGTGCGCGAGTCCGACTCGCACTTGGCCGGTTTTTTATAATTAGCTTGGAGAGTTTTTATATTCTCGTAGCTGTTTTGCTGCTTAGTTATAAGTTCAGCAAAATCGTTGTAGTCTTCTGTAGACATTGTTTATGCCTTGTGGCTGCTAGTGGTTGGTGCGTGAGTAGTGTAGACTCACATGTTTCGAAGTAATCGCAGTGGACGTTATCCCCGCTGATTATTTCTTGTTTGTAGCAGTAGACGTAATGTCCGCTGAAGATACCGCCGTGGACGTTATCCTCGCCGATCCTTGCTTGATATGTAGTTTGTAGCAGTAGACTTGATCTCCGCTGGTTCGTTAGTGGTAGAGCCTTAGTGTAGCTCACCCTCCTTTACGTTATGTGCAACGTCTCAATGCCACTGGTGAGACCCGCTTGTGGGAGGCCAGCAGCACCGATTTGCTAACGTAACTGGGATATACTACGCTAGGCACTCTGCTTGATGAGGAGTCACGATGATTGACACGATGTGGTTCCGTGGACCCGTGACATCCGGCTCGAAGGACCAAAAGATGTTGGGGTTTTCTCGTCGTTGCCGAGTAACCCAGTTGTTGTAGAAGTTAGTATTAACACCAAACCACTGTTATGTTCCAAATATTTATTAAGGACACAGTTTTAGGTTGTTGCTAGTAACCTGAGCCGCACTTAATGTTGATTGACGTAAACACGCAAATTAGCGAGTGTCGGTGTTTTAGTCACGACTGGTTTACTTAATATTTTGCAGTACTTTAATAGGCGTACTTTTGCTGTATGAGCATTATTGGATCGTACAGCCTTATTGCTCTGATATCACACGCTAGCAAAATATTGCTGCATATTCTTAACGAGCGCCTGAAGGCCTACCTCTCTAAGGAGATCGCTCCGGAACAGGCCGGTTTTGTGAAGGGGAAAGGCACTCGGGAACAAATTCTCATTTTACGCCAGATCATGCAGAAGTCAAGAGAATTTAATAAACCATATTCATTTGCTTTGTTGATTTCTCCAAAGCATTCGACTCGGTGAGATGGCCGGTGTTATGGAAGACCCTGTTAGATATGGGCACACCAAAACATATCGTACACCTTTGAAGAGGGCACAGCTTCAGTGCGCACAGATGATGTCCTATCAGGTGACTTCCATCCTAGTGCCGGTGTACGCCAGGGGTGCATAATATCACCGCTCTTATTCAACGTGTACACAGAGCCAATAATGCTCATCACTTTGGAAGACTCGACAGACGGTGTAACAATTGGTGGATGCAGGATTGCAAACTTGCGTTACGCGGATGACACCACTTTGTTTGCATCCAGTTCGCAACACTTGGAAGAGCTTCTGTCAAGGATGGAACGAGTGAGCCATGAGTTTGGCCTCAAGATAAATCGCAGCAAAACCAAGGTGATGATTGTTGACCGTGCCAGAAATAATTCGCCTCAAGTAACTCAAATCACGAAATGCAACGTGGTCCAAACTTATATTTATCTTGGGGCTCAGATTTCAAACAGTGGCGGATGCATCGATGAGATCAAATGACGTATGGGCGTGATGGACAAGATGCGGAAAATATGGAGAAATAGGAATATAAAAGCCACGAAGACCAGGCTCGTGAGAACACTTATATTCCCCATATTTCTATACGCGGCTGAAACGTGGACCTTGCGAGATGTGGAAAGACAGAAAAAAGGACGCTCTGGAAATGTGGTGCTGGAGAAGAATGCTTGGGGTTTCGTGGACCGAGTTTCGTACAAACGTCTCGATACTTCAAGAACTCGGTATTAAGCAGCGTCTGTTCTCAACAATACAATCTCGCATCCTTACATTCTTCGGACACGTATCTCGGCGTGGTAATCAGTCAATAGAACGCCTTGTCGTCCAAGGGAAAGTGGAGGGCACTAGACCGCGCGGAAAGTCACCTACGCGTTGGACTGACCAGATCAAGTCTGCCGTAGGAGATTCACTCAATGAGTGCAGCAGGATGACCTCTAATAGGCAGCGGTGGCGAAACGTCGTAAAACGCATCACATCTGCCTTCTAATATTACTACTACATAGCGATCACGACCGCTCTGTCAAGAGTGTACCGGATAAGAAGAAGAAGAGTGAAAGTCGTACATGTGAGTCTTAGATAATTCTAAAACTGCGAAACCCTATGTATATTGATTTATTAAGTGTTATACGCACAGGTTTAATTTGGATTGCCACTAGATCATCAGAAAAATACAGAAGCGCTATGAAAATATGGACTAGCTATCAATTTCTCAGCACAAGTGGTCTTTTTCGTTTTATTGTTTGAATCACACCATTTGTTAACTAATTTTACATCTATTAGATTTTAATTATTTTCCAAGGCCTTTCCGAAAATGCTATTTTTCAATAATTTGAAAAAGTCTTGTTCTAACGTTGACTCTGCTTTTTGACGTAACTGAGTGTTAATATCAATATATTGCTTTAAAAAACAACTTTGCTTAAATATAATAGCGCGATGGATCCTTTTCAATACTAAACCGTGCTGTAAACATTTTTTTTAATATACGTAATGAATAACATAGTGATATTTATAGTACATGTTTGGTATTAGCTTTCTATTCTTACCACCCGACGCCAAGCCACACCTTGCCCTCAATTTTACTCCCGTCTGTGTAGAGTCGGAGGGAGTCGTTCCCGGCACCCCAACCTCACCCTGAGAGCGGGATGAGGCAACTCAGAGGGGTGTGCACGTTTCTCCAGGGCTCTGCCCGGGAGCTCATCCCGTGGCTTACCTCTTTTTATTTCATAAATTTTGAGGTATTCTATTGCACGCAGGTCAAGGGGAATTATACCTGCAATGACCGCTGAAGCCACCATCGACGTAGTCCTATGAGCTTTGGAGATTTTGATCGCAAACATCCTGGTAATCGCGTCGAGCTTCTTCCTGGCGTACGCCTTATCGGCGATCTGCACCTAGGAGCTCGCTGCATAGGTTGCCACTGGCTCAACCACGCCAAGATAGATGGTTCTCAGGATGTTTGCGTTCAATCCCCATTGTGCTCGTGCTGCTCGTGATACCATTTTAAAAATGTTTGCTGTCTTTCTGTTTACCTCCTCAAAGTGAGGGAGGAAACTCAGCCCAGTGTCCAAGGTCAATTTAAGAAGCTTGAATCTGTTGGAAAGCAGTATAAGAGTCCCGGCGAGGTAGAAATTAGGGACGTCATATTTGCGTTTCTTAGTGCAGGCAATTGCCTGTCTTGTGGGGTGCGAATTTCATTTTATGATTTTTACCCCACTCCGCGACAGCTGCCAGAGCCTCGTTTACGAAGAGTTGGAGCTCTCTTGCCGTATCCGCCTTCGCGAGGATGACGATATCGTCCAAGTACGCCTGCACGTGAGCATCCAGCTTGTCCGCCTCCACCATTAAGGTGTTGAGTTGGAAATGCCAAAATATTGGGCCGCAGATGGACCCCTGGATACAACCACCCTTAGCGGTGGGCCTGGATATTGTGTTTCCCAAGTATTTCAGCGTCGAATCTGCCAAACCGGAGCTTCTGAGGGAGATCGAGAGATTCTATGGACAGTTGTACACGTCAAAAAGTAAACCCGTCGCGAATCTAGCGAATGAACCAAGAGCTAGATTGACTCGACACTATACCGAAGACATTCCGGACGTCAGCCTGTATGAGATTAGGATGGCTCTGAAACAACTAAGGAACAACAAGGCACCGGGTGATGACGGAATTACGGCCGAACTCCTGAAGGCGGGTGGAAAACCAGTACTTAAGGCCCTTCAGAAGCTTTTTGATTCCGTCATACTCGAGGGGAAAACGCCACATGCATGGTGCAGGGGTGTGGTGGTACTCTTCTTCAAGAAGGGTGACAATGCCTTACTGAAGAACTATAGGCCCATCATATTTCTTAGCCATGTCTACAAGCTGTTTTCAAGAGTGATCACGAATCGTCTCGTGCGCAGGTTTGACGATTTCCAGCCTCCCGAACAAGCCGGATTCCGTAAAGGCTTCAGCACCGTAGACCACGTACATACGCTGCGGCAGGTTATACAGAAGACCGAAGAGTACAACCTGCCTCTCTGTTTAGCGTTTGTGGACTACGAGAAAGCCTTCGGTTCGATCGAGACTTGGGCTGTACTGCAGTCTCTCCAACGGTGCCAAATTGACTACCGGTACAACGAAGTGTTGAAGTGTTTATACAAAAACGCCACAATGTCAGTTTGACTTCAGGATCAGACCTCGGAACCCGTCATTCTGCTGCGAGGTGTGAGGCAGGGAGACGTCATATCTCCGAAGCTCTTTACCGCTGCACTGGAGGATGTCTTCAAGGTTCTGGACTGGAGGGGGCTAGGCATCGGAGTCAAACATCACTCACCTTCAGTTTGCCGACGATATAGTGGTTATGGCTGAGACCATGGAGGACCTCAGTACAATTCTCGATGATCTCAGTAGAGCTTCCGAAAGAGTGGGTCTTAGGATGAACATGGACAAAACCAAGTTGATGTTGAATGCCCATGTTACACCCTCTCCTATCAAGATTGAAGACTCTACACTCAAAGTTGTGGGCGACTATGTCTACCTGGGACAAACGATCCAATTGGGTAGGGCCAACTTCGAGAAAGAGGTCAACCGTCGAATCCGACTCGGCTGGGCAGCGTTTGGGAAGTTGCGCGGTATCTTCTCGTCCAACTTACCGCAGTGTCTCAAGACGAAAGTCTATGACCAGTGTGTGATGCCAGTGATGACGTATGGCTCTGAGACGTGGTCTCTTACAATGGGCCTTATCAGAAAGCTTAAAGTCACTCAAAGGGCAATAGAGAGGGCTATGCTCGGAGTTTCCTTGCGTGATCGAATTAGAAATGTAGAGATCCGCAAGAGAACCAGGGTTACCGACATAGCCCGAAGAATTGCCAAACTTAAGTGGCAGTGGGCAGGGCACATTGTTCGCAGAACGGATGGCCGATGGGGCAGAAAGGTTCTGGAATGGCGACCGCGAACCGGAAGACGTTGCGTTGGAAGGCCTCCCACCAGGTGGACCGATGACCTGGTGAAGGTTGCGGGGATCCGCTGGTTACGAGATGCACGGGACCGGTCAATGTGGTGACGCTTGGGGGAGGCCTATGTCCAGCAGTGGACGTCTTTCGGCTGATATGATGATGATGATGATAAAGTATTCCAGCGTGATTTTCCTGTCGTTCAGGTAATTGTTCAGAAGTCGTCGGGTCGCCCGATCGATATTCTTGGCATCTAGTTGCTGCAGAATGGCTGGCCACCAGGCGTTATCAAATGCGCCTTCTATGTCCAGCGACACTACAGCAACAATCTTCTTGCTTCGGACGCCACCCCTAATGTACTCCACGGTGTCATACAGAGCGTGCTCAGTCCCACATCGGGCACAGAAGCCGTACTGCCTTTGACTCAGGAGGTTCTCTCGTTCTACCGTCCACGAGAGTCTATTGGCGATCAGCTTTTCCAGGACCTTGCCCAAAACCGGGAGCAGTCCAATAGGGCGGTACGACTTTGCCGTAGTATAGTCCGGTTTGCCGGGTTTTGGGATAACTCGGATCCAAGCCTCCTTCCACACGATGGGGAAGTAGCCGATCTCGAGGCATTTGTTATATAAGGCCAATTGGAGGTCGCTATTGAATTTATAAGAGACCAGTGGTGGCCCAGTGGTATCAGCTGCGACATGCAAGTTGTAGGTCGTGGGTTCGAGCCCAGGCAGGCGCTTTACTTTGTGTAAATTATTTCTTCACCACTGCTCTCAAAACGGTGAAGGAAAACATCGTGAGGAAACCGGCATGTCCTAGAACCAAAAATTCGAAGACATGTGACATCCACCAACCCGCACCGGGCCCGCGTCATGGATTACGGCCCATTCCCTCTCACAGAGAGGAGGCCTGTGTCCCAGCAGTCGGAACATTAATAGGCTGATGATGATTGACTTTGTTGTTTGACAGGGGCATCCTGGCATCCAACAGACAACCGAAACCGAATGGTTCTATGGTCAGTTAGGATCGCTGAATTGGTATCCACTGTCCAGTCCGAGACACTTGCCAGCAGTGAATCGGTGCAGGCCGTGATGTCAACTATGCTAGAAAAAAGCCTACTACCTCTGAAGGTATGGAAGGTTGGGGCATTACCTGAGTTTAAAACGTTAAAATTGCACTGGGACAGTAGATCCACAACTGCCGTATCCCGGCTGTCCTCCGCATCGCAACCCCACCAGGGGCTCGCGGCATTCACGTCACCGACAAGGATTATGTCGCGTGTGCCGATATTTTCGACGACTTCCTGGATCTTGTTAAGATACTGTGGTATATTTGATAAATACATATATGTGGGTAGGCTTGTCAAGGCAGTTGGTTGTTGGCCATTACACGAGTCTATGTGATTTGCAGTGTTTTATTTATAATGTCCTTAAATACAGAACATTTGGCGACGAGTCGATATTCACTTGTGTTATTATTGTCAGTGTCACTAGTAATTGTGTTTTCAATGAGCACGGAGCACGCCAAAACATATAATATGGCGTTTGGCGGCAACCTCTCATTTGATCACCGCGCGCAAGAGTGGAGCATTTTTAGAAGTCGTTTTATCCAGTACTGCACGGCGAACGACATTGGAGACGACACCGATAAGTCTGGAATGAGAAGACGAGCCCTTCTGCTCACTGCGCTGGTGGAAGATACATACCGCGTTGCAAGAGATTTGGTTTTCCCGGACCACTTGGACAACGTAGAATATAAAAACCTGTTAGAAAAATTGAACGTCCATTTCCAAGCAAAAAAAGAGTACGTTCGCTGAGAGGTACAGTTTTTATAAGGCGGAACAACGTCCTGGGGAAGATCTAGCCGATTTTGCGGCGCGTGTGCGCAATTTGGCCGTAAGAGAAATTGTTCGCAGAAAGCATTGAAACCCTCACATTCAATAAGGCATTGGAGATGGCGCAGAGCATGTGGTATGCGCGCGCCGTGTTTCAAACCGCGCGAGCTGGCAACGTTGCAGCCGGCACGGCTGGCGCGAGCTCTGCGGATGTGGCGCAGGCGCAGCCTGTGTTCATGCTGCAGCGGCCAAGCGGTTCTTCGTATAATTCGCGAGTGTCTAAGAGTTGTAAAGTGTGCGGGCACAAAAATCACTCGAAAGAAAAGTGCCGTTTTGTTAATTTTACCTGCCAAAAGTGTAACAAAAAGGTCATCTGAAAAGAGTGTGCAAAGCTAAGATAGCAATTTCTTGGGAACGGGTGACGATGATGTTGTTGACAGAGGTATTTATAATTTATTTAATATAAAAAACACTGTTGGGGATCAGCCCATCTCACGTAAAGTCCAGTTAGATGACAGGGAAATCTTATGTGAAATTGATTGTGGCAGTGCTGTCTCCGTTTTACCGGCTATTTTATATAAACAGCTGTTCGGAAGCGATAACAATAGTAAATATCGTTTACAGTCGTGTGAGGAGATTTGTAACTTTTATACGGGAGTAAAAATGGCACTATTAGGTTGTTTGTCATTGTCTATAGCCTACGAAGGCCGCACTAATCCAATAATGTTTTACGTTATCAAAACAAATGAAAAACGTTTCCCTCTTTTAGGCCGTGACTTTATGAGGTTGTTTGGTATACATTTGTGTAATTTAAACTGTAACAATGTAGTACGCGATAACACAGGAGAAATGTTTACAAGGCAGAGAGCAATTTGTTGAGGTTGAGTATTATAATAAAGAAATAAAAGACGTACAGCTCATTAGGTCAGATGTCAGATCAATACATGGTTCAATTCCCCAGGGAAGTGTAGTAAGCGGCCTATTGTTCCTAATATACATAAATGACCTCCCCAAAACCATAGATGGGCCATGTGTACTGTTTGCAGATGATATTTCAATCCTCACCTCATGCCAAACAAATGCTAATTTGAACGAAAAACTTACCACAATTCTTAATTTAATAATAAACTGGATGAACGAACACAACCTTGAAATCAACTTTACAAAAACCAAATTAATTACTTTCTACCCCCGGCAAAAAAACCAAATTAATTTGAACTTCACATACAACCAACAAAAAATAGAAGTAGTTAACGATTTCACTCTCCTAGGGTTGACAATAGACACACATATAAATTGGAAAACCCACATACCGAAAGTTAAATCGAAAATTTCAAAGTTTTCATATGCCCTACGTGAAATAAAAAAAACTACCAATCTACAAACCGCACTAGTGACATACTACGCATATGCCCACTCTTGGTTAAGCTATGGCGTAATATTATGGGGAAATAGCACGGACACTCCCTCCCTATTCATCCTACAAAAAAAGCTGATACGAATAATAACTAACATAGAACAGACAGATAGTTGCAAACCTTACTTTAAGAAACATAAAATCCTCACCTTAGTTAATATTTATATATTACAATTATGTAAACTAGTCCGCAAATACCCAGAGTCTTACAACACACGGGCAGACATACAAAAAAATTATTCGTTGCGCCATAAAAACAGACTAGATCTACCCTCCTCCCGCCTCAAATTACACTCTTCTAGTCCGTATGCTATGTCGATAAAAATATATAACAAATTACCGGAATATATAAAACAAGTAAGCAAAACCAATATTTTTATTAATAAATTAAAACAATTCTTAATTAGTAAAAGCTATTACACAATTGACGAATATCTGACAGACAAATTAAAGTAAAAATAATGACAACTGTTAACTAAAAAATTTTAAAATGACATTAATAAATAATTGACTTAAAATATAATATGGACATTTTAAATTTTATTATGTATTAATTTTATTCAATATAATCTATCTAAATCAAATATACTTATTGTAATATAAAAACTTAAACGAATAATTAATATTTAAGATTAATATTTAATTTGACATGAAAATAAAAAGATTTACGTATTAGTACATTAAACAAAACAAATAGAAAGGGAATAGATAGCTAAAATGTTAATAGATAAGGAAAATATTTTTATTTGTAATGATATTGAGCGCTATTCCTCTCTCCTAGACACTGACTGTATCTAGAATGTTGCTGTGCCCGACAGGGTCCATAATTGTTTCTGTAACTTATATTTACCACCTGTGTGTACATTATGGATGCAATAAATTTAATTTGAATTTGAATATGAATGTTAATTAAAAAATATTCAACATTATTTTCTGATGCATTGGGCAGATTTAACAAGTATAAAGTAAGCTTGAAAATAAAACCGGATGCACAGTGGCCACGCGCGGTACCGCTAGCTTTAAAAACGAAAATTGAGCAATAATTGGATAGATTATTGGCAGCAGGTATTATAGAAAAAGTAGACCATTCTGACGTCGCTACGCCAATCGTACCAGTGTTGCGTCCCGACGGAAACGTCCGAATTTGCGGCGACTTTTCAGTAACGTTACATAAAGCATTATATCTAGATAATTATACCCTTCCTCGAATCGAAAATTTGTTTGCTAAGCTTCATGGTGGAGTAGAATTCAGCAAGCTAGATTTGAAATTGGCTTATCTACAACTAGAACTCGATGACTCAAAGAAATGGTGTTGTATAAACACGCATAGAGGTTTATATAGGTACACGCGGCTCGTATTTGGAATAGCTAACGCTCCTTTTATATTTCAACGTACAATGGATCAGTTATTGGGCGACATTGACGGTGTATGTATATATTTAGATGACATATTAATCACTGCTCCTAACAGGTTCGTACATTTAGAAAGATTGGAGCGCGTGATGAAAAGATTGCAAGACGGAGGGTTAAGATTAAAACACTAAATATGCCCATTGTTCAAAAGCTCAGTGGAGTATCTATGGTAAGTTATAGATAGGAACGGACTGCATAAACCAAACGGTAAAATCGAAGCTATCATTAAGTGCAAGCCACCTAAAAACGTTAATGAATTAAAGTCATTTTTAGGAATGGTGAATTATTATCGCTGTTTTGTTCCGAATACCTCATCGGTACTTAGTCCTCTAAACAAGCTTTTGAAAAAAGGCATGGAATGGGAGTGGGGTAAAAATCAATCTGAAGTTTTTGATAAAATTAACAGGTTAACTGCCAGATGCCCGACAAACAATACATTTTCTATTGTGTCTCGTTCTCTGGCAGCCAAACTGTTAAGACAGAGCTATCCTCTGATCGCGTGCTGGCCCACTACCACCCGGAGTACCCGACGGTCGTTACTTGCGACGCTGGCCCGGCCGGCCTGGGTGCGGTCCTAGCGCAGAAGCAGCCCGACGGCTCAAAGCGCGTGGTAGCCTATGCCTCGCGTACGTTGTTGAAATCCGAACTAAACTATGCGCATTTTCAGAAGGAAGCCACTTCAATTGTATTCAGGATTAAGAAATTCAATCACTATGTATATGGTCGTACGGTGCCATTTGTATTGCGGACGGATCATAAACCACTGTTGTCGATTTTTGAAAAGGAAAAAGGTGTGCCCCTTTTAGCAGCGAACAGATTACAACGTTATGCTTTATTCTTATCGGCATATAATTTCATAATCGAAAACATATTCGAGAGTGAGGAAAACGTGGCTGATTTTTTATCGCGATCTGTGCCTACACAATCAAATGAGCACGAAGGGGGTAAGAAAATAGATCAGTCAAGGTATATTAATTTTGTTAGTGAATCAGATTTTCTACCTTTGATTTTGAACGACATCCGAAATGAAATCAACCGCGATGAGGTTCAGCAAAAGGTGATAGGATATATAAAGAATGGTTGGCCTTCTAAAGTGACGAACAAGAATTTACGTCCGTTTTACTTATGTCGGTTGGATTTGGCAGTGGAGAATGAATGTATATTACGGGGTCATAAAATCGTGATTCCGTCAAGTTATCGTGAAAGACTTCTAAATGAGCTGCACAATTCTCATTTTACATACATACATACATAAACTCACGCCTTTTTCCCATGAGGGTAGGCAGAAACTACAGAACGCCACCTGCTACGATCCTTACATACTTCTTTTGCTTCACACACATTCATACATCTAGTCATACACACACGCCGGTTATGGGTACTGCGCACTTGGCCTTTCTGAAGAACATCACCTATAAGGTCTATGTATGTCTTTCTCGGGCTTCCCCTCCCGCGTTTCCATTCACGTCTGCCTTTCGTAAGTCGACTTTCATTCATCCTCTCAACATGGCCAAACCATCTTAACATACCCTTTTCAATTTTAGTCACTACATCTTCTTTTAAACCACAACGTTGTCTTCTTACCTCATTCCTCAATCTATCAGTTAAAGTTACACCACACATACTCCGCAAGGAGCGCATTTCTACTGCATTAATCCTACTTTCATGTCTTTTTTGCCATACCCAGCCTTCACTTCCATACATAAGTGTAGGCACCAGCACGCTGTTGTGAACGGCGAGTCGAGCTTCCGGAGACATCGACTTGTTGGTCACAACTGCATGCATTGCACCATTCACTTTATTCCCTGCATTCACTCTCCTTTCCACATCCTCTTCAATCTTTCCATCCCTTCCAAAACCAAAACGGAAGCTAGAATGCTTATGTAGAGGCCCGGCATCGACAAACATATAGAAGAAAAAATAGTTTCATGTAGTGTTTGTAACACGCTCCGGAATAACCTAAAGTGCCGTTAGCTCCGTGGCCATACCCAGAGCGCGTTTGGGAATGCGTTCACTTAGATATGTTTATGTTATTGGGTAAACAGTTTTTAATTGCGGTGGACGCTCATTCTAAATGGGTAGAATGTTTTATAATGCAAAAAACGGATAGTGAATCTATTATTAATTTATTAGTAAACTTTGCGAGATGTTCAGCAGATTTGGTTTAGTGCGAACTTTGGTTACTGACAATGCTACCAATTTATGCTCAAATGAATTTGAGACGTTTTGAAGACTAAACAAAATGCAACACTTGACTGACTTGCTATGTCGAATGGGCAGGCAGAGAACAGTGTCAAAACCGTAAAAAATGGTTTGAAAGCCATTTTAAACAATAACGTAAACCAAATAGTATTTGTGTAAGCTTTAAATAAATTTTTGTTCGATTATAGAAATTCAATACATTTGACAACAGGATTTTCTCCAGCGCAATTGATGTTTGGACGTCCGTTGCGTCCGTGCGGTGCAGATTCGATTTATTAAGACTTCCTTCACAAGGAATAACAACATCCTCGTCGTCCGTGGCCAAAGCGAATGTCATGAAAGCACAAATGAACCAATGTAAACAGTTTGGTGGGAAAAGAAGTGTGTCTTTCTCTGTAGGCGACAAAGTTTTACTGAAACAATATTTTAATAATGGTACTAAACATATTTGGAAACAGGGCGTAGTGAATGAATGTTTAGGATCGCGAATTTTTTCAGTTTATATTCCTCATGAAAATGTAAAGAAACATGTTGATCAGTTACTGGTGTACAAAGGAAACTCATCATTTGAACCGGATGAAGATGTAAGTTTTTTTGGAGATTGCTCCCCTAAGATGACCGGTCAGTCAAACGAGCATGACGCTGATTTAGTATCTGAACCGGTTCTGACATCACCGGAACAGGTTTCTGCCGTTCCCAAGTCTCCTGTGCGAGAGGATAGGGAAGAGGAAATGGAAACGATCTCGGATGATGAGTTTGTGGACGCAGGCTTGCCTGACTCAAGTCAGTCTCCTTCAAACAATAAAACATATCAAGAACCTCAAGTTGTCCGCCAGTATCCGATAAGGAATACTAGGAACCAGTTAAATTATAAGTTTTAATAAGAAGTATCTTTAAAATAGTGGTGGAGGAATGTGGTATATTTGATAAATACATATATGAGGGTAGGCTTGTCAAGGCAGTTGGTTGTTGGCCATTACACGAGTCTATGTGAATTGCAGTGTTTTATTTATAATATCCTTAATTAAATACAGAACAGATACACATCAATTTCTTTGTTGCTCTCTAAATACACACTGATTAAACCTATTTTCAAATGGCCGATAAGCAGAACCATTGAAGAAATGTTCTTGCAGACATCTGTTTGATTAACTATAATCCTGAGAGCAGGATTGATGACGACAACTGCAGATTTCACGGGAGAATCTTTAGAACGAAGTGGGTCCTGGACAACGACATGTGGAGCAGAAAGAATGCGTGTGTAGGGCTCCTGGATGAGCAAAATATCGGTACGGTTTTTAATTGCCTCACAAAAGGCCTTCCTTGTCGCAGCCCGTCCTCGGCCCAAATTAACTTGCGCGAACTTGATTACCTGTGGGGACCCCTGAACAATACCTTATTGCAGATCTTGTTATTCGGTCCCACTTTGACCATTCCGGGCAATCGCTCGAGTATGCCGAGTGACCAGAACTTGTGGCTTTTTTGTTCTTCTGGCAATTAATGCATTGTGGGTGGCGATATCGGTTTGGGCACTCCCTGGTATCGTGCTCCTCGGCGCAATAACCACACCTGGGTGTGGATAGGCAGTCTCGCGCCATATGTCCATATCCCAAACAGTTGTAGCATTGTACAACTGGTGACTGGTCCATATCCATATCAATCCATATCCCGGGGTAGTTCAGCGAAAGCCAGGGAAGGCTGGGCCGGAACAGAAGGTTCCGATGCCACTACCCGGGAGGACTCATCGACTGTATCCGGGCCTATTTTAGGCACGGTCGTTCTCACGATAGCCCTAGGTCTCGCACGCTGCGAAACTGCCCGGGCCTGTGCCGCAGCCCTCACAGAGCGCTTAGGTGGTGGTTGGATGTTCCTAGACATACTACCCAGTTGGCCTTTTTCTGCCGGGGTGAATCGATCAGGCTACTCGAGCCAGTCAAAAATAACAATCTCGGGGTTCTATCTTGCACCAGGGCAAAGATAGCCCGAGAGGGGAGAGGAAAGCCGTGTTTTAAGACGAAGTTCTGTGGGGTTGAAGGCGGGGGGGGGGATTTTTGAGGGAGGAGGGGGGGGTTTCTGCCGGGGCCAATCGCTGGGGCACCTCGAGCTGGTCACAAAGAAACCCAATTCGGGTGGTTTGCCTCTAACCTCGGCCAAGAAAACCCAAGGGGGGTGAGGTAATATTACAGGGGTTGGGGAGGGGGGAAACCGAGGTACAGAGGGGGTGAGGGGGTGGGGGGATTTTAAGGGGGAGAATGGTCGAAACAAGAGGGGAGAAATGGGGCAGTTGGGAAGTACCGGACGTACTGTTCAGGAAAGTCTGAACCCGGTTAATGTAAGACAAGGGAGTCAGAAATTCCCTCAACCCTCGAGCCAAAGAGCGGACCACCGTAGTTAGTTCGATAGTCAGGTCCGATAAAATAGCAATCCTCAAATAGATAATAATAATAATAAAAATTTGCCGCGCGAGTCTCAGCCTTAAAAATCTGAATTCCTGCACGGACCAGGAGATTCAGGGGGGGATCAATTTCCCGTGATAAAAAAATGGTGGCGCCGCTTTAGTTTTCGCGCAATTGTCAAACGAAAACCAACTTTTAGGTTAAGTAATTTTGCTGGTCTATAAAAATCTCGTTGCGAGCAAATTCCCACCGGGTTTTCCGGGAAAACTCCGAAAAATGAAATCTGGAGAGATTTTTTCGTGCGCGCACAAAGGTCTCACTCACCCGCACTATCTAAGCTATCATCATCACTTGGATCGGAGATGACTTTCCCACTTTTGCAATTTTCGAGCGCGGATCGACTTTAGAATGAACTGGCAGCGCCGGGGCCCAAACGCTATCTCCCACGTTAAGCCGTTGGTCCCGGCTGTCATTTGAAGATCATTGACAGTCGTTACGAGTAGTCAAAAGCTTGAGATCTGACACCAGTCTAGCCAAGGGGTACCGTGTTACCCAGTTACTGGGTTGTGGAGGTCAGATAGGCAGTCACTCCATGTAAAACATTGGTATTCAGCTGAATCCGGTTAGACTGGAAGCCGACCCCATCATAGTTGGGAAAGGCTAGACAGATGATGATGTATGTTTGTTGAGATTTTTTTTACTTCACAATTACGTTGTGAGAGGTGAAACTAACAACAGTCAAATTAATTCTTGTATGTAGGTGCGTAATAGATTTTTTTAAATTCTCTCGACGTTGAAAGTAAATTTGTGAGCATAGTTGTCTCACTAAAAGCAGAAGCAGAAGTATTTAAAAAATAATCATAACTATTTTGAAAAAACATAATATTTAGTAATACGAACAAACCAATCCATGTGTTCGATGATGTTAAGTTGCAGTTAAACTACTACTACTACTAGTTAACATTTTCATTCGTACTATTAAATAATCACCTAAACCCTCGATGAATCCAAGGAACTGTGACGTGTGGGAATCGAACGCACGAGCCTGAGTTATGGTTTCATAGTTGTCCAATTTATCAATAATAACTCGAGTCCTCCTATGATCCCAAATAATCTTAATGTACACAGTCTTCTCTTTTTTCAAGGTCTTCTAACTCATAACAGTGACAGATATTGTATTTGATACAAAATATATCATATAAAACATGTATAATCTTAGTACCTAGAACCGATTATAAACTTTTAGAATTAAATACGAAAATAATATTTAGGAAGTTCTTTAAAAGACAAATTTAGTGTTTACAACATGATAGTCATGTTACTATACAATATAAATGCATGGAATGCAATTTGTGTACACGTGGAAAGTGTGCATTACAGTGACGTTGAACTTTGCTGATTCGAACTAACAAAGCACACTTATATATACGTATAAAGGTAATTTACATCTACGTAGCAACCACCGGGCACGGGTACGGCTACCGTCAACGGAGTCTACAGCAGCGGATTTACAAATAGTTTGTACGCTAGAATTAATAATGTGAGATACGTTTCTGGTCCGGCTGCCGTTGACAAGTATATTTAGCCTGAGCTTTATGCATGCATGGCAATTAGGATCGACTATCCGTAAGACCACACTTACCACTTGTTTGTTACGTGTTGATGTAAAAGGTTGTATCGTCTGTAATGTGTTAAATTAAAATTTAGATGTCCTCGAGCCAAACTGGTCACAGAAAAAGAAATGTGTGGGCCTAAGGGTGTGCGCTATTTTACTTTTGTGAAAAGACATGAGACAATCTGTCTTAAATTTTAGTTTAATTTATGCGGTATCCTAAAGTTCAGATTTCCTTGAGCCAATCTGGTCACGAAACGGGTATGTGTGTTATCCCAAGCGGCATTGCACCATCCCTAAGTATGTGGAGAGAAATGAGACAATCTGTCATGAATTTAAGGTTACTGGTTCGTTCCGATATATACCTGATTATGTTAACGTTTTAAGCTGGTAAGTATAATTTAAAAAACCGAGAATTGAATTTGAGGTAAGCAATCGATAAACCTTTTAATCCATTCGCAGCCAAACGAGATTCAGAAAGTGGAGTAGCGCCCATACCACAAACGTGGTGAAATAGGCGAACCAGTATTTTACTGCATTACTGCACTACTTAAGACTTCATTTATATTATTAGGCGTTCTATTCCACAGAAAGCGACGAAGGCGAACGAAGTGAACCGTAGGAAGCAACAGGTGGAATAGAATGCCCAATAAAATACTACTACCATATAACATATTTTATCAGGTAATCAATCAATTTTAAATTTGAATGGGTTTTGACGAACTTTTTTAGTAGATTAAAAGTGATTTCAGAACACATGGGGAGGCGAATACTATGTTCCACTGAGTAAAACTTATACTAAGGATTGTCTCGCAACTCTTCGATGCCGTCAACTGGGTGATATCAATTCGTTGTATTAGTCACAAATTCCCAATGTTGATCAACAACCAGGCGGCGTTAAAGTACAGGTGCGTGATTATTTTACTAACTAAAATTAGATAATAAGTTTCTAAGATGTCATCATTTCCTGGCCCTTATCCCAATTTATTTTGATCAGCACGTCATGTCCTCTTCTGACATGCTTCTCTCTCATATCAGCAGTCATCCCGTTTCCGACCATCTCATATTATAAATTTTTTGGTCACCCACTTTTTCGTACAATTTTTACCCACTTTGCAATTAATTTCTTTATTTTGCCTTAGGTTTACTATGCTGTGTTGAATAGGTACGATGCACAACGAGTGTTAGTTCGGGTAGCGACAAGAAATACTTAAGATCAGGGCTTCGGAATGAGTGTCAGTGGAATTACTGAAAGGTGTGTATCCACTAGTGTACATTAAGTATCACTTTTCATATTCTCAGGTAAGAAATTATAGCTTTTGTTTTGCAACTTTGATTTCTATTACAGTGGACAAACTGTCATGGGCCTGATGCCTTCATCAGGTAGTGTGTCCCAGCAAATCTGCTCAAGACCCAAATATTTGTGTCCAGTGCCAACACACTGGAGTATAGAAGATGCTGCCACAGTGCCGCTTGCTTACACCATCACGTTTCATTGCCTGGTAATTATTATTATATGTTTTTACCTATGCTAAATACATAATATTTGTTTAAATCATAGGTGTTCTTTCATTATGCTACTAAATGAAACCAAACAAAATAAAGTAGAGTATCCTGCAAAAATAAAGGACACTTTAAATTTGAGGCAATAAAAAAAAAATTAGATGCATTTAATTAATCAATAAGTAGTCATATCTTGTGTTTTATTTGTATCTTTGTAATGATGAAACCCATAAAGTGTCCATGAACATGAACTAATGTGTGCGTTGTCTTTCATTTTCACGACGACGTGTCAACAGGGTATCAAGATCAGACTAGTTCCTGGCACGCGTATTTTGATACATGGTGGATCAGGAGCCGTGGGGCAGGCAGCCGTATCAATCGCGTTGGGCGTCGGCTGTACTGTCTTCACCACAGTCAGCGATGGTAAAAAAAGACGCTCTTGAGGACTATGTTCCCGAACTTACCGGGTTGGTGTTAGCCATAGAATAAGCCTTTTTATCAGGATGATTGGCTTTAAGTGGCAGGGGCAGGGCACATTTCTCGCAGATGAAATCGAAAGATTCTGCAGGAGAGGCGACCGTGTTTTGGGAGATGCCGCTTTGAAAGGTCTCCCACAATGTGGCCACAGGAGTCAGCTGGAGTCACTGGACGCGAGAATTATAGGACCAGTAGATGTGACGAAGCTTGGGGTCGCCTAGGTTCAGCAGTGAACGTTTAACCACTACTGGACTATATAACATTATTTGTCTTATATATACTAAATTTATAGCAGATTATACCTACAATAACTAAAGAAACCTAAAACCTAAACAACGGGTGGCCTTATCAGCTTTTCAGCCAAACAATGTCTACTGCTAGGTATAATGATGATAGTAATGATCGTATTGAAACCAATAAATACCTATGTTTCAGCTGAGCACATCGGAAATTCCCGTGACTATACTTGCAAAGATATGATCATGGACCTTACCAAAGGAAAGGGCTGTGATATCGTTTTCAGTTGTTTAAAAGGAATGCTCAAACAAGTAAGATAAGAAATTTATTAGTGTCGACGGTAATTTAATTTAAATAGTCTCACGGCCCAGAATTCGGCTTGAATGTTGACGTTTTTGATCAATACTTGTAACGTGCACACAAAAGTACTTCATGACTAAGTCTTCTATGAATCTCCATCTGAGCAGTTTTCCTAGCGTCGTCGGTCAACCAGTTAAAACTTAGTTAAATGCCAGGTAACTTTTAACATTGATTGGATTTGTGACTGTTCTTAATAAAATTGTTTATTTTTTTATATTTATACTTTAGAGATGACTATATACTAAAAATACAACTACTGACAATATTATTTTATGTATTTATTTTTTTATATAGCAGTACACCACAGGCTACCCCCTGTTTCAATTTAAGTTCTTTAAGTCCATCCAAAGGTTGTCGAACGTGAACGTGTACAGTGTACACACTTAGGCTGCAACATCAGTGCTGCAACTGCGCTCCCCTTTGAGATCGCGCAAAAAACCGCTTCCCGAGCGCTCCGCCGTGCTCCGATCGTGCTCCAGTCGCGCTCCGCGATCACGACGTATCCATTATGTTTGGTTTGCGGAGCGGGCGCGTTCGCAAACCACGGCGAACCTAAGTGGATACCCGGCTTTATGCGTAATGAGTACAGACAAGAATTAATCATTACAATTACTATGGAGGCCGAAGAGAATACACATATGGAAGACTTAACACAATTGTTTGAGATGGAGGGTTATGAGACATCGAATGATGGAATGCAACCTACGAAAATGAGAAGAGAAGAGGATGAATGGAGTGAAGTTACAAATAACAAAAACAGGACAAGACGTCTAAGAACAATTACGGAGTTACGTGTCACTTGCAAAGATAGATTTCCTAAACAATTTGCACTTGCAAAATTATTTAAGGAACAAAGAATAATGAATATAACAAAAGTAAAACATATAAACCCGTACAAAATTACTGTCGAACTTAAGGATGCCGAAAGTGCTGAGAAGTTAGTGAACTCTGAACATTTTAAAGGTTTCAGATGGAGATTCCAGCGTCCTTTTGAGGTTGGTCTATCTTAGGGAGTCATTAAAAATATTGATTTATACATCTCTGAGATTGAGCTACGTTCATGTTTAACAAGTACCTGTAAGGTCGTAAATGTAAGAAGCCTACAACGAAGGTACAGGGAGGCAGCGGAATGGACCGATAGCGAGACATGGAGAATAGGATTTGAAGGACCATCGTTATGGAAACCGACTTCCAAAAATAAGTTACTTTTCACATTGTAGTTTTCTTATTTGGAAGTCGGTAGTATTTTTTTGTATTTTTTTTTCGCTTTTTAATTGTACCTTACCTACCTTATTAGGTTTCCTATTGGCAAGTAGTTTAGTAAGGTACCTAAATTGCCAGAATAGATTACCCGAAAATCAAGAAAATCAATACCAAGGTGAACTGTACACATCTGCGTACCCCTTTCGCCAGTACGAACGTACTGCCGTTATGTTATGTTATAAAATTGTACGAACAATAAACAGACATGTGATTGCAGAAATCCCGAGAGATTTGCTCAAATAAAGTTCAAATATCAGAGCTTCTGGAAATATCGATCAGCACCGCACTCCATCAGGCTGCTCTATAAATTAATAGTTTTTATAATCGCAAATCAAATCATATTTATTCGTAAATGTAGGTTTCAATACAATAGGATATATTATTATATATTAATGCAATATTATGTACATGCAAGTTTATGTATTAAATATTTATGGAATAATCTATTCTGGCGTTATAGGTACCTTACTAAACAACTTGCCTATTTTAGGCAAGTACAACTAAAAAGGGAAAAAAAAAAACATTTTTGCAAAAAAATACTACCGACTTCCAAATAAAAACTACAAAGTGAAAAATAACTTTATTTTTGGAAGTCGGTGTCTTTCTTTTTTTTCCCATTTTTTTTGCTATATGGACACCGACTTCCAAAAATAAAGTTATTTTTCACTTTGTAGTTTTTTATTTGGAAGTCGGTAGTAGTTCGTTTTTTAGTCTTTGTAGTTTTTTGCAAAAAAGTATTTTTTTTCCCTTTTTAGTTGTACTTGCCTAAAATAGGCAAGTTGTTTAGTAAGGTACCTATGACGCCAGAATAGATTACCCGAATAACATGAAACTTGAACATAAGCGGTGAAATGAGAGATCTGCGTACCCCTTTATAGTGTACTGGCGTGATGTTAGGTTATGAAATGGTATAAACAATAAACAGACATGCGATTGCAGCAATCCCGAATGATTTGCCGTTATTTATTGAAGAGTTCTGTTGTATATCTCCGAAGTTCTTCATCAGATCTTCACCAAATTAAAATGGGACCAATTTCGAAACATATACTATCAAACAGAAAAAGAATTTTCAAAATCGGTCCACAATTGACGGAGATATCGGTGAACATACATAAAAAACATACAAGAAGTCGAACATAGAACCTCCTCCTTTTTGGTAAGTCGGTTAAAAATCGGCACATAACTAGATGCAAGTGTTTCAAAATTTATCATAATTTTTCGTCAACTGTTTATTCAATACTGCCTACTGCGACATTATAACATAGCTACAACAATATCACACGTTTTACGGCACAATGGGGATAGAATCGCTGTCAGCAATAATTGGTCGATCCAGCACACCATCTTCGTGTTATGGATCGAAGGTATTATTGGGCATTTTATTTAAGTACAAATGTAACCCTTAATATCATCTTAATATAAGAGTTTTCAACGAGATTGAGGATAAGTAAGTTATCTAGGGGAACAAAATAGATCCCAATGGGTCGAAGTGTCCGAGTTATTTCTCGGCCCTTCCACAAGATAAAAAGATAAGAAGAACCCCGTATTCATTTTCAAGTAGTGAAATTCCAATGTAATGATATATTCCGTCGCTGACATCTTATAACGACAGTACACACAAAACAGTAAAAGTTCTCTGAGTACGAATACGCTAATATCCTTCGATTAATCTATGGAGATTCTGTGAATTTCTAGTGAATGGAAGTGATGGCTGTACTCCTTATTTAATACTCCTTAATTTGTACTATAAAGTTAAATAAAACTAAAAAACCACCAAGCAAGGAAGTTATTTATTTGGTTTGTCAAGATTAGTCCAATTTTGACGGATCAGAGATAAGGTTGTAAGCGTCGCACAGGTTTTTCAATTCAAAATCAGTTTTTATTTCGGTGTCAAGATAACGGTTTATGATGGCCTGACACTCGATGTCGTTGGAGATGAGAGACAGGGGCGTGCGCAGCTGGTGTACGGCGACCGGGTGTTGTGAGTATCTTTGCAGCTCTTGTTCAGGTGACGCAACAATCTCAGACGCGGCACGCAACAGCACCAGTTGAGAGCGGAGCGCACGCGTCGTTGCCACGTATCCGCGAGAGCGCTGAATGCTTGCCAAAGCAGCTTCTATAAGAGCACGTGCGTACTGCACCGAGTGCTTCATATGACCCAATAAGGCACGCACACATGCATCCAGTTTTTGTGACCAAGTGGTAGCACCTCGTAATATGTCATCCAGACCCGCTACATCTTCACCAACTAGCAGCTTAGACATGTGTCGAATTACGGAATCATGAAGTTGTTCTTCTGTTTTAAAAGCACGCAGGTTTTTCGCGAGCAATTCTTGCAAATTGTTTGGCGAATCGCCGATCAAGAAAACTGTCCCAGTTAAATCTGAAAAAATAATTAATATTCTGACGTTGATGAAGTACATACAGTAACAAACCAGGAATAAAGTCTTTTTACCTTGATCTTCAAGAATTGCGGCTAGTTCAAGAACCACGTGCACTCCAGTCTCGTATCCCAGCAAGTAGAAGTTATTTTTTACTCCAGTTTTATTAATAAGGATCTGCAAACAATATAATACGACCGTATCAGATTAGCAATATGTTATTATTATCATATGATAAATGGTAAATGATTTTTCTTCTGTAAGTTGGTTTGTACAAACACTTTTACATATCGATCATATTTTTAAAACTAGATGGGGTCGGCGTTTCCTATCTGACTACTCTGAGAAGACCGGCCGAAACAAACTTACAGGTCACAGTCTCTTCCAGTCCAGACAAAATCTTGGTTAGATCATGTGAAGACCATGTAGATTGATATCTGAAATAGTCTTTTGAGGAAAGAACCAGTCAGATATAGTGGACCTGTGTAGTCAGTGCACGCATTTGTCAATAATCGTGCAGCTCAACTCAGAATTTAAGGAGCTCAACAATTCAACGAACAATACCAAATCGCGCCGTGTCAGTAATAGCTGCTGACGTTTAAGTTTAAATAATAGTGAAGTATCATCTGCAAACAATACTATATCATGGTTATCCTTTATGAGGAAGGCTAGTCATCATTAATATAAATAAGAAACAAGAAAGGACCAAGAATTGAGCCCTGCGGGACTCCCATTGATATAGATCCGGGAGATCTTTTTACAATAACGTCAACGCTCTGAATCCTATTAATCAAGTATGAAGTAAGAAGATCCAGAGCGCTGTTCCGGATCCCGTAGTGGCGGAGTTTCATGTAGAACACAATCTTTGCAATTGCTCTAAAATCAATTTCACAAATATTTTACTAAACGTAGGTAGTACTGAACTAATTATGACATTGCATGTCATATTTTTTTTTTTAAAGATAAGCTTTGATCGCTGTACCTTCAGCAGTAATGACAAACTTCGACTTCTAGTTTCAAAATGTTTATTATACCTGCGCATATCTCTGGGCAGTCTGCCGCACAGCCTCGGTGGGATGGTCAAGTCCCGGCTGCAGCACCAACGCCGGCAGCTTGAGGCGCTCGCACAACACGTGGAACCTCTCGTGATGACCCTCTATACCCGGCACTATGCACAGATATCTCTTGCTCACGTCAAACTCGTGAATGGACTGTGAGTTAAAGAAAAATAATCAGCAGGCGCTTTACTTTGTGTTAATGATTTAATCAACACTCCTCTCAAAACGGTGAAGCAAAACATTGTGAGGAAACCGGCATGTCCTAGAACCAAAAATTCGTAGACATGTGACATCTACCAACTCGCACTGGGCCCGCGTGGTGAATTACGGCCCATTCCCTCTCTCATAGAGATGAGGCTTATGTCTCAGGTGGGGACATTAAAATGATGAATGATGATGATGATGAAGCATAATAGCATTTTTGTTTTAAGATGTATTTTATATCTATCTATCTAACTAAATGAGCAATGATTGTATATATGTATATAAATAATCTGAATCTCGGTTACTGCTTCAACGATTTTCATGAAATTTAGTATGCAGGGGTTTCCGGGGCGATAAATCAATCTAGCTAAGTTTCATGTTTAGAAAACGTCGTTTTATCTATTTTCACTCGAGCAGAGCTAGGCTCCGAGGGTCATCCAGATATCCAGATATTATAAATAAAGTAAACAAAGCATAGGTGGCCTGTAATTTTCCCGTCATTGTGCGGGTACTTGATGAAATATTTCCGAATATTTGAGGCGTAAAAGACTTTATACTCACCAACGTGATGTCTTTGTGGAGTGTTGGCACCACGACCATGTCAGCAGTGGCGAGAAGTTCATCCTTTGCAAGGGTGGAAAAGAATAATGCCAATCCAGCAACCTTTTCTGGGACTATATCTGATGAAGACTCCTCCCGTTCGTGTATTCTAAAATTAAACATTTTTATGTTTAATTTGATTTTGATGAAATGATAATTGTGTTTTTTGCAAACAAAAATTATGAGTTTAAACAAAGTAGTTTATGAAACTGCACGTTATTAGGTATTTAAACACTCGCAGGGTAAGTATCAATGCTAAGCAACAGTTTCATAAACTACTACTGCAGCTTGCAATTGCTATTTGAGTCGCAAGCTTTGGCACCTTTATTTCATGTTGTTGAACTATTTACTCTAGTAACCAAATTCATAGTATTAGAACTACTTCTATATCTACAAAAAAACTTACTCGTTCAGGGTCAACAAAGGTATTAAGTTTTCGTCCACAGATATATTATACGCAATATTCAAGAAGGAAGAAATTATTGGTACTTTTGTATCTGCCATCCCCAACTGTTGCAAGGTAGCGTCAGGACTTGCATTTTGTGGGACGGTTATTCCTGAAATATAGATTTTCTTGTGTTAAAATACTAAAGTTCATATTCCATTTGACTACAGCGCAAGGACATCGCAAACACAGAACCATGACGACATGAACATTACGAGATATACTGATAATTACCTGACTAAACACAACCTATATGGAAATAGTGACGATCGTACATTTCGGAAATCCAGACCAGCAGTTTAAAATCATGTTCCAGAATATTCAAAGCATTTTTAATAAACAACATCTACTAGAGGCTTTCATCAACGATAAACCGACCTATAAAGCTATATGCATGTGTGAGACATGACTAACACAAGACAAATTAGAAACTCTGCAATTTAGTAGATATAAAATCGTAGCATCGTTCTGTCGTCGCTCTCGAAATGGCGGTGGTGTTTGTATTATGTTAGAGGATTGTATAGAGTGTATAGAATGTTGTGATCTTAGAGATATGACTATTGAGTATTGTATAGAAGTATGTGCATGTAAGCTACCAAAACAAAACCTGATAACTGTTATTATATACTGGAATAGAAGAGAGGAAGAAACTTACTTTACTTTATTAGCCAATTAAAACAAATAATGCACTGTATAACTAATAAATATAAAAAATAATGTCGTAATAGGAGGCGATTTTAACATAAATATATTAGAAAATAGCTCAAAAACTAACCAACTGATTAATCTTATGTAAGAGTATAAATTTAAACAACATATAAAAGAACCTACACGAATCTCACAAACCAAGTCAACATGTTTGGACTTTATATTCACGAACTTTAATGACAATAATATGTATACAACCGTAGAAGAACCACAGAACGAAGAACTTTTCAGACCACAGTGGAACAATCATACATATGATACAAAACCAATAAACTAAACAATCTGTTTGGTTTGCCAATAAAAGAATTCTTAACAAAAGTAACATACTAAAATTCAAGTCCAAATTGAATGAACAAAACTGGAACAATATCCTACTGCCGAATGAAAATGTAGACGAGAACTATCAGTCTTTCCATAATATACTGACAGATATCTTAGACGAATGTATCCCTAAACGTCGACTTAATTTGAAAACAAAACAAAACAATTATTGGCTAACCGTTGGTATAAAACAATCCTGTAATTTTTACAGGATTGTTTTATAAAGACTATAAAAAATTCTAACATTAAAAATAAATAATCCAGTACTTACAAAATACTACAAAACATATGAAAAAATCCTGAAAAAAACTGTAACAACGGCAAAAAAAATATACTACATAAACAAAATGAGTAAATCAGCAAATAAAGTTAAAACCATGAAGGAATAAAGTAAAAGAACGAACACATAAAAATATTAAAAGTTATAAGCAAAATATAAAATTACAAACGACAAACCTAGTGAGTGAATCAAAACAAGTAGCAAACATATTCAACAACTTCTTCGCATCCATTGGGGAAAATACCACCCGAGCACCCGGCTGCGAATCGAGAGAAACACCTGTGATTAACCCCACTAAAAATACCATGTTTCTTAGCCCAGTCGATGGATGCGAAGTAAACCGGATCTTAAAAAGCTTAAAAAATAAAAACAGTCACGGCATAGACGAATTCCCACCAGCTCTCTTCAGACAGTGCGCTGACGAACTTACCATCCCATTTTATCAATTAGTTAATCAATCGTTTGAAGAAGGCATTTTCCCAAATCAACTAAAAACATCTTTAATAAAGCCGAATCATAAAAAAGATACCAAAACAGACCCAAATAATTATAGACCTATCGCCTTTCTGCCCACAGCATCTAAAATTTTTGAAAGAGCAATGTGAAAAATATAAGATTTTTGATGATTGCCAAAATGGATTTCGCAAAACTAGATCCACAACGTTGGCAGTTTATAGACACATTCAAGAAGCTTTAAATATTCTAAACAACAAACAATACGCAATAGGAATACTACTCGACATGACTTTAGTCATGTAGGCTTTAGCCTATGATAAGGTGCAATTTAAAATATTATTAAATAATATACGGAATAGGTGTACGCGGAAAAGCTCATGAATAGTTTGCATCTTATTTACAAGGCAGAGAGCAATTTGTTGAGGTGGAGTATTATAATAAAGAAATAAAAGAAGTACAGCTCATTAGATCAGATGTTAGATCAATACATGGTTTAATTCCCCAGGGAAGTGTAGTAAACTTTAAGTGTATAACTTTAATTCTGACAAGCCATTGTTCATAATAATGCATCAAAAATAAAATCTTCTTCTGGTTCTGTTTTAGTAGCTTTTATTGTCCGTCGGTTAGGACAAGTATTTTTTGCTTTATCAAATCATATAATGTAATATATAATATCTTGTAAATTTGACAAAAATAAAGCACATTAAGTTTTAGGAATGCGGACTTGTGAGGTCAATTTTTACCAAAAGTGTACTAAAACGTGAGGTCATACGAAATTTCAACGTATGGTAGCCAATGATGTTATATTACGATGTGGAGGGAAGGAGGGGTTAAGTAAATACCATGTCGTGTACTTGTCCATGAGTCAACTGGAGACTGAAAAACCCAGACTCCCTTTATTAGTGTAATATATACCTAGTCCGTGCGTGACATATATCATAATATAACTATGGACATAGCTTATCTACCTTAACTTAAACTAAGATCTAAACGTGACGTACGTGACACACCACATCACCCTTCCTAAAGTAAAAAAAAAAAAACTTAGTTACATTGTTTTTTTTTTTTTTTTCCTCATCTCTTTACATTTTTAAACTTACATTCTAAGTCTTACAGTATAACTTTGTCCTATTTTTATGTATTACATCTATCTTATTTTTATATTTAACTATTACATTTGGTGACTCGTCCTTTACAACTACAAATGGTCCATTATAAATACACTCCAACTTATTGCCTACTTCGTTTTTTACCAAAATCAAGTCACCTTCCTTATAAGTTATAGAATTAAGATTCTTATCATAACAATGTTTCCTTGATAACTTACTTGATACCAAATTTTCTTTTGCATCATTTTGAGCCCTTTGTAACCTGTATTTAAATTCTAAAGGATAATCCTCAAAATTATACAAAGGTTCAACACTTTCACCTTGAAGACTACTTGGTAACCTACAAATTTTACCATAAACTAATTCATAAGGCGTATACTTAGTCACAGTATTAACTGTTGTGTTATAAGAAAAACACCAATATGGAATCCAAGAACTCCACGATGATGGATTATTATCTGTTTGTATCCTTAAATAAGCACCTAAAGTTTTATGAACGTTTTCCAAAGACCCTATACTTTCATGATGATATGACGTTGATAAGATTTTATTGATGCCCAAGACATTACATAGCTCTACCATTACTTTCGAAATGAACTCAGAACCCCTATCCGTAGCAATTGTTCCCGGTATCCCATATCTCAACACAAAATTTTCTGCCAACGCTTTTGCTACCTCATTTGCGGATTTATTTTTTAGTGGATAAGCCTCCACAAACTTCGTAAGTTCACATTGAAGAGTTAATATGTAAACATTACCATTTTCGTCCCTATCAAGTGGCCCCACTATATCTAAATAAATCTTTTCAAAAGATGAGGATGCAGTGGTAGTAACTGTCATTGGTTCTTTAGTATGTTTGGAAAACTTTTGTTTTTTACACTTATCACATTTACCAACGTACTCCGCTACATCTTTCTCAATTGACGGCCAATAATAATATTTCTTTATATTATTCACCATCCTGCGTATTCCTGAATGACCACTCGTAGGTAAAATATGAAAATCATTTAAAACAATTCTCTTCTCATCTGCCCCTTCTATTTTCCGTACACCCTTCACTACACATATTCTAAAATCTCCACATATCGAATTACTATTTTCCTTCAAATATTTGGCCATTTTGGTAATAAAATTAACGTTATAACGATTTTTCAAAATAATAACTTCTTTTATGCCCTTTTCAATACAAAAAGTGACTATGTCTCTCGACAACTCGTCTCGCGATGATGCCGATAAAGATTCATAGTTTACGTAAATACTCGAGTTTTCTGGCACATACATTAAATTGCGCGACTTTGAAAATATTTTTTCACCATTAGTGTTACGTAACATCTTCTCCCACTCATTCAAACATATCTCAATGTCATTTCCTTGTTTTTTAAGAACTTCCACGATCCTAGGGTGATCAGTCCTAGATACCACAGGGTCCGTATCACAAACATTTGGTTCTTCCAACTGTTTGTACTGCGCTCTCGTCATTACGGATATAGTTTTTTCACGCATGGTTTTCAAATCTTCACTTGAAATTACTATCCTAGAAAGTGCATCAGCTAATACATTTTCTTTCCCCTTAATATACTCGACCTCAAAGTCATACTCTTCTAAACATAAACGAAACTTAGTTAACCTACTTGATGGATCTGTCATGTTAAACAAGTATAATAGTGGCCGGTGATCCGTTTTTACAACGAACCTCCGTCCATACAAATACGGTCTAAAATATTTAACTGACCATACTATAGCCAATAACTCCTTCTCTATAATAGGATAATTTAACTCACTTTTCCCCAAAGACCTACTAGCGTATGCAACGGGTTTACCGTTCCCATTACACAAAACACTTCCTACCGCATAACCCGAACTATCGGTTTGCAATATAAACGTGTTGTCTTCAGAAAAATTTGGATAATCCAACACTGGTGGATTCATTAACGCTTCCTTAAGCAACAAAAACGACCTCTCACATTCATCGGTCCAACTAAACACTACATCCCTCTTACATAGCTTATTCATAGGTATCACTATACTAGCAAAATTTGGTATGAATTTCCTATAATAATTTGCAAACGCCACAAACCGCTTTACTTCATCAACTGCCGATGGACGCGGATATTTCTTTATGGCTTTTACCTTTTCAGGATCTGGTGAAATACCTTCCGCTGAAATTACGTGTCCTAAATAAAGTATTTGTTTTTTCATAAATTCACATTTGGATGGATTCAGTAAGGTTTCGGTTGTGCTCATCCAAATTCCGCCCGAAAATAATTAAATCATCCAAATATATCAAACATTTGTCATAATTTAATCCTGACATGGCTACAGTCATTAACCTGCTAAAAGAACTTGGACTTATCTTTAACCCCATTGGTAATCTACACATCTGATATTGTCCTTTATCTGTCGTGAAAGCTGTGTATTTCCTACTACTTTCATCTAAAGCACACTGATAATATGATTGTGATAGATCACAGTGGCTAAAGTAAACTGCACCCGACAATGAATCCAAGATTTCATTAATATTTGGCAAAGGGAACTTATCATCCTGTATCTTTTCATTTAACTTCCTGTAGTCTATTACTACACGCCATTTTTTCTCCCCATTACGATCTGCCTTCTTGGGTACAACCAAAACAGGACTAGACCACTCACTAACCGCCTCCTCAATAATATTACTATCCAGCATCTCCTGCACTTGCCTATCAACCTCCTTTTTCTGTACATAAGGTATTCTATACTGTTTCCTGTAAACTGGAGTAACATTATCTTTCAAACGTATTGACTGCGCATATACATTCGTGACATCCAATTTATCTCCCGGAATATAAAAAATATCTGGATACTTTGCACATATTTGCTCAACTGACAACCGTTCCTCGGCATTCAAATAATCAAGATTAAGCAAAGAAAATATTTTCTTAACACGTTCAACACTTACTTCTGTTTCCGCAAAACTACAACAATTAAAATCACTTAACGGATAGACTTCTACATCGGACATACTACACACAACTTCCTCCGTGGTTGTGTTTAAAATCCTAATGGGCATCATCCCATTCTTAGGTCTAGCTACTACATTTGCTAAGAAAACCCCTTCGCGCAACTCTTTCCTAAACACTACACAATCTTCTGCTCTATTAACGGGCAAATACTTAACCATTTCACAACGCGGAGAAATAGTTAAAGAATAATTATAGGATTTAAGTGGCATCGAAACCGTCTGCTGCTCACGGTTCTTTAGAGATAACCTGTTCCCCGAAAAGTCTATAATACCATTATACGTCTGCAAGAAATCCTGGCCTAATATGCCAACTGACCTACATGGCAAATCATTGAATATATAAAACTTATGCACGAACGAACATTGTTCGTATTCCAACGTCAAATATACATAACCTATTGCCCGTAAACTACCCCCTACACCATTAATCACTAATTGTTCCTTAACTACTTTACAGCACAAAGCATTATTCCTCAAGAAATTACTTTTTATTGCCGATATCGACGCACCCGTATCGACTAACCATTCCGAATCCACATTATTTGCTAGAAAATTCACCCAGTTAACACTATTGCAAGCTAAAATATGCTTAGCCTCGAAAAAACTGCGTTTCATTCAATCGTCTGCCTTCGCTACTTCGTGACATTGACACTGCACTTGAGTCAGCATCGCCCCGCACGTGCTCTAGACACGCTACGCGCTGTCGACCTTGCTGAGTCTGCCGTCCACGATGAGTACTATTGCTACGACCGCGCATTCCACTACTATACCTTACGTTTCCATTTTGGTACGTACGCCCAACAGCTGTTTTTTGCTGCGCGTATCCATTACCTACAGCGTGCCGCCTATAGTTATTTCCACGACCCCCATTTCCCGTAGAAAAACTACCACCCGCGGGCCACCGCTGGAACGTCATGACTTGACCCGACGAAGCACAATTTTCGTCTTCCGCTACCCTGATAGCATCTTTCAAACAAGTCAAGTTCCGTGCCGTGATAATTGTACCAAGACGCTGATTACGAAGTCCGTCAGCAAACTTTTTAACCGCATACTTCTCATTTAAAGGCCGCAAAATTTTATAAGCTTCCGAATTTTCCCCGGCTTGAGAAATAGTCAAATCTACCATTAACTTCTCTATCTCTGACCCGAAATCCGTGACCGACCTATCATTTTGCCTAGCGCGAGCAAATTTGGCTTGCACTGCAACGTCTGACTTAACCGTCAACAAATGCTTCTTCATGTCCGTTAAAAGACTGTCTACAGTCGTATAAGTAGAGGACAATCGCATCTTAGCCCCCTGGGTAAGTCGTGTAGTTAGCACGAATCTAATTAAATGAGCACTATCAGCCGCTTCTAACATAGAGCTGTATAAATCTATGGCATCAATCAAATCTTGGGTTACCTGCTCATCCCCATTCATTTTCGGGAGTAAGCTAACCGCCGTTTTCAATGAAAACCTTTCCAACGCCATCTCTGTATCGGTTCCGATACCGTTTTCAAACTTAATAGTGTCTACATACAAATTTTCTATTTTACTCACTAGCTGTGCTAATTCCTCCGAAAATTTGCTACACTTAGAAACTACACACTTAAATTTACAATACAGGGCTTTTACCTCGCTTATCTTTCCATCAAAATTTTTGCCTTTCCGCCTACTGGGACCTAACTTGACAATTGATTCCCTCAATAACTTAAGCTGTACAAACAGTGACGTTAACTCCACTTCCATTTAAAATTAATGTCTCTAACTGATAGATGACCGAAAATACTCGTCACTACACTTAAGTTCAAATCACATCACTTACTCCTCCTGTCGCTCCGCCAGCTCCCGGTCAGGCCATCTGCACAGCTCGCTGCACCTCACGCTGATTGATCTTCTCTTCGATCCAATTCTGATGACACCTCCTGTACAGCCGGACTGCCACGCCAATGATGACAATCGCCAAACACACGGCGATAAACAACAGCATCGCGTTGATGGTGGATATCTGCTCTTGTGTTACTGTCGCGGTATTTGAACCACCCGCTGCTGTCTGGGCTATAATAACCTCTTCCTTGGATGACGTGCTCCCCATGGCCTGTGACTAACCAACTGTCGAGAAACTGACTGAAGCCGACTGAAGTGACTCCGACGAGATCCCGGTCGGGCAACTATAACGCCGTCCAGTCGACTGGCAGGGTCGCCATGCGATGTGGAGGGAAGGAGGGGTTAAGTAAATACCATGTCGTGTACTTGTCCATGAGTCAACTGGAGACTGAAAAACCCAGACTCCCTTTATTAGTGTAATATATACCTAGTCCGTGCGTGACATATATCATAATATAACTATGGACATAGCTTATCTACCTTAACTTAAACTAAGATCTAAACGTGACGTACGTGACACACCACAATATATACTGAGGTAGATACGTTTTACCGACGTCTGCGCGGCAATACAAACACAAGCTGACCAGCTTGAGTGAATTCAGTCCATCCTGCGTCTGGCCACAACATGAATGTACGTTAGAACAGTACAGGAATGGAAATAAAGTTCCAAGTTCCTTACGTCCTATGAAGATGGCTAAAGTGAATATCGCAATGTTTTTATTTTTTTATAATGAGTATGACGTCTCTATTGATAAAATATAATTGACTATATCCTTTTTATTTTTTGTTTACTTGAAAAAAGAAAATACGTGTCAAATATTTTTTATTAATCCTGACCTGACGCACTAAAAATAATAATTGAATTGGCTTTTTTACCGGTCAGTCCAATGAGTTGTTGTAACAGACCAGGCGTGATTGAGTGTGCTGGTTGTGCTAGTAGAACGGGCGATATACTGCGCAGTGCACGCTCCGCAGCCTCCGCTACGTCGTGTGAGTTTGCCTTAAAGTAAACAAAATAGTTATATATGACAAAAATACAAAATTATAAAGAGGAAAGATTTTTTTGTTTGTTTGTTTGTACCGAATAGGCTCCGAAACTACTCGACCGATTTTAAAAATTATTTCACCAATAGAAAGCTACATTATTCCTGAGTGACATAGGCTATTTTTAAATCCCGAAAACGGGTCCTGTGGGGTGGCCCACAGGAGCGAAGCCGCGGGGAACAGCTAGTATATGACAAATGTACGACTGTTTATTAATTGTTTGATTTTAACTCTTCCAAGTAAGACCAAATGATTGTATTTCGTGCACACGGAATAAGTAGCGTAATTTAGCAATAGTAGATGGAATAGCGAATTCCGATCCGACTGACTTCCTGATTCCTGATTCCGCGTCTTAAAATGGATTGAATCAGTATTATATAAAACCGAATTTATTTTAAACAATTCGATAGGATTAGTGAAAAATTAATCATTATAAATTAACTTACTTTGCCCAAACTAGATAGATCCAAGCTGGTCGCTGTGAAGCCACATTTTGCTCTAGCTATACATGTGTCTTGTCCCACAGAACTGACTGTTGACACCACTGCGAAATATCTATGAAAAAATTAATAAAGTTAGTACTGGATGGTGATCCAGCATAAATGGAACTGGATTGGTGATTGTTCACATATTGTGCAAACCGCAGCAGCTATGGACAAAACCACGGCACTCTGGGTTCCAAACCTCATCTCGTCCGACAAAATCGACTCTTGTTACTCAACTTTTGACTTAAATATTGGACAAACCTTCAACAGAAGGCAAGAAAATATCAAAATATATTTAAGGAAAAGTGAAGTTTTTGGCCTCAAGTGTGGCATGGAAGACCTTAATTACCTTAAAATAAAAGTGATCGTGAATGAAAGTAAAATAAATACTGAAATTGGTACTTACTTCAGATCAGGACACAAAGATCTCGATGCTGCATCTATATTGTTTATAAAGGTTGCCAACCTTTCCTTGTGTTGATCATCATGTACTTTTGTTATGGCTACGAAAATGCCTTCAATGGTTCCGAAAGAAGTAACATCGTTTAATACAGCAGAAATATTATTATTCACATCAATATTTTTTTCTAGAGTTACCACTTCTACGCCAAGATTCCGCCAAGACCTTGAAAAAACAAAAAAAGGGGTATGAATTCGCATTTATAATGATTTAGTTTTTTTGACAGATTGACGCAGTAATTTTACCCTATTTTATATTGTTGATATTGATTTAAGCTTGTAGAGTGGATATATAATTTTTTTGCGCCGCGATGTACTAGTTTGTTGGCTAGTTGGACTCCGAGAGTGCCGTCGTCCCAGAACAATAAATGACTTTCATCAGGACTGCATATTATTCTGAAAAAGTAAACACAATCTATGTAAGATTATATAAAATTCTTGACTTTGTCGTCTTAAATGCGAAATTATAATCAGTACGTCGCATGCCTAAATAATACAGGTTACCGACCTAAATGTGAGTATATTCCATACGCAAAATACGCGCTTGGTCATGGAGTTGCGGAAACCAGCCCGTTTTAACCTAACCTAAGTATCTGACTTCTAGAAAAGTCGAGGGACATAGTATATACTACACAGTAATGTTGCTAGCACTTATACGCGTGGTTTACGTTACCTGGGGTAAGCATTGGACACATAGTCTTGCATCCTCAGCAACACTCTGCCGCGGTGCCTGCTGGCCGCGAGCAGTCGGAAGGCGCGCGCGGCGTCGTGCGGCGCGTACGACACGCGCGACAGAGGACGCACGTAGCCGCGACTGATACCCTCGCTCAACATCGTCTGCAGATATTTCATTTCATCATATTTTCGTTCCGTGAATATAGATGACAAATCCGTTGCGACGTACGACCTTTGTGTAATCATGAAAAACATTCTGAGTTCGTATTCTTCAGCATCCTGAAGTTGAACTGTATCGACGAAAATTCCAGAAAATGCTACGCATCTGAGAGTTGCCTGAAAAACAAAAAATATGGTAATATTATTTTATTATACTTAATATACTCGTTTTATTTTTTATATTTCGTATGTATACATATAAATCATCAAAAAGTCTGTAATAATTCGGCAGATTGTTATTTTATGTGTTCGTAATTTTTGGAGAAGATGTGTAAAAAACTTACATTTTTAAGTTGCCCTTTAACGCAACTTAGGATAACTTCACAACCTTTTCCTTTTGTTGCTACTAAAACATTATCGGTAAAACTAATTTCGCGGGAATTCCCAATGTGTTCATCTAGAAATAAAAAAAATTATTATTATGTAAGAAAAAATCCAACCACCGTACTCTTAAACAATGTTGAACAACAAGTAAAATTACAGAATTTAAAAAACCACACACATTTTTCATTTTTATTTCATGCTACATAATTTATCTAGTACATAGTAGATACGCTTACGGTAGATTAGGGCGGGACAGAGCAATGCTACCCGCACTTTTTGTTTCGTTGATTTTGTCTAGATACCTACTTTCGTTTTAGTCGCAACATATTTACGTAGTGGTTTATATTATCTATCTATACTTATCTGTAATATATTTTTGTATTATATTAGACGCAACAGGCTTTGGTTTCCGTAAGTCACGTCCTAGGCGACCACTGAAAATCAGCGCTGCGTGCTGTGGGTCTCCCACGGCACAGCATTATGCTGAGTGGAAGCCTTCTTGTCACAGTCACGACATGCATCTGCTTGTACTTACCTACTCATCATCCTTGTACTGTACTCAAAATTTGTATTTTATTTAATCTTACCTTCCTTTACTAACATAATTTAAGTACTTACTAATACTACCGTTATGGGTTTAATTTAAGGAAAAAAAAAAAAAAATGTCGTTTTTGTGGCGAATAAACACTTTTTCTTTCTTTTAATTTATTTCTTTCTTTCTTCGATCGGCAATCTATTGAACACGTAATTTATGACATGATATCTTGCGAAAACACCCCGATTCAAATAGTAAAACGCCCATAACATTTAAACGGCTGAACCGATTTTATTACAACATAGCTAAGAACACTCTCAACAAAATCACCTTTTAAACAAAGAAAACTAAATCAAAATTGGTTCATCCGTTTAGGCGCTATGATGCCACAGACAGACAGGCAACACACATCGAACTTATAACCCCCCCTCTTTTTCCGGCGGGGGTAAAAAGGACCTGATCAACCAGCGAGCTTTCAGCGGTTTGGTTGGCATGTCGGTAAAACCGCTGGTATATAGTTGTACCTACCTAATAGGCAATTTGTTTAGTAAGGTACCTATAACGCCAGAATAGATAAACAGACATGTGATTGCAGCATTCCCGAGAGATTTTCCGTAATTTATTGAAGAGTTATGTTTTATATCTTCGAAGTTCTTCATCAAATTTGGTGAACAAATTAAAATGGGACCAATTTTGAAACATACTTTTTTGAACATAAATAATTTAAAAAATCTGTCCAAAATTGACGGAGATCTGCGTGAACAAAAACAAACAATGTCGAACATAGAACTACCTCCTTTTCGGTAAGTCGGTTAAAAAACACTCCCAGATCTACAGAATGACTGAATTACCTTTTAACTCAGGGTACAGTTTTTGCAGGAACTTCTTTTTCCGTAAATCGCTGACTGTCGTGAATACTGTACACCCGTACGCTAGCGCGACGGCAATGGCTGCCTGCCCCAATGCGCCTGTGCCTCCGTGCACCAGCACGTTATTACCAGGTAACAATCCACCCTTGATTATCTAAAAACATCAATTTAAATGGTTAATAAAAAAAATTGGTTACTTACCTGAAGTGGTTGATTTTTGGTCGATTGACCACTATCTCGCCTGATGTTAAGTGATAATGTGGTCGAAGGTCAAGCACGCTTTCCTAGAAGCAACCTGTTCAGTCTTTACTTGAAGACCACTAGGTTGTAGATATCAGGAAACAAAGACAGAGCAGGCAGAGCATTCCACTCCTTAGCTGTACGCACAATAAAAGTACTTTCAAAACGCTTTGTGCGTATGGGAGGGATATCCACCATGTACCGATGACGCATTACCGTACGTCTTGTAGTCCGATGATGGAAAGGGCTAGGCGGAATCAAATTGTGCAGTTCCATCGCACACTTCCCGAAATGTAACCGATATAAAACCTACAGGTAGGCAACTCGTCGTCGGTGTTCAAAGCTCTGGAGCTTTGAGTCGACTAGCGCATCGTTGCCAATAAGTCTCTTGGCCCGTCTGTCAATTGACGCAAGTGCATCTAGTCCCGTCAGATCCGCCCCAGAGGTGAGAGCAGTACTCCATGCATGAGCGAACTTACGCTTTATACAAGTTGAACAGCTGTTCAGGCGTGAAATTCCATCTCACCTTCGCAAGGATCCCCAACTTTTTTGCAGCCAATTGAGCCGCAATGAATTTACCTCAATGAATGGACCAAAATTGAGGGTCGATGAAACGTAACACCAAGAAGGTCGAGATGGTCCGTTATCGGTACGGTTACACCACGGAAGGTGGAGGGGGTTACCCCAGTTGGTGCTAGGAGATAGGGACGATGAGCGACGCACCGCATTTGCCTCGACACCCCACCCGGCGGAACAAATGAGTCTGCAGTTCATATGCCTGGCAGACTAAGATCAACTCGCACACACTGAACACAAGCAGTGCAAATATACACGGACGGCAGGAAAATTGCTGGAAAGGCGGGGGCGGCATTGTCTATCTGGAGCAAGTCAGCCCGGTAGACCACCGGGCTGAACTGCTGGCCATATGTAAAACTACGCGGGAGATACAAAAGAACAAAGAATGGTCTTTTGGCATTTTCAGTGACTCACGATCGTCACTGGAAACGGTGGCAAACCACCGCTCTTCTCATCCCCTCGCAGTCAAAACCAGGGAGAACCTGCAAAAGTGCAGCTTCTAAAACAAGCATGTGGCTTTGTTTTGTATCAAGGCGCCCGAGAACTTACTGTTTTACTTGAACAACTACAAATTAGACCACCGTTGCCTTTATAAAAAAGATTAAATGATTATGAATGATTTTTGGACATACAAGCTGAATTATAAATTTACAATAAGTAAGAAGTTTGTTATTTAATAACAATTTATTGTTTAAATATTAAACTCACAAGACAGTAGAATGCGTGAATGTAGGCGAGCGGCACGGTAGCGGCGTCCTCAAGGCTCCAATGCGCCGGCACCGGCCATAGTAGCTCCGGTTGCGCGCGCACCACGGTGCCCGCCGCGCCAGAGTGCACTAGACCCATCACGCGCTCGCCACTGTATTATATATCGACAGGTTAACAACTAAGGTTAAGACACACCCACTCGTTGCCTGCTATGGTTAAGTCTCCGAAAGAGTTACTATTAACCCTTATAAAATTATTACAGACAAGAAATATAGCACACACTTACCTTCGAATTTTGAGCCTAATTTGTTCTTATCTTTTAGAAGAAATTCGTCGTCATACTGTAGTATGTGGATGTTACCGATGAACAATCATCTGGGTTACCAATGCAGTAGGGCGGTGCAATTTTAGGCTCGTTCTACTAACTCATAAAAAGCTAACTTGTGGTACGACGTAGTACTGCCAGGATGTCAAAAAGATGATAAGTATACTTGCATATAACCTAGGCAAAAATTCCGTTGGATATGAGTAAAGTTGTACTATTTCTCTTAAGCATGTTAAAACAAAAAAAACTGCAACAGCGATTTTAATAGGTGCCTATGAATAGTCGATAATGCTGACAAAGCCAGAAGCAAGTTGCTAATTCGCTTCGAGTAAGAAACTGTTGTTTAAAATTTGTAGCTAGTTGTGTTCAGTTTCATAGACTACTTACACTCATATTGTTTTAAAAAATACCACAATAACTTAATATTATTTTACACTCTATGTAGCTAGGGCACAAAATAATTGTGTCAAGTACTTACTACTCATTAATACATGACACAATTATGTGCGCTGGTATTATGTACCATCATTATCTGAAAATTACCCTAGATTCATTTTAAAAACATCTGAATATAAAACCTTGCCTCTCAGTGGTTCCACTGTAGTCCATTCCGTATAAACTGGATTCACACGGCGTCACGCCTGTCGCTCTCTTCACATCAGACGTGCAGAGTCCGGCGTAGTGAATCTGTTAATATGAGCAACATATAGAACTGTTTGTCTCAAGCTAGTGAGGTCGACGACCATAAATAGTAGCTGAGACAGACTGTATGCGAATGGCAGAGGATGGGGTAATATGACAGTTGATTGATTTGATCAAAAACCCTTATATAAAACGGTGAAATTTAGAACTGACAGCTGGGTAAAAACAAGAAGAGCAGAGTCTGGAGGAACCCCGAGAGTGTAGAGTTGCGCTAAGAAAATATTTTTTTGGGATGAATAAGGTCACGGCGATGAACACAGAAGACTAATCTTCTTTTTTACTCTGAGAGAGTTAGCAACATTAAGGGCCGGTTTCTGAAGACGACGTCACATCTCATATCCGCTGAAAATTTGTCACAAATTAGCCTCATTTGTCAGTGGGTTTCTCAAAACTGCATCATCAAAATATTACATAATTGCTTGTTACATTGAACAATAATTGGCATCAATTTAATTCGGTTGGCTACCCTAGCCGGTAGTTACTCACTTCATTCACTTCTATAACGTAATCAGTAACTGGTGGGTGAGCACTTTTTTTTGGTTCGTTTCTTTTTGGATGGCTGACTCCGCCAGGATAAGCAACACTTACGAAGGTCAGTCTTAAGACGGGTGACCACTTTTATTTGGTTCGCTTGTTTTTGGATGGTTGACCCTGCCAGGGTAAGCAATACTTACCAAAGTCAGTCTTGGGATGGCTGACCACTTTTATTGGATCGCTTGTTTATGGATGGGTTTTTGTTTTGGTTCGCTTGTTTATGAATGGGTTTTTGTTTTGGTTTTTTAACCAACATACACAAAAGGAGGAGGTTCTATATTCGACTTTATCGACACCTCCCCATCACTTCGCCGTACGTTACAGAGACGGGTCTGTAGGTAGTTGGCCGGATCAGCCCAACTGCCCTTCTTGGTCACGGGCTGTACGTTAGCTTGCTTCCAAGCATTCGGCACTTTTCCAGTCACATACGAAAGGCGAAAAAGGCGTGTCAAGATCGGAGGCAGTTCAGGCGCACAGGTTCTAAGACCTATTGCTGGTATTCCGTCAGGGCCACTAGCCTGTTCACGTCGAGGTTGCGCAGCACCCTACGGACGTCCTTTTGATGGATGCGAATGTGCGACATTCTCGTCTCGCATCCATCAGGACAAGGAGTGGGCCGCGCACCACCTAGAGTCAGACGCAAAGATCCGCAACAAGAGAGATAAATAAATTTTCCTTCTACTCAGCGGACTAGGCCAGCGACCCGTCGGGTTTCAGCAGTGGTGGTAGTGAGGGACGGCAGAAGTTCGACTCGACCGACTTAGCCAGGGACCAAAACGCTATACTACCTGCTGGGTAAGAAGCAAGTTTGGTCCCTATTCGGCCAATTTCGTCAAACCGAGCCCTTCGCAACACCCTCTTGCAGGACTTGGCAGCCCTGTTGAAGGCTTTCTTCATTTGACCGACATCACTCGCTTTCCGCGATCGAGCGTCGACCCATGCCAGATACGCCTCATGCTTAAGCGCGTCGGCGCGATTACATTCGGCGCCAAACCATGGCTGGTCAACGCTGGACATTGTTATGTCAGAGAACAGAATGTAGTACTCCATTCCCTGACGCAACACATCCGTCACGGCGTCCGCGCACGACGAAGTATCAGCCGAAGAAAAGCAAGTAGACTGCCAAGGATAGCATGCGAAGAAAGATCGCATGCCATCCCAATCAGCTGACCTGTACCGCCAAACTAGCCGGGTGCCTCTTGGGCTGGGATCGGGCGGGGAGTAGACGGACACAGCCTTCACCAGACAGTGGTCGGAACTACCCAAAGGTGAAGTTACCGACGCAGAGTACCGGTCTGGATCTGTTGTCTGGATGTGTTGTAAACTCCGTACTGATTGTGATAACCACACATCACCTTCATTAGCGCATTAGTACATCTCGCTTTGCTTATGCCTTGGTGTCACAATCAGCGGAGATGACCTTTGGCCATTTGTGACACGCTGGACGTTACTTCGAGGGTCCAGAGTTCCGGCTATTTATTTACGTCCGAGGTTTCGGTTAATCCGGGATCTCAACAAGCTCCGTGCCGGGTACTTTATACTCGCGTGGCCGCGTCGAGCAACCTACGGGTCTGGTGCGAACATCCGCAGACCGTCACCATCCCTGGCGTCAGCAGCGTGGCACTACCGCTGAATCATCGTCGCACCAGGCTGAGCCAGGACAGTATTGCGCGAATCCCAAGGGAATTGGAATAATTTTGTGCCATAAACCTACCTAACTCACTTATCATTTTTCACTTATTTCTTCAAAATATATTTTTATGTTGACTTGGATACGTGGTCTTATTTATACCCCCACGTACACCACATCCGTCACAACACAGGCGTAGATAATTTTATCCAGACCTGTTTCCACCAGAGCCCACAGCACTGAGAATCAGAAGTCCTCAAGGTTACGGAGAGGTACAAAAGTGAAAAAAAAAATTGCAAGAAAAACTACCGACTTTCAAATAAGAAAACTAGTTTAGGTAGTTTTCTTATTTGGAAGCCGGTAGATTTTTTTTGTAAAAAGGTTTTTTTTTATGTTTTGGTATATTTTTACCTTAACATAAACCTTAAAAATCATAATATTAATTAAAATGTTCTCAGAATCCCAAAAATGCGGTAACATGTGGTAAATTCGTGATTTTTGTCAAGTGTGACAAATTGACTAAAACTTATGGGTTTCCAGAAACTGAAAGCAGAATTAACCGGCGATTATTCGTCGATTACGGTAACAGCCCGTTAATCGAGTGCTGAGAAACCGTGTTTAGTGACTGTATTAAGATCGACATTTTGTCTCGAAAAATTTCATCCACACAACCAGTAGATGTAAGAAGTCATGAGGAATGTAGGATAGTTTAGTATGAGAAATACACACCGTTACCGCCAAATCTGACAGCTGTAAGGGAGAAGTCTCCACCCAGCGCAGGGCGTCAAGATCACCGATTTTCAAACATTGCAATGTTACTGCATTCTTTACACCTCCTTGTTGCTGCACATCACCCGATGATTTCTGTAATATAATATATAAGAGGGCCAAGAAATAGAAAAAATAAAACAAAAAAAAACAGATAAAGGAAATATTCGCTTTGCTAATGTAAATAAAAAAAAAACACTTACGTTTGCGCTATCCCGTGCAGGTACAACTATCTCTACTCTTTTAAAATCTTGACTGACGGGAGGCAGATTGCGGTATTTAATATTCTGTAGAGTAACTCCGCCACACCTGAATCAAATGATACGTTATGTACATAAATAGTTTAATGTGATGATTTTAAAAAGTAAACATTTTTATTATAATGAACAAATGACTAGTATCCAATAAATATATATTATAATAATTTATAATTATATTATAATAATATATTATAATTTATAATCAATCTTAAATGACCGGGCGAGCATAATATAAGACGACGCAAAGGAAATACACCTATGTTTACGCACAAACTTGCACGATCATATTTTTATAGTTGGCGTAGTCTCCGTTGAGCTAGGCCGCAATGACAAATAAAATTGGTCCGAAGATATTTTTTTACAATATACTCACGTAGTAATATCATGGATATCAGAAATGTAAGCATTCACAACAGTCTTCCCATTCATGTAGTAGACATTTTGAAGATGTTGCCTAGGATCGAGGTCCAGTCTCTGGATTTGTGTGGGCAGGGATACTGCATCGTGTGGTTGTCGTAGCATGTTCAGCTGCAGCAAGCCGTCGATGAACGTGACCCAGTTGTCACGCCACACCACCGCTGCCTGGCTCAGAGTTTCACTCGCGGCCTCGACGCTTACGAACTCGCCGCTACAAGGAAGGTACATTGAAAAAGCTTTATTGTAAACTAGCTGTCCCCGCTGCTTCGCTCACGTAGTAATCTAAGCCTTTATTTTTTAAATTGGATTGTTTTTTGGGATTTCCTTTCCATTAGGAATTTCTCTATTTTTATTCTAGGATAGGGTTTAAGGTGCCCCGTTGGCAATAGGCTTGCCGGGATACCTAGAACTAAAACATACTTATCTGGTTAAGAAGTGGCAGAGTTACGATGCAGCAGCTTCCATAATATGATTTTGCCTCCTCCTCATGGGGGCACGTTAAGCCGTTGGTACCAGGCTGTTACTCGTTACTTTGAGAGATGATCTCGTTAGGGGGTCGTGAGAAGTTAAAAATCTGGTGATAAAACTAACTACTGCGTAACTCAGTATACTCGTGACTAATAGACAGTGGCTCCATGTCAAGTACTGATGTTCACCTGCAACTGGTTTCACTGGAAGATGACCTCAACATGGTTGGGGAAAGGCTAGGTAGATGATGAGTGTAGCGTCTCTCTGTCTAGCATACCCTTTTCCAAACATAAGATTCGACTGTAGTGATACGTCTTATAATCTGAACAACTGTTACATACCCAAATTGGCTGTCTCGTTAGTCTTATAGTAATTGCTCGCGCTACTGCTACTTTCTTTTTTTTTCGTTTGAGGATGTGGCCAACGCCGTTTACTCCGCAAGTCTACGAATTCCGTTGACAACGTGTGTAAAATTGACGGTCTTATCATGTTATGATGATTGACTGCTTAGCTCTTCCAAGGTTATATATAGCATGATGATAATGTATATCTTAAACCCGTATATATTTGCAATTTTGTAACATTTTATGGCTTCTTGTAACAATTCTGCGCAATTAATAAAACATTGCAATTTTCATGGATAGCTCACGCTTAACCAAAAATTTAACATGATTTTTTTTTCTCACAACAAAGCCCCTTAGGTTGATTAGACATTTGCCTGATATCTCCTTTGGATACCGATTTCCCCGTACTGACCCAGTCAAGGAAAACACTCTTTTATAGATAAATTGACTTCTAGGCGGTGTATCAAGAGATAAAACATGTTCCATATTTTAAGTTCGAAAAATACAACTGCGAAAACCGCATTTAATTTCGTGCATTAGTTTTTGCGTCAATCGCGTTCAAACATCCTCTGTGACAGATAATAATAATAATAAACAATAAATGCCAAAAATATTATTTGTGGCATTTATTGCTGATATCTTTAAAGACAACCCGTATAAAATTTACTTAATCTTCAAAACACAGACATGTGAGTTACATTTTATTATATATGTCACGTCGAAGTATCTATGAATCGTAGAATCGCCATCTTTAACCCCAATGTCTAGAGGCAATTCCTTTATTCTTGACTGGAGCGGGTTACTTCAATAACACACAACACTGAATTGAAACTCAAGAGTGTTTATTTGATTTAGTTACAGGCACTTTGAGTTTTCAAATGAACTTGAAGCTAAAACCACATCGTGTGGCTTGCTAGATCGCAAAGCCCTTGTCGATCGCTGGAGGAGATCTAGCAAGAAACTCCAGGACACTCTTTTTAAATGTTTTTATAGATTACACAATCACTTTATGACAATTAATTAGGTTTTCAAACATCTATTCGATTACATTTATTAATCAGTTCTTATTTTTCACACATAGTCCGCGCGATGCGCGTTCTAAGTGGGCGGGACTTCCATATTGTTTTTGTTTAGACACTAATTACTTGGATAGTTGAGTAAAGTTAGCAAACAATACTAAAATGCTGATCAGTTAATTATTTTAACATTAAACAACCTCAATACTCACAAATACAAAGTGGTTTGTAGTTTATTATTGAAATAGTCATCTAATAACAAAACTATTCAAGTTTCCGGTGATCTAACAATCTTACTAATTAGAAAGTTTCTCATTATTACATAGCTGTGTAAAATAGTCTTATGACTTCTTAGTATTTAATCATTTACTCAAATTTGTTTAGTTCTCGTATTAAATTATTAAATCTGGTTATTGGTCATAGAAATTATAACATCCGCCATTGTTTGACAACTTAATAAGAATAACATAATGAAACACATTTACTTCGTCAAATGTGCAATAGTTAAAATGAGAACAAATCCAAAAGTCCTACAATAAGTGTTCCTGTTTAATTTAAACATCTCGTATTAATTAAACATTGAAATTAGCATATGAATTATGAATCAATACTGATTCCACAGTGAGCCAATAGATGGCGCTGAACTCAAAACCCAACTTAAATAGACATAGACACTTAAAACGATTAGTTAGGATAATAAATTAGCAAATTCACGCCTACGCGGCGACACGGCCATTGTGATCGGAGGCTCGTGCTCTGGGCCTTCCGGTGTCCTCAGTCTCTGTGTTTCTTGGTTGTTATCTGTAATAGCGGAGAAATATTTGTCGGCAGATTATTGTTGTTTATCATCCTACAGTATTAATTAAGTTTAGAATCTGATAACAACTGATTTTATTTATCATTGACAGCTTGTAATAAATCTAAGCTGAGTATGCCTTATTTTGGAAATATTGAATGTATTTTTACACCCACAGCTATATGCTTTAGGTATTCTACTTGCTATATGGTAAAGACCAATGTTGTTAGGAAACAACTAACTGCTACATGTCATGTCAATGAAGGCATACAATTTCTACGTGGGACACTCAGAAAGTTTTGCGAAACTAAAAAAAATTGTTCTATACGTACATATATTTTTATTAAATCTTTTCAAAGTACTTTCCACCAGCCTCTATACAAAGATTCATGCGCCTAAACCAAGAACACTTTTCAAAACACTTTTTCCAGTCCGCCGCAGACACCTCGTTTACAGCCTGCTCGAACGCAGCCAGCGCATCTTCCGGCGACGAAAATTGTATCCCTTTGAGCTGATTTTTTATTTTTGGGAATAAAAAGAAGTCACACGGTGCTAGATCAGGGCTGTAAGGAGGGTGACCCAGGAGTTTGACTGGCGTGCTGTCCAGGAAGTCCCTCGTTTTGAGTGCGGTGTGCGCAGGTGCATTGTCGTGGTGGAGCAGTAGCCCGCGGAGCCCTGTGTTTGGTCGCTTGTTGCTTATAACAGAGAAAACTTCTGGCAAACATTTGGTAGTATACCATTCGGCATTAATGCTTCTTTGATCCCGTAAGGGAATTGATACCAAGTGGCCAGTCAAATTAAAAAAGCTAGCGATCAAAATCTTACCCCCGCTTCTAGATCGCTTCACTTTGGTAGGCGTTGGCTCATTTTGAAACACCCAAACAGTCGACTGGCGCTTGGTTTCTGGGTCGTATTGATAAATCCAGGACTCATCACCTGTAACGATGTCGTAAACACGCCGAGACGAGCCTGCTTCAAATTTGTTAAGCATATCACGGCACCATTCCACCCGGGCCTGCTTCTGAGCATCGGTGAGGTTGTGCGGCACCCAGCGTGATACTATCCTCCTCACGCGAAGATGGCTGTGTAGAATCTCGTGAACGCTTCCCGATCCAATCTTCAATATGTGTTGAATCTCCTGATATGTAATTCGCCTATTGTCTTGGATTAAATTTTTCACTGCTAGCACGTTTTCTTCGGTAACAGCCGTCAAAGGGCGACCGCTTCTTTCGTCATCCCCCAAAGTTGGTCGACCGCGCTTGAATTCGTTATACCAACGATACACGGTTGCCTTGGAAGGGCCTTCATCCATGAATGCCATTTGAAGTCTATCGTACGATTCATCCGGCTTGAAATCGTATAAAATCATAGCTCTAAAATGTTCCCGGCGCAGATCCATATTTCAGTGAGACACAATACTTTGAATTAACTCGCAAAAAATGTGGAGGGAAATTTTGAAATTGGAACTTACTTATTTTTACTTATAAATAATCATATTTTCGAAAAACATTATAACTGGCCAGTCTCCCATATATAAAAACTTTTTTTCGCAATACTTTCTGAGGGGCCTGGTATTTCAGATTTTTGACATGGAATAATCAGTTGCTAGCTTATTTAGTCCAATTTGAATCTTGTTTGCAGAATGTTATTGTTTGTATTATCTTACAATATTCATTGATTTGTAATAGGTAATAGTCAGTTTAAGTTATCAATTTATCACTGAATACTTATGAAATTAGGTAACTATTAAGTTTATCTCAAATGAAAATATTTGATGCATTAATGAGCACATACCTACTTATAAGAAGGCTTACATAGCAGCCTTGTATTTGGTAAGTATAGTGTAGGTAGTGTAGGAGTATTGTGATCAGCTGTTTTTTGTTTAGTTTCATTCTCACGGGACGGTAATGCTCTGTGATAGACACAAAGTCTTTGATTTGACAGGATTTAAGGATAGGATCAGGAACACCGCTCTGTGATAGACACAAAGTCTTTGATTTGACAGGATTAAAGGTTAAGGAGTTTAGGATCATTGCTCCGTGACAGGCACGAAGTCTTTGATTTGACAGGATATAAGGAACCAGGCTCTGGGTGGTCTTGTACACCGTGGACCCAGCAGGATAACATGAGAGATTGTTCATTAGCGGCCTCCACGCCTAGCCAATGGATATTAAATCTTTATTAGTTGCTTCCACAGCAAACCAATAGATTGTGTGTTGTATTATCACTATTAGTTTCCTCCACGGATTACTAACAGACAGCTTATTGTGTTATCATTATTAGTTGCTTCCACAGCATACCAACAGTGTAGTTTATTGTGTTATCATTATTAGTTGCTTCCACAGCATACCAACAAGATAGTTGTGTTATCATTATTACTTGATTCCACAGCATACCAATAGGATAGTTTGTTGTGTTATCAATCTTAGTTGCTTCCACAGCATAATAAGATAGTTTATTGTGTTCTCATTATTACCTCAAATCCATCTCCATGGATGCTGATAGTTTGGTGTTGATATAACCTATTATTTTATTAAGTGCCTCCAGAGCTATAGGTTATTGGACATCTCAATAATTAGAGCTTGTTTTATTATTCATTTTTATAATTGACTAAATATGACAATAGAATAGCATAAACTGAAACGAGTTACAAAAACATAATAATAACAGTAGTCCTCCTGACTGTTGAGCCATCTGCATAAGGAGGTACTATGGTGCACAAGGCCAATGGCTCAACATGCTTTTTGAAGCATGGGGGTTCACCAATTTCAAAACTCTGGGCTGCTACAGAGGAATCCCTATTGGAAAAACCCCATAAACAAATTTTGCCCAACCTAGGAATTGAACCCAGGAATAATAATTTAAAAGTACTTTGTTGCATGGTAGTATCATGCACAAGCGTCATGTAGTTATTCGACATGGCTATTGTGTTGAGCCTTCTGATACAACAACACCGTATCAGTTAGCGAGGTGAGTAGAAGATAGTTTGAAAACTTCTCACCTTTTACTTTAGTTATGTTGGGCTGGAAGTCATTTTTCAGCTGACCTCTATTTGGTGGCTTGTATGTATGTTGGTAGCTTCTAAGGTCCTGACCCGGCGACACGGTCACTTGCAAACCAGGTATTTTTAGTTTTGTTTCCACATCCTTGATAATACTTGACTATGTAGGTAACCATTTTGATTTTTGATATGACACAGGAATCTGGAATGTGAGAAGGTATACAGATAAATAATAATAAAAGAAAAGCTGATCCTATTAATATTTAAATAAGTAGGAGTTAGTACTGATAACAATTAAATTATGTTATTGTTTTGAAATAGTAAGTGAGTAATTCAAAGTTAACTAGAATCTGATGACACTGAAATGAATAACTATGAAGATTGCTGCATTACTTATGACGGTGTTTGCACTAGCTAAAGATTAATGTTAAAACATGTTGAAAACTACTTTTAATGATGCATGTTTGCATACCACACACGCAACAACCTATTTACACACCTATTACAAACCTATTTCATTACAATACATTTATGTGTGAACAAGTTTGAATACAAGCTAGGTAAAAAGGTGCAAAAAGAAAAGAAAGTTATTGAATGCTAAAAGTGACAAATTATCAAAAAACAAACCTGTCTTTTGATTGTTTTTATTCTGTGCAAGTGCATCCAATAACAAGCTTTGAAATCTGTCAGAAATTACTAATCTATTTACACCCATGTACCATAACAAGTAAAATTCAACTAAACCCATTGTGAGATTTAATTCATTAGGAAGGTTCTCAAATATTGAATGATTAAATAAACTTTATTATAACAAACTTAACTTGAACAAGCATAAATCTTAGAGCTTATAAAAGGCCCCATCAGTATCCAACTGACAGTCTGAACCAAGAATGTAGGGTCAGACAATTTTTTAATTAGATTTAACTTATAGCGCTATCACTGTCAAGAACCCCATAGCCAAAACAAATCTACCAGATCATGTAGACAGATAAGATGGAACACAGTAATCACATTAGATTCACTCAAATATGTCTTACATACACAGGACCATTAATTTACCAAAAATCACAAGGTCCATACATAATAGGTTACTCACACATACTAAGCGTACCTACTTGTAAATTAAAAGTTACCAGGTGGCTATCAGCTTATGACTATTTATTATTATATTATGATTATGCATGAACTGAAGCTCTGCTGATACTTACCCTGATTATAAAGTTTGTAATGACTCACCCAGGTGTATCACAACCCTTTCACCCATTCATACAAATACATTTATATTAGATGCATACTCACTCTACAAAAACCTCTAGATAATATTTTAAATATTGTTTAGTCTTGTAACCAAACAATTATTCTCACCCCAGCTACTTAAATGCAAATCGTTGTAAGTATTTTCTTGAGCACACTATAATTTTATTTTTATTTGTTGTGCTTTTCATGTTTAAGGAATGTGTTAATACATTTTCTTATCTTACTTTACTTTAAAAAAAGTATGACATGCAACGGGTTCCACATTATTCAATAATAAACCCCGTTTGGTAGTCGGGTAAAAACAATAAATTGCAAAAATGCCAATTAGTGCGTCAACATGAATATGTCATGGCACTTTCTGCCAAATGTTTACTACTTCTGTTGCACATACATTCTGTAACTTACTTAACTTATTTACCTACTAAACTTTTGTTTTAGCTACCTAAATGTAATGAATGCTATAAAAATAAGTTGTTACTTTTTGTCCGGTACAAAACTCAACGTAGGTACTTTGAATTGTTTAACATTCATACACTCACACCTTGTCCCCATGGGGATAGGCAGCAACCACAGATTGCCACTTGCTACGATCCTTACATACTCCTCAAATAAAATAAAATTTCTCAAATAACTGAGCCATTGCAATTCTTAAGACAAAAGAACCATATTTAAACAATAACATTGAGTTCCTAGTCAGCTGTCTTATTTTATGGAGTAATTTAAGCCGTTTCATTCATTTTAATTCCACAAATTGCCACACAAACAACAGCAGGGACCACTCAGTCAGTAAGGGGTATTGTGTTACCCAGTTACTGGGTTTTGGTTGCTCCATGTAAAGCACTGGTACTCAGCTGAATCCAGTTAGAATGGAAGCTGTCCCGGACTTGGTTGGGAAAAGACTAGGCAGATTGATTAAAATTGTCACACAAAAGGTCACTGACCTTGCCTTGTATGATGAAAATAATTAAGAATGTTAAGTTACATAAATAAAAAAAACAGAATACTCCCCTCAACCATGATGGAATCTATCAATGGACAGATCAAGTTGTTCGCTTAGCTGCTTCGGTCATTCTGTGCTGTATAAAGTTTTGGCCACAATGGTGTAGGACAGCATCCATGCCACTAGTCAGTAGCTTCTTCTGTCGTTTCAATAGAGTTCAGATCGTTCACGTAAAAATATTCCAGTTATTTTCGCCTATGTCTGGGCATCGCTTACTCTTGGAAATTATCATAGGAAAATCTTTTGCCATACCCTTCGGCGCTGGCGATGTTGTACAAAATTCTTCGGATGGCTTTCATAGCATGGGCAGAAGGCGATAGTGGGAGCTGATCCCACTTCTGATGTCACGTCGAAGTATCTATGAATCGTAGAATCGCCATCTTTAACCCCAATGTCTAGAGGCAATTCCTTTATTCTTGACTGGAGCGGGTTACTTCAATAACACACAACACTGAATTGAAACTCAAGAGTGTTTATTTGATTTAGTTACAGGCACTTTGAGTTTTCAAATGAACTTGAAGCTAAAACCACATCGTGTGGCTTGCTAGATCGCAAAGCCCTTGTCGATCGCTGGAGGAGATCTAGCAAGAAACTCCAGGACACTCTTTTTAAATGTTTTTATAGATTACACAATCACTTTATGACAATTAATTAGGTTTTCAAACATCTATTCGATTACATTTATTAATCAGTTCTTATTTTTCACACATAGTCCGCGCGATGCGCGTTCTAAGTGGGCGGGACTTCCATATTGTTTTTGTTTAGACACTAATTACTTGGATAGTTGAGTAAAGTTAGCAAACAATACTAAAATGCTGATCAGTTAATTATTTTAACATTAAACAACCTCAATACTCACAAATACAAAGTGGTTTGTAGTTTATTATTGAAATAGTCATCTAATAACAAAACTATTCAAGTTTCCGGTGATCTAACAATCTTACTAATTAGAAAGTTTCTCATTATTACATAGCTGTGTAAAATAGTCTTATGACTTCTTAGTATTTAATCATTTACTCAAATTTGTTTAGTTCTCGTATTAAATTATTAAATCTGGTTATTGGTCATAGAAATTATAACATCCGCCATTGTTTGACAACTTAATAAGAATAACATAATGAAACACATTTACTTCGTCAAATGTGCAATAGTTAAAATGAGAACAAATCCAAAAGTCCTACAATAAGTGTTCCTGTTTAATTTAAACATCTCGTATTAATTAAACATTGAAATTAGCATATGAATTATGAATCAATACTGATTCCACAGTGAGCCAATAGATGGCGCTGAACTCAAAACCCAACTTAAATAGACATAGACACTTAAAACGATTAGTTAGGATAATAAATTAGCAAATTCACGCCTACGCGGCGACATATATATGTCGGGTTTAGTCAATAGTAATAATAATAACCTTAGCCTTCAACGGCTGGGCCTTGATGTACTCTTTCGGCATACTCAAATGGACTCAGACAGAACTTGACACCTTGGATAGGAGAGTCCGCACATTGCTTACCGCAAAACGTATGCATCACCCACGGTCATCGGTTATGAGACTGTATATCCCGCGGAAGTGCGGAGCTCGTGGCTTTTTAAATGCTAAAACCCTGCACAACCGTGAGGTATGCAGTCTTAGAGAATATTTCCAGGCTGCTGACGTGGGAATGCATCGAGATGTGGTAGCGGTGGACAAGGGCCTTACCCCGCTCTCCTTGGCTAACGAGAACTGGCGCAATCCTATAGTATTAGATACTAATGACCGCAGGGAGGTATGACAGAGCAAGGAACTTCACGGACGCTTCTACCGGGTCCTATATGGGCCCGATGTAGATCTTTTAGCGTCCGTGGCCTGGCTGCGATTTGGTAACCTTTTCGGGGAAACCGAAGGTTTTGTCTTTGCGATTATGGACGAAGTTATGATGACGAACAATTACCGGAAATACATTTTGAAGGACGGCACGGTAGACACGGGCATGTCACCGGCCGGGGGAATCAATCCGACACATTATCTCCGGTTCTTCTAGTCTGGCTAACGGATACTATTTGCATTGACACAACCTTGTCCTTTGACTGATTATCCACCAGCAACTTGCTCTTAAATACAATCTTGTGGAATCGGAAGTGCCTTACTATAAGTATATGCCCGACCCAGTTCTCGAAAATGGAAATGTCACGTTGTATTAGGATCGGTATATCATCACTGACAGGTCTATTGTTGCCAATAATCCTGACATAGTGGTGATAGACCGATTAGAGCGTCGTGCAATGATTGTTGATATAGCGCTCCCCCATGAAGAAAGGCTGAAAGTGATAAGAAAAGTAAGTATCTTGATCTGGCTCGCGAGGTTGTCGACATGTGGGATGTGAATACAGCAGTCATTGTGCCGATAGTCGTGACGGCCAATGGCATAATAGGCAAGAGTCTCGATGAACATCTGAGGAGGCTCTCGTTGGGCAGCTGGATCAAGGGCGTGATCCAGAAAACGGTACTCCTGGACACGGCGCGTATCGTTAGGAGGTTCCTCTCTCAGCAGCCCTAACCACCGGTAGCTTGGACCCTGTTCCGGATACCGGTGGGCTACTAATTTTTATATTTTTAAATGTTTATTTTATTTTATTTTTATAAGCTAATATTTAAAAATGTAAAAACCATGTACAAAAATTAAATAAAGGAAATAATAATAATATAGCCCTTTATTTCCTTCACAAATATTTATACACATTTCATAATTATTGATTTGAATTGCATTTTAATATTTTCATTTAAAATTTTGGATTAATAAAATAACTTTTGACGCAATTCACCATCATTAACGAAATTATAAATTAGCATTAATTGAATAAATATTATAAAATAAAAATGTCATCGTATTCAAATGTAATCCTAGTCAAATTATCGTTAAAAATCATTAGAATAAGATATAAATAACACAATCATAGTCAAAAGTTCATTAAAATCAGATGTATATTTCAAATAAATCATAATAATTTCTCAATTGGTATTTTATTGTTAAGGACCTCTCGACGAGTATAGGCCTCCTCCATTTTTTTCCACTTTTCTCTATCTTGGGCTGTGGCAAACCAGTCATCTCCTGCAGTCTTCTTAATTTCATCAGTCCATGTCTCTAGCGGTCTCCCTCTTTTGCGTTTTCCAAGCGGGCCACTCCTGGTAATCACTTTCTTTGTCCATTTTTCATTTGACATACGTGCAACATGACCCGCCCATTTCCATTTTAATTTCAGACAGTGTGATAGAGCATCTACGACCCTTGTCCTTTTCCTTCTAACGGTGTTTCTTATTTTATGTTTAAGTTTCAGATTTAGAATACTCCTTTCCATGCTTCTCTGACAAGTTTAAATTTTCCTCGAATGTATTATAAACCCATGTTTGACTTGCGTATGTGAGACATGGAAGTAAACATGAATCTAGGATTTTCTTTTTCAGTCTTAAAGGAAGGTCTGATTTTAAGATCTCTTAGTAACTCCAAAATTTCCTCCACGTCATGTTCACACGTCTGTTAAGCTCGTCTCGATGCCTGACTTACTTGACTTAAGGTCCTATGTCCCCTAGCTGGGGCAGAGGGCTTCCACAGTAGTCCTCCATCGAGACCGGTCTTGAGCTTCGCGCTTCACCTCGCTCCACGCCATTCCAATGCTTGTCGCTTCAGCTAATACGGTACGTCGCCAAGATTGACGGGGACGGCCTCGCTTCCTTTTTCTTTGAGGATTCCAATCTAAGGCCTGTTTAGGAATGTGATCAGAATCCCTCCGGAGCGTGTGACCAATCCAACTCCATTTACGCCGCTTGATCTGTCGGTCGATCGGGGTCTCGTTGCATCTCTCCAACAGCTCTACATTAGAGATGATCTCGGGTCAGTAAATTCCGAGGATGCGACGAAGACATCGGTTGAAGAAGACCTGGATTTGGCGCGGGATGTCCTTTGTTACCTTCCACGTCTCGCACCCGTAGAGCAGCACGGATTTGACATTGGACCCGAAGATTTTGAGTTTATCCCTTCGGGTCAGTTTCCGCGATTGCCACACAGGTCTCAGCTGCGCGAAGGTAGCTCGCGCTTTGGCAATCCGAGAAGCGATATCCTCTTCAGTTCCTCCTTTCTCTGACACGACGCTCCCGAGGTACGTGAATTTGTGGACGCGTTCCACAACCTCTGTGCCGATTAACATCGGTGTAGAATTCTTCACACCTGTACGCATCTCTTGAGTCTTTCGGATGTTAATTTTGAGCCCAGTTTTCGCCGCCTCCTGGCGCAGGTCGTTCAGTTTCGCTTGCATGTCAGCGTGTGTATGACTCAGCAGGCATAGATCATCGGCATAGTCCAGGTCTTCCAAGACGTTGATCAATCCCCACTCTATCCCGCGACGCCTGCCATCGTGAGTGCGCAACATGATTCCGTCGAGAACGATTATAAAAAGGAGGGCGAAAGAAGACATCCCTGACGGACACCAGCGTGCACTGCGATGTCCTCCGAAATGAGGCCTTCGTGAGTCACCTTGCAGGAATATTTTCTATAAATGCTCTCCAATAGGCGGACTATTTTTGACGGCACTCCAATGTCCAAAAGGCGGGACCAGATGCTGGACCACTTCAACGTATCAAAGGCCTTTTCGAAGTCGACAAAAGTAAGATAAATTTCCCTTTGCAATTCTGATGCCTGCTCAAGAATGATACGAAGAGTGTTGATCTGGTCCGTGCATGAGCGGCTCGAACGGAAACCCGCCTGCTCTCCGCGCAGAAGAGGCTCAACGGCCCTCGACAGCCTATCAAGGATTATTTTACAGAAGACCTTAGAGGGAGTCGACAGCAACGTAATGCCCCTCCAGTTATCGCAACTACTGAGATCACCTTTCTTGGGCACGGTAATTAAAAGTCCCTTGTTCCAGTCGTCTGGGAGTTCTTCAGCGGTCCATATCCTTTCAATTAAAGGCGTCAGCACGTCGACAGCGGAGGCTAAGTCGGCTTGTAACATTTCAGCCGTAATCAGGTCGAGTCCAGGTGTTTTGCCAGCCTTCAAAGAGAGGATCGCTTCAGTCACTTCAGAGGCTGACGGTGGTTCCGTATCAATGTCGAGCGGTCGAGGTGGCACAGAACCTATCCGCGGCACGTCAGGTCTCAAAGATGTCGACGATCCGAAGACCTCCTCAAAGTGCTGGCGCCAGCGTTGCAGCCGCCCTTCCGACGTCGCAATAAGCTGCCCCTCCTTGGATTTAAGCGGCTTCTTCTTAAGCCCTCTGTTTCCTGCCAAGGTCTTCGTGGCTTTATACAGCTCCTTCAAGTTGCCGGTGTTCGCAGCATGTTGAGCACGATCAGCAATATCGTCAGCCCACCGCCTTCTGTCTGCACGCGTACTGCGATAAATCGCTTTGCGCTTCTGGCGGTATTGAGCGTTAAGGTCGGCTCGTTCGGCATCATCACGGGTCTCAAGCAGTTTGAGGTGTAATTTCTTTCTATCCTCAATGAGGCCCCACGTGTGAAGTGGCATCCAGTCCTCGCGCCCATGTGTTGATTTGTGCCCAAGGACCACGGAACTGGTCTCTGTATAGGCATTTCTAATGCGGCTCCACTCCTCGTCCACTGAGTCCGCAGCATCCTCCAGTCCAGAGAACCGATTGCGCAGCTCAAGGCGAAACGCCTTACGGGTGTCCAAGTTAAAAAGTTTGCTCACATCGTACCTTCGCCCCACCTTGGCGGGTCCTCCAGTTGCACGGGTTACCGCTACCTTGAGCCGAACTTCAGCAACTACCAAATGATGGTCACTATCTATATCGGCGCCCCTACGGTCACGCAAGCAATGAAGAACGCCATTTGGAGCTGATGGCAATATGGTCGATCTGGTTCTTGGTGACTCCGTCGGGTGAGTTCCAGGTGTAATTGTGGTGGTCACCATGAATTAACAATGTTCCTCCGATGGTCAGGTCGTGGTTCTGACAAAACTCGATAAACCGATCCCCATTGTCATTGCATATTCCAAGACCGTGTGTACCCATATGCCGTTCGCGGTTAGTGTTAACACTCCCAACCTTTGCATTCAGGTCCCCCATGACGATGACGATGTCTTGCTTCTTTATGCTCCTAAGGGTGGCGTTGAGGGCGTTGTAGAAATCGTCTTTGGTATCCTCAGGTGATGCATTGGTTGGGGCGTAGCACTGTACAATGGAGATCTTCCGTGCTCTTGAGTTAAAACGGGCGTATATGATCCGGTCTGAGATCGGTTTCCAGTCCACCAGGCTTTTCTTAGCTGTATTAGAAATAAGGAATCCCACGCCATACTCGCGCACATCCTCCTCACTTTCTTTACCCGAATACAGCAAAGTCAAGCCTCCGGACGTTCTCAGCTCACCAAATCCGTTTCTTCTCACCTCGCTTAGACCAAGAATCTGCAACTTGTAGCTGAGCATTACTGCTTCTGCCTGGGCCAGTCGACTGTCCTCGCTCATCGTTCGTACATTCCAGAATGCAATTCGTGTCCGTTATTTCAAGCCAAAAGTCGTCGATAAAAAATCGGTCCGGTTTCTTAATACTGCTTCAGTTTCAGGAATCTATAGTTGTCGGGCAAGCGAGTGATTAGCCCACTGTGCCTTAATCCGATAGCGGGGCTGCCGCCTTAGAGCCTTCGGATGTGCTCGGTTTTATTTCGGGTATCCTCCCTAGTGAGACGATTCTGTTTTAAGGCGCAGAATATTCGCCCTTCGCCCTGCATCCGTTAGCTCAGCTGCAACACGGGGTGGCGGACGCGCGTTTGCGCGGTTGCAGCAGGTCCCAGGGAGAACGACGGGGACGTGGATGACTCGGACTGGCTAAAGATCTGCTTTATACGGTACTCCGCCACGAGTACAGCAGAAGTTATTTTTGGCATTTTATAGGTAATGCTGTTCTCACCAACAGCGATTCCCACCAAAACTTACCCCAGCTTCTCTCCCCATATTTCAGACAGTGTGGTAGAGCATCTACGACCCTTGTCCTTTTCCTTATATCGGTGTTTCTTATTTTATGTTTAAGTTTCAGATTTAGAATACTCCTTTCCATGCTTCTCTGACAAGTTTAAATTTTCCTCGAATGTATTATAAACCCATGTTTGACTTGCGTATGTGAGACATGGAAGTAAACATGAATCTAGGATTTTCTTTTTCAGTCTTAAAGGAAGGTCTGATTTTAAGATCTCTTAGTAACTCCAAAATTTCCTCCACGTCATGTTCACACGTCTGTTAAGCTCGTCTCGATGCCTAGATCTTTTAAAAGATGTCTCTTTACCCAGGTAAATATATTCTTGCACATACTCCAATTGTTTGTTGTTTACTTTTATAGGTTTTTCTAGATTGTTGGTCATAATCTTTGTTTTCTCTGCGTTTAATTCTAAACCAATCGTGAGACTGACAGAGTTAAAGTAAGTTCATTTATAATTTCCTCGAGTTGTGAAGCTGTTTCAGAGACCAAAACTATATCATCAATTTTAAATTACTTAGATAATTACCTTTTCTATTTATGCCTTTTTTAGACCAGTTGAGCTTCTTCGTTATACTTTGGAGTTCGGATACAAATATTGTTGGAGATAAAGGATCGCCTTGTCTTACTCCCCTACATATGTTGAACTCCAGACCTGTCTTGTCTAGTTTAACTCGACTTACGCTTTTCTTAGGAGTTCAATCGTTTCTGTTGGTATTTCTAATCTTCCAAAGCTTTTCACATACTGCAGTGAGAAATTGAGTCGAAAGCCTTTGCATAATCGATGAAAGCCAAGTAGAGTGGACGTCCATGCCCTTCGAATTTCTCTATAACCTGTTCCAGAGTGTATATGTGGTCTGTACTTGAGAAAAAATTTCTGAAGCCTGCTTATTCGACTGGTTGATATTCTTCTGTAAATGCAGAGATGTGTTTTTCTAAGCATGAGGCAAATAATTTGTAGAGGCACGATTGTAAACTGATAGGACGATAGTTGGAGATATGAGATGGATCGCCTTTTTTATAAAGTATAATTATATCAGATTTTGCCCATTCACTTGGAATCTTTCGAGAGTCTAATATTTTATTGAAAAGTTTCGTCAAAATGGGTGCTTGTACGTATCTAGTATATTATAATTACTTCGTTGGGGATGTTATCTGGTCCACAGCTTTTTCCTTTCTTTAGAGTCTCTATTTTCTTGATAATCTCGATAGTGGCAAATCTCTGAAGCTATTGGTCATTCAGGTATGATAGATTCTCAGCCTTTTCTTTTGAGTTTATTCTTGGTAAGTTGTTCTGCTTTGCGTAAAGGTTTTTGTAAAAATTTGTTGCTGTTTCTATTATTCTAGATCTTAAGAATATTTTTTTTCCAGATGAAGTTTATTTTAGGTTAGGAATCCAAGTTTTGGTGGCATTTAAGTCTTTGAATCCCTTTTTTACACTTCCTGTTGACGTAAGATGCCTCTCTATTGTCTTTAGTCTGTGCTCTTTGTAATCTTTTTTAATTTTCTTGTGAACAGTTTTGAACAAGCAACAGAGTTCTTGTTTTTCTTCCTTTGAGAGTGGTTTTTTATGTAGAAGTACATTTCTTCTATCCAAGAGTGATTTTGTTTCTTCAGAAATAACATATATATTTTGGTTCTTTGTGGTTTTTTGTGGCAATCAGCCCATCAGTAATCATTTTCTTTATTCTTGAATAGTAAGACTCTACATCTGTGCATGTATCCATCTGAACGCTTTTTATGCTTTGTTTAATTCTATCTAAAAATAGTTTTTCATCATCTTTTGTTTTTAGAGTGGTGTTTTTGTGGTTGTATCTGGCTCTACTTTTATTAGTTTTTGTTAGTTGAAACGTGCTTCTTATCAGTCGATGATCGCTGGGGTAGTTTAGTTTATCAATAATTTCAATATTTATGAAGTTTTTCTTACTGTTAGATAAGATATAATCTAGTTGACATTTTGTATTCTTTGGGGAGAGCCATGTCCACGTATTGCAAAGTTTCTTTTTAAATATGCTGTTGATGAATGTGAGGTTATTTTGGAATGCAAACTGTATAAGATTTCACCCCTCTTGTTTCTTTTATCATAGCAATATGATCCCAATACATTTTCTTCTTTAGGTTTTTTTTGCCCAACACAAGCGTTGAAGTCACCCATCAGGATGACGGTCTTATTGCTTTTTTCTAAATTCATATTCAAATTCAAAAACTTTATTTCGAGTGAAAACTCATATAGGGTTAGTAACAATGTGCATTAAAACTACGTGTTAGTAAACAACACGATACGGTGACACATGCAACTGAGAGCAGTGAACTATATACGGACAGTCGACTCTGTCAGCAATCATTTTCAGAACCCTGTTAGGGCTGTCCATAACTCGGGCCACCATTGATGTCGCGCGCTTGCGCATTATCGCGTAAAAACATTCCATACGCGCCGTCGCAAACATCCCAGACGCACTGCAACGCCAAGGCAACCCCATCAGTTTTCTGAACGCGTTATTATACTGGACCCGAAGGGCTCCATACGACGACCGCGAATACTTCTCCCACAGGCTGCAAGTGTGGAAGGTGGTACAGAATGCTTTAAAGAGCGTCACCTTTACTTCTGCCGTACAACGTGCAAACCTGCGAGCTATCACATTCGCACGCACGGAGAGACCCCTCCGTTCCCTTTCTATGTCAGCATTGTCCTTGAGGTCAATGGTGATCAAGTGACCTAGGTACTTAAATTGTTCCACTCGCTCAAGAGTAACACCGTTTAGCCGTATGTGAGGCACATCAGGAAGGTACCTGGTACCTGTATCAAAAACAATGTACTGACTTTTCTGAACGTTATATAATAACCCATGTTCAGTTGCGTAAAGTTCACATATGGCCAAAAGTGTCCTAATACCACCGACTGACGCACTCAGCAGCACCATGTCGTCCGCGTAGCTTAAATTATTGACACAGACACCATCAATATGACAACCGACATGATGACTGCTAAGCGCCTCAATCAGGGCATTCATATACAAATTGAAGAGGGCAGGGGAGGTTAACCATAAGGCTCCGACAGCACACTGTTGAGCCACTAAACACTGTTGAGCTGGCTTCCATACCAATGCCTGAAAATACTTATAAGCTCGATAGGCAAGCTTATAGCTTCAAGTTTCCTCCATAATATATCGTAGGAAACCAGATCAAAAGCCCTAGACAGATCGAGGAAGCAAGCGCAAACAGGTGTTCCTTTTTTTGTGTAGTACATGACGGCCTGCTTGAGACACAGAACTGCAGTCTCTGTAGAAAGTCCTGATTGAAACCCGAACTGATAGTCATGCAGCACAAGATGTTCGTTTAGCTGTGTATCAAGCAGACTATCTAGCACCTTAGCGACTATGGTTGCAAGAAAAATAGGTCTATAGTTCCTCTTATACGAAAGATCACCTGTTTTACTTTTAACAATGGGAACCACGATCGTCCTCATTAGGTCGGAGGGCAAGTATGAATGACCAACACATAAATTGTACAACAAAGCCAAAACCCTCGGTAAGTGAGGACCGGCGTATTGTAAATGCTCGATACTGAGCCCGTCATGTCCAGGGGACTTACCTGTCATAGACCTGATGACTCTGGCCACATCTTTGGCACTGAAGCGGGTGCCCACCCTGTCACAACGGGGCTCAGCATCCAGCATCCCACAAGAGCTCCCTAGCGGTGACTTTACAACAAACTGATTTCTAAAAACCCGACTGCTTCAAAAGCGAACTAAAAAGACGTAAACAAGGAAAAAATCATGCTGTGCAGTCGGAGGATACATATTCGCGGGCTGGCTGACCAAAATCTGGGTGTATCCTCCGCCTGCACAGCATGATTTTTTCCTTGTTTACGTCTTTTTAGTTCGCTTTTGAAGCAGTCGGGTTTTTTGATTTTTTGATTTAACTATTTTTATTTATAAGTTTTTAGTTAAGTTTTGTTCGAATTAAATACATTTAAACATATAAGTGTTATATATTTTTGAAATCACCTCTTACAACCCTTTATTTTGATACCCCACACATTGGGTTTGGAAGAAACAAGAAAGAAGACAATAGAAAAAAAAAAAAAAATTGGGACCCCACAATATGGCGCCCAAAATCCGCCATTTTTCTATTGTCCAATTTTAACGTAGCCTATGACACTCGCAAGGTTAAGACGAATCGATTGACGTATGAATCATCAAAATCGGCCAACGCGTTTGGTCTCTGGAACGCCACATAGGAACAAACATACATACATACATAGACTGATAAACACATTACCCTCCTTCGGCAGTCGGGTAAAAAGGTTCGCAATATCCTTCGCATCACTCACACCATTCACACTAACAGGCAGGCCTGGCCGAATGCTCAATTTATTGGTGCTGTTCCAGAAACCGCGAAAATCACGCTTTGAATCCTTAGAGGCAATTATGTCCATCTTTATCTGTTCCTCGTGGTTCTGACACCATTTAAGTCGCGATTTGAAAAATGCCCAACTTTCCTGCATGTCATCATAAACTGGGCCCATTGAAGGTTTGCCACACGATAACCATACGTGGAAGTTCTGCCTCGCCAGCCTGTGAGCGCAACTGACATGCTTATTCCAGTCTGTGATTTGAGCGGTTTTCCTACGACTAACAAACTTATTTGCCGCACTACAAATTGACGACTCACTGAGAGCACAAACAATATCCGAATACAGCTCATCAATAACAATCCTATGGGTGGTATTCACGACAAAAATATCACCACAACCATTAATTCTGCAGGAAAATCAACCAATTTTAATCGCTTGTGACATTCATTAGAATATGTATTAATTTTTTCCTTGGTTCTTTCGCCCATACAACTTTATTGTGAGCAATTACATCATCAGGAATCTTAGGTGATAACAAATCAAATTTACATTCCACTATCATAGGGTAATGGTCAGACCACAGTACGTCATTTCTTACGTAAACATCAACAACAGAACTTAATGCCGAATGTGTGACTATACAGTGGTCCAGCCATCAGCCTACAGCCGTGAGCTTCACTCATAAAAGTGTAGGTATCACTAGTTAACCCCAGTTTTTCTATATCAACACAAATCCATTTTACTTACTCACAAAAGCATGACAGCTCACTCATAAACAAAGAATTCGGGTGCGCATTAAAATCCACCAAAACGTATACCGATTCAACACTACAATCGTCTACTACAGCACTCACCGTACCGAGGCAGTCCGTGAAATCCGGCAAGTTATCACTCGTATCGGTAGGCATATAGATGCTCATAACAATAACGCTAATAACGCTCTAAAGCTTCTTGCAGCTGGTCATAGAGAGCAAGGATATCGCTGTCCTGAGCTTTGCTAGTAGGTGCATATGCCTGGATAATGGTTATGAAAGTAGTATCAAACTTAAGATTCAATGAGCATACTCGTTCTGAGAATGCAATAAAGCTTTCTATATTTGTTTTTAAGTATTTTTTTACTAAAAATCCGACACCATAAAGGCCCTTCGTTTAGCCATAGTAGCAAAATATTATCTTCCAGTATATTATAACCTGGATTTTTGCGAGGCCAATTATGTCATATTTTATTGCCGAGACAGCGTCTTTAAATTCAAGAAGTCGTTTATCAGACAACAAAGATCTTACATTATATGTGCAGATGTAGAGTAGTTGAAATGGAGGGTTGTGGTCATTAGTCCCCACAGTGACCAGCCGGGTTGGGGAATATCGTGGAGAGGTCGCAGCGTCTTGTCAGATTTTGTTGGGCAGCTGCATGTTATTCCCAGTAACAGAATTTGGTGTATTATCTGTTTTCTTATGACATAGCTATTATAGCAATTTTTTTTTTGTTTTTATGAGAACTGTTTTGTATTTTGTTGTCTTGGTCTTGGCTTGGCAGTCATTTGTAAATTCTGGCGATTCTGAAAGGGTTCTCTTATTCTTGTTTTTGTCACTTTGGTTGTATTTGTGGTCATCTTGTTTGTTTTCTGATAAAATTATTAATTTATTGTACTTCATGAACGCCCTTTTTCCTTTGTTTCTCTCTTCTGTCAACTGTTTAGCGAGTCTCTTACGCTCTTCTATTACTTCGGGAGGAAAATCTTCCTTTATATAATATGGTGTTAACTCTAACCTTTTCTTATTCCTTAACAGCTGGATTTTTGTCAGCATGGAATTTAGGGTCACTACAACGGGTCTAACTTTATTATCATTCTTCTTTCCAAGTCGTTTTATATCTTCTATGTTACCTTCGTTAATGTTGAAGGTCATTGTATTATTTATTATTTCAATTAGGGTAGAATGAAGTTCAAAATAATTCTTTTCCGTTTCTTCTATTCCAAAAAATATTATATTTTTCCTCTTCGATAGTCTTTCTTATTGCTGTATGCGTCGGCCTTGTTCTTTAATCGTTTTTTCTAATATGTTATATTTTATTTCAAGCTGTGAAAATTTTTCATCAATGTTTTTGTTTATAATTGTTGGTATACTTTGTTTCATATCTCCAATTTCGGTTGTCTGCTCGTCCATTTTTTGTTGTTAGTTTTTAATAAGAGCTGTTAATTCATCCATATTTACAATAATGATTTACTGCTGCAGGTCCTGCCCTCTGTTGTTGAGTAAAATACTCGTTCTATCTTCGTCTCGGTCGGGCGGTGGACAAAACGGCAGCAACTGTTCTAGATCTGGGTTAGGTGTTGTTATTCATCAATAGATGGCGCTGATCGTAAACAGCAATTCTTATAATAGGATTATTTACCTTTTGATTTTAGGCTATATATATTGTTTAGGTTTTTATCTGACCTTTTTCCGAGTGATGGTTCTTTACAAACTTAGCGAGATACTGTGACGCTCCTTTGGAAGGTATCACTTGTTACTTGGAACAGTTATCTGTCACTTCGACGAGAAGATCACATTCACTTAACAACGCAGATATTTCTCTTCGATTTATTCACCGTTTCTTAAATTTTAAGGTGTTACCCTTCAAAATGTTCTACTGTTTTTGATGGAAAGTAACTTTTACAATGTTTCTATTTTGTATTATTTGATTAAATTTTAATATTATGTTGTCGATAAAGCAGTACGATTATTATTATTTTAAGTTCATAATTGGTTTGTTAAGATAAAAATGCATTTTGCTCGGGTATTTCAATCACACACAGTGGCAACACATCGAATTGACAAGTGTCATACTGACAACTAGCCATTTCATCGCTATTGTCGTGTCGCTCACACCTGTAGCGTTGTTTCGCTCGGTGAGCAAAATACTGCGGCTCCCAAACATTTGTGGTGAACCCGTGAACTTTGAAAGATACACAAGAAACATTGTTAATTGTTGTTTGTTGTTCTGTAAAAATATAAAAGGCGATGTCATTTTTTTTTCTTTTTCCAATGAAGAGACGCTATCATATGCGTGGCTACATGGGTTCTTGAGGGGTCGGTCTACATGGACATGAAGATCATGAAGCAAGTATCTACGTATGAAGATGCACTTTTACTGCAAGAGTACTTAAATAGCTTCAACAATTACTGCGAAACCAATAAATTAGATTTGAATCAAAATGCTATGTATGTTCCTTCACTCGCAAACCGAACCCGATTCACTTTGCTTAAGAAATCTCGGACATACCAATAGCCAGAGTGAACCTCATTAGGGACTTGCGAGTAACCTTTGACTCAAAACTTATTTTCGACACGCATGTTGACAACATAGCCAAAAAGGCCTCTACTCGGTTTTATACTCAGAATCTCGTCACAGTTGCGAAGCATCAAGACCATTAAAATACTGTACTGTTCTTTCGTTCGCAGTCACTTAGAGTATGGTTCTCAAGTTTGGAACCCCAAATATAACGTTTACATCAATCGACTAGAAGGCATTCAACGAAAATTCTTAAGGTACATTCAATTCCGTTCAAGAGTACATTTGCCCAATTACGTCACTCGCTGCAAGAAGTTTCATATTCTTCCTCTTCACGAGCGCAGAAAAATTGCAGACTTGGCATTTTTATTCAGAATTATGAACGGATCGGCGGATATACCAGAGTTGGTGAATAAGATAGGACTGCGTGTACCTGGTGCATATTTACGCAGACCTCACTTACTGGACTCACCGGTGGTGAGAACTTCGTATAGACAAAACGCGTTCCTGGTTAGAGCGAGTCGTGCCTTTGATGCGGCCGGCCGGGAAGTTGGCATCGACCTCTTTAATACTAGTATTAGTAAAATGAAAAAAAATTATGTGCGATAAGTTTTTCAACGGTATTTAAACTATACTATAGTTTTTGATTCTGACATAACTTAATTCCATACTTTAATTCGTTGTCATAATACATCTAATTTAGCTTTATTATATTTTATTTTGATTTCTGCTTTTTGACATCAATCGATTCCATATTATGATATTATATTTTTGCTACTGACATAACTTGATTCCTCAATTTTATTCATTGTCATATTTCATTTTGTTTTGTTTTATTTTAATTTTTACTTTATTTTTATTGCATGAATTGACTATAGTGAATTTGTATTTTTGTGTTACTTATATGGGTCAAGGCCCTGAAAGAAACGTTTTTTTTTTTTTTTTTTTTTTTCTCTTAAGTCTCAAGGATTTATTATAGGATTATTATTGTAAGTACAAATATGTTTTTTTTTGTAACTATTTTAGCTGCGCTTATTATATAGATTCTTAGTTTGTAGTACCGTTAGTTTGTAAAGTATTATATTTTTGTTTTACTATAAGTGAAAACTTGTAATTGGCCTTATTTTTATTATAAACACCAAGCATTTTTGTTATTAGCTCTAAGTTTTCCAAATAAAATAAAATAAAATACATGTAGGTAACTAACATCACTTAAAATAACTGGTATGTGCCTTTCTTTAATTTGTTATTTAATTTATATACGCGTTGTAAATTCCATAATTTAAGGCATAGTTGTGTACATAACGTCTTGACGCCCGAACTTAACCTAACCTAATTAGTTTTTGACTCATTTTAGTCAAGTTTTGTGGGTTTTCGTCCCGAACTAAATGAAAATACTAATATGCAATCAATTTAAAAAAAGGAAAGTAAATAAATACAAAATGTATCAAATATGACGATTCATTAAAAATTATAAAAAAACTGTACCTATTGTATTATTTTCATCTATTTCCTCACTAAAAAGCTTGAGAACCACAATGCAATCGATGACGTAGTCTTAGGCCAATCAAGTGACCCAGCTGTCACGGGAAGAGACTACCATGTCTTGTTCTACCATGATCATAACTAACCTGTAATTGTAATCCCTGTCATGCAGCAATTGGTAAACGTCTTTGGAACTAAGCACCATGTCAACATCAACATTTAGTGTCACTGTTTTTTCAAGATCATTTCGAATGTACCCTGAGGCCACTCTGGAATTCTCGTTCAAGATCTGTTGAAGAAATATTAGTCATATAAACACGCATTTCATCCCCAAAAGGCTTGAGAGGTTTTTATATTGAACACATGTGTAACAGTTGTTTGAGTCATGTAGATATCAGTATTTGTTCACAGATTGCTAATGAATTATTCTAAAAACACCCAATATTCTAGAGGCACCCGATCTTGACCTCGTTCTCCTGATGTTATGCAATTAATGATGTCTACGTTGGCACGAGCGTACCTAGAAGATGTTTGCATGCTCTCTTACCTTGAAGACTGTATGCATGCGTAAAATTAATACCTACTTAATGTCGAGTAAACCTCAAACTTTCCGGTGCCCCTGTGCAGTGTGACGCTGAGCCTCAGTGGACGCAGGTCGTGCAGCATGGGCTGAGCATACAGGTGCACATCACAGAAGTGCACCGGTTTCTCGCGCTTGGCCAATCCTGAGTGCATCGCGAGGGTATCCCACACCGACACCAGAGCAGCCGCGAAAGGATAGCACTGCTTCTCTAGAATTACAGGAGTTATTGGATTTTATAAATCGATCATCATCATAACATAGCTCATAACTCTAAGCAGGAATGCATTAGCGAGATAATAGATCTTGCTTTATCTGACTACACAGCTCAACTACTGAAAATCTCAGTTAAAAAAAGGATAATATTTTTGTGTTCACCAAAAATCTAAAGGTACATCTAAAATACTAATCGTGCACCAAATATTAGTTGATCTACGAATAAATTATGGTCAAAGAATCAGTCCAAGAGCGAGCGAAGCGAGCTCGGGAACTTAGGGCACCCCGACACGGATAGGTTAGGTTCGAACGAGATGACGGGAGCTGAAGTGAGCGAGCGAACTCAGCTCCCGTCATCTCGTTCGTGTTAGGTTACTTTTGCCCTGCAGACAGAAATAGGAGCCCCGCGCAGCGGGGCTACGTCGACTTATATGAACATATTTTGGTGCACATTCAGTATATTTGGTGGAACACAGGCAAAATTAGGTAAATGAAATGGGAATAAATTGAAGTACTTTTAAATACCATCCTTAAAAAAACATGTATTATTATTCTTGGCGAATACGAAAACGTGAGATTACAAAAGAAAGTTTGATAAAAGTTATCTACAATGTCTTAATTTTCAGACGTATTTGGTGCCGATTATGAAGCCTATGATAATTGCATAAATATTTTCTGGATGTTGCCCGTTACTGTAGCGCGTCGGAGATGTTTGCGCAAGCCCATACAGACGACGTAAGTTTCTAAGCGATTTTACGTATAAAAAACAGCGTTGCTACTGAGGAGAGTGAGGGACAGTCAAAACGGCATCCTGAAAACTGTAGCTGAGAGCTTCGGCTCTCCGATTGTGCAGCAGTATGTGCGGAGGTTGATTGTTACTAACACTAGGTAATAAGTCTATGTTACTAACACTCTATGGATTTTTGCGTCCGAAATCTAGATATTCTATAATTTTCTATTCTAAAGCAGCATGGCAAATTATTTACAGCACAAAATTATGTAAGGATCGATGTTACAAATCTACAGGCAGAAACTATCATTAAAAACCCTCAAGAAATTGCTGACTCTTTAAATAATTTCTTTGTAGACCAAGTACAAGATGTATCAAACGGAAAAACAGAATCAGATAATATCACTAGTATACCCAACTAGCACTCCGCCCGCAACTTCGTTAGCGTAATTTCGTATTTTATTTTACAGATGCCTTACTTATATGCAGTTCGTGAAAGCGACCAAAAATATGGTATTGTTAAATCAATAAAAAATGGAGTATCGTAGATATCTATGGTGTATTGGTTTGAAACGGTTCGTTATTTTTTTTAAAGAACAATACATTTACTTTTTGGCGGTAACCTACCGCCACAAAGTATTTTTTTTTTCTAAACTGAATAGTTTGCGCGAGAGACACTTCCAAAGTGGTAAAATGTGTGTCCCCCCCCTGTAACTTCTGAAATAAGAGAATGATAAAACTAAAACAAAAATATGATGTACATTACCGTGTAAACTTCCACCGAATATTTGTTTGAAAGAGATCTAGTAAGTAGTTTTTTTTTAATAAGTCATAAATCGTAAACCGCAATTTACCAAGTACGGAACCTGTACGGTGCACGTACATGGGTTTAAAAATTGTTAAGTAAGTAAGGAGTTGTGCAATAAGTAGGCTCACTCCTTTGCACTTACACGTGCGACCTACATTAGATTTTATGACAATCGCGCGTCAGGCTGAGATCAAGGAGGAGATGAAGAGGATCCATACCAACTTCAAGAAGGATTCAGCGAGCAGCAAGACCTCCGATTACATTCAACAAAGGCTTGAGCGGCTAGACCAGCTTTTGCTTTGATTTTCCTAGTAGCTGATCGTAATTAGGCTTCATTGGCAAGCGAACTGCATATTTGCCATTTCTCAGACGTTTTGTTGTTGCAGTGGAGAACTCCTCAAACTGACACATTTGCATTCACTAACAAAATAAACCTTGACAACAATAAACCATTGACAAAACAGAAGCTACTGTCCGAGATATCAAAAAAATTTGACCCACTGGGCTGGCTGACACCTTTGACATTGAAAGCAAAATTGATGTTTCAAAGCGTTTGGCTATCAGGATGCGACTGGGATGAAACCTTACCTATAAGCGTACAAGAAGAATGGAAGCGGTTTACAAGCGACTTGCACAACATAACGCGATACGAGATACCGAGATGGTTGGGAGATACAACTAAACCCTTCCAAGTAAATGGATTCTGCGATGCCTCAGAAAAGGCCTACGCATGCACTATCTATCTACTGACATTATACAGCAAAAGCAAGCCCTTAAGTCGATTAATTGCTGCGAAATCTAGACTAGCGCCAATCAATAAAAAATTGACATTACCACGGCTTGAACTATGCGGAGCCTTATTACTTTCCCGACTGATGAAAGCATGCAAGTGGGACAACATTGACAACAACACATATGCCTGGACGGACTCCATGATTGTACTAGGCTTGCTGCATGGTGACCTCACAAAATGGAAGTCAGTCGTGAGCATCAGAGTGCAGCACGTGCATGACGTAATACCGAAACATCACTGGAGGTACGTCAAATCAGAAGAAAACGCAGCAGACTGTGCATCACGCGGCATCAGTTGCTCCCAGCTATTGCAACATCCTTTGTGGTGGCAAGGACCAGAATGGGTGAAAAATTACAACGACAAAACAGCTGATAAAGTTGCAATCATACCAACAACATGCGAGTCAAAACAAAAACAAATGAAAGCGTATGTTGTGAAATGGAAGCCGTCTTCAATTGTAATTGAGTTATTAGATCGACACAGCGACATGGCTCATATTACAAGGGTCACAGCCTGGATAAAACGATTCATAAACAACTGTTCGAAGTCTAACACAAATACAACTGCATATTTGACATCAATAGAACTACAAAACGCTGAAAACCTCATACTGAAACAGATTCAATTGCATACCTTCAAAGACGAGATTATGAGACTGAAGGCAAATAAGGGTTTAAGCATTAAAAGCAACCTTCTGAACTTGAACCCATTCCTCGACAAACATGACAATTTGCAAGTAGGGGGAAGGTTGCATAACTCGAACCTAAATGAAGACACCAAACATCCAATTCTGCTACCACATGACCAAAAACTGACAGAGTTACATCCAGGAAAAGACGGCCACACGAGAGTTGTGACATCACAAACTGCAAAAGGAGAAGTTAAACGGCAAAAAATCTGAGGGTAGTCAAAAGTAAAACAACAAAATTTTTTTCTCTTTATTTTAAATTAATATAAAAATAGTAATATATCATAATTTAATACTTTAATGACAAATATTGTTTGGTAATAATCTGTACCTGCCAGTGTAGTGTTATCAGCTCCAAAACACAACTTTTATTTTTATACCATGGAAGCAATCAACCGCACTATTGCTGAAATGAGCAATCTGTTCGCTCAAAGAATGTCTGTGTTTGAGAAAGAATTGCAGAAGACTCCATGCACCACAGCAATCACCACATCAACGTTGGCAGCGGAGTTTGCCTCTTTCCGGGCGTTTGTTGTTCAGGCGCTCGGTGCTCTGCAGCAGCAGGTTGCCATGTTGGCACAGACCCAGGATAATATGGAGATGCGTGGGCGGCGGAAAATCCTGTTGTTGCATGGAGTGTCGGAGGAGCAGGAGGAGGACACTGCTCGGGAGGTGGCTAAAGTACTCAAGCAGCGTCTCGATCTTGAATTGGCTACATCGGGCATCAAGAGATGCCACAGGATGGGTCGCAGTACATCACACAAAGCTCGACCAATCCTGATCAAACTGCATGATGTGACAATCCGCGACAAGATTTGGTTCAGCAAAACCAAGCTGAAGGGGTCTGGTGTCACTGTGTCGGAGTTCCTCACGAAGACCAGGCACAATGTTTTCATGGCAGCACGGGACAGATTTGGTGTGACCCAGTGCTGGACGTCTGAGGGCACTGTGTTCGTCCTGGATTCGAAGGGATTTCGCCATAGAGTCACTTCCTCTGCCGACCTGAATAAGATCGCGCAGCAGTCGGAGCTGAAGGCCACCCAGCCGGAGCAAGTCGCTGGACAGCCGGAGCCGGGCGTCACTCAACTGGTCGCTGTGGGAAAGGTCGCCGCTGCAAAATCTAAGAGTACTGTGGCCAAGAAGTAAAGTTCTTCCATGTGTTTTTCTATTGTTAGTCCAGGTATTTATTGTGTATGTTTTTCGGTAGGTGCTTCTATTCTATAATTAACTATATTTTTCAATAATTTGCACCTACTTCTTTTAATTTCTAATTTGTTTGTATACCTTAAGTTTTTGTATCATTTGTTTTCATTTCACCAATGTCACTGTCACAATCTGACGTTAAGTTTGCGTTCCACTGACATTTTCCTTCATTCTTAAACATTATTTCAAGTAACGCTCTGTTACACGATTATATTTTTTATTTTAGTTTTGTTTGTGATCTTGTTTTATACCTGGACTAAATGAAATTCTATTTTGTGTTTTGTTATATTTTACTCTCATTTTAAGTACAACTGGCAGGTGGACGGATAATTGTTAACCGCGCAGTTTATTTTTTATTTTTCTTGTTTAGTTTATTAATATTTATATAGTATTTTATAGTAATGCTCAGCCCTGGCTGTAGCAGTGATACTGATACGTTTTGTTCGCTTGATAGTGTTGATGAAAGTTATGTTAGTGCTCCTTCATTAGCTGACTCTCTTATTTCACTTTTTTCCGATGTCTCCGGGAACTTTAATGCAGTCCACATAAATGCCCAGAGTATTCCGGCCCACTTCCCCGATATGCTGGCAAGCTTTGACTGTAAGAATATTCATGCGATTCTTGTTTCTGAATCATGGTTAAAACCTTGTCTTCCCTCTGCCTCCTACTCTCTTCCGGGATTTCAACTTGTCAGGAATGATCGCGCGGTCGGTGGTGGTGGTGGGGTGGCCATTTATCTTCGTAATTATTTGCCATTTTCCATAGTCAATGTGTCCACACAGCCGCCCCCGCCGAACGCTGGTGAACATCTTTTTCTGGAAGTTGAATTACAGCATACCAAGATTCTCCTTGGGGTTTACTACTGCCCTTCTCTTCGGATTAATTTCTTTTCCTCTTTCGAACGTCTTTTAGAAGATTTAATTCCCTCTTACAGTCATAGTATCATAATGGGCGACTTTAATACATGCCTCCTTAAAAATGATTCCCGTTTTTCTTCTCTTCGTCATATTATTGAATCTACCAATCTATCTATTCTTGATCTTAGTGCCACTCACCATTTTCCGAACTCTGTGCCTTCGCTTCTTGATCTTATTTTTGTCTCGTCCTTCGATCACGTCGCTAAACATGGTCAATGTTCAGCTGACGCCTTTTCCTATCATGATCTAATTTATATTTCCTATAAAATTCGACCTCCTAAGCATAAGTTCAAAACTCTTCTGCTTCGCAATTTTGTTGGTATGGACATTGATCTTCTTCGAAGGGATGCCAGTAACATCGACTGGACGCCGCTGGTCACATCGTCGTCCGTCGACGAACAAGTTGAAATCTTGACATCGACCCTCATTCAACTTTACGACACACATGCACCTATTCGAGCTGTAAGAGTTAAACATCTTCCGGCGCCTTGGTTGACTAGCGAGATTAAAGTTTTACTAAGCAAAAAGGCAGCTGCGAAGTTTAAGCTTAAAATTCGGCCCAGTGACGTCAACAGGGAAAGATACGTCTCAATTAGAAACCACTGCAACAAGGTGTGTAGAATCGCACAACGCCAAAATATCCATAATTCAGTTCAAAACGGTGATCCAGCCAAGATCTGGAAATTTCTCAATACATTGGGTATCGGAAAGAAGTCTCACGACACGATTCCTAAAGACTTGGACTTAAATTTACTTAACAGTCATTTTTCTACTTCACCCTTATTGGATAGGGCCACTAAAGCTACTACGCTTAGTTATCTTTCAAATTTTCCGATACCTGATTATTCCCCTTTTGTCATAAGTCAATTCTCTGCTTGTGATGTTAAAAGGAGTATTATTTCGATTACATCCAATGCTGTTGGTAGTGACTGTGTCAGCCGTAAGATGATCATCCCCATCCTTGACAATATTATTCCAGTCATCCTTTACATCCTCAACTTCTCTGTTTCCAGTGGTGTCTTCCCACAAACCTGGAAAGATGCCCAAATTATTCCTTTACCCAAAAAATCTCATCCTGCATCTTTTTCTGACTACCGTCCCATTTCTATCCTTCCTTTTCTATCCAAAGTCCTTGAAAAGCTTGTCCACCATCAACTCAGCACGTTCCTTTCCAAACACAATCTGCTAAATCCTTTTCAATCTGGTTTTCGACGTGGACACAGCACTACCTCAGCACTTATAAATATTACGGACGATGTCAGGGCAGGCATGGAGATGGGAAAGTTAACGGTACTTGCTTTGCTTGATTTTAGCAATGCCTTCAATACGGTTGACTTCGATATTTTGCTTGGCGTCCTATGCTCTTTTAACATATCTCCTCCGGTTATTGACTGGTTTCGCAGTTACCTGTTTGGCCGCCGGCAGCGTATTTGCACTGATGAATCTTTCTCTTCTTGGTGTCACACATCTGCCGGTGTGCCGCAGGGTGGCGTTTTATCTCCTCTTCTCTTCGCACTCTTTATTAATGCTATCACTCAACGACTTTCTTCTTTCTACCACCTGTATGCTGATGATCTCCAAATTTATACCCAAGCCCCTCTTGGAGAGTTACCTGATGCCATTGAGACGATTAATAACGACCTGGCTCGAATAGGTGACTGGAGCTCTGAGTTTGGGCTGAAGATCAATCCGACGAAGACTCAGGTGACTGTAGTTGGTAGTTCTCGGACTGTCTCTAAGATTGATTGGTCGACACTTCCCCAGGTTTCTTTTAACAACACCAGTATTCCTATAACTCACACTGTGAAGAACTTGGGGATTTATATCGACAGCACTCTTTCCTGGACCAAACAACTGCAGGAAGTCAGCCGTAAACTGTTTGCATCTGCAGGCTCCCTGAGACGACTTCGTAATTTTCTTCCCATAACCACTAAAATTGCAATTGCACAATCACTTCTTCTTCCTATCCTGGACTATGCTGATGCCACCTATCTTGATCTCACCCAAGACCAATTGGACAAGCTTGAGCGACTTCAAAATCTCTGTATCAGGTTCATATTTGGCTTGCGCAAGTATGATCACGTTTCTGAATTCCGTATTAAGCTCAAATGGCTTCCTATTCGCCTTCGCCGGAATGCTCACATACTTTCTTTGCTTTATAATGTGCTCTTCAATCCTCTTACTCCTTTTTATCTTAAAGAACGCTTTCAGTTCCTCTGTGACACACATTCTAGGTCCTTGAGATCATCGGAGAATCTAAAATTGAGTATTCGTATGCATTCTACTTCCTTCTTTGACAAATCTTTTACGATTCAAGCTGCTCGGTTGTGGAATGCATTACCTATTGAGATAAGACGTGCTCAAACACTGCTAACATTCAAGAAAATGGTTAAGGAGCATTACCTTTCACTATAATTTGTATTCTTCTCCTTTCTCTGTCATATATTTATTAGTGTATTATGTAGTATTTGTATGTATTTTATTTTATTATGTGTAAGTAATATTATTTATGATATTTGGTACACTGACAGCCCTAAATTCATCTCCTATTGTTCAGTCCATCCAAAGGTTGTCTGTAAGAGATTGCCCTGTGCGATAAGACCGCCCATTGTACACTTGTTTTTGTAAATGTTTTTCCTGTATGTTTTGTGGTGTACAATAAAGTATATAATAAAATAAATAAATAAACGGCCGATTACAAAAATAGTACCACTAGTTGATGTTGAACAAAAAACACTTGGAGATACTGACACATCTACAAAAAACAGACGGAGCAAACCGAAAAAGCTTGGAACAGCCTGATATGCTACACATTGATGCTGACCATGACATTCATAATGCCCACTGTTCAACAAGACAAAAAATCAAACGATTTACTTTGACAAGATTGCAGACTTACAAGAAATACGAGATGAATGGAAACTAGTATTCTACTACAACATGACAAACTACTGGCGAAACGTTGACACTCTGCAAAAATTCGTGTCTCATATAAAATAATATCGTTGTGAGGACTGGATGATGTAATTCCACATTTGAATCAACCAACTCGAACAGAGCATGAACGAACTGGACTATTACAATAATCTATTGAAGTCCCAGCGATTAATTCAACACAGATTCAAAAGAAGATTAATCGATGGAGTGGGATATGTCGCCAACTCACTATTTGGAGTACTAGATCAGCACTTCGCAGAAAAGTACGAACACGACATCAACTCCATTCAACACAATGACAACCATTTATTACACCTTCTGAAAAATCATACAAGCATTTAAGAAACCAAGCATAACATCATACAACGCAATGAAGCAACAATGGTTAAGCAGTTCACCCTGATGAATGACCACCTTACTAGTCTGGAAAATAAAACAGAAAACAATAAACATGACACCGCAAATGCATTCTACATCATTACATCGGCAATAGCTGCAGAAAAAATGGCCCAAAATCTAAAGGAAATCCAACAAACCCCCATCAATACGCTGACAAACATGTACCAGGGTCATATGGACGTACACTTACTATCACCAACTCAAATGCAAAGCGAATTGGATAGAGTAGCTAGACAGCTACCTCGCGACGCCACGCTTCCGGAAGTCCAGAATGATGTACGAGATATCTACAGACTGTTCAGAATACATGCACGCATTACGCAGCAATATTTACTGATGGAAGTAAAAATACCTATTTTGAATGATGCTCTATACGATCTGAACAAACTCATTAGCATACCTCAATGCATCGGCATTAATCGGGTGATGTACGTCATCCCGAATTCTGAACTAATAGCATTTAACGCCAACCAATACTCGTTCATACCCCTCGAACAATCTGACGTTCAAGAATGCCAAAAGATCCAGGACAAAACATTAATGTGCAAATTAAATCACCCTATCTATAGCACCGGTGACCGACGCAAGTCAATTTGCGATGTACAGCTGATCCGAGACAATGAAGAACACAATGTGTACTGTCACACGGAAATAAAGAAATGCGCTGACAAGTGGGTAAAGCTACACCAGCAAAACACATGGTTTTATTATTGTTGTGGCACGTGCGAAGTACAATTAGTTTGCGGCGCTCAAATGACATCGGAGTCGTTACATCACTCGGGTCTGATTACACTTAAACGAGGATATAACTTGCAGGGTGACTCATTCATGTTGCACGCATACATAGAACATAAAAGTGACGTCATAGTCAATGAACCATTCGTGATCATACCCACGATATCTCCCATCAACAACATCATCAATACGTCGATCCGCAACTCGTCATTGCCTATCGAAACGCACGAAGAAATGTTCCACAAGATTGACACACAACTACGCTCGATTATAGAGCAATCAAACCTGGAAACCTTATCCCCCCACGACATTCACCACTACACCGCAATCTATGTTGTAATAACAATTAGTATTGCACTGTCTGTTGTTTTTTTGGAGAAAGACGAGCACTAAAAGACAGGGGGAGGGTTCGCGAGATGCGATAAGCAGAAGAGACGTGTGTGATTAGGGAGTGTGACAATTATATTTATGGATTTTAAGTTTACATTTACATAGCATTTTACATTAGTCATACATATATTTTACATTACATATTATACCTACTACATCAGTGCTTTGCATTAGTTTCTACAGTCGTTCTTGTCTTAATTTTCTTAGTTTAATGTTTAGTTAAGTAGTTGTTATCATTCTTTGTGGTGGCAATATGTACGGTGCACGTACATGGGTTTTAAAATTGTTAAGTAAGAAAGGAGTTGTGCAATAAGTAGGCTCGCACCTTTGCACTTACACGTGCGACCTACATTAGAATTTATGACAATCATGCAGCAGCAGCAAGCAGAGCATTGATGATGCATTTGTATCAATACTAAATTTAGTGTTCTAATAGACGCGGTTTGGGTCGCACAACTTGCATTTTTATTTCTTGATTCCAGCCCGTTGGCACTCATTGACATTTTACATTACACTGACATTTGCATTGCATTTACAATAATTAATGTTAAGGTGTATTTGCAGTTGCACCCTACAGAACCCTTCGTGCGCGAGTCCGACTCGCACTTGGCCGGTTTTTTTTCTTGTTCTTATTACTCTAGCTTGTGGATCTACTGGCGGCATGAACATTGAGTTCGGATTATCTATAAATATAAATTAAACTGACTGACTGACTGATCGATCATCGCACAGCAAAACCACTTTGGCTTAGAAGCATACAAAATTGCAGGAAGGTTCCTTAAGTGTCGTAAGTGAGGAAAGGATTTTTGTAAATGCCTTCCCTAAGGGGATAAAAATGTTGTTGAAAGTTTGTATAAAAAAAATATTTCCTTCGGCCAATATTCTTGACAAAATGGTAAAATTGCTAACGACTTACCAAATTCGTTAATATATTAAATAAATAATAAAGCCTCACCGAATTAAACAAACTATGGTATTATTTGCTGACAACAGTGCGGCAATAGTAAAATGTGGCAATTAATTAATTACGAAACTGATATCAATAAAACATTGAAGGGAATAATAAATTGGCTTAATAAAATAATTTGATTATTAACAGTTTGGCTGCCAGATGCCTGACAAACAATACATTTTCTATTGTGTCTCGTACTCTGGCAGTTAAGGTGTTAATATTCAAAAAAACAAAAGCTATGCATTTTCATCAGCGTCTAGGGGCTGAAAATTGTGATGTTGAATTTAATGGACGAAAGTGGACGTACTTTATAACCTGACAAAAAAATAAGCATTTGCACCGTGCTGGATGCTTATCATGGTCTAGTTGCGTCTGTTTTGAGATTCGGAAATATATTATTGGGTAACTGTACTGAGAGGGAGAGTATATTCAAAGCCCAAAAACGTTGCATAAAATCAATGACTAGTCTCAAAAATAATGACAGCTGTGCACCTGTGTTCAAGTCTCTAAAATTACTCAACTTTTCGTCTTTGTATATACTTGAAGTTGCAATATTTGTTAGAACAAACATACACCTTTTTACCCGAATGGACGATGTTAGAACACTGCCGGGATTTGTTTGATTGCAATACGAAAATCTAATGTTTATAGGGAGGTACAAAACAGCATTATATTTAGGAGCTATCTACTCGTTATTTAAAAAGAAATACCAAGTAATAAAAATACATTTAATTTCTACGTATTTTTGATTCTAAAATGGTCGTATATATTTTTTTTTAAAGAGGTATATGTTTCACTAATCTGCTTCCAACAAAACCATAAAAATGAGAAATAAATATTGATAGCATGCATCTCCTCGTAAAGTGTTCATTCATTATTTTTTGTACTAACACTTTAGTGTAAAAAAAAATACGACAAATATGTCGTATTTTTTTTTCAAAAGACTAAAATTCGATTTTATAAAGATTTTATTCTGAAATCTGGGCGTATTCACTACTGTAATTTATGCGCCACCACCATTTAGGCCAATAGGAATGCTCATATCTCATGCTAATTTTCTGATCAGGTTACCACCTTAAGAAAAAGCTTACTATCAATGAGGCCCGTCATCTATAATAATATACTTACATTAACAAGGTACATAATGAAATTTGAAATAAAATAAATATCTCATGCCCTCATGAAGAATAATTGAGTATATATAAAAAGTGACTAACATCTATACTTATAGATAAATGTTACTATTCTATATAAGATTTTTTGAATGATAAAAGTTTATAATGTTATATTAATTTTATTTATTTATTTATTTAAGCATTTTTAATTCCTTAGTAATAAATAATACAGAGCTTTTTATTTTTTATTTTACATAATTTTAACTAAGGACCTCTCAACGAGTATAGGCCTCCTCCATCTCACTCCACCTTTTCCTATCTTGGCAGCAATTTATTTCTATCTTCAGCAGTTATATTAATTTATTATATTTTATTTCAAATTTCATTATGTACCTTGTTAATGTAAGCAACATGATCAATCCATTTTAAAATATAGAATTAAGATTGATTTGATGTTTAGTTTATGAAGGAAGGCTACATATCTGTACACCTTTGTTTTTTTGTGTTTATTTGGTTGTATAATTGAGCAGATATACCTAATTATTTTTTACTTTTGCATTCCACCATAAGGTAGAGAGTGTTGGAGGTGCTTTTACAATATTAATACATCTTATTCTGTACCCACATTCATTGCAAAATAAATTATTTCTTATTTCTGAGCATACTTACAAGCTAAAGGTGGTAACTGATCACCGCTGCGTATGTATATCAAAGGCATGGCAGATGCGTTGCTTTTCTAAACACAGACCTGCAACTTAATTATCTAAGACCATCACAGTGGCATATGTAGTGGCATATGCACACTCTTTGTCAAGTGATCAATCCGCAAACCGTGAGAAATGAAATTATTAAACACATTTTAGTACCTCTAACAACGTGACCTCGAAGGTAGCTGTATTCATCATCATGGATGGACTTCAGGAACTGACAAGCAGCAGCCACGCGCTTCCGTCCACCGACAAAACTTGTAACGGCCCTGGGATGAAAAACATTTCTGTATAAGCCTCTGCTGCATAAATGAGTCTCCCATACAACATATTGATTAATCACACTTTTCCATTTCGTGATAGTAGTTACAAGCCATATCTATATCTATAAAAGATAAAGTATGATGTATAATCCTTATAGCCTCCGAAACGGCTGGACCGATTTTAATCAAATATTCAGACAATCTTTAGATTGACCCAGCGGGTAATCCTGTAAAGTAAGGTGGCGACCGTACGTTTTTTTATGAAATTTTATGCGGGCAAAGCCGCGAGCAGAAGCTAGTATATATAATACTAGCTGACCCCCGCGGCTTTGCTTCCGTCAAAATTATAGCCTATGTTACTCGGGATTAATGTAGTTTTCCATACCTTAGCCATAGTTTTACAAATCGTTGTTACCATAATATAAGTTTTAAGCAAATGATCAATAGAATTATGAATTCAAATATCGATAATTGTTCTAAAATGGTTTTGCTATTGGGAAATAGTACTTGGATTACCAAAAAGGACATAATGGCTGGTATTGAGACCTTGTTAGGGTTAAATGTAGAAAAGCTCATGGTTTGTGCTTTTCCTTATTCATATAGCTTCTCAGAAGATGAGAACAAGCGGATTTTTAAATTAAATAACATTTTACAAATGTTGACGACTTGTCATTGTGACAAATTATTGTTTTTTTGACACTAATGAATGTATAAGTGGACTACAAGTAACGCAGAGAGCTTTCTCTCCGTCACGTAGATGTAGACATAAGATTGCTATGTTGATAGCATATTCTATTAATGAATTGATAGCAAATCTATCAAAATTGATATTAAGTGACGACCCTGTGTTGCCTAGTTCAACTAGCAACATAAATTTAAACTAGTCCATAAGACAATAGAAGTTACCCCTGGAAATAATCAGATATTATTAGTAAATGGTATGAAGGTATCTTCTGGCAATCCATTTAATGGTACTAAGCTGAGGGGAGAGCAATACTCTTTAAAATTATTAAATCAGAACATTCAAGGTTGCTCTTCCAAATTATTAGAAATTGAACTATTTCTAGAAAAAAAAAAATTGATATTATTTTTCTAATCTGTTAGACAAATAATTGGGTAAAAGATCACCAAGTAAGGTCCATTAATTATGAAATTATCGTGTAGTTAGCCATTACAGCAGAAAACGTATGATACATGGCGGATCATTAATACTAATTAAAAATTCTATTAAATCTAAAGAAAGAAAAGACATTGTTAGACTGTCGGTTGAACACACCATGAATTGTCCTGTGTATAGCTTGATAAGCATATTGTAGTTTGTGTCTACAGACCTCTAAGTTACCAGAATCTATCTGTGTTTGACTCTATAATGGAAGATGTGTTAAAAAAAGTTTGTACTAGTAGTAAATCAATCGTCATATGCGGCGATTTTAACATTAAAATATTAGAAAATAACTCTAACACTATCAGGTTATTGGGTCTTTTTAAATCATTTAATCTAGCAAATGTTTTTATGGAGCCAACTAGAGTGACAGCTTCTTCTGCGACTTGCATAGATAACGTTTTTTGTAATTGTGATTACCTAAATAAAGAAATTATAAATAAATTAACATCTGATCACAGTGGATAAACAATAACGTTTAGCACCTACATACCTTTGCAAAAAATGCAAATAAAATTTAGATCAATTACATGTAAAAATTTAGAAAAATTTAATAAAACCTTGACTAGTAAATTATGTGTTCAAAACTTTATTAATATAGATGACCCAAATGAGTTCTATGCCGATTTTTTTAAAGTACTCAACACGCAATTCAATGACACTTTTCCACTGAAAGCAAAAAGTATTTACACCAAGTTCATATTTAGCGATTGGGCGACGCCAGGCATTCGTAAAAGCAGGGAAAAACTTTATGAACTGTATGGCCTAAAGCAACATATGATAGTACAAGTTTTGATAAATATGTTGCAAAATATTCAAAAACCTTTAAGATTGCATGCAAAGTAGCTAGAGCACTGTATATTAGCAATAAAATAAAATCAGCAGACGATAAAATAAAAACTAAAAATAAAATAATACTGGATACTGAAAACTGTGTGTACTGTAATACTGAATTTAATTTAGCTACTGCACATGGCCTCACACACTCAGATATAGAGGTAGAAGAAGTTGAACGAAGAATAAAGAAAGCTTGGAATAAATACTGGTCTCTGAAAGATATTTTCAAGTCAAAACTCCCCATACAACTAAAAAGAAAGGCTATGGACTCAATTTTTCGCCCAACTTTACTATATGGAGGTCAAACCTGGACGTTAACTAAAGCTATAGTACAAAAAATAAACGTGTTCCAGAGAGCAACCGAAAAAAGCATGCTAAACATTACTAGAAAGGAAAGAAGGAGAAATACAGACTTAAGGAAAGTAACAAAAACAGTAGACGCCGTGGAACTTATGTGTAGGCTAAAGTGGAGATGGGCCGGACATGTTGCAAGAAACACCAACAATCGATGGACCGAGAGGATACTGCACTGGTACTCACGAAACGCGATGAGACCACGTGGACGACCTTACCGTCGGTGGGTCGACGACATCGCTCAGGTAGCTGGACAAACTTGGACCCGTCTAGCCAGAGATAGAGATAATTGGAAGAGGTTGGAGGAGGCCTAAGCCCAAATATGGGTTCCTTACTTAATAATAGGTAATTAAATTAATATTAAATGTAATAACAATTCAAATTTCATATTTAACTAATAAATATTAAAATTCAATAATATAATAATAATTTTACCACTTTTACTTAATTTAATGTATATTTATTTTGTATAATAAACTTTAACAGTGAATGGACTTTATAATGTTAAATTATGTTATATATAATAATGATGTAATGTAATATAATAATAATGTTTTCAATGTATGCATGTAATTGGTGAGAAATAAAGGCTTTATTATTATTATTTAACACTAGTGTCGAGCAAGGAGTTTTTCCGGACCTCATGAAACAAAGTAAGATAGTTCCATTGTTTAAATCCGGGGATAGCAAAGAAGCCAATAATTATAGGCCAGTGTCAATTCTGCCGGTTCTCAGTAAGGTCTTCGAAAAGTTAATGCTTAACCAATTGTTACGTAATTTTATCAAACATTCCATCTTTTATGATCAACAATACGGTTTCACCAAAGAGCGTTGCACAACTGACGCGGGTGTCACCCTAATAAAGAACATATTTAAGGCCTGGGTGGAAGCACAGGACGCCATTGGAATCTTTTGCGACCTCTCGAAGGCATTCGATTGCGTTACCCATGAGACACTATTTAGACATTGAGGTATTTATTCAAGATTTACTTACGTTTCATAACACTCCACAATCCATCTTCACATCTTTTGATATCGCATCAATTTGTGTAACTCATTTTTATATATATTCTTTGTATTATTACTACTAGTTATCTCTGACTGTTTTAAATATCTAAACTTAAATTATATTCGTAATTTATAATTCTTCTTGTAATATTTTTCTACTGTGACGTTTTCATCTGACATGACATATGTCTGTCTATTTTATTTTCTTAAAGCCATAGACATACCATAGGTACCATGGACTATAATACCTAGACCTTTCCTTAAGCTAGTTGTACATTATTGTAAGGTCAGAGCAGACTGACCCGCCTTTGTAAAGCCGTTTTTATTCGTTCTGGTCTTATTGAGATTTAAATTTGAAATTTAGAAAGGATTGCAAATCGAATGAAAAACGGGCTTCAGATTTTTGGCAGGCTAGAGTCTGGTCTGAACGCCGATAGTGGGTGATACTGAGTACTATATTACGAAGTGTATTTTTTATTCTTAAAACTCTTTAAAAGCCTTAAATCTAGCTTGTGTAATAATTTATGAAGTGCTCTAGTTTAAATATATATTATTATTGTGTTATACCGTGTATAATTTGCCTACCATGTTCCTGCATATCTGCGGCGTGAAACGTCACAGTCTGATTCCCGAAACACCTTGCTGCATATATACTGCACGTGGTGTATGAGCTGTGGCAGTCAAGTCTACAGTGATGCGCGAGACCACAGCGCGCCCGTTTCAGCACGCGCAGATTCCTGCTGCCTACTCATCTACCGATCTGCTGACTAGGTGCACACACTGATAGTGCACCATCAGCCGTACCACCACACCGTGCTACGTCCTCCTGCCTGACCTGCTGACTGGGTGCGTACACTGGTAACGCACCATCAGCCGTATCATCACACCGTGTCACGTCTTTCTGCCCGACCTGCTTCCTTAGAGATTAGCTTCCCACGTCGAGCGAAGCCAGCCCATAGTTTTTATACTTAATACCCTTTTATTTTTATAGCTTTAATTTAATTTTTATCTTTTTATCTTGATTTTAATAACGTGGCTTACGTATAGCTCTCCGGCGCTATATGTAACGCTACAACATACAGCCCTTGAGTTACTTAGATCATATTTAAAAGCCAGACAAAATAAAGTTCAGGTAAACGGCGTAAACTCACTAGGGTCTGAAATGACAATGGGTGTTCCTCAAGGCTCGATATTGGGTCCTTTCCTCTTTTTAGTTTATATTAACGATTTACCCCAATTACTACAAAATCAACCGAAGATGGTGTTGTTTGCTGATGACACATCTTTGATATTTAAAACAGATCGGCGGTCACGAAATCTTGATGACGTGAATAACTCCATTTATCAGGTCCAAAATTGGTCCACGGCAAACAATTTAGTATTAAATGAAAAAAAAACCAAATGTATTAGATTCACATTGCCGAATGTTAGAAGTACCGAATGCGATATCATATTGAATGGCGAAAAGCTGGACTTTGTTAATCAAACTGTTTTCCTGGGAATCACTCTAGACGACAAAATTGCAAAAGAGAGCTATCAGCGCCATATATAAGTTAAGTCACCGTAAATCTCATAGGGTGTTTAAAAATATTAATATTATGACAGTTTCTTGCCAATTCATTAATTAAAATATTATGCATGTAAGGAAATATATACATCTCTTTAGTAAAGTCAGTGATATACACAATTGTAATACCAGAAATAAAGATAAGTTAGATCATCCGTCTTACAGACCTAAAGTACAATCATCTTTCATGGGGTACTGTGTTAAATTCTATAACAAAATACCTTGTGATATATTAAAACTAAATGAAAGTAAATTTAAAACTTTAGTTAAAAGCACTCTTTGTAAACAAGCATATTACAAATTAGATGATTATATTCAAGATAAGAATGCTTGGAAACATGCTGGACCTGCTCCATAGGGCAATCTTTGGTGTAGACAAAATCAAATTTTTAATTTATATTCCTATTAGTAGGTAGGGTAGGTAGGGTAGGTAGGGTAGGTAGGGTAGGTAGGGTAGGTAGGGTAGGTATGGTAGGTAGGGTAGGTAGGGTAGGTAGGGTAGGTAGGGTAGGTAGGGTAGGTAGGGTAGGTAGGGTAGGTAGGGTAGGTAGGGTAGGTAGGGTAGGTAGGGTAGGTAGGGTAGGTAGGGTAGGTAGGGTAGGTAGGGTAGGTAGGGTAGGTAGGGTAGGTAGGGTAGGTAGGGTAGGTAGGGTAGGTAGGGTAGGTAGGGTAGGTAGGGTAGGTAGGGTAGGTAGGGTAGGTAGGGTAGGTAGGGTAGGTAGGGTAGGTAGGGTAGGTAGGGTAGGTAGGGTAGGTAGGGTAGGTAGGGTAGGTAGGGTAGGTAGGGTAGGTAGGGTAGGTAGGGTAGGTAGGGTAGGTAGGGTAGGTAGGGTAGGTAGGGTAGGTAGGGTAGGTAGGGTAGGTAGGGTAGGTAGGGTAGGTAGGGTAGGTAGGGTAGGTAGGGTAGGTAGGGTAGGTAGGGTAGGTAGGGTAGGTAGGGTAGGTAGGGTAGGTAGGGTAGGTAGGGTAGGTAGGGTAGGTAGGGTAGGTAGGGTAGGTAGGGTAGGTAGGGTAGGTAGGGTAGGTAGGGTAGGTAGGGTAGGTAGGGTAGGTAGGGTAGGTAGGGTAGGTAGGGTAGGTAGGGTAGGTAGGGTAGGTAGGGTAGGTAGGGTAGGTAGGGTAGGTAGGGTAGGTAGGGTAGGTAGGGTAGGTAGGGTAGGTAGGGTAGGTAGGGTAGGTAGGGTAGGTAGGGTAGGTAGGGTAGGTAGGGTAGGTAGGGTAGGTAGGGTAGGTAGGGTAGGTAGGGTAGGTAGGGTAGGTAGGGTAGGTAGGGTAGGTAGGGTAGGTAGGGTAGGTAGGGTAGGTAGGGTAGGTAGGGTAGGTAGGGTAGGTAGGGTAGGTAGGGTAGGTAGGGTAGGTAGGGTAGGTAGGGTAGGTAGGGTAGGTAGGGTAGGTAGGGTAGGTAGGGTAGGTAGGGTAGGTAGGGTAGGTAGGGTAGGTAGGGTAGGTAGGGTAGGTAGGGTAGGTAGGGTAGGTAGGGTAGGTAGGGTAGGTAGGGTAGGTAGGGTAGGTAGGGTAGGTAGGGTAGGTAGGGTAGGTAGGGTAGGTAGGGTAGGTAGGGTAGGTAGGGTAGGTAGGGTAGGTAGGGTAGGTAGGGTAGGTAGGGTAGGTAGGGTAGGTAGGGTAGGTAGGGTAGGTAGGGTAGGTAGGGTAGGTAGGGTAGGTAGGGTAGGTAGGGTAGGTAGGGTAGGTAGGGTAGGTAGGGTAGGTAGGGTAGGTAGGGTAGGTAGGGTAGGTAGGGTAGGTAGGGTAGGTAGGGTAGGTAGGGTAGGTAGGGTAGGTAGGGTAGGTAGGGTAGGTAGGGTAGGTAGGGTAGGTAGGGTAGGTAGGGTAGGTAGGGTAGGTAGGGTAGGTAGGGTAGGTAGGGTAGGTAGGGTAGGTAGGGTAGGTAGGGTAGGTAGGGTAGGTAGGGTAGGTAGGGTAGGTAGGGTAGGTAGGGTAGGTAGGGTAGGTAGGGTAGGTAGGGTAGGTAGGGTAGGTAGGGTAGGTAGGGTAGGTAGGGTAGGTAGGGTAGGTAGGGTAGGTAGGGTAGGTAGGGTAGGTAGGGTAGGTAGGGTAGGTAGGGTAGGTAGGGTAGGTAGGGTAGGTAGGGTAGGTAGGGTAGGTAGGGTAGGTAGGGTAGGTAGGGTAGGTAGGGTAGGTAGGGTAGGTAGGGTAGGTAGGGTAGGTAGGGTAGGTAGGGTAGGTAGGGTAGGTAGGGTAGGTAGGGTAGGTAGGGTAGGTAGGGTAGGTAGGGTAGGTAGGGTAGGTAGGGTAGGTAGGGTAGGTAGGGTAGGTAGGGTAGGTAGGGTAGGTAGGGTAGGTAGGGTAGGTAGGGTAGGTAGGGTAGGTAGGGTAGGTAGGGTAGGTAGGGTAGGTAGGGTAGGTAGGGTAGGTAGGGTAGGTAGGGTAGGTAGGGTAGGTAGGGTAGGTAGGGTAGGTAGGGTAGGTAGGGTAGGTAGGGTAGGTAGGGTAGGTAGGGTAGGTAGGGTAGGTAGGGTAGGTAGGGTAGGTAGGGTAGGTAGGGTAGGTAGGGTAGGTAGGGTAGGTAGGGTAGGTAGGGTAGGTAGGGTAGGTAGGGTAGGTAGGGTAGGTAGGGTAGGTAGGGTAGGTAGGGTAGGTAGGGTAGGTAGGGTAGGTAGGGTAGGTAGGGTAGGTAGGGTAGGTAGGGTAGGTAGGGTAGGTAGGGTAGGTAGGGTAGGTAGGGTAGGTAGGGTAGGTAGGGTAGGTAGGGTAGGTAGGGTAGGTAGGGTAGGTAGGGTAGGTAGGGTAGGTAGGGTAGGTAGGGTAGGTAGGGTAGGTAGGGTAGGTAGGGTAGGTAGGGTAGGTAGGGTAGGTAGGGTAGGTAGGGTAGGTAGGGTAGGTAGGGTAGGTAGGGTAGGTAGGGTAGGTAGGGTAGGTAGGGTAGGTAGGGTAGGTAGGGTAGGTAGGGTAGGTAGGGTAGGTAGGGTAGGTAGGGTAGGTAGGGTAGGTAGGGTAGGTAGGGTAGGTAGGGTAGGTAGGGTAGGTAGGGTAGGTAGGGTAGGTAGGGTAGGTAGGGTAGGTAGGGTAGGTAGGGTAGGTAGGGTAGGTAGGGTAGGTAGGGTAGGTAGGGTAGGTAGGGTAGGTAGGGTAGGTAGGGTAGGTAGGGTAGGTAGGGTAGGTAGGGTAGGTAGGGTAGGTAGGGTAGGTAGGGTAGGTAGGGTAGGTAGGGTAGGTAGGGTAGGTAGGGTAGGTAGGGTAGGTAGGGTAGGTAGGGTAGGTAGGGTAGGTAGGGTAGGTAGGGTAGGTAGGGTAGGTAGGGTAGGTAGGGTAGGTAGGGTAGGTAGGGTAGGTAGGGTAGGTAGGGTAGGTAGGGTAGGTAGGGTAGGTAGGGTAGGTAGGGTAGGTAGGGTAGGTAGGGTAGGTAGGGTAGGTAGGGTAGGTAGGGTAGGTAGGGTAGGTAGGGTAGGTAGGGTAGGTAGGGTAGGTAGGGTAGGTAGGGTAGGTAGGGTAGGTAGGGTAGGTAGGGTAGGTAGGGTAGGTAGGGTAGGTAGGGTAGGTAGGGTAGGTAGGGTAGGTAGGGTAGGTAGGGTTATCTTAGAAATAATTTACCATTTCTCTTCGTGATTCCATTCGACTAAATGTGACAGCATAGGTGTTTCAGTAGACACGGGGAACTCCACTTTCGGGTACAAAGCCTGCACCTTTGGTGTGTATCCGTGCAAATACAAGCTGTAAGAGAGAAAAATAGTTGCTCAAATATAATTATCATGCATAAATACATAGATAGGTACCAGATGTAGTAAAGTACCAGTATGCCGGTAAAAAATATTTTTAACAACCAACAAGCCAAGCAAACAAATTGAACCAATTAATGGACCTAAAGATCGAATGAAAAAGATACTGCTTGCCCACTGATGCTATAGTTGCTGAAACATCAATAGGCTTACATAGTTCAATACCTTGGGAATTGACCTATTGAACTATGTAAATATATGGATGGTTCACAAAGTACCAGCAAAGTCTTACATAGCACAGCATTCATGAATATGAACAAATTTAACAAGGGACCACAAAGGGGGTATGGACTGTTTGTTTTCATTTGCCATAAAACCGCCCAAAGCTGAAACCGATTGTATGAAATAAATAGTAGGCTGCAAATGAGTTAACAAAACAGGTGTTCCTAGTAACAATTGAATCACTTAATCTAAATGTATGGAACCACTGCTTCTTCCATATCCTCATTTTAGCATTATAGTATTTTCCAATAGACAGTACAGCCAACTGCACTCTTTGAACATTTGAGAATTTCTAACTACTTACTCTCCAATCGCCTGTAGTAAGAAAATTGTGTTGTCTGGATGTTCACGCCTGGTAAGTGGAACATGACGACTTTCTGCCGACAAGGACCGCTTGAGAATGGCCTGCAGCAGTCCATGTGGGGCCACCTCCACACACACGGCGTTGCTAGGTATTAGCCGCGAAGTCTCCTCGAACAACACTGGACTCTGCGGCACACAACCAAATTATATAGAAATCTGCTCAATGCAAGTAGCTGAGCAAGGTGTTGAGGGTCTAGATAAAATGTGGTTCTATCAGTGACAGTAATTGTAGAAATGCAACAATGATGAGGATCGCGTGATCAATCACATATCAAAATAATGTCTGAATGATAACTTTTTAACAATAGCTATCTAAGGGTACGTTCACATGGAACATCAGTATTGCCAGGATCATTTTAACGGATCCGTCGCTACTGGGGGTAATGTTCACGTCAGTAAATTTCTACAAGGATGTAGGTACGTCCGATAAAACGGATCAGTATTTTAATACTGTTTTGTGTGTGAACTCGCTCATACAACTACCATTGCCGAATAAAATGACACTTTGGGAAACTGACGCGTGGGGGTAAAGTCACACAAACGCGGTTCACCCCAGTTTATGCTTTTATATTTATTTGAACATGAAACATACTAGGTATGAAATATCAACACATATTATCGGAATAACACTAGCAACTTATCGTTAGGCTCTAGCATGGAGTAGCGAGCTGCGATCTCGAATCTTTTTGACTCTTGGAACCAGAAAATTATCTTCTGGTTCTTAGCAAAGTTTATTTCTCCTAAGTGAAAAATCTCTCTCTCTAAAATATTTTTGGCGGTGCTTTTCTCGAACCTTATTGGTCCGTCCTATTGACAGCGCGCGGCTCTGTTCGGAAACGCCACAACACTATACGGTAAAGGGGACCTGTAAGTCGGACTGCTGTATATTTTGTCAGATTGCTATTTTTAACTGGATTCGGAGTGTGAAAGAGCACTTAGGTGATAGAATTTAATTAGTCTTGATACCTGAGACTCTAGACAAGTGACATTGTACCAACGAAAGCGTCGAGCCATAGGAAAATAGTCAAAAATGTATGGGATTGTCAAGCGCTATATAAATGTCACGGGAACAATTCCTTATACCCATACATACATAAAGTCACGCCTTGCCATGCCTTCCTTCCTTATAATTATGGTATTTCGACCATCGCCATTGCTGTGAATTGGATTGACATTTTCTCCACGGCATCTTGATTCTTACTACCAAACTTTATTATTATTTTTAGTTTGAATATATCGCACAAGTTTTTCCAGACGAGTCTCTGAAGGAACAGGAACCGTGCATTTTTGCGTGTAGCTTTCTACCAATGAAAGAACTTTCCAAATAGGATGTGCTTCCATAAACAATCACACACAATCGACTTCCCTCTTAATTTACATAATTATTTACCACAGCTACTCACCAGTAGGTTGTTAGTCAGATATTCTGCCGAACAATATTTGGCAAGATCTTCGTTCCATAGTTTCTGCGGCACAGAACTCGACAGCCAACGCTCACTGCGTTGCTTCGGGTTCTTTATTACCTCTTTCAAGTACTTGAGAAGTTGGGGGCCTGAAAATATATATTATAATTTATCATGATATCACAAAGGTACAAAGACGGACTGAATGTATTGTAGGTATAATCTCTGCAAGTCAACCTAGACTAGTGGGGAGATAAAAAGTAATGTCAATATTCAAAATAGGCAGGCGAATCAGGACTTTTTATATGTATGGTAATGTCAAAAATATTTTGGACTGATCCGATACATTTTTTACCTTCTCATAATTGCGCGAAATGCGATATCTGTGGCCTTTTCTTTTTTTTTGTATTTATCGCTGATGGAATGTTACTTTGGCCAGGGTCACTTATTTATTTGACGTCAATAGCCGTTGCAGGCTTCCAACAGGTCCATGACTGAATTATACGAATAGCGTCACCCCTTTGGCACAACAGAATCATAATGGTTTTTACCTGTCATACTACGTCTGCGTGAACTTAGCAGATCATTTTCCAGCAGAGCATAAAAAAATGTGAGTTCTAGTTGCATGCAGCATAGTTCTAGAGTTCTTGATACTTTTTGGAAATAGTTCTGGCCTTTTTCCTAGAAAAAAAGTCACATGAAAATATGATCTGCTAACTTCCGGTAGCAGATCATTTTTTCCAAAATATTTTTTTTATAAATGATTTAGGTGCACAAAGGTGAGTTCTATAGTTCTTGATACATTTTAGAAATAGTTCTGCAGAATTACACACAAAAAAAAAACATATTAAACTCTTATCAGAAATAATCCAATATGTTTTTTTTTAAACTGACGTTACTTATATAAAACGACAATTGCCGTTTCTTCTTTTGGCCAAAATAATAATAAGATTTAGAACTTAAAGTAATAAAAATCAATAAAATAAAAGATATCGTACTCTCAAGCGCCAATAGCTTTGTTATAACCGTGCGAAAGCAAAAACCAAGAAATTATTCAGTGTTCGATACAACAAAATCAAAACATAAAACCTAACTGTAATCAGGCCGTGAAATCCTCCTTTCCTTATACACCTATATCAAGAATAGACGAAAACATGAAACAGGAAGCCAAAACCTTCACTCAAGTATCAGCAGAGCATGGCTGAACATTTAGTTTAGCAAATTCAAGATAATTTTGAGTGTTCGTTATAAAAAAAACTTCAAAAAAAGTGTTGAGAGGAACAGAAGGCTGAGAAATCTTCGTTTTCTAATACATCTCTATCATGACTAGACGTTGCAATGCATCATAAAGCTAGCAATTCAACTCAAGTATCAGCCGAGCATGGTTCAAGAACAAGATTAGTAAAAATCAAGACATTTTTCATAGTTCGTAATAAAAAATTCGAAAAAAACTATCAGAGGTACAGAGGGCCGGGAACTCCTCGGTTTCTACAACAACGGTATACGCACTTGATTAAAATATGCTGCAGAAAGCCAGAACTCTCACTCAAGTATCAGCAGAGCATGGTTGAATAATAAAGTTAGCAAAGATCAAGAAATTTTTCAGAGTTCATTGTAAAAAAAAAAAAAAAAATATATCAGAGGTACTGAGGGCTGGGAACTCTTCGTTTTCTTATACACCTATATCGAGACTAGACAATGAAATATACCATAAAGCTAGCACTTTAGCTCGAGTATCATCAGAGCATGGTTGAAGATTGAGATTAATAATAAATAAGATTTTTTTTCAGAGTGCTCTTTGAAAAAATCAATAAAAATGTTCAGAGGCACAGATGGCCGGGAACTCTTCGTTTTCTTATACACCTATATTGAAACTAGACGTTGAAATGCACTATAAAGCTAGCACTTTAGCTCAAGTATCAGCAGACCATGGTTGAAGATCGAGATTAATAATAAATAAGAAAAAAAAACAGAGTTTTTTATAAAAAAAACAATAAAAAAGTTCAGAGGAACAGAGGGCCGAGAACTCTTCGTTTTCTTATACAACTATATCGAGACTAGACGTTGAAATGCATTATAAAGCTAGCACTTTAGCTCAAGTATCAGCAGAGCACGGTTGAAGATCGAGATTAATAATAAATAAGATTTGTTTTCAGAGTGCTCTTTGAAAAAATCAATAAAAATGTTCAGAGGCACAGATGGCCGGGAACTCTTCGTTTTCTTATACACCTATATTGAAACTAGACGTTGAAATGCACTATAAAGCTAGATCGAGATTAATAATAAATAAGAAAAAAAAAACAGAGTTCTTTATAAAAAAAAACAATAAAAAAGTTCAGAGGAACAGAGGGCCGAGAACTCTTCGTTTTCTTATACAACTATATCGAGACTATACGTTGAAATGCACTATAAAGCTAGCACTTTGGCTCAAGTATCAGCAGAGCATGGTTGAAGATCGAGATTAATAATAAATAAGATTTGTTTTCAGAGTGCTCTTTAAAAAAATAAATAAAAATGTTCAGAGGTACAGAGGACCAAGAACTCCAAAGTTTCTACTAAGACGATATATGCACTTTATGAAAAAATGCTAAAGAAAGCCAGAACACTCAGTCAAGTACCAGCAGAGCATGGTTGAATATTGAGATTAATAAAAAAAAAATAACAGAGTTCAATATAAAAAAATAAAAATAAATATATCAGAGGTACTGAGGGCCGGGAACTCCTCGGTTTCTACTAAAACTATATATGTACTTTATAAACAAAAGCTATAAAAAACCAGAACTCTCACTCAAGTATCAGCAGCGCATGGTTGAAAATTGAGATTAATAATAAATAAGAAATTGTTTCAGAGTTCTTTATAAAAAATCAATAAAAAAGTTCAGAGCTACAGAGGGCCGGGAACTCTTCGTTTTATTATACACCTTTATCAAAACTAGACGTTGAAATGTACCAGAAAGCTAGCACTTAAACTCAAGTATCAGCAGAGCACGGTTAAAGATAGAGATTAATAAAAATCAAGACATTTTTCATCGTTCGTAACAAAAATTCAAAAAAAAAATATGAGAGGTACTGAGGGCCGGGCACTCCTCAGTTTCTACTACAACTATATATGCACTTTAAAAAAAAAAGCTATAAAAAACCAGAACTCTCACTCAAGTATCAGCAGAGCATGGTTGAAAATCGAGATTAATAATAAATATGAAAAATTTTCAGAGTGCTCTTTAAAAAAATCAATAAAAATGGTCAGAGGTACAAAGGGCCGGAAACTCTTCGTTCTCATATACACTTATATTGAAACTAGACGTTGAAATGCACTATAAAGCTAGCACTTAAACTCAAGTATCAGCAGAGCATGGTTGAAGATAGAGATTAATAAAAATCAAGACATTTTTCATCGTTCGTAACAAAAATCCAACAAAAAAATATCAGAGGTACTGAGGGCCGGGCACTCCTCAGTTTTTAATACAACTATATATGCACTTTAAAAAAAAAGCTATAAAAAACCAGAACTCTCACTCAAGTATCAGCAGAGCATGGTTGAAAATCGAGATTAATAATAAATATGATAATTTTTCAGAGTGCTCTTTAAAAAAAATCAATAAAAATGGTCAGAGGTACAAAGGGCCAGAAACTCTTCGTTCTCATATACACTTATATTGAAACTAGACGTTGAAATGCACTATAAAGCTAGCACTTAAACTCAAGTATCAGCAGAGCATGGTTGAAGATAGAGATTAATAAAAATCAAGACATTTTTCATCGTTCGTAACAAAAATCCAAAAAAAATATGTCAGAGGTACTGAGGGCCGGGCACTCCTCAGTTTTTAATACAACTATATATGCACTTTAAAAACAAAAGCTATAAAAAACCAGAACTCTCACTCAAGTATCAGCAGAGCATGGTTGAAAATCGAGATTAATAATAAATATGATAATTTTTCAGAGTGCTCTTAAAAAAATTAAATAAAAATGGTCAGAGGTACAAAGGGCCGGGAACTCTTCGTTTCCATTTACACATTTATTGAACCTAGACGTTAAAATGCACTATTAAGCTAGCACTTTAGCTCAAGTATCAGCAGAGCATGGTTGAAGATCGTGATTAATAATAAATAAGAAATGTTTTCAGAGTGCTCTTTAAAAAAATCAATAAAAATGTTAAGAGGTATAGAGGGCCAAGAACTCCTCGGTTTCTACTAAGACAATATATGCACTTTATGAAAAAATGCTATAGAAAGCTAGAACTCTCACTCAAGTATCAGCAGAGCATGGTTGAAAATTGAGATTAATAATAAATAAGAAATTGTTTCAGAGTTCTTTATAAAAAATCAATAAAAAAGTTCAGAGCTCTAGAGGGCCGGGAACTCTTCGTTTTATTATACACCTTTATCAAGACTAGACGTTGAAATGCACCAGAAAGCTAGCACTTAAACTCAAGTATCAGCAGAGCATGGTTGAAGATAGAGATTAATAAAAATCAAGAAATTTTGCATCGTTCGTAATAAAATCCAAACAAAATATATCAGAGGTACTGAGGGACGGAAACTCCTCGGTTTCTTCTACAAATGTATATGCACTTTATAAACATAATCTATAAAAAACCAGAACTCTCACTCAAGTAGCAGCAGAGCATGGTTGAAGATCGAGATTAATAAAAATCAAGACATTTTTGATTAAAAATGGATTCTGTTTGACAATCGCAAGTGCTCAGCAAGTTGGTTGGATCCTGTTTCAGCAACAAAATAATGCCCTAAACGATCTAGCCCTAAAACTTACACCTAGAAAAGTGATGGTCACTGTTTGGTGTTCTAAGGCCGATGTGATTCATCACAGCTTCTTACCAAATGGGATGAGCATTACTGCTGATGGGTACTGTGACTAACTGAACACAATGATGGAGAAGAAGGTCTCCAAGTTACACAAGCTGGGGTTGAAAGCTCTCTGTCATCCGCCATTCTCATAAGACCTTGCACCCACAGACTTCTTCTTTTTCCAGAATTTGGATAAATTCTTAGCGTGAAAAAAAATTCAATAGCCGAGAGGCATTACAAAAAGCCTTTGAAGAATTTGTTGCCTCCCGTCCAGCTGATTTTAAAGAAAACCATCAATAAGCTGGTACTGCTTTGAAATGCATCGATTATTTGTGTGAGTACTTTGATTAATAGAAATAAAAAAAATTAAAAAAATACGTTATCTTATTTCATAAAAGACGGATATTTCATAGGTAAAGACCTAATCATTAACTAACCCTTGAATTCGCCAGCAGGTGGAGCTTGGATTTACAGCTTACTTCTTTTGTTGATGTTTGGTCGTTTTGTTAATTCTTATAATATTTCTAAGTTTTATGTTCCGTTATTAATGCTGAGTATCGTTAATAATGTTAAGTGTTTAAGTTTTGATATTATTGAGTTAATTAGCCTTTCAGTTTTGTCATTTGTCGTTAATTGTTTTGTTTGTTTGTTGTTGTTTAGATTTTAGTTACCACTGAGGTTTTAAAAAAAATGCCGGGAAAAACACCTTATAATAAAATATCTCTAAGGCAAATTCTACCGGACGGTAGCTGTCGCACCATTGATGAAAATGGGCGTGTGTAACCTTTCCATGCTGTCTATCAAATGGTTTCCAAATTAATGGCGGACAAGGGGTCCATAATAACACCTAAACATGTCCATACCATAATTAACTGCAACCGGATTGGGCTAAGAGATCATATCTGTAAAGTTTTCGAAATACGAGAGCAGGAATTGAGCATCTCTGAAAGCGACGGTAACTACAGTTCCGAAATATGTGCGGACCAGACAGTAGATACGAGTGCTCAAATAACCAGTTTAACTTCACTGAAGTTAAACTTGGTTATTTCTCAAGAGAAATGGGAAAATATTAAGCCACAACAAAAACACTACGGTAAGAGACTGTACTGGAAATTGCGTCAAGGATGGGCCGATGTTATAGCTGAAGCTTTGTGGGTGCAACACAGCGTAGATTGTGTAATAGTTTTTAAAAATCACAACGTTTACATGTGTGCCACAGCCAAATTTTTTTTAACAGTGGAGGGATACTGCCGCGAATGTCACGCAAAGATTTTTTGCACACTGATAAAGAGGCCTTCAAAAGGTGTAGATGTTATAGTTCAGTATAACTTTGAAGGCATTAAAAGCACCCTACATTCGGGAAATAAAAGAAGACAGTTGAGAGGAGCACGTCGCCAGGAAGTTGCGGATTACCTTATTAACGGAGGTAAAGATGCGGTTACATGGCGAAGAAAGGAAGCCGGCCGCATAAAGAAATTCGGCGGTAAAAATCCCCCAATTCTCCCTACGAACGAAGTTGTTCGCAAAGCCAAAGAACAGCGGCTATTAAGTAAATATGGGTTGCAATTCGGAAACCCGTCGCTCAATTTACTTAATAGTGCTGAACATGGCAAGTTAGTTGTATGTATACAATCTATAGGATTGTATAAATTCAACTGCATGTATTGGCTGCCCGAGCAAATGCAGATTTACATTGCCCGTTGCAAAAAAAAACCCAATGCAACACTAGCAATCGATGCTACTGGTGGCATCGCAAAGCGAGATCAATCGCAAAGTCCTCAAATTTTTTTATACCAGTGCGTGCTTATAACCGGAGAAGGTAGTGTACCAACTTTTCAAATGGTATCAGCAGATCAGCGAGCTATCATTGTTACAAATTTTTTAAGCCACATTCTAGCAGCAAATACTCCGATCCCACCGATTGTAGTTACTGATTTTGGATGGTCTTTGTTAATTGCGATATCGCAAATATTTGGCCAGTGCGCCAGTTTTAATGATTATTTACAAAAATGTTATGATTCCGTTGTAAATAAATCAACGTCGTTGCCATCCACCTTCATGCGTTTGGACGTGTGTCATCTAATTGCAATGATTTCGCGATGGCCCAGTTTGAAGGGCAAAGAAAAATACTTAGTTAGGAGATTTTATAAGCGGTGCATAGGACAAGCCCACCAAATTACAAATTTGACAGGTTTAACCTACTTTTTGGAGTCAGTTCTCGTTGTGGCTTTGAGTAGATGTATCGGGTTGGGAGCGAATGGCAAACCTTTACCGTCAGTAGAACGATTAAATTTTTTAAATAGTAGGATTAAGGGAGTTTATAATATCAACGATGACGAAGAAAATGACGATGGCAAGGCTGATGAAGAAGACAGACATAAGTTCGACGATGAATTTGACGTTGAAGCGATAGAAGGAGTGACGGACAAAGACGGCTGGAAATCGTTAATACCTTATATAACGAAGCGGTTAAAATAGCGGAGCAGTCTTCGCAAGGCGATACAATCAACGCATGTTACAGCGTTGATTTCGCAAAAAGGTTTAAAAGGTACCTCCTTCCTTACATACCTTTGTGGACCGCGATTATGGTACCAGTTTTTGGTAGAGGTGCACTGACCGCTACCTCCGCTGCAGTCGAGGCAGAATTTTCCGATTTAAAGTATCATGACTTCAGGGGTGAAATTCCAATGCGCATCGATCGTTTTGTGATGCAGCATCTAGAACGACTGGATGAAAAAATTAAAGAGCGCAGCAACGCGTCTGATGGTGTACCTCAAAAAACTTGTAAAGAAGCAACAACCACAGAGAAAATCCCAGAGGTCTACGACCTTATCGAATCACCGAAACCTCTCTCTTCTTCTAAAACAGACGATATGAAAAATAATAAGAGAGACAGAGGAGAGGAGGTTATATATATCGAACATGAAGAACCCTCGTTTGATGAAAATGTTGAAGTGTCTAATGACTGGAACGTTAAAGAAGAATGGGGAGGCTTGAACAAAAACACCAAACGTGAAGTTCAAGGACCACCATCAAAGAAGAAAAAGAGATATCCAACATGTCTCGATGCTTGTCCCGAATGGGAAATAATCAAAGACTTTAAAACTGCCCACACACCAATCCTACTAAACGGCAACATCTCGGGTTCGGTGCGATTTGAAGACCATGATTTGAACGTGACTTCAACATGTGCATTTGATTCCATTTTCCAGGCTATCCTCGGGGGGCTATTGGTAAATAAAACTTACTTTGAAGAACTAATTGCATCTGATTGTACAATTATAAAACTGGCTCAAAGTGTGATCGAAGAAAAAAAAATTTGTAAAAAACATTATTGGCAACGGGCAAAAATATTAACAGGTATAACATATTTAAACATTCTATAGTGACTTATACAAGCAATTTAAAGCATTTAGATGTGAAGTCTAACGCTGCTCATTTAGCACAGTATCTTTTTGAAAAGGAACCTAGTTATTCCTGTCGCGTTGATTGTATTTGCGGTATTCAAATACAAGGAACTACACATTCGTAAGTATCAACATAGACATGATTCTATGCCAAGGTCTGCATTTGCTGCAGGAAGCCATTGAGGATGCGATGGCTTTGCAAAGATCTTGCTACGATTGCGACAATGAATTATTATGCACAAATAATTTTGGACCACACCTGATTTTCGATTCATCGGTTATTAGCGATCCTGGATATCCAAACAGACCCAAAATAGTTGCTCATAGGTTGGATTCGCTTGCCAAAACTATAAAAGTTGGTCAAAAGACATATATATTAGCTGCTGTCGTAAATTATAGTCTTGACCTAAAGCAATACGTAACCTACGGGTTAACGGGCGAGTTTTGGCATAAATACGATGGCCTTTATAAAAAACGTTCACCCATTAATTCGAAGACTTCGACAACACCTCATTTAATTATATACACACAAATTTAACCCTTCAACCGCGCGTGTCGCATATATGCGACAAATATTTCCGTGTCCCTACCGCGCGTGTCGTATTTCTGCGACAGAGAACATGCATGATTTTTTCGTTCTATTTTCGTCCTATTAATTGCGTGGTACAACTAAAACTATTATTAAATAGAGCTATTATTTACAACAATTACTTAAAATTATGTGTCATAACTCTAAGCATTCAAAAAACTTAAACAAAAATAAGTAATTGGCAGCTTGAAATTTTCTTCGGCGTCTATCGCGCGCGTCGCATAAATATGACCATAGGGATGGGATACAATGCAATGCGCATTTTAAAAACGAAATAACAAACAGTTAAATAATCAGGTATAATGCATCATTCAGCATAAAATAAACGGTGTCATACCAAATAAAGTTAAATTTAACATATTGCCTTGTGTTATTAATTCTTTTCCTTATTATTCATAAGAAAAATATCCCTCACGATCTTTGTATAATGCCAACATTTGACGTTAGTTCCCATCCCTTGACTCCTATGCTTGCAACATATTTCTCTAGTTAGTCTAGCGCGGCTGTCACATTAATACGACCACTGCCTACGTCACAAGCGGATCAAACGAATGGAAAGTTCCATTAATGTTGTTCGTTGGAAAAGGAAAAAGTCGAATAATAAGAGATTATTTTGATGTAAGTAATTAAAATTTAGATAATAAGATTAAACAATTGTGATACAAAGATTTAGCCATTGCTGTTGTAGGTAGATTTATAAGAAAAGAAAAAAAGTACCTAGTCGATTAATAAGAGATTATTGTGATGTAAACAATTCGAATTTAGTAAGGTTAAACAATTAGTAACTGTTAAAAACATTTACTTATTAGCTTAAAGATGAACGATTGTGATACGAAGAAAGTGATTAGGGTGGTTAATTTAAAGGTCCTACAAACAGGCGCGACACGCGACACAAAAACATGAGCGGTTTCTTTGTGTCGCGCCTGTTTGTAGAAGCCATAAGGCTGATTTAAAATAAAAACATAAAAAATTCTTTGACTTTTTTTTATCGATACAACGATTGCCCCTCCTTATTTATTGTAGGTATTATTTTGTCGATTTGTAGGCTCGCGCTAGGGGCACGACAATTGATATTTAGCCAAGCGGTTAAAGGGTTAATCATCACAATAATATTATTATGCTTCAGAATACAAAAAAAAAGGTAAAAAAAAAACAAAACAAAAAATAAATTTACAAAATTTCTCTAAGTATACGATCAAGAATATTTAAATTGTTCCACATCTTAAAACCATGGAGGGATCAAGGATTTAATGCTGATTTTCAATAATAATCACAATTAAAAAAAAAAACAATCGCACTAGCTCCAATGACAGACTAGAGGGTATCCTAGTGTGAGATCTAGGGCTACTTTGTCGCACTGAATAATTGCATTTTTATTTTGTATAATTAAAATTATTTTTAAAATAAAAAACGAAGAGAACTTATTTTTTTTTTGTATTATAGTAAACTTCATTATTTCTACTGATCCAAGTTTTCAACTATGCTCTGCACTGCTGATACTCGTACAGGAATGAAAATTGTAGCCTTTCAGAGCATACCTGTGTATAGTTTTATTACAGGTGTATAAGATAACGAGGAGTTATCCGCCCACAGGTCCTCTGAATTTTTTTGTTGAATCTTTTATAATGAACACTGATAAATATCTAGAATTTTAAGTATCTCAATCTTCAACAATGCTCTGCTGATATTTGAGTGAGCGTTCTGGCTTTCTGTTAAATTTCTACGCAGATTCTTGATATAGATGTATTAGAAACTCAGTAATTCTTAAACATTTTTTTGGATTTTAATAAAAAATACAGAAACTTTTCATGATTTTCATGTCCATATATATTTGTAGTCGAAACCGAGGAGTTCCCGGTGCAAAAAAAATATATTTGAGGTACTGAGACCTCAAATATATTTTTTTTGGACTTTTATAACTATTACTGAAAAAATTCTTGATCTTTGCTAACCTGAATTTTCAAACATATTCTGCTGGTACTTGAGTGAGAGTTCTGGCTTTGTAAAGGATTTTTTCATAAAGTGCATATATTGTTGTAGTAGAAACCGAGAAGTGCCCGCCCCTCAGTACCTCTGATATATTTTTTTTGGATTTTTATAACTAACACTGAAAAATTTCTTGATCTTTGCTAACCTTAATATTCAACCATGCTCTGCTGATACTTGAGTGAGAGTTCTGGTTTTTTATAGCTTTTGTTTATAAAGTGCATATACAGTAGTAGTAGAAACTGAGGAGTTCCCGGCCCTCAGTACCTCTGATATATTTTTTTGTTTTTTTTTATGTTGAACTCTGTTTTTTTTTATTTTTATTAATCTCAATATTCAACCATGCTCTGCTGATACTTGAGTGAGAGTTCTGGTTTTTTATAGCTTTTTTTTATAAAGTGCATATATAGTAGTAGTAGAAACCGAGGAGTTCCCGGCCCTCAGTACCTCTGATATATTTTTTTTTTGTTTTTTTTTATGTTGAACTATGTTTTTTTTTTTTTTTTTTATTAATCTCAATATTCAACCATGCTCTGCTGATACTTGAGTGAGAGTTCTGGCTTTCTGCAGCATATTTTAATCAAGTGCATATACCGTTGTTGTAGAAACCGAGGAGTTCCCGGCCCTCTGTACCTCTGATAGTTTTTTTCAAATTTTTTATTACGAAATATGAAAATGTCTTGATTTTTATTAATCTTGTTCTTGAACCATGCTCTGCTGATACTTGAGTTTAAGTGCCAGCTTTCTGGTGCATTTAAACATCTAGTCTCAATATAGGTGTATGAGAAAACGAAGAGTTCCCGGCCCTCTGTTCCTCTGAACTTTTTTATTGATTTTTTATAAAGACCTCTGAAACAATTTCTTATTTATTATTAATCTCGATTTTCAACCATGCTCTGCTGATACTTGAGTGAGAGTTCTGGTTTTTTATAGCTTTTGTTTATAAAGTGCATATACAGTAGTAGTAGAAACCGAGGAGTTCCCGGCCCTCAGTACCTCTGATATATATTTTTTGTTTTTTTTTTTATGTTGAATTCTGTTTTTTTTATTATTTTTATTAATCTCAATATTCAACCATGCTCTGCTGATACTTGAGTGAGAGTTCTGGTTTTTATAGCTTTTGTTTATAAAGTGGATATATAGTTGTAGTAGAAACCGAGGAGTTCCCGGCCCTCAGTACCTCTTATATATTATTTTTGTTTTTATTTAGATTGAACTCTGAATTATTTCTTAATTTTTATTAATCTCTATCTTCAACCATGCTCTGCTGATACTTAAGTTAAAGTGCCAGCTTTCTGGTGCATTTAAACATCTAGTCTCAATATAGGTGTATAAGAAAATGAAGAGTTCCCGGCCCTCTGTTCCTCTGAACTTTTTTATTGATTTTTTATAAAGACCTCTGAAACAATTTCTTATTTATTATTAATCTCGATTTTCAACCATGCTCTGCTGATCCTTGAGTGAGAGTTCTGGCAGTTTATAGCTTTTGTTTATAAAGTGCATATACAGTAGTAGTAGAAACTGAGGAGTTCCCGGCCCTCAGTACCTCTGATATATTTTTTTGTTTTTTTTTTATGTTGAACTCTGTTTTTTTTTATTTTTATTAATCTCAATATTCAACCATGCTCTGCTGATACTTGAGTTAAAGTGCTAGCTTTATGGTGCATTTCAACGTCTAGTTTCGATATAGGTGTATCAGAAAATGAAGATTTCCCGGCCCTCCGTCTCTCTGAAAATATTTTGTGATTTTATATAAAGAACTCTGAAAAAAAATCTTATTTATTAGATCTCGATCTTCAACCATGCTCTGCTGGTACTTGAGTGAGAATTCTGGACTTTTATAGCATTTTTTCATAAAGTTCATATATCGTTGAAGTAGAAACCGAGGAGTTCTTGGCCCTCAGTACTTCTGATAATTTTTTTTGGATTTTTATAACTAACACTGAAAAAATTCTCTATCTTTGCCAACCTTAATATTCAACCATGCTCTGCTGATACTTGAGTGAGAGTTCTGGATTTTTATAGCATTTTTTCATAAAGTGCATATATCGTTGTAGTAGAATCCGAGGAGTTCTTGGCCCTCAGTACTTCTGATATTTTTTTTTGGATTTTTATAACTAACACTGAAAAAATTATCTATCTTTGCTAACCTTAATATTCAACCATGCTCTGCTGATACTTGAGTGAAAGTTCTGGTTTTTAATAGCTTTTGTTTATAAATTGCATTTATAGCAGTAGTAGATACCGAGGAGTTCCCGGCCCTCAGTACCTCTGATATTTTTTTTTGGTTTTTTTTTATGTTGAACTCTGTTTTTTTTTTTTTATTAATCTCAATATTCAACCATGCTCTGCTGATACTTGAGTTAAAGTGCTAGCTTTATGGTGCATTTTAACGTCTAGTTTCGATATAGGTGTATAATAAAACGAAGAGTTCCCGGCCCTCTATAGCTCTGAAATTTTTTATTGATTTTTTATAAAGAACTCTGAAACAATTTCTTATTTATTATTAATCTCGATTTTCAACCATGCTCTGCTGATACTTGAGTGAGAGTTCTGGTTTTTTATAGCTTTTGTTTATAAAGTGCATATACAGTAGTAGTAGAAACTGAGGAGTTCCCGGCCCTCAGTACCTCTGATATATTTTTTTGTTTTTTTTTTATGTTGAACTCTGTTTTTTTTTATTTTTATTAATCTCAATATTCATCCATGCTCTGCTGATACTTGAGTTAAAGTGCTAGTTTTATGGTGCATTTCAACGTCTAGTTTCGATATAGGTGTATAAGAAAATGAAGATTTCCCGGCCCTCTGTCCCTTTGAAAATATTTTGTGATTTTATATAAAGAACTCTGAAAAAAAATCTTATTTATTAGATCTCAATCTTCAACCATGCTCTGCTGGTACTTGAGTGAGAATTCTGGATTTTGATAGCATTTTTTCATAAAGTTCATATATCGTTGTATTAGAAACCAAGGAGTTCTTGGCCCTCAGTACTTTTGATATTTTTTTTTGGATTTTTATAACTAACACTGAAAAAATTCTCTATCTTTGCTAACCTTAATATTCAACCATGCTCTGCTGGTACTTGAGTGAGAGTTCTGGCTTTTTATAGCATTTTTTCATAAAGTGCGTATATGGTTGTAGTAGAAACCGAGGAGTTCTTGGCCCTCAGTACTTCTGTTTTTTTTTTTTGGATTTTTATAACTATTACTGACAAAATTCTTGATCTTTGCTAACCTTAATATTTAACCATGCTCTGCTGGTACTTGAAAGTGAGTTCTGGTTTTTTCAAGTTTACGTTTATTTGTAGAAGAAACCGAGGAGTTCCCGCCCTTCAGAACCTCTGATATACTATTTTTGGATTTTTATAACTAACACTGAAAAAATTCTTGATCTTTGCTAACTTTAATATTCAACAATGCTCTGCTGGTACTTGAGAGAGAGTTCTGGCTTTTTATAGCATTTTTTCATAAAGTTCATATATCGTTGTAGTAGAAACCGAGGAGTTCTTGGCCCTCAGTACTTCTGTTATTTTTTTTTGGATTTTTATAACTAACACTGAAAAAATTCTTGATCTTTGCTAACCTTAATATTCAACCATGCTCTGCTGATACTTGTGTGAGAGTTCTGGCAGTTTATAGCATTTTTTTTATAAAGAACGTATATAGTTCTAGTAGAAACCGAGGAGTTCTTGGCCCTCAGTACTTCTGATAAATTTTTTTTTGGATTTTTATAACTGACACTGAAAAAATTCTTGATCTTTGCTAACCTGAATATTCAACCATGTTCTGCTGGTACTTGAGTGAGAGTTCTGGCTTTGTAAAGGATTTTTTCATAAAGTGCATATGTCGTTGAAGTAGAAACCGAAGAGTGCCCGCCCCTCAGTACCTCTGATATTTTTTTTTTTGATTTTTATAACTAACACTGAAACATTTCTTGATCTTTGCTAACCTTTATATTCAACCATGCTCTGCTGATACTTGTGTGAGAGTTCTGGCAGTTTATAGCATTTTTTTTATAAAGAACGTATATAGTTCTAGTAGAAACCGAGGAGTTCTTGGCCCTCAGTACTTCTGATAATTTTTTTTTTGGATTTTTATAACTGACACTGAAAAAATTCTTGATCTTTGCTAACCTGAATATTCAACCATGTTCTGCTGGTACTTGAGTGAGAGTTCTGGCTTTGTAAAGGATTTTTTCATAAAGTGCATATGTCGTTGAAGTAGAAACCGAAGAGTGCCCGCCCCTCAGTACCTCTGATATTTTTTTTTTTGATTTTTATAACTAACACTGAAACATTTCTTGATCTTTGCTAACCTTTATATTCAACCATGCTCTGCTGATACTTGAGTGAAAGTTCTGGTTTTTAATAGCTTTTGTTTATAAATTGCATTTATAGCAGTAGTAGATACCGAGGAGTTCCCGGCCCTCAGTACCTCTGATATTTTTTTTTGGTTTTTTTTTATGTTGAACTCTGTTTTTTTTTTTTTATTAATCTCAATATTCAACCATGCTCTGCTGATACTTGAGTTAAAGTGCTAGCTTTATGGTGCATTTTAACGTCTAGTTTCGATATAGGTGTATAATAAAACGAAGAGTTCCCGGCCCTCTATAGCTCTGAAATTTTTTATTGATTTTTTATAAAGAACTCTGAAACAATTTCTTATTTATTATTAATCTCGATTTTCAACCATGCTCTGCTGATACTTGAGTGAGAGTTCTGGTTTTTTATAGGTTTTTTTTATAAAGTGCATACATAGTAGTAGTAGAAACCGAGGAGTTCCCGGCCCTCAGTACCTCTGATATATTTTTTTTTTGGTTTTTTTTATGTTGAACTCTGTTTTTTTTTTTTTATTAATCTCAATATTCATCCATGCTCTGCTGATACTTGAGTTAAAGTGCTAGTTTTATGGTGCATTTCAACGTCTAGTTTCGATATAGGTGTATAAGAAAATGAAGATTTCCCGGCCCTCTGTCCCTTTGAAAATATTTTGTGATTTTATATAAAGAACTCTGAAAAAAAATCTTATTTATTAGATCTCAATCTTCAACCATGCTCTGCTGGTACTTGAGTGAGAATTCTGGATTTTGATAGCATTTTTTCATAAAGTTCATATATCGTTGTATTAGAAACCAAGGAGTTCTTGGCCCTCAGTACTTTTGATATTTTTTTTTGGATTTTTATAACTAACACTGAAAAAATTCTCTATCTTTGCTAACCTTAATATTCAACCATGCTCTGCTGGTACTTGAGTGAGAGTTCTGGCTTTTTATAGCATTTTTTCATAAAGTGCGTATATGGTTGTAGTAGAAACCGAGGAGTTCTTGGCCCTCAGTACTTCTGTTTTTTTTTTTTGGATTTTTATAACTATTACTGACAAAATTCTTGATCTTTGCTAACCTTAATATTTAACCATGCTCTGCTGGTACTTGAAAGTGAGTTCTGGTTTTTTCAAGTTTACGTTTATTTGTAGAAGAAACCGAGGAGTTCCCGCCCTTCAGAACCTCTGATATACTATTTTTGGATTTTTATAACTAACACTGAAAAAATTCTTGATCTTTGCTAACTTTAATATTCAACAATGCTCTGCTGGTACTTGAGAGAGAGTTCTGGCTTTTTATAGCATTTTTTCATAAAGTTCATATATCGTTGTAGTAGAAACCGAGGAGTTCTTGGCCCTCAGTACTTCTGTTATTTTTTTTTGGATTTTTATAACTAACACTGAAAAAATTCTTGATCTTTGCTAACCTTAATATTCAACCATGCTCTGCTGATACTTGTGTGAGAGTTCTGGCAGTTTATAGCATTTTTTTTATAAAGAACGTATATAGTTCTAGTAGAAACCGAGGAGTTCTTGGCCCTCAGTACTTCTGATAATTTTTTTTTTGGATTTTTATAACTGACACTGAAAAAATTCTTGATCTTTGCTAACCTGAATATTCAACCATGTTCTGCTGGTACTTGAGTGAGAGTTCTGGCTTTGTAAAGGATTTTTTCATAAAGTGCATATGTCGTTGAAGTAGAAACCGAAGAGTGCCCGCCCCTCAGTACCTCTGATATTTTTTTTTTTGATTTTTATAACTAACACTGAAACATTTCTTGATCTTTGCTAACCTTTATATTCAACCATGCTCTGCTGATACTTGTGTGAGAGTTCTGGCAGTTTATAGCATTTTTTTTATAAAGAACGTATATAGTTCTAGTAGAAACCGAGGAGTTCTTGGCCCTCAGTACTTCTGATAATTTTTTTTTTGGATTTTTATAACTGACACTGAAAAAATTCTTGATCTTTGCTAACCTGAATATTCAACCATGTTCTGCTGGTACTTGAGTGAGAGTTCTGGCTTTGTAAAGGATTTTTTCATAAAGTGCATATGTCGTTGAAGTAGAAACCGAAGAGTGCCCGCCCCTCAGTACCTCTGATATTTTTTTTTTTGATTTTTATAACTAACACTGAAACATTTCTTGATCTTTGCTAACCTTTATATTCAACCATGCTCTGCTGATACTTGAGTGAAAGTTCTGGTTTTTAATAGCTTTTGTTTATAAATTGCATTTATAGCAGTAGTAGATACCGAGGAGTTCCCGGCCCTCAGTACCTCTGATATTTTTTTTTGGTTTTTTTTTATGTTGAACTCTGTTTTTTTTTTTTTATTAATCTCAATATTCAACCATGCTCTGCTGATACTTGAGTTAAAGTGCTAGCTTTATGGTGCATTTTAACGTCTAGTTTCGATATAGGTGTATAATAAAACGAAGAGTTCCCGGCCCTCTATAGCTCTGAAATTTTTTATTGATTTTTTATAAAGAACTCTGAAACAATTTCTTATTTATTATTAATCTCGATTTTCAACCATGCTCTGCTGATACTTGAGTGAGAGTTCTGGTTTTTTATAGGTTTTTTTTATAAAGTGCATACATAGTAGTAGTAGAAACCGAGGAGTGCCCGGCCCTCAGTACCTCTGATATATTTTTTTTTTGGTTTTTTTTATGTTGAACTCTGTTTTTTTTTTTTTATTAATCTCAATATTCATCCATGCTCTGCTGATACTTGAGTTAAAGTGCTAGTTTTATGGTGCATTTCAACGTCTAGTTTCGATATAGGTGTATAAGAAAATGAAGATTTCCCGGCCCTCTGTCCCTTTGAAAATATTTTGTGATTTTATATAAAGAACTCTGAAAAAAAATCTTATTTATTAGATCTCAATCTTCAACCATGCTCTGCTGGTACTTGAGTGAGAATTCTGGATTTTAATAGCATTTTTTCATAAAGTTTATATATCGTTGTATTAGAAACCAAGGAGTTCTTGGCCCTCAGTACTTTTGATATTTTTTTTTGGATTTTTATAACTAACACTGAAAAAATTCTCTATCTTTGCTAACCTTAATATTCAACCATGCTCTGCTGGTACTTGAGTGAGAGTTCTGGCTTTTTATAGCATTTTTTCATAAAGTGCGTATATGGTTGTAGTAGAAACCGAGGAGTTCTTGGCCCTCAGTACTTCTGTTTTTTTTTTTTGGATTTTTATAACTATTACTGACAAAATTCTTGATCTTTGCTAACCTTAATATTTAACCATGCTCTGCTGGTACTTGAAAGTGAGTTCTGGTTTTTTCAAGTTTACGTTTATTTGTAGAAGAAACCGAGGAGTTCCCGCCCTTCAGAACCTCTGATATACTATTTTTGGATTTTTATAACTAACACTGAAAAAATTCTTGATCTTTGCTAACTTTAATATTCAACAATGCTCTGCTGGTACTTGAGAGAGAGTTCTGGCTTTTTATAGCATTTTTTCATAAAGTTCATATATCGTTGTAGTAGAAACCGAGGAGTTCTTGGCCCTCAGTACTTCTGTTATTTTTTTTTGGATTTTTATAACTAACACTGAAAAAATTCTTGATCTTTGCTAACCTTAATATTCAACCATGCTCTGCTGATACTTGTGTGAGAGTTCTGGCAGTTTATAGCATTTTTTTTATAAAGAACGTATATAGTTCTAGTAGAAACCGAGGAGTTCTTGGCCCTCAGTACTTCTGATAATTTTTTTTTTGGATTTTTATAACTGACACTGAAAAAATTCTTGATCTTTGCTAACCTGAATATTCAACCATGTTCTGCTGGTACTTGAGTGAGAGTTCTGGCTTTGTAAAGGATTTTTTCATAAAGTGCATATGTCGTTGAAGTAGAAACCGAAGAGTGCCCGCCCCTCAGTACCTCTGATATTTTTTTTTTTGATTTTTATAACTAACACTGAAACATTTCTTGATCTTTGCTAACCTTTATATTCAACCATGCTCTGCTGATACTTGAGTGAAAGTTCTGGTTTTTAATAGCTTTTGTTTATAAATTGCATTTATAGTAGTAGGAGAAACCGAGGAGTTCCCGGCCCTCAGTACCTCTGATATATTTTTTTGTTTTTTTTTATGTTGAACTCTGTTTTTTTTTTTTTTTATTATTCTCAATATTCAACCATGCTCTGCTGATACTTGAGTTAAAGTGCTAGCTTTATGGTGCATTTTAACGTCTAGTTTCGATATAGGTGTATAATAAAACGAAGAGTTCCCGGCCCTCTATAGCTCTGAAATTTTTTATTGATTTTTTATAAAGAACTCTGAAACAATTTCTTATTTATTATTAATCTCGATTTTCAACCATGCTCTGCTGATACTTGTGTGAGAGTTCTGGTTTTTTATAGCTTTTGTTTAGAAAGTGCATATATAGTAGTAGTAGAAACCGAGGAGTTCCCGGCCCTCAGTACCTCTGATATATTTTTTTTTGTTTTTTTTTATGTTGAACTCTGTTTTTTTATTTTTTATAAATCTCAATATTCATCCATGCTCTGCTGATACTTGAGTTAAAGTGCTAGTTTTATGGTGCATTTCAACGTCTAGTTTCTATATAGGTGTATAAGAAAATGAAGATTTCCCGGCCCTCTGTCCCTTTGAAAATATTTTGTGATTTTATATAAAGAACTCTGATAAAAAATATTATTTATTAGATCTCAATCTTCAACCATGCTCTGCTGGTACTTGAGTGAGAATTCTGGATTTTGATAGCATTTTTTCATAAAGTTCAAATATCGTTGTAGTAGAAACCAAGGAGTTCTTGGCCCTCAGTACTTCTGATATTTTTTTTTGGATTTTTATAACTAACACTGAAAAAATTCTCTATCTTTGCTAACCTTAATATTCAACCATGCTCTGCTGGTACTTGAGTGAGAGTTCTGGCTTTTTATAGCATTTTTTCATAAAGTGCGTATATGGTTGTAGTAGAAACCGAGGAGTTCTTGGCCCTCAGTACTTCTGATATATTTTTTTGGATTTTTATAACTAACACTGAAAAAATTCTCTATCTTTGCTAACCTTAATATTCAACCATGCTCTGCTGATACTTGAGTTAAAGTGCTAGCTTTATGGTGTTTTTCAACGTCTAGTTTCGATATAGGTGTATAAGAAAATGAAGATTTCCCGGCACTCTGTCCCTCTGAAAATATTTTGTGATTTTATATAAAGAACTCTGAAAAAATATCTTATTTATTAGATCTCGATCTTCAACCATACTCTGCTGGTACTTGAGTGAGAATTCTGGATTTTTATAGCATTTTTTCATAAAGTTCATATATCGTTGAAGTAGAAACCGAGGAGTTCTTGGCCCTCAGTACTTCTGATATTTTTTTTTGGATTTTTATAACTATTACTGAAAACATTCTTGATCTTTGCTAACCTTAATATTCAACCATGCTCTGCTGATACTTGAAAGAGAGTTCTGGTTTTTTATAGCTTTTGTTTATAAAGTGGATATATAGTTGTAGTAGAAACCGAGGAGTTCCCGGCCCTCAGTACCTCTTATATATTATTTTTGTTTTTATTTAGATTGAACTCTGAATAATTTCTTGATTTTTATTAATCTCTATCTTCAACCATGCTCTGCTGATACTTGAGTTTAAGTGCTAGCTTTTTGGTGCATTTCAACGTCTAGTCTTGATAAAGGTGTATAAGAAAACGAAGATTTCCCGGCCCTCTGTTCCTCTGAACTTTTTTATTGATTTTTTATAAAGACCTCTGAAACAATTTCTTATTTATTATTAATCTCGATTTTCAACCATGCTCTGCTGATACTCGAGTGAGAGTTCTGGTTTTTTATAGCTTTTGTTTATAAAGTGCATATACAGTTGTAGTAGAAACCGAGGAGTTCCCGGCCCTCAGTACCTCTGATATATATTTTTTTTTTTTTTTATGTTGAATTCTGTTTTTTTTATTATTTTTATTAATCTCAATATTCAACCATGCTCTGCTGATACTTGAGTGAGAGTTCTGGTTTTTATAGCTTTTGTTTATAAAGTGGATATATAGTTGTAGTAGAAACCGAGGAGTTCCCGGCCCTCAGTACCTCTTATATATTATTTTTGTTTTTATTTAGATTGAACTCTGAATAATTTCTTAATTTTTATTAATCTCTATCTTCAACCATGCTCTGCTGATACTTGAGTTTAAGTGCCAGCTTTCTGGTGCATTTAAACATCTAGTCTCAATATAGGTGTATAAGAAAACGAAGAGTTCCCGGCCCTCTGTTCCTCTGAACTTTTTTATTGATTTTTTATAAAGACCTCTGAAACAATTTATTATTTATTATTAATCTCGATTTTCAACCATGCTCTGCTGATACTTGAGTGAGAGTTCTGGTTTTTTATAGCTTTTGTTCATAAAGTGCATATATAGTAGTAGTAGAAACCGAGGAGTTCCCGGCCCTCAGTACCTCTGATATATTTTTTTTTTGTTTTTTTTTATGTTGAACTCTGTTTTTTTTTTTTTTTTTTTATTAATCTCAATATTCAACCATGCTCTGCTGATACTTGAGTGAGAGTTCTGGCTTTCTGCAGCATATTTTAATCAAGTGCATATACCGTTGTTGTAGAAACCGAGGAGTTCCCGGCCCTCTGTACCTCTGATAGTTTTTTTCAAATTTTTTATTACGAAATATGAAAATGTCTTGATTTTTATTAATCTTGTTCTTGAACCATGCTCTGCTGATACTTGAGTTTAAGTGCCAGCTTTCTGGTGCATTTTAACATCTAGTCTCAATATAGGTGTATGAGAAAACGAAGAGTTCCCGGCCCTCTGTTCCTCTGAAATTTTTTATTGATTTTTTATAAAGACCTCTGAAACAATTTCTTATTTATTATTAATCTCGATTTTCAACCATGCTCTGCTGATACTTGAGTGAGAGTTCTGGTTTTTTATAGCTTTTGTTTATAAAGTGCATATACAGTAGTAGTAGAAACCGAGGAGTTCCCGGCCCTCAGTACCTCTGATATATATTTTTTGTTTTTTTTTATGTTGAATTCTGTTTTTTTTATTATTTTTATTAATCTCAATATTCAACCATGCTCTGCTGATACTTGAGTGAGAGTTCTGGTTTTTATAGCTTTTGTTTATAAAGTGGATATATAGTTGTAGTAGAAACCGAGGAGTTCCCGGCCCTCAGTACCTCTTATATATTATTTTTGTTTTTATTTAGATTGAACTCTGAATTATTTCTTAATTTTTATTAATCTCTATCTTCAACCATGCTCTGCTGATACTTAAGTTAAAGTGCCAGCTTTCTGGTGCATTTAAACATCTAGTCTCAATATAGGTGTATAAGAAAACGAAGAGTTCCCGGCCCTCTGTTCCTCTGAACTTTTTTATTGATTTTTTATAAAGACCTCTGAAACAATTTCTTATTTATTATTAATATCGATTTTCAACCATGCTCTGCTGATCCTTGAGTGAGAGTTCTGGTTTTTTATAGCTTTTGTTTATAAAGTGCATATATAGTAGTAGTAGAAACCGAGGAGTTCCCGGCCCTCAGTACCTCTGATATATTTTTTTTTGTTTTTTTTTTATGTTGAACTCTGTTTTTTTTTTTTTTTTTTTATTTATCTCAATACTCAACCATGCTCTGCTGATACTTGTGTGAGAGTTCTGGCTTTCTGCAGCATATTTTAATCAAGTGCATATACCGTTGTTGTAGAAACCGAGGAGTTCCCGGCCCTCTGTACCTCTGATAGTTTTTTTTCGAATTTTTTATTACGAACTATGAAAAATGTCTTGATTTTTATTAATCTTGTTCTTGAACCATGCTCGGCTGATACTTGAGCTTTATGATGCATTGCAACGTCTAGTCATGATAGAGATGTATTAGAAAACGAAGATTTCTCAGCCTTCTGTTCCTCTCAACACTTTTTTTGAAGTTTTTTTATAACGAACACTCAAAATTATCTTGAATTTGCTAAACTAAATCTTCAGCCATGCTCTGCTGATACTTGAGTGAAGGTTTTGGCTTCCTGTTTCATGTTTTCGTCTATTCTTGATATAGGTGTATAAGGAAAGGAGGAGTTCTCGGCCTGATTTCAGTTAGGTTTTATGTTTTGATTTTGTTGTATCGAACACTGAATATTTTCTTGGTTTTTGCTTTTGCACGGTTATAACAAAGCTAATTAGCGCTTGAGAGTACGATATCTTTTATTTTACTGATTTTTATTACTTTAAGTTCTAAGCTTATTATTATTTTGGCTGAAAGAAGAAATGGCAATTGTCGTTTTAAATAAGTAACGTCAGTTTTAAAAAAACATATTGGATTATTTCTGTAATGAGTTAAATATTTTTGTTTTTTTTTTTTGTGTGTAATTCTGCAGAACTATTTCTAAAATGTATCAGGAACTATAGAACTCACCTTAGTACACCTAAATAACTTATAAAAAAAATATTTTGGAAAAAATGATCTGTTACCGGAAGTTAGCAAATCATATTTTCATGTGACTTTTTTTCTAGGAAAAAGGCCAGAACTATTTCCAAAAAGTATCAAGAACTCTAGAACTATGCTGCATGCGACTGGAACTCACATTTTTTTATGCTCTGCTGGAAAATGATCTGCTAAGTTCACCAGCATTCATACTACTCGGTCAAAATAACTACGTGCATGGACTGTCATCGACTCCACTCCCGCCTAACCGCGTGGCACCCCGCGTTCTTCTCGTGTGCTAGAGTCAAACGTCAGAATGACATTGAAAGCTAAAAGTGCACAGTTAGTTTGATCACGTAATAGTTCAGCCCCTGGTATTTACTCGTACTTCTATTTTAGGAGCTATTTATTAAATTTATATATCGCGTATATTACCGGCATCTGCGATGTATCGTGAATGATACGCTATGTTGCCACTCGGGACTTCCTTCGCGAACACGTCTCTGGACGAGAGCTCAGCAACAAACGCTTTCATGACGGCACTAGGTCCTGAGATGGTACAGGAGTTAGGACCGTTGTGACAGGCCACGTCGATCTCCGGCGGACACATGTTCGATATCTGGATTTCAAAATAAATACAACATTGATACTGGCAGAATAGTCATCATCAGCTCAGTGTCAAAGAAGAAAAAGAAAAATTCCGTATTGTGTTGAACAAAATTAATTAACTACAGAGAGTATAAAGGAGAAAATAAAAACTGTCTTAAAGTGAATCTGAAAAAGGGTTCCGCACATGACAACGGTACTTCATGGGTTTGAATTTCAAAAGGTGATAAGAAACTCTATAAAATCCCAATGGAATGTAGTGGAACTCCCAATCCGATATTTTTATTTTTTATTTGTGATAGGCTCACTTCTCTCCACGCGCTCGTATTGGTTTGCGGTGATCTGTTTGCTCCCTGTTTATAATTGCGATTGTCGTGTTCCGAAATTTATTTCCGGCTTGTGAGTTGCTTAAAAATTGTGTATTGTTGTGTTATTTGCCGGTATCGTAAGTTTTTAAACGTATTTACGTCCGTTTGTTACTTGTGATTAGTTAATTTCGTCAGCTATCGGTGTGTACATTTACTTCTCTTGACGTATGAGTATATAGAAATCGGTTTAAATAATTTATTCTCATAAGAACAATACATAGGTTCACTTACAATGAGATACAAAGTAATTGCTTGTATCTAAATAAATACATTTTGCCTCCAATGCGTGCTGGTGAAGTTATACAAAACAAATATATAGGAAGTATTTAATTGCTAACATTTAATATGCGGTATGACTACATTTCATAAACGTAATTTCTCAGTTTTAGCTTAAATCTGTTAATATTATCACAATCTTTTAAGTCATTTGGTAGGTCGTTAAACAGCTATGCTCCTTCGTCCGTTAATCTTTCACTTTTCACGTTATTATACGCTTATTCGTTTAATTTCCATAAGTAATTATGTTATCTAATAATGGTGACCCGTCTGATCTTGGTGGCGAAATATTATTCCGCCGAATTAATAAACCAAGGTCGCCGACGACCACCGCTAAAGCTTAGCGTTTATTTAGTGAAATGTCTCCTTCTTACATTTCACCTGAAGACAGATCAAAGCGAATACAAACTTTAGAGTCAATTATAAGGTCTTCGCCGATATTAAATGTCACTAATGCAAGCAATGGCGACTATTGTGATTTGGTTTCTCAGGCGTCTGCGTACCTGACCAAAATTAACGACCTTTTCAATGACCCAAATTCATGTTGCAAATAAATCCGCTATTATGGTCATGACTCAGTGCATAACGGCTTATGTCTCAGTGCTAGCAATAAAATCATACGCCAACGAGACTAAGTTGGCCAATACGAAACGTGAATTAAATAAAATGAAACATAATACCGGTGTCGATATTGCCAAGTCTGATTTCTATAATATTTCATATGCATAAATTAAAACTTCATTTACTTTAAGTTGCTACAGTGGTGGATTTTATGCCAAACTCCCGTTTTTTGTGGCCTACCCCACTGATAAGTGATCATCTGGCCACCCCTGAAACACCTATTTTTTTGAGCTTTTGTAGTAATATTGAGAGGCTAACTATTTTGTATTCTTTCTGCAGTTTGTTCCTTTCTATTATAAATTGTTTAATTAATTCTTTGTCTTCTGGATGTTGCTTCAATTTGTGCCAAACTACATTTCTTTCATGAATCTTTGTTATTGTATCTCTGCATATCCAGTCTTGTTGGGGTGGATTTAGGACTTTGGTTTAAGTAACTTTGCTTTCAAGTATTGCACACTTTATAAGCTATTCAAGGTTGTCGTAGTTGTTGTCATTTGACGGATATTTCGTATTTTTGATATATTCGAAGAGTTTTTCGTAGTTCACTGCATCATAATTGACATGTTTTATAGGTGGTGATTTGCTTTTTTTCATTGATAGGTAAATCTGCTTATGATCGGACATAGGTGAGTCCACAATTGCCATGTGGAAGCCCTTATGTTTCAAGTTTGTACATACGTGATCGAGAATAGTCTTTGTGGAAGTGGTTTCACGTATGCAGTGGTCTTCACTGATATGGTTAATAACTTCGTAGCCATATTCTTGTTCGGCAGTTCTATACCGTTTGCTGCTGCTATTTTTTGTTAATTGGTCGATGTTAAAATCACCAAAGACAAGAGCTCGCTTTTTGATAATCAACTGTGATGAGTACAATTCAAGAAATTCCTTTATGTTGGTTGTTCCAGGGTTTTAGACTAAACCTATGCTCAGTGCATATTTTTCTAGACTTACCCAAAGGTAGTTTATACCTCCAGTGTAGGTTCTGATTCTCCAGTGAAGATTCTCTTTGCTCATTTCTTTCATTATATTCTTCTGAGTAGGGATCTGATCTGAGTATAATTTGATGCTGCTTGGTACTTTATTTTTATTCTGCAATATGTCCTTTGCTTCCTGAGAGCTTTTAAAGCATATCTTCTGCGGACGATTTTTCCCAAGAGCGTATTTACCAAGTCGCATAGCCTTGACAACCTCAGGAATTTCCAGAAGTACATTTTGCAGGACAGAGCAGCGCTCACATCTGCAGTTTTAAGTGCAGAGCTATCCGACAGCGTCTGCTCTGGAAGGCCTACCATTATGACATTTTTACTTCTATTATTCTTTTCCTGGAGTTCAGAAATAATTTTCTAGCCAGCAAAAATATCAGATGTGCTAGGTTTTGAAGTGGTAGATTTAATATTTTCGATTTCAACTTCAAGCGTAAAAATTTTCGATCCCGTGTTGACGCAGTTAAGTTGAAGTACTGAAATTTTTCTTTCAAGTTTTTGTGTTCTGCCAAAAACTTGTTGGTTGAGCTTTTAATATAATTTATCTGATCTTTCATTATAGATATGTCATCACGCATCGGTTTCAAGTTTGTTTGAAGTATTTAAATCATCTCCGCCCGAAAGTCATTGAGTGCAGTTAACAGCTAACATTGTTTTTCGCATCATTATCACAAATTTTTGATAAGTCTGGTTGTAAGTGCGAACAGGATTGCCCTACTAGTACGCTTCTGGACTGTGGCGGGCGGCGATCACTCATAGTTAAAAGTTTTACAGTATACCTGCGTGATATGCGTAGGCGCGGCGCGCAAGATAGATGAAAAATGCAGATGATGAGATGCAGTCTCTTTTACTCGAAGTGCGCGCGGGGGGCTCACGTACCGCCGCTGCGCCGAAGTGTAGAAGCAATTAGTCGTTACCGTATCACTCAGTGTACGCTAGTTTCGGTATTTAACACTGTTACTTTATCGGTTTTCTTATTGCGTGCAATGAAAATAATTTTCGGGAGCAAATTACTTACACGTCTGCTCAATTTGACTGTCAAAACAGGTATTATATATAATATAAGAATGCTTGGAAAAATGCTGGTCCTGCTCCATAGGGCAATCTTTAGTGTAGACAAAATCGAACTGGTTAATGTATATTATATTCATAACTAGCTGAGCCCGCGGCATCGCTCCCGTCAACTGCCTACCCTACCCTACTTACCTACCTACGCCTTACCTAAACTACCTACCTACCTACCGTACTTACCTGCCTACCTACCCATTTCACCTACCTGCACAGAATATTATTTACTCTAAGGAGAAAAACTTAAGTGCGAGTGGGCAGGGCACATTGCTCGCAGAACGGATGGCCTATGGGGTAGAAAGGTTCTGGAGTGGCAACCGTGAACCAGTAGCCGATTTGTTGGAAGGCCTCCTACCAGGTAAACCGATGACCTGGTGAAGGTTGCGCGGATCCGCTGGTTACGAGACGCACGGGACCGGTCAATGTTCCGATGCTTGGGGGAGGCCTATGTCCAGCAGTGGTTGTCTTTCGGCTGATATGATGATGATGATGAAGGAGAAGAATATCAACATCATACAAAAAAAGTAAAGACAGTTTTGCTGCGCGCCATCTAGTAGCACTCCAGAACACCACTCCGAAACAAAAACATAAGAAATACATATCCATAGCTGGGACTCGAACCCGGAACTTTGGCCGTAGTCAGCCACCGCGTTTATCATATGGCTATGTAGACGGGCATTTGTGGCGGCAAAAATACGAACCACATTGCACACACGTCAACGTCATCACTGACGTAGTATGATGACTCACTAGTAGTATGATTTTGATTAGAGACCTAAAACCTCATAAACCGTTTTTTTTTTGTCTACATTAGGTGCCGAAATATTATTTTAACTCTAGCCACACCTGAAATAACCCTTAAAGATAATTCTACCGTGATATATCTATAATGCCGCTAACTACCAAAGCCGTTGTTTTGAATAACATGCAAAACTGTGCGATGTAACTTTTCAATGACAACACTTATTTCAGACTTGGAGGTACCAAACATAGATCATGTTAAATACTTTCGAATGACTCCGCTGTCGTATCGTAAATATCATTCAATTTCAGGAAAAAACTTTTTTGCGTTTTAGTTTAACATCGGTAATCACTAGTCAATATATCTTGAATGCTTTTAAAATTGAGAATCTTCTTGCTTAAACTTATTTATTTAATACTTCATGCAAAAAAACAAACAGAGGTGGACTTAGTGACTGAGACATTTTCTACCCGTCGACCTTTGGGTGAAGCAGGGAAAAAAGTGGTACCAAGGTGCAATATTGAGAACAAATCACGATATTTATTCAAATGCATATATATACATACAAACAATAAATACATATACTATTTACACAAAAAGTTTATAAACTAAATATACGAATATGCTTAACTAGATAATTGGAGAGCATTAACACTGTGATGATACTACTGCTGATCTTTTACGAATATGCTACCGAAATTTCACTTTGAATGCTAATCGATTGGGTGCCATCCTGATTTCTTGGGCGAGCGCATTCCACAGAGAAATCTACTAAATGAAGAAAGAACAGTGAATGAAGTTAGTCCGGTAAGTGGGACATTAAAGAAGACGGTTATGTGAAGAGCGAAGATTTTTAATGTGGTTGGCGCAAATGTATTGAAAGTGAGGTGCCAGATAACTAGGAATTGGAAGAGTTATGAAATGAAAACAAGGTAGCTAATTCCCTTTGCTCTCTGCTCTGGCATTTGGGCAACCACCTTAAAATTGACCGATGGGCAGAGATATGATCATATAAACGCAAATTGAAAACAAATCCAATGCAGTAATTTAGAAGACGGTCAAGTTTGTTGAGGCGATCTGCATTCAGGTCATAATAGCACACGTCACCATAATCGACGATAGGAAAAAATTGTGTCTGCGCAAGCATTGCCTTCGTGTTCGAGAATAAAATATTTTTTAAACGATACAGGCAACGTTCCAGTGACCTTCTGACTAACACTAGCAACTTGAGTACACCAGTTAAGGGTGCTATCGATGCGCAATCCTAGGTCCTTTCATACGTTAGAGCTAAACGACAGTACGATTGTTACAATCGTACTGTCGAACAGAACAGGTGGCATAGTTGCATTATCCACTTTACCGATGCCTCGAGGACTCCCAATGATGATTGTCTGACACTTATTGGGGTTTACAGCAACGCCAAACTTATCAGACCAGGGTTGTGGATAACATCAGGTATTTCGTCGACACTCCCCTATCAATACAACTGAAGGTCACAGTTATGCATAATAATGATACGCACAATAAAGTTCGAAAGTAATGAGATTAATAAAAACAGAAAAGGAGAAAGATTGCCGCCTTGAGGAACGCTAGTTGTCAAGTTTCACCAAAGAGATGAAAAATCTTCAACGTGAACCGACTGCTGATGCTCCTGAAAGTAAGACGTGAACCATTCCAGTGCTTCGGGGAACACCATCAAATAGTACAGAATGGCTAACAGGATTTCGTGACTGACGGTATTGAAACCGTTCGAGAAATCGACCAAAACTAGTACAGTGACTTTGGTATCTTCCAATCCCGCCCTAATACAGGAATTTTACGTAGCCAGGCTGCCTTCCGCCCAGCGCGAGATCAAGTAACGGCATTGTTGTGTATTAGTTTGAGATAACGTTATTTTAGTCTAATAATAATGGGCAACACACTTTTGTTTAGTTTTGGAAATGCCGTCTCTGGTTTATAACATACGTTAAGTCAAAATATAAGTATGTCAAATATTAACCTATAATGCCGTTAAAGATGGTTAATCACATTTAAGTCTAGCATTTTCAATTTAACGAAGTTATAAAAGTAATAAAAGTAAACTTATATATATTAAAAAAGAACAACAATAAAACAGTTAAAGTATCTTTACCGCTTTATAGTGTACAAAATACTATTAACGGCAATCTAGAGAAGCAACCAAATGATTTTTTTTTAATAATAATATGAGTTAATTTATATATTTATTTATTTGTTTTAATAACAATTACTTGCTGTACTTACCGTTTGTACCAAAGCGTACAGCAAGTCAACACTACACATAAAATAATACCTATAGACTAAAAAACTTAATACAAACATTTAACATATTTTTATCACTGAGCATAAATATGTCGACGCCAGGTTCCTGAGCAATTAGATCGTTCAGCAAATTGAGCGCATGGGCTGTAGGAGCATGACGAGCAGCCAGGGTACGCGAGGGTGGAGCCGCGAACAGGCAGCGCGGGGCACAAGCACGCGACACCCGCTTTCGGTCCAGAGCGAATAGTGAACAGCGAGCTAGCGTGGACGAGTCGTCGATCTTAAAGTTCCGCAGTAGGTAGTAGTGCATCAACAGCGCACACTTACGTCGCAGTTCCAGCGTGTTGATGCCCACCATTCCCGTGACAAACAGAGACGGATACAAATAGGGAGAGTACACATACATTTTTTTATACAGGTAACGAGCAAACATGTGTTGAACCCGTTCTATCATGAGCTTATATTTTTGCTCGTGCGGATCCCATACCAGCGAATTATACTCAAGCTTACTACGAACGAAGGAATAGTACAGTACCATAATGGCACTCCTGTCCTCAAACCCACTGGCCTGCCTCATTACAAAACCTAGCGATTGGAATGCCTTGGCACAGATATTGCTGATATGCCGATTAAAAGTCAAAGTAGCATCTAAAGTCAGCCCTAGGTCTTTGATTTCTGTGACACGTTCCAGAGGGACACCCGATATGAGGTAGTCATTCTGAATGGGCGCACGCGATCGAGAAAAGGTAATGGTCTTGCACTTAGAGATGTTAAATTCTAAGTGATTGTCTTCGCTCCACTTTACCACCATATCGATATCCCTCTATTGATACCCAAAAATAGCTTCAAATCATCCGCAAAAATAAGGCACTGTGCCATCCTAATGACCTTCGGCAGGTCATTGGCCATTATAATAAATTGTGGTGGTCCGAGGGTACTACCTTGACTCACACCAGAAGTAGTTGCATATGTGCTAGATTTATGCCCGAAGAGTTGGACATATTGAAAACGGTTAGTAAAATAGCTCGAGAAAAGTTGAAGTAGCTTAGGGGTAAATCCTATCGCAGATAGTTTCCTCAGCAAGACATCATTTTGGACCCGGTCGAAAGCCTTTTTGAAATCAAAGTAGGCCACGTCAACCTGCTTATTTTTTTCCATTTCAGTGACAGCATAATCCACAAAGTTAATATGGTTTGTTATGGTGGATTTGCCGGTTCTAAAACCATGCTGACAGTCGGCCAGTTGAGTTTTGACTTGCCTGGTTAGTTTTGATATGCTGGTTCAATATTGATTCAAAGATCTTGCCGAAGGCCGATAGGACCGCAATAGGCCGGTAATTGTCTACTTTTGACCCAACGCCACCCTTGGGCACAGCAGTACAGGCACACAGGCACAGAACCCTTGAAATTTTCCATTTGGTAGGATAGGTAGCAGTTTGTACGACTAAATTAAAAACATATAGCAGCGGCTCTCTTAATATTTCAGAGCAATCCTTAATAATAAACGGCGGAATGCCATCAGGCCTTGCAGATGAATGGGATTTTAGACGGCGAATGGCTAGTGATAGGTCAGCTGAGTCAATCCCGTCGATGGTGATCCGCGCGGAGCACAGCGGCTCTGCTGCCTCCTGCTCAGCATTCGCTGCAGATAGAACGGGATCATGTGGCAGAAACACAGAGCTAAAATATTGCGCAAATGCATTTGCTGCGTCTACCCCCGTCACAATCCGTCCCCCAAATTCAAACTCAGCGCGTGTTTGCCTGGAAGCCTGCTGACCCTTAACAAATTTCCAAAAGGTTAATGAACCTTAGCGGCTGTATAGACTCACAAAGGTGCTAAATGACATTTTTGCTACATTACACTCGAGAAAAATGTGTATTAAGTACACATTTCGGCATTCTTAAAATTATTATTTCCAAAACTATTCAAGATATTGAGAATTCAAAAACACAGATCGATTAATATTTTTTTTTTCTCATTATTATAGCATCAAAAGTTAAAAATCGGCCAGATGTTGGAAAACGGCATTTTAGTTATACCACGGCAGAATTATGTAGTTAATTTGACGTATAGAGTTGACATCCCCTGCCTACCTGCCTACCCTACTTAACTTGCTAGGTTGCTACTTACCCTATCTACTATTTTTTTCTAGTGTCTTTTTCCGCGGCGAATCTTAATACCGCCATTCAGAAAATGACGTCAAATGCACAACGCCATCTATCGAATATGGAGTTCAACTGTCGAAGTATCTGAATTGTGTGTGTTGTGATATTTTACTTCTTGATAACTTTAAATTCATATAACTTTTGATAGAGTGAACCGATTGCGATGAAACAAGTAATACTTTAAGTTACGCATAATGTTTATGTATTAAAGTTATCTTGACATTGGTTTCGTACATTTTTCGTGATGTGTGCACAAATAAACAGACAAATAGACAAAAAACTCAAAAATGCTGGGAATTGGTTCTGTTGGTTATCTTTTAACACTCTGGCAATGTTTTTTTATATTTTTAACCGACTTACAAAAAAGGAGGAGGTTCTATGTTTGACTTCTTGTATGTTTTTTTTTTTTTTTTTTTTTTTTTTTTATGTATGTTCACCGATATCTCCGTCAATTGTGGACCGATTTTGAAAATTCTTTTTTCGTTTGAAAGAATATGTTTCGAAATTGGTCCCATTTTAATTTGGTGAAGATCTGATGGAGAACTTCGGAGATATACAACAGAACTCTTCAATAAATAACGGCAAATCATTCGGAATTGCTGCAATCGCATGTCTGTTTATTGTATATACCATTTCATAACATAACATCACGGCAGTACGTACTAAAGGGGTACGCAGATCTCTCATTTCACTGATTATGTTCAAGTATCATGTTATTCGGGTGATCTATTCTAGCGTTATAGGTACCTTACTAAACAACTTGCCTATTTTAGGTAGGTAGCTAAAAAGGGAAAAATAAAAATCTTTTTTGCAAAAAAATACTACCGACTTCCAAATGAAAAACTACAAAGTGAAAAATAACTTAACTTTTGGAAGTCGGTGTCCATATCGCAAAAAAATGGTACCTACGAAAGACACCGACTTCCAAAAGTTAAGTTATTTTTCACTTTGTAGTTTTTCATTTGGAAGTCGGTAGTATTTTTTTGCAAAAAAGATTTTTATTTTCGATGTACAAAAACGAATTGTATACAGATCTATTATAAGTATTGATTAAAGTAATATTTATCGTCATTACTTATTGGACTAATACTTTTTCTCACGCTACACAAGGAATGGATTGATAAAACTAGATCCAAAATGCGACCAGCAAGCGTCTTTTGCCACTAAATTAAACTGGCTAAGTCTGTTAACATGAGTAAAATCAATTAATAATTCGCTTGCACTAGGCAAACTTAGTTTATTATCCGATTTTCCTACTAAAGTCTCATCAATGCTGCTCAAATTATTGAGTCACCCACCATAAATACATTTGAATCTGAACATTGCTCAAAAACAGCACTACGTTGATACAAATAGTGCTCCACAAATAGGCAGGTATACTGCGCAGAGAACCATTCGTCGAACAGTAATTGATATCGGCAAGTCAATACTTACCCATAAGTCTTCACAGCCACTGTCCCAATTCTTAATACGTTTAGACTTGATTTGTTTATTAATAGCTATTAAAACACCACCCCTTTCTTAACCACTCTGAAAATGTGATGTTTCTCTATCTCTTCAATATACCACGTACCTGTCGTCGAACAGCTCGCCGCTCAGCACAGAGCCATTCAACCCAGTCAAAGAAAGAAATATTGTGTCATAATTATTACAAGTGATATTACGAGATACAGTATGTGTCGAAGTTCTTAACCCCGACAGTTTTGATAATATTATTGCAAATTATTGAATTGAAATTAATAATAGATCCTCCATTATTCTTTTCTGATAAATTTCGTTGCGGGATCCAAGACAGTTAAATTCATTCTCCGGGACTTTGTCGAGGGTCATTGCCTCGGCGCTTTATCGCGTAGTATTTGCTTGATCATAGTAGCAAATTTTGTTTTAATTACTTCCTGCACGATTGAGCGCACCTCCTCACCGGTAACCGCAGGAGCGCGCTCTGGAGGAGAATTAGAGCAGGCCTCATGTTTCCTCTTGAACCTAAGACGTTGCGCTCCGGAGTACTGTCTTTTTTAGCCAACGTCGTAAGTGATGCGTATACTCGTAACACGGCGCTTACGCGTACCACTGGCGTTATCTGTTTTATTTCAAGTTTATGAGCTTTGATCAATATTGAAAATTAATAGCAGACTAACACTCTGGAATTATTCACTTACCAATCACTTTTGTACTAAGAACTGTCTTTTCTCAAAAAAACTTAGTCAAAAGTTGTTAGTGTTTTTATGAGAAAAAATAACAATCTTTACAGATTGAAGAGCACAACTCTTCTCCATAACAAGCTACTTTGCCGAATGGACGGTAGAATCAATTATTATTAACTTAAAATTTATATTAACTGGCAGTAACTGGATCTGTTTTAATTGTGTTTCTATTGTGTCTGTAATTACGCCGGATGAAACATTAATGGCCTAGTTAAAATAAAGAACTTTTGTCTTGTGTTTTTTGTCTTTATTGAATGGACCAAAACTGAGGGTCAATGACAACCCGACACCAAGAAAGTCGAGATGGTCATTCTTAGTTTTCCACTACGGATAAATGGAGCCGGGTGGAATTGGCTCTATTTTGCGGGAAAAAGACACGCCTGGGTCTTAGCAGCATTGAAACTGACTAGATTTACATTGCCCTATTCGGAAACTGACACGTATCTCTCGGCAACAGTGCTGAGATATTAAAATTAAGGAGTCTTTAAAAAAAAAATTGAAGACTTACCTGTTTATATCCCAGACCGACCGCAGCCATCGAGCCCTGTATCAAAGGAGTATCCAGTGACACTAGTCCTCGTGCAAAAGCACACCCAATCATCTCTTCCGCTGTCAAGCACCCATCGGCATAAGCGCAACCCAGTTCACCGACACTGTGACCTGTGGCAAGCAATGCTCGTTGTTTCATAACATTATGTCACACCTGTTTTTCTTGAAGGGATGGACAGAGGCGCAGCTTATTGTACACCCAATAAAACAGCAAGTAAGGGATATCAGTATTCACTAAAACAGAACCTTAAATATAGAGATTATATCATTTCGAGTATGTTACACAACATACTCGAATTAATGATTATCCTTTTCAGTTTCACAACTCAACAATTTCCATTTTGTTATGTTCGCTATAGAGACGTTGTGCCATAACATAAACAAAACTTTGAACGCGTTCAGACAGTTTTATTGGCCGTACGATATCTACTTGCAATAACTCGGTTCCTTACCGGGTACAAATTAGTTGATCTTAAACATGAATAAAATAAAAAGATCACGCTTCGAAGGGTCACGCAGAGGTTTATCTACCTATAGTACCTATTGAATTCAGACCTGCGAATCACAGCCAAGATGCAACGTTGGGGACCATAGCAACGCTGCTACTCTTGGATCCAACCAGGTCTATACCCGCGACACTGCGATTGCAAAGCATCGGTAGCTAGGGGTCTGTTCTTTATGGTAGATACTGGTTTCTGTCTGACAGGTGGAAAGTGGGGCAAGTACACGACGGCACAGCTCACAAATAATACTCACGTTTGATTCCCACGGTGGCCTCCTGGTCAATCCTGTGCCTGGCCGAGGGTTTTGGTGGTAAAATATATATAATAAAGGAAGGGACAACAAACGTGATCTGATGGCACTCCCACCAGACTCCGATACACGTTCCCGACACGGAAGCACCTCGCTGCGCGTGAAATATACACCAAACCAAATGCTCAGGCGCTGCCCAATACAAATCGCGAATGGCGAGTGTAATTCCGAATAACGATGGGTGGACTATCTAGCATAACAAATAATTCAAGCAAGACCACACCGTATCACGTCTATCCATCACGGTTACATTTTTACGAGTCATCTTTCAACGTCAAGCTCAATCTAAAACATGTCAATTCGATAACAGCGAGCCAACACAGTGGCGCAACAAAATAACAAAAAAAGGAGCGAAACGTTTAGTTTCGAACAGTAGCCCACATTTCACCAGTTATATTTAAGTCCCATGTAACGAGGGCTATGGCAATCAGGATCGGATAAGCTTAATACTATCATGATTATCATCTTAACAAGCAAATATTAAACGTACCACGCATTGAAAGCAGTCCAAGATACGTTATTAGTCATTGAGTGCAAATAATGAAATAACCTGCCTCAGGCGGACACTGTTTTTTTTTTAATGCCATTCAAAAGCAGCTAGCAGAAAAAATCATTTATATATTTTATGAAAATCGGCTTACCAATGATTCCGTCAGGCTTTAAGCCTAGTTCACTAAGGACATCTGTAAGTCCCACTTGAATAGCAGCAATCCCCAAGAAGGAGTTTAGGATATGTTTTTCCAATAGATCTTTGTCAGGAGATGATATTATATGAACTAGATCGAAACCTTCAGGTTCCAAAACTTTTTGACAACTGTAATAAAATAAAAAGTTTAAATAACACTATTTTATGGCTTGAGATAACGTAGTTCCCCAAGCTGTTGTCATCACATGCATATCATCATCATTTCTACTGAAAGACTTCCACTGCTGAACATAGTTACGTTACGTACTAAATTTAATTCTAACAGTCCACTCCCGCAATTCATATACTCCCAAAAAGTATAAAACCGTGAGACGAAAGCATACAGTATATCCGTCTCTTTCCGTAAATCCAAGGCTAGCCCAGCGATTGTTTTATTTCCTTGGTCCTTATGTATACAGTAGAGTTAATAAAACCTTACATATCTACTGAAAGATCAAATTTAAATGCAAATCTACTGTAAGGGACTGGCTGATGGGTTTCGACTATGAAGGTACAGAAAATATCATCCAAACAATTAAATAATTGTTACATACGTCCCTCTTAATTCAAATCACCCCCATACACTTACACACTACACAACAATCCTGCAGTACTATCACTTTACATTATATTCCACAAATATAATCTTTCACCTGACATTTACTATCAAAATTATTTGAAATATTGTTTTAAATAATCTAAATTATGTTGCCGTCAAATATGATTATTTTAAAGGGGAGATCTGTCATACAAGTCCTAGTTCAGACTCCAGCTCTCACAAAAGGAAAAAGGTAGGGCAAAATAGTATAAAACATTTCTTATTATGTAACAATGTCAACCTTTTTGAAAGAAAATAAACCAATTTTGATTTTGATGGTTAGTTGCTGCTTATGGTTGCGGGAATCCGGTGGAAGTGAGACCCACGGGATCGGTTGATGTGGCGACACTTGGGGGAGGCCTATATTTATCAGTAGACATGCATTTAATGCCCCATATTGGACGCGTATTACGATGCGTTTGTAAATTCATAAGCCCTCATTATGCATGCCCCGTGTGCGATCTGCCTTAATGGAGAGAGTGAGAGGAGACACCTTACTCTACTCAACACATTCGTCATGAATACTTTAGATAAATCTATTAAAACTTCGATGTTTTATAATTTCATACCGCTGTATAGCTGCAGCGAAGATGGGTATGCGCATGAGTTGTGCGCCCATACCAGCCCACTGCGAGCCCATTCCGCTGTACACGAACCACAGCGGCCGACGATCGTCGTTGAAGTACACAGTTTTCTCAGACAAGCTAACAGTTTTTTTGTCATCATCCGTATCTGAAAGAAGGAAAAGTGAAATTGCATTAACTCGTAGGTAACATAATAATGGTCATGATTAAGTAACAAAACAAATAGATGCTCTAAATGGCAACTTGTCCATACCTAATATTGTGTATCCCCTGCCTAAATGTCCCGAGATGTTGTCCTCATGAATGCTGTTGAACAGCGCTAACTCTTCTGCATCGATGGGTCGGGATTTGAGGTTATCTAATATCTTTGCAATGGCAGACTCTTGCCTCCCTGATAATACGACCAAGCGTGGAATAGAAGCCTGATAGCGGGACAGATCCTGAAACATTCAATAAATTGGTCAGGGGAGCATTGTTCGGAAATCACCAAAAGCATTCAGTCGGACATTACTAACGGTGAAGAACTCGATTGTCTCGGTAATGTTACTCTTTTGGTACGTTGGGTTACAGTAAATGTTACTTTACGATTTATTCAGCACCGTTGATTCGACTAAATTATTAATTATCCTTAGTGCTCGTGTTTCCTTTTTCATTTGGATCTTATATTTTAAGTTTTAACATAAGATTATTATCGTGTTGACCCGCTCAAGTAAGTACCTTAGGCTTGTATTTTCCATGCAGCAGCACGTGCGAATTGACGCCGGTGAAGGACATGCCATTGAGCGCGAGGTAAGAGCGGCTGAAGGGCTGGTGCTCTGTGATGATGCGCATGCGCCCCTCGCGCAGTGCCACTACATCTTTCCGCGGGATTTCACAGTGCAGGTTGGCGGCTAGTTTACCAGTGTGGTAGCCCAGTAAAACCTAAGTGTAAGGCAAGTATTGTAAGTACAAGTTGGACAAACCACGGAATTCTCGTGCACGAGTTGTTACGGCACGCATATTCTTCGATTTGTAGCGCAGCTAACGAAGTTTCAATATCTTCCAATGCAGCCCTCGCCGAGGACGCCGCTTAAGTACGACACCACAAGGCTGAGCATGGTCGGGGTCGACATCGGTATGGTTGAGAAGATGAAGTGGTTGAGTCTAACCATAGACGAGAAGCTCACCTTTAACGAGCACACCGCGAATGTCAGCAAGAGGGAAGTTTACATATACAAACAGCTGTCCCGCACCGCTAAAGTGAGTTGGGGATTGGACACACAGATCAAACACACATTCTATACTGCTGAAATTCAGCCTATAATAACGTACGTGGCCACAGCCTGGGCTCCCGCCACGAAGAAGCTGGGAATAAAGAAGAAGTTAGGCTCGGTCCAAAAAGGTTTCGTCCAGAAGCTCTGCAAATCTTACCGTACTGTCTCCCTGAACGCAGCACTGGTACTGTCCAGATTACTATCTTTACACCTGCGCATACACGAGGCAGCCGCCCTGTATGAAGCGACGAGAGGGTCCTCCCGGTTTGTGCCAACAGACAGGGAGATCGAAAGTATGGTGAGATTTGCGGAAGCCCCTCATCCAGCTACACAGATGCTCCTGGCGTTCATGTGCCTGGCAGACCAACAGTTACTAGACAGCAACAACGTGCAGGCGATATGAATTTTCATCGACGGCAGCAAGATTGAGGGAAAGGTTGGAGCCGCAAAATCCATAATGGGATAATGAAGGCGAAGTCCGGAAGCTCAAACTTAGCTTAGCCGCGTACTACACTATCAGGTGCAACTCCTTGCCATCTGCAAAGCAACGGACGTGATCCTCACGCGGCAAAAGACGAACTATGGTTTGTTCAGCGACTCATTGTCAGCATTGTAGACGCTTGCAAACCATGGCTCTCTCCATTTCCTGGCGGTTCACGCGCGCGCCAATTTGGCTCAAGCCCTGGGCCAGAGCAAAACTGTGTTTTTGTTCTGGATTAAGGCCCACGTGGGCCTGTCGGGGAATGAGCGAGCGTACGAGCACAAAATACGTAAGCGGCGGCGCGCCGCAGACAGAGGGGCCACTCTCACTTTGACATTTCGGTTTTACAGGGAATATTGGGCAATATTGGACCGAGCTCAGTCGCGGCTGTCATGATTGCTTTGTGCAGGCGTTTGTCACGTCATTCATACATACATACTGTAACGAGGTTGGTTGCATTGGATGGGTTACCTTTATTATTTGTTAAAGACCGAATTTACTTTTTAGGGTTCCGTAGCCAAATGGCAAAAAACGGAACCCTTATAGATTCGTCATGTCTGTCTGTCTGTCTGTCTGTCTGTCTGTCTGTCTGTCTGTCTGTCTGTCTGTCTGTCCGTCCGTATGTCACAGCCACTTTATTCGGAAACTATAAGAACTATGCTGTTGAAACTTGGTAAGTAGATGTATTCTGTGAACCGCATTAAGATTTTCACACAAAAATAAAAATAAAACAATAAATTTTGGGGGTTCCCATACTTGAAACTAAAACTAAAAATATTTTTTTTCATCAAACCCATACGTGTGGGGTATCTATGGATAGGTCTTCAAAAATGATACTGAGGTTTCTAATATAATTTTTTTCTAAACTGAATAGTTTGCGCGAGAGACTCTTCCAAAGTGGTAAAATGTGTGTCCCCCCCCCTGTAACTTCTAAAATAAGAGAATGATAAAACTAAAAAAAATATATGATGTACATTACCATGTAAACTACCAGCGAAAATTGGTTTGAACGAGATCTAGTAAGTAGTTTTTTTTTAATACGTCATAAATCGTAAACCGCAATATACCATGTACGGAACCCTTCGTGCGTGAGTCCGACTCGCACTTGGCCGGTTTTTTTTGTTTTTAATTCTTTCTTTCAATTATTTTTAAGTTATAAAGGTCATTAATCTTTCAAGATGACAAATTAGAAATTCATTATCTAGGATTATAATAAATTATTTTAAGCCCATAGATGAAATTGGGAACTTGTCATAATAATAAGGTTCAAGTCATACAGCTTACAAATATGTTTCCTCCGACTGCACAGCATATTTTTCTTCTTGTTTAAGATCATCTTTGGTTTTTTGATTTTATTAGGTACCTGTTTTTTCACATTTATATTTTTGTCGAGCTTGGAGCTTTTTACAATTTAATTTTTTAAATGGGATTATTATTACACTATTACTACGTCTTTTTACTCTCCAATATTCATCGTATGTGGCGTAATATTAAATGTTTCGTGATATTAAATGGATATTTGATGCCCTCTAAGGCATGTAAGCATGATATGATGTATATTTAGACGAGTCTATGTATTTATGTTTGTAACTTGGGCAACCTACTCTTTTTTTTTAATTCGGAATCAATATATTAGCAACCCTAGTGAATCTGTCAAGTTTAGCTGTCAATTTTCTAAACCTCGGGAGTGGCTCTTCTGTATACTTACTATTTTGTGGCACGAGTTAGCAAAGGAAGCAGCCTTCCTCCTTAACGACAATCGTTACGGAGGAAGCCGGACTACGACCAGTGTCCGGTTTCATTTATCAAGCGACAGATCCGTTTGAAATCGCTTGATGAATGAAATCGAAGATCTGTGTCGGGCAAGACGGCCTCCGTGACGAAAATGTTTCTTCTGGTACAATAGCGGCTTTCCGTATTATAAAACAGGAGCGGCCCACAGGCGTTCTCACGCAAGTTTTTACGGGGCAAGGTGGGTTCTCTGAATACTTGGATCGCTTCAAAAATTATAGAGTCTGGCAAACGAAAGTAGACACTCGAATTATTTGCAAACTTTTTATATGGCAATGCTATACTAATGTCTCCCTCAATTTTCCAAAACAAGATGGCGTATTGTTTTGATTATAGCATTTATTCAGTGAAAAATGAATAAAACAATTAAAAGTGGATTACAGGAGATGTTGTTTCCCATGATGTCTAAATCTAAAGAAATCCAATAGGAGATAGACGCCGAATTCAAACAAAAACATGATTGTTTACGTGTGGTGTTAGATTTCATAAGTAAGTAGGACACTAATAATTTGATACTTTGTTTTATTTCGTAATTACTATTGATGCAAAAACTATTTCTCTTTTATTATTCAAATTCATTTTATAATAAGTTAAACTTGCATAACAACCAAGTTATAATATAAGGAAGAAAATCTTTTCAAAAATATGACAAGTTTTGAAACTAACTTAATAAAAGTATTCTGTAACTTTATGTCCCACAACACCTTCATAATAATGCATTATGGTTTTTATCATACCATAATAAAAGTTACATTGTGTATTTAACATTTTTTTCTTTTACAGAAGATCTGGATTATGTTGCAGGGGTTAATGAAATAGTGAAAACTTAAGGATTTAGAGCAAAAAGATAGAATAAGAACCCAGAACCAGTACTTGGGTGAAATAGCTAGCAGAGGAGTGGAAGAAAATTACTGATCATGTCATACTTGTTGAAAATAAATATAATGAAAGGGACAGATTTGCAGAAAATAATTTATAAAGTTTCATTACTAATGTACGACTCAGTGATTCCAGTGACTCTAATGAATCTTTTCACATGGAAGTCTTAGATTCAGATTTTGATTATGGTAGTGAATAAACCAAAATTATTATAGAATACTGTTGTTTTTAGGGTTCCATACCCAAAGGGTAAAAACGGGACCCTATTACTAAGACTTCGCGGTCCGTCTATCTGTCTGTCTGTATGTCACCAGGCTGTATCTCATGAACCGTAATAGCTAGACAGTTGAAATTTTTACAGATGATGTATTTCTGTTGCCGCTATAACAACAAATACTAAAACCAGAATAAAATAAATATTAAAGTGGGGCTCCCATACAATAAACATATTTTTGTGTTGTTTTTTGCGATAGTGGTGCGAAACCCTTCATGCGCGAGTCCGACTCGCACTTGGCCGGTTTTTTTTTTATTCGGTTTGATAGATACATAACATATAAAGTATTGCCCATCTAAAGTACCTATAGTATTTTTATTCAGACGAAGTAAAATTAATAATCCTAAATTATCAAATTTGGTTATTCCAGGTATTTCATACTAGTTTTAGAGTTGCTATGCTGATATTTTTTAAATTTGCCGCGCTTTTTCATTCTCTACTTTAGTTTGCCAGACTCTAGTAGTACTCTTCGGAACGAGTTCACTGACTAATAAATCAATAGATAGAAAAATATATTGTTTAATACAAAATTAATTAAGATCTATGGGCACAATGGCGGTTTTAATGCAGATTCCATTAAGATATACTGATACCTATCGAAATCTCGACTAACCTTAGTGAGAGACGCCATGCCAGATGCTGCTTCTGTCAAACCAATATTGGACGCCACGCTGCCGACCAGTAGAGGGTCTTGCCTATCTTTGCAGTAAATTTCTTCAAGTGCTTCTAACTCAGCCTTGTCAGCATCCGGTATGCCTGCAAAACCACACAGACCCTTAAGCTGTCGTTTTTTTTTCAAAGGCTCACATTTGTTTGTTTGATAGTAACAACGTAGTACGTAGTGCGCAGTACTCATAACCGAAGTGCGTGTTTGACTAGATGTATGAACGTGAGTGAAGCAAAAGAAGTATACAGTATTGATTGTAGCAGGTGGCGTTGTTCCTGCCTGCCCCTATGGACAAAAGTCGTGAGTTTATATATGTATGTGTATGTAAGTACACGGCTGGGATGTTCAGGTTTTTAACCGACTTTCCAAAAAAGAGGAGGTTATCAATTCGACTGTACTTTTTTTATGTTTGTTACCTCAGAACTTTTTCCTGGATGAACCGATTTCAATGATTCTTTTTTATTTGAAAGCTGGTGCTTGTCATGTGGTCCCATTTAAATTACATCATGATCTAATGAAGAACTTTGGAGATATACATCAGAACTCTTCAACAAATGACTGCAAACCACTCGGGATAGCTGCAATCGCATGTCTGTTTATTGTTTTTACCATTACATAACATAACATCACACTGGTACGCTCTAAAGAGGGTACGCAAGTGTGAACAGTTAACCCTGGTATACTCTCATTCCACCGGTTTTGTTTAAGTTTCATGTTATTGGGATAATCAATTCTGGCTTCACTTTGGGCATTATACGTACCTAGCCTATAGAACTGGTCCATTACAATGTACCACAACTAAAAAGTAAAAAATTAAAAAACTTTTTACAAAAAATACAACCGACTTCCAAATAAAAACACTACAAAGTGAAAAACTAAAATTCAAATTCGGAAGTCGGTGTCAAAAAACAAAAACAGAGAGAAGAAACGAAAACAGGAACACCGACTTCCGAAATTGAATTTATTTTTCACTTTGTAGTGTTTTTATTTGGAAGTCGGTTGTATTTTTTGTAAAAAGTTTTTTATTTTTATTGTTGTCATAGTGTTGCGCCGACCCCAAGTAACATGGGAAAAGGGTAAGAAAATGATGATTGTTGTATATTTTGTTTATTATCGATAGGCTCGCGTTTGACCACTTTCTCACCTGATGGTAAGCGATGATCTGGTCTACGGTGAGGCACGCTTACCAAGAAGTAACCTATTCACTCTTGAGTTAAAGACCCCAAAGTTGTAGCTATCAGGGAACAAAGACTCCGGGCAGGGAATGCCACTCCTTAGCTAAAACGCTTGGTGCGTATGGGTGGGATGTCTACCATGTACCAATGGCGCATGACCATACATCTTGAAGTCCGATGATAGAAAGGGCTAGATGGAATCAATTTGTGCAGTTCAGTCGCACACTCTCCGGAACCGATAAAAACCGACAGGCTTACAACTCAGCATCAATGTTCGAGGCTCTGGAGCGTTGACGCGACCAATGCATTGTTGCTAATAAGCCTCTTGGCCCGTCTGTCAATCGACTCAAGTGTATCAAGCTGGTATTTGGCAGAACTGTCCCAGAGGTGAGAGCAGTACACCATGTATGACCAAACTTGCGCTTTATACAATTTGAGCAGCTGGTCACCTTTGCAAGAATCCCCAACTTTTTTGCAGCTAACTAAGCTTTCGCCTCAATGAATGGACCGCAATTGAGGGTCAATGTCAACGTAATACCAAGAAGTTCGAGATGATCTGTTAACGGCACGGTTACACCACGGAAAGATGGAGCCGGGTGGAATTGGCTCTTTTTTAGTGGAAAAAAGACACGCCTGGGTCTTAGCTGCATTAAAACTGACCAGATTGGCATCACTCTATTCGGTGACCGCCTTCAAGGAAAGGTTCAAGCGTTCATCAATGGCCTCCCGGATAGACCGGATCTAAGGCCCAGTAGCCCGTGCGTCGGAAACGTATCTCTAAGCAACAGTGAAAAGAATGAGAAAGAATTTACAGATTTTTAGTAAAAACGGAGACACACATAATTACATTACTAGAAATAGGGACCAATTAGTTCAACCAGGTTTCAGACTAGCAAAAGTGGCCTCATCTTTCATGGGGTTCTGTACAAAATATTACAATAAAATTCCTCCCTACATTCAATTTTTAAATTTCGTCCCATTCGTTCTAGAGAACTGAATGAGACGAAATTTAAAAATTGTATAAAACGCACACTATGCAGGCAGGCATATTATAGGTTGGAAGATTACATCACTGACAACGGCAACTCATTCCACAATCGCACAGCCTGAACTGTAAACGATTTGTCGTAAAACTTAGTGGAATGGGCAGGCATCAAATGCTTCAAATTCTCAGAAGATGAAGATGTTTAATTATCGGAACAACCTCTTTTCTTACATATTTTAGAAATGCGGAAGAAACATTATCCCAACCAGACGCACTGTCAGATTTTAGACTCATTAGGGTATGATTCACTACATCATCGTCAGTGTCCAACATAACGAAGGAGTTGGGTTGAGTTGATTGTAAACAGTCTAGGTCATTATGATCATAGGTTAACGCTGGCTGGATTTTTTGAGCAAGGCTCTTAGCAATGTTCGCGAAATATTCGTTAATATAGTTGACTGATTCTAAAGGAGTCGATTTTATATTAAGTAAGTCTGTATTGCAATTGCTAGGTTTATTTGTGAAAGTTATAGTTTTAATGCTTTTCCAAAGTAGTTTATTGTTAGCAACTGATTTTGTAATTAATTCTCTTTCATATTTACGTTTTAATTTTTTGATAAGATTGTTAGTGATTTCTATATCTTATATATGTTATTTTTAATATGTCGTTGTATGGGTCTCTCTTAATATCTTTTTGTAGCTTGTTACGATTTTTTATACAATGTAAAATTCCTGGTGTTATCCATGGTTTTACAATGCGCTTACTGTTAGGGATTTTAGAAAGAATAGTATAACTTTTATTGATGGACTCCGTTAGCTTGTTTACTAGAAGGCTAGCTAGAGTTTCAGGATCATTACAAAAAAGTAAATCTGCTAGATTACTTTCCTGCAAGCACTTAAGTGCTTGCTCAAAATCTACAGTGGATCTAGTTTTGTTAGCTAATGGGGTATTTTTTTAATTTTGATAGGGATAGAAGTGTGGTGTAGTGATCTGTAATACTAGTGTGTAAGATAGCGATGGATGCTGAGATTTTTCGTTTGTTTATTTTCAACATAAAATGGTCTAAACAGTTTTCATTCCTGGTAGGTAGAGTATGCCCAGGTAATATTCCGTACAGGTATAGCATGTCAAGGTAAGTAGTTCTGTTTCTGTGTTCATAAGAAGATTCTATATCTTTAGATCTAATGTTTATATTAATGTCCCCCGCTATAATAATATTTTTCTGAGTTTGTAGAGTATCCAGATAGGAACTTAAGGAACTGATAAAAGCCTCAGTGTTCATGCTTGAAGGGGATCTATAAATGCATAATAGAATATTATTCAGTATTTTCAGCTGCAAACAAGACGCCTGAGATAGTTTTATTTCCTTAACTTTAGATTTTAGATATTTTTTTATATAGACAACTACTTCATCGTTTTGGTTCAACTGGTCGGACATTTTATAAGACGAGTGATTATTCAGTTGAGGGATATTTTTTCCAGGAGTAGTAACGTCAGTTTTGAACTTGAAATTCGAAAGAGTAATAACAAAATCGTCAAAGTTACAAGAGATACTCCTTATATTTTGAGCGACAATGGTAAAGTAATTTCTTTTTATATTTATGTGTTTAGCTCATTCCGAACAGTCACATTCAATACTGTGCGCAATATTAATGCTATCTAGCTCATTAAGGGTTTGCAATGAGTCAACCATTTTCGATACATTTATCGATAGAAAGGACGTGGCATCAAGTTGTGTTGTTGTTAATTTAAAAGTATTATGTTTTTATACCGAATTTGAAACCGTTTTTTAATAGTGTATTTAAGTGTGGAATTAATGTTGTTGGTATGTTTCGTTTGTTCTTCTAGGTACATTCTTTATTACAAAATTGGTCTCCTGATTGCTGACAAACACAGCGCGAAAAGCTGCAAAAAGACTTAAATGACTTAAAAAGTCAGATAGAAAACCTCCAGCAACAGCTGAAACTTCAAGCAGAGAACCCACCAAAAGCAGCTACTACTAAGCAGCAACCGCTCCTAAAACTTCTTCCCCACCTGTTGAATATACAATGGATAAAGAAGAACTTGCTCGAGAAACAGGATGGATACGTCAAAAAAGCAGGAAGAAAAGAAAATTGAACACCTCTTGTAGCGTTACGTATAGCTCCGGAGAGCTATATGTAAGCCACGTTAATAAAAATAAATAAATATAAACTAAAATTAATAAAAAGATATAGAAATATAAAAATTAAGGGCCGGCTTCGTACGACGTGGGCAGCTTAACAGGCAGTAGGTCGGGCAGGAAGACGTGGCACGGTGTGATAGGACTGCTGGTGGGATGCCGTGGCGCGCTTGTATTCAGAGCGCACCAGGGCGTGTTGCGAGCGCACCAGCGCATGCTGCGAGCGCACCAGCGCATGCTGTGAGCGCACCAGCGCAATCTGCGAGCTCACCATCACGTGCTGCAAGCGCACCAACGCCGCGCCGCGCCGCTGAGGTCCTGTCAGCCGCAGTACATCTGAGGTCCTGTCTGCCGCAGAACGTACGTGCACCTCGTACCAGAGTGGCACATCTTGATATATATACGTATAGCAGTAAAAGAATACTTAGTCCAGAAGTTATTTATTGATTTTAACCACATTCACATACTGAACACATTGAGGTAATAATATAAAGACTGATTATTAGAGTTTTTAGATAATTTGCCGATTAGAAAATACACTTAGTAATCCTCAGTAGGAAAACAGTATTTCGGCGTTCAGACCAGACCTAAGACTCAAAAGAGCTGAAGCCCGTTTTTCATTTTTAGCTATTATGATGCTAATTTATTATTGCATTAATGTCTGTTGTAATTATGTATGTATAACTTTATGTGCTCCACTTTTTGTGTTGAGGTAACAGGTTAAATAGAAACGACCAATTAGGACTGTAGTTTATTTGCGACTAAAAACTTCTCTGTCTCACGGGCGCAGCCGTGCGTCACCAACTATATTATATTTGCTGAGTTAGCTTGTACATATAATGTGTCCCTACAGTAGCCCCCTCCTTAAAGAAAAAAAAAATATGGAACTTACACTAAGTATACTTTTTAAGAACAATACAAATAAAATTTTTTTTTTTTTTTTAAAACTACATGGTTTTTTATTTTAATGTCCATACACTACTTTATCTTCATAATCCTATTTCTTCATGAAGAAGAAAACGACACATGTGACACCACACTATGCTTACAATTAATACACATCTGGATTACGGGGTATGGTCGGCGGTGGCACTGCTTGCACCTTAACGACTGGCAGACTCCAACCAGCCGCAACTGCTTCCTTTTGGAACCAGCCTCGTACTCGTTTTTTACATTGGCCTCGGATTAAATACAGAATCAACACTCCCATGAGCACAGCGCACACAATCACCATAATTTCCAATACACCCACTCTTTGCCCCATCGTTTCGTTAGACACCGACTGTGCTAACGCGACATTGTTCTGTTGTGGTTTACTTTGTCCCCAACCCATTATTAATTTCAGAGATTTTTATTCTATTAACAAAACAAACACGTTCGTAAGGACTTATTCCAACAATGGATAAATTACGTTTAATGTTACAAATGCTATTTGTTACACTACCAGAACATTTTGTCTTAGTTATAATTTAATCTTAGTCAGCACTTCTTTATGATACTTCGCAATTGGCTGGCCTAAATAAACATCCTTCAATATGCTAGAGTTGCATTCATTGTTTATTACTAAATGCTTCTACGTTGATACAATATTAACCAATTTACATGTTACCTACTTATTGAATATCACCTGTAACTTATATTATTAACTTGTTTACTTAATTACATGAATACAATACAATTATAGTAGAGTACACTTTTTTTTAAACTGGGAATCGAACCCATTTCCCGTAATGCTCTAGCTTACTGTACCATAAGGTATAACATACATAGTTTTCATTCTGCAAACCTTATCGGCTGCTTAACCGTTCTACCGCTGTGGGTGGTATAAGTTATACGCTTAGTACTACAAGTCTTATCATTAAACAGTTTGTTATTAGGTTTAGTTACTACGCAATCTTTTTCTTGTTGTATTAGTGGAAAGGTTCCGTCATTAACTACGTACGCCGGTTTTAACCTATCGATTGATATTTTCACACGCTTATCTGCTATTTGTAACATGAAATACTTCTCTTTTCTCTCTAAAACCTGATATGGACCGTCATAGGGAGGTTGTAAGGATCTTTTAACCAGATCTACTCTCACAAAAACATGTGAACAAGTTTTTAAATCAGAATGAACAAATATATTCCTCGCGTCTCTCTGTTTAGTCGGTCTCGGCCTAAGGTTTTCGATAATATTTCTAATTTTGTTTACATATTCGTTTGAATCGCTAACGCTTATGCTATTGCCCCCGTAAAAATCCCCGGGTAACCGTAATGTCTTTCCAAATGCTAATTCCGCGGCACTGACACCAGTGTCGCTCCGCGGTGTTGCTCGTAACCCAAACAGAACTGTCGGCAATTCTTCCACCCACGCGCCGCTGTCCCTCCTGGCCATCAGTGCTGCTTTTAACACGCGATGAAACCTTTCTACAGTGCCATTCGCTTGCGGGTGGTACGCTGTAGTTCTTAATTTATCTATCCCTAAACATTTCATTAATTCATTGAACAAGCTGCTCTCGAATTGTCTGCCCTGGTCTGTAGTAACCCTTACCGGACAACCGTACCTTGAAATCCAACCTTCGTACAACGTCTTGGCTACCGTACTAGCATACATGTTTCTGATTGCAAAAGCTTCTGGCCATCCTGTCGCCCTATCAACCACCGTAAGGCAATATCTATACTCCTCTGGTGACGTAGGTAATGGTCCTACTAGATCGACATGTATATGTTCAAAGCGGCCACTACTTTCGTATTGACCCAGTCCGGATACAGTATGACGTATAACCTTCGACTTCTGGCATTGAACGCAGGTTTTGGCCCACTGTCCTACGTCTGTGTTCATACCTGGCCAAAAATACTTAGACGTCACTAATTTCCGAGTAGTACGAACTCCAGGATGGCACAAACCGTGTACTGCTTGAAATGCCCTTTTCCTAAAAGCTACTGGTAGATATGGCCTTGCAACCGAAGTAGATAGTTCACACATCACCTCGCTTTGACAGTCGGGTAAATTAATTCGCTTAAATTGCATCACTTTGTTTTCTTTCAATAAAAGCGACGTCAGCTCGTCATCCATCCGTTGCGCCAACGCTAATTCGCTGAAATCGAGCGTTGTTGGACATGTGATAGTTTCAACCCGAGACAGTGCATCCGCTGCCGTATTTTCATTACCGTTAATGTACTGTATATTTGTTGTGAATTCACTGATAAACATAAGTTGTCTAACGCGTCTAGTTGTTTCTTTGTCACTAGGTTTTTGTGTGAATGCATAAGTTAATGGTTTATGATCCGTGTAAATTACAAAAGATCTGCCTTCTACCATATAACGAAAATACTGAACCGCCGAATAAATAGCTAATAGCTCCCTGTCATACGTACTATATTTAAGCTGCACGTCACTGAGTTTCTTAGAATAATAACCTAAGGGGCCCCAGTGTGAGCCAACCTTAACTTGTAACACGGCACCGATACAGTCGTTCGACGCGTCCGCCCATATTGCAAGCTCGGCGTTTAGCACCGGGTACGATAACATAGTCGCATTCTGTAGGCTAGTTTTACATTTCGCAAACGCAACGTTTGCTTCTGGCGACCAGTTAATTATAGACTTATCTTTTTTCTTAGCCTTCTGTAAATACGTATTTAACACTGATTGATATTCCGCTGCCCTAGGTAAACTAGACCTATAAAAATTTATCATTCCCAAAAAACGCCGTAACTGATCTACCGTTTCGGGCTTTGGGAAATCAATGATTGCCTGAACTTTATCTGGTAATGGACTGATTCCTGATGACGTGACCTCGTAACCTAAAAATTCTAGTTTCTCTTTTCCAAAACTACATTTTGCCATATTGATAGTTATGCCGAATCGGCTTAATCGCTCAAATATCGCCTTTACGTGTAACTTATGAAGCTCGGGCGTCTCACTAGCTACGATGATGTCATCTATGTAACAAAAGTAGAAATTAGACTCGGTTTGGCCTTCTGCACCTATTTTGCATTGTGCATCTAAGCCTTGTAATACCACGTTATTCATATATCGCTGAAATGTTTGCGCGGCGTTCCGTAAACCGAAGGTCATGCGCGTAAACTCATATAACCCAAAGGGTGTGGTTATCGCGGTTTTTTCTACGTCTTCAGGTGCAATCACAATATTATGATACGCTCTGTTTAAATCTAAACGCGAGAATATACACTTATTCCCTAAAATATATGTAAAGTCATTTATCCGCGGGATGGGGTACCTATCCGGTATTGTTATTGCATTTAAGGCTCTATAATCACCGCAGGGACGAATCTGCCCGTCCTTTTTGGGTACCACATGTAACGGACTGGCCCAAGGACTTTTCGACGGCCTACAAATTCCCATTTCCTGCATGCGTCTAAACTCCTCCTTTACCTTTACATATTTCTCTGGGGCTAATGGTCTAGCTCGAGCGAATACGGGAGGGCCGTGTGTTTCAATGTAATGTAACACCGCATGCGGGGGTTCCTCATTAAAAGACACAGGTTTAGTGATCTCGGGAAACTCGGCTAGAATATCCGAATAAATGCAAGCGTTATCAATCGTAGTTAAGGATGGTCCCTTCCACTTTACAATTAAACCTACTGCACTTAAACTCGTTACTTCATCTATGAGTCGTCGGCCGCTTACATCTACTAGCAATTTATACTTTGTTAAAAAATCTGCGCCTATTATGGGCTGATTCACATCTGCTACAATGAAATGCCAAGTATACGGCCGTCTTAATCCTAGACTTAAAGTTAATGTTTCAATACCGTAAGTTTTTATTATTGTACCGTTAGCGGCATATAAAGTAAAGTTAGACCTATTACTATCATAATAACTACGCGAACGATTTTTCCTCACGGGTATTACGGATACATTAGCTCCCGTATCTATTAAAAATCTCATACCTGTCTTCTTATCACATACAATTAGGCGGTTGTACACCGTGCAACGTCCCGCCGTCGGCTGCACCATGTCTAGTTTCCCGCCGACTTCTCCTGGCCCTTGCTCCAATTACAGGGTTTCACACACTTTGTTGCCTTCTCCCTGTAACGATAGTGGTAAAAACACAACCAATTAGCACTTTTTCTCTCGCCACCCGCATCACCATGTCTCGATGCCGATCTCGAACCTCGGCTGCCGCCGTCCCAACGCTCTCTGCCTCTGCCACGCTCCAGACCTGTGAGACGCAGGTTGATTTTCGCTAGCTCCCCCAGGATTTGGCTGGTGCTTGATGATCCATCACCCCTGGTCTGGACCTCCCCTGCCTTGACCTCTGCTACCATTGCTGAGCCCTCTCCTATGCTTTCCAGCACCTTGTCTGCTATGGTTGCGAGCACGTCCAATTTCTTCGAGTCGGACACTGCCAGCACAGCACGCACTGATTTCGGTAGGTGTGATTGCCACATCAACTTCAGGGTATCGTCCGCCACCTTCTCCCTGGCCAACTCACGCATCCGACGTAGCAAATGGGATGGGCGCTGGTCTCCCAACTCCATTTCGCTGATCAGCTTCTGCAATTTCCTCGTCTCCGACTCCTCGAACACTTCCAACAGCCTTTCCTTCAGCGTCTGATATTTCCGAGACTCAGGCGGAGCCAATAACAAATCGCTCACCTGCTGTATAGCGACCTTGTTTAGCTTTGTAACCACCAGATTTTGTTTGGCTGCATCACTCAGCCTTTGATTCTCCACCGCGGCCTCGAACTGGACAAACCAGAGTCGCGTTTGGTCTGTCCAAAACTCAGGAATGCGCGAAGAGACAGTTATGCTGGCCAGCGCCTTTTCGCTGGCATCTCCGGACATGTCCTCCTTCACACCTTGCGCCCGCGGCGCAACTCCTTGCGGTGGATTAATTTTTCCGTCCATTTTTCAGTCTATACGTGTACCTCACCCAAAATAAAATGATCACGTCGGGGTCACCACTTTAGCTATTATGATGCTAATTTATTATTGCATTAATGTCTGTTGTAATTATGTATGTATAACTTTATGTGCTCCACTTTTTGTGTTGAGGTAACAGGTTAAATAGAAACGACCAATTAGGACTGTAGTTTATTTGCGACTAAAAACTTCTCTGTCTCACGGGCGCAGCCGTGCGTCACCAACTATATTATATTTGCTGAGTTAGCTTGTACATATAATGTGTCCCTACACATTCGATCTGCCATCTCTTCTCAATTTCAAATTCAAATCTCAATCAGAACAGAGCGAATAAACGGCTTTACAAAGGCGGGTCAGTCTGCTCTGACCTTACAATAATGTACAACTAGCTTAAGGAAAGGTCTAGGTATTATAGTCCATGGTACCTATGGTATGTCTATGGCTTTAAGAAAATAAAATAGACAGACATGTCATGTCAGATGAAAATGTCAGAGTATAAAAAATTCCATTATTTTGCAAATAAGCAATACAAATTAAGTTAAAGAAATAAAGAAACAATCAGAAATAACTAAAAATATGCTTTACAGGTAATAAGAATATCAAAGAATATATATAAAAAGGAGTTACACAAATTGATGCAATATCAAAAGATGTGAAGATGGATTGTGGAGTGTTATGAAACGTAAGTAGATCTTGAATAAATACCACACTCTCCCGCCTTATGCATAATGAACAATGAAGTGAAGATAATAAAGGTAAGAAAAAACTATTAAAAAACCTTTGCCACCACCTATTGTAGTAGATGGTATCCAGGATTACCAGAAATTCTTTGATTTTCTTTCTGAGAGTCAACCAGCTGACGCGTGTGGTATTTATTCCACATCTACTTACGATTTTATAACACTATACAAACCATCTTCATACCTTTTAATATTGTATTAATTCAAATTTTTTTTTTTATGTATTATTTGTATTATAACACCTGGAGAGCATATTTTAGTTATCTCTGATAAATCTAAATTAAAAATCAAAAAATCTATCTAAATTTTATTCGTAATTTACAATTCTTGCAATATTTTTCTACTGTGACATTTTCATCAGACATGGCATCTGTCTGTCTATTTTATTTTCTTAAGCCATAGACATAACATAGCAACCATGGAGTACCTAGACCTTTCCTTAAGCTAGGTGTACATTATTGTAAGGGCAGCGCAGACTGACTCGCCTTTGTAAAGCCGTTTTTATTCGCTCTGGTCTTATTTTGATTTGAATTTGAAATTTAGAAGGGATGGCAGAACGAGTAAAAACGGACGACAGCTTTTTAGTATTGAATCTGGGCTGAACGCCGAAAGTTGGAATTTTGGAGCAATATTTTGTGGGACATGTTTTAGCCTTCAATTACTAAAAGTACTACCAAAATTGTAATTAATTCAGTTTGTGAACCACTGTTATAAATCCCTGAAGAACTATAAATAAATACCGATTATACTCTCAAGTGAACTTTTACTATCATAATATTAAGATGTGCCAGTCTGGTATGTGGAGTATGAAATGCGGCTGACAGGACCTCAGTGGCGCGGCGGTATGCGCGCTGAAGCTGCGCGATACCTCCAGCAGTACACGCAGGGTGCGCAAGCTGAAAATGAGGTCCCACATGACACGGCAGCGCTCCACCAGCTGTCATACCACACCGTCTCACGCCGCCCTGGTCTGCGGTTTTCCCTTCACTACTTGGTAGACTTCCTGACCGTTCTGCTGCCTACAAAGGCTACAAAACTCTAGAAGCAGTCTGGTGTGGCGTGTAAATAGCTTTTTTATACTTGCGTACTAAATTAATTTTCGGGAATGCCTATATAAATGGCTACACCTCACTGTGAACGAACAACCAACAAAAAACATCAGTATTTCCATAGAGCAGTATTAATTGCCCTCACTCACCTTGTCATCGAACCAGTGTCACTTCCAATACTCCTCAAGAGAAGACCACGAGGATGTGCAGGACTCAGGAGTTGCATGAAATCGCCGGCGAACAGTCCAAATGACGAGTAGCAGATAAAGTTCACAACCAATAGCAATGTCAACTAAATTAAACTCACAAGGCACGGCCGCGCTATTAATAAATGCAACATAACTGTTTGTAATGTCTCTTGTATATAGGATTATAGGATTTTTTCAAGCAAAGTGCAAGTCCATTCAAATCGAACAAGAATCGACTTGCTTCTCGTATTTACCGACACCAAACAGAGCGAAGTCGAGGCATACGCGACCAATCGCGTCGCAGATAACTTCATCAAAACGCGACTGCTAACGCCATCTCTGAGCTCGATGGTTACAACTCTTCAACGAATCCATTGACAATTGAGCGTTGCACGGTACTTAAGTTTTCTTGTTGGATATGTATTTATGGATATAAATTAAATAAAAACAATCTGATGATATTTTCATATTATGTAAAATACTATTTCAATTTTAAGGATGCCATGGCGCTTCTCCACAGTCAACAAATCGAGTAGGAAAACTAAAGAGCCACTCAATATGTTCATGCTAATATTCTCAAACGATGAAGGAACTAACAAAATTTATAACATCAAAAGTGTATTGAGATGTAATGTGGAAATAGAACCGGTAAAATCCACAAAACTGGTACCTCAGTGCAAACGATGCCAACAGCTTACGGCCATACGCAAAAGTACTGCTCCAAAAAACCGAGGTGCGTAAAGTGCACAGGAAAACATCTCACAAAGGATTGCAGAAAATGAAAAGAGGAGAAGCCAAAGTGCCATTGTCGAGAGCCCCATCCAGCTAACTACAGGGGATGTATCGTAGCCAAAGAAATCCAGCAGATTTTAAACAAAAAAACCGAATGTAATGTAATAGTAGGTACACAAAACTGCCACAACGACTACGTCATCAGGTTTTGAACAAAAGTATTTTGGGACCCGGTAGGTCGTATAGTTAAAGATGAGAATGAAAATTGTTACCTTGTAACGATTCAATGTGAATTAACTATGTTTATTGAAGCATATCCAATACAAATAAAGAACCCATAACTGTAGCAAGATCAAATGTTATAAAAAAATGTTTTACGTTTCGGTATACCTAAAGTTATAGTTACTGAAAGAGATTCAGATTTATTTCAAGAACTATGGTTGAAGTTTGCAAATTGTAAAAAAATATAAAAAATAATATCCACAACATACCACAATCAATCAATAGGTGCTCTTGAAATTGCTCATAAGCATTTAGGCGCTTTTCTAAAGACTTATTCAGGTAATAACGGCTATGACTGGACTACCACTACCATCACCTAAATTAAGAGCTCCAATATTTTATTTTTCTTTAACCTTACGGATTTGTAGTGTATGTAATATATCATTAGTATTGTTATGTATGAGTGAGAAACCATGTGTGATAAATAAGATATATGTCACGTCGAAGTACCTATGAATCGTAGAATCGCCATCTTTAACCCCAATGTCTAGGGGCAATTCCTTTATTCTTGACTGGAGCGGGTTACTTCAATAACACACAACACTGGATTGAAACTCAAGAGTGTTTATTTGATTTAGTTACAGGCACTTTGAGTTTTCAAATGAACTTGAAGCTAAAACCACATCGTGTGGCTTGCTAGATCGCAAAGCCCTTGTCGATCGCTGGAGGAGATCTAGCAAGAAACTCCAGGACACTCTTTTTAAATGTTTTTATAGATTACACAATCACTTTATGACAATTAATTAGGTTTTCAAACATCTATTCGATTACATTTATTAATCAGTTCTTATTTTTTCACACATAGTCCGCGCGATGCGCGTTCTAAGTGGGCGGAACTTCCATATTGTTTTTGTTTAGACACTAATTACTTGGATAGTTGAGTAAAGTTAGCAAACAATACTAAAATGCTGATCAGTTAATTATTTTAACATTAAACCACCTCAATACTCACAAATACAAAGTGGTTTGTAGTTTATTATTGAAATAGTCATCTAATAACAAAACTATTCAAGTTTCCGGTGATCTAACAATCTTACTAATTAGAAAGTTTCTCATTATTACATAGCTGTGTAAAATAGTCTTATGACTTCTTAGTATTTAATCATTTACTCAAATTTGTTTAGTTCTCGTATTAAATTATTAAATCTGGTTATTGGTCATAGAAATTATAACATCCGCCATTGTTTGACAACTTAATAAGAATAACATAATGAAACACATTTACTTCGTCAAATGTGCAATAGTTAAAATGAGAACAAATCCAAAAGTCCTACAATAAGTGTTCCTGTTTAATTTAAACATCTCGTATTAATTAAACATTGAAATTAGCATATGAATTATGAATCAATACTGATTCCACAGTGAGCCAATAGATGGCGCTGAACTCAAAACCCAACTTAAATAGACATAGACACTTAAAACGATTAGTTAGGATAATAAATTAGCAAATTCACGCCTAAGCGGCGACACGGCCATTGTGATCGGAGGCTCGTGCTCTGGGCCTTCCGGTGTCCTCAGTCTCTGTGTTTCTTGGTTGTTATCTGTAATAGCGGAGAAATATTTGTCGGCAGATTATTGTTGTTTATCATCCTACAGTATTAATTAAGTTTAGAATCTGATAACAACTGATTTTATTTATCATTGACAGCTTGTAATAAATCTAAGCTGAGTATGCCTTATTTTGGAAATATTGAATGTATTTTTACACCCACAGCTATATGCTTTAGGTATTCTACTTGCTATATGGTAAATACCAATGTTGTTAGGAAACAACTAACTGCTACATGTCATGTCAATGAAGGCATACAATTTTTATTTCAGATTTTTGACATGGAATAATCAGTTGCTAGCTTATTTAGTCCAATTTGAATCTTGTTTGCAGAATGTTATTGTTTGTATTATCTTACAATATTCATTGATTTGTAATAGGTAATAGTCAGTTTAAGTTATCAATTTATCACTGAATACTTATGAAATTAGGTAACTATTAAGTTTATCTCAAATGAAAATATTTGATGCATTAATGAGCACATACCTACTTATAAGAAGGCTTACATAGCAGCCTTGTATTTGGTAAGTATAGTGTAGGTAGTGTAGGAGTATTGTGATCAGCTGTTTTTTGTTTAGTTTCATTCTCACGGGACGGTAATGCTCTGTGATAGACACAAAGTCTTTGATTTGACAGGATTTAAGGATAGGATCAGGAACACCGCTCTGTGATAGACACAAAGTCTTTGATTTGACAGGATTAAAGGTTAAGGAGTTTAGGATCATTGCTCCGTGACAGGCACGAAGTCTTTGATTTGACAGGATATAAGGAACCAGGCTCTGGGTGGTCTTGTACACCGTGGACCCAGCAGGATAACATGAGAGATTGTTCATTAGCGGCCTCCACGCCTAGCCAATGGATATTAAATCTTTATTAGTTGCTTCCACAGCAAACCAATAGATTGTGTGTTGTATTATCACTATTAGTTTCCTCCACGGATTACTAACAGACAGCTTATTGTGTTATCATTATTAGTTGCTTCCACAGCATACCAACAGTGTAGTTTATTGTGTTATCATTATTAGTTGCTTCCACAGCATACCAACAGTATAGTTTATTGTGTTATCATTATTAGTTGCTTCCACAGCATACCAACAAGATAGTTGTGTTATCATTATTACTTGATTCCACAGCATACCAATAGGATAGTTTGTTGTGTTATCAATCTTAGTTGCTTCCACAGCATAATAAGATAGTTTATTGTGTTCTCATTATTACCTCAAATCCATCTCCATGGATGCTGATAGTTTGGTGTTGATATAACCTATTATTTTATTAAGTGCCTCCAGAGCTATAGGTTATTGGACATCTCAATAATTAGAGCTTGTTTTATTATTCATTTTTATAATTGACTAAATATGACAATAGAATAGCATAAACTGAAACGAGTTACAAAAACATAATAATAACAGTAGTCCTCCTGACTGTTGAGCCATCTGCATAAGGAGGTACTATGGTGCACAAGGCCAATGGCTCAACATGCTTTTTGAAGCATGGGGGTTCACCAATTTCAAAACTCTGGGCTGCTACAGAGGAATCCCTATTGGAAAAACCCCATAAACAAATTTTGCCCAACCTAGGAATTGAACCCAGGAATAATAATTTAAAAGTACTTTGTTGCATGGTAGTATCATGCACAAGCGTCATGTAGTTATTCGACATGGCTATTGTGTTGAGCCTTCTGATACAACAACACCGTATCAGTTAGCGAGGTGAGTAGAAGATAGTTTGAAAACTTCTCACCTTTTACTTTAGTTATGTTGGGCTGGAAGTCATTTTTCAGCTGACCTCTATTTGGTGGCTTGTATGTATGTTGGTAGCTTCTAAGGTCCTGACCCGGCGACACGGTCACTTGCAAACCAGGTATTTTTAGTTTTGTTTCCACATCCTTGATAATACTTGACTATGTAGGTAACCATTTTGATTTTTGATATGACACAGGAATCTGGAATGTGAGAAGGTATACAGATAAATAATAATAAAAGAAAAGATGATCCTATTAATATTTAAATAAGTAAGAGTTAGTACTGATAACAATTAAATTATGTTATTGTTTTGAAATAGTAAGTGAGTAATTCAAAGTTAACTAGAATCTGATGACACTGAAATGAATAACTATGAAGATTGCTGCATTACTTATGACGGTGTTTGCACTAGCTAAAGATTAATGTTAAAACATGTTGAAAACTACTTTTAATGATGCATGTTTGCATACCACACACGCAACAACCTATTTACACACCTATTACAAACCTATTTCATTACAAAACATTTATGTGTGAACAAGTTTGAATACAAGCTAGGTAAAAAGTTGCAAAAAGAAAAGAAAGTTATTGAATGCTAAAAGTGACAAATTATCAAAAAACAAACCTGTCTTTTGATTGTTTTTATTCTGTGCAAGTGCATCCAATAACAAGCTTTGAAATCTGTCAGAAATTACTAATCTATTTACACCCATGTACCATAACAAGTAAAATTCAACTAAACCCATTGTGAGATTTAATTCATTAGGAAGGTTCTCAAATATTGAATGATTAAATAAACTTTATTATAACAAACTTAACTTGAACAAGCATAAATCTTAGAGCTTATAAAAGGCCCCATCAGTATCCAACTGACAGTCTGAACCAAGAATGTAGGGTCAGACAATTTTTTAATTAGATTTAACTTATAGCGCTATCACTGTCAAGAACCCCATAGCCAAAACAAATCTACCAGATCATGTAGACAGATAAGATGGAACACAGTAATCACATTAGATTCACTCAAATATGTCTTACATACACAGGACCATTAATTTACCAAAAATCACAAGGTCCATACATAATAGGTTACTCACACATACTAAGCGTACCTACTTGTAAATTAAAAGTTACCAGGTGGCTATCAGCTTATGACTATTTATTATTATATTATGATTATGCATGAACTGAAGCTCTGCTGATACTTACCCTGATTATAAAGTTTGTAATGACTCACCCAGGTGTATCACAACCCTTTCACCCATTCATACAAATACATTTATATTAGATGCATACTCACTCTACAAAAACCTCTAGATAATATTTTAAATATTGTTTAGTCTTGTAACCAAACAATTATTCTCACCCCAGCTACTTAAATGCAAATCGTTGTAAGTATTTTCTTGAGCACACTATAATTTTATTTTTATTTGTTGTGCTTTTCATGTTTAAGGAATGTGTTAATACATTTTCTTATCTTACTTTACTTTAAAAAAAGTATGACATGCAACGGGTTCCACATTATTCAATAATAAACCCCGTTTGGTAGTCGGGTAAAAACAATAAATTGCAAAAATGCCAATTAGTGCGTCAACATGAATATGTCATGGCACTTTCTGCCAAATGTTTACTACTTCTGTTGCACATACATTCTGTAACTTACTTAACTTATTTACCTACTAAACTTTTGTTTTAGCTACCTAAATGTAATGAATGCTATAAAAATAAGTTGTTACTTTTTGTCCGGTACAAAACTCAACGTAGGTACTTTGAATTGTTTAACATTCATACACTCACACCTTGTCCCCATGGGGATAGGCAGCAACCACAGATTGCCACTTGCTACGATCCTTACATACTCCTCAAATAAAATAAAATTTCTCAAATAACTGAGCCATTGCAATTCTCAAGACAAAAGAACCATAATTAAACAATAACATTGAGTTCCTAGTCAGCTGTCTTATTTTATGGAGTAATTTAAGCCGTTTCATTCATTTTAATTCCACAAATTGCCACACAAACAACAGCAGGGACCACTCAGTCAGTAAGGGGTATTGTGTTACCCAGTTACTGGGTTTTGGTTGCTCCATGTAAAGCACTGGTACTCAGCTGAATCCAGTTAGAATGGAAGCTGTCCCGGACTTGGTTGGGCAAAGACTAGGCAGATTGATTAAAATTGTCACACAAAAGGTCACTGACCTTGCCTTGTATGATGAAAATAATTAAGAATGTTAAGTTACATAAATAAAAAAAACAGAATACTCCCCTCAACCATGATGGAATCTATCAATGGACAGATCAAGTTGTTCGCTTAGCTGCTTCGGTCATTCTGTGCTGTATAAAGTTTTGGCCACAATGGTGTAGGACAGCATCCATGCCACTAGTCAGTAGCTTCTTCTGTCGTTTCAATAGAGTTCAGATCGTTCACGTAAAAATATTCCAGTTATTTTCGCCTATGTCTGGGCATCGCTTACTCTTGGAAATTATCATAGGAAAATCTTTTGCCATACCCTCGGCGCTGGCGATGTTGTACAAAATTCTTCGGATGGCTTTCATAGCATGGGCAGAAGGCGATAGTTGGAGCTGATCCCACTTCTGATGTCACGTCGAAGTACCTATGAATCGTAGAATCGCCATCTTTAACCCCAATGTCTAGAGGCAATTCCTTTATTCTTGACTGGAGCGGGTTACTTCAATAACACACAACACTGGATTGAAACTCAAGAGTGTTTATTTGATTTAGTTACAGGCACTTTGAGTTTTCAAATGAACTTGAAGCTAAAACCACATCGTGTGGCTTGCTAGATCGCAAAGCCCTTGTCGATCGCTGGAGGAGATCTAGCAAGAAACTCCAGGACACTCTTTTTAAATGTTTTTATAGATTACACAATCACTTTATGACAATTAATTAGGTTTTCAAACATCTATTCGATTACATTTATTAATCAGTTCTTATTTTTTCACACATAGTCCGCGCGATGCGCGTTCTAAGTGGGCGGAACTTCCATATTGTTTTTGTTTAGACACTAATTACTTGGATAGTTGAGTAAAGTTAGCAAACAATACTAAAATGCTGATCAGTTAATTATTTTAACATTAAACAACCTCAATACTCACAAATACAAAGTGGTTTGTAGTTTATTATTGAAATAGTCATCTAATAACAAAACTATTCAAGTTTCCGGTGATCTAACAATCTTACTAATTAGAAAGTTTCTCATTATTACATAGCTGTGTAAAATAGTCTTATGACTTCTTAGTATTTAATCATTTACTCAAATTTGTTTAGTTCTCGTATTAAATTATTAAATCTGGTTATTGGTCATAGAAATTATAACATCCGCCATTGTTTGACAACTTAATAAGAATAACATAATGAAACACATTTACTTCGTCAAATGTGCAATAGTTAAAATGAGAACAAATCCAAAAGTCCTACAATAAGTGTTCCTGTTTAATTTAAACATCTCGTATTAATTAAACATTGAAATTAGCATATGAATTATGAATCAATACTGATTCCACAGTGAGCCAATAGATGGCGCTGAACTCAAAACCCAACTTAAATAGACATAGACACTTAAAACGATTAGTTAGGATAATAAATTAGCAAATTCACGCCTACGCGGCGACATATATATAGAAATTGCAAATTAAGCAATATATTATAATGATTCGATGTGAAGGCAGAATTAATCGAGACGTTATCCAGAGCGGATGTCTGTTATTTACACTTCAATCTTGTCCTACTGGTCAATCTTATAGAGAACCTTAGGATGGTCTGAAGGAAAAGAGCTAAATCCTTGGCAATCGACGCTGTAATACTCGTATTGAATAACATGATACTTTTTATTCTCACCTGTACCATACGCTTCCACGTACTCAATTGCCTGTGGCGACACCTGTGCTTCCTTGTAGAACTGTCTAATGAAACCAGCTGTAGTCTGAGGGTTCCGATAGTGACCGAATTTAGGCCCCGTTTCGTCACACAGTAGCGAAATGAATTCATTTTTGACATACACAAGTTCTGCGTAGACTCTAAAATATAATAACAATTAACTTAAAAAGTATATTAGTTTGCAAACTTAAAGTTTTATTTTAATTATATATATTTTTTACCTTTTTGCGTCTTTTGACTTTTGCAAAAATACAACACTGATTGTGTCAGACAAAGCATAACCATCGGCATTTTGCGCAAATGATTTTGTCTTTCCGTCTTGTGAAACTGTACCAGAAAGTCTGAAATTAAACAACACATAGATTGCTAACTAGTTTCTTCTACAGCTGAATTCTAGAACTTCTTAGTTTATCATGGAATTGTAGTAAAATAACATAAATTATGTTTTAAAAGAGTGTTTTTGGAGTTTATTTTTGATTACGAACCTACTTCGCTTTGGAATGTGTAATATAATTAGCTTCATATTTCTGACTGATCGACTCTTTGACTATTCGTAAGACCCTGTAACTGGATTTATTCTTTGAGTTTGACAACATCACAGTAGCTTTTTTTACATATTACAGGCTCGCGCTTGACCACAATCTCACCGGATGGTAAGCGATGATGTGGTCGACGGTGAAGCACGTCTGCCTAGAAGTAACCTATTCACTCTTGACTTAAAGACCCTTAGATTGTAGCTATCGGGAAACACAAACTCCGGCCGGGAATGCCACACCTTAGCTGTAAGCATAATGAAAGTATTTCCAAAACGTTTAGTGTGTGTAATATTCTTGCTTTTTACGTCTTTTTACTAAAAATATTTAGTAAAAAGACCTACCTAGACCTGTATCTAGTTAAATGTGAAAAGTGTTGACTGATAAATGAAATGATATATTATGTTTGTTTTTTGTTTACACCATTTCATTTCTTAACATTACACCGGTACGCTCTAAAGGGGTACGCAGAAGTGTATTTTTTTTTCAGGTATATGTCAATCCTAAAGTTAGACGGATATCTAACTGTGAACTTGATTGGACCTATACTAAGAAGGCACACAACGGTACTCCATAAATTTAATTGAGTCATTATGAGCATCTTAGGTACCTTACTTAAATTACTTACTTATGTGTAGAATATACCCAATTAGTATCACAGCAAAAAGATTTTATAAAAAAAATACCAAATATCCAAATAAATACACTACAAAGTGGAAAAAATCTTCAGTTTTGGCAGTCGGTGTCAAAAAATGATCAAACGAAACGATTTTCAAAGCTCTCTACAAAATTTAGCTAGACCGGGCCCTATTTAATAAACGTTACAAGCCGACAATTTTGTAAATAAGTGACATATTTGTAAAGCTGTATGACAAGTGCTGTTTAATAAACCTTACAATTATGTAAGAGTTTTACAAGTAAAAACATTACAAATATTACCATTACAAATGCTGTTTAATAAACGTTTACATGTGCGGAAAATGGCTATAGATTTCGATGTCAACATTGTATCTACAAATTTGTAATTATAAGTTACAAATTCCATAATATGTTAGCTTTTGTTGAAGATTCTTAAATCGACCGTAGATTTAAAAAATCTTAGAATTTTTAAATATTTGGAATTCGGTTTAGCATTTAGTTTATAGAGTACGACCACAAACAATAACAAAATCACGATTCTGTCTATAATATATGAGAATAAAGAAAAGTTTTATTCGGCCGGTTTAGTGAAAAACTAACTCACGATATGAAAATAAAAAATAAAGTTTTTTAACACGGTATTGTGAGCCACAGCCTATCCAGTGCAATGCACACAAAATTAGCTGAGTGTGTGTAAGGGCTGTATTTCTCTTAGAAACGTATTTAAATTATATCCTATTTTCTTTACCAAATATTCGACGGTACTTTTGCTGACCCAAAATTGCTTCTTGTTGAACGTGAAATCTTTCATATCAAAAGTAAAGTTTATCCGTTTACGAAAAACCCGCCGTTGCCGTTCACTCATATAATCATCATCACTTCTGTCACTACTTCCACTACTAGTTATTACAACCATTTTTTAATGTACGACAATAAAATTGTTAAGTTCTGACACAATTGTCGGAATTGTTCTACAGTTTATTTACAATTATGCGTTCAATGAAACAGTTTTCCTTACAAATATGTAAATTATTACCTGTAAAGAGAAAATGTTTAATAAACAGAATTATGTAAAATTGAAGGTTATTTTGTCAGTTTTCTAACATGGTAAATTTGTAAGTTGCATTCTTTATTAAACAGAATTTTGTGTATTTGTAACTTGTAAAATACAATGACAATTTAAATTTTTAACGTTTATTAAACAGGGCCCGGTGCATCGTTGCTGAATAGCCCCATTGGTCCGTCTGTCAATCGAATCAAGTGCATCAAACTGGTATTTGGCAGATCCGCATGAAACTGGTATTGTGCATCAAACTGGTATTTCTTGCATCCTCCATGCATGACCGAACTTGTGCTTTATATAAGAATCTTATTCTCTACTGTTTGTTTTTTTGACATTTTACTAGATTTAGTTTAATGAAACGACATATCCATTTTGGCATATCACTAAATATTTTTAGTGAGAAGACGTAATAAACAAGATTATTCGACAACTACCGTGCTTTCGTGGTATCCCTAGGGATTTGACGAAATCCCTGGTATCCTCATTTGATTGCGACTTTCAGCCGAAAGACGTCCGTATCGTCATTATGATAAAACACAAATAGAATATACCTATTTGTGCACACCAAAATTGTAATACTGCTAAACATTAAAAAAATAATTTACCTTCCATGATGTAGAGAAGATTGTGGATGGAGAGATAAGAATGCTCCTCCAACAATGGCTGCATCACATTCCCCACGTCTCAGGGATGAGTATGCCGCTTCTAGTGCAACGGTAGAACTGCAGTCAAGTTCATCAACTCCGAATGAGGGACCCTTAATATTCAACCAGTACGAGATTCGATTCGCGAACATGGCCTTGCTCGAGCTGGAAAGAAATAGTTGGTTCATTTTGATCCTAGTAATAAAGTTAAAGTTTGAGATTGCAGCCGGGGCTTGATGCGTGGAGCTAAGAATGAAAGTTCACGTGTTTCAACAGAGGTTTTTGAACAAACATGGTAGCAAAACATTTTATCATCAAACTTTTACAATTAATGTTTTGTGAAAATTGACTCTCAGCTATTATTTAATTGCACCGTGTGTCTTCTCATTTTAAGAGAAATACACTGAATTGAAGACGCCTAACAGATTAATATAAAATAAAACAATAACTGAATATTTGAATTCATAAATGTCAATTTCCTTCTGCTTGGACCCATTAGAACGCGAGTGAGAAGAGAGAAGTCCCAGGATGCCATTGGCATTTTCTGTGATCTCTCAAAAGCGTTCGACTGCGTCGACCACAACACACTGATCTGTAAATTATACCACTACGGAATTCGAGGACAAGCTGCTGATCTTGTGCTTTCATATTTATCAAACAGACAGCAAAAAGTGAATGTTAATGGGGTGACGTCCTCCGGGTCTCTAGTCAAGATTGGCGTGCCCCAAGGTTCAATTCTCGGCCCTTTCCTTTTTCTTGTTTACATTAATGATCTCCCTTTTATGATGGCCAAATTATCGGATATAATTCTATTTGCTGATGATACTTCGCTAATTTTTAAAATAGATAGGAAAGATACGGATGTCTTACATGTCAACGAAAGTCTTATTATTCTCACAAAATGGTTCGCAGCTAATAATCTTTTACTGAATGCGACAAAAACTAAATGTCTTAAGTTCTCTTTACCAAATGTACCACAACGAGACCTGAATTTGAATCTTGACGGCAAAAGTCTTGAAGTTATAGCTGAAACTGTATTCTTAGGGATTACTATCGATTCAAAACTGCAGTGGGGCGCGCACATTAGAACTCTTTCGGGTAGGTTAAGTTCAGCTGCATATGCAGTAAGGAAAATAAGGCAGTTAACCGATGTAGCCACAGCTAGGCTGGTATACTATGCTTATTTCCACAGTATTATGTCTTATGGCATTCTGCTGTGGGGATCAGCAGCAGACGTTGACTCAATTTTCATATTACAAAAGAGGGCAATCCGCGCGATCTATAAAATGGGTGAGGACCCATTTTATAGATCGCGCGGATTGCCCTCACTCGCGAGGGCGAGTCCCTTAGAGAAAAATTTAAAGAAATCGATATACTGACTCTACCATCACTCTATATTTTGGAATGTATTTTGTATGTCCGCAAAAATCGAGGGCTTTTCAAAACTAGAAGCGACTTACATAATTTAAATACACGCAGTAAGCACGAAATTGTAATACCCAAATTCAGATTAACAAAAACTAGCAAGTCTTTTTATATAAACAGTATACGCTTTTATAACAAGTTGCCAAAGTCAGTTATAGAACTGACCGATGGAAAGTTCAAAAACTACATCAAACGTGTCCTTGTTAAAAAAGCATATTATAAAATCAAGGACTACGTTGAAGATAAAAATTTTGGCTTTAGCTCCTTCTGCGCATGCGGCTTCCCTGGTAACTCATAAACGGCACAAATATGTGGTTGTCTCTAACTATTCTCAATCTCATTAATTCTTTGTTTTTTTTCTTTATTTTAATTAGTCTTTTTAGAATGGTTTTCAATCATCTTCATAGCCCTTTGCTAAGAATAGTTACAGCACTGATAACAATATTTGTGCCACATGTTAGATTTAGTCTTTTTTTTATTTTACTTTTGTATAGATTCCTTTACCGATTATTTTGTAAATGTGTGAAATTGTAGGCCTTCTAGATGCTTGTTAACTTTTTAACTCGTTTTATTTTCTTTTGTTTAAGGCGGTACCCCGAGCAAAACGCCGCGCATGCCGTTTTTGTGCTGTTTTTAGGAGCTATCTACTCGTTATTTAAAAAGAAATATCAATTAATAAAAATACAATTAATTTCTACATAATATTGATTCTAAAATTGTAGATTTAGTTTTTTTTTAAATGTTGTATATATTTCACTAATCTCGTTCCAAAAAAACATAAAAATGAGAAATAATTATTGATATTATGCATGTCACGTCGAAGTACCTATGTATCGTAGGACCGCCATCTTTAACCCCAATGTCTAGAGGCAATTCCTTTATTCTTGACTGGAGCGGGTTACTTCAATAACACACAACACTGGATTGAAACTCAAGAGTGTTTATTTGATTTAGTTACAGGCACTTTGAGTTTTCAAATGAACTTGAAGCTAAAACCACATCGTGAATTCGTGTGGCCTGCTAGGTCCAAGGCTTTTGTCGGTCGCTGGAGAAGACCTAGCCAGAAACTCCAGGATACTCTTTTTAAATGTTTTTATAGATTACACAATCACTTTATGACAATTAACGTTACATGTTTATTAGGTTTTCAAACATCTATTCAATTAGCAGATTTATTAAACAGTTTTACAGTTATTATTTTTTACACACACCATGCACCGTACGCGCCATGCACGTACTCAACAATGGGCGGGACTTCCATATTGTTTTTGTTTAGACACTAATTACTTGGATAGTTGAGTAAAGTTAGCAAACAATACTAAAATGCTGATCAGTTAATTATTTTAACATTAAACAACCTCAATACTCACAAATACAAAGTGGTTTGTAGTTTATTATTGAAATAGTCATCTAATAACAAAACTATTCAAGTTTCCGGTGATCTAACAATCTTACTAATTAGAAAGTTTCTCATTATTACATAGCTGTGTAAAATAGTCTTATGACTTCTTAGTATTTAATCATTTACTCAAATTTGTTTAGTTCTCGTATTAAATTATTAAATCTGGTTATTGGTCATAGAAATTATAACATCCGCCATTGTTTGACAACTTAATAAGAATAACATAATGAAACACATTTACTTCGTCAAATGTGCAATAGTTAAAATGAGAACAAATCCAAAAGTCCTACAATAAGTGTTCCTGTTTAATTTAAACATCTCGTATTAATTAAACATTGAAATTTTTTAATTTCATTGAATATTAAAATTTAAATTCCACAGTGAGCCAATAGATGGCGCTGAACTCAAAACCCAACTTAAATAGACATAGACACTTAAATCGATTAATTAGGATAATAAATTAGCAAATTCACGCCTACGCGGCGACATGCATCTCCTCGTAGAGTGTTCATTAATTATTTTTTGTTCTAACACTAATGGATAGACAATTTAATAACGAACATTTTTGTAGATTTTTTTTTTTTCAAAAGACCAATATTCGATTTTATAAAGATTTTATTCTGAAATCTGGGCGTATTCACGACTGTAATTCTTGCGCCACCAGTGCCGCTAGACCAATAGGAATGCTCATAACTCATGCCGATTTTTTGGTCAGGGTACCGTCTTAAATAATATGTAATCTTTTTTTTTTGTTTTCTTACGACTTATTGTCGGGCCTACGTTGTCCCCACATATCTAAGTACTAATGCTGTAACAAGGAAATATTGTAAAACCAAACCATTTTTTTTAAAAGAGTAACCATGGAGTTTCTTGCCGGTTCTTCTCCATAGGAAACGACCAACCCGAACCGTGCACATTGTCGACGTTTTATAAGTGCCCATGTAGGCCTATATGAAATAAAAAAAATGATTTTGATTTTGAGTGATTTTTGGTAGAAAGTGTTTGTCAAACAGACCCTATCTGCTGTTTTAAACTATCGTGGTGATGCAACTCACCCTAAAATGCCGAGACCGTTTTTGTTGCTGGGATTCATGTAGCCGTTTAACTCTGTGTCAGAAAACGATGATCCAATGAAGACTGCAACTTTTTTTCCATTGAGCTGAGCCGGACTCACACCTGAAACAAAAAGATTTTTTAATTCCAATCTTCAAATTAGATTCGAAATTCTCCCCAAAAAGGAACCTAAGCAGCTACGAGCACATGGGGGATTTTGTTTGCTCGATCTGTTTTCTCTGTAGTTTCATGTTTTATTTTAAATATTTTAACTGTTTTGTTAGACTGATTATTTTTATTTTATTACTTTTTAAAATAGCTTACAGAATATATTCTAATTGCAATCTAGTTAGACATATACAATTTCTTAAAACTTTAGTACAGATTGCTAGCAAGGTATTTGGCTATGGTGCAAATCAAATTTATTGGTTAGTTTTTTGTAGTATTCGTAAATAAATGATACGCAGCAAGCACGGTAACTTTTAAAGTTTGATATGTTTGATGTACTCATCAATATATTGACGATAATAACAAGATTGAATCGGTTGAAAGTCAAAACACTTTATCAGCAGTGTACTACAATGAGTAGATATGAACATTGTGACGTCACACGGGCTTGGATTTCTTCGAGAACTGTCGGCGTGTTTTTGGTAAAGAAAAAAATCTGTGAAGTTTTGTTTACTTTTGTAATAAATGCAAAAAATAGGTTTGTAATAAAATGTATGTATGATCTTTCCATTTATTACAAAAAAAAGTTGGTTCACAACCCAATTAGTATTTGCATAAGGTACCTGAAGAAGTGGTCACTGTCGAAGCCCCATCTGGTAAGTGCGTATCGTATATTTCGAAACAAGTTCAGGACAGTCGACTAGACCATTAGCGATATTAAAAAAGTAGCATACATCATTAATATAACGTCTACGGTCAAATGGTAGAAAATGGCCTATAACCTTTTACATCGGTGAGTGTAATCTACAGATACTTGCTTTGTAATCCAATTAAGGTACTTAAGAAATTTTCTCTGTTTGTCCTCAATACGAGACTCTTAGTTCTCGTATTGAGGGTTTCAGACTTGTGATGCATACTCAAGGTGGCTGCGAACGAACGAACAATATAGGACTTAGATCGGTTTAAGTGATCAGAAACATGCTGAGGTTCTCATTATGAAACAAAGTGCTCTTGACGCCTTAATTACTATAGTATCAATATGCTGATCGAAGAGAAGCTTACTGTCTTTTTTAATACCAAGATCCCTAATACTATTGACTTCGTCTATCCCGATATTGTAAAGCTTGTATGTAGAATCAATCATAGATTTCTGACGAATGAAATTCATGTGGAAACACTTCTTTTTTTTTGTACTTTGTTAGTAAGAACAAAATTCTTAATAATTAATTACGATCTAGCCTAAAAGACTTATAAGCAATTTAACTCTAACGTTGGATATATATAGTTGGATACCAATCGTCCAAATTGGCATCAGTATATGCTTATATATGGTTATTTTATTATGTATTGACAGACAGGATTTCCTTTTCCTTTGACTTTTATAACGTATGTCAAGTTCCTGTCTTTTCTTTTTGACATGAGCTTTCCAACGTAACTTGGCGTCGAGAGTTATGCCAATGTATTTGGCTGTATTAGCATAAGGCACTTGCATGCCGTTTATGTAGATTGGGTGATAGTCCAAGTGTTTATTTGTGAAGTCAACGTGAATTGTTTTTGACTCATTCAGTTTGATCTTCCATTTTTTTTCCAGTCATAGACTCACACAGCTAGTTGAACTTTTTCTGCTGCTTCTCTGTGGCTTGATCCGGTAGCCATAATTACAGTATCATCTGCAAAGGTCACAATGGTGTTGTTTTCCAGTTCTGGGATGTCACATGTGGATAACAAGTACAAAATTGAGCCTAGCACACTTCCTTGAGGTACCCCAGCTTTTATAGCTTTTAGCTCGGAATATGCGTCTTCTTGCCGTATTCTAAACATTCTATCAGTTATATACGACTCTAGAATATCTGCAAATTCTGGTAGCATGCGTCTGAGCTTGAATATTAGACCCTTATGCCAAACTTTGTCAAAAGCTTGCGCGACATCTAAAAACACGGTGGCACAGACTTCCTTATTTTTAAGGGTTTTTCAATGATATGGGTTATTCTTTTTACCTGGTCTATTGTTGTGTTTTTCCCTCAAGCCAAATTGATGATTTGGAATAAGATCTTTATCTTCTATTACTGGTTTTGACCGTTTCAATAACAGTTTTTCTAATAGCTTTTATAACACTGGCAACAGAGAAATAGGTCTATATGATGATGCTTCATGGGGTGGTTTTCCAGGCTTCGCAATCGTAATGACTTCAGCGACCTTCCATGGCTCAGGTACATATTTTAAGATAAATGCAGCATTGATAAGTTTGGTCAGCTTTATTATGGCTTTGCGTGGGAGGTGTTTTAGAATTTCCCCTGTAATGAGGTCGCAGACTTTTTTGAGCTAATGTTATTTTGGATTTCTCTCATTACTTCTTTAGGAGTCACAAGCTTAATTCTTTGGTTTTGTGACAATCTTTCACTCTCAAGTATTTCTACCGAGCTTTCATTGGGTCTAAAAGTTTTTTCTAAGCGTTGAGCAGACCTTAACGCTTTTTGGTCATTGCTTATGGCCCATTTTCCGTCGCTATCACTGATGGGCGGTATTTGTTTTATTGGCCTTTTTAGATTTCTTGTTGCTTACCAAAGAGAGTAATCAGTTGATTTGTCATTGATTAGCTGCAGAAGGTTGGTATTCAGAGATTCTTCCTCAAACTGTAGAATTTAAACTTTAATCGTTTAGTCAGGTTATTTAGTGATGTTTTATCCCTCGGGCACGATGTTTGCTGCCAAAGCTTCCTTTTCTCAGATAGTAAATCTACAATTGCCTTAGGATAGATAAATCCCTTATATTTACGTTTTAATTGCGGTGTGATGTTCCACGCACATTGTTGGATATTAACAATATATTTGTTTACTTCTGAGTCAAGCTGATCTTGCTTTTTATTGTAGTTTTGAGGTCGATAATATTATCAAGATCAAGGGCAAAACTTTCTTAATCTATAAACTTATTAACCAGGGTTAAGTGGCTTTCTTTGAGTAGGATTTTTTGACTCAGCATTAGTATAAGTGAAGAGTGGTCCAAGTTCATATGAAAACCTTCCTCCAAACTGAGGTAGTTGGCGGATATATTTTTGCATATGGAAAAATCTATAAGATCCGGTATTTTCTGGTGGTCAGTGGGCCAGGACGTTGGTTTACCCATGCTCATAACTTCTGAATGTGTTTCTTTAACTGCACTTAAGAGCTGCCTTCCCTTAGTTGTAGTAAGTCTTGATCCCCAATGCGTGTGCTTAGCATTAAAATCACCGCCTAGGATAAATCTCTGGCCTAATAGTTCAAAGAGATGTAAATATCGCTCTTTTCTTATCATATGCCGTGGAGGAAAGTATATGGCTGCAACAGACACGAGACAATATTTGGTTTTAACAGATATTGCCACAGCTTGAATGTCTTGTTCTTCATATTTACACTGCACGTAGTGACTAATGGAGTCTTTGATTATAACCGTGCTACCTCCTCTGGCAGAGTTGTCAGGGTGGAGCGAATTATATACCATGTATCCTCTAAATTTGATAAAAGATTGCTTAGTGAAGTGCGTTTCGGAGACCAAACACACGTCTATATTTTCTGTGTCTAGGACCGCCTGTTACTCATTCTGATGTTTGAGGAGCCCATTAGAGTTCCACGCCATTATTTTGAGAGTATTAATCATTTTGGATTATTTAAAACAGCTGTTTTAGTGCTGGATTCTAGTTTCTCTAATCTCTTTTCAAATGAGGTAATACATTTTAAGATCTGATTAATTTTATCATCTAGATTCATGGGCTGTGATCTTTGTTTTGCAGCTTCAGCATAGAATCTAATGTTGGTTACTTGCATGGGTTTTGCAGTTGACTGGACACTTGCTTTCTGTGCCCGTTTATCAAGATTTTGTACGGGAAGAGATTGCTAGGTAGTTGGTACCACAAGTTTCTTTTTAATATTTTTATTTTTCATCATTTGTATCTGTTTAGCTACTTCACACCCTCTATAGTTGCCAGGGTGAGGAAGACACAGTGAACACATTTTGGCTTTTCTTGCGGAGATTTGGTACAGTTGGCTGTAAGATGCTTGCCAGTGCATTTTACACACCTTGGCTCTTTTCTGCAGTATTTATGAGTATGCCCATACGCCTGGCATCTCTTGCATTGGGGAATGAGTTTAGGATTTTTGAGTGGGTGTATTTCAATGTTACAACCTAAAATGCACTTTATGCCATAGATTTTGTTGACATCTTCATCATTATTAAATGACAAAACGTACATATTGAGTGGTTCTTTACTCTTCCAGCTCAATTTGTGGTCTACTTTTTTTATTTTCAATCCTTGTGATGTTAGATCGTCTTTGATACGATCAGGTTGGCAAGAGGAATGTAATTTTTTAACAACAACTCTAATTGGTCTAGCCTGCTTATTCTCGTACGAATGCCAATGGTGGTCATTTTCAGTCAAAAGCCTGGCAATTATTCTATAAGAGTCTTCTGTTTTGGCGTTCACCTTCTCACAATCCCCATTCATCATTTTAGCGGTAAATGATTCAGCTGGTATTGTTTGCGTTAGCGAGTCGTAGAACGTTTGGTAGTTCTTAACTCGGTCTACTATGATTGGCGGCGGTGGGGGCACCTTTTTGACAGTAGTCTCTTTCGCATTTTTTTGCAGATGTTAAGCTTTCTCTTCTTTCTGCTCTTGGCCCTTATCCACTCAGTCTCTTTAGCAAATTCATCCTCGTCTGTGCAATATTCAACGACACTTTTAGTACGCTGGGAAAATATTGCTCTCTCGCTTTCCTGTTTTCCTAAGCGTTCTTTAGTTCCTTTTTTTTCCTTCAAGGAATTTAATTCTCCTTGAAGGATTGGTACTTGGTCCTGCAAGCTATTAATATGATCATTAAGTTTACGTACCAAAAGTTGCAGGTTTTTTCTATCCATTTTTTCCTTGATGTAACAGTCATACAACCGCTTTTCCAGGTCAGTCTTTATCTTAAATGACTGTGCAGCCATTATTTACTTGTTAGGGCGAGTTTTAACACCTAAACAATACATTATTGTAAACACTTCATGACTTCCGCAGTTGTAACTAGGTCATGGCAATGACACCGATAGATCGACGTAGGTACACCGCGGCGACGCGACGGTGTTGTGCTGCGTCTGCAAAATACTCTTACTCATGTGGAAACACTTTGAAACATTAAATACACGCCTGTTACGTCTACAGTATTCTTTAAACCATTCGAGTCGTTTTGTAACAGGTGTTTCTGATATGTTTCGGATAATTTTATAAACCTTCATATCGTCAGCATAGTAAAATATAACAAGTTTCAAAACAGTGTTTCACGTCAGCAATAAAAATAGTAAATAAAAAGGATCCTAAAATCGAACTACTGAACTCCAGAAGAGACAGAACGTCATCCAGATGTGTACCCCTGCAGTACCACAGCCTGAGTTCTGTTATAAATAAAGGAGGAGAACCGACTATACAAGTTTCCGTGTATGTGTCTATGGCTTTTAGTAGCCTCGCTAAGAGCAGCCTATGGTCAATACGATCAAAGTATTTACTATAATCAGTATAGATAACGTCAACCTGTGCACGCTGTTCCATACCTTCGGAAATAAATTCATGAGACAAGATTAAGTTAGATGTAGTGCAACGCTTTCTAAGATAGTTAATAATATAATAATATTATTTCTTTTATTTATCTTCTTTTTTATTTAGTACGTTTTTAAATATTAAGAAAAACTTATTAATATAAAAAAATAGAGGCCAACCGCTATCGGGAACAGGGTCTACCGGTGGTTAGGGCTCTAGAGACCGGAACTTCATCGCCCTTGGTTGACTGGTAGAGAATGCCTCAGGCATTAAGTCCGCCTATGTACTTTTATGGTGCATGAAGTTTTAATGAATAAATAAATAAATAAAGCCATGCTGTTCGTCACCAAATTTGCATTTCAAAGCAGCAATTGAGAATGTTTGACAACAGACATATCTTAGATATTGGTCAGTTATTTGAGTTATCCGACTTAGTACCTTTTTTAAAAACTGGGGAAACGAATGCAGATTTCCAAATTTTCGGAACTATGCCTTCTGAAAGTGACCACCTAAATAAAGTATACATTGGTACAAAAAGGCTGTCGGCACAATTCATTTACAATGAATATGATATATGTAGGAAAAACTATGATATTGCCAGGAAAAACCATTATTTGCATGGGTTCTATTCGAGCTAGATGTTAAACAAACGAACTTCGTTGTTTGTATGTAGGGTCACAATGTAACTAATCACGTTATGTATTGGAGAATAACGTAAACAACATTCCACCAAGCACGTGGTTTGATCTACACGAACAAACGGTAACTCTCACTGAATCTCTCCTTAGGTTTTAAAACGAATTTACAAATTTTACAACTCAATCCAACCCGCCATCTTCTTACTCGATCTTCTGTCTGATCCTCTCTTGTTTGCGCCAGAAACTAGTGCTTAGTGTTATGTCAAGTTGACATCTGTCAGAGTCATTCAAAACCATAGTTCTCTTCAGATCGAAATCTTTAGAATTTCCGACACAGCCTCCTGACCAATTGCGAGGCCGCGAGCATTTAATAATGCTTATATTGGCCCATCATATCTCACACACCAAAGAAAGTTACATTCCATTTGGATTTGACCGTCCATTCCTGACATGCATACTCTGCGATATCATACAGTTCAGTCAGTTAACTTTTAACCGTATGCACGGCAGGGTCAACGCGCTTCTCTAAATAATAAATCGGTGAATTTTACGAGTATCTGTGTGCAGTTTTGTGTAAAATCTAAAGTGTACAACATTCGCAAATACATTGACTATAAACAATTGATAATTATTATTCCATTCTGGTGATTTATGCATCTTGAAAAATAAGCAAAACAATACTTTTCGTTTTGTGAGACCAACAAATGTTCGTGTGTTAAACGCGTAAGCGACGGATTGTGCACGGCGCTTAGGACCTTTTGGGCGTGACGTTAACTACTGAGGCGATATATTATTAGCAACGGTGTGGGGTACGTACGATTTTCGTTCACACAACTACCTGAACCAACAATAACACCATGCCAAAGTGCGATAATTGTAACAAAACTATGTATTACAACTAAAAGCCCAGGACTAGAATGTAGCAAATGTGGAAAAGTCGTACACGCAAATACGACGTGCTCAGGGCTCACACAAAAACAAATACTCGCAATTCGTAACTCAGATACCTTGGAGTCGACTTGTATCGAGTGTCACCAACACTCTCCTGTCAGGAAGTCATTCATAGTGCCAGAGGACGATGATGATAAGGTCGACGAACCAACTACAATGCCGACAAAATCGTCTAACTTTCCCATAGATATGAAGCAATTGTTATCGAATATTTCAATCGAGGTTCAAAAAATTGTTCAAAAAGAGCTAGAGCCCTTACAGTGTTCTATTGAATTTTGCACTGGGAAGATCCATGATTTTGTGGAGTCGATTAAACTGATGAAACAAAAACTAAAAGAAATGGAAAACAAAAATTACTTTCTAATCAATAAAGTCACCCACTACGAAACAAAAATCTCTTCTTTAGAACAGCGCTTCAATTAATCAGACCAAGATAAATATAACAATTTTATTGAAATAACTGGAATCCCTTACATACAAAATGAAGAACTCGTGCAAATTCAAATAGTATTGCTGGAAAAATGAGCCTAGATAAGTCCGTTATAAAAAGCGTGAAACGGCCGAACTCGCACAGAAATCTAGACTTGATACAGTTGGAACTAGGTAACACCAAAGATGTGGAATGCTGGACGCGTTCCGCTAAGCAATTTAATCTGACAACAGCAGATATATTGTCTAACTTAGCTAGTGAACAGGCGTCTGTAAGGGTATATATGCGATTTGCATTATCTCAAGTAAACAGAACACTCATGTGGATAGCTAAAAAACAGCTGCGACAGGAATTTAAATACATTTGGTTTCAAAACGGTAAAGTGCCGGTGAAGAAAGATGAAGTAGATAAAAATGGTAAAGACAAGATTTATATGATTAGATGTGAAGACGACATAAATAATCTGCTTAACAAGTAAAATTTCACAATTTAAAAAACCCCCGACGCATTTATTTTGCGAAAACACCGCGATTCAAACAGTAAAATGCCCATAACTTTTGAACGGCTGAACCGATTTTATTCAAACATAGATAAGAACACTCTTGACAAAATTACCTTTCAAACAAAAAAAACTAAATCAACATCGGTTCATCCGTTTAGGCGCTATGATGCCACAGACAGACACACAGATACACAGATACACAGATACACAGATACACAGCAACACAGCAACACACGTGAAACTTGTAACACCCCTTCTTTTTCCGGCGGGGGTTAAAAATAAATAGTGTGTCACAATATAAAAACCATAACAAACCCATTTTCGTGTATTTAAGTAAGTGTCATGGCTATAATTATTTAACAATTTAAAGGAAATATATGATTGTAGCGATTTACCTACCTACATTAGTATGCTACCAAAAACCACGAATAATTTAAATGTAGTGCATGTTAACATTCGATCGTTGATAAAAAATCACGCTAATCTTATGAATTGTTTAGTTTCAGTAAAGTCACGTATAGATATTGTGGTACTTACGGAAGTGGGGATATCGGATCAAATTGTATCTATGTATCAATTGGAGGGGTATACACTGTATAGTATCTTACGTAAGAGCAGGAAAGGTGGTGGAATTATTATCTACGTAAATAATAAGCATAAGTTTCATAGAATAAATATTCAAACTAGACATTGTGAATGCATACTGGGTAAAATAACAACGCAGCTAAATAATAATATTTATATATGTGCAGTGTATAGACCACAAAGAAAGTAAGCATTTGTTTGTTTGTGAATTGTCCAGTTTGATTAATGTTGATTATGTAAAGACCAGTGATCTTATTGTGTTAGGAGATATAAATATAGATCTTAAAATTGCCAATAATGTAAACAATTATTATTTGAACAAACTGGATGAGTGCGGGCTTGAATGTGCGATCTCTGACTTCACGCGAGTTGAAACCAAAGGTAATATAGTCTCTAAAACTTGTATAGATCACATTTTCGTGAGATCTCGCCTTCATGACCTCTACTCGGCTGCTCTGGGGACTGTCTTGGCGGACCATCGTATGACGATTACCACGTTTGCATCCATGCCGAAAGTTAGGGATCCAAAGTTCATTGAGTCGATTGATAATAAAAAACTAAAAACACTCTTAGCTAGCACCAAATGGGTTATGATAGATGAGATAAATTGCGCAAATGATATATATAAGTACATAAAAGAAATATTCATGAAATGCTACAATGAATGCAAATATACTAAAAAGATAAATAACTCCAGCAAAAGAAATTTTGAAAAATGGATTAATAATAAAATAAGGACAAGTTGCGCTCATAAAGATAAACTGTTTCTTTAATGGAAAAATGATCCTAACAATAAAACACTTACGTTGGAATATAATAAAACAAGAAATAAAGTAAATAAAATTATACTAAACACTAGAAATAATTATTATAGAAAAGAAATAGCAGGAAACAAAAATAATCCCAAAATACTGTGGGAAATACTTAATAAACTTACGGGGAAAATAGTAAAGTCAGTAGATGAGGTTATAACGAACGCCTTCTTAAATGATTCAAATAATGAAATAAGTATCGCTAATGACTTCGCAAAGGAATTTGAAACGAGTGTGTCTAATATTGTGCCCGGGTGTGACATGCCTTTGCTGGATGAGTCTGAATACATGAAATCGCAAGATAAATCCATATTCTTTAAAAAAGCTACATCTCGTAAAATTATTAAAATCATTAACAACTTAAACACTAATAAATCAGCTGGATTTGACACAATAAGAATTATAGATATGAAAATGATAGGAGATAAAATCGTGCATGCAATAGTAAAACTAATCCCCTCTCCCCCCCCCCCCCCCCCGTAGCGCCTGATCCAGATGCACATATTGTAACATGCTCCGAGGTTTAATATTCTAAAAAAGTGTAAAAAGTGAATTGACTCTCTAGTATTTGCAACCAAATTGTTCCTGGCACCTGTACGGTACTAATAGTGCAAATTAAAGTGATCTTCGCGCTGAAGTTTGTCGAAACGAGAAAAAAATACTTCATAAGTGCCGGTGGGTGAACATAAACACAAGCAGTGAGTAAAGGTTGAATCATAAGTGCAAATCAAAAACTCATCAATACAAAGTTTCACATACCCTCAACAATAGCCGAAACCGGCATCAGATAAACATTTTGGCAGCTATAACTCAAGTGAATTTAACCTAGTGGTTCAATTGGCAGTCGGCGGTGTAAGGAAGCAAGTTCGAATCCAGGTACCTGATTGCAACTTTTTGGATTTTTTGGATATTTATATTTAACTTCTGCGAACAATGCCTTTGAAACAGACTCCACCCCCAGCATCATCGTCATCACCAATTGCGACTCAATTTACTTCCCTGGAAGCTAATTCTAAAATAGCTAATGCGCCTGACAATGTTGGCATAGCAACGCCTAGTAATGCGTATGGCGGCAAACGTAAGCGAACGTGTGGGGATTGCTATGAGGATTACCCAACTTCGTTTAAACGTGGTGATTGCTGTGAGGATGGACTTACTTCGTTCATGACGGAAATGAGGGAAATGTTTGAAACCTTTAAGCAGGAACAGAATGAAAAGTTCGAGAAAATATTCACCGCGATTGCCGAAGTACGGAACCAGAGCGGTGGTATTAAGGATTCCGTAGATTTCTTGGCTAAACAATATGACCCAATAACCACCCAAATAAATGAACTTGAGACAGAACGTAAGAGAAATCAACAATATTTACAGTCGCTGGAAGATATGCTGGACAACTATGAAAGAACGTCAAGATCCACCTGCTTAGAATTAAAAAATATTCCAACTGTAAAAAGTGAATCCAAGGAGGCTCTTCTTCAAACAGTGATATCCGCTGGTAATATTTTAAAAGTGCCTATTCAACCACATGAGGTGAAGGACGTCTTTCGCCTCAATTCAAAGGATTCAACATGCAAAACTGTTATTGTGGATTTTATAAGCGCTCTCTTGAAGGAACGGGTCATCCGCATGTACCGAAAATCTATCAAGGACAACAACAGACTTACCACAGAGAAGCAAAGGGTGAGTGGTCCAGCCAAGCCGATTTTCATATCCGAAAACCTCTCTTCGAAGTTGAAAAGGCTTTTCTTCCTATCCCGAGATTTTGCTAAATCAAATGATTTTACTTTTTGCTGGATATCTAACGGCAAAATTCTTCTTCGGAAAAGAGAGGGCGATCCTCATGTACTTGTAAAAAACGAGTTAGATTTGTCTAAACTAAAAGCCGATGTAAAAACTGTATCCTGACTAGCCTTCTTTCGCGATGTGCTTGTTTTTATTCGATGCCCTAGAATGTTATTTGTAATATTAGCTAATAAGTAAATATATATATCTATATATATCTCAGTACTAATTAATTCAGTATCTCTTAACGTTAATGTAAATAGCGGACAATGTGCGGTGCTCAAATTTATAACACAATATACACTCAACCATAACAACCATTACTCACTCATTCACTCAAACCATATCTTTTTCACTGTAGACGGATATTATACTAATTTCCTTGTTGTCATTGTATTATTGCCCTTGTTTCAGTTACTACTATATTTAAATCAAATGTTGTTTGTAATTACGAAAACCCTTCTTAATGCTTTAAATTGGACTATGTTAAACGCAATGATAGAAAATGCAAGACTTTGAAAGTATCGGCGATGAAGTTGAGGAAATTTCCCCCTCAGAATCGTTTATTCTTTCCCCAGAACAATGCTGTTCATATCTGAGTGTTTTAGAAAATGGGCTTAAGATCTTTCACGTTAATATCAGAAGTATTAACTGTAACTTTGATCATCTCTTGATAATGCTAAATAGACTCGATTACTCGATTGATGTTATAATCTTGACTGAATGTTGGCTATCCAAAAGTCCTGTAATACCTGATTTGGCTAGTTTTGATTCACACGAGTCCAGCTATACAAATCAGAATGATGGGGTCGTGGTTTATGTTGGGGACCACCTACAGTGTACTGTTGACAAGCCTACTTTTGCTGAAGCAAATTGTATAATACTCAAATTTAAGGACTTGGCATTGGTAGCACTGTCTGTTCCCCGTCTCACCGCGACATACGTCCTTTTATTGATAGCTTGGATGCAACCTTGAAAACACTGGTCTCTCACAAAACTGTGGGTGTTATCGGTGACATTAACCTAAATATCTTGGGGCCTGATCTACAGGCAGATCGATATCTTAATCTGTTAGCTGAGCATGGAATGCTGCCTGCTCATCTTTTTCCTACAAGAGGGATAAACTGCTTGGATCATGTTATCCTCAGAACTAAAGGAAAGGCAACTACCATAGTTCTAGACTCGATGTTCACAGATCACGCCCCAGTGATACTTGTTTGTGATCTTAAACTGGGGGCATCTAGGAAAACTCGGACATCTGTACGTATTGACCATGCTGCGGTTGTAGCTGACCTGCAACGGACTGACTTTTCATCAGTCCTAAATGCTTTAAATGCAGAAGATGCCGCAACAGAACTTATCACGACCATTTCGGCACTTGTTAAAGTGAACTCAAATAGTGTAACCATTCCCAGTAGAAAAAGAATCCTGAAACCATGGATCACGCCTGGTCTACTACGTTGCATCCGAAATCGTGATAAGTTGCAATTAAAGTCCTGAAAACCCTGTGCTTAAAATAACTTTCACACGATATAAAACCTTCTGTAATAAATTGCTTAAAAAGGTGAAGACTTGCTATGAACGTGGTGAACTCCAGAAAGCTAGTAAAAACCCAAAAAAAACCTGGGACCTTGTCAAACAGTTCACTAACTTCAATCAGAAGCGATCACAGGCATCTAGTGAATTGCTAACTGTGTCACATGATGCTGCCTCTTCCGTGAACACAGTAAATGAGTTTTTTGCTGGTATTGGCAAAAAGTTGGCTTCCAAATTGATCAAGTATTCAGGACAAAATAACAATCCCCAGGGTGCCACCGAATCTGGCAAAGAGGGTCCATCCAATTCCATGGTACTGTACAGTGTTGATGACAGTGAAATTGAGTCCATCATCAATAATCTTCGAAGTAACTGTGCAGTGGGATGGGATAGCATCCCGACTAGCATTCTCAAAGCTGCCAAGTGTGTCCTAGCACCGGTCATAACCCGAGTCTGTAATCTTTGTTTGAGTACTGGCATATTTCCTAGGGTTTTCAAGAAAGCTATTGTCCATCCCATACATAAAAAAGGAGCTAAAGACAATATGGATAATTATAGACCCATATCAGTGTTGAGTTCTATATCAAACATATTCGAAAAGCTTTTAAATAAAAGATTGATTCGATTTTTTGACAAAAATGAGATCTTTGCAAACAACCAATACGGATTTAGGCCTGGAAGGTCTACTGAGGATGCCATCATGGATCTTCTGGACTCTACTATTCATAACATAGACCAAAGGATTAAAACAATTGGGATCTTCCTAGACCTATCCAAGGCTTTCGATACGGTTTCGATTCCTATACTGATAACCAAGCTGGAGGCGGTTGGGGTAAGAGGTGTTGCCTTGGATATTTTTAAGAGTTACCTCAGTGATCGCTCACAGTGTATCATTATTGACGGCCACATTAGTAAGGAGGAGAGCCTAGATTTTGGAGTTCCACAGGGCAGTGTCCTTGGTCCAACTCTCTTTCTTGCCTATATAAATGACCTTTGCAGACTATCTCTCCCTAAATGCAAAATAATAACATACGCTGATGATACGGCTCTGCTCATCGAGGGTAGGGACTGGTTGGAGGCGGGTGCTAATGCTAAGGCGGCCCTCAGACGGGTCATGAACTGGTTAATTAGTAATCTTTTAACCCTAAATGTTGAGAAAACTAAGTTTGTTGCATTTGGTTCGAGGATACCTTCGCTGCCCCCAGCATCTTTTTCAATTCGGGCTCACATTTGTAATCCTGGCCAGGAGCGAGGCTGTGACTGTAGTGGGATTGCACGAACGCGAAACTTCAAGTATCTTGGCATAGTAATTGACGAAGTCCTCAGCTGGCACGAGCAAATTGCGGCTACAGTTGGTAGAGTCAGAAAGTTATTGTATGTTTTCAGATATTTAAGATGTATACCAAACCGAGAAACTCTAAAATCAGTTTACTTTGCTCTCGTGCAGTCTATTCTGGGTTACTGTATCCCGGCTTGGGGTGGAGTGGCAAAAACTGCAATGCTACGCCTGGAAAGAGCTCAAAGATCCGTTTTAAAGGTAATGTTATCAAAACCTATCCGCTATCCCACTTTTGAACTGTACAGACTCTGCAATGTGCTCACGGTCCGACAACTTTTTGTAAGGCAAGTTATTCTTAAGAAGCATGTGCAACTATCTTTTGATGTAAAACTTACCAAAAATAAACGAAGATCTGATAGAGTTTGCGAATCATTGCCGCGGAGAACTGTACTGGCACGCCGCCATTTTCTACATCTAAGCTCAATGCTCTATAATAAAATAAATAAGGCAATAAATATTTACCCTCTTCCGCTACATGAATGCAAAACCCAGATCTTTACGTACCTACAAAGTCACACATATGAGGAGACTGAAAATCTTCTTAGGGTCGTATCGTAGGGCCCGCTTTCCCTCCAGCAAATAAAATTTCGTCTACTCACTCTCACTCACACACATGCATTACTGACTTTCACCCATTCTCACTCACATTCACACATTGTCATTCACAAACTCTATAACGTACCCACGCATACACGTCTATCTAATATTAATTAATTGAATGAATGAAAGATTTGTTTTTTTTTTTTTTAATTTTTTTGATTTTAGTTTAGATTCTAATTTTCAATAAGTGATTTTTATTCTTGATTAAGTTTCTTAAATTTTGTGTTTTGTTTTAATTTTTATTTATTGATTCTCATTTTTATTCTGCTCGTTTTTTGTGTTTGTTTTAGATTTGAATTTTTAATGATTGAATGTTCACTTGAAATTTTGTTTTAATTTTTTTGACTTTATTATTTTATAGGTAATTGAATGTTAATTTGTTATTTAATTTAAATTGAATTCTTAATAATTGGTTAGTCAATGTAATTTTGAATTTTGCCTAGTATTTTAATTAATTGATTTTTAATTTTATTCTCATTTTTATTTATTTTGACTTGTGCTTTATTACTTCAATTTTAATCTGTACATAATTTGGAAAGTTGCGTCTCCCTTCTGGAGGTGGGCGTTAATGGCTGCGACACAGTTCCACTAATGCAGCTATTTCCATACACAATTAAATAATTGTATATGTGTTTTTATTGTTCCAATAAAGATTATTATTATATAATAAATGCGAGTATTCAACTAGGTAAATATCCGTCAGAATTAAAAACCGGTATAGTTAGACCAATTCATAAAAAAGGTAAATTCAATGACTTAGCAAATTATAGCCTAATAAATATACCTATAACAATATTACCAGCCAAAATTCTGCAACCAAATACATTCGTTTTATCGTAACAACGACATAATTTCCAAAGCACAGTATGGTTTCCAAAGTAAGAAATCTACAGCTCAATTACTCTCCAATTTTACCGATGAGGTTAACAATTGCCTAGACGACAAGAAGCATGTTATACTAATATTTATTGATTTTAGTAAGGGGTTTGACACACTCAGACACAATACGCTATTAAAAACACTAGAGAACTCTGGAATAAGAGGAAAATTACTAGACTGGTGTAAAGAATATCTCCGTAGCCAATGTTATCACGTTAAAGTCGGCCCTAGCCTAAGCAGACCCGTAAAAGTTACGCAAGGCACAGCCCAAGGATCAGTGAAAGGGCCCCCTCCACTATCTGGCTTACGTAAACGACCTGAATAACATTATAAAATACTGTTCCCTGTACCAATGTGCTGATGACACCTGTATACTCTCTGCTAACAAAGACCTTAATATGGCCGCGGAATGTTTGCAAAAAGATTTTACTTCTATGACCAAGTGGGCCCATGATATGGGACATGTTCTGAATCCACAAAAAACTAAAGTGATAAACGTACATTCAAGTCATATAAATTCCTCCCTTTCTTTTCAAATCAAAGCTCATAGTCATGATTGTCTGCATAAAAATTTGCTAAACTGCTACTGTTCGCCTATTGAGCAAGTCCCATACCATACCTACTTGGGACTTATAATTGATAATCGCTTCAACTGGAGTTATCCAGTGGAGTCTGTATGCGGCAAGTTGCGTGCAATACTCACCAAATTTTCCATTATAAAGCGGAATATACCATACAGTACCCTCCTTCAAATGTACACAGCCCTTGCGGAATCGATAATCTCATATGGACTTACCAGCTATGGACGCACTTTTAAAACTTACCTCGATAAAATACATAATTTGCAAACGCGGTTGTTGAAGATGGTAGTACCAAAATACGTTAAAAATAAATACTGCGACAATTATATAGGTCTATTCAAACATTGTAAAGTGTTACCTGTTCTAGCCCGCGCTCAGTACCTGTTCCTCATAGAACACTTTGATAACACTGACATTCAAGTTCCAGTAAGATATGATGTGAATACTCGACAAGTAAAATCAAAATCTTTACAAGTACCACGCAAAATTAATTTTTATGGTAGACGCACTGCATCTGCCATAATACCAAATTTATTAAACCAAATACCCTTAGACATTAGAGACTCAATGAACAGTAAAAATGTGAAGCGCAAGCTGAAACAGCACTACATCGAACAGATTTCACCTTAATTTACTAATAGTGCGTTGATCAAACTGCAGACCATGGCATGCTAAGACAGACCCCAGGGGTCTTATGGTGTGCTTTATGTAATCCTAAGGACAACTTGTTTTTATAAAATAAAATAAAAATTAGCTTCTCGTTGTTTAATATAATGTCACAATCATAACTTTTGACATTCGGCAAGGCAAATTTTACACACTTAGTTTTTTTAGCATTTAAAACTAAATTATTAGCAGTGAACCAAATTTACGTCGACAACGTTACTCGTACGTCTATTTATCTTAAAAATCAAAGAAGTGTCGTCAGCAAATAACACCATATTTAGTTTGTTTTTCAATAGATGGGGTAAATCGTTAATGTATACTAAAAATAAGATAAGACATAAAATTGAGCCTTGGGGTACACCCATTTTCACGTTCAACCCCGACGAATTCACACCGTTTATTTGGACTATTGCTGTCTATCATTCAAATAGGATTTTACTAAACTTAATGCTAAAAGGCCTAGCCCGTAATGCTCAAGTTTCAAAAGCAATGTTTCATGATCAACGCAATCAAACGCAGAAAATACCTATGGCTGCATGCCCCTCCTCCCACGCATCAAAGATGTGTTTTAATAAGGTGACACCAGCGTCGGTTGTACAACGTCCTTTGGTGAAACCATACTGTTTCTTGTGTAGGATTTTCTTCGTATTAAAATGAATGAGCATTTGATTTCTTTTCAAATAGGTACCTTGCTGAAAACCGGCAGCACGGACACTGGTCTATAATTATTTGTGTCTTTACTGTCCCCGGATTTAAAAAGTGGTGTAACCTTACTATGTTTCATTAGATCCGGAAAGACTCCTTGATCTACACACAAATTAAAAAATAAAGCTAAGTACGGCGCTATAGTCTGAATAATGGAGGTACAAACTTTGATGGACATTCCCCATAGATCTTCGGTCAGTTTTACCTTTATTTGCTTAAAAGCCTTATTTACTGTTATTGGGTTTATATGTGAAAAGTGAAATTCAGTCGGGCAGGCTGAAACGTTAACGTGTAATAAACCAGAAGCGAGCGACGGCGAAGAATTTAAGGGTTCAGTAGTTTTAATTGGGATGCTGGCAAAGAAATTTACAAATTCTTGAGTAACTTCTTTGTTATCTCTAATAAGTCCATGTGTAGTCTCAAGCGTGTAATCAGTATTATTTCTTTTGTTCCTGTTTGTTTCATTGTTTATAATTTTCCAAACCGTCTTAATGTTATTTTCTGCGAATTTAACCTTATTGCTAATGTATATAGCCTTAGCTAGTTTACACGAATTTTTAAAATTCTTGAGTAAGTAGCAACATACTTACTAAAAGTTTCAGTGTTAATATAAGGCTTAAACCATACAGCTCGTAAAGTCTTTCCCTACTTTTCCTGATTCCTTTAGTCACCCAGTTACTGAATAAAAACTTAGGGCATATAGTTTTAGTTTTCTTCTTAAAAGTATTATTGAATTCTGTTTGAACAACTGAGAAAACATTTTTGTATAAAATATTACCATCATTCAATGTGAGGTCCTGATAATTTAACTTACCAATTAAAGTGCTGTTAAATTTATTTAATTTACCGGATGTTATTGGTCTGGATTGAATCTGCACTTTTGTTGTATTGGTATGCTGGACTCAAATATTACCAGTAGCCCACTATGATCCGAAGGCAGACAATTCATAATGGCTTTGATTAAGTATTCGCAGCAACAAAAAACATTATCAATACATGTAGCAGTAGTCACACACACCTCAAACACATGCAACAAATTAAATGATTTGAAGAGATTTAATAGTCTACTGCTAACTGAATTATTTTCTAAAATATTTATATTAAAGTCACCACAGATTATGACTAGTTTATTACCAGTTGCAAGTTTTGCCAGAACATCTTCCATCACTGACTCAAATATACAGTAGTTTTTATAATTGGGGGGTCTGTAAACGCACACTATAACATGCTTATCCAGCTCAACACAGGACAGTTCAACACTATGTTTTACTGATAGATCTACAATATCTTTACGAGGTTTTGATTTAATACCATTTTGGATTAATATAAGTGAACCTCCACGCAACATAACATTTCTGTTAAAACAGCTGCCCACAGTTTAAATTATAAATATTAATAGCAGAATTGCTAACGTTATTAATGTTATTTACCACCTGTAAATTAGTATTACTACTAATATCAACTACAGTACATGACTTCGACATAGTATTTATGTCTGAGTTTAAAGTAAAAGATAATAGCCTCTCTATTTGACGTCTTAACCTAAGAGGCAGATACACTGTATTGCCTGTCGACTTTAATTTATCAACAAAAATGTTGATGTCAAAAAAAACTTACTTGTCACTGTAATGGCTGACAAGGAAATAAACATGTTTATTCAGCATATGGATATAATTATTTTGTCTACTAGTAGATTTTTCCAAATTTGGAAAAGCACACAATATGATTTTATTGCAATTCAATTTTATCAACTCAGTTACACACTCAGTAATGTCATCTTTTTTTACATCCAAACTGTTATCTATAAAGACAGTTAAATTGGTATCTGATTTATGGGATCCTGCCGTTTTGCCGAAAAGATTTTGACAACATTTCATTACCCAAACAAATTTCAACAATCTTTTTTTATACCATTGCAATATTTCGAATGATTTTAGTACGCATATTTTTATTTGGTCAAATTTTTACATGGCAAAATTTTACCAAGTATAATGTCATTATGGCATTTGGTCTTTAATCAAATGATTTATTACAGCAAACAATCTTCAGACAATAAACGTTTGGTGAAATGATTTGTTAAGACAAAAAGTATTAAGGCAAACATAAGATTTTTTGAATTATATAATAAAAAATACAATTTTATTTTTTGATTAATTCTTTCAATTTGTCTGAAACAAGTCAAATTTATGGTTACTTGATATTAATTTATTTATGGAAGTAGTTAGAGTAGGTTAATTATTAAAAAAATGGTTAGGTTAGGTTAGGTTAAAACTGTGACCTCCTACGCACGAGCCGAGCGAGCGAAGCGAGCGGTGCCGCGGCAGCGGCCGGCGAGTGCCAGAAACGACTTGCATTAATAGAAAAAAGAGATTGTTTTTAGTAGGTTACCCGGAACTGAACTATTAAGATTAGGATAATTAGTTATTTAAAAAAAAATGGTTAGGTTAGGTTAAAACTGTGACCTGCATTAAATTTAAAAAAAAATATATATAAAAAAAGAGAAATAAAAAACTATAAATATTTGGCTTATTTGATTTTGCGTAAAAACTGTTATTCCAAGTGAAATATTTGAATAAATGAAAAATGTTAAAAGTACTAGTTGGTAAACAAGTTATAGTTTAAACGTTCATTTCCCAAACATTATGTTTGCGTTAAAAATTTTCGTGAATAGATTTTTTGCTAAGTAATAATTTGGGAAATGAAATTATGCGAAAATTTTTTTGGTAAGTGAAAATTTGTCAAATTCGTTTCGGTCAAACAAGGGAGACCCCTGATTTATATATGTCGCAGGGATATGATGAAAACAGGGAATTGATCAAATCTCTAAGCGATTTGATCAAATCACGGAGGATGTTAAAATAATAACACGTTTTTATCATTTCCCTAAACAAATCTGGTGATTTGACAAATCCCAATAAAGAAATCTAGTGATATGAACAAATCTCAAAATTGGTTCAGTGAAATGACAAAAATAACTTTTCTGTAGTAATTTAAAGGTTTATTTTGTACTTTGCTTTCCGAGGTAATCGGCTGCGTTATGTTATATGGTCAAAGAATCAGTCCAAGAGCGAGCGAAGCGAGCTCGGGAACTTAGGGCACCCCGACACGGACAGGTTAGGTTCGAACGAGATGACGGGAGCTGAAGTGAGCGAGCAAAGCGAGCGAACGCAGCTCCCGTCATCTCGTTCGTGTTAGGTTACTTTTGACCCTGCAGACAGAAATAGGAGCCCCGCGCAGCGGGGCTACGTCGACTTTGTTACATGTTTTATTATCTTTTCACTGAATCAATTTAGGGGTTTGTTCAAATCACTAGATTTTTTTTGTGAGATTTGTCAAATCACCAGATTTGCTTAGGGAAATGATAAAAACGTGTTGTAATTTTAACATCCTCCGTGATTTGATGAAATCGCTTAGAGATTTGATCAATTCCCTGTTTTCATCATATCACGACGACATATACACTCTTTGTTACAGATTCCATGATATGCTTGTAAGATGACCCAGGCATACAATAATTCAAAGTCGAATGATTCTGATTGCTATTTAATAATTTACCTAAACCTCTTCCAACACCATCTGTAAACATAACCGAATGAGACCCGTGATTACTATCACTATATGCAAAGAAAGCAGTCTCAGGCTGGACTACTTGAGACATTTCAAAGACACCTGAGACACCCTCTCAGCCTGGGCCGGGCCCTCCGTTGCCTCAGGCTGGAGAGCCTTCAGGTTTGTGACTAACTGACAATAACATTGACACATCACCAACTCATTTGCGGCCAGAATGTGTTCCTTAATTTGTAACTGGGAGCTAACATATTTATTGTAAAGGGAGCCCAGTTTGTCCTCAAGTACCTGAATATCATTTTGTAAGCGCTGTGTGTCAATTTCATATATTTTTATGCTGTCTTCTAATTTAATCTGGTAATTGTTTAATTTATTTAGCAGGTAAACACGTTCTTTTCTGAGTGGAATGTTTTTTAAGAAAAGTTTGTGTTGTGTCCTGTACTGGGTATAATTTCTAATTATTTTATTAAATTTTGCATACCTTTTCAGTTTTTTATGACTAACTTTATACCTATTTGTCTCATTTAATAAGGAATCTTCAGTCAGGTCAATAGTGGTTATGGAATGAGGTTTACTATTTGATTTTATTAGTTCACTATATAAATGGCATGTTTCCTGTACCTGAGTACATGACTGTTCTTTTTGCAAATTTTTAATTTGACAATTAGCATGAGCCAATTCATCTTCTAGTTCCCTTACCTTACCTAAAGCCTCCTCATACAAATCACTACAACTATGGAAACCATAACTACAACTATGGAAACCATAAACTACGGAACGTCCCCAAGGTACCACAAGAAAATAAACAAACTTTGTTTACTTTTGTACAATGCCTCTCGAAGCAATTTGAAGCAAATATCCAACTATCTGATTCAAGATGAAGAAGATGTGTCAAGGTGGCCATGTAAGAAGGAAAGCAGGAAATCGAACATCAGTATTGAGTTCTCTAATACCCTTCTCAAAAGTAAATTTCTGGCGTCGGCAAGGCAATTTACCAACAAGTCCCGTAAATCCCGGGAATAAGCTTAATTCAAATAATTTGCCTTGCTGTTCCACCTACACCTGTATACATTGGTGAGCAGCTCATTCCTCTATCTAGGAAACTATTTTACGCTGCAAAAAGCTTTACAAAGGCTAACAACTTTAATTTCTGCTGGACGTCGAACGTTCGTGTTATAATCAAAAAGAACCCTGAAAGTCAGTACATTTTAGTTAAAAATTAACAACAACTACAGCTGTTGTCGTTACAAAGTAAAGAATGACTAGCATACTGTATGGGACGAAACTCAGTGGGCCGAACGAAGAATAATTCTGTAAATCATTATGTTCTGCTTTGTTTTTTATTTAATACTCTCATTCGTTTTTTAATTTACACCAATATTTGTTTTGTACCGGCTTTTGTTTTTAAAATCATACTTTCATTTCTTTTTATATTTATACCTGAATTTGTTTTTAAGTTATAGTAAGTTTGTTGATAACATTTTTGCTCAGCCAGGTCTTGATATTTTGTTTAATTTTAATTTCATAACCATTGCATTTGAGTTACGTGCTTTATTATTACTGCTACCTTCAGTGTCCTATGTGTTTGTTATTGTTTATCATGCCAAATCATTGCCAGACTTTATACAATTTGTTATGTTTGTACATAATTTTATTTTAAATGCTTAGAAACAAAGTGATGAATTTAACCTTGGGATTTATAAATGTGTGTGTGTGTGTGTCTACTCGATGGATTTCTAGCGCTTAATGAGACATGGTTGAGAGATGGTAAAGGTAGACATGCGCCCGACATACCTGGCTACGTGCTTAAACACAAACCGCGCCCTAAAGCTGGTAGAGGTGGGGTGGCTTTCTATGCTTTCTTCTTGTTGCTTTCTATGCTTTCTCCTTGTTGCTTTCTATCTTTTCTTTCGACCTTTCTTTTCTTTCATTGCTTTCTTTTATTATGTCCCTTTCTTTTCTTTCCTTTCTTTCTTTTTCTTAGCTTTCATTTCTTTATTTTCTTTCCTTCTCTTCTTTCTTTTCTTTCTTTTCTTTCTTTTCTTTCTTTTCTTTCATTTCTTTCTTTTCTTTCTTTTCTTTCTTTTCTTTCTTTTCTTTCTTTTCTTTCTTTTCTTCTTTTCTTTCTTTTCTTTCTTTTCTTTCTTTTTTTTCGTTTCTTTCTTTTCTTTCTTTTCTTACTTTTCTTTCTTTTCTTTCTTTTCTTTCTTTTCTTTCTTTTCTTTCTTTTTCTATGTGCGTCGCGAATTGCGTACTCGCGTAAAATCTTACCCAGCATCGGCGCCTGAACAGATGTGGCTGGAGCTCAGCGTGCCTAGTGGGCTGCGAGTAGCAATCGGAACTGCCTGCAGACCTGAGTCGGTACCCGAGACTAGCGCTGTCTAGGCACTCAGCGAGTCGGTAAGTGTTTTTGGCTACTGTAACCACATTATAATCTTGACTGATTTTAATGTCGATCTATTACGACCTGAAAATACACGCGAAATTGAACTTTTTACTTTTCTAAATCTAGCTAGATCTGATCCCGACAGATACTTATGTTTATGTATGATACATGCGTACATCACAATCCTGAACTAAGCGACCACGCTCTAACTATATCGGCATTTACTATCAGAAGACCAAAGAGAGCCCGCACTTTTATGAATAGGCGCTGCCTACACAGTATCGATGAGAAAGAGTTTCTAGCGGACTTGACCCATATGCGCGATATTATATCAAGGGAACAGGCCAAGGATGCCTGTGACATAAATTACAAAGTTGAGCTTTTCAATAAGATGTTGCTAGCTCTTTTTGATAAGCATGCCCCACTGCGTCGAATACGTCTAAAGACGCAGCCCCAACCGTGGCTCACAGACGTAATAAACAAGATGATGTCACTACGGGGCCCTGCATTAATAAAAGCACGCAAGACCAAGCACGGTGCCCACTGGGACTTCTACAAAAGTCGCCGTAACCTCGCAAATATTTCCGTTAAACGTGAAAGAAAAGCTTTCTTGTCATACTATGTAAACGACAATATCAAAAACCCATATAAAATGTGGACTTATCTAAAACGTACCTCGGTAAATCGTAGCCCATCGCTGCCTGACATACCAGATAATATAAATTTTATAAATAACTTTTTTGGAAGTGCCGGGAAGTTCTGGTCTGGATATTGATACATATAACTACTTCATTCAGAATAAGTTTAATGACAGTGTTTTCAACTTTGAGCAATGTGGTGAAGAACAGGTACTTAAAATCATCCGAGACATAAGAACGAATGCTGCGAGACATGACAATATAACAATACAGATGTTACGTATGACCTTTGCCAATCCTATGCAATGTAATTAACATGTCGCTAACATCTAATGTTTTCCCCGACGCATTGAAATTGGCAAAAATAAAGCCCTTGCCAAAGAGTAGCACGGTTGAAAACCATAAAGATATCCGTCCAATTAGCATTCGTCCAGTTGCATCGAAGTTAGTGGAAAGAGCAGTGTGTGCAAAGCTAACATCTTATTTAGAAAGTAATGGTATGTTACCCAGTGTCCAGTCGGGCTTTCGAAGCGGACATGGTACTGATACGACACTGGCTCATCTGACGTACTGTCGGAGTCCGATGCCGGCAAAAGTACAGTCTTGGTTTTATTAGACTTCTCTAGGGCATTTGACTGCATAAATGTTGACCTTTTGCTAGCAAAAATGGCGTACCAAGGGATATCACCGTCGGCTCGAGACTGGTTTGCGTCTTTTTACCCGACTGCCGAAGGAGGGTAATGTGTTTATCAGTCTATGTATGTATGTATGTATGTATGTATGTATGTATGTATGTATGTATGTATGTATGTATGTATGTATGTTTGTTCCTATGTGGCGTTCCAGAGACCAAACGCGTTGGCCGATTTTGATGATTCGTACGTCAATCGATGCGTCTTAACCCTGCAAGTGTCATAGGCTACATTAAAATTGGATAATAGAAAAATGGCGGATTTTGGGTGCCATATTGTGGGGGCCCAAATTTTTTTTTTCTTCCAAACCCATCGTGTGGGGTATCAAAATAAAGGGTTTTAAGAGGTGATTTCAAAAATATATAACACTTATATGTTTAAATGTATGTAATTCGAAAAAACTAACTAAAAAGTTATAAATAAAAAAACTTAATTAAAAAAATCAAAAAACCCGACTGCTTCAAAAGCGAACTAAAAAGTCGTAAACAAGGAAAAAATCATGCTGTGCAGGCGGAGGATACACCAGATTTTGGTCAGCCAGCCGGCGAATATGTATCCTCCGACTGCACAGCATGATTTTTTCCTTGTTTACGACTTTTTAGTTCGCTTTTGAAGCAGTCGGGTTTTTTGATTTTTTTAATTAAGTTTTTTTATTTATAACTTTTTTGACACAGCGAAAGCAATATGTAGTTACACGAAATGTTATCGGTGAAGAAACATCCTCCACGGTGAGAGATGTTAAACGAGGAACACCCCAGGGCTCAATTTTAAGTCCACTAATATTTATATTGTATACCGCCGATCTCTGCAAAATATAAAACACTGTAAAGTGCACCTGTACGCTGATGACACCCAAATTTATTACTCCTTCTGCCCTAGTGAAACTAAAAGCGCCAAGGAGCTCATAAATCAGGACTTGGCTGCGGTTTCAGAATGGGCACGAACAAATAATTTGTTTCTTAATCCTAGTAAATCAAAGTTTATTCTACTAAGTAGTAAACATCAGCGTGAACTAGTGATCAGCCATGAGCCGGAGATATATATTAATACAGTGGCGGTTGAAAGAGTGGTAAAGGCAAAGAATCTTGGTCTTCATTTAGACTGCGATTTACGCTACATTGACCATATAAACATGAAGATCAGAAGATCAGATATAAACATGACTCCTATTGCCATACTGGAAATACTGTGCTTTAAAACGGGTGGTATTTAATGCTTTAACTGTAATTCCCCTTTTTTCAATCAAAATATTCGAAATTACTACCAAAAATACTGAATTGCACACTAAATTTGCTCATCAAATAAATGAATTATACTATACTGCTAGATCTTTAAAGCTTAACTGTTTTACTGAATAACTATCTGTTAACTAAAAGTAAATCTAATAATTCTTCGAGTGCAACAAAATATTTAAGTTTTAAGGGAGGGGGGGAAACGAAACAAAGTCGACGGAGCCCCGCTGCGCAGGGCTCCTATTTCTGTCTGCAGGGTCTAAAGTAACCTATCCGTGTCGGGGTGCCCTAAGCTCCCGAGCTCGCTTCGCTCGCTCTTGGACTAATTCACATTTATTTTATATTTAATTGAATAATTTGTGTGCAAATCAGTATTTTTGTTTTACGGTGAGTAATATTGTTTTGCAGTAGGTTATTAGTGGAGATATTTTGTTTGCTTAAATTTCTAAATAGAGGTGCAGTTAAAAATTCCCCCTTTAAAACTATCTTGTGTTTTGTTTATGCTGTTACATTTCCTAGTGGCAATAAATGTTTTCTTTCTTTTCTTTTTTCTTTCAAAATTACTCAATAATAATGAAATTATCTAACGGGTGGGACAAGATTAAGTGATTAATATTTATACAAAACTTATATAATTGATAATAATATTTAAGATAAGTGAGACACAAATGTCTTCGGCAGAACTTCACCAATCATGTCGTTCTACAACAGTAAGCTAACTTTTTATCGCTATCAAAACGCCATCGCCACCAGTTTTGAGAGGTTCGAGAGTAATCGCGATAACGCCTCCACTCCAAATAGTCACCATCAAACATCTCACTACTAAAGATATCATCCAAGCCATAAGCCATGTTTCCGTGAACACAATGACATCATATTTATACACTTAGTGATATTTTATGAAATGTATCGTTTGTCTTCGTACGCAGACCACGCTCATTCTGTTAATATACATTAAGAGTAGCCATCACTAATAAAAACTATAGCAGAATATACTAAACATTTAAAAGGGTCAAGCAAGTACCTACTTAATAATGCTTTGATATATGATAATGCATTGTTTTTAATATATCAATGTGATAATGTATCAAGGACAGCAGAGCACAGTGTCCAAAAATAAATAGCTTCGATAAGCACAACCAGATCGGTAGAAAGACATGGATCGGTCGCAATACAACATGGTAATAACAAACAGAACACAGTATTCGAAAACAGACTGTAACTTTAACGCAATAATTTCGTCGTTAAGTTAGAGTAAGTATTGAATAATAAATAAATAAAATTAATGAAAGGACTGTGTAATGTTATCCTGAAAACTTTAAATTATTAAAATTAATTTTGATTATGATATGATCTATACCTCTATACCAATATTATAAAGAGGTATGAATTTTTGTTTGATTGTTTGTACCAAATAGGCGCCGAAGCTACTGGACCGATTTAAAAAAATCTTTTACCTATAGAAAGCTACATTATTCCCGAGTAACATAAGCTATAATTTTGACGGGAGCGAAGCCGCGGGGTTCAGCTATAATAAATAAATAATTGTGATAAAAACTAACCTGCATCATAGATAGCCTGATAGGCTTGCTCTAGTGTCTTCCGGGACATAGGATCCATGTAGTGCCCGAGGCGGAAGTGCACAGCGAAGAACTGGGCATCGAATTTGTCCAACTCCGGAGCCATGCCAGAGCATGGGGCCAGGTCTGGATGCTTGTAGTTCCATCTTAGGTCTTCCGATGTTACGGGATCCTCCTGTTGAAGGGAATAAAGCTTGATGTTATTTCCAATCTCTTGCGTGCCAGTGGTGGTCTTGGTAAGAAGATCTGGCAAAGATTTTGAAATAATATGGGTCCATATTCCAAGTCATTTTGATGATTCGACTCAGTTGCTGTAAACAAGAGAATAATCTCTCAAATAATGTCAAAAATAACAAGTTTATATAACGCTCAAATTTGATGATGAGGTAAACTTGAGTCGAGTGTAACTTTCAAATTGATTTTTACACAAGTACTGATCGCGAAGTTAGCAAGATGGAGACAAGTCTTTTAAACTTACCGATTTGTTTTTTTTTAAGTAAATGTTGGACGATGCCAGAAAAATGATCGTAATGTTACTTCTACATAATTGTTTGGTGTAAATAGTTCAAATTCAAATATTTATTTTTCTTTATCTTTATTTTATTTATTTTTTTAGTTTCCAAATCCATCCATATTTATTTCTTATTCATCATCGATCTACTTCTATTTTATAATATTATTAATATGAAATCAAAAAGAAATATGTTCCTTTGGGATAATAGGGATGTTTCCTGGGTACAAAAATGTTAATCTAAACACACGGCAGCGTGTCAGGCCAAGTTCAAGCATAGAAAATGGGGACCCTACAACCATGTGTTATATTACACGAACCATTTGGAGCCACTTTTGACCCCTTAATAGCTGGTAATTAACTAGAACCCGAAATAAATATAGCTCAAACGGTTATTGAGATAATAAAGTCTAAAAATCGTCATTTTATAAATGACTGATGGATTGATAAAAAACCTAACCCACTTTCAGATGACCTAGAAAATCGAAACTAAGTGTACAGCTGGTTATTAGTGTAAAACAAAGGAAAGGAATAAAATAAAAAAAATACAGTGACTTTTACGAATTGAAATAATTTCCAAGCAATCGATTTTTATTAACATAGATCTAGCGCCTTTCGAAATTATGATAATATCAAAAACTTCGCAGGAAAATAGTTTCAATGATTAAAGTTCGCCTTTTACCCGAAGACGGCAAATCCAGAAGGAGGGTTATGATTCTTACCCGACCACGATGAAGCCAAAAGGAGTATTTCAATTTTAACCGGTTTTATGTATGTATCGTACCGTATGGTGTCGGACGTAAAGAATAGTACCATCCCATATCTTTCCGTGGTAATCGTAAGATGCTACTAAGGGACTTACTAGAGAATGGGCTGCAGCATTCTCTGTGCATTTGTAACAATCATACTGCGATCGCCAATCGTGCCAAGCGTGGCACTGGCGATTATGGTGACACCCCCCATGAATCGCACAAATAAAAAATGGCTCGTATAACGTCGACTATGGTAGCGGTCGAGGTTACGGCATGGCAAGGGGTGTTAAGAATCCAAGAAGTAGATCCGGCAACCTCAGCAAACACCGACGACTGGGACTGTCAACATACAACACGCGCACACTCTGTCCGACGAGGAGATCACCGAATTCGAAGAAGAATTCAGCAGGTTACGATCAAGTATTATAGGAACAATCCCACCGTACTATTCACAAACCACTGCAACTTCTGAAAGCCAAAATCAACAGTGGCGACCACCAGAAAAGAACTGAGGCAATGACGTACGACGAAGACCCGGAGAACGAATTTAACTGTCTTGGATCCCGCAACGAAATTAATCAGAAAATAATAAAGGAGGAGTAGGAAACAAAAATATAATTTCCACTTCCCTCCATATCAAGCAGGAGACAGAAGAAACAAGGCCAATAGGCAGAAAGGTTCATTTACAACTGGGATAAGCACAGGTGCCAAGCACCACTGATAAAAATTTACATGAATATTAATGGTTCCTTAAAAAGTGAGTAAAAATTTTTTTTTACATTATTATGAATTATTTAATTAAATCATTATTATTAATTACTTAATTAATTCATTAAAATAAATTTAATAAATTTAATTAAAATGACAGAAACGCTTGAACGCACGGAAATTTGTTCTATTTTCACAAGGTCCGTATAATAAATAACTCAGAATGCAGCCTGTACATTAACCAACATAATATTGTGTACAGGTCACTTCACGCAAAAAGAAAGCTGGCCTTGAATCTGCGCACTGAATAATTTATCGATCAAACTGGTGGTATGAAGGGGGAGCGACGAAGGAATGCTCCGCCAGTGTTTCTGTGAGCGCACGCTATTGGTTCGTCAGTTGACCCATGCTTCCCGCGCTGAGATCAGGCTTTGTTCGCTCACAAAATACAGTCGCACACACAATTTTCTTTGCCCAACGATGGTTTTAAAAATGCAGGCAAGAAACGTGATTTATAGTATTTATTGTTTTATAAATAAGGAAGCTGAACAAGTAGCAGTTGATAATTTATATTGCAGCTTGTACATATTCGCAGTCAGATGTAGAACATTGATACAAAGGCGAGGCAAGTAGCTTGAAGGAATAGTTATTTATGCTACAAGTGCGGAAGGTAGGTGATTTCCGATGAGTGGCATTTTTATTCACGAGCGAGCGAAGCGAGTGAGTGTATAAATCGACACGAGTCGGAAATCATCTTACGTACGTGTATCATACAACATTTTACTATGCATTGTGCGAGGAAATAAACAAAATTAATAAAATGAAAATGGCGGGCTTATTCAAGCGCGTTCAACGACAACATATCCACAGATTAACTAATAGTTCCTCGGGCATATCTACTGCGCATGTGCGAATAGCTGTCACATCGTAACGCAATAAGGCACGAGCAAAATATACGTTCTGCCAAACATATTTAATGAATATTTAAAATTAATTTATTGATCAAAATCTAAAGCTAGAGTAATTAAAAACGCCTAAAATAAAGTATTAGTTTTATTTTACCTTTTATATGAATGATAATCTGTACGTAACTAATTTTTTTAACTTTTCTCAAATAATAAAAACTCTATGCGTCGGGCTGACGTTGGAGTTAAAAATTAAAAAAGTACAGGAAAGTAAAAAGCACTAGTGAAAAAAAGTGACACTTTCCGCACAGTTTGGCTGCTTGGAAAACCGCTCTTTTCGAGGACATGCATTGTAAAATAATTTACGTTTAAAGTTACCATGTTTCGTGAGAAATTTGGCTAAACAGTGATCCACCTCCTGCCACGCCCTGGCCATCCGCTCACGAACGGATGGAAAGAATTGGTGGAGTTGTCGGCCCTTGATGGAAGTATCCCACCTACATTGCCATTTAGATAAAAGTTCCACTCAGACGTAAGTCTGTGATTTAAATAATTTCTAAAATTCTTTTTTGCTTTTTCACCGACTATTTTAATATGATCCATAAATACAAAATTCCTCTCTAACACCAGATAAAGATAGCATACGGATTGCTGCCTTTTCACGGGAACATTGTTTAATTTAATAGTAGGACACGATTTAAGATTACTTTTCAGAATGAGTTGATAGGTTTTGTGCGGTACAAAGGTCAGACGATTTCGATTGCCCGACTGATATAATTAATAGTAGGCAAGTGTCAGCTAAATTTTCGAGTCCAGCTCGGGTATTTGATTGAAGACTGTCGTCCGCGTAACCAGTTAATGAACAACCACTTGGAAATGGAATCGCAAGGAAAGCATCTAAGCCTAAATTCCATAAAAACGGACCAATAAACGAACCCAGAGGACATCCCATGGTGAGAGACTTCGACATGGAATGATGACCGAGTTTGAGTTTCACATCTAAACCGATTTAAAAAATTGTTCTTTTGTTTGAAAGGGTATACTTCCCAGGTGGTCCCATCGTCATCGGGTCAGGTTCTGATGATGGGATCTAGGAGAAATTGAGGGAACTCCTCAAATATTATCGGCAAACGTATAGCAATTTTGGTATTTTCATCAATAATGCAATCAATTGCACTCAGAAAGTATCATTTGGTGAAGTAAAAGTGATGAAGACGACGGCAAATAGCCACTGGAACTGGAATCTTTAATGCTAAGTATGTCACGAGTATAAGATAATATGTTGAATAGTTAACCGACTATGTTGAAGCAAATACATAGAAATTAATGGTACTGATGAAAATGGTACCATGGAACTGATCTGATGATGAAGCTAGAAGTTAAGCACTGGAACTCCGTAATAAAACAATGTATCCTGGTCGTGTTTGGGCTTACTGGAATCGTCATGAGGTGTAATTTGGCTACAAATGTTTTTCCTGATAATTTGAGGTACCTACCAAAACTAAAAAGACTTAAATAACAAACTTTTTAACAAAAAAATCAAACCGACTGTGGTAACCTATAATAAACGACAGAGCAATACGTGCCTGCGTCTACCTACTTATTTATTATTAAGTTGACACCCACAGCGGTGACTGGACGTATCCAGGTAGAGCTCTGTGCTTACTGATAATTTGAGTGTTTTATTATAAACCCCAACCCCTAGTTAGTGAACATAACATTGGCGACGAGGATAAAAAACGTGAGTAAAATAAACAGAAAAAAAGGCAAATGACCGGGGTTATCTGTTTTGTCACAATTAAATGCTTTGTTTTCTATTTTCTCTTATAAAATTCAAAAAGGGATGTGGAAATAGATAAATATGTTGTTTAGTAAAATAAGAAATACTTATTTTAAGTGTGAGCAGATTACTGACAGTTGATATCTTCGGTCAAAATAGCCTTAAAACCGGTGCTTGCTAATACTTACCAATAAAATATTGTTGTGTAGCTGGTGCGCACATTCCATTACAACTATAAATCCACATTGTATAAATACCGTAGAACTATCACCAAAAACAAAGAGATATTCTCCGTGTCAATCACGACTTACCCACATATTTTTTATAACTATTTACATTCTGAGTAATACCGCACGACTAATAGTACTAATCTAAACAAAATTTATCGTTCATAGAATCTTATTTCTTATTTGTATGCAAGTAATAAGTAATCAATTGATATAGTTAAGAAAAATAAATATGATTAGTGCACGGATTACTTTAAAACAATCTATTGCTATTAGACTTGACTCTTGCTCTTTTCAATAATCTACCGACTACACAACAACAACCAATCGTGCCTGTAAGTATTAGCCAAGTCGAAAGAGAATGACAAAATGCATACTGTACACTATTCCAATGGGTAAATACCCATCCAGTTCCACATATACTGGTATAAAACTGTAGGTACTAGTATATGCAATTCCACAAAATTACATTTATTCCAATGGGTTAATACCCATCTAGTTCGACATATACTGGTATAAAACTGTAGGTATACTAGTATATGCAATGATTCATGTTCCAATCCAAAAGTTCAGTCTTGAGTAATAAAAACGCAATACTATTTATGAATTTTATATACATAATAAATCGTTGCTCATCATATCGCTACCAAGTAGGTAGTGGTTAATTTCCGTAGTACTTTTAAATGAAAGGTCAAATTAAATTATGCCAATTTATCGAAACGAATTATTGGGTCAAACAAAACAGATGTTCCAACTATGAATCGTCAATTCATTCATTCGGTTATTTATATTGAATGATAAAAATGAAAAAGTTCCACTTCGATAAACTCGAAGCAAAGTGATGCCAAATTAGATTGGGTCAAAACAAAATGTGCCAGCGATGAATCGTAAATTCATTAATTCAGTTATTTTATTGAATGATGAAAATGAAAAATTTCCACTTCGATAAACTCGAAGCAAAGTGATGCCAAATTAGATTGGGTCAAAACAAAATGTTCCAGCGATGAATCGTCAATTCATTAATTCAGTTATTTTTATTGAATGATAAAAATGAAAAAGTTCCACTTCGATAAACTCGAAGCAAAGTGATGCCAAATTAGATTGGGTCAAAACAAAATGTCCCAGCGATGAATCGTAAATTCATTCATTCAGTTATTTTATTGAATGATAAAAATGAAAAAGTTCCACTTCGATAAACTCGAAGCAATGTGATGCCAAATAAGGTATAAACTTGTTGTTAAAATTAAAAAAGTATCATGAAATTTGTTAAGGCTAAATAATAATCAAATCGAATGCATTTTGAACTGACTATTATACTCAAATAAGGAAAAAAAAAAAGAACTGTTTCCTGAGGTGATAGACTGGGACTCGAGTTAACTGGCAGTCTGGCACTTAACAGGTACTTGAGGGACTTTGTGCGGCTTGCTAGCTAGAGTTTGTTTATTTAAACATTCCTACGTAAACAGAGCCACATTGAGCTCTTGTTATGAATAGAGCACAATCAGTTCAAAGTTAATATAAACTCAATTGTTAATTTTATAATTAGCATTTTGATTATTTTAAAATGTAATCATTATTGCAAGAAGTTAATTTGAATGGAGCTAATGCAACATGCACTGTCAATTTAAATGTAAGTGGAAAATGACATTACATGAGTATCAACTAGCAAAAAAAAAGTTTTCTTATATTCAAGCCACGTCTAATTAAACACTAAGTTGTTATTATGTACAAAATGCTACATCTATGCTCTGCTTTATGATTGACAAATTCTCTAATGTAGGTCGCGCTCATAGTACAAATATGCGAGCCTACTTATATAAAATAAATTGATTACATCACATCAAAAGCAAACACTAGAGTCAGCATAACGTTGTCAGAGCCAAAATGCAAAAAGTACTTGACTTATTAAAATTGATACATGAACAAGAGGTATAACCTCTTTTGTCGATATGGCAATAAAATCACAAACGTGAAAACTAACGGTTTCCGCCGTATTTATGCCAATGTAGAGATGAGCACTTTGACACTTAAAACTTAATGCAGTAAACTGCTCCTGAGTTACAAAGATAATGCTCTGTTACCAATTCCTAGTACAATGAATGTGAACAGAATAAAAGGTGTTTTCTAATGTTATTTCCAGAAACACTACAAAACAAGGACCAATAAAAGAAAAAGTCCCAACTGAAGCTAGAAAGGTCCACTTTTCTAGATTCAACCTCTTGTCAAATGACAAGATACAAAAAGCTTAAAAAAGAAGCTAAAAATGTCCACTTTACAGACTCAACCTCTTGTCAAATGACAAGATGATAAAAGCTTAAATGATAAGCTTAAAAGGTCCACTTTTCTAGACTATATTTTTCAATTCAATGACGATGCAACAATTGATTACAAATTTGCATGTGCAAAGCTTATTGGATGCACAGTTAAGACAATAAAATGATTAATGGTAAAAATTAATATTTTAGGTAAAAGCTGCCATTGGCCTTAATGTACCTACTATAAAAGGTTTTGGTCTGAATGCCACTGAAAATAAACAAATTTTCAATTTTGCAAAATTCAATCTAGAGATCTCTATTTTCAGAACAATTTGTTAACCTTATAGTTAAGTCCCAATTCCTGGAATCAAAGGTAAAAACACAATACGAGCTAAAGAAATTATGGTACCTGTAAATACAACCATAATCATGGGTTTCTCCAATGTCTTAAAGCCTGATAATGATTTTCTTATAATTTGGACATGCATATATAATTGTGATGCGTTTATAATAATTTAATTGGTTGGTGAAATTGACGGTTAAACACAAACGCTCAAGTACTTGGAAACTATTAAAGTAATCCAGCTTTTTGGATCAATTTTGTTGGAAAGTGGATCCTTAATTTCACAACTATAAAATCAATCTATAGTTTTGAAACTAAAATATTGTGTCTCTATATTCCCTACCCTTGGCTACAATGACACAAAAGTTTGTATTGCACCCAAGAAGTCGCTGACACCAGTTATGTTACTTTAGTGACTGTACTGGTTCAGTTCGACAAACAAAAACAATTAATTTCACTCATGTGGAAACTAAAGTTTGACAGTGTACTGTGAGAATGAAAAAAAATATATATAACGAAACGATATTAGTCTTTGTACAAAAAAGAAAAAAAGAGAAACGAACTCTTAAACTGGTTTTTTGGCCAAATTAAAACATAGACCTAGTTTAATCATGAGTCCAGAGTATTTAAATATGAAATATGTTTAAATCCATAAGGACTACTAATGTTAAATCTAAATATTTTGCACAAGATCAAAATTGTGAAATTTCTAGACAAAACAATAATAGTGTTATGAAATATATTTCAAAAGCCGTAAATCGTAAAATTATGACATCTAACAACGACAGATAATTTATGTTATTAGTTATTCAAATAACATCTAACAACGACAGATAATTCTGTAATCAGTTATTCAAATAACATCTAACAACGGCAGATAATACTGTTATTAGTCATTCAATACATGCTGTATCAAACGAGGCATAATGTTTTTCACTAATGGCTGAGGCCAAAAACAGGCATTTTTGTACGAGTCAGTCACCAGTCAATACGAAAAGCAGACTGATAATTAGTGAATGAAGACCACCTCGGACATTAACCTACGACCCAACGTGGTTCTCTTAAAATCTATATGATTTGATCATCAGACATAAACCTACAGGGTTCTCAATTCTCATATGATTTGACCATTCTATTAATCATTATGGACTTTAAAAGTGACTGTGACCTCTGAGTTTGTTTCGGTGTTTCTTCTCGGAGTGGTCCGCTAGGAAATACCGGCCTCATCTGGTTTAAATACAAAATAATAAAATGGTCGTCTAAAAGCTTCGATCACTATTTGTATTATTTTTATCCAATTTACAAAAATAACTTAAAAAAAAAACCTGTAGGCCACATAGGCCGGAAGGTTATCGATCAAGAAGTGATGTTTCGTAAGACTTTAAATAAAACACTGTATTGATTAAAACATATTATATAATATGTTAGTTTAGTGTAAATTAAAATTTAATGCAAATACTAAATGCTGAGTATTTCTATAATCAAAATTAGGTTATAAGACCTACGTGAGTACTTTTAATACTTTATACCTATACCTTACGTAGTATAGTGTGTAGTGCTATTCTGGGTGCATTGTCCTCACATATGTGAATTTATTGATGTATGTACTCCTGTACCTAAATATTGTAAAAATAGTTTTTTTTTAAAAGAGTAAGTATGGAGTTTCTTGTGCATTCTTCTCCGTAACAAGCTACTTTCTGAATGCACGGTAGAATCAACTTTTATTCCATGTAAATTTAAATTGTGACATTCAATAGTGCCGCTTGGTGGCCCAGTTGAAATAAATATCTTTATTCTTTTTTGTCTTTGTCTTTATTTAAAACTTAATTGTTGTCTACATGCAAAATAATGTAATTGCACTTGCAAAATAATTATTATTATAAAAAGGAAGAGATGTGGTATCCTATAATAAACGACGAGAGTAATACGTGCCTGCGTCTACCTACTTATTTATTATTAAGTTGTCACCCACAGCGGTGACTGGACGTATTCAGGTAGAGCTCTGTGCTTACTGATAATTTGAGTGTTTTATTATAAACCCCAACCCCTTTTTTTTGGGGTTGGAGTTCATCCAATGACTTCTCCCGCTCTGGGTGAGGCGGGAGGGCGTGTCAGACTTTTACTGACTAAAACCCACCCGTGTTCCTTCAGTTGCTTGTGCCAGGGCCGCGGTAACTCTTGTTCAAATTTATCCGCGACCCAGACAGGCATCGGCCCTCACGGACCCCGTCAGTTCTGCTGACATCTCTTTGAGGCGCGCGTGGAACACAACGCGCCGTCGACACGGGCCTGGTCCTTACCGGACGGTGAGCTACCCATTACTCGCCGCCCGCAAGCCCACGCCTACGGTGGCCGGGAATCGGCTTGCGACTCCCGACGCCCAGGGCGTCTCCTGCGGTGGCTAGGGGCGTGAGGGCGTCTCCGTTGCGTCTCCCTCACGCGTTCCGCCTCCTCCTTCGCGAGCATTACTGCTTCGCAGAACGAGGAGACAGCTTCCCATACCTTCTCGCTCCGTAACATGGCCTGAACCAGGGCTGGACGCGAGAGGTTGCCACCGCCGATCGCCTCCACGAGGACACGGCGGTGCCCAGCCCAAGCGGGGCAGATCTCCACCGTATGCTCCACCGTGTCCTCCAGGCGATCCACACAATGGTGACACCCGGGCGTTTCCTCCCGCCTAATCCTGAACAGGAACCTCCCGAAACAGCCGTGTCCGGTGAGGACTTGCGTCAGGCGAAAGGTGAGGACGCCGTGGCGCCTCTCAAGCCACTCCTCAAAGAGGGGCCTTATCGCCGCAATTGTGGCGTGCCCAGCACTGGATTGCGACAGTCGTTCTCTCCATGTCGCCATGAGATCTTGCCGGAGCTCTGTCCGCCGAGCCGCGATTTGTCGCGGCAACCCCAACCCCTAGTTAGTGAGTGAATATAACGACTTTCCAAAAAAAAAAAAAAACTTTCTTTGCCGAAGTCGGTGTTGAAAAACGGATAACTATGGGTACCAGAGACACCAACTTCGGAAAAGAAAGTTATTTTTAACCGACTTTCCAAAACGGAGGAGGTTCTATGTTCGACTTCAAGTTTGTTTCTGTTCTTTTTTTGAAAGAGTATGTTCCGAAATTGGTCCCATTTTAATTTGTTGAAGATCTGACGAAGAACTTCAGAGATATATAACAGAACTCTTCAATAAATAACGGCAAATCTCTCGGGATTGTAGCAATCGTATGTCTGTTTATTGTTTATACCATTTCATAACATACCAACATGCCAGTACGCTCTAAAGGGTGTATCGTTACATTATAGAATAGAATTTCTCTTTATTCAAGTATCCATGACTCAAAATATGGTTAGTAAAACTTACAACTATGTTAGTAACACAGATATTAACAAACTGACACGACACAAGTAAAATTTCACAATTTAAAAAACCCCCCACACATTTATCTTGCGAAAACACCCCGATTCATACAGTAAAACGCCCATAACTTTGGAACGGCTGAACCGATTTTATTCAAACATAGCGAAGTACACTCTCGCCAAATTCACCTTTCAAACAAAAAAAACTAAATCAAAATCGGTTCCTCCGTTTAGATGCTATGATGCCACAGACAGACACACAGATACACAGACACACAGATACATAGCAACACACGTGAAACTTATAACACCCCTCTTTTGCCGGCGGGGGTTAACAAACAAAACAACAAATAATAGTGACTCACCGCTGCGACAACCCATGTGAGATGGCACAACAGCGACCCACGAAAACACAGTCTTGGCGACACGAAATCATACTTAGGATACTGTTGGAGCTGCCCCACATCCTGCGCACCATGGATGCACACCTTTTGCGCATGGTTGTGTAGAAACAATCTACATGCGCATCCGCAAACATCCCCGACGCACTACAGAAGCGAGGCAGCCCCACCAGCATCCTAAACGCATTGTTGTACTGAACGCGGAGAGCGTTGTACGATCTTTGCGTATATCTAGCCCACAGGCTGCTCCAGTAAAATGACGTACAGTAGGCTCGAAAGAGCGTTATTTTGACCGCAAGTGAACACCGTGCAAACCTGCGAGCCAGCATGTTCGCTCTAACCGACAACGCCCTCCGCTCCCGCTCAATGTCGTCATCATCTTTGAGATTGGGGGTTAATATATGACCTAGATATTTAAACTTATGGACTCTTTTTAAAGGCGTGCCATACAGTAAAACAGGTGGCACCTTATTAGGGCTCTTACCTCCAGCCTCAAAGACCATGATCTCCGACTTCTTGATGTTATATGCCAGGCCATGTAACCTAGCATACGCCTCACACTGCGCAACCAGTTTTCTCAACCCACAGATTGACGCACTCAGCAGCACCATGTCGTCCGCGTAACTGATATTATTAACGCAGATACCGTCTACGTAACATCCAACCCTGGTACTGCTGAGCTTGGCAATGAGTTCGTTCACATACAGGTTGAAGAGCGTAGGTGAGCTCAACCCACCCTGCCTCACCCCACACTCTAAACCGTACGGAAGAGACAACGCCCCAGCCCATCGTACAGTGTTGATCTGGTTTCCATACCAAAACTTAAAAATGTTTATAAGTTCTGTGGGTAAATCAACCCGCTCTAACTTACTCCATAACACATCATAGGAAACCAGATCAAAAGCCTTAGACAGGTCGAGGAAGCAGGCATAAACAGACGTCTCACGCTTAGCATAGAATGAGACAGCATGCTTATGACACAACACTGCACTCTCAGTTGACAATCCAGCCCTGAATCCAAACTGGTTGTCACGTATGGTTGTTCTTTTATTCAATTGTGCATTAAGCATGCTGTCGAAAACCTTCGATATCACAGTAGCCAGGGATATGGGCCGATAGTTACTGCTATCGGCGAGGTCACCAGTTTTGTTTTTAGCGATTGGTACAACCACTGTTCGCATCATATCACTAGGCATGTAACTATGACCCACACAGAAGCTATACAGCATAGCAAGTACCCTAGGTAAGTGAGAGCCAGCATATCGGAGGTGCTCGATGCTAAGCCCGTCATGGCCGGGGGACTATATAGGATATATAGGATTATAGCTCAGGTGAGCTAAACATTAGCTACGTTAATAATATTAAGATAAAATAAGGTTTATTAAAACTAAAGCTATGAAAATAAAAGAAAACAACCTCAAAAAGCTGACTCCCATTTTTTTCCTCGTGCTGTCATGTCTTCTAAATTTCTAATTCAAATCTTAATTAAGAAATCAAGACCAGAAGGAATAAAAACGGTTTTGCAGAGGGGGCAGTTTGCCGATGCCCTTATTATGAAAATTATATTGTACAACGAGCTTAAGGAAGGTCTAGTCTATGGTACCTATGTTATGTCTATGGCTTAAGAAAATAAAATAGACAGACAGACGTTAGATCAGATGAATATGTCACAGTATAAAATATTCGAAGATTTTACAAATTAGCAATATAAATTAAGTTGAAGATATTAAATCAATCAGAGGTAACTAAAAATATGCTTTTCAGGTGTTAACAGTATCAAAGAATACATAAAAATTAGTCACATGAGTTGATACAATATCAAAAGATATGAAGGTGTGGTTTATATAGTGTTATAAAATGTAAGTAGACTAAAAGATGTGGAAAGAATACCACAAAAGTGAAAAACAAAAGAAATATACAAATACTTTTTTACTAATAATACTACCGACTTCCAACTAAAACACTACAAAGTGAAAAATAACTTTGTTTTTCAAAGTCGGTGTCTTTGGTAGTCTCTATCCTATATCCTATTAAAGTCGGAGCCTCAATATTCGAAGTTGTGGACGGATTATGTCTAACTGAGATAAACTGTCCCGTTACGTCCCTCCGCGCGCGCGCTCCGGTTGGCGGTGATCTGCTTTGCTCCTGTTTATTGTTGAGATTATTGTGTTCCGTAATTTATTTCCGGCTTGTGATTTGCTTGAAGTTGTGTATTGTTGTGCTAAGTGCTGGTATCGTAAGTTTTTGAACGTGTTTACGTCCGTTTTTAAATGTAATAAGTTAATTCCGTCAGCTATCGGTAAGTACATTTATTTTTCTAGACTTGAGGGTACATCGAAATAATTTATCGTCTGTTAATCTTTCGCTTTTTACGTTCTAATACGTTTATTCGTTTGATTTGTAACTTTGTTTTTAAGTAACTATGTTGTCTTTTAATGATGACCCGCCTGATCGTGGTGGAGAAACATTATTTCGACGTAATAATAAACAAAGGTCGCCGTCGACCTCCGCTAATGCCAAGCGTCTATTTAGTGAAATGTCTCCTTCTTACATTTCACCCGAAGATAGATTAAAACGACTGCCAACATCGGAGTCAACTGAAAGGTCTTCGCCGATATTAAATGTCAGTAATGCAAGCAATGACGATTATTGTGGAGCTACGTCTGGTATTCCGAAATACCGCTCACCGAAAGGACGGTTTTCCGATAACACTCTACTCAGACGGTTAGTTGAACGAAAAAATAATTGGCCGATGAAACGTTTCGCCGAAAATATTATTTATCGACGGTTGGTAGTCCGAATGAATCCTTCGCCGATGTAACGGTTCACCGAAAACACTCTTCGACGACGATTGGTTAAACGAACGAATCTTTCGCCGATAGCACTCGTTGTAGGGGAATTCTTTTGCTAAATGGATAGTTTTTCTTTCAGCTTGACAACACCCTTAGGTCTTGTAGAAGTCATGTTAAAAATACAGGTAATAATAAAATAATACATGGAAGTGTGGCAATAGAAAAAAAAAACAAAGTATTAATGTAACAATAAGAAAATTAATCAAAAAGGCAAATTTATATTGTTTTTTACAATAATGAATATGATTATGATTATTATGATTTCTCTATTGGAACTGTGACAATAGAAAAAAAAAACTGCGAACAAAGCAAGAAACAAATAAAAGTAACACAACGTGATAAATTTTTGAAGTTATAGTAAATATTGAGTTATTATTAATATTTGTACTTATAATTTATTTTAATTCTTTATTGATATAAAAAACCAGTGATGGCTTTCAAATTGTAGGAGTTAAAAAAGCTGCAAAGTCTGGCGTCGTGTTACGTGTCGCTAACGATATTGTTGGCGCGGATGTTAATGCGTCTTCGACTCTTTGGTATGGCAAAGTTCGGTCTACGGATTATGAACGACGCTGCGCTGTTGAAGATTTCATTGCTGAAATGAATCTGTCTATTCATAATACCCCTGACGCACCACCAACTTTTTGCAGCCAAATGGGCGAATCTTGCATTGACGTCACACTTTCTAGTGCAGACGTACGCTTGGATAGGTGGCGTGTCCTACCGGACGCGTCTTGTAGTGATCATCGCTTGATCGTGTACGAATTTGTTCCGGTTTTTACTCAGGGTACGTCACATGTCATTGGTAACTTCAGGTATAAATGTAAGGGTGCTAATTGGGAATTCTTTAGCTCGCTTCTTGCGTGTCACGCCAAAGACTTCACTCGTGATGGGCTGTCAGCTGAAGAAAGTGCTGAAATTATGTCAGACACTTTCACTTACTGTGCTGACATTGCCATTGGTCGTGGATCTGTGACCAATATACGTAGATGTGATTGGTGGTGTGACTACCTAACTGAACAGCGTAAAAGTTATCGCCGAGCGCGTAAACATCTTAACAAGCTTAAAAAACGTAAGGTCACCGGTGATCCTCTTTCCATTGCGTTAAATACGTTTAGAGTTGCCAAGTCCCGCTACAGAGCATCGGTGGAAAAATCTAAGGGTAATTTATTGCGTAAAATAGTAGAAAAATTAGATAAAGAAGGTCCGTGGTCTCCTTTATATCATGAGTTTAAAGCCAATCGATCAGTCGACCTCGCGTTTGTTCAGAACATTAAAGTAAATAATAAACACACCACCAGTATTGAGGAAACAACTGAAGTTTTGCTGAATACTCTTATACCTGATGACTTGCTTGCTAGTGACAACGACTACCATCAACAAATCAGAGCGTGGGCAGCTGTACCACCTGAATCACCAGCGTCAGACCTTCCATCCACTGATGAATTTATTAACGTTGTCAAGAGGTTATCACTCAACAAGTCATCGGGTGAAGATAAAATATCTAATCGGATGATTATAGAATCGTGTAAAACAGCCGGTGATGCGATTTTAACCGTTTACAACCGTCGTATTGCGGAGGGCGTATTTCCTCGTATATGGTGACGCGGATTTATACGAATTATCCCGAAAAGTGGCGACAAACCCCCGGACGACCCTAAGTCGTACCGGCCCATAACATTACTTCCATCTTTGGGAAAACTCCTGGAGCGCCTTATCGTTCCACGTTTGCTACCGGACGGAACAAAATTTCATATCAATCAATTCGGTTTCACTACTGGAAAATCTACCGTAGACGCGGCCCTTACTGTTAGGAAAATAGTTCATACATCTGAACATAAGTACGTAATTGGGATTTTTCTAGATATTTCTGGGGCTTTTGATAACGCATGGTGGCCAATGCTATTACTTAAAATGAAAACTCGGGGCTGCCACAGAAATATATATGTCGCAGGGATATGATGAAAACAGGGAATTGATCAAATCTCTAAGCGATTTGATCAAATCACGGAGGATGTTAAAATAATAACACGTTTTTATCATTTCCCTAAACAAATCTGGTGATTTGACAAATCCCAATAAAGAAATCTAGTGATTTGAACAAATCTCAAAATTGGTTCAGTGAAATGACAAAAATAACTTTTCTGTAGTAATTTAAAGGTTTATTTTGTACTTTGCTTTCCGAGGTAATCGGCTGCGTTATGTTATATGGTCAAAGAATCAGTCCAAGAGCGAGCGAAGCGAGCTCGGGAACTTAGGGCACCCCGACACGGACAGGTTAGGTTCGAACGAGATGACGGGAGCTGAAGTGAGCGAGCAAAGCGAGCGAACGCAGCTCCCGTCATCTCGTTCGTGTTAGGTTACTTTTGACCCTGCAGACAGAAATAGGAGCCCCGCGCAGCGGGGCAACGTCGACTTTGTTACATGTTTTATTATCTTTTCACTGAATCAATTTAGGGGTTTGTTCAAATCACTAGATTTTTTTGTGAGATTTGTCAAATCACCAGATTTGCTTAGGGAAATGATAAAAACGTGTTGTAATTTTAACATCCTCCGTGATTTGATCAAATCGCTTAGAGATTTGATCAATTCCCTGTTTTCATCATATCACGACGACATATATAATCTAGTTTACTCTTACTTTTTAAATGGTTCCGCGAAACTCAAACTCGGTCATCATTCCATGTCGAAGTCTCTCACCATGGGATGTCCTCAGGGTTCGGTTATTGGTCCACCTTTATGGAATTTAGGCTTTGATATAAGAATATCAAAGCCTAAATTCCTGTACGCTTTGCATAAGAATGCAAAGCGTACAGGACGGTTAGTACTGAGGCCTTACCGATACTTGCTGGTGTACTTCCGGTCGACCTTGAAGTGCAGCGACGTGCTGCAAAGAGACCGCGGACGCGAACTTTTTAACGCGGAGTGACCGTGAGAAAATCTCTAGATTATTTAAACCACCTATTGACGTCTGGGAGGAACTTTTATCCGAATGGCAATGTAGGTGGGATAATTCCATCAAGGGCCGACACCTCCACCAATTCTTTCCATCCGTTCGCGTGCGGCTGGCCAGCACGTGGCTGGAAGTGGATTCAAACATTTTCTTCCGTCTAACACTAAAACCATTCTGGTTCAAGCTCTTGTGTTGCCTATAATCGACTATGCTGATGTTTGTTACACTGATCTATCCCAAGAACTTCTTAACAAAATGGATCGACTTCTCAACAACTGTATTAGCTTTATTTTCGGGCTTCGTAAATATGATCACATTTCTTCCTTCCGTTCTCAGCTTAAATGGCTGCCTATCCGTCAGAGGAGATCCCTCAGATCCCTCTGCATGCTTTTCAACATCATGAACGATCCTCGTACTCCTGATTATTTAAAACAATACTTTAAAGTGTTGGGCAGTTCTCACGATCTTAACCTTCGAGCTTCCAAAAACTTACTTCTCCATATTCCTTCTCACCGCACTGGGTTTGTATCGAATTCTTACACTGTCTCTACAATAAAACTCTGGAACGTGCTTCCCTTTGGTATAAAAAAAGCTGAGAGTAAATTTTCATTTAAGCGTACAATCCGGAACTATTACTTTTCCTCTCTTACATAGCTCGGTCTTCGTCATATATATTATATTTAAATTTCTGTTTCGTTTAGAATATAGTATTTATTATAATATTTATTAGTCTATTGTTTTAGAAATTATTATGTATTTTATTAGTTAGATAGTTTAATCCAATTTTAATTATTGTTCATTTTTATTTTAGACTCCTACCACTGTTGTGTTCTTTTTAACCCAAAGGTTGACTGGTAGAGAATGCCTTGCTGCATTAAGTCCGCCTATGTATCACCATTGTACATGAAGTTTAAATAAATAAATAAATAAGTGGATCACTGTGTTTCCCAATTTCTCACGGGACATGGTAACTTTAAAAGTAAATTATTTTCTTTTAAGCTCGTTGCCTCGCCTTTATGTCAGTGTTCTACATCTGACTGCGAATATGTACAATCTGCACATCATATCTTATGGGAGTGTATTCTTTGGCAGAATGAACGTAATATTATGTTGAATAATGTACAGGCTGCATCAGGAGTTGTTTACTATACGGACCTTGTGGAAACTAGAACAAATTGCCGTGCGTTCAAGTGTTTTTGCCATACCTATTATTGGAACCAAATATAACAGCTCACAATGTTAGGACCCATTAATATGTATTAATGCTATTTTTTTTTATCCGTGGTGCTAGGCAACTGGGCTTATCCCAGTTGTATATGACCCTTTGTGCCTATTGGCCTTGTTTGCTCTGTCTCCTGCTTGATATGGAGGGAAGTGGAAATTTACATTTTTCCTTATCCTCCGTTATTCTTTTCTGATTAATTTCGTTGCGGGATCCAAGACAGGTAAATTCATTCTCCGGGACTTCATCGAGCTACATTGCTTCGGCGCTTTTCTGGTGGTCGCCACTGTTGATTCTGGCTTTCAGGAGTTGCAGTGGTTCGGGAATAGTGCGGTGGGATTGTCCAAAACTGTCCAGTTAGGTAGGTCCAACTTCGAGAAAATGGTCAACAGTCGGATCTGACTCGGCTGGGTAGCGTTTGGAAAGTTGCGCGGTATCTTCTCGTCCAACTTACCATAGTGTCAGAAGACAAAACTCTATGACCAGTATGTGTTGCCGGTGATAACGTATGAGACTGAAACGTGGTCGTTCACAATGGGCCTCATCACCTTAATCTTAAAAACATCCAAAGGGCAATGGAAAGGGCTATGCTCGGAGTTGCCTTTTATGCGTGATAAGAAATGAGTATATCCGCAGCAGAATCAAAGTTACCGACATAGCCCGTAGAATTGCGAAACTTAAGTGGCAGTAGGCAGGGCACTTTGCTCGCAGAACAAATGGTCGATTGGGCTGAAAAGTTCTGTAGTGGTGACAGATGGACATGCGTTGGAAGGCCTCCCACTAGGTGAACTGACGACCTGGTTTAGGTTGCGGGCATCCGCTGGATGCGATACGCATGGGATCGGTCAATGTTGCGACGCCTGGGGGAGACCTATGTTCAGCAATGGACGTCTTTCGGCTGAAATTGTGTTGATGATTTATGTATGAATGTTCATCAATTTCCTTATAACTTCTACTACTAATCATAATTTGATAAATGAGGCCATGAGGTATAACCAGCTGGTTATATGCTAAGGCACGTCACGAAAAAAAAAACAAAATGGTTGTATAAGTGCCGTGTTTGGTATCAAATGAAAATATTTCAAAAATATTATTGGTTTTGTATAACTAGATTTTTCCCGCTGCTTTGTTTGCATTTACTTGATAATTGCGTTTAATGTTAACTCGGCAATGGCAAAGCCAAAAGCTGCACTTATAAATAAAAAGCTTATATATAATTTAAATAAAATATATATTTAAAAACTAAAACCCAACTACAAAATCGAGATCTGAAAAGTATGAGTCAAGATAATATTTTTACAGGATAGCCGTGGTCGTAAGTCACCTGCAGTAGTTTACACAACAATATATTCAACAGATAGGCAGCTATATTTATGGCAATGGAGAGAGAGATAAGATCATTTACAGATCACTATTGAACGAAGAATAATAATAATTCGTTTATAAAAAGTATTGATATACCATCAAAAACATAAATTTGAAAATGGGAGCCAAGTTCAATATTAAGAATATGCGTTATTCTTGTCTTCGCCGACAAAAGAATTGAGTATAAATGTGTGCCAAGTTCAGTAGATAACCCTGAAATTTATTTATAAAAACATACAGTATTTAAAAAAAAAACTTTCTTTTAACTAGCGAAGTCAAATCTTGAGCTTTAATTTATCCTGAGTTATTTGCTTTGTGAAAATAATTTGTCTGTTCAAATTCAAAGAGTTATATTTTTAAATAGGAAACATTGTTATAGCAGAAAAAGTAATAAATTGTGTTTTATTTTATATTACCATGTTGTTTGGTCGTATAAATAAATTTCTGGTCCGTCAGTAAGATTATCAAATAATATTGGACCATATTTTTTGCTTTACGAAATAAATAAAAACTGACAAAGATAAAGCGCATCAAAGTTCAGCAGGGGGTCGGTTTGTCAGTTTTATGTGTATTGTCACCAACACAACGATACAATGCGTTGAAATATCGTGTGACGTCACGTCACACGATATTTCAACGCATTGTATCGTTGTAATTTTTTGTTTAAGTCATCATCATCATCATCATCATTTCAGCCGAAAGACGTCCACTGCTGGACATAGGCCTCCCCCAGGCGTCGCCACATTGACCGACCCCGTGCGTCTCGCATCCAGCGCCTTCCCGCAACCATAACCAGGTCATCGGTCCACCTAGTGGGAGGCCTTCCAACGTATCGTCTTCCAGTTCGCGGTCGCCATTCCAGAACTTTTCGGCCCCATCGGCCATCCGTTCTGCGAGCAATGTGCCCTACCCACTGCCACTTAAGTTTGGCAATTCTTCGGGCTATGTCGGTAACTTTGGTTCTCCTGCGGATATCATCATTTCTGACGTGATCACGCAAGGAAATTCCGAGCATAGCCCTCTCCATTGCCCTTTGGGTGACTTTAAGCTTTCTGATAAGGCCCATTGTGAGCGACCACGTCTCGATCCCATAGGTGATCACTGGCAACACATACTGGTCATAGACTTTTGTCTTGAGACACTGCGGTAAATTGGACAAGAAGATACCACGCAACTTCCCGAACGCCGCCCAGCCGAGTCGGATTCGACGGTTGACCTCTTTCTCGAAGTTGGACCTACCCAACTGGACCGTTTGTCCCAAGTAAACATAATCGTCTACAAGTTCGAGTGTAGAGTCTCCGATCTGGAGTGGGTGTTACATGGGCGTTCACCATGACCTTGGTTTTGTCCATGTTCATTTTAAGACCCACTCTTTCGGAAGCTCTACTAAGGTCATCGAGCATTTTACTGAGGCTCTCCATGGTCTCAGCCATGACCACAATGTCGACGGCAAACCGAAGGTGAGTGATGTACTCGCCATTAACGTTGATGCCAAGCCCCTTCCAGTCCAGAACCTTGAAGACGTCCTCCAGCGCAGCAGTAAACAGTTTCGGCGAAATGACGTCTCCCTGTCTTACGCCGCGCTGGAGAAGGATTGGTTTCGAGGTCTGATCCTGAAGACGGACTGACATGGTGGCGTTTTTGTACAGACACTTCAACACCTCAATGTACCGGTAGTCGATCTGGCACCGTTGGAGAGACTGCAGTACAGCCCAAGTCTCGATCGAATCGAAGGCTTTCTCGTAGTCTACAAACGCTAAGCAGAGAGGCAGGTCTCAGGCTCTTCGATTTTGTATAACCTGCCGCAGCGTATGTATGTGGTCTACGGTGCTAAAGCCTTTTCAGAATCCGGCTTGCTCGGGAGGCTGGAAATCGTCAAACCTGCGGGCGAGACGATTTGTGATGACTCTTGAAAACAACTTGTAGACATGGCTAAGAAGTGAGATGGCCCTATAGTTTTTCAGCCGGGCATTGTCACCCTTTTTGAAGAAGAGGACCACCACACCCCTGCATCATGCCTGTGGCGTTTTGCCCTCGAGTATAACGGAATCAAACAGCTTCTGAAGGGCCTTAAGAACTGGTTTTCCACCCGCCTTCAGGAGTTCAGCTGTGATTCCGTCGTCACCCGGTGCCTTGTTGTTTTTAAGCTGTTTCAGAGCCATCTTAATCTCGTACAGGCTGACGTCCGGGATATCTTCGGTATAGTTTACGTGACAAAAGAAAAATACATCATATCCTATATTTGTATGTTATCTTACTGACGGAGTTAATAGATATTTATTGTCAACGACCCTATTGAAGACTTTCCAGTAGCTTACTAATAAACGCTAGTTTTTCATAATACTTAGTATTACAAACGTACCTTGTTATAAAGAATATCGGAGAGTTGCTTAACGTTGTGCGACTGCGGGTAGAGACCTGATAGGCCAGAGATGACGATTCTTTCTCCATCTGGTATTAGGCCGTTTACAGGGGGAACTGATCCAGCCAGATCCGATGCCTCTAGAGTCACCACGTGTTCTTGAGGTGTCGGCATCATAATGTGAATCACTGATGGGTTTCTAGCAAACAAAAGGTATACTTAAGTTACTTATTTTGACGATTTTTTTTTTTGAAGATTTTGCCCCTCAAGTTAAAGGGTAAAATCTACAAGTCCGTGATTGGACCTGTCATACTGTATAGATCAGAATGTTGGGCTGTGAAAAAGATGAATGAAAGGAGATTGCATGTAGCAGAGATGAGAATGTTGAGATGGATGTGTGGCGTGACGAGATTGGATATAGTGAGAAATGAGTATATTAGAGGCAGTTTGAAAGTGGCGCCAGTGGCGAAGGAAAGGGAAACCGTTTGTCCTGGTATGGTCATGTGATGAGGAGGGATAAAACGCATGTTACTAAAAGAGTTATGAATATAAATGTGGATGGATGGAGAGGAAGAGGAAGGCCAAAGACAAGATGGATGGACTGTGTGAGGAGTGATATGAAGGAAAAGGGAGTCAGTAATAGCGTAACTAAGGACAGAACGGTATGGAAGAGGAAAACGTGTTGCGCCAACCCCAAGTAACATGGGAGGAAGATGATGACTTATCTACTATGTTTTTTAAGGCACCATGTTTATCTGTCTGTTAATTCTACATAACCATTTCGTGTTTCTTGTTTTAATATTTATGGTATTAAAAGTTAATTACATTAAGAGTATTACTATACAAAAATTCTATGAACATTTTGGAACCAGAACAAACATAGTTACAAAGTTAACAAAGAAAGGGTTAAGTTGTCTTCTAATGTGAGATCTTACACAAGAAATTTAGATATAAAGGCCATTACAAGGACGTAACAGTGTGATGTAATATTTAACACTCGATAAAAAATATCGCGATTACGAAAGAAGCGGCGAAGTGGAAGATGGCTCTCAAAAAGAGAATTTTTTTTATAACTTTTACTGAACTGCAAGGAAAGGGTTAAGTTTTTCGCGCGTAGAGACAGAAAGAAAGAAAATACTTTTCTTTGGCACAGACTCTAAGACACACAATATAGGAACTAGATTCATAATAATATATGACGGCGGACGGCCCTCCTGGTTATTTTTAAAAAGAGTGACGTCAGCAATGCTGAAGTCACTATCTCCATTATCATCATGGTGTTGGTGCTGGTGATGGTTACTCATGTTAAAAATTAAAGACTTGTCTTCAAGAGTATCAACTTATATTCTTGCTGGTAGAAAGCATACAATAATGACTCACAATGGCACACAATAAATAGTTATTAACGATAAAGAATTACCCACAATATTCCGGAGCTCCGTACCGTCCGACGACTTCGACTTAGAATGACTTGTGAGCGTTTTTTTTTTTTTTTTTTTTTTTTTTTCTACCCGGCGTCTCGCAAACAGTCAACCGGGCTTCCCTGTGGAGACTAATCTTAACTTGTGAGCGGTCGGGCGGTCGTATTTATACGGAACTTCGGTTAGAGTCGTTACAAGTCTATTGACTAAGAGTAGTATATTATTGGGTTCTCTGGATCAACGGAAATCAATAAGTCCAGTTATATAGAACTAATACTATTCACCCACAATCTATTCAAATAGATGAAAACAGTAGTTATTGAAAAAGACAAACATCGAAATAAAAACTCTTCAGATTTTGAAAAGTTGATATACCTTCGCAGAAAAGCGCAGGTAAACTTTTCAAAATCTGAAGATTTTTAATTCGATGTTACTCTTTTTCAATAACTACTGTTTTCATCTATTTGAATAGATTGTGGGTGAATGGTATTAGTTCTATATAACTGGACTTATTGATTTCCGTTGATCCAGAGAACCCAATAATATACAGTTGAAAACTTAATTACTTCTTATCTATCTAAGAGGAAAAAAAAAAAAACAACAATTGCTAATCATTAATTTTGTCTTTTATTAATAACACTATATCTCTAAACGATTTATAAACATCGTCCATAAACATGTTTTTGACAACATATTGCACACATAATTCGGAATGACACTTGCAATTTAACATTTCAGCAGGTAGATTTTCCACATCATATAACTCAATTCGTATCATTTTTGTTCCCCTTGATGGTTTTTTTATACAGATGTAAGTCTCTTTGTCTTGATATGCTCTCTTTTTTGGTTTGTCTTGATTGTTCGGCAAGAAGTTGAATAGATCGTCACCAGATTCCTGAAACAAATATCAAGTTAATCAACCGACTTCAATGAAGGAGGAAAGTTCTCAATGAAACGCATATTTTATATTTAATTTGTGTATTTAAATTATTTATTCTATTAAAAAAAAAAATGAAATTATGATGAATCTGTTGACGTCGAACCCGTTAAGTATTCATCTTGAAAACATTTTTAATATACTTGATCCATTATTCGATCAACGAAAAAATATTAAAAAAATAAAAATAAATATGTTTTTCAATAACTTACCGACATGTTAGATGTGCAAAGCTGCTCCGGTGTCTTTAAAAAACGGAAAAATAATGATGGTGGAAATTTAATTTAATGATTCTTTATATGTATTTTTAGTATGCTATTAAGGTTTAAAATCGATCACTTATTGGTTAATTTGAACACATGCCACGTTTCCTTAAATGGAAATGAGTACAATAAGACTGGCGCCTGGAGACAGATGATCTGTCTATGTTTACAGTGAGAAATATAATAACATCCTAAGCGTCAATGTTAACGCCTACTATTTAATATCTTAATACGTAGCAGTAAAGTCGTATTTTGGTTACGGAATATTTTATGTTACTATATTGTACCCTAATAAACATATAATAAAATGAAATAGTTTGTCTGTTTATTTTAGACTAATTCACACATACAGTACCTTTATTAAGACTGATTGGTTACCTAAGGATTAAATTAAAAGAAGTGAAGCCGTTGAATATAGCTAGTGTATTTAATTTGCTGACAAACTGTTTTCTCCATAACACTAGTGTGAAATGTGCATGCACACATTGATATTTTTCATATTTATTTAAATGACTGTGAAACAATGAGCCACTACAAAATTTTGTTGCTGAGGTGCTACAAGTGTTAAAAGTATTTATAAGTGTGTGGTGCGTGTCCCGTATGCAGGTTTCAGGCAACTAGTCTTCTTAACAATACAAAGTGAGTATCAAGCTTTTCAAATGTAATAACTTTTCAGAATAATTTACCTTTTTCATCAGTTTATATGAATAAGAATTTGTTATTAATGTTTATTAATCTTACAAATATTATCTGGTAAATTTAATATTCGATTAATTAGATGTGTTTATCCAATTTGTAAGAACAACATAAACCGACTTCACAAAAAAGCGGAAGGTTCTTAATTCAACTCGTATTTATGAATACAAGCGTTAAAATCACTTTTAGATTTCATTGTACTATTTATTTCTGAATAATTCAGCATGAAATCAATACAAATATTTGCATAGGTATTCTGAGAACATTCCTGAATTAACGTGTCAGCTAGGCCCCAGGTAACCTGATGTTAATAGCGACAATGTATTCGATGGTGTAAATTACCTTATCTGACACGAAAACTTAAAATAATTAAATATGATTTCGATAATTTAAAATAATCAGTTTATTTTATTTTTGTTTTCAGATCTACAACTCCACTGCATCAAATTACTTCTAGTGCAGAAGTGTAAGTCTTCAAAATCTTAATCATCGTCATCTTACAAAATCTTCAATCAAATTAAACAAAATGTAAGTATCAGTATAATATAAAATACCTTTTAACCTGAACCTTTGTAATTGGCCCGAAAACGTTGTTTTATTATGGTACATTTTATTATCAACATCTGCAAGTTGTGTAAAAAGTATTGAATTTTTATTTTCTAATACAACAGAGCTATTAGCAGAGAGAGGTAGAAAAGTAAAACGAAGAAAATTGAAATTGTATGTAATTATATATCTTTTTATATTTCAGGTCAAAAGCTGATGAACTTTTTCCCACATCCTCTGAAGAAGAGGTTGAAGACATTCGTCCTCAAAAGAAAACGAAACGGAGTAGAGAAGAGTCTCGTCCATCTAGCAGCATGCCAATCTTGGATGACGAGGGGGACGAGCTGGAGAGAAAGCGTACTAAACGCGAAAAACAATCGTCAACACGTCGAGCTGAGCCAGCAGTGTGCACTGAACATATACGGTCATCATTGAAAAAGCCGAAGATTCGTCCAGTTACAAGACCTACGGCTAGGGAACTTTTCGGTACGGACAGCGAAGATGAAGCACAGGAAGCGGCCTGTGCCTCTTCTTCCTCTTCTAAAAAAATATCATCTTTAGTATCTTCTATCACGAGAAGATTAGCTAACGGTATCTCTCGACAGGGTCATCCTTCTAAAGAGGGATCGCACTACATTGACTTAAAAGTCTATAAAGTTTCGGATATTGAAAACGTTTCTGCAATGAATAGATGGCGTCAGGCAGTGATCAGTTTAAAAAATAAAACAGACGATAATACTGAAGCTTGGGGATATTTAGCCAAATTTATAACTGCAAGCAGGAAGGAATTTAAGGATATCCCACCGACATTTATTTCAAACTATTATTGAATACAAACAATATTTTTGTAATCAAGATGATCTTTTATAATATGAATTTAGTTAGTAGGTATTTGCTTTTCATATATAAGCCTATATCATATAAAAGCGTAGATCATAAGCAAATAATCAAACTGTATCCATAGGTTAAGTTGACAAAGTTAAATAAATTAATATAACATTATTTTATCCTAATAATGTCTTGTTTTTTTTATTACAGCCACCGCTACCGGCGATAACGGATCTCATTTTCAAAATCATGATACTATGATATGTCATGAATGTAAAGTAATTTTACGAAAACCTGATTATAGATACCATGTAAGAAGTAATGTACATAAATCAAATTGTTTATTGAAAACTGAGTTTGAGAATGTTGAAATCATTGCAACTGCATTTAAAGACAGGATCCTTACTTATCGATTAAATCCATATGAAGAGTGCTTTGAGACCCCTGAAACTTTCTTGCATGATAGTATGAAATATATCATAAAACTAATTAATATGGCTCTAGAAAAAAGTACTTGCTTAAAAGTAAATTTTGAGCTATTTGCAAACTTTATATTACCACATTCAGACTCACAAAATCTGAAGTCTTTTAACACTAAAAATACAATTATTCTTAAAGATACTGATATAAAAGAAAAGTATATGGAGGCAGTGCATACAATGAATCAAAAAATGAGCGAGTTCCAATTTTGTGAGTCAGGCTGGTCTTTTCTCTCAATAAGTCATTTATAAATAAATCTTAATAAATACTGTCCTATGACTGTGTGCTCCTATATTGATTTACCACCCATAGTGAAAAACACTAAAAGCTGTATTAATATACAGAATAACGATAACCACTGCTTGTTATGGTCTATAGTAGCAGCTTTACACCCACGCGAACGTAACGCGTGCAGAGTAAACTCTTATCCACACTACAGTAATGTACTGAACGTTCAGGATATGACTTTTCCCCCTACAATAAGCGATGTAAAGGTCTTAGAAAAAAATAATCCAGACTTGAGTGTAAACATCTACGGATTAGATAACAAATTTTATGTAACTGGACCTCTATATAAGTCAGATTCAAGAAAAACAAATCATGTGAACCTACTTTACATTGAAAAAAATGGTAAGTTTCATTATTGTCTGATTAAAGATCTTCTTAAACTAGTACGCAGGCAAATTTCTGAACATAAAGGTAAAATGTATTTATGCGAAAATTGTCTACAATTTTTTTCAAGTGTGTCTAAGTATACTGCGCATTCTTGTTCAGAAATATTATCGGTGTTGCCTCCAAAAAACAGTGTATTGAAATTTGAACACTACGAGAGACAGCAGAAAATCAACTTTGTGATATATGCAGATTTTGAAAGCATTTTGACACATTGTACAGAACACCAATCAACTGAAAACACTAAACTTATTCAAAAACACGAGCCTTCTTGTTTCGGCTATTATATATGCTGTTCACATGATTCAGGCTTAAATAAATACGTAGCTTATAGAGGTCCAGATTGTGCTACAGTATTCATTGAGTATTTAATCAGAGATGTGTCACAAATACACGATATGTTGCAATGTAAAAAGCCGATAAAGAAATTGTCTAAACACCAGCAGGACAAATATCAAAGAGAAACTACTTTCCATATCTGTAATAATTTACTTTTTGATGATAAAGTAATGGACCATGACCACGTGACTTCTGAATTTAGGGGAGCAGCGCATAATCAATGTAATCTTTTATATAGAGTTTGCCCTTTTGTACCTGTGATATTTCATAACTTATCTGGCTATGATAGTCATTTGTTTATAAAAGAATTAGCGAAGTATGAGGGCGATTTGAAAATTATACCGCAAACTAAGGAAAAGTACCTATCCATTACTAAATATTTACCATCAAAAGACTCATCAAAATCAATTCAAATAAAATTTTTAGACTCTTTTCAATTTCTTAGCTCGAGCTTAGATAATTTATGTAAAACTTTATGTGATAAAGATTTTATTAATTTATCTCATGAGTTCCAAAATCATGAACAGATTGAGCTTATGCAACATAAGGGCATTTATCCATATGACTACGTAGATACATGGTCTAAGTACAGCGATACGACACTGCCAAAAAAAGAATACTTTTCTAATAATTTAAAACAAGAGCATTTATCAGACGAAGAATACCTCAGAGCGCTAAGAGTATGGAGGTTTTTGACATTCAATCGCCTGGAGAATACACAGACTTGTATTTGAAAAGTGATGTTTTGATTCTTAGTGATATATTTGAAAAGTTTCGAAATACATGCCTTCAATACTATAAGTTAGATCCGGCTTATTATGTCACCTCGCCCGGACTTAGCTGGGATGCAATGTTACTATGTACGAGTGTACAATTAGAATTAATTAATGATGTAGAGATCTATCAGTTATTAGAAAAAGGTATTCGTGGAGGTTTAGCTCAATGTTCCCTGAGACATGCTAAAGCAAACAATCAATATCTCCCCAATTACGATGATCAGAAAGAATCATCGTTTCTTATATATCTTGACTGTAACGCACTGTACTCTTATGCTATGACAAAACCAATGCCAATTTCCGAGTTTAGGTTTTTAACGGACACAGAAATTTATAATTTCGATGTCATAAATACTGATGAAAATGGTGATTACGGTTATATTCTAGAAGTTGATTTAGAATACAGTGATTATTTACATAGTACTCATAGTGATCTACCATTCGCAAGCGAGAAATTCATTCCTCCTGGTGGTAAAAACCCAAAACTTATTGCAAACCTTTATGACAAATATCATTATGTCATACATTATGTACACTTGAAAGAATGTCTAAAACATGGGTTACGTCTCAAAAAAATCCATAAGATTCTGTGTTTTCGTCAAGGTAGCTACCTCAAAAAATATATTGATTTGAATACTCAGTTACGTCAAAAGTCTTCATCAGCTTTTGAAAAAGATTTTTTTAAATTACTTAACAATGCTATTTTCGGTAAAACTATAGAGAACAAAAGGAAACATGTCAATGTTAAACTAGTCTCTAAATGGAGCGATACTAAAAATAAAACTAAAAAAGTTTTGGAGGCCAAAAAACTAATTGCAAAACCAAATTTTCATAGTGCTACTATATTTTCTGAAAACTTAGTAGCAATCCAGCTAAATCACGAAAAAGTCAAGCTGGACCGACCTATATACATAGGGTTCAGTGTGCTAGAATATGCTAAAACTCATCTCTATCAGTTTCACTATGACTTTATTAAAAAGAAGTATAATGAAAACGTAGAACTATGTTATACTGACACAGACAGCTTACTTTATTTGATATACACTGATGATTTTTATAGAGATATGAAGGAGAATATATCGTTATTTGATACTAGTAATTTTCATTTGAATAATCCGTTTAATATGCCACTAAAAAATGCTAAAGTCCCCGGGTTATTCAAGGACGAGTTAGGTGGCGATGTGATTGCCGAATTTGTAGGACTCCGAGCTAAATTGTACTGTATAAAAAGCGTTAAGGTGCAAATTAAAAAAGCAAAAGGTATTTCAAAGACTGTCACTAAACAACTAAACTTAACCGACTATTACCAGACTCTCATAACGAATAAAAATTTGCGGTTCAAAATGAATATGCTAAAATCGATAAAGCATACTATATATACTCAGGAAGTCTACAAACTAGTCTTGAATAGAAACGATGATAAAAGACAAATTCTTTCCGATAATTCTCATACGTTACCTTGGGGACATTGTAATACTATATTTTGAATGTAGCTATATGATAAATTACAATACTTGTATAATAATTGAACCTATTTGAACTAGATAATACATGATACATTTAATGATTAGATGTATCATCGATAAGATATTTTAATTTACTTATTCAAAATAAATATATCGAGAATATATTTGATGTTTTATTTATGTTTTGTTTTCTTTTTTTGTTTTACTGAATATTGATATTATAATGTTGTAAAAAGAGTATGCATTATATATTTTTATTAGATCTAATAATAAAAGAATTAAAATTTACATATGTTACGACACGAAACGATTTACTTATGGAATAGACCAACGAAGAGAAGTGATTATAATAAGTACAATCACCTGTACCTTAGATTGAATATTATGAAAGATGAGAATAGTATATTTCTTGTACTCAATACAGGTTTCGACCTGTTAGTTATACAACTATATAAATACACGTTAAATAGTTTTTTAATTAATCGGTGAGATGAAGTTGATTAAGCAACCCATATCCCTCCATGTTAATAATATAAGATTAAGTGACTCTGTTCACCACATCAGACATAGCGCTTTATTGCCAAATACCATTCGCTGTATAATATGCGGTCCATCAAGCTGTGGTAAAACGAATGTTATGATTAGTTTACTGCTGCATGAAAATGGACTCAAATTCAGAAATCTTTATCTTTACTCTAAGACTTATTTTCAACCAAAATACCGTTTTTTAACCGAAGTACTAAAAAGAGTGCCACAGATTAACTTCTATGAGTACAGTGATGATAAAGATGTAATATCTCCGAGTGAAGCTTTAACTAATTCTGTATTTATTTTTGATGATGTTGCGTGTGAAAATCAAGTTAATATCCGCAATTATTTTTGCATGGGTAGGCATAAACAAATTGATTGTTTCTATTTATCTCAAACCTATTCTAAAATTCCGAAGCAATTGTTACGTGACAATGTTAATTTTCTTATTATATTCAAACAAGATGATGTGAATTTAAAACATATTTATGAAGAGCATGTTAGTTCTGATTTACAATGGAAAGAGTTCAAAAATATTTGTCAAACTGTTTGGAGTAAACCTTATAATTTTCTACTTATTGATAAAGAATCACCATTAAATAATGGAAGGTACAGACAGAACTTTGATATTTTTTTTAAATTTGACTGACTGTTGTGGTGTGACTGTGGTGTATACATATAAGTAATTAACATGCAAAATCAAATTCAATATAATTTGATTTTTAGCTGAACGCAGTTGTTAAACTATAACATGGAGAAAAATATTAAAATAGAATAAATGAAGTCCGTAGACTCCATAAAGAATAAAATAAAACAAATGAAGAACCAGGATCACTGTATGAAATTGTCACTTGATCAAATGCTTAAACCGGTCACAGATCCTCTTAAAACCCTAGCTGATTCCAATACAAATATGAAAAAAATATTGTTGTTACAAAATATAACCCCACATGTTCTGGAGATATTGAAATGGATGATATTAATACGAGCTCGACTACAAAGTTTGAGGACTGTTACGAACCAAAACATAATTCAGCACAATTGGTTAAAAACTCTCCTAAAACGGAAGAAGATTTAGAGATTTCATTAGAGGATTATGATATGTATGATGGTGTAAATATACCGTTTGGCATAAGAAGTGAAAACAAAACTTTATTTATGGGTAATTCAATAGTATCCTTTTCTAAAATTGATAGTTTGAATAACGAGAGCGTCATTTTGATTAAAATCGGTGATAAATCTTACAACTTATCTCCTGGCCTGAAAGAACTTTTACTTCGAAAAAAACCTGATTTAAAAATAGTATCCGCTAAAGATAAACTTGTCTACAAGGATATATTGCATTATACCAATGCTCACAAAAGAGACTTCAATCCTAAAGGTCAAATAAAAGGTAATAAAGGAATAAAATATCGTGAAATAATCAGACCTTTTTTTTCTGAAATATTAGATGATAACATTCACACTAAACTTGGAGGAAACTTGCCAAAGTTAAAAAAGTACAAAAACAATACTGACCTGGTATATTGGGACGATCCTAACGAGTTGGTTGAGAGATTAAAACTATTAGTCGCTTCAAGAGATGCTGGCAATACAAATCATGATAATGAAATTTTATCGATAATTGAAGAATTGAAAGAAGCTGATATTATTAAAGAATAAATAGTAGAGATAGTATGATTTTCATTCAGTATCATTGGTAGGTTCAAGACAAATGTTGATATACTGAATCAAAATATGAGTAAAGCCGACGTAGTAAATGAAATTCATAAAAATGCAAGACTAAACTTTCCACGAAGACATGTTATTATGAAAGATATAGATGATCTTTGGCAAGCAGACTTAATTGACATGCAATCAATTTCCAAAGAGAATAAAAATTACAAATTTATTCTTGCTGTTATTGACACATTTTCGAAATACGCCTGGACCTTTCCTCTAAAAAGTAAGACTAAAGATATTGTATGCAATTCTTTCAAGATTTTGTTGGCTAATGGGCGTGTTCCCAAAAATTTGCAAACTGATAATGGAACAGAATTTTATAATAACTTGTTTCAAAACCTAATGAAATCCTATTATATAAACCATTATTCAACCTTTTCAACAAAAAAGGCATCAATAGTTGAGCGATTTATTAGAACATTGAAATCGAAACTATACAAGGAATTTAGTTTAAAAGGTAACTATAATTGGATAGATAATACTCTTAGTAATGTTATTTATGAATACAATCACACCTATCATCGCACAATTGATGAAATCCCAGCAAACGTGGATAGTACTAATAAAAAACGCATATTACAAAGATATTTTATGTTGGTAAAAAACCAAAAATTAAAAAGTAAATTTAAAGAGGGTGATTATGTACGCATTAGTAAATATAAGGGGACATTTGAAAAAGGATATACTCCCAACTGGTCGACAGAAATATTTAAAATTTGAAAAATACAAAATACAACTCCTATCACCTACTTAATTGAAGATGCAATCAGAGGCCAACCCATTTTAGGTGCATTTTATCTACAAGAACTTCAAAAGACAAAAAATGCTAATTTATATCTAGTTGAGAAAGTTCTGAAAAGTAAAGGCGACAGAGTTTTAGTAAAATGGTTAGGTTTGCCTTCTTCTGAAAATAGTTGGATTGATAAATCGAATATTTATTAAGTGTTCAGTCCAAATGTATCAGTCTTATGATGTGTATTGAAGAGAGTAGTCTTCTCAATTGGATTATAAATCATTTACCAATTGAATTACATTTACCAGGATATAATTATTGCGGGCCTGGCACTAAATTAATGAAAAGGCTTACACGTGGAGATAAAGGTGTTAATAAATTAGACGAATATTGCAAACAGCACGACATTGCCTATCATAAGTCTTCAAACTTAAAGGATCGCCACAAGGCAGATTTAGTTTTGTTAAATATGTCTAAAGAGCGAGCACTTGCCTCTGATGCGAGTGTAGGGGAAAAACTGGCAGCACGCTTAGTAAGCAGCGCTATGTCAACAAAAATTAAAACTGGTTTTGGCCTACAAAAAGATAGCAAAAAGTGTCCTCCTAAAATTGGAAAAGGTTTAAAAAATAAATTTAAAAATGTTATTAGAAAAACCAAGAGACATATCAAAAAATTAAAACCGAAATGCAAGAAAGTGGCAATAGAATTAGCTATGGCCGCAGAGAGAGAATTAGCTGATGATTCATCCATTAAGCTTCCTCGTGTCATTCCTATACCAAAAACTGGTGGAGTATTGCCTTTGATTCCGATTTTTGCGGGATTATCTGCGGTGGGAGCTTTAGCAGGCGGTGCAGCTGGTATTGCTAAAACCATAAATGAATTCAAGATTGCGAAAAAGTTATTGACTGAATCGAAGAGACACAATGAAAAGATGGAAGCTCTCTGCATTGGAAAAGGACTACACCTTAAACCACATAAAGATGGCCTCGGAATTTTTGTATCGAAACAAAAAAACTAAGATATCGGCTACCCAAACGAGCCTTGAGTAATTTAGACATTTTAAAGTATGGAAATAATATTCCCTATTTCAGAGGTGTCTTTATGAGAGATAAGCTCCCTAAACACCCTTTTAAAAAAGAATGTGGAGTTATAAATTTAGATAGCTCTAAAAATCCTGGTTCTCATTGGGTAGCCTATGCAAAATACAACGATTATATTGAGTATTTTGATAGTTACGGAAATCTTAAGCCTCCAAAGGAATTTATAAAATACTTGGGCTCCAAAATTCACTTTAATTATGATAATATTCAGCGTGATCACCCTTTTAATTGTGGACATCTTTGTTTAAACTTTTTGAAGAATTTTTGTAGTAGTGAAGGAATAAAATAAACATGATCTTTCGAAAGAGGTCAGTATAGAAGCATGTCTACTACGGTTACCATATCTGGGAATAAATCGGAATTGGTTACATACTTTCAACCACCATTGCATTTGTCAGATCAATATGAGTGCGGTTTGATTTACTTTTCAGTATTAAAATCAAGACCAAATATTCCCATTATTAACAGAGGTCTGTCTGTAATCAGAATCGAATGTGATCTTGTTAACGGTTCGTACTGCAACGGATTACCAACTCATTTTATTCATGAATTTGTGTCTGATACTACTCCAGGTCATCAGTGCATGGAAATACCACAACAAGTTATTTACTTTCCAGTAAACAAAAATATAATTTCATCGGTATCTGTTAAGATTGTAGATCAATTTGGTCACTGTATTAACTTTGGAGACGAACAAGTTCAGTTACGTCTTCATTTAAGAAAAACAAAATGATAGTATATTATAAAAACACCCAAGCGAATGAAAAACGTCTTAGTTCTTCTGCGATTGCTAAAGTGCAAAGACGAAAGAAAAACGTTAAGAAATTGACTAAAGGAAATAAAGAGTTTCTTAAAGCCCTAGGGTTTAAAGTATGAATATACTACAGATTACTGAATTGCCGCACTTCGACACTTCGATCGAAAGTTATGAAGTCCATTCATACAATCCCTACACTAGCAGCTTTAGAGAAAACGATGAAATCAGAATTCCCATCCACCAGCAAGACATTTACGTGCTACCGTCAGCCAGTTCAATTTACATCGAAGGACAAGCGAAGCTCTTCGGCAAAGATGGGAATCCAATCAAGAAAACTTTTTCATTCACTAATAACCCTGTTATGTATTTGTTTCAAGACATCAGATACGAAATGAATGGTATTGAAATAGACCGCATAAAAAATTCTGGAATAACATCAACAATAAAATCATACGTCTCATTAAACGAAGCAGAAAATAAAGTTGCTGCTTTATGGGGTTGGAATTTAGACGGATTTCAAAGTGAAGGGCATTTTAGTGCTGTTGTCCCATTAAATAAGGTTTTAGGTTTTGCAGAGGATTACAATAAAATAGTGATAAATTGTAAACATGAACTTATATTGAACAGAAGCAACACTAACTTAAATAGCGTTATCCTTACGGATGATATTGTTAATTTTCAAATAGACGTGCAAAGAGTTCAGTGGAGGGTGCCACACATAAAAGTATCAGACCGAGAACGACTGTCACTTTTAAAACATTTAGAAAGAGATAAACCTATTCAGATGGCGTTTAGAAATTGGGATTTATATGAGTATCCGTTACTACCTAAAACCACAAAGCATTCTTGGTCAGTTAAAACTGCTTCACAATTGGAAAAACCCCGATATGTAATTTTTTGTTTACAAACAAATCGAAAAAATAATAAAACTAAAGACAGTTCACTATTCGATCATTGTGAAGTAACAAACGTCACGCTCTTTTTGAATTCACAATATTATCCATATGAACCTTTAGGTTTAAAGTTTTCTGAGAACAAATATAGTATATTATATGAAATGTTTGTGAAATTTCGTCAGTCGTATTACAACTGTCCAGTAGACCCGTTGCTTGACCTAAAGGAGTTCAAAGAAAAAGCCCCTCTTTTTATCTTAGACTGCTCAAGGCAAAACGATAGCCTGAAAACAGGTCCAGTAGACGTGAGGTTGGAAATTGAATGTTCTACAGCAATACCAGATAAGACGACGGCATATTGTTTGATTATAAACGATCGACTCGTAGAATACAAACCTCTCAGCAACATTGTGCGTAGGTTATCATGATAGCTATTGTGGATATTCAAGGCTTTAAAACAGAAACCAATGAATTTATAATAAAAGAAATCGCTATATTGTATGATAAAAGATTACAAGTGTTTTTAATTAAGCCACCATTTCCATTTTCAAAATTAACGAAACAAAAAAAAAACAAGTTAGTTGGATTGAACGTAACAGAAAGATACACTGGCGTGAAGGATTTGTACCCTACCCAAATTATCAGAAATTAGTTATAGATATTTTAAGAGATAAATGTATCTACGTTAAAGGTTCAGAAAAAGTGTTGTGGTTAAAGCATATTTTAGAAAATAGTAATTGTAATATATTTAATTTAGAAGATAAAGGATGTTCTAGTTTGATAAGTTTGTACGATCTATATAAGTATTCTCAAGATTTATATAACTGTATTTATCATGACTCTGTATGTGCTTTAAAAAATGTATTGTGTTTAAATAAGTGGTGCAATGATAATACAATTCTAAAATAAATAGTTTCTTGTTTTATTTCTAAAGTTAAGTAAAACGCATCTTAAAGTTTTCTATCCCCTTCCTCCTCTTCTGTCCGGTCTTTATAAGTTATTGACAAATGCTGGACGATACCATTAAACGTTTATAATTGAACTAGAAAGTAAATAGAGCATGTCTCAAAATGAATACAAACCTCGATATGACATGTATAACTCGTTTAAAATGCGTGAATTTTCATTTAATTATTACTGGAGGACGTTTAATAAAAAGAAAAGATTAGTGAGGGAAATGGCTGACGCGGGATTCTTTTATTATGGAAATGGTATAAATGATATTGCAGCATGTTTCTCATGTGGAGGTGTTATCGAAGATTGGGAGATTTATGATGATCCTTGGATGCAGCATGCTATACATTATCCTGAGTGTTTATATTTGAACGCAGTGAAAGGAAAAGAATATATAATTAAATACACATATCTCCATCTCAGCATTAAGCTCTCAGCATTGTAGTGTGATGATTCAATCTTAATCAACGTTTGCTTCAACCAGAGAAAGAGAATATATTAAATAAATTAAATTAGAATTCACATAATGCTTCTTTCATCGAAATTTGGTTTGGAAGGCAATTCTAAACTTATTTTCAAGAATGCTAGTGGCGAGATTATATTTACTCAAGACATGATTGACCAGAAAATAATGAACGCCAGTTCATCAAAACTTCAGGATAACACAAACAAGACAGAGCAAAACTCAGAAAAATCCTCCTTCGAAAATACACGATATCTCACACTCAAGACAGGTCACAATGAGATCCTTACTTTTGTTCGAGTTGGTGAAGTAAATTCTGGTCCTGAAAAATCGGCTGTACGGTCATCAAATGCTCCGCCTGACATTAAATTAGTAAAAAGAAGTATAGTGCGCGATATAGTCTTACCTGATTCAGAGCGCGTTCTATGCTATCAGATACTGACAGAAGATGAAATTCCTTTTCTTTAATTAATTATATCAATGATAAATAACTGTGGCCAATAGTGATATGTATAAGATGCTAATGACATTAGAAGTAAAATTCATTTCAAAAAGAAAATGTAAATTTAATATTTAGATAGTTCCTAAGCATTGCAATATTTTGATAAGTAAACACATAGGTGCATAACAAGTGTAATAAAACATAATTATATTAAAAACATCTTGTTTTATTTTCTACTAAATTCATCACCATCTATTTAATAAGTAATCACATAGGTGCATAACAAGTTGATCTAATTGATACTTGTATGTACCTGAATACAAACATACATTCTAAATCTTAATGAATAAGTGCCTACCTAACCAAATCAATAGCAAAAAGGCGTAACATGGGTAGGAATAAGATCGGAATGCAAACAGTTTCCTTAACGGGTACGGTGATGTGTCAAACAATCACTTTCAACCGATTCGACACTAAATAATGATTGTGTTCTAGGTAAGTACATTGCAAAGGAGTGTGGACTTTCAGTTTTTGAAAAGTTCACCTTCACTTCTCTGCGACGGTAAAATAAATAATTTAGTTTTCAACTGTATATTATTGGGTTCTCTGGATCAACGGAAATCAATAAGTCCAGTTATATAGAACTAATACCATTCACCCACAATCTATTCAAATAGATGAAAACAGTAGTTATTGAAAAAGAGTAACATCGAATTAAAAATCTTCAGATTTTGAAAAGTTTACCTGCGCTTTTCTGCGAAGGTATATCAACTTTTCAAAATCTGAAGAGTTTTTATTTCGATGTTTGTCTTTTTCAATAACTACTGTTTTCATCTATTTGAATAGATTGTGGGTGAATGATATTAGTTCTATATAACTGGACTTATTGATTTCCGTTGATCCAGAGAACCCAATAATATACTACTACTAAGTCAATAGACTGTCTTTGTTTGTTGTCTGTTTTTAAATTCTAGTGTTTATTTTACAAATATCAAAATGAATTATGAAGTAAAGATTTATTAGTTTTTAATCATTTTGAGTAATAAAATGAGTAAAGATAAACAAATAGTCATTTGAGAGATTTTTATCAACTTAAAAATATTCAAATAAGCAATCACACGATATTTGAACTTAAAATAAACAATCATAATGTATTCGACGCTCGATTACGCCCTCACGTCGGTATTGATGTTGATTTTGCGCCGATATATATGTCGCAGGGATATGTTGAAAACAGGGAATTGATCAAATCTCTAAGCGATTTGATCAAATCACGGAGGATGTTAAAATAATAACACGTTTTTATCATTTCCCTAAACAAATCTGGTGATTTGACAAATCCCAATAAAGAAATCTAGTGATTTGAACAAATCTCAAAATTGGTTCAGTGAAATGACAAAAATAACTTTTCTGGTTAGAATAGGTGCAAGTACGATTAGAGTTAAAGCAACAAAGTCGACGTAGCCCCGCTGCGCGGGGCTCCTATTTCTGTCTGCAGGGTCAAAAGTAACCTAACACGAACGAGATGACGGGAGCTGAAGTGAGCGAGCAAAGCGAGCGAACGAAACCGAACCTAACCTGTCCGTGTCGGGGTGCCCTAGGTTCCCAAGCTCGCTTCGCTCGCTCTTGTACTGATTCGTTGACCATAAATATGTTTTATTATCTTTTCACTGAATCAATTTAGGGGTTTGTTCAAATCACTAGATTTCTTTATTGGGATTTGTCAAATCACCAGATTTGTTTAGGGAAATGATAAAAACGTGTTATTATTTTAACATCCTCCGTGATTTGATCAAATCGCTTAGAGATTTGTAGAGATTTGATCAATTCCCTGTTTTCATCATATCCCTGCGACATATACATCAATTAAAATAAAAATAAATAAATTAAGTGTGAAGTCTGACGTAAGAAGTTAGCAGAAAAGTGTGTCACGGCTGTGCCAAAAAGGCCCAGTTCAGCAAAAATGCCAGACACCTCGTGCCTGACGTTGGTTTTTAACTGCACCTGATGTGTGAGGTGATGTGACAGTTTTATACTGCAAGGTGACGTGTGTATGTTTACTCAAATAAAATAAATTTGTTTTCGTTAAAAATAGTGAGGAATATGGAAATATGTACATAAAAAGTGTGAAAATGAGTAGGTAAAATTGCAAGAATATAAATAATATATCATGTAATTGACACATTTAGTGCGACCATTTCAGAGAAGAGGAGAAGAGGACAGAATCCCTGATGCATATGATGCGAGGGAGCGTAAACGGTGTCCTAAAGGTTATTGCGGATAAACCGGCCTGCCTTTACTGAGGTACTGGACCCGCTTGCACAGCGGCGACTCTAGTGCAACAGGAAATAGGTATATGAACTGATTTGGATTATTTATTAATTTATTTGTTATTTATTTATTGTTATTGTGTGTATGGATTATTGTTTTTATTAGGTTGAAATTGTTAAATTATGTAAATTTACTTACAAATAAAATTATGGATCATGGTCCGAAATAAATGATTGAATTGAATTGAATTAAATTATTTCTGTAAGTTGGTTTGTACAAACACATTTACGTGTCAATCATATTATAAAACTAAATGAGGTCGGCGTTCCATGTTTATTGATGTAATGTACACTATATAGTCCGTAAATAGGTATAATACAAAATAATTATGAGTTAAAAGTTTGTATTAATCTTCATTATATTAAATACCTAGCGGATGCCTCACGGCTTCACCCGCGTAGTGCCCGTTCCCGTGGGAATACAGGGATCAAAAGTAGTCTGTCACCCGGGGATAGTGTAACTTCGCAACGGTGATTGCAATTTTTTAAATCGATGCAGTTGTTTTCAAGTTCATTCATTACATACAAAAATACAAATATTTGCTTCGTTAGCGTTTGATTCAGTCGGGTGAAAGCTGTGTCGTACTAACTTCTATCAAAAATTGCGTTATCCTATCGTTTTTCGAGATAATCTATCGCACTAATATTCCGGATGTGCTGTCGCAGCTTTGAAGGTTTATAGTGTATTTTTTTGTTGGAATTTTGTTACGGAGTTTAAACTTCTAACCTTCTCGCTTTGTTATAAGACTCAAAACGTTAAATTTACTATGTATTTTCAAAAAAATGTGTAATTTATAAAATGGTACTACAACAAAACTGTGCAAAAATTTATGTTTTTTTATGTAGGAACAAAACAACAACATATTACAGGTCCTATCCTATAGGACATTTTTTGTTTTACGTCATGCAGCCGATTGAAAACCGGTGGATGGATTAAGTGAAAAATTATGTTGCTAGAAACGGAATGACTATTGAGATGACGGCAAAGAAAAGAAGACATACTGTACACGAAATACACGATTTGATTCATTTTTATATTGTTTTTATGGTTTGTGGGATAAGGGCAGGAGGATAATGATGTATCAGCCTGGACCTGTTGAAACCTGGACTTTGTAACGTTACGTTTAGCTCCGGCAAGCTAAACGTAATTCTACTTTCTTTGACCACTATCTCACTTGATGGAAAGCGATGATGTGGTCGACCGTGAAGCACGCTTGCCTAGAAAAAACCCATTCACTCTTGACTTAAAGACACCTTGATTGTAGCTATCGGGAAACACAGACTTCTGCAGGGAATTCCACTCCTTGGCTGTAAGCATAATAAAAGTGTCCCCAAAACGTTTAGTGCGTATGGGTGGGATGTCCACCATGTACCGATGACGCATCGACGGCCCGTTCCATCATCGTACTACCAGACGTACGGACTTCTGGTAGTCCGATGATGGAACGGGCTGGGCGGGATTAAATCATGCAATTCCATCGCACACTCCCCGAAATGCAACCGATAAAAAACAAAAGATAAATAAAAACTAAAATTAATTAAAAGGATATTGAGTATAAAACTATGGGCCGGATTTGCACGACGTGGGCAGCTAACCAGGAGCAGGCCAGGCTAGAAGGCAGGTGAGCAGGCACCACGACGGACAAGCAGGCAATCGGGTAGGTAGGCAGGCGAGCAGGACCACGGGTAGTTGGTCAAGGCAGGCAATCTTACCGGTAGGTTGTAGAGTGGGCATCAAGGAATGTGGAGACAAGCTATGACTCAATAAGCTAAACAGCGAGGCCTTTGATGCTAAGAGATGACTGTTGAGGGTAAGGCTCCAAGAAATAATCCTCTTTATAGGGAACCTCACACAATATATTTATTGATTGCACTTCAAAAAGTAATACATTTACATAAGCTGGTAATTCACAGTTTATGAGAGTTTTCAGAAAAGAAAATTCGCTTCGTATTATAGAACTCAGTACTAAACCGAATTTTGGCCGTTCAGTCCAGATTCCAAACTAAAAAGCTCACGCCCATTTTTGCTCGTTCTGCCATCCCTTCTAAATTTCAAATTTAAATCTCAATAAGACCAGAACGAATAAAAAACACCTTTACAGAGGCGGGGCAGTCTACGCTGGCCTTACAATAATGTACTAGTAGCTTAAGGAAAGGTATATAAGGAAGGTTATTTTCTTAAGCCATAGACATAACATAGGTACCTAGATGTCATCTCAGATGAAAATGTCACAGTATAAATTATTCAAGAATTACAAATTAGCAATATAATTTAAGTTTTACATATTTATACAATCAGAGATAACTAAAAGTATTAGGTAGTTAAAATATCAAAGAATACATAAAAATGAGTTACAAAAATTAATACAATATCAAAAGATATGGAAATGGTTTGTTTAGTGTTGTGAAACGTAAGTAGATGTGGTATAAATACAACAACTTATAGTGATTTTATTATAAGGTTGTGCTCCATTGGTGTAATTGCTGCAAGGCGTTCTAGTGCGAGGATAAACTAATAAATAAATAATTAAATCAGACCGGACAAGGGGAAGTGCTGGTGTAGGTCCTGACAAAAAGCCATTAGAAACCAGTAAAATAGAGGACAAAGGACATTACAACCTGAATACGTTACAAGCAAAACAAACCTGTGTTATTTTGAGATACAAAATATTTAATTGCCGTTTACTTATTATTTTAGCACCAACACATGGGGCTTAACAAAACAAACTTTTTGTACTTACATCGACAAGTTTCAAGATCCTCACAACCGTAATGAAGGAATTCTATAACACTTCTGTGACAAGGCTCTTATACAACAGTTTTATATGCTGGTAATTTCTTATATAGAATAAACTTACAATAGAATAAGTATTTAAATTAAGTTTTCTATACCTACTTCATTTACATCAAACAAGGTCTACGCAGAATAAATAAATAGATATTTTAACACACTTGCTCAGAAGGAGTGGCATTCCCTTTCGGAGTCTTAGTTCCCTGATATCTACAATCTTGGGGTCTTTAAGTAAAAAGTGAATAGGTTAATTCTAGGCAATTGTGCTTCACCGTAGACCACATCATCACTTACTATCAGGCGAGATAGTGGTTAAACGCGAGCCAATGGATAATAAAACATAGAAATAAGTGAGCCTTATTAAATCGCATTTAGGGTCATAAACCGAGCTATAACACACATTCATTATGCGTACAACCAAGGAGTGAAATTCCCTGCTGGAGTGTGTTTCCCGACAGCTATAATCTAGGAGTCTTTTGAGTCAAGAGTGAATAGGTTATTTCTTAGCAAGAATATTTCACCGTCGACCACATCATCGCTTACCAACAGGTTAGATAGTGGTCAAGCGCGAGCCTATGAACCATATTAAAGAAAAACGTTCGTAAGGACATTACACACTTTTGCGTATTACAATTATCACTACAAAGTTAAATTAGCACCTTACTGCAAGTTATACCAGGCCCCTCAGAAAGTATTGCGAAAAAAAGTTTTTATATATGGGAGACTGGCCAGTTATAATGTTTTTCGAAAATATGATTATTTATAAGTAAAAATAAGTAAATTCCAATTTCAAAATTTCCCTCCACATTTTTTGCGAGTTAATTCAAAGTATTGTGTCTCACTGAAATATGGATCTGCGCCGGGAACATTTTAGAGCTATGATTTTATACGATTTCAAGTGTCGCCTGAAACCGGATGAATCGTACGATAGACTTCAAATGGCATTCATGGATGAAGGCTCTTCCAAGGCAACCGTGTATCGTTGGTATAACGAATTCAAGCGCGGTCGACCAACTTTGGGGGATGACGAAAGAAGCGGTCGCCCTTTGACGGCTGTTACCGAAGAAAACGTGCTAGCAGTGAAAAATTTAATCCAAGACAATAGGCGAATTACATATCAGGAGATTCAACACATATTGAAGATTGGATCGGGAAGCGTTCACGAGATTCTACACAGCCATCTTCGCGTGAGGAGGATAGTATCACGCTGGATGCCGCACAACCTCACCGATGCTCAGAAGCAGGCCCGGGTGGAATGGTGCCGTGATATGCTTAACAAATTTGAAGCAGGCTCGTCTCGGCGTGTTTACGACATCGTTACAGGTGATGAGTCCTGGATTTATCAATACGACCCAGAAACCAAGCGCCAGTCGACTGTTTGGGTGTTTCAAAATGAGCCAACGCCTACCAAAGTGAAGCGATCTAGAAGCGGGGGTAAGATTTTGATCGCTAGCTTTTTTAATTTGACTGGCCACTTGGTATCAATTCCCTTACGGGATCAAAGAAGCATTAATGCCGAATGGTATACTACCAAATGTTTGCCAGAAGTTTTCTCTGTTATAAGCAACAAGCGACCAAACACAGGGCTCCGCGGGCTACTGCTCCACCACGACAATGCACCTGCGCACACCGCACTCAAAACGAGGGACTTCCTGGACAGCACGCCAGTCAAACTCCTGGGTCACCCTCCTTACAGCCCTGATCTAGCACCGTGTGACTTCTTTTTATTCCCAAAAATAAAAAATCAGCTCAAAGGGATACAATTTTCGTCGCCGGAAGATGCGCTGGCTGCGTTCGAGCAGGCTGTAAACGAGGTGTCTGCGGCGGACTGGAAAAAGTGTTTTGAAAACTGGTTTAGGCGCATGAATCTTTGTATAGAGGCTGGTGGAAAGTACTTTGAAAAGATTTAATAAAAATATATGTACGTATAGAACAATTTTTTTTAGTTTCGCAAAACTTTCTGAGTGTCCCACGTATGCTAGTAAACAGAGCATTTTCAATTTAACCGGGTAACACAGTTTTTTTTTTAGTACCTAACAGCAAAGAGGTTTTATGCCGCTGAAAAGCTGTTGCGTACCGCAATTATTCTCTTGATATATAAAATCAATATGTGCATTAAATAACCGACATCTATCAAATAATGGAAAGATCAATAGCTCTCAGTTTATTTATCCATGGGATAGATGGTGCTACAGTCCATTTCAATAAAATCAATTCCTTTTCCATTTGGATTTGGTGTATTTTATCTAGCTTTATTTAGGAAAATGACATCACAATTATTGCAAAATTGTTTTCTTCATATTTGTGCCTGGAACAAATTGGTTTTCAAATAAAGTACATCTTGCAATCTGATTGGCGCGTTCTCAACGCGCGCTCTTACGTCATAACCGATTTTGAGAGGAACGCAACGATCCGTCGTGTGTGCAACGTTACTGCAAAAAATAAAGAAACTGAGGGTTTTCTTCCCAAAGACCTCTGGGCGTTACGTTGTGCTAATTCAAGTATTTGTGGACAATTCATCCTCCAGCTAAATAAGCGAAATCAGTGCCTGTGGATTAAGTTCTCTAGGGCAATTGCCTGATCCACTGGGATCCTGCCGGCCGGCATCCTCATCGGAGCGCGAGAGTACGACGGGAGATTTCTGGTGAGTTCAGTAACAAAAGCCATATAAGTTTTTGTAATAAATAAATGTGTACGTCTTTTATTAAGTCAAACAAACATTTATTATTATTACATTATTAATAATTCACAATAATTTGTTATAAAATATTTGCATTTTATCAATTAAAATAATAATTTTCTCTCACCTTACATTTGGCGCATGCAAAATAAATAACTTGCGCGTCTTAACTTTGGTAGCCCTACTACTATTATCTTTGTCCGCAGTCACAGATAATATAATACTAGCTTAATATTTCGGCGTGTGACTATAAAAACCGGACAAGTGCGAGTTGGACAGGCGAGTCGAACTCGCACTTGTCCGGTTTTTATTGTCAATATAGATGCCTCATCCCATACAAAAAAACCGACGTAACTAGCGTTTTTCATCTGATTAATCTTGTAATATTTGTGAGTACATCAATCGCGTTCGATCCCGTTTCACGGCAATAGATGGTGTTAACAGCGCCTTGCAAGTAAAAGGGTTTACTAGGTTCGTGAATATTTTTTTCTTTAAATAAAGTGAAGGTTCGTTTTATAGTATTTTTTTGCACGTTTTTACAGTTTTTTTGCACCAAAATGTGTTAAAATGCAAATTTTAACAATCAAGTTTAATGACTCAGAAATTTAAAAATGCGCCATCTATGGCATCAATTTTAAATGATCCGTTCAAATTATCTTTGAAATGTGAATGAAGAGCCCAATATTCCATAATTTTGTACTTAGAAGAGTTGATTAAACAAGAACATACAATGTTTATGTTCAATTCCAGATAATGTTAATTTTACAAACAATTCTGTTGAATTGTGTGCACATGTCGCGCCATCTAGTGAGATTTATTTGAACCAAATCTTCGTTCTTAGCAATGAGACCCCGTGCCGCAGTAAAGCTTCTTGCAAATCTAGTGAGTAAGTAATTATAATATAGGACATTATCGTCACGCTACAATTGTCATAATCATCAATCAATAAATATATAATAAATGTGTAAAAAAGTCGTTTTTAAACATCGAAAATATTTCCAAAATAAATAGCTGGTGCGTTAAGGGAGACCCAACAGAACCTATTGCCAGAATTTATGGAATTTTTGTCTGTCTATTTGTACAGACATCACGTAAAATGTACGAAATTTATGAAGATAACTTTTACATATAAAAATTGCGCGTTACTTGAAGTATTACTTAGTTTTTGTTGAATCGCAATCAGTTCACTCTATCAAAAGATAGATTAATTTAAAGTGTTCAAGAAGTAAAATATCGCAACATACGCAAATTCAGATACTCGGAATGTTGAACTCCATATTCGATAGATGGCGTGGTTTCGCGAAAGAATAATAATTAGATAGTATGCGTCCCTAAAACCCACTCGCCGCGCTCCCGGACGCAGCGAACCAGGGGTCAACTCTCTATGTCGGATCAACGATATACCTTCAAGGGCTATTAATTTCAAGTGTATCTAGAGTAAAAATAATAGTTCGGGACCTAATGCACGAGACTAAAGAAATACGTTATGTGGGATTTTGGGTCTCTAATCATAATACTAATGTCAATAATGACGTTGACGTGCGTGCAATGTGGTTCGTAATTCCGCTGAAGCTATTGTCCGTCAGAATAGCCTAATGATAAACATGGTGGTCTACTACACTTAAGGTTGCGAGTTCGAGTCACCGCCGTCATGTTTTTAGCTTTTTTTTTGTTTATGTTTACGATATATCCTTCAATTGTGGACCAATTTTGAAAATGATTTTTTTGTTCGAAAGAAATGTTCCCAAATTGGTCCCATTTTAATATGGTGAATAACTGATGTAGAACTTCGGAGATATATAATAGAACTCTTCAATAAATGACAGCAGATTTCTTGGAATGGCTGCAACTTGGAATTTGCAACAAAATTGCAGAGACACCGAATTCCAAAAAGAAAGTTATTTTTCACTTTGTACTGTTTTTATTTGGAAGTCGGTAGTATTTAAAAAGAGAATGATGAAAGATGTATGTGGGTAGCTTGCGAAGTAAACATCGAATTCTTAGCGCTCTCGAATTTAAATTGAAATCAAATAAATTACGTTTATTTCGCCAGTAAAAAGTGATTCTTCATGAAGATTATTGACACTATTAAGTGATATTAACAATCGAATACTACTGTGAACAGTGAACTGAGAAAATAAGGCTGTAAAAAAGTACAGGTCCGGCAGTGCTAAAATTAATAGTGCACCACCAAAATAGTAGAAAAACACAGACCAGTCAAAGAACAATAATAAGTTATAGTGGCAGTAACTTAAGTGTGTGACCTCAAAAAGTGCTGAATTACAAACAATTATTTACAACATCAAAATTCGAAAAATTGCAAATCACTTTTGATCCCTAGACATTTGCAGCGCCATCTACTGTCGACTAGCAAAACGACGTACGTCATCGATCTCTGGATTGCACATTGAGAACGTAGTTCATAGTAATGTCAAAAGAGGGCGTCAGCATGTCTGTTTTTGAACAACTAATTAGAGAGTTGAGAGTTGATATTAAAAAGGACTCCGAAGAGGTGTTAAGTCAATTGGAGTCTAGAATTACACACAGTATAAATGAAAATTTGGACCACAAATTTAATATCATTCAAGAAGAAATTGATGAAATCAAGAAAAATGGAGCTGAACAAAATCAAAGAATTCTGGCAATAGAAAAACACATAAGATTCAGGAATGTAATTTACTTTTCTGTTAAGGAAGAAGAAAGGTTGTACGAAGAATTGGAAAGAAATATTTTAAAAATTGTTACAAAAGATTTAAAAATCGATTGTATTTATTTATTTAACCATTTATGCATACACACATAATATACAAACAAGAAGAAGAAACAGAAAAACGGTAAATAGGTGATGCTATTGTACTCCCAATGAAATAGAAATGGTCAGAAGAATGGGAAAAAAGACAGAAAACAAAGTCAGACCCATTACTGTAACCTTCACTACGTATGGAAAAAAAATTACCAATCCGGAAAAACCAAAAAAAACAGAATTTGAAACCAATTTACATAAAAGTGGACTACCCTAAACAAATCCTGGAAAAGAGACGAGAACTTCAGAAACAAGAACAAATAGAGAGAAATAAGGATAAATAGCATTTCTACGCTATGATCACCTTATTGTTAAGGAAATCGGTTCAAGAATGAAACCAAATAACAGTGAGGAGGAGTTATTCGAACCTCAGAGTAAACCAACTCAAAAAAAGGAGTAAGAAATTACTCCACCAAACCACAACACCAATTCATATGTATGCAAATCTCGTTCACCTAAAGGACAAGCTACCAAACGAACCAAAGAACACAAGAATAAACACAAAGGACAGAGTTCAATGACTTCCTTCTTAAAAGGTACTAGAAATCAGGATTCACCGAGATACACCACAGCTCTCTCTTCTGACGAGTCAGAATAGCAACAAGCAAGGCCCCCCAAATGTACTCCAAAAAAAAACCCACAAAAATTACCAAATATTAAAACATTTTCCCTGAAAAAAACTCCCCCAAGCCGGCTGGTCACCGTGGGGGTAAAAGACCAAAACCCGCCAGATTCACCCCGTTATGAACAAAAACCAACAAAAGAAAACTCAAAAACTACTATTGAGAACATAAACACTACGAATAAAAACCTAAACACTAGAACAAAAACCTAAAAACCTTGAATCAAAATACAAATACTACGAATAAAAACCCAAAAACTTCGAATGAAAACCTAAGAACTACTAATAAAAAACTAAAAACTACAAGTAAAAACCTTCAAACTACGAATAGTAACACAAAAACATCGAATGAAAACCAAACAACTACGAATAAAAACCACAAAATGACGTATAAAAACCAGCAAATCATGAATATAAACCCAAAAATTTCGAATGAAAACCAAAATACTACGAATAAAATCCAAAGAATCACGAAAAGAAACCTACGAACTACGAATAAAAACCCAAAAACTACGAATAAAATCTCGAAAACTTTGAATGAAAACCTGACTACGAATAAAAACAAAAACAAAGAGTACAGTCTATACATTGCAACCCTGAATACAAGGACGCTGAAATCACGTGAATCCCTGTACGAACTATAACAGGCTCTTCAACCAATAAAATGGGACATCGTTGGCTTATCTGAAGTTCGACGTTCTGGTGAAAAAATAGAAGAACATGGAGATTTTATATTTATTATAAAAATACGACCGCAGGACAGTATGGTGTTGGATTTTTAATAAAATCTTACCTGAAATTCAGGATAGAAGGTTTCATAGGAGTTTCGGATAGAATAGCAGTAATAAATATTAATCTACCTGGTTACAAGCAGCCAGTATCGATAGTCCAAGTCTACGCACTGTGACTGTTCCTAAATGACCCTAGGCTGATAAAAAATTAGTTTTTCCTAAAATTTCTTAGATTTAGTGTTAATGTCGGCCCTTTTATAAAAGGGGTGAAGCGCCCCTCCATTCCGCGCTGCACAATGAATTTCGTCACCTAGCTTGGTCAATTCTCTTCCGACAAGTGAATTCCAAATTATGTTTTGTTTTGTTTTGGAATTCACAGTTATAAAATTATAACTTGGAAGTGGTTTAGAAGGATAAAATATGACTAAGGGGATATAAACTAAATTGTTATAATTAACTAACGCTTGTGTGAGAAACTCTATACACTAATGTATAGAGTATTTAAATCAAAGACCGAATAATGGTCGCGGATAATGAATTTACATTCTTGAATTACTACAAATACAAATAACTAAATTAGCAGAGAGTTTAACTCAGGAAGTAACTTGAGTTGATAATATCAACTCACCTACAGACAGCCCCAAAAGCGCCCATCCCGCCATCATTTCGTAGTGTAATAGCTGGTAAGAAGAAATTATGGAAACAAACTTCCAGCACACATTTCTGTCTGATAGCCTTAAGGGCTAAATAAGTAAAACAATAGTGAAGTATGAAGTTAATTAGACAAAGGGATTGCAAAGTGCATTATTTACCTAACGAAAGGAAGTTGGTAGGATCGCTACGCTTGCATTCATAAATACGTTTAATTGAATTACGTTACTTAGATAATTTGCAATAGTCTAGATTCCCACCCAAGTGACGTGAGACCGCTTTTCAGCAGCAGGTCAGTCGTAACGTGTACTACTCGGCCTAGACTGCATTTTCTAGTGAGAATCTGCTGCGGCTCCAAGAGTACAGGCTCCCTAAGCTCTAGCATGCCTTGCCCAGTCCTAAGACAGTGGTCAGTTTTGTGCCTATTTGCCTCTGCCATTTGAGCGAGACATGCTACCAGTTACACTGGACGCGGGCTATAATAAGTAGCACTCTCTCGGCCTATTCACCCTTTACTAAGACAATGCAAAATTAACGCAAGCGTACCGTAGACTCAGTCTTTAGCAAAACTCAATGCGAAAGATACTTGCCGTACGTCGGAGCGGATTCATTCGTCGCTTCTCATCTCCTTAAACTGCCCATTGCGTGGATTTTGGGGCCGTCAGAGACGGCAGCCATCCAATATCGTGTCTCGCTAAATAGTGACGATTTAGTAATTGCCTACAAAACGGCTTGGTGTGGTTTTAACGAGACACGTTCCCTAAGCGTCATTAGACGATGTGATTTGGGGTTCTTTGTGATGCCTACCGGCTGAAACCTACCCCCCTCCCTGGAATATGAGCGACAGCAAGTATTTCGCGAAGTGTTCTGAGCTAGACCTTCTTAGGAAACAGTATATTTTAACAACTAACATTTGGTTCTACTACGTGCTCAATTAAGAGCGGCCATATTTAGCCCATTTTATACAGAAATGAGTATGAGCGGTTCCGCCTTCCGTGTATGTAATGTCAGTTAACTCTCAACAAAGGTCCTTAATCAAATGTGTAATTGGTTTGTGTATAAATGGTGAATTAGGGCATGTAACGTGTGACGAAAGGCTTCGCTGCTTCCCTAAACCAAATATTAGCCACAAATACCTGCCAAAGGGTGGATTTAGGAGGTAAATACAAGGGTTCGCCACGCTAGAATAAATAGTACATTAGTCAATTATCCCTACCTATGTAATACAAAGATTAAAACTTACCCCATTCATACTGGCACTCACTCACACCATATTAACGCGAATAGACTAAATTATAATTAACTTAATAATGAAACTCGTTAACACGATACGTTACAACGACGCGACTTTTCCTATTCCGTTCCGAGCCTAGTATTCCACCACTTTCGATCTCTCAAAAAAACCAGTCCGAAGTCTCTGCCCGCCTAAAATCAAGTGTCCCACTCACGCCTCTACAAGCCCGACGCCCATCTACCAATCTCCTTTTCAGTTCAGTTTTTTGTGCATCGCTTAATTGTTTTGGGTCTGGTTCGTGTTAGAAATCAGATATTCCAAAACTCTTTAAAATATTACTTTTGTCTTGACAGCTTTAACTTTGAAAGGCAATTTATGAGCATCTTGAAAAGGTTGGGTTGGTGTTCCATAGTTTATGACATAGCCTGTCACACCCGAAGGTCCGCGTCTCAATGTGTTCAACACATCTGGCCGGCCATGCGCAGCTTTAAAATATTAAAATATAGAGATAAATGACATGTAGTCACAGCACCTACTGAAATCACCAAAGAAGAGACAAAAGACGCTTTCTACCAAGAACTCACACTGACTATGGAGAATTTACACAGCACAGTTATTGTAATGGGAGATTTTAACGGCCAAGTAGGCAAAAGAACAAATACCGAAAAAAATACTTGGGACCTTACACAACCGGTAGACGGAATAAAAACGGTCAAAGAATGATAGATTTTGTCCAAGAACATGACTTGTACGTCATGAACAGCTTCTTCAATAAAAAACCGCATAAACGATGGACATGGATTTCTCCAAATGATATTGTAAAAAATGAAATAGATTTAATACTCACCAACAAACGTAAACTTTTCATGGACGTGAATGTCATTAAAGAGCTTAACTTCAATACTGACCACCGCATGGTACGCGGAGAAGTCCATGGAAGCCAGCAAAAGCCATCAAGGAAGCACATAAGGAGCTCGAAGAAACAAATACATCTGCCGTTACCAGATGACACTTTAGCCTCTCTCAAAGAAGCACTGCGAAACGCAAAAGAAACTGCAAGCATATGCCAAGATTATAACACCCTGGAAAAAGAACTACGACACGCAGAAAGTAGAATAGCAGCAATTAAAACCAATAGGGACAAAGTGGGCGAAAAAGCAAAAGAGCTATTACTTAAACGCCAAACCTTACAACAAAGTGTACCAAGAGACAGAAAGGAAATAGCGTGCATAAGCAAACGAATTAAAGAATGTATAAGGAAACATAGGCAAGATACAAGAACAGAGAGAATAATATTCCATATAAAAACCACAGGAGGAGTGAAAAAAGCTTGGAAAAAATTGCAAGAAAGTCCAGATTGGATACCAAAATTACATAATCACAGAATTAAGAAAGACAAGACAAAGAGCGAGAATAATAAAAACTTACCTCGGAAACCAAGCCTAATAGACAACTATGGCGAAGAAGAAGTCCCTCCAATCTTAGATTCTGAAATAGATAAAGCGATACAATCTCAAAAGAGCGGAAAATCACCTAGCGAAGATGGTATCTCAAACGATCTCTTGAAAGGTTCAGCTCACGTCGTATTGGAAACTCTGCGGGACCTGTTCAACAAAATTTTTGATAAGGAAGAAATACCTCCTCAGTGGTCAACTTCAACGATTATCTTACTACACAAAAAACCGGCCAAGTGCGAGTCAGACTCGCGCACGAAGGGTTCCGTACTTGGTAAATTGCGGTTTACGATTTATGACGTATTAAAAACAAACTACTTACTAGATCTCGGTCAAACCAATTTTCGCTGGTAGTTTACATGGTAATATACATCATATTTTTTTTTTAGTTTTATCATTCTCTTATTTTAGAAGTTACAGGGGGGGGGACACATTTTACCACTTTGGAAGTGTCTCTCGCGCAAACTATTCAGTTTAGAAAAAAATGATATAAGAAACCTCAATATCATTTTTGAAGACCTATCCATAGATACCCCACACGTATGGGTTTGATGGAAAAAATATATTTTAGTTTCAGTTTCAAGTATGGGGACCCCCAAAATTGTATGTTTTTTTTTCTATTTTTGTGTGAAAATCTTAATGCGGTTCACAGAATACATCTACTCACCAAGTTTCAACAGCATAGTTCTTATAGTTTCGGAATAAAGTGGCTGTGACATACGGACGGACAGACAGACAGACAGACATGACGAATCTATAAGGGTTCCGTTTTTTGCTATTTGGCTACGGAACCCTAAAAAGGTAGTAGGGACGATATCGGTATCTACCGCCTCATAAGCTTGATGTCGAACTTGTATAAGATATTCGCTAAGGTAATTCTGGACCGAATAGTAAAGGTATTAGATGAAAACCAACCGAAAGAACAAGCAGAATTCCGCGGTGGATTCTCTACTGTAGACCACATTCATACGATAAAACAGGTTATTGAGAAATACAACGAGTACCAAATGAAGTATTACCTTGCATTCGTAGATTACAACAAGGCTTTTGATTCGCTAAAATATCCGTGTATATGGGAAGCACTACTGAATCAAGGAGTACATAAGAAGTATATAAGACTAATTAAGCAAATTTACACAAATATGACAGCTAGGGTAAAGACAGAAAGAGTGGGCGAACAATTCAAAATAAAGAAGGGTGTGAGACAAGGAGACCCACTGTCACCGAAATTCTTTTCTGCCACTTTGGAACAGGCATTTAGAAATCTAGACTGGGACGGATATGGGATTAAAATAAACGGAGCAACATTTAACTATCTGCGCTTTGCTGATGATCTCATTCTCTTTACCAATAACCCAAAACATCTACAGGAAATGCTTGAACAGCTAGTAAGAGAAAGTAACAAAGTTGGACTCCAGATGAACACATCGAAAACCAAATTAATGACCAACAGCATAAAAGTACCAATATCGATTAACAACGGAACAAACCTTTATCTCGGACAAATTATCTCCCCAACACAACTCACTGCCAAAGAAATCCAAAACAGGATTAACTCGTCATGGAAAAGGTACTGGTCATTAAAAGAAATTTTCAAAAACCCATCAATACCTCTCAAACTAAAAAGCCAAACATTCAACTCAAGCATTCTTCCTGTTATGACGTATGGCTGTCAAACATGGCCTCTAACAACCGAAAATATAAAAAAGTTAGAAACATAACATGGAGCGTAGCATACTGAACCTGATGAGAAAAGATAGAGTGAAATTGAAAGTCATAAGGAATAAAACAAATATTACAGACGTGACAATCACAATAAAAAAACTTAAATGGCAGTGGACAGGCCACACAATCAGAAGCAGAATAGAGAAGTGGGCCAAAGACGTCACTGAACGGTACCCGAGAGAGGGGATGAGAAGGAGAGGGAGACCGATGCGCAAGTAGGAGGACGATCTGCGATCGAAAGCACGACCGTCATGGAGGAGAAAGGCACACGATCGTGCACTGTGGAAGGGTCTGGGGGAGGCCTATGCTGAAAAGCAAAACAAACTGTTCACCTGTACAACAGATAATATGTAAATAATTAGTTATAAGTTTGTAAATAAAGGCTATTTGAATTGAATTGAAGTATTTAAAAAAAAAACATGTTTTCGTTTCGGTGTGGTGTTCAGCAGCCATATTGCGTAATGAATTCGGAAAGATAAGGGGCAAGGGTATGAAAAATCTCTCAATCACATAGACGGAAAGCCACATCGCGTTATTCATCTCGCATGTGATTGGTCGATTTTTCATACTCTTTGCCATTTGCTCTTGCGCAATTCATTACGGAATACGGCTGCTGGAGTGCTTCTACATGGCCCGCAAAAGAAAAGAAGAAAAGAAAGGAAGAAAAGAGAAGGTAAGTAAGGTAGGTAGGTCTAGGTAAGTAGGGTAGGTACAGGTAGGTAGGTAAGTAGAGTAGGATAGGCAGTTAACGGGATCGAAGCCCAGTCATTTAAAAAAATAGTATATTATGCAACTAGTGAATAAAGGACGGATTTAAAGCGAGGGCCATAGATGAATCACGAGCAAGTGAAGGATTCTAACGATTGAATCACGACCGGAGGGAGTGATTCTTGATGATTGAATCACGAGCATAGCGAGTGATTCAAGTGTTAGAATCATGAGCGACGCGAGTGATTCATGGCCCTCGATATAAATCCGTTTTATTCAAGAGTTGCATACTATATTTTATACCATGACTTCGAGAAAAAGAAAGATTTAAGCGAAAAGCACAAGGAATATTACGAGTAATAAATAAATGGTTTATTTCCTTCAAAATTTACAAAAAAATGTGAAATCCTGACCCCTGAGCTAGGTAACAGCACCTGTGTTTCAAGGGCCAGTGACCACCACCGTTACGTTAAGTACTTAATATATTTAATTAAACACCATTGCAATTAATATTAGAATTACAATCCAAATAAGTATTCAAAAAATATCCTAGACTAAAATCAAAATCATTATTAAAATCCTAAATATAAACAAACTCAAAATTAAAATCGAAGAAGGAGTTTGAAAGTCGAATATATCTGCACAAGAAGTTTGTATCGAGTATTTTTTACGCAAGGAGGTTATATAGCATTGAGATGGAGGTCTAATACATTGGTGTGTTCCAAATTCAAACACCAAAACAGTGATTAAAAGTGCTTTTTATTCACTGTTTTCAGTGAATAAAATAAGCTTTTTAGAGGGGGAATGGTATAAAATATGTTTTCGGCGTATTTCTCTGAACTCGCCAATACATACAAGCCCATCTCCCTGTGGTGCATCTATTCCATGTTAAAAAGCATGGTTAAGCTCAAACATGGTGTTAATATAAAAACGTACTGTAACCTGAAGGCATTTTTGAAGAGACGCTTGGACGGATATATTGGTCAGAAATCTAAAGTCTTGTCACCAGCCGACGTTGAAAAGTTTTCAAAGAGGCTTCGGTGCCCTGCCCATTGCCACTTCAGTTTTGAAATTCTTCTTGCTAGGTTAAATCTATGGTCAGCAGCGAGGTGTCCTGGGACGCAGTGGTATGCTTCCGCAAAACAATAGTCTGGCAGAAGGAGGCTGCGGAAAGAGAGAGAGAGATTTTATCCAATCACCCGGCCCTTAGCAGACGCGTCGGGCATCGGCGGAGGGTGGACATAGCCCTCGTCCGGCCCCTCTAAATGGATATTTTTTTCAATTCCAACCAGTATATGCTTAAATTAGCGCTTTCAAACACACAAACAATCTCTTCAGCTTTATAATATTAGTATAGATATGTCACCATGTCCATATACTACCGCAGGTCCACGCAAAGTTTTAGCCTCCTGATTGGAACGCACGCTGCGGTGCTGGACACAGAATCGCATGAAAAACGTGCGCCGCCCTCTCAGGCCTGTGACTGTTCGGTCGACAGACTTCTGAAGTCTGTCAGGCCCTATGTCGGCCGGAGAACATTAAGCACCCTACGGTGCCCGGTGCGTCTGTTTTGAACAGAAGGGTTCATACTCCTGCTCACAATCCACCGCCTCCTTTTCAACCATCCTTTTATCGCAGAAGGAGGCGACGACGGTGAGCCACATCCTCTCTTGTTGGACCATGGTCTTGACTGTGACCGGAGCGAGAGGTATCCGGCATCAACGACCGCCACAAAGATGTCACGGCAATGCACAATCCAGGCTTAGTACTCTTTCAGAGTAGTTATAATTATGTAGTATAAAATATACATAGCGTTATATTTTATTTGAAACTAATGATTAAGCAATTGTGAACGGCCTTGTGACTGTTATTTGAATTGGAATACTTTGGAATCTTCACGAACTGTGAATACATTTTAACTAAGCTATGCATTTACTTAATAGCTGTAACAATAGATAAGCAAAAACTAATTACTAATACTACTAATTACGACATTGATTACCGTGATTCGGTGCTTCCTTGTAGGTTTGTAGGTGAGTAATTTTGTTGTTTATCGTGTCGTAGTCTAGGATTGCGAAATCAGCCTAATTCTGGTCTCGCTACAAGCGGGCAAGTAACAGAATCAACCTATTTTATCCCTACTGCTACGACAAAGCCCTACTCTCTGTGAGAGGGTATGTGTTGTAGACGGGTTCCCTCTATCGGGCAGAATCTTATTGCTCCGAAATTTATTTGCCATAACACACTTGGCATAAACCTGAATATTTTTGAGGCATAAAAATTATTTAATATAATTATTGTTTGGCCGAATGTTTATATGTCCGATTTTACAATGGCATACTTTTAAGATGACAGAATTTTATTTGGCATAATTTCACTTGGCATGCAGGTGGCAGAAATTGATTTGGAATCATTTTATGGGACAATATTATTTGATCTTCTAAAATCTAAATCAGCTGCAGCGACAGGTCAATGTGCACTTCTGAATGAGGGTACGACGAGGCACAGTGATGCCAGAATAGATTACCCGAATAACAAGTAACTTGAACATAACCGGTGGAATGAGACTACCAGGGTGAACTGTACACATCTGCCATGATGGTATGTTATGAAATTTTGTAGTAATCCCGTGAGATTTGCCGTCTTTAATTAAGGAGTTTTATTTTATTTTATTGTAATAGGAAAACAAACAGTATTAACAACTAACAAATTTAACATCAGATCAACAAACTAGTAACCAATTACATGTTTTCGCATTTAATTTACTTTAAAGAGCAAGCCTGTTAGAGAAAAAAAAATGAATTACAATGATAGTATGTACTTTAAACAATAACATACAATCTTTTTTTTTTTTAAACGTTGCCCCACACTAGGAATTTTTTCCTGTATCGTGGGTGCGTTTACAAACATATAAACTCACATACACAAACACCCATCTCAGGAACAACTATCTGTAGGTCATACAAATATTTGTTCCGTGCGGGAATCGAACCCGCGACACGCAGCGCAGCAGTCAATCGCTCAACCACTGCGCCAACCGTGCCACTAATTCACAATAATACCTCGTCTTGAGATGCAATAAAAAACAGTTATTGAACCAATTCGAACCAATGTTTAGTAAGTATTCGAATGAATACTTGCGGTTTAGTATTGAATAAGTCAAATAAAGAAAAGACAACCAATTTATTGTAAGATTTAGCGCATCTTATAAAGAACGAATTATGTCTGTAATTTGTGCAGCAGCGGGGGACGTTAACAAAAAGAAAGGGTATTCTAGCAGATCTGGTAGGGGCGCGTAAATTAATCTTAGAGAGAAGTTGCGGGGCGTCGATGAAAGATTGCGCTAACTTAAGACGGTACCCTGACCAATTGGTCTAGCGGCACTGGTGGCGCATGAATTACAGTAGTAAATACGCCCAGATTTTACAATAAAATCTTTATAAAATCGAATTTTGGTCTTTTGAAAAAAATAATTCTACAAAAATGTTCGTTATTAAATTGTCTATCCATTAGTGTTAGAACAAAAAATAATCAATTAACACTTTACGAGGAGATGCATAATATCAATAATTATTTCTCATTTTTATGTTTTTTTGGAAGTAGATTAGTGAAATATATACAACATTTAAAAAAAAACTAAATCTACCATTTTAGAATCAATATTATGTAGAAATTTAATGTATTTTTATTAATTGATATTTATTTTTAAATAACGACTAGATAGCTCCTAAAAACAGCACAAAAAACGGCTTGCGCGGCGTTTTGCTCGGGGTACCGCCTTAATGAGTAAGGAGATATCTGATATACTCCTTCTCTGCCTAAGTGGAAGCAAATGGTCCCTTTTGCATCTCGACTCATAATTATGATTGCGGGTGTTACACTTGTTGGGCACGCCACAATTGCGGCGGTAAGGCCCCTCTTTTAGGAGTGGCTAGAGAGGCGTCACGGCGTCCTCACCTTCCGCCTGACGCAGGTCCTCACCGGACACGACTGTTTTGGAAGGTTCCTGTTCAGGATTAGGCGGGAGGAAACGCCCGGGTGTCACCATTGTGTGGACCGCCCAGAGGACACGGTGGAGCATACGGTGGAGATCTGCCCCGCTTGGACGGAGCACCGCCGTGTCCTCGTGGAGGCGATTGGCGGTGGCGACCTCTCGCGTCCGGCCCTGGTCCAGGCCATGGTACGGAGCGAGAGGGCATGGGAAGCTGTCTCCTCCTTCTGCGAAGCAGTAATGCTCGCAAAGGAGGAGGCGGAACGCGTGAGGGAGACGCAAAGGAGACGCCCTCACGCCTCTAGCCACCGCAGGAGACGCCCCGGGCGTCGGGAGTCGCAAGCCGATTCCCGGCCACCGTAGGCACGGACTTGCGGACGGCAAGTTATGGGTACCTTACCGTCCGATAAGAACCAAGCCCGAGTTTACGGCGCGTAGTGTTCCACGCGCGCCTCAAAGAGATGTCAGCAAAAGTAACGGGGCCTGATAGGACCGATGCCTGTCTGGGTCGCGGATAAATTTGAAAAAGAGTTACCGCGGCCCTGGCGCAAGCAACTGAAGGAACACTGGTGGGTTTTAGTCAGTAAAAGTCTGACACGCCCTCCCGCTTCACCCAGAGCGGGAGAAGTCATGATGATTTCCCAACCCAAAAAAAAAACCCAAATAAATCTTAACTATTTTGACATCCGTGAACTGGGAGCAAGATCTTTTTAAAAACCCCATTGGTTTGTTAGTTTTATTAACTATGTGATATATGTGCTTCTCGTAGGTAAGTTTGGATTCGCGTATCACACCTAAATCTCGTATGAAATCTACTCGTTTTAGATGGGCATTCTTTAGAGTGTATGTGTGGGATATGATGTTGGCCTTGCAAGTTTGTTGCAACGAATTTTAAGTTTTGTTGTATATCTTCGAAGTCATTCATCAGATCAATACCAAATTTTAATGGGACCATTTTAGAATAAACTTCTTTCCAACGAATAAAAACTTTTGCTATCCTTTTATGAATGACGGAGTTATGCCCAAACGTAACGTAACGTTGAGAAGCTCCTCCTTTTTCGGAAGTCAGTTAAAATTCAATTATAGAAAATATTGGTGTGACAGTATGTTATTATATGGTGTAAACAATAAACAGAAGTGCGATTGCAGTAATCCCGAGAGATTTGCAGTCATTTATTGAAGGGGTATGTTATATATCTCAGAAGTTCTTCATCAGAATTGTACCAAATTTAAATGGAACCATTTCGGATAAACTTTTTTCGAACAAAACATCCGAATTGAGAACCTCCTCCTTTTTGGCAAGTCGGTTAAAAACCAGTACGGCTTTAGATCTGTAATCTGAACGGACGATGATAAGATAAGATAAGTCTTTATTTGCCTTAAACATCATCATCATCATCATTTCAGCCGTAAGACGTCCACTGCTGGACATAGGCCTCCCCCAGGCGTCGCCACATTGACCGATCCCGTGCGTCTCGCATCCAGCGCCTTCCCGCAACCTTAACCAGGTCATCGGTACACCTAGTGGGAGGCCTTCCAACGTATCGTCTTCCAGTTCGCGGTCGCCATTCCAGAACTTTTCGGCCCCATCGGCCATCCGTTCTGCGAGCAATGTGCCCTGCCCACTGCCACTTAAGTTTGTCAATTCTTCGGGCTATGTCGGTAACTTTGGTTCTCCTGCGGATATCATCATTTCTGACGTGATCACGCAAGGAAATTCCGAGCATAGCCCTCTCCATTGCCCTTTGGGTGACTTTAAGATTTCTGATAAGGCCCATTGTGAACGACCACGTCTCGATCCCATAGGTGATCACTGGCAACACACGCTGGTCATAGACTTTTGTCTTGAGACACTGCGGTAAATTGGACAAGAAGATACCACGCAACTTCCCGAACGCCGCCCAGCCGAGTCGGATTCGACGGTTGACCTCTTTCTCGAAGTCGGACCTACCCAACTGGACCGTTTGTCCCAAGTAAACATAATCTTTTACAACTTCGAGTGTAGAGTCTCCGATCTTGATAGGAGTGGGTGTTACATGGGCGTTCACCATGACCTTGGTTTTGTCCATGTTCATTTTAAGACCCACTCTTTTGGAAGCTCTACTAAGGTCATCGAGCATTTTACTGAGGCTCTCCATGGTCTCAGCCATGACCACAATGTCGACGGCAAACCGAAGGTGAGTGATGTACTCGCCATTAACGTTGATGCCAAGCCCCTTCCAGTCCAGAACCTTGAAGACGTCCTCCAGCGCAGCAGTGAACAGTTTCGGAGAAATGACGTCTCCCTGTCTTACGCCGCGCTGGAGAAGGATTGGTTTCGAGGTCTGATCCTGAAGACGGACTGACATGGTGGCGTTTTTGTACAGACATTTCAACACCTCAATGTACCGGTAGTTGATCTGGCACCGTTGGAGAGACTGCAGTACAGCCCAAGTCTCGATCGAATCGAAGGCTTTCTCGTAGTCCACAAACGCTAAACAGAGAGGCAGGTTATACTCTTCGGTCTTCTGTATAACCTGCCGCAGCGTATGTATGTGGTCTACGGTGCTAAAGCCTTTTCGGAATCCGGCTTGTTCGGGAGGCTGGAAATCGTCAAACCTGCGCGCGAGACGATTCGTGATGACTCTTGAAAACAACTTGTAAACATGGCTAAGAAGCGAGATGGGCCTATAGTTCTTCAGCCGGGCATTGTCGCCCTTCTTGAAGAAGAGTACCACCACACCCCTGCACCATGCCTGCGTTTTGCCCTCGAGTATGACGGAATCAAAAAGCTTCTGAAGGGCCTTAAGGACCGGTTTTCCACCCGCCTTCAGGAGTTCAGCCGTGATTCCGTCATCACCCGGCGCCTTGTTGTTTTTAAGCTGTTTCAGAGCCATCCTAATCTCGTACAGGCTGACGTCCGGGATATCTTCGGTATAGTGCCGGGTCAATCTAGCTCTTGGGTCGTTTGCTAGATTCGCAATGGGTTTACTGGTTGACGTGTACAACTGCCCATAGAAACTCTCGATCTCCCTCAGAAGCTCCGGTTTGGCGGATACAATCCTGCCATCATCGGTCTTCAGTTTCGTGAGCTGGCTCTGCCCAATAGCCAGATCCCTTGAAAAAACCTTGAAGCCTTTATTTCGCTCAATCGCGTCTTTAATACGCTCGGTATTAAAGCGGCGGAGGTCTCTTTTCAAGGATTTAGAGATCTGTCTATGGATCTGGCGGTATTTGCACGCCTCATCTGAAGACTGCAGGATCATCTCACGCCTCTCCTTCATAAGCTTGAGGGTATGATCAGAGAGCTTTTTGTTTCTATCTGTACGACGGGTCTTGAAAAACTTAGACCCGACCGTATGGACAGCTTCCACGAACCCGTCGCTGTATTCGTCCACGGAGCTCCCCAGGCACTCGAAACGATTCTGGAGTTCGAGCTGAAAGCTCTCGGGGTTATGGACCTGGACCTGTGCTGGACGGAGCGTGGACTTCATCAGTCGAGACCTTTCAAGCTTAATATTAATGTTCAATGTGCCTCTTACCATGCGGTGATCGCTGCCGGTTTTTACCGAATTGATCACAGAGACATCATTGAACATTTGCTTCTTGTTCAGTTCAGTTCCGTATGGTGCCGGACGTTAAGAATTTCACCATCCCATGTCTTCCCGTGGGTGTCGTAAAAGGCGACTAAGGGACAAACCAGAGAATGGGCAGCAGCGTTCTCTGTGCTCCTATAATAACCATACTGCGATCGCCAATCCGCCTGCCAAGCGTGGCGATTATGGCAAAACCACCCTATGAATAGCACTACTAAAAAATGGCCCTTAGTGCCCGGCAGCCCGCTTATCCTCGACTACGGTAGCGGTTGAGGTTACGGCATGGCAAGGGGTGCTAAGAATCTCCGGACGAGATCCGGCTACCCCAATAAACACCGACGACTGGACCTGGCAACGTACAACACGCGCACACTTCGGACCGACGAGAAGATCACCAAGCTCGAAGAGGAATTGAGCAGGTTGCGATGGAGCATTATAGGGTTATCTGAAGTCCGAAGAGAGGGGCAGGACTCGATAATCCTCAAATCCGGTAACCTGCTCTATTTCCGAGAGGGTGACCGGCAGTCCCAGGGTGGTGTCGGGTTTATCGTCCACAGGTCCCTTGTGAACAACGTGGTGAAGATCGAGAGTGTGTCGACCAGGTTGACGTACCTTATACTCAGAATATCCTCTAGATATTCGCTGAAGGTCATACAGGTCTACGCCCCAACGCTACCCGGCACACCCCGACGACGAGGTAGAGACCATGTATGAGGATATCTCCAGAGCCATGCATGGTTTCAAAACTCACTTCACCGTTGTCATGGGGGACTTCAACGCGAAACTGGGCAAACGAGACGAGGATGAGCTGCAAGTGGGGCAATTTGGAGTTGGACGACGGAACCGCCGGGGTCACATACTGGCCAGTTTTATGGAGAAGGAGGGACTCTATATGATGAACTCCTTCTTCAAAAAGCGTGAACACAGGAAGTGGACCTGGCAGAGCCCCGATGGTGCAACAAAAAATGAGATCGACTTCATCATGTCAACCAAGAAGCAAATGTTCAATGAGGTCTCTGTGATCAATTCGGTAAAAACCGGGAGCGATCATCGCATGGTAAGAGGCACATTGAACATTAATATTAAGCTTGAAAGGTCTCGACTGATGAAGTCCACGCTCCGTCTAGCACAGGTCCAGGTCCATAACCCCGAGAGCTTTCAGCTCGAACTCCAGAATCGTTTCGAGTGCCTGGGGAGCTCCGTGGACGAATACAGCGACGGGTTCGTGGAAGCTGTCCATACGATCGGGTCTAAGTTTTTCAAGACCCGTCGTACAGATAGAAACAAAAAGCTCTCTGATCATAACCTCAAGCTTATGAAGGAGAGGCGTGAGATGATTCTGCAGTCTTCAGATGAGGCGTGCAAATACCGGCAGATCAATAGACAGATCTCTAAATCCTTGAAAAGAGACCTCCGCCGCTTTATTACCGAGCGTATTAAAGACGCGATTGAGCGAAATAAAGGCTACAAGGTTTTTTCAAGGGATCTGGCTATTGGGCAGAGCCAGCTCACGAAACTGAAGACCGATGATGGCAGGATTGTATCCGCCAAACCGGAGCTTCTGAGGGAGATCGAGAGTTTCTATGGGCAGTTGTACACGTCAACCAGTAAACCCGTTGCGAATCTAGCAAACGACCCAAGAGCTAGATTGACCCGACACTATACCGAAGATGTCCCGGACGTCAGCCTGTACGAGATTAAGATGGCTCTGAAACAGCTTAAAAACAACAAGGCGCCGGCTGATGACGGAATCACGGCTGAACTCCTGAAGGCGGGTGGAAAACCGGTCATCAAGACCCTTCAGAAGCTTTTTGATTTCGTCATACTCGAAGGCAAAACGCCACAGGCATGGTACAGGGGTGTGGTGGTACTCTTCTTCAAGAAGGGCGACAATGCCCGGCTGAAGAACTATAGGCCCATCTCGCTTCTTAGCCATGTTTACAAGTTGTTTTCAAGAGTCATCACGAATCGTCTCGCGCGCAGGTTTGACGATTTCCAGCCTCCCGAACAAGCCGGATTCCGAAAAGGCTTTAGCACCGTAGTCCACATACATACGCTGCGGCAGGTTATACAGAAGACCGAAGAGTATAACTTGCCTCACTGTTTAGCGTTTGTGGACTACGAGAAAGCCTTCGATTCAATCAAGACTTGGGCTGTATTGCAGTATCTCCAACGGTGCCAGATCGACTACCGGTACATTGAGGTGTTGAAATGTCTGTACAAAAACGCCACCATGTCAGTCCGTCTTCAGGATCAGACCTTGAAACCAATCCTTCTCCAGCGCGGCGTAAGACAGGGAGACGTCATTTCTCCGAAACTGTTCACTGCTGCGCTGGAGGACGTCTTCAAGGTTCTTGACTGAAAGGGGCTTGGCATCAACGTTAATGGCGAGTACATCACTCACCTTCGGTTTGCCGACGACATATTGGTCATAACTGAGAACATGGAGAGCCTCAGTAAAATGCTCGATGACCTTAGTAGAGCTTCCAAAAGAGTGGGTCTTAAAATGAACATGGACAAAACCAAGGTCATGGTGAACGCCCATGTAACACCCACTCCTATCAAGATCGGAGACTCTACACTCGAAGTTGTAGACGATTATGTTTACTTGGGACAAATGGTCCAGTTGGGTAGGTCCAACTTCGAGAAAGAGGTCAACCGTCGAATCCGACTCGGCTGGGCGGCGTTCGGGAAGTTGCGTGGTATCTTCTTGTCCAATTTATCGCAGTGTCTCAAGACAAAAATCTATGACCAGTGTGTGTTGCCAGTGATCACCTATGGGACCAAGACGTGGTCGTTCACAACGGGCCTTATCAGAAAGCTTAAAGTCACCCAAAGGGCAATGGAGAGGGCTATGCTCGGAATTTCCTTGCGTGATCACGTCAGAAATGATGATATTCGCAGGAGAACCAAAGCTACCGACATAGCCCGAAGAATTGCCAAACTTAAGTGGCAGTGGGTAGGGCACATTGCTCGCAGAACGGATGGCCGATGGGGCCGAAAAGTTCTGGAGTGGCGACCGCGAACTGGAAGACGATACGTTGGAAGGCCTCCCACTAGGTGGACCGATGACCTGGTTAAGGTTGCGGGAAGGCGCTGGATGCGAGACGCACGGGATCGGTCAATGTGGCGACGCCTGGGGGAGGCCTATGTCCAGCAGTGGACGTCTTTCGGCTGAAATGATGATGATGATGATGTTTAGCTATACAGGCTATCTATCAATTGCAAAATAATTATTAGTTAATTGCTGTTCAATGTCACAGATAAGATCAATACAATAATATAATAATATACCTAAACATAAGGCCAAGGCCAACAAGTCCTCCCACCATGTGGACCGATTACCTGGTGAAGGTTGCGGGGATCCGCTGGTTGCGAGACGCACGGGACCGGTCAATGTGGCGACGCTTGGGGGAGGCCTATGTCCAGCAGTGGACGTCTTTCGGCTGATATGATGATGATGATACCAAAACATTATCTGCAATGAAAAAATATTATTCTAAGTTTATTGTTAAAAAATATCTTTGATGTCATAAAAGATAATATGTTCCTTCAGACATTTCAAAAATCTGTTTTTAAATGAGTTAATATTATACAGGTTGTTTGGTACATCGTAAATCATAATTTTGAATATTAGCCTTAGGTGACTCGATTCACAATTCTAGCAAATTCACAAAGTTGTTACAAGATTTTTATGGCATGTGGCACATCATTGGCAAGAAGATAGACTGGAGAATTAATGAGGGTAGTGGAAGATCCCGGTCGCTTTTTCTTTTGTAGCCATATAAACAGCTTTAACATGTACCGCTTTAATTTAAGTTTTATCTTTGCGAGTAAATTAAATAAAAACTAGGTGACTAATGTCACTAATCTTGTATTTAAAAGTACTCTTTAACAATACACATCGAAATAAAGTTAAAATTCAGAGTCTACGCCTTATATATTTTTTTACCCGACTGGGTTATGTGTTTCGCGCGTATCTTGTATGTATGTATGTTTTTATGTATGTAATATTCTTTATTACCTCATATCTTTTAAACCACTTGATCGAATTATATAATTGAGGCATCGATAGATAATTCTTGACCGCCCAAGTGTTCTTAGATAGGTGAAGTTCTAAAAAAAACAATTATGGCGGATTTTGGGTGCCATATTGTGCGGGTCCCAATTTTTTTTTTCTTCCAATCCTATCGTGTGGGGTATCTAAATGAAGGGTTTTAAGAGGTAATTACAAAAATATATACCACTTATATGTTTAAAAGTAATTCGAAAAAGAAAAATATAACCAAAAAGTTGTAATTTACGTACATACATACATACCAGGCCCCTCAGAAAGTATTGCGAAAAAAAGTTTTTATATATGGGAGACTGGCCAGTTATAATGTTTTTCGAAAATATGATTATTTATAAGTAAAAATAAGTAAGTTCCAATTTCAAAATTTCCCTCCACATTTTTTGCGAGTTAATTCAAAGTATTGTGTCTCACTGAAATATGGATCTGCGCCGGGAACATTTTAGAGCTATGATTTTATACGATTTCAAGTGTCGCCTGAAACCGGATGAATCGTACGATAGACTTCAAATGGCATTCATGGATGAAGGCCCTTCCAAGGCAACCGTGTATCGTTGGTATAACGAATTCAAGCGCGGTCGACCAACTTTGGGGGATGACGAAAGAAGCGGTCGCCCTTTGACGGCTGTTACCGAAGAAAACGTGCTAGCAGTGAAAAATTTAATCCAAGACAATAGGCGAATTACATATCAGGAGATTCAACACATATTGAAGATTGGATCGGGAAGCGTTCACGAGATTCTACACAGCCATCTTCGCGTGAGGAGGATAGTATCACGCTGGGTGCCGCACAACCTCACCGATGCTCAGAAGCAGGCCCGGGTGGAATGGTGCCGTGATATGCTTAACAAATTTGAAGCAGGCTCGTCTCGGCGTATTTACGACATCGTTACAGGTGATGAGTCCTGGATTTATCAATACGACCCAGAAACCAAGCGCCAGTCGACTGTTTGGGTGTTTCAAAATGAGCCAACGCCTACCAAAGTGAAGCGATCTAGAAGCGGGGGTAAGATTTTGATCGCTAGCTTTTTTAATTTGACTGGCCACTTGGTATCAATTCCCTTACGGGATCAAAGAAGCATTAATGCCGAATGGTATACTACCAAATGTTTGCCAGAAGTTTTCTCTGTTATAAGCAACAAGCGACCAAACACAGGGCTCCGCGGGCTACTGCTCCACCACGACAATGCACCTGCGCACACCGCACTCAAAACGAGGGACTTCCTGGACAGCACGCCAGTCAAACTCCTGGGTCACCCTCCTTACAGCCCTGATCTAGCACCGTGTGACTTCTTTTTATTCCCAAAAATAAAAAATCAGCTCAAAGGGATACAATTTTCGTCGCCGGAAGATGCGCTGGCTGCGTTCGAGCAGGCTGTAAACGAGGTGTCTGCGGCGGACTGGAAAAAGTGTTTTGAAAACTGGTTTAGGCGCATGAATCTTTGTATAGAGGCTGGTGGAAAGTACTTTGAAAAGATTTAATAAAAATATATGTACGTATAGAACAATTTTTTTTAGTTTCGCAAAACTTTCTGAGTGTCCCACGTACATAAACTCACGCCTTTTTCCCATGGGGGTAGGCAGAAACTACAGAACGCCACCTGCTACGATCCTTACATACTTCTTTTGCTTCACACATATTCATACATCTAGTCATACACAAACGCCGGTTATGGGTACTGCGCACTTGGCTTTTCTGAAGAACATCACCTATAAGGTCTATGTATGTCTTTCTAGGGCGTCCCCTCCCGGCGTTTCCAATCACGTCTGCCTTGTAAATACCTTTCGTTAGTCGACTTTGATTTATCCTCTCAACATGGCCAAATCATCTTAACATGCCCTTTTAAATAAAAAAGTTAATTTAAAAATCAAAAACCCGACTGATTAAGAATTAAACTAAAAAGCTGTTAACAAGAAAAATCATGCTGTGCAGTTGGAGGATCAGGTGGTCAGCCAGTTAACAAATATGTTTAAATTTTAAACGTTTTTAAATTTTACTACTACAAAATTACTAAAACTCCTAAAATGAGACAAGATTTTCACAAACAAAATAAAATAAACATAAAATATCAAAAATAATTATTAAATATAAATTATCTAATTTATAAATAACCAATCAAATTTTAAAATAATCAAATACACATTTAAAAATATTCATAAAATTATACGAATTCTAAAATAATAAAACAAATAACATAATTAAAATAATCAAATTTTAACCAGATAATACGTGACATGGTTACATACACAATGACATGGTTACATGGTCGTTTTATATACCGGCAGTTCTGTGTTATTTCGCACTTTACACTTAATTCGCAGTTTATTTTCACGGACTAATTGCACATTTAATTTGTTTTTCGAACCGAGGAATTTATGTTTACTAAACTGTATATAATTAGATTTACTAAATGATTTTTAAATTATTTGTCTGTAACCATTTTATAATGACGGCAATAGTATTTATTAATATTATTTATTTATTTATTTACTCATTGATTATTATAACACCTTTACAGAAACTTCCAAGGCGATGTTATAACATACATATAAAACATTAAAATACAAAACATCAATCAATCGTTTCATTATGACATTCCCATACATTTATCATTATTTAAATGGTCAGACCTTTTTCAATTAAATTTTGCGCTACTTTGACGAATCTCGGCAGGTTTTGGCAAAATATATCTGCCGATAATGTTACAGTATTTATCAAACGTATGACTCGTGTCATAGGGGTAAATTTAAATAAGTTAGTCCTAGCCAACGGTACGTCTAACAGAGCTGGGCGGCGGCGTGCGCCCACGCACCCGTCCGGCGCGCACAGCCGCCGCCGATGTATTAATGTACATCTCATGTTCTTCTTTTTTTTTCTTTTTCAATGTTCTACCGCGGACATGTGGCAGTTCGCGCTCTTTTTTATCGTGTTATAATTTGTTTGTTTTTTTTTTCATAAAAATTACAATTGTTTGACTCCTACGTCGAACATTATTTTTAGGCTTACTTAACTAACTTAATACTACGTGAGTTCATCAATTGGATTCTGACCTATTGCCGGAGAGTTTAGAAGCCTATTGGCCAGGGAACTTCCAACACAAGCAAAATTAACATTAGCCTGGGTCGCTATGTTTGTAATATTTATAAGTATGTGAGAACCATGTTCCTACTTATCAAATTAATTAATTTTCCTGTTAATGCTTTTTAATACTTTATACCTGTGTGTAGAGCTATTCTAGGTGCATCGTCCTCACATATATTAATGTATGTACGTATGTTAATATTGTAAAAAACTATTTTTTTTATTTTTTTTAAAAGAGTAAGTATGGAGTTTCTTGTGCGTTCTTCTCCATAACAATCTACTTTCCGAATGCACGGTAGATTTTTTTTTTTTTTTTTATTACTTTTAATTATTTTTTTTATTTATTACTTTTAATTTTTAATTTTAATTTATGTGACGTTCAAAAGTGCCGTTTATTGGCCTAATTGAATAAATATATTTGACTTTGACTTTGACTTTGTTCACAGATGCCTGAGGGGAATCACCAAGAAGGTCGGTAGCAGCCGATTTTGTTTTGTTTGTGTTTGTTATGGTTTTTATAACTTCCCAAAGTTTTTTATTGTTGTTAATATTTTTGTCCAACTAACTTTTATCGTGTTGCCTTTTAAGTCTTTTTAATAAGTCATTACAATCGTTTCTATACCGGGTGTATGTTAGTTTTAGGGTTTGTATTTCGGGTGAAGTTTGTGAATCTTTGTGATGGCGATCCCTATTTTGTATACATCTAAGTAATCCTGGAGTAATCCAGGTTCTAATAATACGTTTTTTTCGAGGAATTTTAACAATAGTGCTGTTTTCATTTATTACATCTTGTAACGTCTTAACAAATTTATCCATGGCCTGATTAGGATCAGGGCAGGGCACATTGCTCGCAGAACGGATGGCCAATGGGGCAGAAAAGTTCTGGAGTGGCGACCGCGAACCGGAAGACGATGCGTTGGAAGGCCTCCCACCAGGTGGACCGATGACCTGGTGAAGGTTGCGGGGATTCGCTGGATGCGGGACGCACGGGACCGGTCAATATGGCGACGCTTGGGGGAGGCCTATGTCCAGCAGTGGACGTCTTTCGGCTGAAATGATGATGATGATGATGTTTAGCTATACAGGCTATCTATCAATTGCAAAATAATTATTAGTTAATTGCTGTTCAATGTCACAGATAAGATCAATACAATAATATAATAATATACCTAAACATAAGGCCAAGGCCAACAAGTCCTCCCACCATGTGGACCGATTACCTGGTGAAGGTTGCGGGGATCCGCTGGTTGCGAGACGCACGGGACCGGTCAATGTGGCGACGCTTGGGGGAGGCCTATGTCCAGCAGTGGACGTCTTTCGGCTGATATGATGATGATGATGATTAGGATCGTCTGTTTCGCCAATGAAATTGGAGTCCGTATTATTCTGTTGTTCACGAATAGCAGTTACATTAAATTTAGATACATAACATTGCGAAAGATTTTCTTTGTGTGCTTGGTAAAGAAAAAGTAAAACCGGGTTGTGGTCCGTAATGCTGGAATTTAAAACGAAGGTATTTGATTTTAGTTTAGTTTTAAGAAGAACGTGATCGAGACAAGTTTTACCTTGCCTGGTAGGAAAAGTATGAGCTGGCAAGAATCCCTGAAAGGCTGTCATATTTAGGTATTCAGGTGCTTTAGTGTCGCGTGATTGTTTTGAGATATCTATATTAATATCTCCAATGATGACGGCAGATTTTATGTTTTTTAGGTTCGATAAAGTTGTTTTGAGGGAATCTAAAAAGGGTGTTAAATTGTTGTATGACGGTGATCGATTTAGTGCAATTTTAGCTGTGTCATTATTTAATTTTAGAATTAGGCAGTTGCTTTCAGAAAAGGGTGGTTCAATTACATCAAAATTAAGCAATTATTTAGTGTAGATTACTATTCCATCGTTCTGGTTTCTATAATTCTGTGTCGTATGAGACCTGTAGCCAGGTAGGTTAGGAATAGTAAGATTGCATGATAGCCAGCATTTAGTGAGTATTATAACGTCACAATCTATCTTTAGTGAGTGCAAAAGGACAACTAGTTCGTCAAAGTTCAAATTCAAAAAATTCAAATTCAAATATATTTATTGCTCAACACAGTACATATTCAAACATTTCCAGATGTCAAGTGAATGCGCAGTCCACTGTGTTGCACCAATTTAGGCATGCAAAATTATCATTAAAATTACACATGCTCATAAATTCAAATTAATACCTTACAAAATTCCATAAATTAATACCCTATAGAAGATACGAGAAATACTACGTATATTCTGCGTAAGTATTCTAAGGTTTGTTTTAGTGAGTGAAAGAAGTTTATAACAATCCAAAACATCACAGACCACAGACTACGATATTTTTAAATCTTCAATTTCTACGTTGGTGTTAGCCATTTAGAATAAAAATATACTGTATAAGAACCGTGGAATATTGGACGATTATATAAATATACGTATGAAAAAATTGTAGGTGCGGGTGTCTGCTTGTTTGTTTAATTTATTTGGCGAATGCGAACCGAAAATGTGAGGGTAGGAGGTAAACATTATTATGTTAGAACTTAGGCGGGTATGCATAAATGTGTGAGACGTTACCGTATAGAATACTTCGGTCATACTAGTTACGCAATTATTTGCAGTGCGGTTTGAGTCAGGGCCATGTAGCTTATTGTCGATTACGAATAAAGTGATTGTGAATAAAAACAGAAAATAGATGTCAGTTATTGTTATTGTGATCAACTTTGTAAATAGTGTTATAATGTACGATATAATATGTAGTTTGCGAAGAGTGTGCAAATAAGACAGCTATGTGCAGTAAACAATTGAATTTGAACAAGTTATCGTTTAGTGATGGTGTGTTTTTTATTTTAATAGGTGAGTAGTGTAGTAAGTGCAGAAGTATTTGAATTGTGTGAGCAGTTATAGTGGTGAATGGGTAGCTGTTTATTATGTGTAATGTTTGTTTAGGTTGTTTTAGGAGTACCGTAACATTGTCATATTTTAGTATTGTACAGAAATATTCATTAAATAACATTAAGCATGCATTAAATTTATAAAATAGTAAAATTAGCATTAGAGATACAAGGTAATAATACAAGCGCAAAGCAAGAGTTAGAGTTAGTCAAAGTCAGTCAAAGTCAAATATATTTATTCAATTAGGCCAATAAACGGCACTTTTGAACGTCACATAAATTAAAATTAAAAGTAATAAAAAAAAAATACAAAGTAATAAAAAAAAAAAATACAAAGTAATAAAAAAAAATGAGATAAAAAAAAACTAGTAATTTTTCAATAATCTGGTTCTTCTTTATTTCAGTTAAGTGGGCTTCGTTTTTGACTCTGATATAAGGTTTCCCTTCAGCTTTGCGAAGATAGATTTGCCCATTCGAAGTCCACACAAACCTATAGTCAGCCGTTTTTGCAAAGTCTCGCGTAAGAAATAAGAGGGGCTTCATTATAGCAGTGAGTAGTGCCGAGATGTAGATTTGTTGTTTTGATGTTTTTATGCCCATTAAGTTAGAGTTAAGTTGGTTAGGTGCCTGTTTAGATTGGTTGTGTCTTTTTACCGCTTCTAAAAAGGAAAGTTTGGTTAGCGTGTTGGTAAACTCAATGGCGACTGAGGAACTGCTTGTGTCCTTTTTAGATGACATCCGGATCACATCTCGTATGTCATTTTTAGACAGATCCTGATAATTTGCAGACTTGGATAAGTTTATGACGTAACCAAATAGATCCGGCTTCTTCTCATGCTGTACTTTGGGGACATTTCTAACCTCCACAAACGTTTTCAGACTACTTATTTCCTGGAATCTAGTTTTTCTTCTAAAAAAGATATCTGCAAGTGTGTTTGCTTGCGTTCTTGTTCCAATTGATCAATTTTGTCTTCAACAGCTTTAACATTTCTCGAGAGGTGCGAGATCTGAAAAACATATCCAGACGATTATTTTGAGAAACACGATTTTCGTTAATCATGGACAATATTTCTTCCTTAAAGGATGCAAAGTTCTCACGCGTACATTCTTCAAGTAAGCGTGTTCTTTTGCTTTTGCGTTGGGAAATTATTATTATTATATACTTTATTGTACACCACAAAAAAAACATACAGGACAAACGTTCACAATAACAAGTGTACAATGGGCGGTCTTATCGCACTAGGCAATCTCTTACAGACAACCTTTGGATGGACTGAGCAACAGGAGAAGAATTTAGGGCTGTCAGTGTACAAATTAACATAAATAATACACTACTTAGACATAATTACATAAAATACAAACATACAATATACAAAATATACTAATATATATCAAATATAACAGAGAAAGGAGAAGAATGAAAAGTTATAGGAAATTTTAGTGGGTGAGTTTATGACCTCAGGGGCCACTTTATTTAGGTCTGTGTCAAGAGCTGAGTGTGATTTAGGTGGTGTGCTTCGTGTAGCCATTACAGTCAGAGAGCCGATTTAGGTATGTATTGAAGTTTGTAGTTCGTTTCTTAAGGTTTATGGAACTAAAATACTTAGCCTAGGCTCTCGAAAAAAATAATATCAGTAGGTAGATGACGGCCGATTTGCGTTACAGCGCTGCGTTGTTGCGATGTGAAGCATCTGGCGTCAGCGGGGTGGCAGGCTGGTTGTGGGGGGCTTACTGTCATACGTACGATGACGATGGCCGTTTGATACAACTTTCGAATTGTTTTTTCACTATAACTTTATGAAAAGTGGTTACAGCGTAGTCCAGTTCACTTTGTTCGATGGCACAGTTAATTGGCTAATTAGAGCAATCAACAACACTCACAAAACGTAAAGATTTTTGACTTTTTTAAATTAAAAATTGGGAGCACAGTTAAAACGAACACAACTGTTAAGAGCGTTCCCGGTGCGAATGATAATACTTTCATTGTGCGCACAGCTAAGGAGTAGAATTCCCTTCCGGAGTCTTTGTTCCCTGATAGCTACAACCTTAGGGTCTTTAAGTCAAGAGTGAATAGGTTACTTCTAGGCAAACGTGCTTCATCGTAGGCCACATCATCGCTTACCATCAGGTGAGGTAGTGGTCAAACGCGGATCTATCAATAATAATAAATAAGGAAGCGCCTGATTCTGCACCTGTTTCTGCGAACAGCTCTATCTCAAGAAATAAGACTTGACAGCCTGGACGATGGACCTGGGATTGTACCTTTTAAATTAGGCTCAGCTAAGATCTTATCACACCACCATTCCTTCATCCAATACGTTAATTTAGACACTCTACAAGATAAAATAAATTCTATTGATAGCCAATTACTAACCAGCAGTGCTAATCTTAATTACCAATCCAAAACATTATTCCAACCTCATATAGATTTTCTAAGATCTAAACTCAATAGCGTATCCGAACAATTAAAATCTTTCGAGATAACTCGTGTAAAAAGAGGGCTCATAGATGGTCTCGGTAGTGTTGTGAAAAGCATTACAGGAAATTTAGGTTATACTGACGCATTACGTTATAATCAAGCTATAAAATCTCTCGAAAACGATGAACACAAATTAGTTACTGAATTCAACCAGCATGTTAGTCTAACAAAAGAGATGTCCGCTCAATATTCTAAAATCATTGACGAAATTGTAGATAACCAGAAAAAATGGCAGCTAGATAGCTTTACTAAATATAATTAACGAAAGCAACGCAGATAGAGATCATGATTTGATAAAATACGCACATTTAGCTCAAATACATATTATCCTTAGCGATAACGTCAATGCAGTTTCACATTAACTAAACCGGCTACAGAATGTTCTAGCATTTATAAAAACCTCTACAATGCAACATTCTATTCTCAGCATGCACGAAATACGCGCTATATTAAATAAATTAGTTTATATAGCAGTGAGAAAATAGTAGATATAGATATAAGAGAATATTATAATATAATTAAGTTAGGTTCATATTATATAAGCAATCAAATAGTCATAGTATATAAGTTGCCAATATTTCAACCGCATACATACGAATAGATCATAAGTTATCAATAATACCTAACAAATATCAAGAAGGCCTCATTCCATCCTCTCCTTTCCTAGCCATCTTCCAGAAAGATTTTAAAAACATAGAGGCTGAATGCCCGAAGACCAACAAGTGGTTCATATGCGAGGAGAAACGAAGTCTAGAGAGTAAATTTTCTCAAGATTGCATACACGAACTCATCATTGAACATGCAACATCAAAAGTTCAACATGCAAACCTGTCGCTATCACCTTGGACCAGCCAGCGTACGATGAACTTGATGATAGATACTACACCAGCAGCTTCCCGGTGCCCACGAAGGTTCATCTCTCCTGTGAACAAGACTTGTACAAAGAAGTTCAAGGAAGTTACTTACCATACCGCAGGATGGTTACATAGAGACACCACAGATCACTATCGCCATTAAGAAAAATTGTCTGAAGGGTTAAGTATTGAAGATTATGGACCTACCTTTTTACCCACGTTTTTTGTCTGTTTTTTTTTTTTTTTTATTACTCTTAAATTTATTTTTTATTACTTATAATTTTTAATTTTAATTTATGTGACGTTCAAAAGTGCCGTTTATTGGCCTAATTGAATAAATATATTTGACTTTGACTTTACCTCTAGAAGACATAGATAATCAGCCTCCAGTCCCGACACTCAAATTGAACTCAATAAACTTGGACCACCTACATGCAGCCAATATGAAGATAATGCAACAACAGCCACAAATTCCAGCTACGAATGACTACGGAATCTACCACACTACGATTCCAATGTACATAGCACTAACCCACCGGTTAGTGCTATGTACATTGGAATGTGCACTCATGGGTAACTTTATCTACCGACGGTACTGGTCAAAATCTAAGAAGACTCCAGACGAGGAACCACAATGTCCAGAAAGAATTTACGCTCTTCCCGAACCTTAAGAGAGGATAAGCTGCAACCAACCCCCACCTCAATTTACTACGAAAATCATCGGTGGTGGCTACTGTTCGGGGGGAGGTTTTACGCGGTGCTAATCTATGAGGATGGCCGAGACAGCATTGACCCAAAAAACACTGCACATGGCTCGACGACGCAGTGCAGCATCAGCAGGAACGTGCCGCGCGATGACGACAACAGCGTCTTCGCAATATCGGAAACGCGGACCCAAATTCATATTTGATTCATACTTCGAACATTGTCAACGTCTTACAAATAATTAAATTGTAACTTTTAGTATAATTTAATTTTATTAAATAACTATTACTTTTTTTTTGGATCCTTCGGTTGTAGCCCACGTAATTAGTGTATCAATAGAATTAAGTAAACAAAATATTTAGTAACATAAAGATAAGTAGTAAATAGAAACATAAAATTGTAATGCCAGTGTGTAATATATAGAGTATTTAGTGAGAGATGAACTCACGTAGTATTAAGTTAGTTAAGTAAGCCTAAAAATTATGTTCGACGTAGGAGTCAAACAATTGTAATTTTTATGAAAAAAAAAACAAACAAATTATAACACGATAAAAAAGAGCGCGGACTGCCACATGTCCGCGGTAGAATATTGAAAAAGAAAAAAAAAGAAGAACATGAGATGTACATTAATACATCGGCGGCGGCTGTGCGCGCCGGACGGGTGCATGGGCGCAGCTCTGTTAGACGTACCGTTGGCTAGGACTAAGTTATTTAAGTTTACCCCTATGACGCGAGTCATACGTTTGATAAATACTGTAACATTATCGGCAGATATATTTTGCCAAAACCTGCCGAGATTCGTCAAAGTAGCGCAAAATTTAATTGAAAAAGTTCTGACCATTTAAATAATGATAAATGTATGGGAATATCATAGAAGAGCTCGTGGCTAAATAATAAAAGCCGCATGGGTCGATCTTCAAGGTTAAGCAACGCTTGATGAGGTCGGTCCGTGGATGGGTGACCATTTCAACATACCGAGTTTCCTCCGTGCCTCGGAAAGCACGTTAAGCTGTTGGTCCCAGATGTCATTTGAAGATCTTTGAAAGTCGTTACGGGTAGTCAGAAGCCTGAGATCTGACACCAGTCTTACCAAGAGGTATCGTGTTACCCAGTTACTGGGTTGTGGAGGTCAGATAGGCAGTCATATTTATGGACCCACTCTTTCGCTTTCGCTCAGCGCATCAGTAGCGCTGATGTCATCGAGCTTTGTACTGGGGTCCTCCATGGCCTCAGCCATGACAGCTATATCATCGGCGAACGGAAGGTGAGTGACGTGCTCACCGTTGACGTCAATGCTTAGCCCTCTCTGGTCCGGAGCCTTAAAGGCGTGCTGTAGTGCAGTGGTGGACGGTTTCGGAGGTGTGGCGTCTCCCTGTCCCGCACCTCGCTCCACGTCATACCGATGCTCGTCGCTTCCTCCATCACGGTGCGGCGCCAGGTTTGACGGGAACGCCCACGCTTTATTTTGCCTTGGGGATTCCAATCCAGCGCTTGCTTCGGTATATGATCAGAATCTCTTCGCAGCGTGTGGCCAATCCAACTCCATTTGCGACACTTGATCTGGCGGTTGATCGGGCTCTCGTGGCATTGCTCCAACAGCTCTACGTTGGTGATGGTCTTGGGCCAGTAAATGCCGAGTATGTGATGAAGACAGCGGTTGACGATGACTTGGATCTGGCGTGATATGTCTTTTGTGACCTTTCACGTTTTGCACCCGTAAAGCAAAACGGATTTGACATTTGGCCTGAAGATTTTGAGTTTAATCCTTTGTCAGTTGCCGCGATTGCCAAACAGGTCTCAGCTGCGCGAAGGAACCATTACTACCTCCAGTTTCTGACACGACGCTCCCGAGTTAAGTGAACTTATGAACGCGTTCCACTGCCTCTGTGACAATCAGCAACGGTGAAGTATTCTTCACACCAGATCTCATCTCTTGTGTCTTCCGGGTGTGACCAGTATGTACATAAAAAGTGTCACTACTGCTGACTTCTTTTTGTCTTTTACCGGTAAGTATCATCTGATGATCAGACTTATAATGATGTCACTGCTGAGACACAGGCATCCTCTCAGTGAGAGAGGTAATGGGCCTTATCCATCACGCGGGCCCGGTGCGGGTTGATGGATGTCACATGTCTTCGAATTTTTGGTTTTAACACATGCCGGTTTCCTTACGATGTTTTCCTTCACCACCAGTAGGTATTATTGTCATTCTCAGATGACTGACAATTTAATGAGCAGTAGTTATAATTTCTAATAATCTACTGTTATTTCTGTCATTCTCTGGTGACTGTCAATTAAATGACCAATAGGTATATTCTACTGCCTTTCAATTTAATGACCATTAGCTATATTCTACTGCCTGTCAATTTAATGACCAGTAGATATATTCTACTACTTGTCAATTTAATGACCAGTTGGTATATTCTACTGTCTGTCAATTTAATGATTGGTATATTCTACTGCATTTTGCACAAATCAAATAACTAACGTCACGGGTTCGACGCCCAGGTCGGGTAGTGTCACTTGGTTTCACTATCCCAATAATAACCTCCCAATAATACACCATATGCGTGATGTTATGTTAGGCCAGCGGTTGCAACCTAGGCTCACAGTTGCCACGAAGGCCAACTAGGCTACTTCTAACCAAACTAGATTATTGGGTTCGTGAAAATAGGGAAATTTTAGAATTATAGTTTTATTCCAACCAAATCTTACTTTTTAGCTAACTTTATGCACAGTCGTTTCAAAGAAAATTTAAAACTCTACTGCAGCAAAACTGCCAAGTTAAAAGTAACCCTCGAGTGAAGCCTCTAACGCCACGGCTCTCTAGCCGACCAGCTGCAATCGTATTGCCCTCACACAACGGTATACCTAGACCCAGACCTCCGACAGAGCTAAACAACAAGAACTTCTCAAGCGGCAGGGTATCATCGCAGAGGGCATTCGGAAAATTGGTGTCAACTTCGGAAAAAGATGGCCGTGACCGCAAAACCACAACTTACATCCGGGGTAGACTGGATACCATCCAGGCGCACTGGAACGAGTTCGAGATGAACCATGGCGTGTTACAGGGCGCCACGGACCGGACCGATTTATACTACAGTACAAAGGTGTACGACAGAGTCAAGGCGGAATACTCAAGTATACAACATAAGCTGCAAGCATGGTCTACCAGCACTGCGGAACCCGCGTGTTACCAAGGTGAAGAGAGCAAAAACACTGGAGTCCTTTCAAAATCAGACGAGCTCAAAACTCAGCAAGCAACTAACTTCAGAGCCTTCTCCCGGTTCACCAGCAACTTGTGCACTGCTGACATTATTGAGAAATGGGATATAGAAGACAAGATCCGGACCCTCGAATCTCGATGGAGGGTGATTGACGAAGTACACTGGCAGCTTGGCAACATTCTCGTCGGTAGCGACGTTAACTACGAGCTTGAGTTTTCAAAGTATGAAGAAACGTACGAGTGCACAAAGCGAGATCTTAACCGCAAGCTCAACCTCGCTGTCCAGCAACGGGGCAATGCACCGAGGATCGAAATACCAACATTCTCTGGCAATTACACACAATGGCCGACATTCTTCGATCTATATGTTGCGGCCATTCACAACAACCCGTCCCTCTCGAAGGGGCAGAAGATGCAGCACCTGAAAGGGAAGCTGAAACGGGAGGCTGAACGCCTTGTGCAACATTTGACTGTTTCCGAAAGCAACTACGACTCCTGCTGAGAAATCCTCCACTATAGGTACAATAACTTACAGCTTCTCTTCACCAAACAAATGCAAGTTTTGATGAGTCAACATACGATTCAACATCAAAACGCTTACGACTTGAAGCGCCTACACGACACCAGTCTTGAAACCGTGCACGCGTTGCGTAACTTGGGCATCGACACGACATCATGGGACCCGATTTTGGTGCACATTCTGCCCGGAAAACTGGACACTCAGACCTACTCTGACTACCTGGAGGCGAGGAAAAGTCCAAGAGGGCTTCCCAATTTCAAATAATTCATCCAGTTCATCGAAGGGAAGTTCACGGCGCTAGAATCAGTGGTGAAGAAAACAAGCAAACCAAATAAGCAAACAGATGCCGACGTCTCCCCAAACACAGGCAGCTCGACTACAGCAGCACAAAGGGATGCGTACAACAGATACAGTCGCTACCCCAAAGCAAACCATACAAGCTCAGACAGGAATTGTCCTGTATGCAAAGCAAGTCACATTTTGCTCCTCTGTAAAGCGTTTCAAGAGAGACAGACAAGCCAGACATAAAAATTAGGACAATTGAGCAATAGAACATTTGCAAAAACTGCATGTATCCGCACAACGGAAAGAAATGCTACTCGCAAAAAAGATGCAAGGTGTGTAACGGCGCACACCACACAACGCTACATGACCTAACACGTGATACTACGTCAGCGACACTGTCGTCAAGTCAACTGACCGACAACGTGACTGACCGCAACTCGCAGCGAAAAACTAATCACGTGTCAGGAAATTTTAACGAAGTTCTTCTAGCGACAGTACAACTTAAAGTCAAAGCCGCAGATGGAACCTACACCGTACTCCGATGTCTTCTAGACCAAGGTTCCCAACTGAACCTTATAACAGAATCGGCTGTGCAACGACTTGGCCTTCCGCGACGCAACCACAACACAACCGTGTCGGGAATCGGAACATTTTCCAGCCAGAGCAACGGAACCGTTCAGTTGGACTGTAAGTCCCTTTACGGAGATTACGAGTTTTCAACGCCGGCACTAGTAATGGCCAAACTACTTAACAACCTACCTAACTACTCCTTCGAAAAACAGGATTGGCCTCACATAGAAAATATTAACCTGGCTGACCCACAATTCAACTTATCAAGGCCGATTGAGATTCTACTTGATGCCGGAGTATACGGCGATATAGTGATGAGCAGCATAATTCGAGGAAACATATACGAACCTATAGCACAACAAACTTATTATTATTACAACGAACGAAGAGAAAAGGAAACGAGGTCAAACTTGCGCAATACAAACAAAACACGCGCCATTCATCGAGCAACTACTGCAAAAATACAGCTCAATGACTTATGCAACCCGAGTCATCAGCTGGCTCATACGATTTATAAATAACTCGCGTGACGCAACAAGAGCCAACCGTAGGTCGCACTTAACTACAGAAGACATAGTGCAAACTCAGAACCTGCTTGTGAAAACTGTACAAAACAATACCTTTGGCGATGAAATAGCGCACCTACACAAACATAACAAGGTACAGGCCACAAGCAAACTGTTAAGTCTGAGCCCAATGCTAGACGACCACGGCATCCTTCGAGTGAGAGGAAGACTTGAACATGCCAAGTTAAACGACTCACAAAAACATCCAATAATTTTACCAAACAACCACAAGCTATCAGAACTCTTGATTGACCAAGCCCACATGAATACTCTCCACGGCGGTGTCAGGCTTACATTGGGACACCTTCGTAACAAGTATTGGATACTAGGCGGCATGAAAACAATCAAAAAGCAACTAAACAAATGAGTCACCTGTCATCGCTATAAAACGCAACGCAGCAATCAGCAAATGGCAGACTTACCAACACCTCGAGTTACACCTTCACGGCCATTCACACAAACAGGCGTGGATTTCACGGGACACGTTGAAATAAAGGCTAACAAAGGTCGCGGCATTAAAACAGTTAAGGCCTACATCGCGATCTTCATTTGCCTATGCTCAAAAGCCATCCATCTTGAACTGGTGTCCGATCTCAGCACTGCAACATTCCTCGCAGCATTGAAGCGGCTATAGTGACAACGGAACGAACTTTGTCGGAGCAGCAAGAGCACTAGCCAAAGAACACCAGGAGGCAATGCAACTTATCCGAGGATAGAACAGAGTCAGAACAAACTTCTGTGACTGCTGATGATGCTAACGATAGCGACGCTTCGACCAGTAGCTTGGTCACAGATCATCACTCAGATGGTACTTATGTTCTAGATGTTTCATTTGAGACAGATGACCCGAGAGCAGAATACGTGGAAGCTGATGAGAACTCCTTCCTGTGTGGTTTTTTGACGGGGGAAGCGTGTGGCAGTGATGATCCAAGAACAGTTGAAGAAGCGTTAAATAGTTCTGAAGCCAGGCAGTGGCGAGCTGCTATGAAAGACGAATATCAGTCCTTTTTGGACAATAAGTGCTTTACCTTAACCGATTTGCTGAAAGGTGCAAAGCCAATAAAGACCAAATGGATATTTAAGAAGAAAAGAGGGCTAAACGGTGAACTATTAAAATACAAAGCACGTCTAGTGGCAAAAGGATTTACACAAAAGTATGGAGTGGATTATTTTGAAACTTTTTCACCTGTAGTGAGATACGAAACCATAAGAATGTTATTAGCTTTAGCTATGGAGTACGATATGGAGATTGACCACATAGACGTAAAAACAGCTTTTCTAAACGGTGATTTAAAAGAAACCATTTTCATGGAAATACCAGAAGGTTTTGAAAAAGGTAGAGGCAATAACAAGGTGTATCGACTACACAAAGCTGTGTATGGTCTAAAACAAGCGCCTAAATCATGGAATGAAAAGATCAATCATATTCTTGTCAACCAACTCAAGTTCAAGAGATTGGTCTCTGAACCATGTATATACATAAAGCAAAATGGCGACAAGCTAATTACGTAAGCTGCAGACGGTGGATCGAAAAAAAACCAAAATGATTTTATACTAATTTAATTAAAAAGAAATTATTACAATATAATTAGTGAAACCTATTCGAAGTTAGAATATGGAATGACCATCTACTTATTAAAAATAATTTAACGCTAATGTCCAATTTTGCTGCGTCGGCGGCTCGTGGTTGGATTGACGTCATCGGTGCAGTTTCTATGCGCTTGGCGTATACACGAAGGAATTTGAATGTCAGCGCTATTGGTTAGGGACTCGTACTTAACACCTCCATCCGCAGAACAGCAACTATTTGATCATGTTCAGTGCAAATGTTGCTGGGACTTCATCTCGTTTTCTGGTTACATCTTCATATGTTTGCATATGAAGAGTTGGTTTCTTCTAATTATCTCCTGCTGTAAGGTTCCAGCATTTGTATCTTCAGATTATAACCAAGATGATGAATATGGTTGTGCATAGTACGATGATGTAGAACGGTATGGTTGTATGATATAAGACAACCGGCGGAGTCTTGTCAATCTGGATAGGACTTTCCATCAATACTTTGTTCTGGATGCTGTGAAGTTCTTCTAAGTTGACTGACTTGAAGCCGATGATGTGAGTGGAATCAGCTGTCTGGTTCATGTCGTTGTATGGGATTTTTTATAACTTAAGTGGCTGTCCTTTTATCTCATTGTTGTCGTTAATGATGGTGAATTCGGGTGTTTCCAGATAGCAGTTCATGGGTATGGTGACGAGATAACTCCCTTGTAGAATGTTGAAGTCTTTCCTGCTGCAGGCTTGCTGTACTTTAGTAGGTTAAGGCAGAGAGACAACGTAATGTTTATCGTCCAGCTTTTCTACTGCTTGCTTGGAGAGTGAGATCTTGGTGAATTGGCAGGTGTCCCTTAGGCCTTGGTTGATGATGAGCTCCTGGATGCAATCAGGCTTCGTCCGGATCTGATGACTTGTCTTCTTTTCACAGAGATGAATGCTGCTGCACTTCGGGCATTCAGCCTCTATGTACACGAATGATTTCTCGTTTGTTGCTATATAGGGAGAGGATGGAATAAGGGCAAGTTGTTATTGGGTACAATCGATAGTCTGTATAAATCATAAATGTCTTTAGAGACAATGGGAAAACTGTATATTATTACTATTCTATTCTCAATAAAATAAGAACCTGGTTTTATTAGGTTATAATATTCTCTTAACTCTAAATTTAGGATTTGATCCTGATTATATATGGATTTGAGCCTATCTATCATAGATCTTAACACTTCTATATCAATCATAGAATGATGGGTGCTAGAAGCCCGTATAAAAGCCATTATGTTTTCTAACTTCATTATCTCTACATTCACTCACTCTTCTACATTATTGGTTATAATTCCTAAAATTTGGGCAAACTTACCGAAGAGTATAACCTGCCTCTCTGTTTAGCGTTTGTGGACTACGAGAAAGCCTTCGATTCGATCGAGACTTGGGCTGTACTGCAGTCTCTCCAACGGTGCCAGATCGACTACCGGTACATTGAGGTGTTGAAGTGTCTGTACAAAAACGCCACCATGTCAGCCCGTCTTCAGGATCAGACCTCGAAACCAATCCTACTCCAGCGCGGCGTAAGACAGGGAGACGTCATTTCTCCGAAACTGTTCACTGCTGCGCTGGAGGACGTCTTCAAGGTTCTGGACTGGAAGGGGCTTGGCATCAACATTAATGGCGAGTACATAACTCACCTTCGGTTTGCCGACGACATAGTGATCATGGCTGAGACCATGGAGAGCCTCAGTAAAATGCTCGATGACCTTAGTAGAGCTTCCGAAAGAGTGGGTCTTAAAATGAACATGGACGAAACCAAGGTCATGGTTAACGCCCATGTAACACCCACTCCTATCAAGATCGGAGACTCTACACTCGAAGTTGTAGACGATTATGTTTACTTGGGACAAACGGTCCAGTTGGGTAGGTCCAACTTCGAGAAAGAGGTCAACCGTCGAATCCGACTCGGCTGGGCGGCGTTCGGGAGGTTGCGTGGTATCTTCTCGTCCAATTTACCGCAGTGTCTCAAGACAAAAGTCTATGACCAGTGTGTGTTGCCAGTGATCACCTATGGGACCGAGACGTGGTCGCTCACAATGGGCCTTATCAGAAAGCTTAAAGTCACCCAAAGGGCAATGGAGAGGGCTATGCTCGGAATTTCCTTGCGTGATCACGTCAGAAATGATGATATCCGCAGGAGAACCAAAGTTACCGACATAGCCCGAAGAATTGCCAAACTTAAGTGGCAGTGGGCAGGGCACATTGCTCGCAGAACGGATGGCCGATGGGGCCGAAAAGTTCTGGAGTGGCGACCGCGAACTGGAAGACGATACGTTGGAAGGCCTCCCACTAGGTGGACCGATGACCTGGTTAAGGTTGCGGGAAGGCGCTGGATGCGAGACGCACGGGATCGGTCAATGTGGCGACGCCTGGGGGAGGCCTATGTCCAGCAGTGGACGTCTTTCGGCTGAAATGATGATGATGATGATGGGCAAACTTCGCGAATTTTATTAAGCTGTAATCTGTATAGGCACTCTTCTCAAGAAGTAGTTCTAACGTTGAGTTAACTTTTTCTTGATTTTTTGTTATTTGGTCTAGTATGGTACCATGTTGGGACATCCATTCTTTACTAAGGCTGATGTGGTTATTGAATTCTGAAATTATTTTATTTTCATTATTTTGTAGAGATTTAATAGCCTCATCATACTTCAGGGCATCAAGATAATCTAAGTTACCCGTAACACTTTTTATTACGGACCCAAGGCTATAATACAAGACCTCTTTTGTCTCTAACAGGTTCCAAAGATTTTACTTGTTGTAGTACCTTATTAAGTTTGTCTGTAAGATATTCGATCTGATATTCATAAATCATATAGGTTTCATTAGTGAGTTTAGTTCTAAAAGTCTTTAGTTGCGTCTGTACGGAATTAATTTTATCTTCGATGTCGGTTAATTGAATGTATTGTATGAATGAGTGATAATGTGTAGTTAGTCTGGTCGGTCCTAATCTGTATGGTAGGAGTCCCGGTCCATCGTCTAATGTTTCAAGTCTTATATCTCTTGAGGGTGTGTCGCTTGGACTGTCAGTAGTATCAGGATTCTGTAACAATTGGCTTGATTGGGTTAGGGACGCGTTTCAGCCGCGATTTGGCTACGGGGCTACGTTTTTTCGAAGTATATATGTGTATAGGTAGGTCAGCGAGTACTGTATCCTGCGTATAACTTGGTGCAGCTTTTTGGCGACTAACAAAGGGGTTTTTAATAAAAATTTGTTGCTGAGGGGTATATTCTACTTCGGGCTCTCGAGTTTTGTTTCTACTATTAATTAAGGCTGCACGATTTGAAAGAGATGACTCGTTAATGATTTCATAAACTTGCTTCATCTGTTGTCTATGATTCTGCGTATATTGCTGTAATATGTGTTTAGTCAGGTCTACGTCGATTGGGTCTCTAGGGTCAAAGTGTCTGGTCAATAGGTCAAAAGGTGCACTTGGTGAAACTATGGATAGAACTGTTGTATGCTATAATGGCGTATGGCATGAGATTAACTATTGGTTCGTCTTTATTTTGTAACTTAAGAATTCTAATGTGTTCCAATAAGGTTGAATGGAAACGTTCGATGTTACCATTGTCCTTTGGACTATGAGGTAGAATTTTGTGGTGAGTTATCTTGTGTAACCGTACAAATTCAGAGAAAAGTTGGTTCGTGAATTCGGTGCCATTATCCGTGATGATAGTCATAGGTAGACCATGATGGGTACAGAAACGTAGCAATGCATGAATAATGCTAATGGCGGTTCCGTCTCGCAAATGATATGCTTGGGCATATTTCGTGAAAACGTCCATGAACGTTATGTATTTTTCGTTCTGAAATGTAAAGAGGTCCATGTGGATTATTTCAAGTGGTTTGGTAGCCGGAGGTACTATATTGAATTGAGGTCTAATTGGATGCCTGTCGTATTTAGCCTGACCGCAGATGGTACACTCGTTAATAAACTTGGTGATTTGTTCTTTCATCTTTGGCCAGTAGTATTCTCGTGAGAGGGCTAGGTGACATTCATTTATACCACGGTGGTTCGTTTTCCGTCATGATAATGTCGGATAATGTCTTGTTGTCGGAGGTATTCCTTAACATTCTCAAGTTCTGTCTTGGCTAGTACTAGGTTGATTGAGGAACTTCTAAATTTGTCTTGTATGATGGGTATTATTTTGTACATGGCTAATGGTGGGTTTATCAGGATAGCCGTTTTGACTTTAGGGTTCACATATTCTTTGATAGCATTAATAGTGTCAGTCTCAAGGTTAGATTCTGAAATTTGGACCGCGATTCGCGTATGATTTTCAAAAGGTTTAGTTACTATAGGTCGGCGTTTTATGTCGCCTACTATAGTAAAGTAAATCTGGCGATGAAATTTATTGAGGGGTTCATCTGTGATGGGAACTTCCAGTATAGGATGTTCATTACTGGTGTGAACAGTTTCAGTCGAGGAGTTTGTTAGTGGAAGTGGTGCCTCTGATGGGTTATTAATGATAGATCTGAGATCCTCAGTACTTTTGAACAATGGGTTGGTGTCAGTCAAAGGGTCTGTTGGTGGAGGTGGTGCCTCCGATGGATTATTAATCATTGATCTGAGATTCCTTATATTTTCGGTCACTGAGTTTATCTCATCTGTTTCCTCACTATGTATTTCTACTCGAGAGAGAGCATCAGCGTTTGTATTAAATTTAACTTTCTTGTACACTACAGTAAAGTCAAATTCACTTAGTCTGAGTCGCCATCTGGTCAGTCTTGAGTTGGGTTCTCTCAAGTTCATCATCCATTGAAGGGGTTTGTGGTCAGTCAGTACTTTAAATTTTCTACCGAATAAGTAAGGTCTGAAGTACTTGGTAGCCCAAACTATGGCTAGCAACTCCTTCTCAATAGCCGCGTCCAGACCGGCTGAGCGCGGCTCGGGAGCCGTGCTCAGACTTCCTGCTCGCGAGCCGTGGCAACCGAGCTAATTGTGAAAAGTTCCGAGCCGCGCTCGCAAGCCAAGGTGAGCCGGTTTGAGCATTCAGTTTCTCTCCGTACAACGATGGAAAACCACGTCTTATTAGCTGCTGCGGCGCTTATGTTGTCTGGATATATCATAAAAAAAAGAAAAAAGAAACGAAAACTCTGGATTAAAAAATTGTACCGAAACCGAAACATTTTGAAGCTTCCGTAAAGTTGTATTAAGCGAATACTGTCTTCTTTATCCATTTTTCATTCTGGCTCGCGAGTGTCGTTACGTCCGTCCACACCGGGCGAGCAGCTCAGACTGAGCCGCCTTTGAGCATCGGCAAAAACCGACAACGCATGGCTCGGAGCCAAGCGGCGCTCGGCCGAGCCAACGTGAGCCCGAGGAAGCCCGAGCGCCGTCCACACCGGCCGAACTATTGGCTCGCGAGCGGGACTCGCGAGCCGCGCTCAGCCGGTCTGGACGCGGCTAATGGTGCTATAATTTAGCTCACTGTCATTAAGTGTGCGAGAAGCGTAACAGATGGGTTTGTCCGAACCTATAGGTCCCTGAGATAACACGGCTCCAATAGCGACATTCGAGGCGTCTGTTGTGAGATTGAACTCTTTTTTGAAGTCTGGGTATTGTAGGATAGGGTCATTAGTTAATAAGGTCTTACAAGTTTCAAAGGCATTGACATATTCGGGACTAAGAGTAATTTTACTACCTTTCTTTAGGCATAGGGTAAGAGGTTTGGTGATACGAGCAAAATCGGGGATAAATTTCCGGTAATAACCTAAAAGTCCTAAAAATTGTTTGATTTCTTTTGGGGTTTTTGGGATTGGATACTTTTGAACTGCAAAAATTTTGTCGGGATTCGGCTTTATGCCGCTCTACTTATAATGTGTCCTAGGTAAGCGGTTTCTAGGTTTAGAAATTCTGACTTGTCCATTTGAATTTTGAAGTTGTACTCCCTAAGTCTTTGGAAGACCTTTTCCAAATTATTCATATGCTCTTGAAGAGAAGTGCTGTAGACTATGATATCGTCGAGTTATACAAGGCAGATGTTGTTTTGAAGGCCTCTTAGAACATTGTCCATGACCCGTTGAAAAGTGGACGGTGAATTTTTAAGACCCTTGGGCATTCGAAGGTTTTCAAAATGCCCGTGTTCGACATTAAATGCGGTTTTTGGAATGTCTTGAGGGTCCATCTCAACTTGGTAAAACCCACTTGCCAAATCTAAGGTAGTAAAGTATTGGCACTTGCCTAATTTATCGAGGACATCACTAATATTTGGTATGGGGTATTTGTCGTCTATCGTTTTTTCATTTAATTTCTGAAAATCGACTACGGTACGCCATTTCTGTTTCCCTGAAGCGTCAGTTTTTCTGGGCACGACCCAAATGGGTGAGCTCCATGCAGAGTCGGAAGGTCTTATTATACCCTGGTCTAGCATTTTGGTGATTTGGTCCCTAACTTCTTCCCGGGAGTTTCATCTGTTGTTCTTATGCGATGTTTGATTTTGTTGGTGAATGTCAATGGTTCTCCATCAAGGTAAAATACATCTGCGTAGCGGGAGCAAAGTGTTAGGAGATTAGCTCTTTCCTCTGCATTTAGGTGGTCCGTACGCAAACGCGATAGTACGTCATCTACGCGATTCGATTGATTCAGCTGTGTGCACTCAGCATTGAACAGTTCTGCATGAGCTGGCTGGTCTAATGAGAATATAATATCGTTAGAAGTTGGATTTTCTAACTCTACGTACCCACGACTATTATAAACAGTGGTAAGGCACTCATGGATGATATAATTGCAGAGAACTTGTTCGTTAATTAAGACATCGCCATCCGTGGCGTTGATAGGTATTCTAACTAATTTAGAACTTTTCGCAGGGATAATATCCTCATACAAATTAACGTTGCGTGAATTATATACTTTAATTTGGTTCGTAGCAGTCCGAGTTACTAATTGAAAGTCTTTTAGATCTATCTTAGCCTCCCATTTTGATAATAAGTTTAATCCTATTAAGCCATCAAAGTACTCGTGAAAACGGTAAATAAATAATTTTATACCGTCGGCCTCATTGAATTCGTCGAAGCATGGTAGTGTTATGGAGTACTCGTTTCTGCTAACACCGTGTACGTTGGTGACTTCGAAAGGGTCATAATTGAGAGGATAGTCGTAGAAGAACTTTTGTACAGCCTCGGGGCTTATGAATGACTGGTTAGCCCCAGTGTCAATCAGAAATTTTAGAGGAGGGCAAGAAATTTATATATAGGGTAACTGTCTTTGGGTCTGTAAGTTAACGTCTATCTTTGCTCTTTGGATTTCTGGTCCAACTGAAAATTTTGGTCCTGTTTCTGAACAGCGCAGCTAAGGCCTGGCTGTGGCTCTGCCACACCTGCTATTTGATTACCGGCAGCTGAATTACAGTCAGTGTCAGTCATATTGGTGTTAGAGTCGTAGTCATAGAGAACATAACAGTCATTACTGTCTGTGTAATAGTCGTATACTGGCTCATAGTAACAGTCAGCAGAGTAATAGGAACTATCAGGCAAAGCAAGTTCACTCAAATTTAACTCACGCGTCTTAAAATAGTTATTCGGGGGTGGATTCCCGTTTCGCTGCCAGTCATGCCCTTGCATCAAAGGTGATCTTGGAACAAAGTGTTGGACACCGCTCATAGGCCTTGGACTCGGATTATGTGGTGGATTATTTCTGGGTTGCATCTTAAAAACGTTACTTTGAGGTAATGGTGCACGGAACATTTGTTGAGTTCGAGTAGGCATACGGTTTTGATGCTGGTCAGGCGTATTGAATTTGAAGGCCTGAGGCTGAGATTGATACCCGCGCTGTCCTACTGGAGCAGGCTAGTTAGGTACTGGGGGTCGCGGAACATTAAACGCGTTAAACGGCATAGCAAGCATAACAGAAGGTTTATATAGAACCTTAGGTGAGTTCTGAGCAGTTTGAGCCCTGGGAATATCGTTACGCTGCTGCAGGTATATTATATTTAGTTCTTCCTGCACGAACTCTAGACCTTTCTCTATAGTTTCTGGACGCATGCACCTTATACGTGAGCCTAAAGGTTCTTTTAGCCCGCGTACGAAAGCCTGCATAGTTACTTTCTTGTAAAGAGTCCGTTTCGCCTCGACAGTCGTTGATGCAGTCTCATGTAACGTCACATAGGTCATTATAGTACTAAACAACGTTTGAAATTTATCATAAAATTCCTGCGGGGTCTTGTTACCTTGCGTTGCCAACGAGAGGTCGTTGTATAAAGCTGTCTCGTCCCTCTGGTCTGAAAAGTTATTTATAAGAGCTGATCTAATACCTGCCCAAGTTTCAGGAATTCCATTCGAGTTGATGGTGGATGCGGCAGTCCCTGTGATCTTGTTTAGGATGCCATTTAGAAGACACAAATTCCCTAGCTCACTACCTGGCTCGGGGCTTGCATATTGAGAGACTATTCGGTCACAGATGTTAATGAACCTGGTTAAAATATTTGGGTTCCCGTCAAAATCGGGCACAAGGCGTAAGGCCTTGAAAATTACATCAGGGTCATAAGGCATTTTACTTTGAAATGAACTGTTTAAATTTAAATCTAATTCACTATCTAAATCTCTACTAATATCTGCTACAAGTCGGCGTATCTGTCGTGATGAAGGTTCCCGAGGATGAGATGTTTCGTGATGAAAAATCTTGGACAAAAAATTAACTAGGAGTAGAAAGGAAGCAACACGAGAAAGATTCTGGTGCACTCACATGTATTTCATCTCTGGTCTTGCTTCGTGAATCGATGGCTGGATTCTCCACACGGCTCCACAGCTTCCCGTAGATTTAGGATACTCGTGATGCGACTTGATAGTCACCCGGATGACTCGCGATCGTGATGAACTGATTCTAACGCGATTCGAGAACCGGCCCGCGAGTATCCTACCGACTGCGCCAATTACGTAAGCTGCAGACGGTGGATCGAAAAAAAACCAAATTGATTTTATACTAATTTAATTAAAAAGAAATTATTACAATATAATTAATGAAACCTATTTGAAGTTAGAATATGGAATGACCGTCTACTTATTAAAAATAACTTAACGCTAATGTCCAATTTTGCTGCGTCGGCGGCTCGTGGCTGGATTGACGTCATCGGTGCAGTTTCTATGCGCTTGGCGTAAACACGAAGGAATTTGCATGTCAGCGCTATTGGTTAGGGACTCGTACTTAACAAGCTTGTAATTATCGCGTTGTATGTTGATGATTTAGTAATTTTCAGCAATTGTAATGCGGAAAAAACTAAAACTAAATCATTGCTGATGAAAGAATTTGTGATGAAAGATCTTGGTCCTGTAGAAAGAGTTCTAGGATTAAGAATCAGGAAAGATCATGGCAAGATCACTCTAGATCAAAGTGCCTATATTAAAAAGATATTAGAGAAATACAACATGCAAGACTGCAAATCTGTTGAAACTCCAATGCAGTGCCAAAAACTGAACAAAGCTGATAAAAAGGATGACAGTTTGGAGTATCGAGAATTGATCGGTTGTCTTATGTATGTAGCGGTCTGTTCGCGTCCTGATATATGTCACGCTGTAAGCGTATTAAGCCAATTCAATAACTGTTTTTCCGATGTCCACTGGAAAGCAGCTAAACGCGTGTTGCGTTATCTTAAAGGTATTGTAGATTACTGCATTACCTATAAGAAAACTGGCTTATCTGTGACGGGTTTTGCTGATGCAGACTGGGCTTCTAATGAAATTGATAGACGTTCTTATACGGCATATGTTTTCAAAATTGGGAATTCTATTACATGTTGGGAAAGTAGGAAACAGCGTACCGTTGCGTTATCGAGTACTGAGGCGGAGTATATGTCACTCTCCGATGCTTGTAAAGAAGCACTGTTTATAAAAACTTTCTTGCACGAATGTATAGGTAGTAACATTGAAAGTAGTATGTTTCATGGTAGGTCAAAACATATAGACATACGTCATCATTTCGTCCGGGAGGCGGTCAGCAATAGTGCAGTAAAACTAAATTACTTGCCAACGTCCAAAATGACGGCGGATGTCTTGACTAAACCTTTGTCGGTAGAGAAACATAAGTATTTTGTAAACAAGTTAGGTTTGGCTACTGATGTATGTTAACAAGATAAGTTTAAGGGGCGGTGTTAGAGGTTGCAAACCTATAAGTTTATTATGAACTATATCTTGTCTACTGCTTAACGTGTCCTAGCAACCGTGGTAATAGATAGATAGATAGATAGATAAACCATTTATTCAGTGCACACAAAAGACACAGCACAACACACAAAATCACATACATGTGGGTATTTGGAAAAAAAGGTGCCAGAATACAAAAAAAGCACTTTAAATAAGTATTTTCTTTCTGCAACCGTGTCCCATTCTCTAATAAAGTGTGATCGTGAAAATTTTGAGGATAGTTATAGACGTACCTGTTTGTGCCTACTGACTATAGAGCTGACTATAGAACAGCTACCAGAATCCTCAGCAGGAAACTTCGAGGGAACTCCTCAACCTCTGGCCTGACGTCACCCGAGATTGGACTTTTGTTGAACAGTCCCCCCTCTCCTCTTCAAATATATCATCCCCCCCCCACTTTTATAATTCCCCCTCCCCCCACCTTCACCCCCTCCGAACTTCGGTGGGACCCCCCCCCAACCCACCTCAAATTACCTCACCCCCCTCGGGTTATCTTGGCCCAGGATAGAGGCAGACCACCCAACCTTGGGTCCATTGTGACCGGCTCGAGGAGCCGTATCTTTTAGCCCCAACAGAACCCCCCCCAACCTTCCCCCAAGCCTTCACCCCCACGCCTTCCCCCCGTCCAAACTTCGGGGGGACCCCCCCCTTTAACCCACCTCAAATTACCTCACCCCCCTCGGGTTATCTTGGCCCAGGATAGAGGCAGACCACCCAAGCTTGGGTCCATTGTGACCGGCTCGAGGAGCCGTATCTTTTAGCCCCAACAGAACCCCCCCCAACCTCCCCCCAAGCCTTCACCCCACGCCATCACACCCTCCAAACTTCGGTGGGACCCCCCCCCCAACCCACCTCAAATTACCTCACCCCCCTCGGGTTATCTTGGCCCAGGATAGAGGCAGATCACCCAAGCTTAAGTCCATTGTGACCGGCTCGAGGAGCCCTTTATTTTAGCCCCAACAGAACCCCCCCAACCTCCTCCCTCCCCCCCTCCCCCACGCCTTCACCCCCTCCAAACTTCGGGTTTAACCCCCAAAAATTAACTTCATCCCCCCTTGGGTTATCTTGGCCTAGGATAGAGGCAGACCCCCCCCCGGTGGGTTCCCGCATTGTGTTTTGTGTATTGTGTTCCCGCATAGGGGGGGCTCAGTAGCCGTGGCTTGGACAACCACGGTGAAGCCAAGAGGAACCCGAGGAGGGGCCGCTCGTCAGGGCTTTTGCCGATAAGCCGACGACGTAGCGGCCAACATGTAGGTTGCGGTGTTGCCTAGGCGACATCGCAACTGAGGCGGGCCGCGATGTAGTATAAAAGGCATCGCGGCTGAGGGTTGGAGGCCGCGGCGGGAGAGGAGTGCCAGTATTACGGTGCGCCGCTCGCCCTACCCTCCGCGGCCTGCACGGGGTCGCCACCGTCTGATGGCGGACGCGGTGGGGCCGCAGGGGAGGAGGAGTGTCGGTATAGCGCTGGCCGCTCTCCCTATCCCCTGCGGCCGAAAAGTGGTAGGTGGCGGGGCCACTGTCCTGACTCGTCACAGGGTGACCAAGGGTGCCATACACGGGGTTGTCTGGTACCCATGTGCTGGTTTGGTCCCCGGGGTGGTCACGGCGTACTGTGTGTTCTGGTGCGCCGGTGATGGGGGTAAACCCCAGAGGAGGGTCCGGAGACGGACAGCCGCGGCGGGTTCGCGGATGTATGCTAACGCGTTCCCGTGTTCCCGCCATAAGCGGCACAGGAGGACACCGTGGAGTTTTAGTGGGTTAGAGTCCCACATAACTGCGCTATCTCTAAAAAAAAAAAAAAAAGGATAGAGGCAGACCACCCAAGCTTGGGTCCATTGTGACCGGCTTGAGGAGCCCTATCTATTGGCCCCAACATAAACACCCCCCCAACCCTTTTTAAAAGTTTCGGTCGGCGCCATCTTGAATTTAATTTGACCCCAAATTAGCATTTAGCGACCCCAATTACCTTGAAAATGACACCCATTATGAAAGTTTAGAAAATTTCGGCCGATGCCATCTTGAAATGTAATTTTGACCCCAAATTCGCATTTAGCAACGCCGAAAACCATGAAAATGATGACACCCATGATGAAAGTTTCGAAAATTTTGGCCGATGCCATCCTGAAATGTAATTTTGACCCCAAATTCGCATTTAGCGACGCCAAAAACCATGAAAATGATGACACCCATGATGAAAGTTTCGAAAATTTTGGCCGATGCCATCCTGAAATGTAATTTTGACCCCAAATTCGCATTTAGCGACGCCAAAAACCATGAAAATGATGACACCCATGATGAAAATTTCGGCCGACGCCATCTTGAAATGTAATTTTGAACCCAAATTAGCATTTAGCCACCCCGAAAACCATGAAAATGACACCCATGGCGAAAGTTTCAAAGATGTCGGTCGGCGCCATCTTGGAATTTAATTTTGACCCCAAATTCGCATTTAGCTACGCTGAAAAACCATGAAAATGACACCCATGACGAAAGTTTCAAAAAAGTCGGTCGGCGCCATCTTGGAATTTAATTTTTACCCCAAATTATTACCATTTAGCAACCCAGAAAACCATGAAAATGACACCCATGGCGAAAGTTTCAAAAATGTCAAATGTCAAACTTGTTCATTTTGTTTGTTAATGATTTGATTAACTTTATGCTAAAAATAAATGATACTGAACTTGTTCTATTTGCTGATGATACGAATGCTATTATATTCGCCAAAGATCTAGATACCCTCAGTAATAAAGTAAATAAGGCTTTGACTCTTTTTCATTCTTGGTTTGGCATCAACAATCTCAAGTTGAATGCTAGCAAAACGAATGCTATTTTATTTAGAACAACTTCAAGAAATAAAGAAACGATAGACATAAAAGTGAATAATGATCGAATAACATTGGTAAACAGCGTGAAATTTTTAGGTATTTATATTGACGAAAGTTTAAACTGGAGAAAGGAACTGACAGCCATAGAAAGCTCAATTAGCTCAGCTTGCTATGCCTTAAGAAGCCTTCGAGATTCAATTGATATTGAACAATTAAAAGTAGTGTATTATTCGCTTGTAGAGTCAAAACTCAGATACAGTATCGCTCTATGGGGAGGCAGTTACGCATACAATCTAAATACTGCTTTTGTTATACAAAAAAGAGCCATACGAACCATGGTGAGAATTCCACAGTGGGTATAGGTGTACCAGAATCTCATGGCATTTTTTATTTTTTTTAAATTGTGATTTTCATATGGCAATGTCAATTGTCACCTGTCGAATCAAAGTACTTGATGTGTCAACCGCTGCTGAAATTTTTTGATATTATCTTGAAAGCTTGTTATTTTTGTGAAAATGTCGAAAAACCCACTTCGATCTCATGCGAGACATATTGTTTTCAATGTGTATCATAAAATAAGGGAAGAAGAAGGCGTAAATCAAACTCAATCTTTGATTTTAAAGTGCGTTGTAGAGTGGACCGGTAAGTTGGACTGACTTGTTTTGATACTTTTGTTTAATTTATATTTTTCTTACTTAATTTTTATTTCTTTCCATTACTATTATATGGTAAATCGTAGGTCAAGGCACATCGAATGATGGCCGGAAGTAAATGGCAACAGTAATGTAACTGTTACTAATTCTTCGACAAGATATTGATTTTAACGGAGATTGAGAATCTTTGACGTAAGAAAAATATTAAGTAATAATCTGCGCCCTGCAGTGGGACGTGTATATAGACGGGCGTTTTTGGCGGGATTTTGTCGAGTGAAGTTCAGTGGCTGTTAATATTATTTGCAAATTGATTCCTAGTGGATATTGTGATATATTATTGGTGTAGTTTTGTGTCTCAACTGTCTCCGCAACTGGACAATTTGTAAAATCATTGACAAAAGCGATCTCGGGATAGTGGAGCGGTGTATTTTATTGTAGTATTGACTGCCTCTGCAAAGCTTACTGGGAAGACTGACTCGATACAATTTGCTGCCAAATACTTCAAAAAACATTAGAATCTGTTACATCCGCATTCTAATGCATACTAAAGAATAAATATAAGATCCAAAACTCTTTCCAAAGACGTGGCTAAAAGGTCCTTGCAACCAGGCCATAAAACTTACATAAAAAAAATATATATAGACTGATGATGATGAATGACTTTAAGTAACATGATACATTTTATTATTTTTTGCAGACTTTATACATAAAGAGATTGGTTTTGAATATGTTAAATGCCAATGAAAAAGAACCATTTTGATGGAGAGAGATGACATAAAACTACAAAGATACAAGTTTTTGAAATGCCAGTGGAGTTCATGGAATCGTATTTTAGTTTTCTAGTTCTGAATGAGGTTTTAAGTTATTAGTATGATTTAAATGCTTAATAATAAATTAGTACATAAATTAATATTCAATTGATTTATTTTTCCTATGTTAAGAACACGATGTATAACAACATTATTCATACACATACCTATAATACTCACAGTGGATCTTTGTGTCTCTGAATTGGTTGCAAGACCCCGCGCAGTAGCTATTTTTGTGTCAATGTTGAAGGTGAAGATAGCATTGTATAACTGTCTCTTTCACTCGCTTATGTATGTCACATAAGCTTACGGAGTTTCTTGTGCATTCTTCTCCATAACAAGCTACTTTCCGAATGCACGGTAGAATCAACTTTTATTCCATGTAAATTTAAATTGTGACATTCAAAAGTGCCGCTTGGTGGCCCAGTTGAAATAAATATCTTTTGTCTTTTTTTTCATCGTCCTATCTCGCTTACTCTATGCAGTATACTCGATGACAAACTGTTTCTTACGCAATGGTTGGCAGGACCAAGTTCAAAGACACAAAGATCCGTTGTAGTCACAACGGATCTTTGTGACTATAATATAGGTACCTCATGGTCATTAATACTAAAGACATAAATAAAAATTAAACAGTATCAAGATCGTTTGATCCAATTTCCCCAGTATTGCATCCAACAAATTTTTATTTCCCCTTTTGCCATGAGATTCTGGTAGACCTATATCGTGTAAGGAGTATTTTAAGGAGCTTCATATACTAACGGTCCATAACTTGTATATTTTAGTACTTCTTACGGATCTTCTGAAAAAAAAATATAATCTCGAAACACTCGAGGAAAGAACTAAGCGGGAAGCTACAAGGCGTAGGGACTTACTGTATGAGATACAACCACATTTGGAAGTAGTTAGCCATGCTGCAGGATACCAATCTGTTAAGCTATTTAATAAGCTGCCCATAAAATTCAAGTCCATTTATAAATTAACTCGGTTTAAGCTCCAACTAAAGTCATTTCTGATAGATAAATGCTATTACACGCTTGACGAGTTTCTCTGTGACACTTATACCTAGACCGCTACCAAATCTATATTATTGACATTATATTTTTACTTTTGACATATTTAATAAAATTTGTGTTGAATTGTTTTTATATTTGCATATGACATCTTTATATGACATAGCTGGATATTTTATGGAAAAACTTTGACTTATTTGTATTTTCTTTTTTTGACTTTCGTTGAAGATTGAAATAGCAGTATAATAAGTATCGTTTAGTGAATATTCTTTGCTGATTGTTTGTAGCTTTCAGAGTTGGGGTGTATAAAGGTTTAATAGTTACCAACTCTATATTACTGTAATTTTTATTTTATTTTTCACTTTTGAATATTATAATGGAATTTGGAAATATTTTTTTTGACATATCTGGATACTATATAAAAAATATTTGACATATTTGCATACTTTATTGACATTGTTAAAGAGTGATTAAGCAGTATTGCTATTCTTGCTGATTGTCTGTAAAGCTTTCATTTCATTTTTTTTTTCTCAATCCTTAAGATGATATTATATTATACGATTGACATCTTTATTTTAATCTGAATTATGTGTTTTTATAATTGCGTTTGACATTTTTATTTGACATATTAACTGTATATGAATATCGATTTGACATCATTGAATACTTGTCTGACTATTTGACGTTTGAAATAGAAGTGTATTACTATTTGATGTAAAATTTTGGCTAATTGTCTTGTTATTCTTTCAATGTTAGTTTGTATCATGTAGTGGTGCTTGTTGCCAATTATGTTTATTCGACACAATGTAAAAATTGTTTGGAATGAAATAAATACAATACAATACAATGTCGGTCGGCGTCATCCCGGAATTTAATTTTGACCCCAAAGGGGCATGCCAAGTCGCCATAGTAACTTAGGCCCACTGTGCACACATATAAAAATTCGTGATTATAATAGGGGGCAATTGAAATAATTAATTAGTAAAAGAAATGATTCACAAAAAACTTAGCATTTTAAAGTTATTTAAGATTCTTATATTTCATCAGTACTGTACTGTATGGTTAAGTTAAATACAATTATTGTAATTTATTAATGAGCATAATTAACTGGGAGTCAAATAATACAAAATACATTGTAGTTTTACATTTTTATTCATTTAGTTCATCATCATAGACCACTAAAACATCATCCAAAAATTGTGCTGGTGGAAAAATATTATTCTGATGCCGTGCCCATCCTAAGTACCATATCACAGTCATGACGTGGGCACAGCATCCTACAGTACGGCGGCCAACAATACAGTTACAGCAATACTGCTGTATCGCTGCGCGACCTGCGTTAGCAGTGCTTACTAAAATATACACGAAGTAGACTTTGCGACTAACGTGACGACTTGCGATTCTGGCCCTCACCAGTGAACAGTTATGTCCAAATATACGGCCATTCATAATTCTATTTCTAGCATTAGTGCACACTTCAATACGATAGGTGCCATTAAATCTTATGTGCTCGCCATAATATGAGCGAGCTTGCTTAAGTTGGTAAGTCCCACATGCAATCAGTATCAAATCATTCATATTTAATATAGGGAATTCTCTTAGATTATCATTTCTAACAGTAATGTTTTGAAAATCTGCCCTACTTCTATTAAGGTTGTGATCCCGAACATAATCAGACAGATCATTATTTATAAACATGTTTCGGTTCACTATTGCTAGTATTTCATTAGCATCTTCTCTGTCCTGCACTCTCAAATGGTACTTATTGATAAGAGCACCAGCTACAGAGAAATCTATCATGATATGCTTAGAAGCCTTGTTGAAAAATGCTTGCCTAAATATTTTAAACTTATTTTTAAAAATGCCATTTACTGCTTCCACCACCCATCGACATAATGTGACTGCTCTTGTCTTGTTAGCGTCCCTAGTGGAAAGTTGAGTTTCACCCTCTTGTAGAGACAAGGGCACATGCACACTATAACCACAAGTCTCTAATAATACCAATGAGTCCCTAAAGCCTCTATCCAAAATAAATACATCCCCCGGTTGGAAAAATTGTCGGCAAGGGCTATTTTGATTGGAAAATTCTTTATTAATTATATCAGCATCAGTTGTTGTTGCAGGATAGGGACCAAATATATCAATAATATAACCATCACTGCATACAAACAAAAATGGTTTTACTAAATTGCGGTACTTATGAAGAGAGTAAGTCTTTTTTTGATACCAGTAATTAGAGCTTTTCTCTATGTAGATATATGTGCCATCAGCAATTACTATTGGTGTCCTATCGGCTCCTCCAAAAAGACCATTAGGAATTATAAGATTCCTTCGAGAGATATCCTCCCTTGTTATTTGGTTTAAACCAAGGTTTCTGGGAACAAAGTCCTGGTGCAATATTTCACGAGCTATACTCATTAACTTTTCTAGAGTGCTCCTGGGCACTCGCAATAAAGCTGCAATACGCTCGTTACTATCCCCTGTTCTCAATTTCATTAAATAGGCTGCAAGTGCAAAAGCTCCTCTATGTGCGCCTGATAACCTTGGGACTTCTGCAAGAATTTGCTCAAATTGCTGTTTGGAAAAGCCTAAATAATAGTGAACAATATGATCTGGCATAGTCTGAATGTTGTCGAAATCTAAATGCATTATCATATTATCTTTCAGTAAAGAAAGTAGTTCTTCCATTTGCTCTGAGCTAAATGTCCTAATAGGATTAAATACTGATTGTAACAATAAATCCCATGAATTACTGGTCAAGTGATATGAGCAGATTCTACAATCTGAAGGCACATAGTAATTATAATCGCAAAGTAAACTTACGCGTAGTGATGCTGGGACTAAAAGTCTTTCAATACCGTTGCAACCAGGGAAAAAACATTGCCGTTGCGTACTTGGTGCTCGTATATAGTTTGGCAATAGTATGTGGTTATTATCAGGTACATTATCAGGTATATCTACATTCCTTTCTTCTGCTTGATTAGGAACCACATTTTCTGCCTCAGATTCAAGAGAAGGACTACGTCTTATTGCATTGGGTTCTTGTTCTGCAGCAGAACGTGATGCTGCTCTGTCAGTCCTTCGCCAACAAGTATGACAAAGAAGTGTTGTTCTTGCCAACTGCAATAAAAAGCAAACAGCCATGTGATTAAATATTATAATAAATTATTTTGTTTAAAGTTAGCCATAATAATAAACAATTCAATAACTAAAAGATATTACACAACACAAAAAATATATTACCTGACGGGGTGCTATCTGTTGGGCAACCATATTTCTAATAGCAGCTTCACGTGTAGTGTTTGTATTCAGTGTATGCGATCGTTTCCTTAAAAGTGATGTACCACAGCTGATACATACATTTACATGACCAACAATAGGCTCAGGTCTTGTTGGATGTCGTATCTCATCCCAAGCATTGGTCCAACATGCATGGCACACTAGACTGTCTCTGGATACTTGTACCTACAAACAAAGATGATTTTTTTAAAGTCAGCACTTAATACGTCTAGAATAGTATTGTTAGATAAAGATTTCTAATTAATACGTATTATGATTTACCTGGCCAATCCATCGTTGTATAAGACGTCGAACTTCAGCGATTTCCAAAGAATGTCTTCGCATTCTGGATATATTTAAACCGCAGTTTACACAACGTAGATCACCACTTACAGCGGTAGTTGATGACTCTTGTGAACCACTAGGTCCAGAGTGAATGCCGGGTTCGTCAGGGTCGGTCGAAGCTTCTAATATCAAATCCAAGTTGTCGTCGTGAGTAGCTGGAGCAGAATCCATAATCAGGCCGTGGTCGTCAGGTATGGAAGAATCGTCGGAGTCAGTAGTATTCATGGGTAAAAGTAGTCAATTCAAACCGCAAGAAATAAACACAAGTCGCCACAATGGAGTTGCAAACAAGCAATGATTTTGACATTTGTTTACTTTTTCCGGCAGTTGACAAGTTAGATTTGGTGTTGCCATAACATAAAAAAAATATCGATAGATCGATAAGTATTTATTTTTAATTTATCATTAAAATCTTCAAAAATAGAAATGATAATAATTATTTAAGGGGATTTATATGATTTATAATGTGTATATGTTTGCTACGAAAAAAATGAACGGTGAAGACAATGATCACTGATTATTTTTTTACAATTACACATCTCAACATTTTTTAGCAAAGGCAACATTTACAAATTATTTTTTATTCAAGTTCAGTTTAGTCGTTTTTATATTTAATATTTTCAATAAAATGTTGCTGACTTGCACAGGCTAATGATTATGTGGAAGACGTGGGAAAAATATTAACATATTTTTTTAGGGAAACCAATACTATGTGCAACTCTGGGCCTAAAATGGGCATTCCCCTTTGCATTTAGCGACGCCGAAAACCATGAAAATGATGACACCGATGACGAAAGTTTCAAAAATTTCGACCGGCGCCATCTTGGAATTTAATTTGACCCCAAATTAGCATTTAGCGACACTAATTACCTTGAAAATGACACCCATGATGAAAGTTTCGAAAATTTCGGCCGACGCCATCTTGGAATTTAATTTTGACCCCAAATAAGCATTTAGCAACCCAGAAAACCATGAAAATGACACTCATGACGAAAATTTTGGCAATTTCAATCGGCGCCATTTTGGATTTTGATTTTATTAAAAAAAAACAACCTAAAACAATCGAATATTTGTAAAACCAAGAAGTTTTGTTTGTGATGTTTGTGTTTATTTATTCCATCCGTTTATTTTTGCAAAAATAGATATACTAAAATAATTAAATAAATTACAATTTATGGCATTTTTTCAAACTATTCACAGATTAATGGGCAATTAAATACTTAAAATTTCGTTATTACTACGCATTGTAATACAACAAACGGTTTGGCATCAACTCACTTATTTGATTAACTTTTAAAAACAATAGTTAAATAAGCCTTCTGTGCCCAACTTTACCGTGACACTGTAGTCGGCTTTACGAACACGCGAGCGCGCCGCTCGCTTCACGGTAACAGTGGCGCGTTCAATACCTTATTCGCTGGGAAAAGCTAGCCTTAACGATAGATTATACACACTAGAAAACGCATTAACATTCGCGCATCTCGACATAATGCGCCCTAACATAACTGACCCTTCATATTTAATCGAAGAATGAACTAGCATCCAAAATGAAATCAGTGAAAACTTAGCTTTCGCCCAAACCTAAATAACATTCAATTATGCGAAAAAACTCTTATAGTACTAAACAAACGATTACCTTTATAATATACATTCAGCTACAGAACAACTCTATAACCTTTTACTCCTATATTACATTCCTAATGATAATAACACATCAACAAAACAAATATCACACAAATACCTATAAATCCTTTCCTTATCTTAGGAAAAAAACCGGCCAAGTGCGAGTCGGACTCGCGCACGAAGGGTTCCGTACTTGGTAAATTACGGTTTACGATTTATGACGTATTAAAAAAAAACTACTTACTAGATCTCGTTCAAACCTAGTAGTTTTAATTTTATCATTCTCTTATTTTAGAAGTTACAGGGGGGGGACACACATTTTACCACTTTGGAAGTGTCTCTCGCGCAAACTATTCAGTTAAGAAAAAAATGATATTAGAAACCTCAATATCATTTTTAAAGACCTATCCATAGATACCCCACACGTATGGATTTGATGTTTTTTTTTTTTTTAGTTTCAGTTTCAAGTATGGGAACCCCCAAAATTTATTGGTTTTTTTCTATTTTTGAGTGAAAATCTTAATGCGGTTCACAGAATACATCAACAGCATAGTTCTTATAGTTTCGGAAAAAAGTGGCTGTGACATACGGACGGACAGACAGACAGACAGACAGACAGACATGACGAATCTATAAGGGTTCCGTTTTTTGCCATTTGGCTACGGAACCCTAAAAATGAGTTTACCTATCCCAACGAGTTATGCACCAGAATAGTAAAAGATTAAGTCATCTGCAAGCATCTAGAATGGAACACTTCACCTAACTATACTCAAATTATTGCAAAGCCCAACTCATCCAACATCAAGAACCACACAAATGCACCTATGCAACTGCAATTTTTGAAAACCACATCATCCAGCAGATCAAGAGCACCAGCTGGATAGTCATCATGTAGTTTATTTTTATCTTACTGTATTTATTTTATTTTATTTGTTCTATTTTAACATACACGAGAGAATTGGTTTCCGTACGTCACGTCCTAGGCGACCACTGAAAATCAGCGCTGTGCTGTGGGACCCCCACGGCACAGCATAATACTGAGTGGAAGTCTTCTTGCCACAATCACGACATGCATCTGCCTGACATCTTTTTCACCCTATTTCTTGTCTGTTAAAAACAAAATGTAGCTAGTATATGTAATTATTGTAATTTTTTATTTCTCGTCTTTACTAACTTAATTTAAGTACTACTAATACTATTGTTTAAGGGTACGTGGGACACTCAGAAAGTTTTGCGAAACTAAAAAAAATTGTTCTATACGTACATATATTTTTATTAAATCTTTTCAAAGTACTTTCCACCAGCCTCTATACAAAGATTCATGCGCCTAAACCAGTTTTCAAAACACTTTTTCCAGTCCGCCGCAGACACCTCGTTTACAGCCTGCTCGAACGCAGCCAGCGCATCTTCCGGCGACGAAAATTGTATCCCTTTGAGCTGATTTTTTATTTTTGGGAATAAAAAGAAGTCACACGGTGCTAGATCAGGGCTGTAAGGAGGGTGACCCAGGAGTTTGACTGGCGTGCTGTCCAGGAAGTCCCTCGTTTTGAGTGCGGTGTGCGCAGGTGCATTGTCGTGGTGGAGCAGTAGCCCGCGGAGCCCTGTGTTTGGTCGCTTGTTGCTTATAACAGAGAAAACTTCTGGCAAACATTTGGTAGTATACCATTCGGCATTAATGCTTCTTTGATCCCGTAAGGGAATTGATACCAAGTGGCCAGTCAAATTAAAAAAGCTAGCGATCAAAATCTTACCCCCGCTTCTAGATCGCTTCACTAAGGTAGGCGTTGGCTCATTTTGAAACACCCAAACAGTCGACTGGCGCTTGGTTTCTGGGTCGTATTGATAAATCCAGGACTCATCACCTGTAACGATGTCGTAAACACGCCGAGACGAGCCTGCTTCAAATTTGTTAAGCATATCACGGCACCATTCCACCCGGGCCTGCTTCTGAGCATCGGTGAGGTTGTGCGGCACCCAGCGTGATACTATCCTCCTCACGCGAAGATGGCTGTGTAGAATCTCGTGAACGCTTCCCGATCCAATCTTCAATATGTGTTGAATCTCCTGATATGTAATTCGCCTATTGTCTTGGATTAAATTTTTCACTGCTAGCACGTTTTCTTCGGTAACAGCCGTCAAAGGGCGACCGCTTCTTTCGTCATCCCCCAAAGTTGGTCGACCGCGCTTGAATTCGTTATACCAACGATACACGGTTGCCTTGGAAGGGCCTTCATCCATGAATGCCATTTGAAGTCTATCGTACGATTCATCCGGTTTCAGGCGACACTTGAAATCGTATAAAATCATAGCTCTAAAATGTTCCCGGCGCAGATCCATATTTCAGTGAGACACAATACTTTGAATTAACTCGCAAAAAATGTGGAGGGAAATTTTGAAATTGGAACTTACTTATTTTTACTTATAAATAATCATATTTTCGAAAAACATTATAACTGGCCAGTCTCCCATATATAAAAACTTTTTTTCGCAATACTTTCTGAGGGGCCTGGTATTTATCTATACCAATATTATAAAGAGGAAAGATTTTTTTGTTTGTTTGTTTGTACCGAATAGGCTGCGAAACTACTGGACCGATTTTAAAAATTCTTTCACCAATTGAAAGCTACATTATTCCTGAGTGACATAGGCTATTTTTAAATCCCGAAAACGGGTTCTGTGGGGTGGCCCACGGGAGCGAAGCCGCGGGGAACAGCTAGTTATTTTATGTATGTCGTTTTGTGACAAATAAACACTTTTTCTTTCTTTTTTTCTTTCTTTCAAGAGAACGTCATCAAAACATCTGCGGCAATGACGTACAATACCAACGTAACAACGGTCATTTTTCTGATTACAACAGACAATAACCGCAATGTACAAGTTATGGACAGAACACTGGCAACGCATCAGCGATAAATTAACATTAAGCAAACCATACCACTACCACACGCACAAATGAAGCCAAAAGTTTTACTTATCAAGACAAAGATAGAGCTAGGTAACTTGAAGAAAGCCATGCTGCGATCGGAAGAGGTCGAGTCTTCAATATTGGATCCAGCCATATCAAGCACACTCAGTTGGTTATCGATATCCCTGTACGTCATGGCACTGGCAACAGGAATTGGAGTAGCAGTATACAAACTCTGGTGGGTAAACCAGTCGGTGCACACCTTAGTTCAGCAACAAGCTGAACCTGGTGCACTCCAACTTCAGACGCAGCCTTCGGTGCGCCGTCATCTTAAGGAGGGAGAAGTTATATAAGCGTAACAAAGCCATTACACAATAGCATTTATTGTAATAAGGTAATAAGATTACATTACGAGTAACTTCCTAGTACTGCGATAACAGGAAGCATTAAGTTTCTCATAATCCTTTGTTTATCTACTAAGCTTCGAAGATTTGATATTAAATAAAGTTATTCTTGAGCTGCTTTTCAAGCGGAACACACCTATCGTTATTTTTTAAAAAGCCTTTCGCCTCAGCGCACAACATAACTAGCGTTAGTTTTTATTTTAAACTCCAGCATTAAGTTTCTCATAATCCTTTGTTTATCTACTAAGCTTCGAAGATTTGATATTAAATAAAGTTATTCTTGAGCTGCTTTTCAAGCGGAACACACCTATCGTTATTTTTTTAAAAGCCTTTCGCCTCAGCGCACAACATAACTAGCGTTAGTTTTTATTTTAAACTCCTCACGTCGTTCTGTTCCTCATTACTGGGGTTCTCGTTATTTTAAACAATGCAATGATAAAGCAAACGTGAACGGCCTTGTAATCGTGCATTTGCATATTCAAAGCCAAAGACTATTAAAATTTAAATGTACGTAGTGACCTCTTTTAGGCAATCGATGCTTTTGTTTAATAATATGTAGCTTTAACAATAGACAGGCAAAAATTTAATAAAAAAAAGCCATACATAATGAAGTGACGAAGTTTATCCGTTTATCGTTTATCGTCGCACTGGAACGCTTTGCAATAACACCAATGGAGCTCAAAACTATCTATACCAATATTATAAAGAGGAAAGATTTTTTTGTTTTTTTGTTTGTACCGAATAGGCTCCGAAACTACTGGACCGATTTAACAAATTCTTTCACCTTTGGTAAGCTACATTATTCCCGAGTAACATAGGCTATAATTGTGACGAGAACGAAGCCGCAGGGGTCAGCTAGTATTAAGTTATCAGCGTTGTCCAAGATACACTTAGAAAGTAAATTAGCAAAACAGGAAAAAGCCAAGATCTGACCAAAATCCTACAAGGATGGCGCATCAACATCTGCTGCCTACAGCAGTGCTAATTTTTAAGGATACAGCCTTGAGTGAGTGCCAGCGACGAATCTACAGTTTGGTATTCGCTAAGCCGCGAATAGCGACACTAGCGCTCTAAGCTGTAACGGCCGTGAGTTAGAACTACTCAATGTCGAGCAAGTTGACAATAATTGACAGTTATTCATACATTTTGGTATTCCGTAAGAAGAAACAGCGTCGAAGACGCTCGCAGCCTGGCTTACAGCCTCGTTTTTATCTGTCAAATCCAAAAGCCACTATTTTTGCGCGTAAAGTAATTCTTCTTGGCTTTTAATCTAACTAATATTATAAATGTGTAAGGTAGGATGGGAAGTTTTGCTGGTTCAGATGTGTGTGTGGATGTATGTTTGTTACTTAATTACGCTAGAATGGAACTGGATGAAATTTTGCATACCTAAAGATAGATTATAGCTATAAGAATAGCACAAAGGCTACTTTTCTGCCCAATATAATGTACCCTTGGGTTAAGAAAACGCTTTTCACATTGTTAGAGCCGCTGGCAGAAGCTAGTAATAAAATATTGTACTACCTAATTAAAATAATTTATTTTAACCCCCGCCGGCAAAAGAGGGGTGTTATAAGTTTCACGTGTGTTGCTGTGTATCTGTGTATCTGTGTATCTGTGTATCTGTGTATCTGTGTGTCTGTCTGTGGCATCATAGCGCCTAAACGGATGAACCGATTTCGATTTAGTTTTTTTTTTTTGAACGGTAATTTTGTCGAGAGTGTTCTTAGCTATGTTTGAATAAAATCAGTTCAGCCGTTCAAAAGTTATGGGGATTTTACTGTTTGAATCGGGGTGTTTTCGCAAGATAAATGTGTCGGGGGTTTTTTAAATTGTGCAATTTTACTTGTGATCAAATCAGTTCAGCGGTTTAAGCGTGAAAAGGTGTCAGAATGAGTTACTTTCACATTTATTTTATTAGTATGGATTGCATAGGTTAATTAGTAGCTTCTATAATTAAAATTATATGTCATAAATATATTTGACAACATTAAATAATATTTTTTGTGATATGAATCATGTTTATTGGTCCGGCTACATCATATACGCCGAATGACGTCCATCCACCAAACGTAGTCACATTGACCGGTCGCGTGCATCTTGCATCTAGTGGAACCCCGCAACCTTAGAAAATAATTAGAAATAATATACATGTACATTATGTCTAATTATTTTCTAAGGTTGCGGGTAAGTCTTTATGTATAAAGACAAATAAAAAAATCTTAAAATAATAAAATTCTGATTTATTTAATGAACTATTTTCCAGTAATATAATTGTATTCTATAATGTAGACCCTTTTCGTTTCTAATCTGAAGTAATTCTTTTTGAATATTTTATCACTATTTATTTTGGTATAATTTAAGTAACTTATACCACATAGTAGTGATAATTTGCCAGTACTTGCACTTAAATTTTTATTAAAATTTCTTAACATCTCTCGTAATCTAAACTTAATATTATCTATATTTATATTAAAATCATGTTCCAGGCATTCATCTTCCTCTTTTGATGGATGCACATAAACCCTGCAGTGCTCTGGTCTCTCTTGACCATGACTTGCTTATTTCCTCATATCCAACATTGTCTACTGGTTGCCAATAAGGAGTTGCTGGTTTTTGGTACTGGTCGCCTCTCTTCAATAGCTATTTATTCTATTGAAGGTTGTTGTGAAATGAGCATTCGATTTGATGGCCTCGTACCGTTAGCAAACGCTGTCTACGACGAGCTGTGAACATAAAATTGCAACTAACTATTAGATGTAAAAAGATATGCAGGATACTATGTATAACAGCATCACTTCCACTCTCTCTTTCTGTAGGAACAGATATTATAGGCAGATACATTATAGTATTGCAAGTTAATTGAATTTTTGGCTACTGTAAAAAAAAATGAAAACCGGCCAAGTGCGAGTCGGACTCGCGCACCGAGGGTTCCGTACAAACCTCAGCTTAAGGGTATTATAGACCTGAATATTTTATATAAATTTCGGCTTGATACCTCCATGTGTTCCTGAGAAAAATGGTCTTGACAGACAGACAGACAGACGGACAGACGGACGGACAACAAACTGATCCTATAAGGGTTCGGTTTTTTCCTTACGAGGTACGGAACCCTAAAAACCCCAACAACTTGGGCCAACCTGGGTATGAAAAGTGAGAACACTATTTAATTATCTAGAGCTTCTTACACTCAACCAACAATTAAGCTGAACTTACATGAAGAGGCAATTAAAGCTTCTCTCCTATGAGGCAGTGTTTATGAAACACAAAAAATATAACATAAGTATCTAGTAAGACTTTTCTAAAAAACCTCACCACACGGCGAGCCCGAAGAATATCATAAAAGCAAGATATGTCACTTTTCTAGAACATGCTTTTTGGAATGACACTTCATCGAATGAGGATGATAGTTCTCGTTACACGATTGGATGGTTTCCGAACAATGTAACTGTCGCCGATAATGTTCCAGTGCAACCCGCCTCACCTGATTTACCCTAGGAGCACGCAGAAATATCTAATGAAAACTGTCAAGATAACAGCGCCATTACGATAGATGATTCTGAGAGCAGTAGTGAGACTCCGAATGACTCTGCGGATGAGACGTATGTCCCAGGAGATTCCACACTGGAAGACTACGAGAACTCTACGGACGAAAGTAGTGAGTTTGAGTCAGCTAATGTAGCACGCACTGTATGCAGTGACACGGAAAACCCTCAGACAGTAGGTACGCGGGGCACTGAATGGCCAAGAAGCAAGTAAGTGGAAAGCCGCGATGGCGGAAGAGTATAAATCCATCATCGATAATAAATGTTGGACTCTGACTGACCGCAATACGAAGCAAAGGCCTGTCAAATGCAAGTGGATCTTTAAAAGAAAGCTTGGCCACGACGGGGAAATATTGAGGTACAAAGCGCGTCTCGTTGCAAAAGGTTATACCCAGAAATACGGTATTGATTACGAAGAAACGTTTTCTCCTGTAGTACGATATTCTACTATACGTACGTTACTAGCTTTAGCAACGGAACATTACATGAATATCGAGCACCTGGATGTAAAAACGGCCTTTTTGCATGGAGATTTAAAGGAAACCGTTTTTATGGAGCAGCCAGAGGGCTACAAGATTAAAGGCCAAGAAGATAAAGTTTAGAAGTTGAATAAGGCCATATACGGACTGAAGCAAGCTTCGAAGTCTTGGTATGAGAAAATAAATGGCGTTTTGACGAGCAAAATAAAATTCAAACGTTTATCTTCCGAACCTTGTGTTTCGAAATCAAAGATTTAGGGCCAGCACACCACATTCTTGGAATGAGGTTTTGCAGACAGAATTAGGAAACAACTCTAGACCAGTCAAGCTATATTAAGAAGGTGCTAGAACGTTTTCACATGTCAGATTGCAAACCTGCACGAACACCTATGGAGACAGGTCTGATGCTCGTGAAATCTACAAAGAAGGATTGTACGACTACAGAGGTCTGATAGGTTGTCTGATGTACATAGCGGTATGTACGCGGCCGGATATTGCACATGCTGTCAGCTCGCTCAGCCAGCCTACCAACGACGCTTACAACGAGACTCAATGGAAGGCAGCAAAACGCGTTCTTCGCTATCTAAAAGGTACGCCTGATAATTATTTAACTTTTCAGAAGTCAGGGTTGGATATCGTCGCTTATCCTGACGGAGATTTTGCTTCAAATGTGGTCGATCGCCGATCTTATACCGGTTATGTGTTCAAAATTGGAAATTCTACCATCTCTTGGGAATGGTAGAAAACAAAAAACAGTGGCTCTTTCAAGCACAAAGGCCGAATATATGTGTCTGTCAGATGCTTGTAAAGAAGCACTTTTTCTACGCAAGTTTCTGTTCGAAATTTACAGGGTAAAGTATAGGATTACGTTGTTTAATGATAATCAGTCTGCAATAAAGTTGTGCACTAATTCTATGTACCACGCCAGAACGAAACACATTGATGTAAGACATCATTTAATCAGGGAAATTGTTGAGGAAGGTGCAGTTGTTATAAAATACCTATCTACTGATGAAATGGTGGCCGACGTTTTAACGAAACCGTTGGTAAAGGAAAAACATGATAAGTTTGTATTGTTATTGGGTGATTTTTAATTGTCTACACTTATTGTCTATGCTTTAAAAGCAAGACGATTTCAAATTTGGATTAAGTTGTGTTTTTGACAGTTGGTTGAAAAGAAAATTCTAGCCTTTGGTTTTTGAGAATTCTTCAGAGCATGTTATAATTTTGGAGTGTAATTTAATTTGATAGAAAGATGTAGTGTTTATATTGAAGTTATTAGTAATGAATTAAATGAGCAAGTGCATGTACTAAAAGGCGGTGTTTTTCTACTGGATCCCAATAGTTAATAATCCTGTGAGGACAAGATTTTCCCTCAAGAGGTCATGGGCCCTTTGCCTTCGAAGATTGGATGAAGATGAGCCTCCAAGATTGGATGAGGATGAGCTAAGCTACCTGCCCTGGCAACTACTACGGTAATAATTTTATAATTTTTGGAAGTAATAAAATAGAAACATGACAGAAGAAATGTCAAAATTAGACAAAAATTCAAACTATCTAATTTGGAAAAAGAAATTACAGCTACTACTATTATCAAAAGAATTAAAATCAGTTATAGAAGGTTTAGATGTTCAACAAAAACTAAAAGAAGAATTTATTAGCAAAGATGAAAAAGCCAGATTTATAATTATTAATAGTGTAGATTCAAAATATGTTGGACGAAAAATTGATTGTGAAAATGCAAAAGAAATTTTAGAAACACTGGATAGAATATTTTTGGGACAGATTAAAACGGAAAGATGTTATTTACTGCAAGATTTTTATAATTATAAATTCGAAAAAATAGATTTACTAGAGGATATTGGAGACCTAATGAACATCGTTAATTCAATAAAGAAAACTGGAATGAACCTAACTGATACAGAGATTGTGTCGAAGATTCTATGTATTTTACCTAAGGAGTTATCGAGTTTCAGGACAGCATGGGAATCTACGGCTAAAGAGGACAAAAATTAGGTAAATCTAATGTCAAGAATTCAATTAGAAATTAAAATGAAAGAAAGAGATAATAAAAATTCAGAAAATAAAGAAAATTGTGAAACATTTTTAGCGATAAAAGAATGTTTTAAGTGTGGAAAGAAAGGACATATTGCAAAATTCTGCAGAAATAAAGAAGATACAGAGTCCAAAAGCATGAAGAACAACGGGTTTATCATATGCTTCAAGTGTCTGAAAAATGGACATAAAAATACAGAATGTAAAGAAAAATATAATTGTGTGTTTTGTAAGTCAAACACACATTATTCAAAATTTTGTTTAGAAAAACCACAATTTTCGGTAAGTAATTGTACACAATTAGAAAATGATGATGAGGAAACTATTAAGTTCATATTAGATTCTGGAGCTAGCAGCCATATACTTAATTCTGAAGTATTTTTACATTTTAAAGGAAAGTGCAATTACAAAATCTCGACAGCTGACGGCAATACACATAAATGATAATGATAAATGATAAATGATTTTATTTCTGTAAGTTGGTTTGTACAAACGCTTTTACATGTCTAACATATTTTTTTTTAAAACTAGATGAGGTCGGCGTTTCATATCTGACTACTCTGAGAAGAAAGGCCGAAACAAACTCAGAGGTCACAGTCTCTTTTAAAGTCCTGACAAAATCTTGGTTCGATCATGTGAAGACCATGTAGACTGATGTCTGAAATGGTCTTTTGAGGAAAGAACCAGCCAGATTGAGTGGACCTGTCCAGTCAGTGCACGCATTTGTCAATAACCGAGCAGCTCAACTCAGAATTTAAGGAGCTCAACGATTCGACGAACAATACCAAAGAAAGGGCATTCGGGTAGGCCGCATAAACTACTCAAACTGCCAGACCATGATTAAAAACTAAGATAAATTAAAAAACAAAATAATGATCCACATAGTCTTCACATTCACAATAATTAAAATAAAATAATATAATACTTTAAAAAGTAAATATTCTTGTCATTGCAAGAAAACAAATAAAAAATTTTTTTTTTTTTAAAATAACAAAATTCATGGTGCAAAATAATTAAACAAAAAAAAAAAAACTAAATTAATTTAATTGGAGCAGCTCACTCCCAAGCCGTTTTATCCTCAACGTAATCTTTAATGCTATAAAACGCTTTTTGGCACAACTTACGTTTAATGAATGATTTAAATTTATTAAGACTTAGATTTTGTACGTGGCTTGGAAGCATATTATAAAAGCGCACACATTGACATCTAAACGAGCCACCTATTTTCTTGAGCCTTGTTGTAGGTATTAAAAATTTGTGTTTGTTCCTAGTATTTATATTATGGATATCACTGTATTTTTTAAACAATTTTATATTTTTATGGGCATATAAAAGATTTTCATAAATATACTGAGAAGGCACAGTCATTACATTAATCTCCTTAAATTTCTCTCTGAGAGAGTGTCTCGGGCTTAATTTATAAATTGATCGAACAGCTCTTTTCTGCAAAAAAAAGATAGTCTGGATGTCGGCGGCATTTCCCCACAACAGAATACCGTACGACATTACACTATGAAAATAGCTAAAGTATACTAAACGGGCTGTCGCTATGTCCGTTAAATTACGAATTTTTCTAACAGCATATGCTGCGGAGCTTAGCTTCTTTGACAATTTATCTATATGTGGGCCCCACTGAAGCTTAGCATCCAAAGTTAAACCTAAGAATACTGTGCTATTTTCAGGATTCAATTCTTCGCCCTTTATCAGCACGTCAGTTTTCACCTGCCTAACGTGAGGTAGGGTAAACTTAATGCATTTCGTTTTTTTTTTATTAAGAAGTAAATTGTTAACATTGAACCAGTGAACTACTTTTGAGATCGCGCTTTTTACATCGTCAGTAACCAGCTGCTGACGTTTAAGTTTAAACAAAAGTGAAGTATCATCCGCAAACAACACTATACCAGGCCCCTCAGAAAGTATTGCGAAAAAAAGTTTTTATATATGGGAGACTGGCCAGTTATAATGTTTTTCGAAAATATGATTATTTATAAGTAAAAATAAGTAAGCTCCAATTTCAAAATTGCCCTCCACATTTTTTGCGAGTTAATTCAAAGTATTGTGTCTCACTGAAATATGGATCTGCGCCGGGAACATTTTAGAGCTATGATTTTATACGATTTCAAGTGTCGCCTGAAACCGGATGAATCGTACGATAGACTTCAAATGGCATTCATGGATGAAGGCCCTTCCAAGGCAACCGTGTATTGTTGGTATAACGAATTCAAGCGCGGTCGACCAACTTTGGGGGATGACGAAAGAAGCGGTCGCCCTTTGACGGCTGTTACCGAAGAAAACGTGCTAGCAGTGAAAAATTTAATCCAAGACAATAGGCGAATTACATATCAGGAGATTCAACACATATTGAAGATTGGATCGGGAAGCGTTCACGAGATTCTACACAGCCATCTTCGCGTGAGGAGGATAGTATCACGCTGGGTGCCGCACAACCTCACCGATGCTCAGAAGCAGGCCCGGGTGGAATGGTGCCGTGATATGCTTAACAAATTTGAAACAGGCTCGTCTCGGCGTGTTTACGACATCGTTACAGGTGATGAGTCCTGGATTTATCAATACGACCCAGAAACCAAGCGCCAGTCGACTGTTTGGGTGTTTCAAAATGAGCCAACGCCTACCAAAGTGAAGCGATCTAGAAGCGGGGGTAAGATTTTGATCGCTAGCTTTTTTAATTTGACTGGCCACTTGGTATCAATTCCCTTACGGGATCAAAGAAGCATTAATGCCGAATGGTATACTACCAAATGTTTGCCAGAAGTTTTCTCTGTTATAAGCAACAAGCGACCAAACACAGGGCTCCGCGGGCTACTGCTCCACCACGACAATGCACCTGCGCACACCGCACTCAAAACGAGGGACTTCCTGGACAGCACGCCAGTCAAACTCCTGGGTCACCCTCCTTACAGCCCTGATCTAGCACCGTGTGACTTCTTTTTATTCCCAAAAATAAAAAATCAGCTCAAAGGGATACAATTTTCGTCGCCGGAAGATGCGCTGGCTGCGTTCGAGCAGGCTGTAAACGAGGTGTCTGCGGCGGACTGGAAAAAGTGTTTTGAAAACTGGTTTAGGCGCATGCATCTTTGTATAGAGGCTGGTGGAAAGTACTTTGAAAAGATTTAATAAAAATATATGTACGTATAGAACAATTTTTTTTAGTTTCGCAAAACTTTCTGAGTGTCCCACGTATTATGGTTATCCTTTATGAGGTAAGGCAAATCATTAATATAAATAAGAAACAAGAAAGGACCAAGAATCGAGCCCTGCGGGACTCCCATTGCTACTATAGATCCAGGAGATCTTTTTCCATTAACGTCAACGCTCTGAATCCTATTACTCAAGTATGAAGTAAGAAGATCCAGAGCGCTGTTCCGGATCCCCTAGTGGCGGAGTTTCCTGATTAGGGTTTCATGAAGAACACAATCAAATGCCTTGGACAAATCACAAAAGATGCCCAAGGCATCGCACTTATCCTCCCATGCATTATAAATATGTCCCAAAAGCTCAACACCGGCTCATCAGTAGTTGAACGACCCCTTGTAAAACCGAACTGTTTGCTATGTAATAATTTATTTTTATTAAAAAATCTTTGCAATTGCTCTAAAATTAATTTCTCAAATATTTTACTAAAAGTAGGTAGTACTGAAATAGGTCTATAATTTGTAGGGTCTGATGTACTACCTGATTTAAACAAAGGTATTATTTTACTATTTTTCATTAGGTCAGGAAACTCCCCACACTGACATATTATTGACACTGTGGGAAAGGTGTTATGCAGGTCTAATACCAGTTCGCATAAAATTACATTCAATGATGTGTTACTAGTCCCGAAGTTCAAGAAGAACCTAATTTCAATTTCAAAAATAGCGGATAATAATTATAAAATTATATTTTCAGAAAAGTATGTAAAATATACGAGAGAGATGGTACCTGCTTACTGACTGGTGAGTTAAGGAGTGACGGACTATATTATGCAGAGCTGACAGCAACTCGATCAACTTCAAAGTCAGTAAACTTAATTTCTTATAGTAAGAGCAGTCAATTTTGGAACCGAGCTTTGGCACATACTTCCATTTCAAAAACGCAGAAAATAGTGTATGGTATAAATTCAAAAGATAGTGACAACAAAATTGACACCTGCGAAGTCTGCACACGTGCAAAACTTTGCAGAAGACCTTTCAATACAGAAAGGTATAGAGCTAATAGGCCATTAGAAATAGTTCATAGTGACATTTGTGGTCCAATAGGTTCAGAAACGTATGATGGATTTAAATATTTTATCACTTTTCTAGACGACTATACTCATTTTGCTAAAATTTATCTCATCAGAACTAAGAGTGAAGCTTTTTCGAAAATAACTAATTTCATTAATTTATCCGAAAATCATTTTAATTTAAAACTTAAAACATTTAGATGTGACAATGGTGGTGAATATACATCAAATAATTTCAAAAAATACTGTTTAAATAAGGGAATTTCAATAGATTATACAATACCGTATACTCCACAACATAACGGGAAGGCAGAGAGACTAAACCGAACAATTATGGAGAGAACTCGAGCTCTTCTGTTCGACATGAATTTGCCGAGAGAGTTATGGGGCGAAGCGGTGTTAACAGCAACATACATAACCTATAGGTGTTCCGATACAATTAACGAGAGAACACCATCAGGAATGTGGTTTAATAAAATTCCAAACTTAAAACATATGAATATTTTCGGTTTTTTGGCTTATTACAAAATAAATACAAAACTAAATAAATTAGATTCCAGATGTAATAAGGGTTTGCTAGTAGGATTTACGAACAATGGGTATAAGATTTGGGATCCGGTGGGTTTGAAGGTATGTTACTCAAGAGATGTGACTTTTAATAATAATGCGAAGGATGTTTTGGAATTTTTAAAGCAATGTGATAAGAGTGCTAAAGTTACAGATTTATATAAATTATTTAAAGAAGAAGAGGAGGTGGAAGAACAAAATGAGAAGAGAAGAGTCATTACAGCTGATAGTGGTTGTGAAGTTGAGAGGGGAAGTTTTTATAGAGAAGATCAGAAGAAGAAGACAGATGTCGAAGAAAGGGTGGAGGAGGAATTTTCTATTTTGGAAGAAGAACAAAATGATGTCATAGAAGAAGAACGAAATGATGTCATAGAAAATATTTTAGAAGAAGAACGAAATGATGAAAATGAAGGAATTGATGTTTTTGAAGATAGTATTGCTGAAGAATTATCAGATAATAATAGTAGAAGAGAAGTTATTTTGGAAGATAGTAGTAAAGAAGTGAATAATGGAAATGAAATTGAAGATAATAGTAGATTGACGGTGGATGGAAATGAGTTGTTTGTGGATGCGGAGGAGTCCGTTGAAGAAATTAGTGGTAAAAGGATTTTGCCAAAACGTGATAGAAGATTACCGATAAGGTTGAAAGATTATGATTAAGAAACATCATTTTCAACTTATAGCGAGGTGTTGAAGAGTGATGAGAGAAGTTTATGGGAGAACGCTATTAATTGGAGAAAAATAAAACTTGGGAAGTTGTAGATAAAATAGAAGCTGGAAATAGAAGATTAATAACTAGTAAATGGATTTTTACTGTGAAATCAGAAGGAAGATACAAAGCACGACTAGTTGCTAGAGGATTTTTACAAAAATATAATATAGATTATAAAGAGACTTATAGTCCAGTGGTGAATACTACTAGTGTAAGATTATTGCTTTCGATTGCTGCACAGAAAGGTTTAAAATTAAAACAGTTTGATGTAAAGACAGCATTTTTGTATGGAGAGTTAAATGAGGATATTTTTATGGAAATTCCATTAGGATATGATTATGGTGAAAATAAAGTATTGAAATTAAAGAAGAGTCTCTAAGGTCTTAAACAAGCACCGCTCATGTGGAATAAGCGGCTAACTGATTATTTAAAGAAATTGGGATTTGAACTATTGAAATTAGATCCATGTTTGTTTTTGTGTAAGGAAAAAGAAATTTACTTGGCAATATATGTCGATGATGGAATTTTAATAGGAAATTGTGAAAATGAATTGAATAATATAATGATAGGAATGCAAAAAGAATTTGAAATTAGAAAATTTGATAAAGTCGAGAAGTTTATCGGTATTGATATAAAGGTTGGAGCAAATTATTTGAAAATTTATCAGGAATCTTACATTGATCAAATGTTAAATAAATTTGGATTTAATGACTTGATAGAAATTATATTTCCGAATATTTTAGTTGATACACATCAAGAGGCGAAGGGTAATAGTATTGATGTGCATCGTTATAGGCAGTTGATAGGGTCTTTACTACACTTAGTAAATAAAACTAGACCAGATGCTTCATTTCATGTTGGTTATTGTAGTAGACATCAAGAGAATCCTAATTTAAATGATTTTGCTAACATTAAAAATCTCTTCAGATACCTTAAGAGCTCTATATCTTCTGGTATTGAATATTTGCGTGATAATAGTTTACTTTTGACAGCGTATTGTGATGCAGACTTCGCTGGTGATCCTGATACTAGGAAAAGTACGACTGGCTTTGTAGTTTTGTACAGTGGTGGTCCTATACATTGGTGCTCGCGTCCGTCACCGCTCTCTCCAGTACGGAAGCAGAGTACATCTCTGCCGCAGAATGTATTAAAGATTTACTTTATGTTCAAAGTCTGATTAAGGAGATACACCAAAAACGCAATTATTTGTTGATAATCAGTCAGCTATTGTTTTAAGTAAAAACGGCATTTTAAATCGGAGAAGCAAACATATTGATGTGAAATATCATTTTATTAAAGAAAAGGTAGATCAAAATTTAATTGAAATTTTCTATTGTCCTGAAGTGTATTAGCCTTAAGTAAATCTACTTAGTATTACCCTTAACAAAACGGTATCATATTAATGCTTAATATGTACTTTACGTAACGCGCATTATTGTAACTGTACTGTATGTTTTAATGAGACATTCAATAAATCCTACTTAGACCTACTGGTTGTCTGCTTTGCGAAACCCCAACATTACATGGCGACCCTGCCATCAAGGCCTGCCAAGGGGCTCTAAATTTTTTAGACTGTCGCGTTTTCATTTAAAAGTTTTCGGCGTTATTTTCGGACAGTTCTTCTCAAGTAAATTTTTACGATGTGTCGATCAAATGTGGAGAAAGAAGAGGTTTTCCTTAACCAGAATGCTGCTGGAGGACAAAATGACGGTACATTGAAGACCATGGGAAGCAACCTTGAGCACTTAAGCATCGTGACCTACATCATTCTTGCTGGTATACTGGTACTGGCCATCTACATCTGGATACGTGTGTACAAGAAGTGCCATCGCAGATGGATGCAGGAGGAAATTGGGCTCAGCACGATGCAGAGGATTAGAGCATCCATACGAGGACGAGTCAACGAATCTTCACCTGCCAATTGAAATTGGCCCGCCCACATCACATTTCAGCGTCATCGTGAGATAAAGAAAGCGTTTCATTATTTTATAGACAAGTGTCACATTTCATAACGCAATAACTTAAACGAGCTTCGATAGTGCAGTGATTATACGTGAACTTGATACTCCGCGCGCAAAACTGCAACGTAGTGATAACCTGTGTGTCGTTTCCTTATAATGTTGAACTTGATTCTTTGTTTGTGACTTACGTGTGTAACTACTTACGTAGATATGCTATTTTTAGAATATGACTGATAGTTTAATAAATAATTGTCAAACATTGTTAACTATTCGGAAATATTTGATTAAAAAGGGACAAAGTAGGTATAAAGGTAACGTAATTGAGATAAAGTTAACGGAAGCTAAAAATATTTTCGATAAAAGTACTCAAATAATTTTATTGTTAAAGAGTAGTAAGAATGATAAGTTGTCATCGGCAGTAGAGATTTTTAACAATATTAAGAAATTATATGAAGAGATAAATAAATTGTGTGTTATCCCTATTCAGGTAAATTTAGAAAAAATGGAGTTTGACCTAAGAGTGGCTTGTAGTTTAATTCCAGTTATGGACGGTGTTGAGGACACCACTAAACGGTTGATAGACTCAGTAGAGATGTACGCGGACATGCTGGATAAATCAGGTGAGGTTTTATTAATTATATTTGTTTTAAAAAATAGACTCTCTGAAAGTGCTAAATTGAGAATTTCTACATCATATACATCAGTTAAAGAATTAATTACCGATTTGAGACAACATCTATTGCCCAAAAAATCTTTTGTTGCCGTACAGACTCAATTGCAGAATGTGCAACAAGGTTCAAGGTCTGTCGAAGTATATGGCTCCGAAGTGGAAAAATTATTCACCGAATTAACAATTTCCCAAGCAGACGGAAATTCGGAAACGTTCAAAGTTTTAAAGCCATTGAATGAAAAACTTGCCCTACAACGTTTTTCAGGTGGTCTGCGAAGTTCCAAATTAGGCACAATTATCTCCGCCCGAAACTACACTAGCCTGAAAGACGCCATCCAAGCTGCAAAAGATGAGGAGGCTACATCCTGCCAGTCTTCATCATGTAACGTCATGCATGTGTTTAAAAATGGACATGGTTATCAAAATATTAGACGACCAAATGGTCAAGGTCATGGTTCCCGTAACCCAAATCAAAGAGGTAGAATGCGTGGTCAATATAGCTATTATAACCGTGGTTCTCGTCACCAATATAGTGGTGCTTACCCACAAGCATTTCGTGGTAATTTTAGAGGTTACTACCGTGGGTCACCAAACGGTCAAAGAGGTAATAGAGGTCCAAGATATTTTAGAAATCAAAGACAAGGTCCAAGTGTATATTCTGTTGAACATGACTCTGAACGCCAACGTGTTCATATTGACAATAATATACCACAGGCACAATCACAAGGTGATAATAAACCCAAGCCAGATTTAGAAAATCCAAATCAGTTTTTTCGATTTTAAAAATTTAATTCTATCTTGTAATGGCAATGCTAAATACGTAGCGTTTAATATTAATAATGTTAAATATTATTGGCTAATAGATACTGGCGCTACATTGTCTATTATAAAATATGAAACAGTACCGAAAAATTGTATTACTCATGGAGACAACACTTTAATAAATGGAATAGGAGGACAGCGTAGATCTAAAGGTTCAGTAGATTTAATTCTGAGAAATGGCAACGAAACGTTTTCACACAATTTTTTTATTTTTGATTCCTTACCATTAAAAGCTGATGGAATCATAGGATTAGATTTTCTAAAAAAGTTTCAAGCAAATATAAATTTAAATTCGAATATTTTATCATTGGTTAAGAATGAGAAATTATATCATTTTAGTTTAGTGGATGAAAGTGATAGGATAAGGAATACTTTAACTATACCAGCTAGGTCAGAGTCAATACATTTTATTTTTGTGGATCAGATTATGAATGAAGATGTGATTGTTTGCGGAAGAGAGTTAACGAACAATGTATTTTTAGCAAATACGATAGCAAAAGTAATAAATAATAGAATGCCTGTTAAAATACTAAACGTATGTGAGGAAGACATTACCTTACCATTCTTTACTCCTGATTTAAAATCTTTGAGTGAGTATGACGTTTGTGAATTTAGTCATAACAACATTAATGTTCCTAGAGTTCAATCGTTATTATCGGAATTGAATTTAAGTCATTTAAATGGAGAAGAAAAAGAATCTATAGAGGCGATATGTACGAAATATGCGGATGAATTCTATGTAAATGGAGATAAATTAACTACAACAAACATTTATGAACAATCTATAATTTTAAAGCCAAATTCAACACCTGTTTATGTTAAACCTTATAGGTTGCCACATGCATTGAAACCAGAAATAGATAAGCAAATTAGTAAAATGATAGAAAATGATATTATAGAAGAGTCGAATAGTGAATGGTCAAGTCCAATTTTATTAGTACCAAAAAGAAGTAGCGAAGGAAGTGAAAAGAAATGGAGGTTAGTGATAGATTACAGAAAATTAAATGAAACTATTTGTGATGATAAATTCCCGTTACCCAATATAACAGAAATTTTAGATTCCCTATCTGGTGCTATTTACTTCAGTCATCTTGACCTTCACCAAGGTTATTATCAAGTGACCTTGGAACCCGAGAGTCCTAAAATTACAGCATTTACTACGAATTCAGGTCAATATCAGATGAAACGCCTACCTATGGGCCTTAAGACAAGCCCTAGTGCTTTCAGCCGTATGATGTCTGTAGCAATGTCTGGTCTAACCAATGAGAAATGTTTAGTTTATCAAGACGATTTGATAATATTTGGAAGAAATCTATATAATCACAATCAAAATTTAGTTAATGTCATGGAGAGATTAAGAAAAGTCAATTTAAAATTGAATCCTCAAAAGTGTCAATTTTTAAAGAAAGAGATTTTGTATTTAGGCCATGTTGTATCTGAAAAAGGAGTTTTGCCTGATCCAGACAAAACTAAAGTATTAGTTAATTATCCAACACCTAAAAGTTCAGACGAAGTTAAACGCTTTGTAGCTTTTTGTAACTATTATCGGAAATTTATAAGGTCATTTTCAGATATAGCAATGCCATTGAATAAATTATGTAGGAAAAATGTACCATTCGTTTGGAGTAATGAGTGTCAAAGTGCTTTTGAGTTTTTGAGAAATGCGTTAATCTCTTCACCTATTTTGTAATATCCAGATTTTTCTGATAACAATGAATTTGTGCTACAAACAGATGCATCAGGCACAGGTATTGGTGCAGTGCTGTGTAATAAAGATCTTCGACCAGTTGCTTATGCAAGTAGACCGCTAAATAAAGCAGAAAAGAATTATCCTACTATTCAAAAAGAGCTTCTAGCGATAGTATGGTCCTTAAAGTATTTTAGGCCGTATTTATATGCAAGAAAATTTACCATAATGACGGATCACAAACCTTTGGTTTACCTTTTTAGTTTGAAAGATCCTTCTAGTAGATTACTCAAATTTCGATTAACTATGGAAGAATATAATTTTAAAATTGTTTATGTAAAAGGAAAAAATAACGTAATAGCGGATGCTTTGTCTAGAATGTATATGACATCAGATGAACTAAAGAGTATGCATGAACAAGTTGTAGCTGTGATGACTAGAGCTCAGAAGAAGAGAATGAACGATCTGTGTGATGATAATAAGGATGAAACTGGGGCAACGGATCCTAGTAAATTCACTAACAATAGGTCTGATCAACCAAGAGTTGTGGATATATTAAGAAAACCGATAGACTCCGTAGAAATGTGCTTAATTAAAGGTAATGAATTAAAAAAGCTGAGAGTAAAAAACCAGATATCAGAGGAAATTGAATGTTTTGCGTTTATTGCAAATAAAAAGGAATTGTTTATAAATCTTGATTTCAAGGTACATTTCTCGCGAGCCGAATTTGTACAGAAATTAAATGATATTTGTAAAAAGATACGTATCGATGAAGTTTGTATAATTAAAAACGAAGAGAATATTGATTTTATAAAGAGTATATGCGATGAGATATCTTCACTCACGCATTGGTCCGGACCACGAGTATGTATATTGCGAGGAGTTAAGAAAATAAATGACGACAAGGAAAAGACAATTATTATGAACGATTTCCATTTGCTACCATCCAGTGGTCATGCTGGAGTCCGTAGAATGGTAAATACGATTAAAAAACGATACTACTGGCCAAGTATCGATAAGGACGTCCAGAATTATGTCAAAAAATGCACGAAATGTCAGAAATCGAAATATTTTCGATATATTAAACAGCCGATGGAACTAACCACAACGGCTTCCTCGGCATTTCAGAAAATTTATTTAGATTTAGTGGGACCTTTGGATAGAGACATTGACGGTAATTGCTATATATTGACTATGCAATGTGAATTAACTAAATATGTGCAAGCTGTTCCCATAAAAAATAAGGAAACTGTGTCTATTGCAGATGCATTTGTAAGATATTTTATTTTAATTTTTGGCATTCCTGAGATCATAGCGACTGACCGTGGAGCAGAGTTCATATCAGCAACTATGGAACAGGTATGTAAACTTCTTAATATTGAAAAGTTATCCTCAACAGCTTACCATCACCAGTCCATTGGAGCTCTTGAAAATGCGCACAAAACCCTGGGTTCATTTTTAAGGATTCAGTGTGAAAACCACACAGACGGTTGGAGTTATTGGTTACCGTTCTGGTGTTTTAGTTTCAACAACACAGTCCATAGCGAAACAAATTACACTCCACATGAGCTTGTTTTTGGCAAACTTTGTAGAATACCCAGTAGAATTACTGATACGTTAGAACCATTGTACAATATTGACAACTATACTTTACAGTTAAAGTATAGATTACAGTTAGCTCATGCCGATGCAAAGAAAAATTTGTTTAATAGTAAATTAAGAAGAAAATGTTTGTATGACAAATCCATGAATCCATTCATATATGACAAAGATGATTTAATTTTGTTGAAAAATGAGACAGGTCGGAAATTAGATGCGATATTAGAAGGTCCTTATATAGTAATAGAAGATTTAGGTTGTAATGTTAGAATAAGTAAGAATAATAAAATAGAATTAGTGCATAAGAATAGGACTAGACCCTATTATGAATAAAAAAAAAAAAAAAAAAAAAAAAAAAAAAAAAAAAAAAAACTGAACTGTAACTAAATGAGAAATTTGTGAGCTAGATTAGAAATAGTTATTATTTTACTTAAGATGTTAACTTCGGTTTATGGTATATTGTTAGTAAACGGAAAAAAAAAAAAAACTATGTATGATTTTTTTTTATTTTTTTCACTTTCGCGGGAGGTGAAGTGTTCACTTTCGCGGGAGGTGAAGTGTATTAGCCTTAAGTAAATCTACTTAGTATTACCCTTAACAAAACGGTATCATATTAATGCTTAATATGTACTTTACGTAACGCGCATTATTATAACTGTACTGTATGTTTTAATGAGACATTCAATAAATCCTACTTATACCTACTGGTTGTCTGCTTTGCGAAACCCCAACATTACAGTCCAACCAATTCTAATATTGCAGATATTTTGACAAAAGGATTAGACAGAACTAAGTTTTAACGTTTAAGAAAGCATATTGTGAGTGATCAATGAGTTTGATGTGAACTTTAATGAAGTGAATTTAGTGGAATAATTAGTTAATTATGATAGGAGTTAGATGTTATAACTTGTAGAGATAATGTTTTGGAACTTATTTGAAATTTAGGTATTAGTTATAGTTTTAAGGTTGTTTTGTTTGTTAATTAGAAATTTATATTTAAGGGGGAGGTTTATGTAGGTAGAATGTAATGATAGGTAGGGAATACTATTATGGGTTTTTATTTTTGTATTCATTATGTGTTCAGTGTTGGAAATTGTATAAGGGGTGTTCTATGAAAATATGTCAAAGTTAAATACAGGTTGATTTTAATTTTATTTGAGACAATATAAAATTCAGAGGGGATGTTATTGGGTGATTTTTAACTGTCTACACTTATTGTCTATGCTTTAAAAGCAAGACGATTTCAAATTTGGATTAAATTGTGTTTTTGACAGTTGGTTGAAAAGAAAATTCTAGCCTTTGGTTTTTGAGAATTCTTCAGAGCATGTTATAATTTTGGAGTGTAATTTAATTTGATAGAAAGATGTAGTGTTTATATTGAAGTTATTAGTAATGAATTAAATGAGCAAGTGCATGTACTAAAAGGCGGTGTTTTTCTACTGGATCCCAATAGTTAATAATCCTGTGAGGGCAAGATTTCCCTCAAGATGTATGTCATTTATTTCTATCATTAAATAAATGATATGCGATGTTTCTAAGCAGTAGATATGGTATACATGCAGAAGTATAATTTGTTTTAGATCCGTATCACATAGTTTTTTGAATATTTACTGTTTATATGTAACGGATACTTTGATAAATTTATGCTTTTGCTATGGTTTCTGTTGTTATGTTATATTATATTTTTAGACAGCGGATGTGTCTACACTTAGATATTTTATTGTGTGTAATGTGATTTACATGAGTTTATATTGGATCAAGGGCCAGTGTTAGAAATATACCTTCAAGGAGTTTGTATATTATTATTATTGGTATTCCATTGTAAGCTCTATGTTGTCTAGAAGAAGTTTTATCGACAGGTGTCACTCTTGGTCTGATCGTTTTGCCTGTGCGGAACGCAATACATTTTGGAATCCTATACAGTGTTTTAATTGAGTAGCTCACGGAATCTAACAGTATATGTAGGCTGATTGGCATACATACTGACGCCTTGCAAAAACCGTACGTACCCGTGGTGAGTAAGCCACAATATCTTTCCGCCTCCTAGCCTGACTTTCTGGGTTAACTGGAATGTATTTGTGTAAATAAAGAATGATGTTCAAAAAGTATCATTTTCTTACTGATAATAGGCCACCAATTCTATATAGATCGATTGTGGGATATCTATATGGTTTTGAATATATTACTTTTAAAAGTGATCTTTGGGCTCTTTCTAACTCTAGAAATTTTGTTTTAGTGGCCCCTCCCCAAACTAGTAAGCAGTAATATGATTACTGACTACGCGAGTGCTATATAAATGTTATTGAGTGTCTTTTCAGGCATCACACGTCGCAAGTTTTAAAAAAGCCAAATACATTTTCGAACACGCGACATAATAACCTCGATATGCGAGTGCCATGTTAGACGCTTGTCGACTATAACGGCCAAGTATCTCGTAGATATACTTGTTTGACGGATTTACAGTCACAGTCTTGGTTCAAGCCATTTGAACACACATGGAGAGGAATATCGAAATTAGTACTTGCTTTAGACCTTGCACTTGGAGAGAAACAAATGAAATTTGTTTTAGAAATATTAAGGGTTAACAGATTTGCTTTGAACCATCTACCTATAACGTCTAGCCCCTGTTCGACCTTATTACGTACCACTGCCCAAGTGTCACCAAAGTAGACAATAGCCGTATCATCGGCATATGAGAATATTTTCCCGCCACTGTTCCGTAGATTACATAGTTCGTTAATATACACTAGAAACAGTGGCAGGCTGAGCACGGAGCCCTGCGGTACACCATTTTCCTCATTGCTATACGAATTGCCTAAATTAACCTGTTGTTTCCTACCCCGGAGATAACTGTCAAAAAGAGAAAGGGCATTGCCTCTAATCCCTATAGCCTCATGTCTCTGCACAAGAATGGGAATGGACACGGTGTCAAAAGTTTTTTTCAAGTCTAGAAACACCGTATCCCATGTATATCCTTTGTCTACTTTATCTGTAATTTCAGACGTTCACGCTATAACCGCGTCCTGAGTTGACCGTGCCTGTCTAAAACCATATTGTGAGTCGTAAAGAATGTTATATTTGTTCAAATAATTTGTTAACCTTTTATTTCGTCGCCTGTTGTTCGCCTTTTAAGTCGCTCACGCGTGACAATCGAGAGCAGTCACATACGCACCGATCGCCAAATGTCTTTCATCTACCTTACAATTTAAATAATTATGGTAAAATGCGCAAAGTGTGTAAAATTGATAACCAAAAAGTCTCCTGGATTGCAGTGCAGCAAATGTAATAAGTGGCTCCATGCTTCCTGTGCGTCAATAACATCCGACCAACTTAGTGTATTACACGATACAGATTCTGTGGACTGGAAATGCAAATCTTGCACTGGCGGTGGCAAACCTAAAAGAATGTCATGTATCATGCCCGATATCGAACGAGAAGAAAATACGGATACAGAGTCTGCTACCCCACACACTGCAGGTGTCCACGCTGACAGCATGATGCAGCAAGTATTGCGGAACCTTCGCAGGGAAGTGAAGCAGGTTATAAAAGAAGAGTTGCAACGTACCCTACATTTCTACTCTGATAAAATCGATGAGTATGAGGCTAAGGTCCAAAAATACGAGAAATCAATGAAGGAATTGGAAAACCGTTGTACTGATTTACAAAATCTTGCCAAAAACACAAACATAAAATATGAAGTTCTGGAAAACAAAATAAATCATATGGAGCAAGCACAATTATGCAACCATCTTGAAATATGTGGCATAAACCCATCCAAGAAAGACAACCCTGAAAAATTGCCAAGAAAATTGCCGTAACCCTAACGCAAAACCCGGATGATATCGTAAAAGCCTTCAGAAAGATGAGAAACCCTTCAAATGTGGCGAGAAAGAAAGACCAGACTCCGATCACTGTGATACTACGAGAAGGAAACCGAGATCAATGGATAGATGCTGCCAGAAACACGACGATATCTACTGCAAGCGTGGGAATGGACGGTGATGAGAAAGTTTACCATCGGGAGTGTCTAACACCGTCAACGACCTACCTTTTATGGAAAACTAAAGAAGAACTCAAAGGATTGTTTAATTTCATATGGTGTAAACACGGAAATATATTAGTGCGTAAAAGTGCACAAGAAAAAAAAATAACCACAATCCGTTCGATCACCGATATCGAAAAGGTGAAGTCATCGCATGATAGACAATAGGTAAGTACTAATAGTTACTACGGCTTATATTATTGTCATTATAAATACATAATAACTTTACAATGGATACAAAAGAACACAATATAGTTGAAACCAATTGTCAGTCATGGGATGATTTTGCCTCCTACATACCGGTTCCCGAAAATTGTTTGTACTTTCTGCATGTTAACATACGATCTGTCAAGAAAAACTTTGCACAAATTGAGTACATATTGTTGAATAGTAAACATACAATTCAGATTCTGTTATTAACTGAACTAAACATTAAAAATGAATTGGCACAAATGTTTGAACTTCCTGACTATAACTTGTATTCAGAATTGAGAACTAATAAAAGAGGAGGGGGTGTGCTATTGTATGTACATAAGTCTGCATCTTTTGTGAGATATGGTAACTTGTGTACACAGGAGTTTGAATGTGTGACCGGCGAGTTAAGTATAAACAACCTTAAATACGGATTGTGTGCCGTGTACAGACCGCCGGACACATCCAAACCTTGATTTATAAAGGAATTGTCGTCTTTAATAGTGAAATACCCTTCAAAACAGGATTATGTTTTGATGGGAGATATGAATATAGATCTGAAAGTTTGTAACCCCGTGATAAAACAATATTTGAATTCGCTGTGCACTCTGGGATTTGTTAGTGGCGTTAACTCCTATACACGCATAGAAAAATACGGTGACAGAGTTTCTAAGTCATGTATAGATCATGTGTTTATTCGCAATTCTAGTGCATATAACATTTATACATCTGTTGTTAACACTTCACCGGCCGACCACTGCATAACCGGTTGTGTGATAATGAGCGTGCTAAACAAGAATGACTCACACTCGTTTAGTCAATTAATAACAAAGATAGATAATCGCCGAGTGCACAGTGAACTAAATAACATTGACTGGAGTATACCCCTTCAATACAAATGTCAGGGAGCATTTACATTTACTGTTTTGTGTGTACTTTCGTTATAAGTGGTCGACGACGAAATAAGGCATTATATTGAAATGTATCGGCTTGAAAATGAATACATTTAGAACAACCTGTGAGATAAATTTAAGGATTATATTTGTACTTTGTAGCGTTATGTATAGCGCCGGAGAGCTATACGTAAGCCACGTTATTAAAATTAAGGTAAAAGGTTAAAAATTAAATTAAAGCTATGACAATTAAAAAAAAATGATATAGAGTATAGTAACTATGGGCAGCTTCGCACGACGTGGGCAGTTCGGTATATTTGCCGATGGGAGTTTCCGGACGCCTGGTCGTTTCTTCAATTGGTTTGTTGAACCAATTTTTTTTTTGTAAAAAATGAAAAGATCATATATAAGTTTCCGTACAAAACTATTTTTAGTTTTTTTTTTTTCACTGTAATTACAAAGTAAAATGCACTTGAAAATATTTTTTTGAATCCAGTACCGAAAACACCCCGATAGTTTTCCGAACAAACCCGAGCCCGTGTGATGTCACAACGTTCATTTCTACTCATTGTAGCACGTATCTGATACAGTGTTTTGACTTTTAACCGATTCAATCTTGTTATTATCGTCAATATATTGATGAATATCGAATATATTGATCATAAATATCGAACCTTAAAAGTTATCGTGCTTGCTTCGTACCATTATGTACGAATACTACAAAAAGATCCCAATTATATAGCCTAGTACCTAGCAATCTTCTAAATTTGAGCAATGTTCTATGTCTAACTAGATTCCAATTATAATGTGTTAATTCTGTTGTTATCTTGTTCTAATTTAGTATAAGATTCGTATTAAATTCTTATTTTGATCATTAAAGAATTTTTAAGGGAACTTTCGAGCAAAGTTGACATTGTTGTATAATTACGTTACTTGAAAACATGATTTTTTGTTTATGGTGATATATTCATTATTTTATACTTAAATGACAGATATATGCGTAAAACTAACATTTCTGTTTGAATTGTGAGAATCGATCGACGTATTTAAGAGATATTTACGGAAGAATTAGTGTAACGAAAATCTACCAAGTTAATATTTTTACGTTTCTGTTCTACAAACTTTTTAGTGTTTGTAAATATATAATATAGACATTAGTGTTCAATATTATTAAGGGATATTGTCAATCTGCCTAGCCTTTAACCCAGTAACTGAGTAACACGGTACCCCTTGGCAAGACTGGCGTCAGATCTCAAGCTTCTGACTACCCGTAACGACTGTCAAAGATCTTCAAATGACAGCCGGGACCAACGGCTTAAAGTGCTTTCCGAGGCACGGAGGAAACACGGTATGTTGAAATGGTCACCCATCCACGGACCGACCTCGTCAAGCGTTGCTTAACCTTGATGATCGAACAGCGCGGCTGTTTTTATTTAGCCACGAGCTCCTCTATTAAGGCGGTACTCCGAGCAAAACGCCGCGCAAGCCGTTTTTGGTGTTGTTTTTAGGAGCTATGTACTCGTTATTTAAAAAGAAATATCAATTAATAAAAATACATTAAATTTCTACATAATATTGATTCTAAAATGGTAGATTTAATTTTTTTTTATGTTGTATATATTTCGCTAATCTCCTTCCAAAAAAAACATAACAATGAGAAATAATTATTGATAGCATGCATCTCCTCGTAAAGTGTTCATTAATTATTTTTTGTACTAACACTAATAGATAGAAAATTTAATAACGAACATTTTTGTAGTAAAATATTTTTCAAAAGACCAAAGTTCGATTTTATAAAGAGTTTATTCTAAAATCTGGGCGTATTTTCTACTGTAATTCATGCGCCACCAGTGCCGCTAGACCAATAGGAATGCTCATATCGCATGCCGATTTTTTGGTCAGGGTACCGTCTTAAGAGCGAAAATGATCATTATACGAGCCAAGATGCCTAAGATGATGCTAATGGAACCGCGGAAAGTCTCACATCAAGATCTCGTTATTTATGTTCTAGAAGCTAACTTAATCATGCTCCCCGTGATATAAGGTGTTCTTCGCTTATAAATAAGTACTTGGGCAGCGACATATTGACGAAATTTAGAAACCGCTGTGAAAGCCATATCGTGAACCTAGAACTAAAATGAAGTTATATAATGAAACGGATAAATAAAAACCGGGCAGAGGTTTGTTCAGATCTTGTATTCACAATCGAAAGAGACAAATAAATGGCTGGCCATCACTAATATTAACAAATCCCCGCTGCTTGACTGGAGGGGGCTTCAATATGGCGGCTTAGCTTCGGCGGGCTCGGCGGGCATTAGTCGGATGCCCGTAGGCTGACGTCACATCCGTTACATTCGGCCATCCTGGAAATATTACTCCCGCAATGGAAGCAAAAACATTCATTAGCTTTCAAATAAATCAATTAGGGCTTCAGTGTCAGTACTATTGTTACCGTCCGTTATAGATGCTTTACTTACATATAGTCTTAGCGCATTTACCGACTAAGCATCCGTGAGATTTTGTAACCACGTATACTTTTTATGCCCTTATTCCAGTTTCTATAATTACACATTTTACATAAATGCATTTTCAATATGGACTTGACTGTTTCTTGAAAACCAGTGTACCGCATTTAATGCAAATAAGTTATGGCTATGGAAAATAAGTAATGGCCATGGCAAATAAGTAATGGCTATGGCAAATAAGTTGTCTTTGCAAGGCTTGTTACTATATTATTTACCTGCGCTAATTGTATTCTGGAGACTAGAATAAAAACTTCCCTTTTGTACACACAATCACTTGCGTTATCAAAAGCTTTATTTTTTCATTCAATATTTGATATTCAAAAGTGCCGCTTAATGGGCTGGATTGTCTGGCTTGGCCTGGCATGGCCTGGCTTGGCCGGTTTGGCTGGCTTGGCCTGGCTTGGCCTGGCATGGCCGGGTTGGTTGGCTTGGCCTGGCTAGGCGGCTTGGCCTGGCATGGCCGGGTTGGTTGGCTTGGCCTGGCTAGGTGGCTTGGCCTGGCATGGCCGGGTTGGTTGGCTTGGCCTGGCTAGGCGGCTTGGCCGGGTTGGTTGGCTTGGCTGGCTTGGCTGCTTTGGCATTACTAGGCGTAACTAGGCGTTACTAGGCTTTACTAGGCGTAATATTTATTTATTTAATACTTCATGCACACAAACGTACAGAGGCGGACTTAATGCCTTAGGCATTTTCTACCAGTCGACCTTTGGGTGATCAGATACAAATAGTGGTAGGTGCAATATTTAAAGTTAAACATGATACCTAAGGTAGGTTTATTCAAATACAAATACTAGGCGTAATACTGGGCTTTACTGGGCGTAATACTAGGCTTTACTAGGCGTAATACTAATCTTTATTAGGCGTAATACTAGGCTTTACTAGGCGTAATACTAGGCTTGACTTGACTTTACTATGCTTGACTTGACTACTAGGCCTGACATGACTTTACTAGCACTGACATGACTTTACAGGCCTGACATGACTTTACTTGACTTTACAGGCCTGACTTGACTTTACAGGCCTGACTTGACTTTACAGGCCTGACTTGACTTTACAGGCCTGACTTGACTTTACAGGCCTGACTTGACTTTACAGGCCTGACTTGACTTTACAGGCCTGACTTGGCTTTACTAGGCTTTACTTGACTTTACAGGCCTGACTCGAATTTACCAGGCTTGACTTTACTTTACCAGGCTTTACTTTACTTTACCAGGCTTGACTTTACTTTACCAGGCTTGACTTTACTTTACCAGGCTTGACTTTACTTTACCAGGCTTGACTTTACCTTACTAGGCTTTACTTTACTAGGCTTTACTTTACTTGGCTTTACTTTACTTGGCTTTACTTTACTTGGCTTTACTTTGCTTGGCTTTACTTTGCTTGATTTGGCTTTACTTTACTTGATTTGGCTTTACTTTACTTGACTTGGCTTTACTTTACTTTACTTGACTTGGCTTTACTTGTTTAACTTTACTTGACTTGGCTTTACTTTACTTGACTTGGCTTTACTTGACTTGGCTTTACTTTACTTGACTTTGCTTTACTTGATTTGGCTTTACTTGACTTGACTTGGTTTCACTAGACTTGACTTCACTTGACTTGACTTGGCTTTACTTGACTTGACTTGGCTTTACTTGACTTGACTTGGCTTTACTTGACTTCTACGTTTAAAGTAACCAGTAGCATGTGGACAAGCAATATCATTTAATTTGTACCTAAACTGTTTAACATTACCAAACTTTTTTTTTAATGTCTGCTCGTGAAGGCCTTAATATGGTACCTCACACCATGATTGGGCAACCAAAAAGGCAAAATATATTTTTATTAGACATAATGATCGAAGTCATTATGATGCATTTGCACTATCTTATCTATCTACCTTACTTACACTCATCCTTATGTACCTCTGTAGGAATCTAGGGGTCATACAAGCCAACACAGGCTTAGAACACGAAATATTTTGTGATTATTGTTCAAAACTAATCCATTAACGGGTACACAATCAACGCGAAATTTGGAATAATCTCCATAAAATAACTGCACTATTCGATAAATTTACGTACCCACATGATATACATTACTAGGCAAATGAAACTTGAAACTGCCAACCCGGCTGTATGCCGCTGGCGGCAATTAGACCTGACCATTTAAGAAAATTGTTTTTCTAAACTAGTGCATTTACAAGAATTCATATTTTTAACTTTCAGTATTAAGTCCCTTCTTCTTGTTAAACATTTTATAAAATTATAACACCAGAATTTATCTCAGTTAATGGTAGAAGTAAATCTTCTAAAAATGCCAATACCTACTTTCCCTAAAGGTCGAATGACGGTGAATCTCACACTGAAGGTCGGTTTGCTAAACTAAATGGAACCCTGGTATACCTATAGTGACCTTGGCTAGTTCTGAAATCTGTTTTGTGAGCGTCATCTGGATTAATTACTAATTGATTGTAGCTTTGGACTATATTGATACGTAACAGTTAAAGTTATCTTTGCCAGCTAACTCAGAAACTTGATATTCTATATAAGGTAAGGGAAATATTTATTTTGCAGTGACATTTAAGCGCGGTAATCAACACAGAGGCACAAAGTATGTAAGTGGCGGTGTTCTATTTTATGACAGAGCTTACTATCGACGTTCTTTTTTTTTTGACTTAGTTCACAGGATAAACGTAAAACTGGATTCAGATTCCTAAGGATGTAATGATATCTAAGGATGTCTTAAGCATGGCTGTATATAGATACGGGTTGATCAGTTGTGTGTACCCGAAGCAAAACAATATTTGTATTTGGTTAATCTATTTTGTTTTTACTGATAGACTAAGCGGCTATGACATGGCTAGAATAAGAGTTAATTATAGTACCTCAGATCAGACAACAATAAATAAGCACATACATGAAGTCACGCCTTTTTCCCATGAGGGTAGACAAACTACAGAACGCCATCTGCTACTATCCTTATAACTCTTGTTTCGTTAATGTAAAAACATAGTCATACACGCACATACACGGATGCTGGTTATGCAAACCAGTTTTATCCTTATTATTGAAAATATGGCGACGAGTAAAACAAAGTGGCTAGGGCCTGAATAGAATTAGAGTTATCGCTATTGCGAATATGGAAATGAGAAAGACAACGCACCTGGCTAACTGGCTGTGGCAACTGGCAGACTGGCTGTGGCAACTGGCAGACCGGCTGTGGCTCCTGGCAGACTGGCTGTGGTTCCTGGCTGTCTGGCTGTGGTTCCTGGCAGACTGGCTGTGGTTCCTGGCAGACTGGCTGTGGTTCCTGGCAGACTGGCTGTGGTTCCTGGCAGACTGGCTGTGACTCCTGGCAGTCTTGCTCGGCGTGCAGTTGGGTCGATGGCAGAGTGTAGAAAACGCAGTGAAGCTCGTAGTGTCGTTCCGGCCGTGGATAACACATACTTCATCGATTTTTCTACAGAGTCAAGGTGATCTTGCGGTTGTGGCGTGGATGTGTTATTAAACGAAGATAATTTTTTGTTCATCCCACTTCTGAGTGAAACGGATAAATAAAAACCGGGCAGAGGTTTGTTCAGATCTTGTATTCACAATCGAAAGAGACAAATAAATGGCTGGCCATCACTAATATTAACAAATCCCCGCTGCTTGACTGGAGGGGGCTTCAATATGGCGGCTTAGCTTCGGCGGGCTCGGCGGGCATTGGTCGGATGCCCGTAGGCTGACGTCACATCCGTTACAATAAGTAATCTTAATAACGTTCAAAGAGTTTTCAATGAAATAAACTAATATGTTTACTAGTAAAACGTAAATTATTTTTTTGCATTATATGTATTGTTTGTGAATAAAATTATAAGATTAAACGAACTTACCTTAAGTGAAGTTCTATCTTAATTATACGAAGCTCCTTGTCCGAGACGGTTTAACGAGTAGTAAGCTGTTTGTACCAGCGCCAAGTCACAACTTTAAAGCTAAAAAAAAAAAGTTAGTTTCCTCGTGTCACATCTCTACTCACTTGTCATTACGTTTAAAGACAGGTTTATGAACAACCCTAATATTGGGATAATACTCAATGAGTATTAGTGGGAGGGTTTTTTGGGACTGCCGTCTCGGACAAGGAGCTTCGTATAATTAAGATAGAACTTCACTTAAGGTAAGTTCGTTTAATCTTATAATTATACTCTCTCCTTGTCCGAGACGGTTTAACGAGTAGATGTTTGAAGTTAGGTTGTGAATAACCAGAATTAGTAATAAAAAATAATAATTATTTATTAAATATTAATCAAAATTATTAGGTTACATTAATTGGTAACAATGCAAGGTAAATAATCAACAATTTATGAGGTCATAACAGTGTTACATATCACACTACTAAACTGGGATGGATCTTGGTTGATAGGTCTATTGTAATGCCTGGCAAAAATGGCAGAATTTTGAGACCACCCTGCAGCCTTTCTAATTACATCAATACTGACACCGGATCTGTTTGCAGCAGATGTTGATGCATGTCTGGTACTATGTGCTGTGAAGATGGTGACATCAATTCCTGCTTCTTTCAACATTAACTTGATCCAACGGCTTATAGTCTGCGTTGATGCATTTCTATAAGGTTTCTTGAATGTAATAATTAATTCCTCTGTACTGTTTCTTATAGAACTTGTCTGATCCATATAAGATTTAATGGTGTTGACAGGACAAATTTCTTTCTTCTGGATGAAGGTTTTCAAGTGAAACATTGGTTGTATGCTACCTCTTCTGGATGTTTTTATTATATCAGGTATGTATATTTCTACACCACTGTCAGTGAATTTCATATTTGATATCTTTATCATTGACAAGGTTTGAACACGATGACCGGTAGTTAATGCCAATAAAGTGACCAATTTTTTGGTTAATTTTTCGAGTGTTACTTCTTCATTTGGGTAGCACCCTGCTAGATGATTAAGTACTATGCCTGGATCCCAAGTTCTGTCATACTTCGGCATTGGTGGTCTTGACCGAAAGATTCCTTTAATCAACCGTTTTAGCCTGTCATCAGATCCAATTTTTGGTCCCATCAGGAGGGATAATGCAGACCTGGTAGTGTTTATTGTTCCATATGACGCCCCATTTTGATAACACTTGGTTAAGAAATTCAAAATATATGGAATAGATGCCTGATAAGTGTCTAAATTGTGCTCCCTGCAGAACATCCACCATAATTTTAGGGATGAATCATATTGTCTGAATGTATTTATTGAGAGTGAGTTTAACATCAAATTTAGTGCAGAGTGTGGTGTTCCACGCCTTATAAACGCTTGGCTGACAGCAGCCCTGCAGCCAGGGTAAGCTGGTGGTGCAGGGGATGGTATTCTCTGAAAGGAGATGATAATAGACTCTTGTTAGGACTAAAAATAATAAGATCCTCACAGGACAAAGATTTTATTAGTGGGAACCATGGTTGTGATGGCCAATAAGGAAAAACTAAAATTCCCTTGGCTTTATCTCTTTGTATCTTATATAAACATTTTAACAATAATGAAAAAGGTGGAAATGCATAGAAAAATATATTTGCCCAACTGAGGGTGAAAGCATCTACAGTGAATGCTTCTGGGTCACATTTCCAGGAAACAAATTTTGCACACTTTTTATTTGTCCTAGAGGCAAATAAATCTACTTCAGGAGTGCCAAACCGTTCAGTTATTTGCAAATAAGCTTTTTGTGAAAGCTCCCATTCAATATTAATTTTCCTTGATTCTTTATCAGCTTCAAAATTATCTTTGCTATTTATATAGGAAGCAAAAATCCAAATATTTCTATTTTCACACCATTGCCAAATCTCTCTTGTGATATTATTGAGGTGTGGAAATTGCACTCCCCCCATTTTGTTAATGTATGCCACTGCAGTAGTGTTATCTATTCGCAATAAGATTTCGCAATTATATATATCTTTTGTAAAACACTGAAGCCCTAAAAAAGCAGCTTTCAATTCTAAATAATTAATATGGTGTTCTTGTTCTGAACGTGACCATGACCCAGAAGCTTTTTTGTGACTGCATACAGCTCCCCAGCCTGTGGTAGAAGCATCGGTGTGTATTTCTACATGGAAATTATATTGTTTAATTGGGTTACTTTTGTTTATATTATGTTGCCACCATTTCAATTCTGATTTGATTACTTGAGAGATATTCATAGGCGATTCATAATTGTCATTACATTTCAGTAATGCTAGGTATTTCTGTCTCTCTAAAACTTTGGTATATAGCCAACCATATGGAAGGGCTGGACAAATTGAATTAAGTGATCCTAATAGTTGTGAAAATTCTCTTATTTTGCAAGTATTAATGTGTCTAAATAATTTAATTCTATCTAGAATTACTAATTGTTTTTCATGTGGAACTGACAATGTGAGGTCTGTAGAATTCAAAATGAAACCTAAATATTTGCATGTTTGGCTAGGTGTTATAACACTTTTTTCATAATTTATTGTAAAACCTAAATCTTGTAAAAGTTTGCATGCTATTTGAATATCTTTTCTACACTTAAGTTGACATTTATTAAAATACAAACTGTCATCTAAATAACATGTTAATAAAATATTATTATTTCGTAAATATGTACTAACTGGTTTGAGAAGTTTTGTAAAAACAAAAGGGGCTGTACAAAGGCCATAAGGTAGAGCATTAAATTCGTATAGTAAACCATCAAATTTGAACCTTAAGAATTTTTTACTATTTGCTGATATTGGTACTGAAAAGTAGGCCTCCTTCAAATCTATTGAAGCCATGTAACAATTTTTTGACATTAATTTACAAGCTGTTCTGATATCTTCTAGCTTGAAATGCTCTGTATCTATGTATTGATTTAATTTCTTTAAATTTAAAATAAATCTAAATGAGCCATTGGGTTTTGGTACTAAAAATATGGGAGATGTAAATTGGTCAGCACAGTATGAACACTCAGAGATTGCTCCTAGATCTAAAAGCTTTTTAATCTCAGAAGAGATAATTTCTTTCTCATTTTTTGGCCAGTGTTGTGGCTCAGTATCATGAGATGTTGGTATTTTAGTAAATGGAATATTATAACCTTGTATCCATCCTAACACTACAGGGTCGTTTGTAAACTGCAGCCAATTGTTTATGAAATATTTAAGTCGACCTGCATGTACCTGATTTTCTAGCGGTAGTGCCTGGGCTTGGATTTGATTGGAGGGCGAGGTCTGGCTTGGTCTGGTCTGGTCTGGCGAGGTTGATTGAATCGAGGCTGTTTCTTGTATGAGTTCTGTTGAAATTGCCCACCGCGAGCTTGCTGGTATTGTAGCTGATGGTTCTGCGGCGGGCCTCTCCAGTTTAACTGCCTCTTTGTCATTGTTGATGTAGTCGATTTGGTCTTTCTGGTTTCTGCAATCTGTGTACTTGTCCGTTGTATAGACTGTGCAGCTTTTATTTTATCTGCACAGTCTGTTCCGAATAAAAATGTATCAATTTTTGTGCTTTTTACTGCTTCCTGGATTACTTTACTAGCTCCTGATAGGGCAAAGAATTTTCTGGAGGAGGAGTCTTGATGATGGATTTCTGATGCAATTTTAGCAGCATCGTTTATCTCCTCAATAAGCTTCTTGCTATTTATGTCGCCCTTCAGTATGTTTGTTAGGGAACGACCCAAGCATGTCATAAGGTTTCCAATAAGATTCTGTCTATAAACTATTCTTCTGTCTCTCTTAACGGATGGTTCAGAGAGAGTAGCTAATAACTCAGCGTTCATTACCGGTGCAACTGCATTAGGGAAGTTAGATGGAGTGGGGTATTTTTCGATCAATTTGTCTCGGCCATCCTTACCCAGGCCTTCTGACATTATTTTTGTCCAGCGGAGGGCCAATTCAGGTCGGATTGGATCACCAAACTCTTCTTTCTCCTCTCCCTCTTTGCCCAATGCCAGCAAAAACTCTTCAGGAAGTTGGTCATTTTCTGAAAAATATTGTACTTTATTTAGAAAAGGAGTGAAATGTCTATCCGCTCAGTGATAGTGCTTCAATAAATGGTATATTACACAGCATAATGTCTAGGAGCATTGTCTAACCGCAAGGTGATAGCGCCTGCTCTAATTAAGATTTGTTAAGTAGTGAGACACTGTCTATCCACTAGTGATAGCGCCTGATGTCAAAATATAATGTTCATATGCGGCCCAGGCGTTTGAAGTTTAAATCAGTTAGGTATTCTAAGGGAAATGTATGACAGACCTGTATAATTGTTGACTTCTGTTTCATTGATATTGATGGATTCCTCCATAACCACGGTCTCAGTTGCCGACGGCGGTGGCGGCGGTGTATACTGCCGTGAAGATGGGCGGCATGGTGATTCTTCTTCTGAATCTTGAGGCAAATTCTTCAATTTTTCTTCTAGTTTCCGTATTTTTTTCTTGAGGTGGTTTGCATCTTTACTTTTTCTTTTTCCCATTTTAAAATCCAAAGTAACTAACACACACTTCTAAAAACAAACTTTCAACTTCAAGAAGGCAGAAAAACCGTTAGGAAAAAAGTTGAAATTTCGTTCGTTCATTCGTGGGGATGTGAACATGTGAAGAGAACATAGTATAAAAAATTGAAATTTATGGTCGTATACTAGATAATCTGTACTATTATTAACAGGTATCCGGAAGCGGATATGCATTGTTTTTAGATAACATTAGCATACATTTTAGGTTAAACGTCGATTGTTTATTTTATCGTACTTAGAATCTCTAATTCCAAAGGGTATAGTAGTAGTATTTCAAAACATACCTGAAATGATGAATCCAACAAGGATTCAATGTAATGTTTACACAACAAACCTTGACCTTGAGTGAGCCGCGCATCATATTTGTTGTTTGTATAACAGAAAGAACTATATAGATTCTTTTTAAAACGCAACACAACGTAACACTTCATAATAACACTGATATAATATTGTTATAGGCTATTAATATCGTACAAAAACAATAAAAATAACATTTTTATCACGAGGAATAAGTGACAGCGCTGCACAAAAAACCGTAATGACAAGTAAGTAGAGATGTGACACGAGGAAACTAACTTTTTTTTTTTAGCTTTAAAAAAAGCTTACTACTCGTTAAACCGTCTCGGACAAGGAGAGAGTATAATAGACTTGGTTGAAATTTGGTTTCATTTGATCTATACTCCTCTCATAAACTTCTTATTCGGTAATAGTTGCTGTACCTAAATAGGCATGCCATAATTGGGTTGTTGAATTTAAAAAAATGACGATTTTTTAAATGTATTTCGAAACTTTACAGAACTTAAATTATATTGTCGTTTCAAAAATTAGTGTTAGTGCAAAAAATAATTAATGAACACTTTACGAGGAGATGCATGCTATCAATAATTATTTCTCATTGTTATGTTTTTTTTGGAAGGAGATTAGTGAAATATATACAACATAAAAAAAAATTAAATCTACCATTTTAGAATCAATATTATGTAGAAATTTAATGTATTTTTATTAATTGATATTTCTTTTTAAATAACGAGTACATAGCTCCTAAAAACAACACCAAAACGGCTTGCGCGGCGTTTTGCTCGGAGTACCGCCTTAATAGAGGAGCTCGTGGCTAAATAAAAACAGCCGCGCTGTTCGATCATCAAGGTTAAGCAACGCTTGACGAGGTCGGTCCGTGGATGGGTGACCATTTCAACATACCGTGTTTCCTCCGTGCCTCGGAAAGCACTTTAAGCCGTTGGTCCCGGCTGTCATTTGAAGATCTTTGACAGTCGTTACGGGTAGTCAGAAGCTTGAGATCTGACGCCAGTCTTGCCAAGGGGTACCGTGTTACTCAGTTACTGGGTTAAAGGCTAGGCAGATTGACAATATCCCTTAATAATATTGAACACTAATGTCTATATTATATATTTACAAACACTAAAAAGTTTGTAGAACAGAAACGTAAAAATATTAACTTGGTAGATTTTCGTTACACTAATTCTTCCGTAAATATCTCTTAAATACGTCGATCGATTCTCACAATTCAAACAGAAATGTTAGTTTTACGCATATATCTGTCATTTAAGTATAAAATAATGAATATATCACCATAAACAAAAAATCATGTTTTCAAGTAACATAATTATACAACAATGTCAACTTTGCTCGAAAGTTCCCTTAAAAATTATTTAATGATCAAAATAAGAATTTAATACGAATCTTATACTAAATTAGAACAAGATAACAACAGAATTAACACATTATAATTGGAATCTAGTTAGACATAGAACATTGCTCAAATTTAGAAGATTGCTAGGTACTAGGCTATATAATTGGGATCTTTTGTAGTATTCGTACATAATGGTACGAAGCAAGCACGATAACTTTTAAGGTTCGATATTTATGATCAATATATTCGATATTCATCAATATATTGACGATAATAACAAGATTGAATCGGTTAAAAGTCAAAACACTGTATCAGATACGTGCTACAATGAGTAGAAATGAACGTTGTGACATCACACGGGCTCGGGTTTGTTCGGCAAACTATCGGGGTGTTTTCGGTACTGGATTTAAAAAAATATTTTCAAGTGCATTTTACTTTGTAATAACAGTGAAAAAAATATCAACTTATGCAATTATAATGACTTATTTATTTATTTTATTTATGCAGTATTTTTTTCCTTTGTTTTTTTTCTGTTATATAAAAAAATGTTTTCTTATCGGTCACCACGCTCAAAAAGTGTAACTTGAATTAAGTTACACTTTTTGAGCGTGGTGACCGATAAGAAAACATTTTTTTTCTTTTATTAGATAAATGAGAAGTTAATATTGTTCAAAATATTTTTATTATCTTACAATACATGAAGGTTACTCAGGAATATTTATCATTGAAACTATAGGTTTATGGTAACTGAAATAAGAATTATAAGTTTGAGACTTGATATCTTCTAAATGTCTGGAAAATACCGCGTCAATGGTGGTCCCATATTTTGTTGTGGATTCTTGTGGATCATTATTCATTTTCAAATTCAATATTTCGAAAGAAAAGTAGTCAACCGCTCTGATAACGAAACAACCATTGCCACCTAGAGGCGAGTTGCTAAACTAAAGAGACAAGCATGATATTTCAAAAAGTCATTAAAAGTTCTGCTATTCATTGATAGATGGCTCGACTTTATCTTCAAAATATCTGGAAAATACCACGTCAATGGTGGTCCCATATTTTGTTGTGAATTCTTGTGGATCATTATTCATTTTCAAATTCAATATTTTCGAAAGAAAAGTTGTCAACCGGTCTGATAACGGAACAACCAATGCCACCTAGAGTTCTAAACTTTCTGAATTATTAAATTTAACCAGCGAATATTGTGTCGACATTATCTCAATATGTGAAACAAGACTGAGTGAAAACTGTACGTTAGATACGCCTGGATACATTTGTTACCGAAGTGATAAGGGATCGAATGGTACTGGTCAGGGGGTCGCTATCTTAGTAAAGAATGATATTCCTAATACGTCAATATTTATTCCGCCCATGTAGAACCTTGAATGTGTAGGAATCCGCTTAACGTCACCTGAGAGCAATATAATTATCGTGTCCGCTTATAATTCACCAAATCTTCCTTTGGCTTCCAGTGATTTGGATATATTATTCGATTTAGGGACAAAAGTGTTAATCATGGGTGACCTAATCCAAACATGAGTACTGGCGATGTGATCAAAACAACTCCCGCGGTACGATACTGTTTGATCATATGGTACTCCATGATTATCAAATGTAATAACCTTCATCTCCAAAATTGGTACATTACAATCACGCACATACTCCTTCTACACCGGATTTACTTCTCAGCCAAAATGTCACGTCTGTGTCTGAACTTCGCACTCTGTCAGCATTATCATCCAATCACCTTCCAGTGTTTTTTCAGTGGGTGGTGACTTTACCCGACATAGTTTTAAACAATATAGATATTCTGAAGCAAACTGGGTTGAGTACAGGTCTTACTTGGATAAAAATATCTCATTAACATCTACTACTTATAATTCTATAAATAGTATTGATAAAGCAGTTGACCAACTTCAATTTGCCATTCTAATGAGTCATGAAATAAACTTTCCATCGGGCCCTTCATCTGTTAAGCGCTACACCTTGCCAAGACGCGTCAAAGTCTTAATTTCTACTAAAAACAAACTCAGAAAAATGGCTGCAAAAGAAATGAATCCTATAACTAAGATGCAAATAAACAAAGATATAATAAAAAACAACAAAAATAAACAAAAATAAAATTCCAAATCCACATATATAATGACAAAATATGGAATGACAAACTTGCCCAAATTGATAATCCATCTACCGATATCTGGCGGATTGTTAAATCTTTGATCTATAAGCCGTCAGTGATTCCTCCTTTAAAGTATGAAAGTGGCCAGTTGACTGCATCCCCAGCTGAACAGTGCAAGTTACTTGCTGACACTTTTCATAATAATATGAGTCTGACTATGAACTGGCCTAGTGATAACATTACGGAGGCCGCCGTCAACAAGTCATCAAATAAACTTGATAACGTTAAAGATTTTACTCCACCAAATCTCGTACGTCCAAGAGAGGTAATCAAATCAATTAGGAAGCTCAAAAGTCGTAAGTCTCCGGGAGTCGATATTATACACAACTGCTTACTAAAAAAAATCTTTCACGTAAATGCTTAGTATTTATAACAAAAGTATTTGATGGTTGTATGACAATTGGCTACTTTCCTTCTGCTTGGAAAAGAGCCAAAATAATAACATTTAAGAAACCAGGTAAAGATGAAGCTACACCAACTAGCTATCGACCTATAAGTCTACTCCCATCTCTGGGAAATTTATTTGAAGGAATAATATCGGCGCGCTTAGCTAAAGCCACAACCACCTGCTACTGCCTGAGCAGTTCGGTTTCAGAAAGGGTCATTCTACAGCGCAGCAATTAGCCAGGGTCGCGGAGCACGTCACGCACAACCTTAACATGGGTAAATCTACGGGTATGATGTTGCTTGATGTAGAAAAAGCTTTTGATGCTGTTTGGCATGCAGGCCTTATACACAAGCTCTTAATGTGTGATGTACCTATTGGACTTGTTAAGGTTATCCAGGCGTATTTGACTGACAGATCATTCTGTGTACATATCGGCGATACTGTATCCCAACCTAGACCTATACCTGCAGGGGTGCCACAGGGCTCTTTGCTGGGTCCTCAGTTATTCATACTATTCATAAATTACATGCCCAAGCAAGCTCATACTCATCTTGCTTGTTTTGCTGATGACACAGCCTCTTTTACGTCAAGTAAAGACACCGATTTAATAGTTGCACGGCTCCAGTTATCATAACAACTTCTAGTTTCATATTTCACTAAATGGAAATTAAAATTTAATGCCACAAAAACTAAAGTCATAATGTTCACAAGAAAGAGGTCATTACCAAAAAGGAACATACTAATAGGCGATACGGTTTTACCATGGAGTGTAAACATCAAGTACCTTGGGGTTATACTAGACAATAAAATGAGCTTGACAAAAATTTCGATTACCTCCGCGTTAAAGGAATAAAAGCCCTAAACTGCCTACATCCAATTTTAAAACGGCGGTCTAAAGTCAGTTCAAATACCAAACTAAAAATCTACACAACCCTTGTCAGACCATGCATTACCTACGCGGCACCGGTCTGGAGTAGTACGTGTGAAAGCAACAGCAGCAAACTACAAGTAGTCCAAAACAAGGCTATAAAACTGCTTTTAATACACCATTTCGGACTAATCTTAAAAACTTACATAGTCAATTAAATTTCCCAACATTAAAACAGTTCATTACAAAACTCACTTATAAGTTTTATCTTACAACTAACCCTAAACATCAAAATGCACTTATTTCTAACATTGGTCAAACACGATTTAAAAGTTTAAAATACATCGACACATATCATCGATACCGTCTCCCACATCACTTACTGCTGTATGAGTAACAAAGACGAAACTACTCGATGACTGGAGTTTTTCTTAAGTTCGACACAAATGCAGGTAGATTTACAAAAAATCACCCTCAGTACAAGAAGTTCATTTGCATTTTTTATTATTCGTACTTAGTTTCTTAAGTAAAATTAATTGTTAAGTATTAGTGTACTTTGTTACAATGTCTTATAAATAGTTTGTGTTAAAAAGTGCGTTTGTGTCTTACCATTGCGCTGTAAGTACATCAAAAACTGTCTAACGTAAGTAATATGATATCCATGTTTCATAACAAGTTGTTTTGCTCATTACTTTTAGTATACGTAAATGTTTTATATAGGCGCTATAGTCTGCAAAAAACACGCATTTCTTATGTTTAAATGCTTTTAGAATAAGGTCTAACTGTCATTAATTTCCTTTTATTTATGTGAAAATAAAGAAATTTCAAATCAATGCCACCTAGAGGCGAGTTGCTGAACTAAAGAGACAAGCGTGATATTTCAAAAAGTCATTAAAAGTTCTGCTATTCATCGATAGATGGCGGCCGGTGACCGGCGCTGTGCCGGTCGGAGTGGAGGGTGTTAGGTTTTTTTCCTTACGGAATTTTTGGATTCGGTCTCTACGCTCAAGGCCCGCGATAGAAGCTATGCAATAGCTTAAAAACAGCTGCTTATGTATTCGTCCGATTTCGGAGCAGCTCGTCTCGATTCGTGCGAGTTTCGTAGAGTCGTACAATACGTCTAATCGCACACAACGCCGTGTCGAAGACTGCCGAACTGAAGCGACGTTAGACGATGCACGGCCTTCAAGCCACACCTCCTTGCCCGTCGGAGTGGGGATTGCCAGGTTTTTTCGTTACGGTATTTCTGGATTCGGTCCCCGCGCTCAAGGCCCGCGATAGAAGCTATGCAATAGCTTAAAAAAAACTTAAATAGTTTTGTACGGAAACTTATATATGATCTTTTAATTTTTTACAAAAAAAAAATTGGTTCAACAAACCAATTGAAGAAACGACCAGGCGTCCGGAAATTCCCATCGGCAAATATACCGAACTGCCCACGTCGTGCGAAGCTGCCCATAGTTACTATACTCTATATCCTTTTTTTTTAATTTTCATAGCTTTAATTTAATTTTTAACCTTTTACCTTAATTTTAATAACGTGGCTTACGTATAGCTCTCCGGCGCTATACATAACGCTACAAAGTACAAATATAATCCTTAAATTTATCTCACAGGTTGTTCTAAATGTATTCATTTTCAAGCCGATACATTTCAATATAATGCCTTATTTCGTCGTCGACCACTTATAACGAAAGTACACACAAAACAGTAAATGTAAATGTTCCCTGAGTTAGAGTATGAATACAATATTTTTTTTGTTTAATCTATAGAGATTATCTGCATTTCTAGCGAAATTAACTGATGGCTGTACTCCATAAATAATTTGAACTATGAGGTATAATAAAACAAAAAAAAACACAGCAAGGAAGTTATTTATTTATGTTTAGTTCAATTTTGACGCACCAAAGTTAAGGTTGTAAACGTCGCACAGGTTTCTCAATTCAAAATCAGTTTTTATTTCGGTGTCAAGATAACGGTTAATGATAGCCTGACACTCGATGTCGTTGGAGATGAAAGACAGTGGCGTGTGCAGCTGGTGTACAGCGACCGGGCGTTGTGAGTATCTTTGCAGCTCTTGTGCAGGTGACGCAACACTCGCAGACGCGGCACGCAGCAGCACCAGTTGAGAGCGAAGAGCACGTGTCGTTGCCACGTACCCGCGAGAGCGCTGGATGCTCGCCAAAGCAGCTTCTATAAGAGCACGCGCGTACTGTACTGAGTGCGTAATACGTCCCAATAAGACACGCACACATGCATCCAGTTTTTGCGACCATGTGGTAGCACCTCGTAATACGTCATCCAGACCCACTACATCTTCACCAACTAGCAGCTTAGACATGTGTCGAATTACGGCATTATGAAGTTGTTCTTCTGTTTTAAAAGCACGCAGTTGTTCCGCAAGAGTTCCTTGCAAATTGTTTGGCGAATCGCCGACCATGAAAACTGTCCCTGTTAAACCTGAAAATGGAAAAGGAATTTATGAAGCTTCTGACTCTGATAACATAAACAAAGTAACAAACTAGGAATAAAGTATTTTTACCATGATCTTCAAGAATTGCGGCTAGTTCAAGAACCACTTGCACTCCAGTCTCGTATCCCAGCAAGTAGAAGTTATTTTTTACTCCAGTTTTATTAATAAGGATCTGCAAACAATATAATACGAACGTATCAGATTAGCAATATGTTATTATTATCATATGATAAATGGTAAATGATTTTTCTTCTGTAAGTTGGTTTGTACAAACACTTTTACATATCGATCATATTTTTAAAATTAGATGGGGTCAGCGTTTCCTATATGACTACTCTGAGAAGACAGGCTGAAACAAACTAACAGGTCACAGTCTCTTCCAGTCCAGACAAAATCTTGGTTAGATCATGTGAAGACCATGTAAATTGATGTCTGAAATGGTATTTTGAGGAAAGAACCAGCCAGATATAGTGGACCTGTCCAGTCAGTGCATGCAACGCACGCATCGTGCAGGTCAACTCAGAATTTAGGAGCTCAACAATTCGACGAACAATACCAAAGAATGGACATTCGGGTAGGCTGAATAAATTACTCAAACTGACAGACCATGATTAAAAACTAACTGAGAAAAATAAAAAAAAGAATATCCCTATAGTCTTCACATTCACAATAATTATAATTATATTTTCATAGCTCCATTCTTCAGACATAGTATTACCATGTAGTTTCCCTAACGTACTAGGTAGTGTCAAATTTTTAGATTAAATTCGATTATTCTTACTCGATTACCGAATTCAAACCTTCATCTATCGTCTACGCCTCACTAGCGCTTCCCTGATTTGCTGATTCCTTTTTTGTGCGCGGTAGTGAACGCACAATACATCAAGTAAAAAAAAAGGGTACCCTTACATTTCAAATATGCCGAAACGCAAGGCTGAAGATAAAATAAAACGTTACAAAGAAAAAATCAAACATTTAGAAGAAAAACAAAATGTTAATAAACGTCGACCAAATATTATAATTTCCGATTCAGATTCTGATATCGAAGACCAGGGTAAGTAAATATATATTTTTTTACAAGTGTTGACGGATTACGAAGTAAATGTGTGCAATAAAGCGTCTATAAGTCTGCCTGGAGGGTAACTGCGAGTTATTCACGATGGCTAGACATGACGCAAACAATCTAAGAGGTTGACCGAGAGTCATACACGAAGGCGAAATACATGTACCTAGATACATTATGAGCATCTAACGAATTTAAAGTTAGAATTATATATTATGTTATAGCTTTAATGTTAAAATTTCGCAATCACAATAAAAATCCATACGGGTGATATTATTTTAGTTTTCAAAATAAAAACTATATTTCCACCTTATACTTTCAGATATCCAAATACCCGCAAATTATAATGTTGTGGACGTTGAAATTATGCACCATGATTACCCTAATATACAGGATTAATCATTACCGATACCGGTTGACATACCGTTATCTAGTACACCTAAAAATGATTACGAGTCATCTGAAACTCCAAATCATCCTCTAGACCAAATTAATACGGTTCCAGAAACTTCAAATGAAGTAACTATAGAACTTGGTCCAGAAATACGTCTTGCATTAGGGGATCCCATTGAAGACAGTCCTAAATATGGAGCTTATATTCACAACGACCTGGCACAGCGCTGGTTGCCAATACTAAGGAAAGGCTTGACAAAGATGTTAAAGAAAACTTGTTGAAGGAACATCATATTCCAGATAACTGCAGATTACTAAAATCACCCAGTTTAAACCCCGAGATAGCCGCTGCTGTTGCAGAAGCAGTTCGAATTAGAGACAAAAAGATAGGATTGGGAATAACTGCTATTTCAAGAGCTTTGGAAATAATAATTAATGACGGAAGTAAAATTGAAACTATAAAACATATTTCTGAAGGTTGTAGAATATTGACAGACCTTCATTATACAGAAACTCAAATTAGGACTAAATGTATTACACCGTGTTTAGATAAATCTATACTGAACATAATTCAAGAAGAGGAAAGAGATAAGTTCTTATTTGGCAGTCAATTATCAGAAAAAATAAAGGCTGCCAAAGCCATAGAAAAGCAAGGGTCGCAAATCAAAAGAAATATACCGCAAAAAAGCTATCAAAATCAGTCGCAATCAAAAGGCAGATACACGGGAAACTGGACACCTCCTCCTCGATATCCCTCGTCGTCGAGCAGGGGGGGGGGGGCGGAGCATACATGACGAGCAGAGTACATCCGAACAGGCAATTTCGCCCTCAAACACCGCAGCCGCCGCCGCTGGCAGCACAGTCGCAGTCGAGGACTGCCACATTTTCCAAACAACGTGCCCAAACACGTCAATAGTTCAGGTACACGCAGGTAGATTAACTTTTTATTATGATTGTTGGCTACACGTAACAAAAAATAAAACTGTTTTAGATTATATTTTAAAATGGCTATCGTATACCATTAATAACTAATATTACACCGCCGCACCTACCAAATAAATCTTTATCATATAAAGAGAAACAAAAAATGCAAATTGCTATTAATAACCTCCTTGACTATTTCTGTATGCGAAAACCACACTGAACAATTTCTCTAAACAATTTTTTTGATTCCAAAACCTAATGGGACAGATCGTTTTATTTTAAATTTAAAATATTTTAATAAATATGTAAATAACGAACATTTTAAAATGGAGGATTACAGAAGTGTATGTACTTCATTATCAAAAAACAGTTACATGGCTAGTATTGATTTGAAAGAGTCGTACTTATTAGTTCCTATTCATCCCGAATCTATCTGGCAGAATCTTGATACTCCGAAATTTATTTGGCATAACACACTTGGCATAATCTTCTTTAAACGAATACTCTTAAGACATATTGTTTTTGTAATAGAATTATTGTTTGGCCGAATGTTTGTATGTCCGAATTTACAATGGCTTACTTTTAAGATGGCAGAATTTTATTTGGCATAATTTCACTTGGCATATTATGAAGATGGCAGAATTTCATTTGGAATAATTTTATTAGGCATTTCTATAAAATATCATTTTTAACCTTAAATTAAAATTAAAATCCTGTCTTAAAAAGTCAATATGTTGTGTTACAAAAGTTAGTGACAGAAACGAATCGCTGCAAAACCGACTCCACGTAGTCTTGTCTGCCCTACCCCTAGAGTGTAATTTAAGCCCGCGTAGGCGCGTAGGGGCGAGGCGGCCTGCGAGCTGAGGAGCAGGTGGTTTAATAGCGGTGAGCGTTAAAATCATCTGCGACGATATGCTCGCGTGGGACCGCCGGGGCCCCGCAGCGCCGGAGCCGTGACAGAAACCATGCCTGCTGCATGCTGCATGCTCACTTGCATTCTTGCTTGCATGTTGCATGCTTGGTGCATGCTCACTTGCATACTTGCTTGCATGCTTGCTGCATGCTCACTTGCATGCTTGCTTGGATGTTGCTTAAATTGCTGCATGCATGGTGTATGCTTGTTTGAATGCTGCATGCTTGCTGCATGCATGGTGTATGCTTGTTTGCATGCTGCATGCTTGCTGCATGCATGGTGTATGCTTGTTTGCATGCTGCATGCTTGCTGCATGCATGGTGTATGCTTGTTTGAATGCTGCATGCTTGCTGCATGCATGGTGTATGCTTGTTTGCATGCTGCATGCTTGCTGCATGCATGGTGTATGCTTGTTTGCATGCTGCATGCTTGCTGCATGCATGGTGTATGCTTGTTTGAATGCTGCATGCTTGCTGCATGCATGGTGTATGCTTGTTTGCATGCTGCATGCTTGCTGCATGCATGGTGTATGCTTGTTTGAATACTGCATGCTTCATACAGCGAATTAAAACCCTAAAAAAATTGTGTTCAATCAATCTTTTACTATGGTAAAAAATACAAAATTACTCTATGTATTATCTGTAATGTGATAGATGAGTATTTCAATTAATATAGATATGAAATGTATGCCAAAAGACGATTCTGACTGTGAAATTTCTGCGATATGATGGTTCTGCCTTTTGATGACTATCGATATGAAATTTATGCCTAAAGATGATTCTGACTTACAAAATTATGAGTTTGAATGTATGATAAATGAGTGTATGCCAAACGTTTTTCTGCGAAATGATGTTTATGCTATCCGTTGTTATGCTTAATAAAGTTCTGCTATAAAGACCCATTTGGCAGTGGTGCGAAGAACGCAACTTGTGGTTATTTGCATCTTATATCAACTCCAAAGATAATAAAGAAGCTGATACGGAATCGTGCAGAGTTAATCCCGACACCGAAATAGAACTATGTTCAAATGCCTTTCAAAATATTATGAATAAACTAGGAAAAATTGATATAGACTTGTTTGCATCTCGCACTAATGCCAAATGTAGGGTATACATATCCTGGAAGCCAGACCCGGATGCGCTTACGGTAGATGCTTTTACGATATCATGGTCAAAATATTATTTTTACTGTTTTCCTCCTTTTGCAATAATTCAAAAATGCTTACAAAAAATTGTCAGTGAACAGTCAACTGGAATTTTTGTTTTTCCTTATTGGCCCACACAAGTGTGGTTCCCGTTGTTGAGCAATATTATAATATCAGATATAATTTTTTTTTTAATGCAATTCGGTCGGATTACAGGATACATCTACCCGCGCAAACTACCCTGGCAGCAGCCATTGTCTCCGGGAAGCCTTCCCAAAACAAGGAATCCCATCAGAAGCGATACATCTAATGATTTATTAACTTTAAAACTTTCGCGTTTCATAATTGAAAACAATATAATTATCACGGGAAATTTAACGCGATGATTTCGATTGTTTGTTTACCTATTTCGCCCGACGTTTCGGCAGTGTTGCAACGACCGTTGCCGAAACGTCGGGCGAAATAGGTAAACAAACAATCGAAATCATCGCGTTAAATTTCCCGTGATAATTATATTGTTTTCATCTAATGATTTCTTCGTTGGCGGCTAATACTATTAAACAATACAACACAACATTCAAACTGTGGTGGAATTATTGTTTAACAAACCATATTATATACCAAATATACCAAAAGCAGCGCTACTTTTGTTTCTTACGAAACAATTTGAAAATGGCGCTTCTTAGGGGACACTAAATAGCCATCGTTAAGCTATATCACTGCTTCTAGTCCTCCTAGTTTACCTAAATATAATACCATATGGGATCCACAGGTAGCTTTAGATTTCATGGATAAATGGTTCCCTCATACAAATTTATCACTATGTCAATTAACAAAAAAGTTGGTCACTCTTTTAGCTCTTTGTACAGCTCATCGCGTACAAACATTGTCTTTAATAAAAACAAATAGTATTATAGTCCATCAAGATCAAATCGTTATAACTATTTCAAATTTTATTTAAACCTCGGCAATGAATCGTGAGCTACCAACTTTAGTTATACCCTATTTTAGTGACAAACCTAGTATCTGTCCTGCAAAGTGTTTGGCAGATTACTTAGAAATTACAAAAAATATTAGAAATGACTCTTCTAACTTACAAACGTCCACATAAGCCGGTGACGTCACAAACCATCAGTCGATGGATAAAAAATGTGTTAGCAGAGAGTGGCGTCGACGTGACGAAATTTAGCGCTCATAGCACGCGTCACGCCTCCACATCGGCCGCTCGCGCCTCAGTTCATCACTAGATGCGATTCGGAAAACAGCGGGATGGACAGCTACATCACAGACGTTTGCAAAATTTTATAATCGCCCCATTATTTCACAAGAGTTAGCTAGGTCTGTTTTTGAAACAAACAATTAAGTTTAGTTGATTATTAATGATTTGTAGATAAATTATATAAAATTGTATAAGATTATCAGTTATGTTAAAAATTGTCATTTTGATAGTGTTTTAAAAGTTATTGAAATAAAAATCATTTTAGTTTCAATAATCTTTGTTTTATTTAAATACACTTTCCTACCAAAACTTTTAGAATAATATGCATTACTTCAGTTCTCTAAACATCTACATGGTAATACTATATCTGAAGAATGGAGCTATGAAAATATAATATATGATCAAACAAACTTCTAGAAGGAAGTTCGATCATTATTATATGAATAGCTCCATTCGAAGATATAAGAACCCACCCGCCTCAACCCTTTGTAAAAGTTTTGGTATCTCTAAACGAATGAGCAAATCGGGGAAGCGCTAGTGAGGCGTAGACGATAGATGAAGGTTTGAATTCGGTAATCGAGTAAGAATAATCGATTTAAATCTAAAAATGCGACACGACCTAGTACGTTAGGGAAACTACATGGTAGTACTATATCTTCGAATGGAGCTATTCATATAATAATGATCGAACTTCCTTCTAGAAGTTCGTTTGATCATATATAAAACAATATAATACTTTAAAACGTAAATATTTTTGTCATTGCAAGAGCACCAAAAAAAAAGTACAAAATTCTAGAAGCCAAAAAAAATTGGCGCAGCTCAATTCCAAGCCTTTTTGTCCTCAACGTAATCTTTAACGGTATAAAATGTAAATTAATTATTTAAATTTATTAAGGCTTAGATCTTGTACGTGGCTTGGAAGCTTATTATAAAATTTATACATTGACATCTAAAAGACCCACCTATTTTCTTGAGCCTTGTTGTAGGCACTTCAAATTTGTGTTTGTTCCTAGTATTTTTGTTATGGATATCACTCTATTTTTAAACAATTTTATATTTTTATGGGCATATAAAAGATTTTCATAAATATACTGAGAAGGCACAGTCACCACATTAATTTCTTAACTCTTTAAATTTCTCTCTGAGAGTGTCTCGGCCTTAATTTATAAATTGCTCGAACAGCTCTTTTCTACAAAACAAAGATAGTTTGAATGTCGGCGGCATTTCCCCACAACAGAATACCGTACGACATTACACTATGAAAATAGATAAAGTACACTAAACGGGCTGTCTCTATGTCAGTTAAATTATGATTTTTCTAACAGCATAATATGCTGCGGAGCTTAGCTTCTTTAAAAAATTATCTGTATGTGGGCCCCACTGAAGCTTAGCATCGAAACTTAAGCCTAAGAATACTGTGCTATTTTCAGGATTCAATTCTTCGCCCATTATCTACACATAAGTTTTCACCTGCCTAACGATTTTTTTCATTAAGAAGTAAAATGTTAACATTGAACCAGTGGACCACTTTTGAGATCGCGCTATGTCAGAAAACAGCTGCTGACGTTTAAATTTAAACAAAAGTGGAGTATCATCAACAAACAATACTATATCATGGTTATCCTTTATGAGTAAGGCTAGTCATTAATATTTATAAGAAACAACTCCCATTGATATAGATCGGGGAGATCTTTTTACATTAACGTCAACGCTCTGAATCCTATTACTCAAGTAAGAAGATTCAGAGCGCTGTTCCGGATCCCGTAGTGGCGCAGTTTCATGAAGAACACAATCTTGGCAATTGCTCTAAAATTAATTTCTAAAATATTTTACTAAACGTAGGTAGTACTGAACTAATTATTTCATCGCATGTCAGATGTTTTTTTTTAAAGATAAGCTTTGATCATTGTACCTTCAGTAGTAAGGACAAACTTCGAATTCTAGTGTCAAAATGTTTACTATACCTGCGCATATCTCTGGGCAGTCTGCCGCATAGTCTCGGTGGGGTGGTCAAGTCCCGGCTGCAGCACCAGCGCCGGCAGCTTGAGGCGCTCGCACAACACGTGGAACCTCTCGTGATGACCCTCCATACCCGGCACTATGCACAGATATCTCTTGCTCACGTCAAACTCGTGACTGGACTGTGAGTTAAAGAAAATAATCATGAGGCGCATACTTTGTGTAAATGATTTAATCAACACCCCTCTCAAAACGGTGAAGCAAAACATTGTGAGGAAACCGGCATGTCCAAGAACCAAAAGTTCGTATCCATGTGACATCTACCAACTCGCACTGTCCCGCGTAGTGGATTACGGCCCATTCCCTGTCTCATAGAGGCTTGAGTCTCAGCGGTGGGGACATTAAAAAGCTGATTATGATGATGAAGCATAACAGCATTTTTGTTTTAAGATGTACTTTATATCTATCTATCTAATACCTCGCTCTTGCAAAATATGTTTTTATGGTTTTTCGTGGCATGCTGAATAATCCACAAATATTAGAATCATTGGAATTGCTCGTTCCAAACAGGAGGCTACGGTTAGGACCTAGGGAGGGGCTTTTTAAAGTCCCGGCAACCCGTACAAATTTATTAAAGTTTGCACCAGTGATTCGTGCAGTAGGAATACTTAATAGCATCTCTCTGCGTTTAGACATATTTTCTTGTTCTTTGACGGAATTCCAGAGGGTGACACTTAGTGTGTTGTCCACTGTATAACTTGTGCCTCTATATTTAGTATATATAGTTTGGGATTGTATAATTAACAATTTATGACTACTTTTGTTAGCTTGGGTCTTACCTGTTAAAACAAATGTATGTGTTAATGAATAAAAAAAAAAAAAAATACCTTTAAATAAGCAATTATTGTATATATGTATATATATAATCTGAATCTCGGAAACGGCTCCAGAGATTGTCATGAAATTTAGTATGCAGGGGTTTCGGGGGCGATAAATCAATCTAGCTAGGTTTCATGTTTAGAAAACGTCGTTTTATCAATTTTCACCCGAGCAGAGCTTGGTCACCTAGATTCTATAAATAAAGTAAACAAAGCATAAGCATAGGTGGCCTGTAATTTTCCCTTCATTGTGCGGGTACTTGATACATGAAATATTTCCGAATACTTGAGGCTGATAGTAAAAGACTTTATGCTCACCAACGTGATGTCTTTGTGGAGTGTTGGCACCACGACCATATCTGCAGTGGCGAGAAGTTCATCGTTTGCAAGGGTGGAAAAGAATATTGCTAATCCAGCAACCTTTTCTGGGACTATATCTGATGCAGACTCTTCCAGTTCGTGTATTCTAAAATTAAACATAAAAAAAATATATTTATGTTTTTTGAAAAACAAAAATTATGAGTTTAGATAAAGTATACGTAGTTTGTGAAACTGCAAATTATTAGGTATTTAAACACTCAGGAGGTACTGCTTAAAACCTTACCCTGCGTGTTTAAAATATCAATGTTAAGCAACAGTTTCATAAACTACTACTGCAGCTTGCTATTGTTGTTTGATTCGCAAGCTTTGGCAACGATATTTCATGCTGTTGAGCTATTTACTCTAGTAACCAAATTCATAGTATTAGAAATACTTTTTAGTCTTCTAAGAAACTTACTCGTTCAGGGTCAACTGAGGTATTGAGTTTTCTTCCACAGATATATTATACGCAATATTCAGGAAGGAAGAAATTATTGGTACTTTTGTATCTGCCATCCCCAACTGTTGCAAGGTAGCGTCAGAACTTGCATTTTGTGGGACGCTTATTCCTGAAAGATAGATTGTCTTGTGTTGTAGCTTTGTTATAGTATAAGCTACTAGCGGACGCCTCGCGGTTTCACCCGCGTAGTACTCGTTCCCGTGGGAATACAGGGATAAAAAGTAGCCTATGTCACCCGAGAATGGTGTAGCTTCCCATCGGTAAAAGAGTTTTTGAAATGGGTCCAGTAGTTTTTAAGTTTATTCGTTACATACAAAAATACAAATCTTTCCTCTTTATAATATTATTAGTATTGGTTTATTAGTATATAGATATAGATATAGAAGTATAGATATAGATAGTATAGATGACATTGCGTTTTTACGAGTGTTCTCGTCGGCCTTGCACCAGGATTCATAATACACCCACATTTCGGTTGTTATGTTAAAATTCCATGTTATAATGTTAACGAGGCACACACCCAAACGCTGCCACCAGGCTAAGGGCTGGTACACAAAACTGCGATGCGAATTCGCAACGCAGAAAACAGCTAAGCAGTTAACAGCAACATGCTCTCAGATTTTTACGATGCGACGTCATATCGCTGTTTTGTGTACAAGCCCTTATGCTGAGGCATTTCATGTGGAAAAACCTAGTATTTATCGACCAATAGAGCAAACCTGAACCCGTGTGTCTAACAACCGCATGTTTAACATGCGATTACTAGACAGACGAGGCTGTAGAATGCATTTCATACCTGTAATAACGCATTTTTATGGATCAATGTGCAAACGCCTTTAATTAGCTGTTTTAGTGCGTCTATAACTTTAAATCTGACAAGCCGTTGTACATAATAATGCATCAAATATAAAATCTTCTTCTGGTTCTGTTTGAGTAGCTTTTATTTTAAAATAATAGGAATGATGCCTGGGTAAAAAAAAATGTCCGTCAGTTAGGACAAGTATTTTTTGCTTTATCAAATCATATAATGTAATATATAATATCTTGTATAATTGACAAAAATAACGCACATTAAGTTTTAGGAATGGGGACTTGTGACGTCAATTTTGAGCAAAAAGTGTACTAATACGTGAGGTCACGCGAACTTTCAACGCATGGTAGCCAATGATGTTATATATACTGAGGTAGATACGTTAAACCGACGTCTGCGCGGCAATACAAACACAAACTAACCAGCTTGAGTGAACTCAGTCCGTCCTGCGTCTAACCACAACACGAATGTACGTTTGAACAGTACAGTAATAGAAATAAAGTTCCAAGTTCCTTAGGTTCTATGTAGATGGCTAAAGTAAAATATCGCAATGTTTTCATTTCTTTATAATAAGTATGACGTCACTATTGATAAAATCTGATGCCTGTATCCTTTTTATTTTTTGTTTACGTGAAAAAAGAAAAATACGTGTCAATTTTTTTTTATTAATCTACCTGACGCACTCAATATAATTAAATTGGCTTTCGTACCGGACAATCCAATGAGTTGTTGTAACAGACCAGGCGTAATTGAGTGTGCTGGTTGTGCTAGTAGAATGGGCGATATACTGCGCAGTGCACGCTCCGCAGCCTCCGCTACGTCGTTTGAGTTGGCCTTAAAGTAAAAAAAATAGTTATATATGACAAACTAAGACTATTTATTAATTATTTGATTTTAATTCTTCCGAGAGACCAAATGATTGTATTTGGTTCACGCAGAATAAGTAGCGTAATTTAGCGATAGTAGATAGAACAGCGAATTCCGATCCGACTGACTTGTAATGCCGCGTCATCGAATGGATTGAATCAGTCGTATATAAAACCGAATTTATTTTAAACAATTCGAAAAGATTAGTGAAAAATCATTATAAATTAACTTACTTTGCCCAAACTAGATAGATCCAAGCTGGTCGCTGTGAAGCCACATTTTGCTCTAGCTATACATGTGTCTTGTCCCACAGAACTGACTGTTGACACCACTGCGAAATATCTATGAAAAAATTAATAAAGTTAGTACTGGATGGTGATCCAGCATAAATGGAACTGGATTAGTGATTTTTCACATATTGTGCAAACCGCAGCAGCTATGGACAAAACCACCGCACTCTGGGATCCAAATCTAATCTCGTCCGACGAAATCGACTCTTTTTACTGAACTTTTGACTTAAATATTGGACAAACCTTCAACAGAAGGCAAGAAAATATCAAATAAATTTGAGGGAAAGTGAAGTGTTTGGCCTCAAGTGTGGCATGGAAGACCTTAATTACCTTAAAATAAAAGTGATCTTTAATGAAAGTAAAATAAATACTGAAATTGGTACTTACTTCAGATTAGGACACAAAGATCTCGATGCTGCATCTAAATCGTTTATAAAGGTTGCCAGCCTTTCCTTGTGTTGATCGTCATGTACTTTTGTTATGGCTACGAAAATGCCTTCAATGGTTCCGAAAGAAGTAACATCGTTTATTACAGCAGATATATTATGATTCACATCAATATTTTTTTCTAGAGTTACCACTTCTACGCCAAGATTCCGCCAAGACCTTGAAAAAACAAAAAATGGGGTATGAATTCGCATTTATAATGATTTGGTTTTTTTGACAGATTAACGCAATAATTTTACCTTATTTTATATTGTTGATATTGATTTAAGCTTGTAGAGTGAATATATATTTTTTTTGCGCAGCGTTGTACTAGTTGGTTGGCTAGTTGGACTCCGAGAGTGCCGTCGTCCCAGAACAATAAATGACTTTCATCAGGACTGCATATTATTCTGAAAAAGTAAACACAATCTAGGTAAGATTACATAAAATTCTTGACTCTGTCGTCTTTTATGCGAAATTATAATCGGTACGTCGGATGCCTAAATAATACAGGTTACCAACTTAAATGTAAGTATTTTCCGTACGCAAAATACGCGCTTGGTGTTGGAGTTGCGGAAACCAGCCCGTTTTAACCAAACCTAAGTATCTGATTTCAAGAAAAGTCAAGGGACATAGTATACACAGTAATGTTGCACTTGTACGCGTGGTTTACGTTACCTTGGGTACGCATTGGACACAGAGTCTTGCATCCTCAGCAACACTCTGCCACGGTGCCTGCTGGCCGCGAGCAATCGGAAGGCACGCGCGGCGTCGTGCGGCGCGTACGATACGCGCGACAGAGGACGCACGTAGCCGCGACTGATACCCTCACTTAACATCGTCTGCAGATATTTCATTTCATCATATTTTCGTTCCGTGAATATAGATGACAAGTCAGTTGCGACGTACGACCTCTGTCTAGTCATGAAAAACATTCCAAGTTCGTATTCTTCAGCATCCTGAAGTTGAACTGTATCGACGAAAATTCCAGAAAATGCTATGCATCTGAGAGTTGTCTGAAAAACAAAAATAGAACTATTATTTTACTATACTTGTTTTTTTTTTAATTTAGTATATTATTCGTATGTATAAATTAATATAAATCATCAAAAAGTCTGTAATAATTCGGCTGATTTTTATTTTATGTGTTCGTAATTTTTGGACAAAATGTGTAAAAACTCACATTTTTTAGTTGCCCTTTAACGCAACCTAGGATGACTTCACAACCTTTTCCTTTTGTTGCTACTAAAACATTATCTGTAAAACTAATGTCGCGGGAATTCCCAATGTTTTCATCTGGAAATAAAAAAATATGAGTATGTAAGCAAAAATCCAACCACCGTAATCTTAAACAATGTTGGCAAAAAATTAAATAACAAATATAAAAAACCCGCGACACAAAAACCTTTAAAAAGCAAAAAAATCAACCTCGCAGTCGCGTCGGGGAACCGCCAACGTTTACAGCAATTTATTTTATTTACGAAGCGGTTCCTCGACGCGAGTACTAGGATTATTTTTTACTTTTTAGAGGTTTTTGTATCGGGGGTTTTTTAAATTTGTTATTCAATTTTTATTTCATGCTTTTTAAACTACATATAATATACCTATTAGACACGCTTTATTCAAACATCTATCGTAACACGTAACAATTACAACATATCTTGCAAAAAAAACCCTGATTGAAAGAGGAAAATACGAATATCTTTTGAAAGGCTGAACCGATTTTCTTCAAACATAGCTAAGAACACTCTCTGCAAAGACAAACCTCAAAAAAAAACGGTGCATCCGTTTAGAGCTATGATGCCACAGCAGATACACAGGTACACAGCAACACGCATCAAACTTATAACAACCCTCTTTTGCCGTCGGGGGTTAAAAAGGACCTGATCAACCAGGGAGCTTTCAGCAGTTTGGTTGGCATGTCGGTAAAACCGCTGGTATATCCTCTTGAGATCAAATTGTAAACCGCTAGATGCGAATATTACCACAAACATATGTTATCTATACTGAAAACTAAAAAACAGTCCCAGATATAAAGAATGACTGAATTACCTTTTAACTCAGGGTACAGTTTTTGCAGGAACTTCTTTTTCCGTAAATCGCTGACTGTCGTGAACACTGTACACCCGTACGCTAGCGCGACGGCAATGGCTGCCTGCCCCAATGCGCCTGTGCCTCCGTGCACCAGCACGTTATTACCAGGTAACAATCCACCCTTGATTATCTAATAACATTAATTTAAATGGTTAATATAAAAAATGGTTACTTACCTGAAATCGTTGGATTTAATTGCTCTTTTTCCAAAAATATTCTTAACAACTTAACTGTTTTACTTGCACAATTACAAATTAGAGCACCGTTGCCTTTATGAAAAAGATTAAAATAATTATGAATGACTTTTGGACATACAAGCTGCATCATAAATTTAAAATAAGTAAGAAGTTTGTTATTTAATAACAATTTATTGTTTAAAATTAAACTCACGAGGCAGTAGAATGCGTGAATGTAGGCGAGCGGCACGGTGGCGGCGTCCTCAAGGCTCCAGTGCACTGGCACCGGCCATAGCAGCTCCGGCTGCGCACGCACCACGGTGCCCGCTGCGCCAGATTGCACTAGACCCATCACGCGCTCGCCACTGTAACATACATGGACAGATTCACAACTAAGGTTAAGACACACCCACTCGTTGCCTACTATGGTTAAGTCTCTGAAAGAGTTACTATTAGCCATTATTAAATTCCAATAATTTGTTCTGCAATCTCTCGAAAGCATTTGACTGTATTCATCATGATACTGACTCGCAATCTCAACAACTTTGTTATCGAGAAGCTAATTTTGAGCCTCATCACTATCATCAGCCTTTTTAATGTTCCCACTGCTGGTACACAGGCCTCCTCTTCTTGAGAGATGAATGAGCCGTAATCCACCACGTGCGCCTAGTGCAGTTTGGTGCATATCATACCTTCGAATTTTGAGCTTAATTTGTTCTTATCTTATAGAAGAAATTAGCCGTCATACTGTAGTATGTGGATGTTATAGATGCAAAATCATCTGGGTTACCAATTGTAGCGTGATCGCTACAAGACGCTTTGCTTTAGCCTTTTTTTAATTTGTCAAAGCAGGCAGGTTACATTTATTAAAAGTTTCATATTTCGTTTGTCAAGAAAACAGAAGACAATTTTTCTGGTACTGACTTTTTATGGAAAATGTTTGGCTTTCAAATCTTCTTCTAAATTATTATTTTTATAGTAACTGCTTAAAATGACCTGTATTAGCTCAGAAGCAGAGACATGCGGTCCGCGAGATCCGGCGCGCTCGTGGACTTGTATATGACGTACCCTCGGCCTAACGACGAGGAATGTGCACAAGAATTGACATATCCGTTGTATTAGAGAGGTCCTCTGGCACAGGTATATCCATACCTAAAAGAGGTCCTCTACAATTTTTATGTAAAACCTGTTGATTGTGAAATAAATAATTAAATGTTATTTAATTTAATTTAATTCTTGTGCACATTCCTCGTCGTTAGGTCGAGGGTACGTCATATACAAGTCCATGAGCGCGCTGGATCTCGCGGACCGCATGTCTCTGCTTCTGAGCTCTGTCAGAGATACCAACTATCATTTCGCTACCAGGGCATGCCTCATAGTTGCCGAGCGACAGACTGGGGGACTGGGCGGTCCTGCCAAGACTGGAGACAAGCTCATCATAAAAACCTTGTCGCTGACAAGAGTTTCTGCGTCATGTATCAAAACTGGTACGTAATGACTATTCGTCTTAATTGTTCTTTAGAATGTCGATTTCTTCTGGTATTTCAGACCCTTTTGGTTCCATAAGTTTGATGGTCCGTTTCCTTGTCTGTAGATATCAGTTGAACCGACTTCGGTTTCTACCCCCGGGACAGAACGAATGACCCCTGGAGTACCTGCAGTCTTCGGGATTCCGAACATCTTTGAACGGGTTCCCTACATATTTTATTGTGTTTGCAGAGGAACTACCAAAAGCGGTTTTGTTCATCCAGCGTGGATTCCCGATGAATAGCTGTTATCATACTTATCATAATCATAATCATTCATTTGCTAAAAACTTACAAAAAATTAAATTAATTAAATTACCTTACTTATATCACGTTTTGGTTTAGTACTTTTCTTGTATGCTTGAGCGATCATTAAACCGGTTGCAACTGAGTTGAAGATTAGGCACGTGAATTCAGCTTTTAACTTTAAACCTTTTCTAAATTCCACTTTTAAGTTTTATGTAAACTTAATATTAAAAAATAATTAATCCTATATTTTTTTTATTATTCTACCGCGGACATGTGTGGTCCGTGCTCTTTTTTACCTTGTTATATTTAGCTTGTTTTTTTTTTTTTTCATAAAAAAATGCAATTGTTTGACTCCTACGTCGAACATTATTTTTAGGCTTACTTAACTAACTTAAGACTACGTGAGTTCATCCCTCACTAAATACTATATATATTACACACTGGCATTACAATTTTATGTTTCTATTTGCTACTTATCTTTATGTTATTAAATATTTTGTTTACTTATTTCTATTGATACACTGCTTATGATATTTGCTATTTTGTTTACTTATATCTATTGGTACACTTTCGGGGGAAGATGCATGGTAGTGCGAGCAAACCAGTCCCGGCCGACGGTTCCGGTTAAAGAAACCCCGTCGTTAGGACGTTAAGGTGAGTATGATTTACTCGCTCCACCATGCAGCTTTACAATATATAGACAGGGTGATGGTTTGGGTATGTGTTTTTGCGTGGAGTTTTTGGATGGGACTTGTTAGGTGGTGTTTTGGTGATGTCTGCTAACCAGGGACTTCGCTAGCGTGAGCAAGGCCTCTATGACGACTACGTCTCGATGCCGCATGACCGTCTGAAGATAGTAGTTGACGACCGTTTTAGTCGGCGCATCCATCGCCCTCTTAGCAAGGCGGCCTGCGTCGTCATCGGCGTCGTCGGTGTAATAGACGCAACTGACTGTATGTCTGGACACCGCCACTACCACTACGTGGGATATGCTGTCGTGGACCTGAAGCCTCCTGGACTTGGTGTTGATGATGATGACGCTGTCGTAGGTCGACCCCTGAGCCTCGTGTATGGTTAGCAGGCGTGACCCTTCGCCGGACCCAAATCCCTGGCTCGCAAGAGAAGCTTTCTCCCCCTGCGTATGAAACAGGAACAGGGTGTTTTGGGCAGTGCTCGGTATTTGCGCCCCTGTGTAACCTTTCACCTTCAGGGAGTGGACCCGCGACAGCGACGACTTGGAGGAGTATATACCAGGGCATATCTCACTCAGTGCAAACGCCACGTCCATTGGATTGCGGTGTGTGCAGAGAAACTCCCGGCTGATGCCAGCAACCAGGTCTGGACGGGTATACCTAAGCTCGAAAAGGTTCTCTCTGTCCAAAAATGGAAGCTGGTTAACGTCTCCGACGAGGACAAGCTCGCTTGCTCCAGACAACTTTACTGCCATGACTATGGCACCAAAGTGGTTCATAAGAGCCTCGTCTACCGTAAGACGGTAGCATTTGTCTTGGCTCTTGAAACCGTTTGCTAGGATTGAAGCCATAGTGCGCACCTTGGCCTTTGCTCGGTCTCCTAAGCGGCACGCAAGCTTTTCCCTAAGATCTTTGGCAGCTTCTGTTGTCGTGGTGGCTATCACGTCCCTGTCCTCGTCGAATTGCTTTACCAGCCAGGTTGTCTTACCGCAACCCGGAACTCCGTTAATCCACCTGATATTGGGTACCGCCCAACTTGCCTGCGATGCCGGGATATCTGAGGTATCTGAAATGGACTGTGCCATTTCCAGGATCTTATCATCCGGCATGATTTTGGTACATTTGGCGGTAACCACTATCGTGTCGTCATTTGGCACACTGAACTTGAGTTTGCCCGAGCGCTCCGTCTCCTCCTTGTCCAGGGCCACAAAACCACTCCTCGCGCTGTAGGCTGCCATATACGACCCCGTCATTTCCCCTTTGATGACTTGGGATGTGACGTTGTCGTACACCGCTGCCCCAGCTTCCTCAAGCAGTACTCTTAACAGACCCTCTGTGTCTCTCTGGAAGGTCTGCAGGATCTTCCTGCATGTCATAAGATTGACCTCTCTGGTCGCTCTTACGATTGCTACGTACTCGAGGAACGCGCTTTTTACGTGGTCCGTGGTACCCGACTTTACTGCGAGGGTCGGCGGGATGACTTGCCCTTTGTCGGCTCGTGTTAGCTCAGGCTTTTGCTGGGTTGGTTCCTTTGGTGTTTTTCTGAAAAACCTCTCCAGTGCTGTCTCCTGCTTATGAGATGGTGATGCGTGGCTGGTGCTTGGGAGCAGTGCACTGAGGAAAGTGCCAAACGCTTTCAGGCGACTCCTCGACCGGGCCCGGTCCTCTGGGTTTATGGTGTTGCACTGCTCCTTAGCGGCTTTTTCGGCTGCTGCCTTCTGCAGCCTAGCGAGCATGGGCGTACCCAAGACATTTGTGACAAGACATGATAAATTGTGTCATGTCTTACAATTTGTCTTAAATGCTAGCACGGGACAAACATATGACATATTTTTAAGGCGCAACATGCCTTTCTTGTTGCTGCCCGGCGAGCACGGCCTACTGTGCATGGCTTGAGTCACACATTTCATCGCAGTTTGGGCGATAAAGCCATTTTGTCCTAAATAATAGCACCGGCGGCGTGAGAAAATTTCCTGACGTTTATTTGGGACTCATCGGGTCTTAATTGCTAATACGGGCGCACCCATTTTGTCACAAATGTCACATTTTGACAGATGATTTAGAAAAATTTATCACTTTCGTTCGGAGGTGGTGATAAAATTTTATAATTGAAAAAAAAAAAAATTTTCCTTCTAATTACTGCACCAAATGGCAATAAATTCATTTTGTGTGTATGGTGATCAATGCTTATTAATTAATTGAAATGTTACAGGATTATTAATTAATTTTATATTATTATTTTTTCATAATTGTATATTTTTTTTATTGTTGTTCTTATTTTTATTTTGATTATTATTTTTTTTTTAATTATTTTAACATTTTTAAATATTCTTATATAAAAATCCATACATTTAAAATATAAAAAATAGGGGCCCACCCGTATTGGTCCAAGCTATTATAGTTTTTTAGTAATTATTAAAATTTTCACAATAATTATATCTTTCTAACAAACACTTAATATGTTATCAAACAAACAAACAAAAATAAAATGAGCATAAGTCTATGGTCGTGGGTCACAACAAAATTAAAAAGTTGTTTATCTGTATGAACAGCACACTCTTTTACGTATTATATATTTGGTCGTCTATTCAAATTATGTCGCACTGTGAAGTCAAAAAAGAAAAGCATGTCGCGCCTGTAAACTATGTCACATGATTGTCCCGTGCTAGCATTTAAGACAAATTGTAAGACATGACATATTTTATCAAAACTAGTAGTTCAAGTCGAAAACAAAAAAATTAAAAAAAAAAAAAAAAACTATAAATTCATGTTGGGATGCTGCTAACATGGGAGTAGCAAAGGCGGTCCTAAATTTTGGTTATTTTTTGCCTAGGACATACCATTTTCGAGATATCATTTTGGAAATATAGAGCGTTTTATGCAAAATAAAATAAGATACGGAGGCCCATAATTCGGAAACAGTGCGTCGCAGGGCTATGCTTCTCAGAACATAAATGGTTTTTATGGGCAAGGTTAAACCGAAACTGCAATAAAATTGGAAAATTTCCGAAAATGAAAAAAATAAACGTCAAGAAGTTATGCCACAAGTCAAGAAAATATCTCACGCCGCCGTGCTAGCATTTAAGACAAACTGAGTTTATCGCCCAAACTGTGATTAAAAGTGTGACTTAAGCGATGTCACTGTAGGCCATGCTCGCCGGGCTGGGCCCTTTCCGATCCGCTTTGAGTGGTGGGGCTTGTTGTGGGGCTCACCGCGCTGGCTGTTGGTTGTCTGGGAGCTTTGAGGAAACTCAGGGTTTCTCCTCTGTCCTCGTAGACATCGACCTCATGATGTTCTGAGGCTTTTAGACAGCCAAAGCGGTCTGCAACGTCTCCTCTCTCCCCTCCCACCACCATTGCGTTAATACTATATTGACTATTGCGGTAATTTTTTTTTTAAAGAATTTGTTTTGCCTTTTCACCTTTTTTTATTTTCGGTGTATTTATTTTTTTAATTTAAATTATACGTTATCGTTGCGTTAAAAAAGTTTTATTTTTATTTTATAACGCTACACAATGCAGTAGGGAGGTGCAATTCTAGGCTCGTTCTAGTGCCTCATAAAAAAGCTAACTTGTGGTACGACGCAGTACTGCCAGGATGTCAAAAAGATGATAAGAATATTTGCATATAACCTAGGTGAACATGCTGTAGGATATGAGTAAACCTAATATGTACGATTTCTCTTAAGCATGTAAAAAAAAAACTGCTACGGTGATTTTGATAGGCCTATGAATAATCGATAATGCTGACTAAGCCAGAAGCAAGTTGCTAATTCGCTTCGAGTAAGAAACTGTTGTTTAAAATTTGTAGCTAGTTGTGTTCAGTTCCATAGACTACTTACACTCATATTGTTTTCAAAAATACCACGATAACTTAATATTATTTTACGCCCTATGTAGCTAGGGCACAAAATAATTTTGTCAAGTACTTACTCATTAATACATGACACCATTATATGTGCCCTGTATTTATGTACCATCATTATCTGAAAATTACCCTAGATTCATTTAAAAAAACATCTGAATATAAACACTTGCCTTTCAGTAGTTCCACTGTAGTCCATTCCGTATAAATTGGATTCACATGGCGTCACGCCGGTCGCTCTCTTCACATCAGACGTGCAGAGTCCGGCGTAGTGTATCTGTTAATACGAGCTACATATAGAACTGTTTGTCTCAAGCTAGGGAGATCGACGACCATAAATAGTAGCTGAGATAGACTGGATGCGAAAGGCAGAGGATGGGGTAATATGACACAGTTGATTGATTTGATCAAAAAACTGTCTATAAACCGGTAAAATTAAGAACTGATAGATGGGTAAAAACAAGTAGAGTCTGGAGGAACTGGGAGAGTGTGGAGTTGCGCTAAGAAAATATTTTATTGGAGTGAATAAGGTCACGGTCACAATGAACATAGAAGACTGATCTTCTTTTGTACTCTGAGAGAGTTAGCAACATTAAGGGCCGGTTTCTGAAGACGACGTCACATCTCATATCCGCTGACAATTTGACACAAATTAGCCAGTCCTCATTTGTCAGTGGGTTTCTCAAAATTGCATAAAAAAAAACTGTTTCGCTTGTAACATTGAATAATAATCGGCATCAATTTAATTCGGTTGGCTACCCTAGCTGGTAGTCATTCATTTCCTTCACTACTATAAAGTAATCAGTAACTATAAATAGTATTTTATCTTTAGCGGCTGGGTTGGTGTAGACGCTAAGTTATGCAAACCTTACCAAGGACGGTTTTTGGATGGGTAACCCTTTTTTTGGTTTGCATGTTTTGGATAGGTTAGTCTTTGGATGGGTGACCACTTTTTTATGGTTTGTTTGTTTTTGGATGGCTGACCCCGCCAGGGTAAGCAACACTTACCAAGATCAGTCTTGGGATGGGTGACCACTTTTTTTTTTGGATCGCCTGTTTATGGATAGGTTTTCGTTTTGGTTCGCTTGTTTATGGATGGGTTTTGGTTTTGGTTTTTTTTTGGTAACTTTTATCGTAACATAAACCTTTAAAATGATAATATTAATTTTAATCTGCGAATAATCGACCAATACCCAACATTTATAAATTAGGCTCGTTGACAACAGATATTTTTTTTTTTTTCCGAGAAACCCAAAAATGCTGTAACACGTGGTTAATTGTTTAACGCTTGTCACATTTGGGTTTAGAGAAACTTATAGTATAAAGTCGTAAACAAGGAAAAAATCATGCTGTGCAGTCGGAGGATACATATTCGCGGACTGGCTGACCAAAATCTGGTGTATCTTCCGCCTGCACAGCATGATTTTTTCCTTGTTTACGACTTTTTAGTTCTCTTCTGAAGCAGTCAGGGTTTTTTGATTTAACTTTTTTTATTTATAACTTTTTAGTTATTTTTTCGAATTAGATACATTTAAACATATAAGTGTTTTATATTTTTGAAACCACCTCTTAAAATCCTTTATTTTGATACCCCACACGATGGGTTTGGAAGAAAAAAAAAATTTGGGCCCCCACAATATGGCGCCCAAAATCCGCCATTTTTATATTGTCCAATTTTAATATAACCTATGACACTCGCAGGGTTAAGACGAATCGATTGACGTATGAATCATCAAAATCGGGCAACGCGTTTGGTCTCTGGAACGCCATATAGGAACAAACATACATACATACATACATATATGTATACATACATACATACATAGACTGATAAACACATTACCCTCCTTCGGCAGTCGGGTAATTAACCGGTGATTATTCGTCGATAAAGTTAACAGCCCGATAATCGAGTGCTGATAAACCGTGTGTAGTGACTGTACTCAGATCGTAATTTTTTCTCGAATAAATTTCTTCCGCACAACCACTATATGTAAGAAGTCATGAGGAATGTAGGATAGTTTAGTATGGGAAAGATGTAAATACATACCGTTACCGCCAAATCTGACGTCTGTAAGGGAGGAGTCTCCACCCAGCGCAGGGCGTCAAGATCACCGATTTGCAAACATTGTAATGTTACTGCATTCTTTACACCTCCTTGTTGCTGCACAGCACCCGAGGATTTCTGTAATAAAATAGAAATTAGAGTGCCAAAAAATAGAAAAAAAATCAGATAAATTAAATATTCGCTTTGCTAATGTAAATAAAAACCACTTACGTTTGCGCTATCCCGCGTAGGTACCACTATCTCCACTCTTTTAGTATCTTGACTGACGGGAGGCAGATTGCGGTATTTAATATTCTGTAGTGTAACTCCGCCACACCTGAATCAAATGGTACATTATGTACATAAATAGTTTAATGTGATAATTTTACAAAGTAAGCTCAAGTTTTAGAGCATTTTTATTAAAATGAACAAATGAAAAGTATCCAATAAGTTCAGTTGTATGCGCAGTATATTATAATTTATAATCAATCTAAAATGACCGGGCGAGCATAATATAAGACGACGCAAAGGAAATACACCTATGTTTGCGCACAAACTTGCACGATCATATTTTTAAAGTTGGCGTCTCCGGTGAGGTAGGCCGCAATGACAAATAAAATTGGTCTGAAGATATTTTTTACAATATACTCACGTAGTAATATCATGTATATCACAGATGTAAGCATTCACAAAAGTCTTCCCATTCATGTTGTAGACATCTTGAAGATGTTGCTTGGGATCGAGGTCTAGTCTCCGGATTTGTGTGGGCAGGGATACTGCATCGTGTGGTTGTCGTAGCATGTTCAGCTGCAGCAGGCCGTCGATGAATGTGACCCAGTTGTCACGCCACACCACCGCTGCCTGGCTCAGGGTTTCGCTCGCGGCCTCGACGCTTACGAACTCGCCGCTACAAGGAAGGTACATTGAATAAGCTTAATTGGAAGCTAGCTGTGCCCGCGGCTTCACTCACGTGATCCACCGGCTTTTGATTTTGATAATGTACGAATCAGTGGAAAAAAATAAGATACTTAACACATTCAAAAATACGCGGAAACTTAAAAAGTATGTTTAGTATAGGTCGATTGCAGCGGCGCAACTTTCAGAAGCCCAACTTTCAACAGTCGTGCTTGCAACCTACTCGCTAGTAACTATTTAGTAATCTGTGCCTATATCTTTTAAATTGAATTGTTTTTGGGATTTCGTTTCCCATTAAGAATTTCTCTATTGTTATTCTCAGATAGGATGTTAGGTACCCGCAGGCTTATTACGTATGAAACAGCAATTAACAATATTTGCGCAGAGATGTACAATCATTGCGCGAATATCGCTTTACGTCAAAAAATTGGAAGGCTTATTTTTGCGAAATTATTGCTCTTCAATCGCGAATCCGCATTATATATGAGCTATAGCCGCACCATAATAATTTTACGACAGCACAGCTAACAATAAAAATCTGTTAACTGAAATGTGCATTTATCGCAAGGTGATCGCGATAATTTCGTATTACGTATGGTTTTTGACAGCAGAGCCATAGCGATCGGCGAGCAAATGTGGCTGTCAAATTGCGATTACTTTTTCCCTTGTTGTTGGTCGATTGCAAATCGCTCGCTGATGGCTGAGTAGGTACAGAAGTTTTAGAGTTTTTGGCAGCATTTTTCGTATGTTATTTTGTGGTTACCTTAATTATCCACAAATGAGAATAATAATATAAGAATAATTATTGAAATAACAAATTCCTAGTGAATATTGTAAATGTAAATGAAATTGGTGTTGTTTTGAGTCTGTAATGTCTACGCAACTGGACTATTTGTTGAATCATTTAAACAGAAGTGATCACGGTAAAGTGGAGGCTTTTCAGGGTTCCGTACCCAAAGGGTAAAAACGGGACCCTATTACTAAGACTCCGCGGTCCGTCTGTCTGTCTGTCTGTCTGTCTGTCTGTCACCAGGCTGTATCTCATGAACCGTGATAGCTAGATAGTTGAAATTTTCACAGATGATGTATTTCTGTTGCCGCTATAACATCCACGTAGGGTTCCGTACCATTCGAGATAATGGTACGGAACCCTACGTGCGCGAGTCCGACTCGCACTTGGCCGGTTTTTTTATATACAGAATAAAAAAATCCTGTGTTGGCTACCTCAGCGAAGCTTATATGTTTACTACTATAGGTCTACCGGAATCTCATGGCAAATGTGGAAATAAAAATTTGTTGTGTGCAATACTGGGGCAATTGGATTAAACGATCTTGATACTGTTTAATTTTTATTTATATCTTTAGTATTAATGAACATGAGGTACCTATATTATAGTAGTCACAGCGGATCTTTGTGTCTTTGAACTTGGTCCTGCCAACCATTGCGTAAGAAACAGTTTTTCATCATGTATACTGCATAGAGTAAGCGAGATAGGACGCTGTGACATACATAAGCGAGTGAAAGAGACAGTTATACAATGCTATCTTCACCTTCAACATTGACACAAAAATAGCTACTGCGCGGGGTCTTGCAACCAATTCAGAGACACAAAGATCCACTGTGAGTATTATAGGTATATATGTCACGTCGAAGTACCTATGAATCGTGGAATCGCCATCTTTAATCCCAATGTCTAGAGGCAATTCCTTTATTCTTGACTGGAGCGGGTTACTTCAATAACACACAACACTGGATTGAAACTCAAGAGTGTTTATTTGATTTAGTTACAGGCACTTTGAGTTTTCAAATGAACTTGAAGCTAAAACCACATCGCGTGGCTTGCTAGATCGCAAAGCCCTTGTCGATCGCTGGAGGAGATCTAGCAAGAAACTCCAGGACACTCTTTTTAAATGTTTTTATAGATTACACAATCACTTTATGACAATTAATTAGGTTTTCAAACATCTATTCGATTACATTTATTAATCAGTTCTTATTTTTCACACATAGTCCGCGCGACGCGCGTTCTAAGTGGGCGGAACTTCCATATTGTTTTTGTTTAGACACTAATTACTTGGATAGTTGAGTAAAGTTAGCAAACAATACTAAAATGCTGATCAGTTAATTATTTTAACATTAAACAACCTCAATACTCACAAATACAAAGTGGTTTGTAGTTTATTATTGAAATAGTCATCTAATAACAAAACTATTCAAGTTTCCGGTGATCTAACAATCTTACTAATTAGAAAGTTTCTCATTATTACATAGCTGTGTAAAATAGTCTTATGACTTCTTAGTATTTAATCATTCACTCAAATTTGTTTAGTTCTCGTATTAAATTATTAAATCTGGTTATTGGTCATAGAAATTATAACATCCGCCATTGTTTGACAACTTAATAAGAATAACATAATGAAACACATTTACTTCGTCAAATGTGCAATAGTTAAAATGAGAACAAATCCAAAAGTCCTACAATAAGTGTTCCTGTTTAATTTAAACATCTCGTATTAATTAAACATTGAAATTAGCATATGAATTATGAATCAATACTGATTCCACAGTGAGCCAATAGATGGCGCTGAACTCAAAACCCAACTTAAATAGACATAGACACTTAAAACGATTAGTTAGGATAATAAATCAGCAAATTCACGCCTACGCGGCGACACGGCCATTGTGATCGGAGGCTCGTGCTCTGGGCCTTCCGGTGTCCTCAGTCTCTGTGTTTCTTGGTTGTTATCTGTAATAGCGGAGAAATATTTGTCGGCAGATTATTGTTGTTTATCATCCTACAGTATTAATTAAGTTTAGAATCTGATAACAACAGATTTTATTTATCATTGACAGCTTGTAATAAATCTAAGCTGAGTATGCCTTATTTTGGAAATATTGAATGTATTTTTACACCCACAGCTATATGCTTTAGGTATTCTACTTGCTATATGGTAAAGACCAATGTTGTTAGGAAACAACTAACTGCTACATGTCATGTCAATGAAGGCATACAATTTCTATTTCAGATTTTTGACATGGAATAATCAGTTGCTAGCTTATTTAGTCCAATTTGAATCTTGTTTGCAGAATGTTATTGTTTGTATTATCTTACAATATTCATTGATTTGTAATAGGTAATAGTCAGTTTAAGTTATCAATTTATCACTGAATACTTATGAAATTAGGTAACTATTAAGTTTATCTCAAATGAAAATATTTGATGCATTAATGAGCACATACCTACTTATAAGAAGGCTTACATAGCAGCCTTGTATTTGGTAAGTATAGTGTAGGTAGTGTAGGAGTATTGTGATCAGCTGTTTTTTGTTTAGTTTCATTCTCACGGGACGGTAATGCTCTGTGATAGACACAAAGTCTTTGATTTGACAGGATTTAAGGATAGGATCAGGAACACCGCTCTGTGATAGACACAAAGTCTTTGATTTGACAGGATTAAAGGTTAAGGAGTTTAGGATCATTGCTCCGTGACAGGCACGAAGTCTTTGATTTGACAGGATATAAGGAACCAGGCTCTGGGTGGTCTTGTACACCGTGGACCCAGCAGGATAACATGAGAGATTGTTCATTAGCGGCCTCCACGCCTAACCAATGGATATTAAATCTTTATTAGTTGCTTCCACAGCAAACCAATAGATTGTGTGTTGTATTATCACTATTAGTTTCCTCCACGGATTACTAACAGACAGCTTATTGTGTTATCATTATTAGTTGCTTCCACAGCATACCAACAGTATAGTTTATTGTGTTATCATTATTAGTTGCTTCCACAGCATACCAACAAGATAGTTGTGTTATCATTATTACTTGATTCCACAGCATACCAATAGGATAGTTTGTTGTGTTATCAATCTTAGTTGCTTCCACAGCATAATAAGATAGTTTATTGTGTTCTCATTATTACCTCAAATCCATCTCCATGGATGCTGATAGTTTGGTGTTGATATAACCTATTATTTTATTAAGTGCCTCCAGAGCTATAGGTTATTGGACATCTCAATAATTAGAGCTTGTTTTATTATTCATTTTTATAATTGACTAAATATGACAATAGAATAGCATAAACTGAAACGAGTTACAAAAACATAATAATAACAGTAGTCCTCCTGACTGTTGAGCCATCTGCATAAGGAGGTACTATGGTGCACAAGGCCAATGGCTCAACATGCTTTTTGAAGCATGGGGGTTCACCAATTTCAAAACTCTGGGCTGCTACAGAGGAATCCCTATTGGAAAAACCCCATAAACAAATTTTGCCCAACCTAGGAATTGAACCCAGGAATAATAATTTAAAAGTACTTTGTTGCATGGTAGTATCATGCACAAGCGTCATGTAGTTATTCGACATGGCTATTGTGTTGAGCCTTCTGATACAACAACACCGTATCAGTTAGCGAGGTGAGTAGAAGATAGTTTGAAAACTTCTCACCTTTTACTTTAGTTATGTTGGGCTGGAAGTCATTTTTCAGCTGACCTCTATTTGGTGGCTTGTATGTATGTTGGTAGCTTCTAAGGTCCTGACCCGGCGACACGGTCACTTGCAAACCAGGTATTTTTAGTTTTGTTTCCACATCCTTGATAATACTTGACTATGTAGGTAACCATTTTGATTTTTGATATGACACAGGAATCTGGAATGTGAGAAGGTATACAGATAAATAATAATAAAAGAAAAGATGATCCTATTAATATTTAAATAAGTAGGAGTTAGTACTGATAACAATTAAATTATGTTATTGTTTTGAAATAGTAAGTGAGTAATTCAAAGTTAACTAGAATCTGATGACACTGAAATGAATAACTATGAAGATTGCTGCATTACTTATGACGGTGTTTGCACTAGCTAAAGATTAATGTTAAAACATGTTGAAAACTACTTTTAATGATGCATGTTTGCATACCACACACGCAACAACCTATTTACACACCTATTACAAACCTATTTCATTACAAAACATTTATGTGTGAACAAGTTTGAATACAAGCTAGGTAAAAAGTTGCAAAAAGAAAAGAAAGTTATTGAATGCTAAAAGTGACAAATTATCAAAAAACAAACCTGTCTTTTGATTGTTTTTATTCTGTGCAAGTGCATCCAATAACAAGCTTTGAAATCTGTCAGAAATTACTAATCTATTTACACCCATGTACCATAACAAGTAAAATTCAACTAAACCCATTGTGAGATTTAATTCATTAGGAAGGTTCTCAAATATTGAATGATTAAATAAACTTTATTATAACAAACTTAACTTGAACAAGCATAAATCTTAGAGCTTATAAAAGGCCCCATCAGTATCCAACTGACAGTCTGAACCAAGAATGTAGGGTCAGACAATTTTTTAATTAGATTTAACTTATAGCGCTATCACTGTCAAGAACCCCATAGCCAAAACAAATCTACCAGATCATGTAGACAGATAAGATGGAACACAGTAATCACATTAGATTCACTCAAATATGTCTTACATACACAGGACCATTAATTTACCAAAAATCACAAGGTCCATACATAATAGGTTACTCACACATACTAAGCGTACCTACTTGTAAATTAAAAGTTACCAGGTGGCTATCAGCTTATGACTATTTATTATTATATTATGATTATGCATGAACTGAAGCTCTGCTGATACTTACCCTGATTATAAAGTTTGTAATGACTCACCCAGGTGTATCACAACCCTTTCACCCATTCATACAAATACATTTATATTAGATGCATACTCACTCTACAAAAACCTCTAGATAATATTTTAAATATTGTTTAGTCTTGTAACCAAACAATTATTCTCACCCCAGCTACTTAAATGCAAATCGTTGTAAGTATTTTCTTGAGCACACTATAATTTTATTTTTATTTGTTGTGCTTTTCATGTTTAAGGAATGTGTTAATACATTTTCTTATCTTACTTTACTTTAAAAAAAGTATGACATGCAACGGGTTCCACATTATTCAATAATAAACCCCGTTTGGTAGTCGGGTAAAAACAATAAATTGCAAAAATGCCAATTAGTGCGTCAACATGAATATGTCATGGCACTTTCTGCCAAATGTTTACTACTTCTGTTGCACATACATTCTGTAACTTACTTAACTTATTTACCTACTAAACTTTTGTTTTAGCTACCTAAATGTAATGAATGCTATAAAAATAAGTTGTTACTTTTTGTCCGGTACAAAACTCAACGTAGGTACTTTGAATTGTTTAACATTCATACACTCACACCTTGTCCCCATGGGGATAGGCAGCAACCACAGATTGCCACTTGCTACGATCCTTACATACTCCTCAAATAAAATAAAATTTCTCAAATAACTGAGCCATTGCAATTCTTAAGACAAAAGAACCATATTTAAACAATAACATTGAGTTCCTAGTCAGCTGTCTTATTTTATGGAGTAATTTAAGCCGTTTCATTCATTTTAATTCCACAAATTGCCACACAAACAACAGCAGGGACCACTCAGTCAGTAAGGGGTATTGTGTTACCCAGTTACTGGGTTTTGGTTGCTCCATGTAAAGCACTGGTACTCAGCTGAATCCAGTTAGAATGGAAGCTGTCCCGGACTTGGTTGGGAAAAGACTAGGCAGATTGATTAAAATTGTCACACAAAAGGTCACTGACCTTGCCTTGTATGATGAAAATAATTAAGAATGTTAAGTTACATAAATAAAAAAAACAGAATACTCCCCTCAACCATGATGGAATCTATCAATGTACAGATCAAGTTGTTCGCTTAGCTGCTTCGGTCATTCTGTGCTGTATAAAGTTTTGGCCACAATGGTGTAGGACAGCATCCATGCCACTAGTCAGTAGCTTCTTCTGTCGTTTCAATAGAGTTCAGATCGTTCACGTAAAAATATTCCAGTTATTTTCGCCTATGTCTGGGCATCGCTTACTCTTGGAAATTATCATAGGAAAATCTTTTGCCATACCCTCGGCGCTGGCGATGTTGTACAAAATTCTTCGGATGGCTTTCATAGCATGGGCAGAAGGCGATAGTGGGACCTGATCCCACTTCTGATGTCACGTCGAAGTACCTATGAATCGTGGAATCGCCATCTTTAATCCCAATGTCTAGAGGCAATTCCTTTATTCTTGACTGGAGCGGGTTACTTCAATAACACACAACACTGGATTGAAACTCAAGAGTGTTTATTTGATTTAGTTACAGGCACTTTGAGTTTTCAAATGAACTTGAAGCTAAAACCACATCGCGTGGCTTGCTAGATCGCAAAGCCCTTGTCGATCGCTGGAGGAGATCTAGCAAGAAACTCCAGGACACTCTTTTTAAATGTTTTTATAGATTACACAATCACTTTATGACAATTAATTAGGTTTTCAAACATCTATTCGATTACATTTATTAATCAGTTCTTATTTTTCACACATAGTCCGCGCGACGCGCGTTCTAAGTGGGCGGAACTTCCATATTGTTTTTGTTTAGACACTAATTACTTGGATAGTTGAGTAAAGTTAGCAAACAATACTAAAATGCTGATCAGTTAATTATTTTAACATTAAACAACCTCAATACTCACAAATACAAAGTGGTTTGTAGTTTATTATTGAAATAGTCATCTAATAACAAAACTATTCAAGTTTCCGGTGATCTAACAATCTTACTAATTAGAAAGTTTCTCATTATTACATAGCTGTGTAAAATAGTCTTATGACTTCTTAGTATTTAATCATTTACTCAAATTTGTTTAGTTCTCGTATTAAATTATTAAATCTGGTTATTGGTCATAGAAATTATAACATCCGCCATTGTTTGACAACTTAATAAGAATAACATAATGAAACACATTTACTTCGTCAAATGTGCAATAGTTAAAATGAGAACAAATCCAAAAGTCCTACAATAAGTGTTCCTGTTTAATTTAAACATCTCGTATTAATTAAACATTGAAATTAGCATATGAATTATGAATCAATACTGATTCCACAGTGAGCCAATAGATGGCGCTGAACTCAAAACCCAACTTAAATAGACATAGACACTTAAAACGATTAGTTAGGATAATAAATCAGCAAATTCACGCCTACGCGGCGACATATATAACTCACATGTATGAATAATGTTGTTATACATCGGGTTCTTAACATAGGAAAAATAAATCAATTGAATATTAATTTATGTACTAATTTATTATATATCATTTAAATCATACTAATAACTTAAAACCTCATTCAGAACTAGAAAACTAAAATACGATTCCATGAACTCCACTGGCATTTCAAAAACTTGTATCTTTGTAGTTTTATGTCATCTCTCTCCATCAAAATGGTTCTTTTTCATTGGCATTTAACATATTCAAAACCAATCTTTTTATGTATAAGGTCTGTAAAAAATAATAAAATGTATCATGTTACTTAAAGTCATTCGTCATCATCAGCCTATATATACTTTTTTTATGTAAGTTTTATGGCCTGGTTGCTAGGACCTTTTAGCCACGTCTTTGGAAAGAGTTTTGGATCTTATATTTATTCTTTAGTATGCATTAGAATGCGGATGTAACAGATTCTAATGTTTTTTGGAGTATTTAGCAGCAAATTGTATCGAGTCAGTCTTCCCAGTAATCTTTGCAGAGGCAGTCAATACTACAATAAAATACTCCGCTCCACTATCCCGAAATCGCTTCTGTCAATAATTTTACAAATTGTCCAGTTGCGTAGACAGTTGAGACACAAAACTACACCAATAATATATCACAATATCCACTAGGAATCAATTTGCAAATAATATTTACAGCCACTGAACTTCACTCGACAAAATCCCGCCAAAAACTCCCGTCTATACACACGTCCCACTGCAGGGCGCAGATTATTACTTAATATTTTTCTTACGTCAAAGATTCTCAATCTCCGTTAAAATCAATCATTTCCTTCCGGCCATCATTCGATGTGCCCTTACCTACGATTTACCATATAATAGTAATGGAAAGAAATAAAAATTAAGTAAGAAAAATATAAAATAAACTTAAAGTATCAAAACAAGTCAGTCCAACTTACCGGTCCACACTACGACGCACTTTAAAATCAAAGATTGAGTTTGATTAACGCCTTCTTCTTCCCTTATTTTACGATACACATTGAAAACAATATGTCTCGCTTGAGATCGAAGAGGGTTTTTCGAAATTTTCACAAAAATATCAAATTTTCAACATAATATCAAAAAAATTCAGCAGCGGTTGACACATCAAGTACTTTGATTTGAAAGGTGACAATTGACATTGCCATATGAAAATCACAATTAAAAAAAAATATAAATGCCATGAGATTCTGGTAGACCTATACTTACAAACACATGAGAATGTGATAAGTCCGCAATAAGTATCTTCTATTATATTTTTTTTTGTATGGCATACATCGATGTCGACTATTCTGCCAATGTCTAAATTAAATTTGAAAAATCTATCTATCTTAAACGGTTCATAGCTCAAATACGAGATAATGTAGTCTACTAAGTGATGTTCTAATGCGTTATCGATTCAATTTCTTAAAACAATCGATAATTCGAAGAAATTTTAATTGATTTTACACATTGAAATATATGTTAATAAAATGCAAATATTAAATTTTCACTGCCATATTTACTTTACACAAATACTTTACATCTGCGAATATAAATTTATCGGAATATTGGAGCTAAATAGTAATCAAATTGACTATTGTAAAAAAACAGCCTCCACCAAGTGTTGCTCTTTCATAAGCTGGTTAATTGATCAAACGATACTTTGTAGAAATCATCGGACAGATAAAATAGCTTCTGTTAAAAGAGACTGTCAAAAAAAAAATACTTGACTTAAAGGCCTCAGTAGCCAGGTCACTAAATTGATCGCGCAATAATTGTACAATTATTGCTACTTGCTGTTCCTTACGTAATAAGCCCGCCGGTTGCCCCGTTGGCAATATGCTTGCCTTGATACCTAGAACTAAAACATACTTATCTGGTAAAGAAGTGGAAGAGTTCAGATTCAGCAGCTACCATTATATGCTTTTGCCTCCTTCTCTTTGTGGCATTATCTCATTTGTTCCTTTTCCTCTTTTTCTTATTTTTTCATAAACCATAGAAGTAACAACATAGATAAAGAATGCAGCTGGTTGATCCATGGTTGGGTAACCATACTTACATAGCGTATTCGCATGACCCTCTATATTTCGGCAAGCACGTTAAGCCGTTGGTACCAGGCTGTTACTCTTTACTTTGAGAGATGTTTAGTCTTTCAACTCGTGAGAAGTTGAAAGACTGGTGATGAAACTAACTACCGCGTAACTCAGTATACTCGTAACTAATAGGCAGTGGCTCCATATCAAATACTGACGTTCACCTGCAACCGGTTTGACTGGAAGATGACCTCAACATAGTTGGGGAAAGGCTAGGCAGATGATGAGTATAGCGTGATCTGTCTTGCATAGTCTTTTCCAAACATAAGATTCGAATGTAGAGATACGTCTTATAATCTGTTACATACCCCAATTGGTTGCTTTGCAGTCTTATAGTAGTTGCTAGCGCTACTGCTCCTTTCTTTCTTTTTCGTGTGAGGATGTGACCAACTCCGTATACTCCGCGTATACTCTGCCAATCTACTAATTCCGTTGACAAAGTGTGTTAAATTGACGGTCTTATGGTGCAATGATGATTGACTGCTTAGCTCCTCGAAGGTGTAGCATGATAATAATTTATGTGGTAAATCCGTATATATTTGTTTTGTAACATTTTGTGGGTTCTTATAACAATTCAGTGCAGTTAATAAAACATTGCAATTTTCATGTACAAATCACGCTTGACCAAAAATTTGACTTTGAGAAAAATTGTTCTCACAACAAAGCACCTAAAGTTGCTATCTTCTATGGATACCGATTTCCGCGTACTGACTTAGTCAATGAAAACACTTTTTATAGATAACTCGACCTCTAGGCGGTGTATCAAGATAAAATATAAGCCATATTTTAAGTAAGACCAGCAAAAATACAACTGTTAAAACCGTATTCAATATCGTGCAGTAGTTTTTGCGTCAATCGCAATCAAACATCCTCCCTGACAAACAAGCTGAATTCCAAAAATATTATTTTTGCATTTATTGCTGATATAAAGAAACTCCGTATAAATTTTTCTAAAATACAATTGTATTATATGTACATATATATAATATAGAACAATAAAAGAATAATATTGATACGTCGCAAGATATACGAAAACTCTTTGTAAAATTTAAAACTCCGGGTGAACCAGCAACATTGTTAAGTTGCGATCATTCAAACCACTTAAATACGCTCCGCTCGACGCACTAGAAAGAGGTAGAGTTTCTTATGCGTATCATATCTTATCATAACTAACCTGTAATTGTAGTCCCTGTCATGGAGCAATTGGTAAACGTCTTTGGAACTAAGCACCATGTCAACATCATCATTTACTATCACCGTTTTTTCAAGATCATTTTGAATATACCCTGAGGCCACTCTGGAATTCTCGTTCAATATCTGTTGAAGACAAATTTTTCACATAAATACGTTTTTCATCCCCAATGGACTTGAAAGAGGTTTTTATATTAGACACATGTGTAACAGTTCTTTGAGTTTCATGTAGATATCTGATTCGTTCACAGATTGCTAATGAAAGATTCTAAAAATACCCAATATTCATTAGGAGCCCGATCTTGAGCTCATTCTCCTGATATTATGCAATGAATGAGATCTATGACGGTTCGAGCGAGCCCAGAAGACGTCTGCATGCTCTCTTACCTTGAAGACTGCATGCATGCGTTAAATTAATATCTACTTAATGTCGAGTATACCTCGAACTTTCCGGTCCCTCTGTGCAGTGCGACGCTGAGCCTCAGTGGACGCCTGTCGTGCAGCAAGGGCTGAGCATATAGGTGCACATCACGGAACTGCACCGGCTTCTCACGCTTGACCAATCCTGAGTGCATTGCGAGAGTATCCCACGCGGACACCAAAGCAGCCGCGAAAGGATAGCATTGCTTCTCTGGAATTATAGGAGTTGTTGGCTTTTCTAAATCGATCTTACTTATAAGCTAAAGGTGGTAACTGATTACCACTGCGTATGGATACCAAAGGCATGGCAGATGCGTTATCATTCTAAACACAGACCTGCAACTTAATTACTTAACACAGTCACCGTGGCATTGCGTGTGTTAGATACGCACACATATGTCATCTATCCGCAAATAGTGAGAAATGGATGTATTAAACCCATTGTGGTACCTCTAACAACGTGCCCTCGCAGGTAGCTGTATTCAACATCGTGGATGGACTTCAGGAACTGGCAAGCAGCAGCCGCGCGCTTCTGCCCTCCAACAAAACTTGAAAGGGACCTGGGATAAAAAAAATTCAGTATAATCCTCTGCTGGAAAAATGGCGCTCCATCGCATACAATGTAATGATTAATCATAGTTTTGTACTTCGTGCTAGTGATTGAAAACCATTTTTTTGGTAATAATAAATCTTTATTTCAGTCACTTTTACAATTCATAACGTGCGTCGTACGTTCTTTATAAAAAAAAAGTTTTTTTTACCAAATCAAAAGAACAAGTTGGTGATTCGAGCCTCTTTTTAAGCAAAAAATGCAAAATAATTTTATATTATAGAATAGAAAAGAGTAACATTATATAATAAGTGATTGTGTATTTATGTATGGGGATAATAATAAATAATAATTATTATGTTTATTCATCAAAAATTACAGATAGTTACACAAAAATCAATGGGCAGACAGTTATATAGTTTTCACTAGGTTTGTTGTAAAATCTGTACTAAAAATTTTTGAAACCCTGCCTCTCAAACTAGGTGATAACCTGTATTTTGAGAAACAGTGAACGGCCACAAAATTCTTATACACTATAAATGTTACAACGATTAATGAACAGTGTCGTTCTACCGCCGCAATAATTTATGTGACTCTTTTATAGTTGTGAATATGTGTATGTGTGTGTAAGGGTGTGTGTGTATGTAGTTGAAGGTGAGCATGTGTGATAAGGTTGTTGTGCGCGCATGTTTAAATTTGTGTATGTTATAGAAGTCGCGGTGCGTGAGAGATTAAGTGATGTATGTAAGTAGGGACTCCGTGTAGACATAGTCCTTCTCTAGTAGCCACTCTGTTACTTTAGTTTTTACCACGTGGGTATTTAGTTTTAGGATTTTTAATTCTTTATTAATTTTATTGTAAATATAATAACCAAGTGTATAAATTGATGCGTTGCGAAAGTGGTTTTATGTTGAGATCCAGTGATGAGTTGAAGTCGCTTATTAGGATTTGGTGGCGGCAGCTTAGCATGACTTCTTAAAATCGATCGAAGCACAAAGAGCTGGCGAACCGTAATGATTTTGCAGTTAGAGTATAATTCAGTTATTGGGAATCTGTAGGGTTTCCTAGTCATCACTTTAAGTATGGCTCTTTGTACTCTTTCTACTCTTAACATTTTAGTTTTTGCTGCTCCACCCCATGCAGTAATACAATATCCAATAATAGATTGGCAAAGAGCATTATACACCATCCTCAGAGTGTCAAGTTTACACGTCTTTAAGTCACTTAGAGAGCTAAGTGACTTAAAGACGTGCAAGAGGCGCATTGTTCTTTTGGTAAGGGCGTCAATCTATTTGTCCCATCTTAGTCCATCATCAATCTGAACGCCGAGATATTTTATATTGTCAGATCTAGTAAGGATTGGACAGTTACAAGATGGTATTGGATTTGAGCATGAGTGAGCTGTAATACTAAGGGTATGTGTCGGCCTCGTGTTACGTCGGATTGCGAATGGGATGTAAGTGGTTTTCGTTAAGTTGAGTGTCAGAAGGTTAGAGAGTTAGAGTTCAGCCAGTTATTTATTTTGGACAGGGCTTGTTCTGCAGTAGTCTTAACCATGTCCCAAGTGGGTCCGCAAACGAGAATCGCGGTGTCATCTGCGTACGCGTAGATGTCACAGTTAGGCAGGTTCATCTTGCAAAGGTCGTTTACGTAGATTTGAAAGAGTGTGGGGTCGAGTATACTAACTTGGGGGACGCCATATGTTATTAGCTCCTCGTCACTATAATACGCATCCACCTTTACAAGCTACGTTCGATTATTGAGGTAACTTTTAAAAATCTCAAGTGGTAATCTACGCACACCAATACGTTCCAGTTTGTCAATAAGTTTGGGAACAGAAACCGCGTCAAAGGCTTTAGAGACCCAGACAGATCTCCAGGCAATTAGTTTTGTTGTCTAGCTTCCTGGCAACCTGTTGCGTTAAGTCATAGACTGCATCTTCCGTCAACACTCCTCTACGAAAGCCGTATTGGTTTTTGGCAATGATGTGGTATTTGTCCAGAAAGTTCCTTAGAGAATCTGCCAGGATCCTCTCCAGCACCTTGGAAAGGGCAGTTAGAACAGAAATTGGCCTATAGTTACTAACACATCCCCTGTCACCCCCCTTGTGAATTGGGTGTATTATTGCCTTTGTCATGGCATCCGGCAATACACCTGTTTGAAGGCTGCGATTACAGAGAAAGGTTATAGAAGGAACCAATTCATGTCGGCATGTTTTTAACAATATGAAAGAGATTCCATCCCAACCAACGGCGCAGTCATGACGTAATTGCAGAATGAGTGATTCCACCTCTGTTTCATCCACTTTCAACACGGCAAGAGAACCGACAATTGTGTTATGACCATTGTTGTTTTTAACTTCTAGTGTAGGACATTGATCACTTGCTGCCGTTGTCTGTCTAGGCGCCTGTGACATAATTTGTGCAGCCAAACCTTTACCTACATTACTAAGAAAGTCATTTACCTCGTTTAAGGAAGATTTAGGATCTTCTGCTCAAATTAAGTTGAGCAGCTCTAAAGGGCTGTTATGGATCTTTTGTGTGTTTGTTATTTGTTTAATTGTATTCCATAAGATTTTAGGATTATTTCTTGCTTTTTCTAATTCTGACGTTTCGTAAGCTATTTTTAATTTTTGAAGTAAGTTATTACAGAAATTCCTGTAACGTGTATGTGTTGTTTTCCGGATTATGTTATCAGGAACTTTTTTTGTTTTTATGTGCATTTTATATCTATTTTTTATGCATTTTAATAGACCAGGGGTCATCCATGGCTTAATTGTTATCTTTTGTCTGGGAATAGTAACCCGTTTTGAATGTTTTGTTATTACTGAACTAACAATATCTATAAATCTATTCATACACACGTTTACGTCATCAATTTGGTATAGTAGCGTAAAGTCCGTGTTTTCTAGATCAGCAATAATGGCTTCGTAATCTACGCGGGTGATAACATTATTTATTTTCCTTGTTGGACTAACGTGAGCTATGGATAACAGAACAGGCTTGTGATCAGTTACATGGGATTCCAATACAAGTGTGGTAGATCGATAGTTAGATTTGAGGAGCAGGTGATCAATGCAACGGTCAAGTCGAGTAGGGAAAAGGTGGGTCGGCATCAGCCCACACGAGGCGTTAATTATAAGGTATTCGAAGCTTTGGTCGTTCCTATTACTTGGAATTATATCAATGTTTAGAACTCCTGCAAGGACGATACTAGGGCAGGAGCATATTTCCTGATAAACATTGCACATGCTGGTCGTGAAATTGTTAAATTGCCCTCTTGAATTGAAAGAAGGGGAGCGATAAACAGCGACCACAGATAAATTTTTGTCTATTTCACATACCAGGCAATTCTCCCCTTCAAAAGACGGTTCCCATACGTTGCTTTGTAACCCCAATTTTGTGTATATTATAACTCCATCGTTTTGATTAGCGTTGATCGCTGACGAGTGAGACTGAAATCCATCAAGGTAGTGTATTGACTTTACTCAGCCAGCATTCTGTCAAAACAATGATTTCAATGTTTATTTTTGGCAAATTCAGCAATATTGAAGTTGGTTAAAGTTTTTGTTTACGCTACGTATGTTTAAATGTAGTATATTTATTTAAATATAGTATATTTGTTTAAATTTCGGAAACTCATTTAACTGTAACGCTGAGGATTGTCCCAAATATATCAACTCAACCGGAAGTACGGTTGAGGTGATATATTTGGGACAAATGGTTAAATGAGTTTAAATAAAATAAACTAAAATAAAACATGTATACAAAAAAAATCTGCAGTAAGGCCACAATTTTAGCTCGTCAGATATTAATGTTGCTCAAATCTTGAAGACATTTTTCTGATTGTATTAATAGCTGCTTTTACCCTACTTGTTTACGAAGGAATATATTACCGTTGCTTATCCAGCAGAATGAGTAATGGTTGTTATTGGCAAATTGTCGTGCCAGGTAAAAAAGCCTTTTAGAACTAAAGGTAATCTGCTCTGCTACAAATACTGGTAGGCGTTTTCCTGGTATACTAATTAGTTCTGTATTCAGCTTTTCTTCCTTTGGGTGCTTGTCCTAGCTATACAAAAGAATTGCTGACAAAAGATTCTGTTTGGTTTGTACTCTTGTAAAATACGCCATGATCGGACGTGAAATTGGAGCTGGTGTGGATTTTCCAGGGAGACGGTATACATCTCGTATCTCTGATTCAGATATAGGCACACCAACGAGTTGTCCGATTATACAGACTGTATTCATCAGGCTGATTGTTTACTCCTTCTCCGGCTGTGGGATGTTTCTAACCTCTATGCACGATGAACGAGACTTATGTTGTAGGTCGGTTTTTTTTCGAGCGATTCTTTATAGCCCCGTTGATCCTGACGCTCCTTCTTTAAGCCTTCTACTTCTTTCTTTAACTCCTCAAATTTTGTATTCATAAAAAACATCGACTGTTCAATCTGTGCACTTGTTTTGCGGATTTCGCTGTTAGATTCCTGAATTTTTGTGTTATGCGCCTTAATTTCTCCTGTGTCTGCAACTAATTTAGCCATTAAAGTAGATTTTTCTTCGAGCATTTTCGATACTCGAGTGTCTTGGTCTTTTTTCCAAGTTGCAAGGAAATCGTTTAAGTTTGGCTGATTAGACACGGACACGTTATCCGGTGAGTGTTCCGATCTGGGTCGCTTGTGTCTACTTGTCACATGTTCACTCATATCAATTGCCGTACTTATGTCAGGCACAGATTGCGTTTGGCTCAGGGCTTTATTCTTCACATTTTGTTTTGTGCGCTGAACACCAGCCATAGTAATGTTAGTAAACAAGGATGCAAAAAACAAACAAAAATTCTTAATCTGTGTTCGTTTGCTTATAAAAAAAAAACAATAGAAAGTTACTTCGTTCGTCCAACTTCTGCTTGGCGTAGCCGATACTTGTTTCGTAGCTTGCTTTGGGGCTGCAAAGCACGATGTAGCAGTCGTAGCGCACCCGTATGACGTCAGCCTCGCATAGCGGACCACTATTTCGCCGTCTCGGCTACAAGCTCCGTGGCGCAGTGGTTCAGCGCTCAGGACACACCTCTGCCGCACGCCGCGTGTACGCGGGTTCGAGACTCGACAAATCACAATCAATTTTTCAAGCACGAATTACGACGGCAGCAACGGAACTGATACTATTCCCCTCTAGGACAGTCCAGTGGGTGTTAAAGTTGGCTTAAAACACGTTATGAGTAACAAGGAATTCGAATTTACTGCAATGAACCAATCACGGAATTTAGAGACAAATACTTCTGCGGCGGACCGACACACGTCCACTCGTTTCTGAGTCTGGCGACCGAATCATGGATGATGGATCACCGGATGGGGAGCGTTTAAGTGTGTTTTGTGCGTGTGTGTGTGTGTAGAGAGAAACGGATGAATTAAACTATGTGCTGCAAGAGCACCTCAGTATCTTCATAAGTAAATGGTTTTATCCAATTTGTTAGCATTTTTTTACATTCATGTAGTTGTTTAGTGTATATATATACCTCCTTGTTTACCCTATTATTTAGTTGAGCAGAACGTTTTTTGCATTGTACAGCAGCGAATTTTGTTTAGTTTGTGGGATTTGAGCGATCATGTCTTTTTGATGTTGTGTTTGCATCATAAGGAAGTGTCTTATGTCCCTTATTTTAGGGCGGTTTATGTGATGTACAGTTTTAAGGGGTTCCGTACCCAAAGGGTAAAAACGGGACCCTATTACTGAGACTCCGCGGTCCATCTGTCTGTCTGTCTGTCTGTCACCAGGCTGTATCTCATGAACCGTGATAGCTAGACAGTTGAAATTTTCACAGATGATGTATTCCTGTTGCCGCTATAACAAAAAATACTAAAAACAGAATAAAATAAATATTTATGTGGGGCTCCCATACAACAAACGTGATTTTTTCGCCGTTTTTTACGATAATGGTACGGAACCCTTCATGCGCGAGTCCGACTCGCACTTGCCCGGTTTTTTTTCTTATAGATAGCACGCCACTTTTAAGTTGCAGAGATCTATATTATACGTTAGAAATAATGTAGGGCTTAACACGCTTCCTTGCGGTACGCCAAATGACACATCCGCATTATCACTAATAGTATTAACCCTCTGCTTTCACCTTTTTTAGATCTAGAAATACCGTTAGGCGTTTCCATCCTGTATCATAATATTCAGTAACTAGTGATCTTAGATAGGGCTGGTAGGACCGAGATAGGTCTATAGTTATTGACATCATCTCTGTTGATGTAATAATGATATTTTTCAGAGGAACTGGGAATGTACCCTTTTTGAAACAAAGGTCGGCCAGGTGTGTAATGATGGAAACTACTTCTTTGTAAACATTTTTTAGAAAACTATTAGAGATACTGTCCTATCCAGGGGTACAGCAATGTTTCAGGCTCATCAAAATTCCATTAACTTCGATTGGGTTCGTGTTCAAGAGCACACAAAAATTAGTTTTCCTGGAGAAATGTTAGGTTGATCAAAGGGGATTTTATTAGTCCTGGATTGACTTTGCTGAGCTAATTCTTTTCCAATATTCACAAAGTAATCGTTTACGAAATTAAATGATTTAGTTGGAGACGGTCTGATACCTAATAATTATGTGGTTTGGCTGTTCACTTTATTTGCGTAGGTGATTGATTTTATGTTTTTCCAGAATAACTTCGTTTGTAACTGATTTAGTGAGTAATTCTCTTTCATGTTTCGTTTTTATTTTTTGATGACATTATTACAATAATTTCTGTATCGACAGTATGTGATGACCATTATTTTTATAAGTAGGCAGGTTTTTTAGCACGAGCTTTATTACAGAGTTATTTTAAATTAGTTCCGGTTACTAAATAAAAAAAATGATCTTAAGTATTCAAACCGCCTGTAAACATGACCAACTTTGGCGTTACAGTAGGTTTTAAAACGTTTTAACTCCACTCTACATATTATATTCAGAAACGGGGTGTTTATTTGAAGGGATATAAGAAAGGGGGAGTTTTTGCAGAAAATTTTACGAACTTCTCGAGTACATCAAAGTTATTGCTTCGAGACTGACACGTAGACACTCAATGACTGTTTAATAAGACTATATAAATATATCATAGACATAACTTACCATTTTTCTTCATGATTCCATTTGACTAAATGTGACAGCATAGGTGTTTCAGTAGACACTGGGAACTCCACTTTCGGGTACAAAGCCTGCACCCTTGGTGTGTATCCGTGCAAATACAAACTGTAGCAGGAAAACAAATATGAGCTCAATTATAGTTGTTACGTCATACGTAAATAGTTAGATAGATAGGTACCAGATAAAGGTTTTTAGGTAAAACCCAGCATTATGAATATGAACAACTTTTATCAGGGACTACACTTTCAAAGGGGTTCGGGCTATTTGTTTTTCATTTACCATAATAGAGGCCGCAGTTGTTCTATAATTCTCTGAAAAAATTACTGCTCAGCTAATGTTTAAACAAAACAGCTAGCAACAATAGAATCACAACCTAAATGTATGGAACTACTGCTTCTTCTATATACCCATTTTAGCAATAGCAATATTTTGCTATAATACACAACAGCCAACAGCACTGTGTAAACATTTAAGAATTTCTAAGAACTTACTCGCCAATCGCCTGTAGTAAAAAATGTGCGTTGTCTGGATGTCCACGCCTGGTGAGTGGAACATGGCGACTTTCTGCCGGCAAAGACCGCTTGAGGATGGCCTGCAGCAGACCATGCGGGGCTACCTCAACACACACAGCGTTGCTAGGAATCAACAGCGACGTCTCCTCGAACAACACAGGGCTCTGTGGGACACAACCAAAATATATAGAAATCTGCTCAGTGCAAGTAGCTGAGCAAGGTGTTGGGGGTCTAAATAATGTGTGTTTCTATCAGTGTCAGTTATGGTAGAAATGCAACAATGATGAGGATCACGTGATCGATCACATATCAAAATAATGCCGATTGCGCTTGTCAATCCCATACATGATATTGATTTTTAACAATCGCTGTCTATGTGATAGAATTTTATATTTTTTTATTATAAAATGTGTGTATCAGTCTATGTATGTATGTATATATGTATGTATGTATGTATGTTTGTTCCTATATGGCGTTCCAGAGATCAAACGCGTTTGCCGATTTTGATGATTCATACGTCAATCGATTCGTCTTAATCCTGCGAGTGTCATAAGCTACATTAAAATTGGAGAATAAAAAATGGCGGATTTTGTGCGCCATATTGTGGGGCCCCAATTTTTTATTTATAAACCCATCGTGTGGGGTATCAAAATAAAGGGTTTTAAGAGGCGATTTCAAAAATATATAACACTTATATGTTTAAATGTATCTAATTCGAAAAAAACTTAACTAAAAAGTTATAAATAAAAAAAGTTAAATCAGCTTGGGAGGCCTTCCAACGTATCGTCTTCCAGTTCGCGGTCGCCATTCCAGAACTTTTCAGCCCCATCGGCCATCCGTTCTACGAGCAATGTGCCCTGCCCACTGCCACTTAAGTTTGGCAATTCTTCGGGCTATGTCGGTAACTTTGGTTCTCCTGCGGATATCATCATTTCTGACGTGATCACGCAAGGAAATTCCGAGCATAGCCCTCTCTATTGCCCTTTGGGTGACTTTAAGCTTTCTGATAAGGCCCATTGTGAGCGACCACGTCTCGGTCCCATAGGTGATCACTGGCAACACACACTGGTCATAAACTTTTGTCTTGAGACACTGCGGTAAATTGGACGAGAAGATACCACGCAACTTCCCGAACGCCGCCCAGCCGAGTCGGATTCGACGGTTGACCTCTTTCTCGAAGTTGGACCTACCCAACTGGACCGTTTGTCCCAAGTAAACATAATCGTCTACAACTTCGAGTGTAGAGTCTCCGATCTTGATAGGAGTGGGTGTTATATGGGCGTTCACCATGACCTTGGTTTTGTCCATGTTCATTTTAAGACCCACTCTTTCGGAAGCTCTACTAAGGTCATCGAGCATTTTACTGAGGCTCTCCATGGTCTCAGCCATGACCACTATGTCGTCGGCAAACCGAAGGTGAGTGATGTACTCGCCATTAACGTTGATGCCAAGCCCCTTCCAGTCCAGAACCTTGAAGACGTCCTCCAGCGCAGCAGTGAACAGTTTCGGAGAAATGACGTCTCCCTGTCTTACGCCGTGTTGGAGAAGGATTGGTTTCGAGGTCTGATCCTGAAGACGGACTGATATGGTGGCGTTTTTGTACAGACACTTCAACACCTCAATGTACCGGTAGTCGATCTGGCACCGTTGGAGAGACTGCAGTACAGCCCAAGTCTCGATCGAATCGAAGGCTTTCTCGTAGTCCACAAACGCTAAACAGAGAGGCAGGTTATACTCTTCGGTCTTCTGTATAACCTGCCGCAGCGTATGTATGTGGTCTACGGTGCTAAAGCCTTTTCGGAATCCCGCTTGTTCGGGAGGCTGGAAATCGTCAAACCTGCGCGCGAGACGATTCGTGATGACTCTTGAAAACATGGCTAAGAAGCGAGATGGGCCTATAGTTCTTCAGCCGGGCATTGTCGCCCTTCTTGAAGAAGAGTACCACCACACCCCTGCACCATGCCTGTGGCGTTTTGCCCTCGAGTATGACGGAATCAAAAAGCTTCTGAAGGGCCTTGAGGACCGGTTTTCCACCCGCCTTCAGGAGTTCAGCCGTGATTCCGTCATCACCCGGCGCCTTGTTGTTTTTAAGCTGTTTCAGAGCCATCCTAATCTCGTACAGGCTGACGTCCGGGATATCTTCGGTATAGTGCCGGGTCAATCTAGCTCTTGGGTCGTTTGCTAGATTCGCAACGGGTTTACTGGTTGACGTGTACAACTGCCCATAGAAACTCTCGATCTCCCTCAGAAGCTCCGGTTTGGCGGATACAATCCTGCCATCATCGGTCTTCAGTTTCGTGAGCTGGCTCTGCCCAATAGCCAGATCCCTTGAAAAAACCTTGGAGCCTTTATTTCGCTCAATTGCGTCTTTAATACGCTCGGTATTAAAGCGGCGGAGGTCTCTTTTCAAGGATTTAGAGATCTGTCTATTGATCTGCCGGTATTTGCACGCCTCATCTGAAGACTGCAGGATCATCTCACGCCTCTTCTTCATAAGCTTGAGGGTATGATCAGAGAGCTTTTTGTTTTTATCTGTACGACGGGTCTTGAAAAACTTAGACCCGACCGTATGGACAGCTTCCACGAACCCGTCGCTGTATTCGTCCACGGAGCTCCCCAGGCACTCGAAACGATTCTGGAGTTCGAGCTAAAAGCTCTCGCGGTTTTGGACCTGGACCTGTGCTGGACGGAGCGTGGACTTCATCAGTCGAGACCTTTCAAGCTTAATATTAATGTTCAATGTGCCTCTTACCATGCGGTGATCGCTCCCGGTTTTTACCGAATTGATCACAGAGACATCATTGAACATTTGCTTCTTGGTTGACATGATGAAGTCGATCTCATTTTTTGTTGCACCATCGGGGCTCTGCCAGGTCCACTTCCTGTGTTCACGCTTTTTGAAGAAAGAGTTCATCATATAGAGGCCCTCCTCCTCCATAAAACTGGCCAGTAGGTGACCCCGGTGGTTTCGTCGTCCAACTCCAAATTGCCCCACTTGCAGCTCATCCTCGTCTCGTTTGCCCAGTTTCGCGTTGAAGTCCCCCATGACAACGGTGAAGTGAGTTTTGAAACCATGCATGGCTCTGGAGATATCCTCATACATGGTCTCTACCTCGTCGTCGGGGTGTGCCGAGGTTGGGGCGTAGACCTGTATGACCTTCAGCGAATATCTAGAGGATATTCTGAGTATAAGGTACGCCACCCTGGTCGACACACTCTCGATCTTCACCACGTTGTTCACGAGGGACTTGTGGACGATAAACCCGATACCACCCTGGGACTGCCGGTCACCCTCTCGGAAATAGAGCAGGTTACCGGATTTGAGGATTATCGAGTCCTCCCCCTCTCTTCGGACTTCAGATAACCCTATAATACTCCATCGCAACCTGCTCAATTCCTCTTCGAGCTCGGTGATCTTCTCGTCGGTCCGAAGTGTGCGCGTGTTGTACGTTGCCAGGTCCAGTCGTCGGTGATTGTTGGGGTAGCCGGATCTCGTCCGGAGATTCTTAGCACCCCCTACCATGCCGTAACCTCGACCGCTACCGTAGTTGAGGGTAGGCAGGCTGCCGGGCACTAGGGGCCATTTTTTATTTGTGCTATTCATAGGGGGGGTTTTGCCATAATCGCCACGCTTGGCAGGCGGGTTGGCGATCGCAGTATGGTTGTTATAGAAGCACAGAGAACGCTGCTGCCCATTCTCTGGTTTGTCCCTTAGTCGCCTTTTACGACAACCACGGGAAGACATGGGATGGTGAAATTCTTAACGTCCGGCACCATACGGAACTAAAAAGTCGTAAACAAGAAAAAATCATGCTGTGCAGGAGGAGGATACATCTGGTTTTGGTCAGCCAGCTTGCGCGTATGTATCCTCCTCCTGCACAGCATGATTTTTTTCTTGTTTACGACTTTTTAGTTCGCTTTTGAAGCAGTCGGGTTTTTTTAAATAATTAATTAACAAAAAACTAAAGCTACTCACCAATAGATTGTTAGTTTGATATTCTGCCGAACAATATTTGGCAAGATCTTCGTTCCATAGTTTCTGCGGTACAGAAGTAGACAGCCAACGCTCACTGCGTTGCTTTGGGTTCTTTATTACCTCTTTCAAGTACTGGAGAAGTTGGGGGCCTGAAAGTATATATTATAATCTATCATGATATCACAAAGTTTCAAAGACGGACTGAATGTGTTATAGGTATTGTCTGCCAGTCCACCTAGACTATTGAAGATATGAAAATTGAAGTCAATATTCAAATAAGGCAGCAGAATCAGCACTTTTTGTATGTGTGGAAATATCTAAAAGGTTTAGGACTGATCCGATGCATTTTTTATCTTGTTTCATTGTTCGACATGTGATATCTGTGGCAATAAATGATTTTTCTTTCTTTTATTATTATCGGTAATAGAATGTTACTTTGGCCCGGGTCACTTATACACTTGACGTCTGTAGCCGTTGCAAGCTTTCAAAAGGTCCATGACCGTACAATGATATGTCAAGAAAGCCATCACGGCTCCAGTGCGAGAGGGGGACGGAGTTATACAAGACAAATAGCGCCACCCCTTTTACAGAATCATAATGGCATTGACACGTCATACTACATGGTCAAAATGTCTATGCACATGGACTGTCATCGACCCCACTCCTGCCTACCCGCGCTGCGCCCCACTTTCGTCAGAACGTCATAATGAAATTGACAGCTAAAAGCGCACTTTTATTTTAACCGTGTAGTAGGACAGTCTGGAGTATTTACTCATGCTTCTATTTTAAGAGCATATTCATTTTAATATATCGTGTATATTACCGGCATCGGCGATGTATCGTGAATGATACGCTATGTTGGCACTCGGCACTTCCTTCGCGAACACTCTTCTGGACGTGAGCTCAGCAACGAACGTTTTCATGACGGCACTAGGTCCTGAGATGGTACAGGAGTCAGGACCGTTGTGACAGGCTACGTCGATCTCGGGTGGACACATGTTCAAAATCTGGATTTTAAAATAAATACCACACTTAAACTGGCAGAATTATAGTCACCATCCGTTCAGTGTCAGGTAAAAAAAGAAAATAAATATAATTTTATGATGAATAAAATTATTATGCGGTCTACGAAGTGGGCTTTTTGTTGTTACAAGCATAAAAATATTCTCACGATTGATACAAAACAGTGCCATGCAAGCTTTTGTGATACTTAATATTATAAAGTATATATTTTGAAATAGACTTCGTAATTAATTTGACAATGAAAATTGAAACAGTTTCAACTTCGGCTCACAACGTCTGAAAACGGGCCCACATAGGACGATGACAACTGCAGACGGATTTATAAAATTTCACAAGTGAAGTTCGAAAAAATATTATCTATTTGAGTACCACCGCGTGTAGAGGCAAGCGTTTGTAATAAAGGGGGTAACCAGTGTCACGTAGGTATTCATTTAAATACTGAAATACTGCCGTTACGCAGATAGTCTTCGTTAAAATCTCCAAATATTATGCAACGGTTGTTATGCGATAAAAAAATATTTTCGAAATCAACTGCGGCACTGTTATTTATTTATTATATTCTTTATTGTACACCACAAAAAAAAAATACATACAGAACAAATATTTTCTAACAAAGTGTACAATGGGCGGTCTTATCGCACAGGGCAATTTCTTACAGACAACCTTTGGATGGACTGAACGATAGGTGAAGAATTGAGGGCTGTCAGTGAACAATATAATATAACTTACTTATACATAATAACATAAAATACGTACATATTATACAACATATCTAATATACTAATAAATATTGAATATATGACCGAGAAAGGAAAAAAAATAAAATAATAGTGAAAGGTAATGCTCCTTTACCATATTCTTAAATGTTGGCAGTGTTTGAGCGCGTCTTATTTCTATAGGTAATACATTCAACAATCGAACTGCTTGAATAGTAAATGATTTGTCAAAGAAAGAAGTGGAATGCATACGAACACTCAATTTTAAATTCTCCGATGATCTCAAGGACTTAGAATGGGTGTCGCAGAGGAACTGAAAACGTTCTTTAAGATAAAAAGGAGTAAAAGGATTAAAGAGCACATTATAAAGCAAAGAGAGTATGTGGGCATTCCGGCGAAGGCGAATAGGAAGCCATTTGAGCTTATTACGAAATTCAGAAACGTGATCATATTTGCGCAAGCCAAATATAAATCTAATACAGAGATTTTGAAGTCGCTCAATCTTATCCAATTGGTCTTGGGTGAGATTAAGATAGCTGGCATCAGCATAGTCCAGGATAGGGAGAAGAAGAGATTGTGCTATCGCAATTTTAGTGGCAATGGGAAGAAAATTCCGAAGACGTCTCAGGGAGCCCGCAGAGGCAAATAGTTTTCGACTGACTTCCTGCAGTTGTTTGGTCCAAGATAGAGTGCTGTCGATATAAATCCCCAAGTTCTTCACAGTATTAGCTATAGGAATAATGGTGTTGTTGAAAGAAACCTGGGGAAGCGTCGACCAATCAATCCTAGAAACAGTCCGGGAACTACCAACAACAGTCACCTGAGTCTTCGCCGGATTAATCCTCAGCCCAAACTCAGCACTCCAGTCACCTATTCGAGCCAGGTCCTTATTAATCATCTCAATGGCATCAGGTAACTCTCCAAGAGGGGCTTGGGTGTAAATCTAGAGGTCATCAGCATACAGGTGGTAGAAAGAAGAAAGTCGTTGAGTGATAGCATTAATAAAGAGTGAGAAGAGAAGAGGAGATAAAACGCCACCCTGCGGCACACCGGCAGAGGTGTGACACCAAGAAGAGAAAGATTCATCAGTGCAAATACGCTGCCGGCGGCCAAACAGGTAACTATGAAACCAGTCAATTACCGGAGGAGATATGTTAAAAGAGCTTAGGACGCCAAGCAAAATGTCAAAGTCAACGGTATTGAAGGCATTGCTAAAATCAAGCAGAGCAAGTACCGTTAACTTTCCCACTTCCATGCCTGACCTGATAGCGTCCGTAATGTGAACAAGTGCTGAGGTAGTGCTGTGTCCGCGTCGAAAACCAGATTGGAAAGGATTAAGCAGATTTTGTTTGGTAAGGAACGTGCTGAGTTGATGGTGGACAAGTTTTTCAAGGACTTTGGCTAGGAAAGGAAGAATAGAAATGGGACGATAGTCAGAAAAAGATGCAGGATGAGATTTTTTGGGTAGAGGAATAATTTGGGCATCTTTCCAGGATTGTGGGAAGACACCACTGGAAATAGAGAAATTAACGATATAAAGGATGACAGGGATAATGTTATCAAGGATGGGGATGATCATCTTACGGCTGACACAGTCACTACCAACAGCGTTGGATGTAATTGATACAATACTCTTTTTAACATCACAGGCAGTGAATTGACTTAAGACAAAAGGGGAATAATCAGGTATCGGAAGATTTGAAAGATAACTACTTAGTTATCTTTCAAATCTTCCGATAGTAGCTTTAGTGGCCCTATCCAATACGGGCGAATTAGAAAAATGACTGTTAAGTAAGTTGAAGTCTAAGTCTTTAGGAACCGTGTCATGAGACTTTTTTCCGATACCTAATGATTTCAGAAATTTCCAGACCTTGGCGGGATCACCGTTTTGAACAGAATTATGGATATGTTGGCGTTGTGCGTTCCTACACACCTTGCTGCATTGGTTCCCTATTGAGACGTATTTCTCCCTGTTGACGTCGTTGGGCCGAATTTTAAACTTAAACTTCGAAGCTGCCTTTTTTCCTAGTAAAACTTTAATTTCATTGGTAAACCATGGTGCTGGAAGATGCTTAACTCTTACAGCTCGTATAGGTGCATGTGCGTCGTAAAGCTGAATGAGGGTAGACGTCAAGATATCGACTTGTTCGTCGACGGACGAGGATGTGACCAGTGGAGTCCAGTCAATGTTACTGGCGTCCTCTTGCAGACGATCAACGTCCATGCCATCAAAATTGCGAAGCAGAAGAGTTTTGAACTTATGCTTAGGAGGTCGAATTTTATAGGAAGTGTAAACTAGATCATGATAGGAAAATGCGTCGGCAGAACATTGACCATGTTTAGCGACGTGATCGGAGGTTGAGACAATAATAAGATCAAGAAGCGAGGGAACACAGTTAGGAAAATGGTGAGTGGCACCAAGATCAAGAATAGATAGATTGGTAGATTCGACAATATGGCGAAGAGAAGAAGAGCGGGCATCTTTTTTAAGCAGACATGTATTGAAGTCGCCCATTATGATACTGTGACTGTAAGAGGGGATTAAATGTTCTAAAATACGTTCGAAAGAAGAGAAGAAATTAATCCGAAGAGAAGGACTGTAGTAAACTCCTAAGAGAATTTTAGTATGATGCAATTCAACTTCCAGGAAAAGATGTTCACCAGCGTTCGGCGGGGGTGGCTGTGTGGACATGTTAACTATGGAAAAAGGTATATAATTACGAAGGTATATGGCCACCCCACCACCACCACCGACCGCGCGATCATTCCTGATAAGTTGAAATCCAGGTAGTGAGTAGGAAGAAGAGGGAAGACAAGGTTTTAACCATGATTCGGAAATAAAAATCGCATGAATATTCTTACAGTCAAAGCTTGCCAGCATATCAGGGAAGTGGGCCGGAATACTCTGGGCATTTATGTGGACTGCATTAAAGTTCCTAGAGACATCGGAAAAAAGTGAAAAAAGAGTGTCGGCTAAGGAAGGAGCATCACTATCAAACGAATAATTCGAATCAGTATCACTGCTAGGACTAAGCATAAATATAAAATATATAAAAATATAAAATAAATATCTATAGCAAAACAATAACAACTACGCGGCTAATAAATATCCGTCCACCTGCCGGTTGTACTTAACATGAGAGAAAAACAAAAATAACAAAACACAATATAATCATATTCTGTAGTCCAGGGGGGTAGCCACAAGCTCTTAGAGTAAGGTTATTTTGAGATCGAGTAAGTGACAGATGTATACAAGTCAGATACATCTGTCCCTTACTCGATCTCAAAATAACCTTACTCTAAGAGCTTGTGGTCACCCCCCAGGCATATAATAAAACGAGTTAATATCAAAGCAAATAAAAATAATTGAAAAATTAGAACCGTGTAACATAGCGATATTAAATTTAATGTCTATGAATGCCATTCTTCAATGCAGAGGAATGGAACGCAAACATGAATTGACAGTTTGTGACATTGATATGCCATGTCCAAAGACCTTATACTTCTTACTACTAGACTGTGCACTATGGCGCAAAAAACGGTCCGAGCGAGAGGGCTCCCGTTGGTAGTGTGTCACTTTCTAATGAGGTGACCATGACCAAACATAACAAGGGACAAATTGATTGTAAAAACAATAGTGTAAGTATCCATATATGTATATATCCTACCTAACTACGCTACCTAAACCTACCAAATTCAAGGAAAAAAAAGAAACGTGTGTATATTTTTTGGAATATACATCACTTACCGTATGGTGTCGGGCATAAAGAATTTCAACAGCCCATGTTTTTCCATTGGTGTCATAAGAGGCGACTAAGGGACAAACCAGAGAATGGGCAGCAGCGTTCTCTGTGCATTTGTAACAACCATACTGGGATCGCCAACCCGCCTGCAAAGCACTACATGAATAGCACAAATAAAACATAGCCCTTAGTGCCCGGCAGCCTACGACTACGACGGCGACTACGGTAGCGATCTAGGTTAAGGTATGGCAAGGGGTGCAAAGAATCGCGGACGAGATCCGGCTACCCCAACAAATACCGATGACAGGACCTGGCAACGTACAACACGCGCACACTCCGGACTCCGGACCGACGATAAGATCACCGAACTCGAAGAGGAATTGAGCAGTTTACGATGGAGTATTATAGGATTATCTTAAGTTCGAAGAGAGGGGGGGGACTCGATAACCCTCAAATCCCAAGTCTGGATAAGTCTTGTTCTTCAAGACCCATCGTATAGATAGGAACAAAAAGCTCTCTGATCTTACTCTCAAGCTCATGAAGGAGAGGCGTGAGATGATCCTGCAGTCTTTAGACGATGCTTTGAAATACCCCAAAGGATCTCAATTATTTCACTTAATGTCCAGTTGTGTAGACAGTTGAGAAACTTAACTTCACCAATTTTATTCCACTAGGAATCAATTTGCGAATAATATTAACAGCCGCTGAATTTTACTCGAACAAAACCCGCCAAAAACTTCACAAACCTGGTGGTCCTACATTTAGTATTACCAGGCCCAAACATTTAAAAGTACTACTCTTACTCAGTATTATTAAACAATTTTTTAAATACAATGAATTGATAAATTAAAGGAACTGTAAAAATATTTAAATACGCTTCAAAGTTTCATAGACTTTGAAACGTATTTAAATATATTTTTTATTCGTTCGTTTTGGTATTACATAAAAAAGAAAATATTAAATTTTCTACCATTTCTACCAAACCCAATGATTAGTTGAGCTGGCAAGATGCCAGACAAGGACACACTACCAGCGGGCACCCTCTCGCTCAGGACCGCTTTTGGTTAGCTACCGCTTGTAAGGGAATAGCTAACCTAGATGTATGGTAATAGATTTCATTTTAGCTATACAAAATTTTTTGGTACACAGTCTAGTAGTAAGAAATACGTATAAGGTCTTTGGCCATGTCAATCAAATTATATAATTTTTATCTATATCTTTTTTTAATACTAGTTTAAAATCAAGAGAAAAAAAAAATTGTTAGACTTTTGACTACCCACTTAATTGTTATGGCATTTAAATGATCTATACAAGGCTAGTCTTCGTTAAAATCTCCAAATATTATGCAAGGGCCGATATGCGATAAAAAAATAATTATGGAACATAATTTGACATGATCTGTAAGGTTCTCTCAAAAATCGATTTTTGGGTATTAATAGTATATTATGATACAAGTGAGCTAAGTTGCTCATTACACACGAGGCAATGGGTTGCTGCCCGAGCCGTAGGCGAGGGCGTAATTCAGCCGAGCGTGTAATGAGCACAGCTCACGATATACATACGATGTTTTTCACCACATCTGCGAGGAAAAAATAAACATGTATTGCTTATATCGTTTAATTATTAAAACAATTGGTGAACGTACAATTTTCATAGCGATACTGGATTGATTTGTATGGCAATTTCACAGTTTGTGTTACGTTGGTGCTTGCCACTTCTATAGTAGATACTTTCGTTTTCTTCTTATGTGAATGTCGGCGACAAAGGCATTTGGCTTTCTACATCCTCTGTTGTAATATTATGAAGCTCTTGTCATCTACACGCACCAATTACACTGAATAAAAAGGCACCTGCAACGAAATCAAATTCGTTATTAAGAAGTTATGCTCAGGTTACGCAATTATTTAGATACGTTTAGATTATTAATATTCAACGTACCTTTGTTGCTAGGCACTGACTATCCGGAGCCGCTTTCAAAAACTTTTCAACGTCGGCTGGTGACAAAACATTAGATTTCAAACCAATATATCCGTCCGAGCCTCATCACCATCATCAACACCATGTTTGAGCACCACCAGGAATAGATGCACCACAGAGAGCTGGGCTTTTATGTATTAGCAAGTTCAGAGAAATACGCGAAAAACACACTTTCACCTTGCTCTTCCACTGTAGGAAACTATAGTAGGCAGCTCATTTAGTATTTCCGGCGGAGTTAACTCTATCAATAATGTTCATCTTCTGCACGAAAACTCAAAATTTCGCGACAAATACGATGAAAACAAAATATGAAAATTTTGGCAAATGGCGCACAATATATATTTTTCACGCGCTAAATGCAAATATTTTAATATTGTTATTGTTTATTTTGAATAATTTGATATTACTAAATGTTTGTTTGACTTAATTAAAGATGTACACATTTATTTATTCCAAAAATGTATATAGATTTTCAGCAGCATAAAACCTCTTTGTTGTTACTAAAAAAAAACTGTATTACCCGGTTAAATTGAAAATGCTCTGTTTACTCGCATATAACTTGCAGAAAAGTACTAATTTTACTTTGTAGAAATAATTATATTACGCACTAGTGTGTAATGTTATTACGCACGTGTGTGTTATAGTTTATGGCCCTAAAAGCGATGTAATAAGGCTCACTTTACGAGCAAGCGTGTTGAAAAGGATTTAATCTCATCTTTCTAATTTCCATCACGACGGAATCGTGATCAGATGGTGGACGTGGCGGACGAAAAGGTTCAGTAAAAATAAATAAACCTTGAGCACAAGTGGCACGATAAGCAAGCGACGTGTAACATTGACCTCAAAATACGGGCTTTAATTGTATAATTATTTTTCTAATGTGGAACCCTGGCTTTTATTTTTGGAAACAGCTTCGGCTTGAACCAGTGGGAATTGAGTGGAACTGCGCGTTGTTGAGTAAGTGAATTGCATGGCCACTGTATCCAAAGCTTTGGCTTTCATTGTCGAATTTGATTCGCCACTCACGTAGTCGAATTTGATTCGCCACTCACATAGTCGAATTTGATTCGCCACATACACCCGGGATAGCGCTCCTTCAGAAATCATCGTTGACAGAACTCTTATTATGATCATCTACTCGTAAATAAGCTGCAATAAATAATCTGTATGAAAGACGTCAAATGAGAAAGGAGCCGATACGACCGCGCGTTAGAGCCACGGGGAATGGTATGATTAGTTTATGATGGTATGGTTCGTGCCTGGATCCTTGCATGCGCGCTATTTGTGTTCTCTTACGGAATTTGAAAAAAATTGGATGTATTCACTATTTCGTTCTCGAAGTTGTTCGCTACTCAATTAGTGATGTAGTCGTAAAAAATAGTAATTTAATATAAAAGCCTCTTTATGCCAGCCTCAACGAGTTCCTACAACTAAATTAGCAGATTGTGACGTTGCAAAATGACGTTTTAGGAAACATCTACTGGAATATCTGGAAACGACTCTAGTGCTCCGGAGTTTCACAGAGATGGCGTTGTATCTAGATTGGGTTATATATTTCAATGATAATTAAGCATACAAAATTAATTAACAAAGAGATTTAAATTTCCACAATTTTACAGTAAAACAGTAACATATAATTTGTAAAATAATAATGTCACAAACCAGACATGACAGTGATTTGTGAATTGTATTTTTGTCTGTGGTTAGATTTTTCTCGAGGATCGATAGAGAGATAGCAAGTTTCTTTTTATCCTGCTACTATTGGTAGAAGCCTCTTTTCTACCGATAGTATAGTTTTGCCCGATTCTGTTGATATCCTGACGCTAGGATGGAGATTTAACAGGTACGCTATTTGAAAGGCACCAAAGGCACCAGGCACCAGACTGTGTCTGAATATTTCGATGGGATTTACATGAGTAATATTGTTTCAGTTGAAGCTGAACCTCCCTAATGCCTGACCCGGAAACTTTTTTAAAACTACCGTGTCTACAACATAATTTCAAATTGATTTTATTTAAAAAATATATGACATTTGTACAAAATATTTACATTTCCAAGTACATTTTATAAATTGGTCGTCAATCCCGTGTTATGTGGTATCGTTGGATAGGCAATTCAAAATATTACGGGTCTGTTAAAACCATTTTTCCATTTAGAGATCCATTTGCAAAAAAAACATCTTAAAATTGCAAATTTTTGTTAGAGTCAAGTGTTCTCCTCTCTGCTAGCTAAATGGTTGCTTTAAGAAGTCGAAAAAAATGACGTGATCCCTAAATCGAAAAATGGTTTTAACAGACCCGTTATATTTTGATTTGCCTATCCAACGATACCACACAACACGGGACAGACAAGAAAAAAAACCGGCCAAGTGCGAGTCGGACTCGTGCACGAAGGGTTCCGTACTTGGTAAATTGCGGTTTACGATTTATGATGTATTAAAAAAACTACATACTAGATCTCGTTAAAACCAATTTTCGGTGGAAGTTTACATGGTAATGTACATCATATATTTTTTTTAGTTTTATCATTCTCGTAATTTAGAAGTTACAGGGGGGGGACACACATTTTATCACTTTGGAAGTGTCTCTCGCGCAAACTATTCAGTTTAGAAAAAAATATATTAGAAACCTCAATATCATTTTTGAAGACCTATCCATAGATACCCCACACGTATAGGTTTGAAGAAATTTTTTTTTTTGTTTCAGTTTCAAGTATGGGAACCCCCAAATTTATTGTTTTTTTTCTATTTTTGTGTGAAAATATTAATGCGGTTCACAGAGTACATCTGCTTACCAAGTTTCAACAGCATAGTTCTTATATTTTCGGCAAAAAGTGGCTGTGACATACGGACGGACAGACAGACAGACAGACATGACGAATCTATAAGGGTTCCGTTTTTTTGCCATTTGGCTACGGAACCCTAAAAAAATCTCCACTTTACGTCAACAGAAGGTTCCCTAAAAAAACCTTTTACATAATTTTAATTTACCACTTTGTCGAATTAATCAATATATATCAATGCCAAATTATAGTTTTATAGTACTATCTTATCTTATCTTATGGAGGGGCCGAGAAGCAACTCGGACATTTCGACCCATTGGGATCTATTGTGGTCCCCTAGATAACTTACTCCTCCCCAATCTCGTTGAAAACTCTTTTCATGAGTCTTACAACGAGACTGGGAGATATGAGATGAGCCTATACTTGAGTAATAGGACTCTTACTTCATACTTGAGTAATAGGATTCAGAGCGTTGACGTTAATAGAAAAAGATCTCCTGGATCTATAGTAGCAATGGGAGTCCCGCAGGGCTCGATTCTTGGTCATTTCTTGTTTCTTATTTATATTAATGATTTGCCTTACCTCATAAAGGATAACCATAATATAGTGTTGTTTGCGGATGATACTTCACTTTTGTTTAAACTTAAACGTCAGGAGCTGGTTACTGAATATGTAAATAGCGCTATCTCAAATGTAGTTCACTGGTTCAATGTTAACAATTTACTTCTTAATGAAAAAAAAACGAAATGCATTAAGTTTACCCTACCTCACGTTAGGCAGGTGAAAACTGACGTGCTGATAAAGGGCGAAGAATTGAATCCTGAAAATAGCACAGTGTTCTTAGGTTTAACTTTGGATGCTAAGCTTCAGTGGGGCCCACATATAGATAAATTGTCAAAGAAGCTAAGCTCCGCAGCATATGCTGTTAGAAAAATTCGTAATTTAACGGACATAGAGACAGCCCGTTTAGTATACTTTAGCTATTTTCATAGTGTAATGTCGTACGGTATTCTGTTGTGGGGAAATGCCGCCGACATCCAGACTATCTTTGTTTTGCAGAAAAGAGTTGTTCGATCAATTTATAAATTAAGCCCGAGACACTCTCTCAGAGAGAAATTTAAGGAGATTAATGTAATGACTGTGCCTTCTCAGTATATTTATGAAAATCTTTTATATGCCCATAAAAATATAAAATTGTTTAAAAAATACAGTGATATCCATAATATAAATACTAAGAACAAACACAAATTTGTAATACCTACAACAAGGCTCAAGAAAATAGGTGGCTCGTTTAGATGTCAATGTGTGCGCTTTTATAATATGCTTCCAAGCCACGTACAAAATCTAAGTCTTAATAAATTTAAATCATTCATTAAACGTAAGTTGTGCCAAAAAGCGTTTTATAGCATTAAAGATTACGTTGAGGATAAAACGGCTTGGGAGTGAGCTGCTCCAATTAAATTAATTTAGTTTTTTGTTTTTGTTTAAATATTTTGCACCATGAATTTTGTTATTTTTTAATTTTTTTTTATTTTTTTTTTTATTTGTTTTCTTGCAATGACAAGAATATTTACTTTTTAAAGTATTATATTATTTTATTTTAATCATTGTGAAGACTATGTGGATCATTATTTTGTTTTTAATTTATCTTAGTTTTTAATCATGGTCTGGCAGTTTGAGTAGTTTATGCGGCCTACCCGAATGTCCTTTCTTTGGTATTGTTCGTCGAATCGTTGAGCTCCTTAAATTCTGAGTTGAGCTGCTCGGTTATTGACAAATGCGTGCACTGACTGGACAGGTCCACTCAATCTGGCTGGTTCTTTCCTCAAAAGACCATTTCAGACATCAGTCTACATGGTCTTCACATGAAAGAGACTGTGACCTCTGAGTTTGTTTTGGCCTTTCTTCTCAGAGTAGTCAGATATGAAACGCCGACCTCATCTAGTTTTTAAAAAAAAATATGTTAGACATGTAAAAGCGTTTGTACAAACCAACTTACAGAAATAAAATCATTTATCATTTATCATTATCATTTATAGTCTTCTGGTTTAGGATATCCAACCCCTAGAAGACTCATTCGCTTACCATGTTCGTTCATCACAAAATCATTTGCTGAGCCCTCTCTTGCCAGTTCATCTGCCATTTCGTTACCATGGATTCCTTTGTGTCCAGGGACCCACATCAGTCTCACCCCGTTATGCCTCCCAAGCCTGTTTAGGGCTTGGATGGCATCCAGAATAAGTTTGGAATCCACTTTGTAGGATGCCATGGCTTGTAGGCATTGCAGCCTGACTGTCACTAAGAATATATATGGATCTACCTCTGGTTCCTCTATCTATATTCTCTTGAGCACAGGTTATTATGGCATATGTTTCTGCTTGGAATACAGTTGCCATCTTCCCTAAGCTTTTGCTACATTTGTACCTTTTGCGTATATTCCCGCTCCTGTACCTGATTCCATTTTGGATCCATCAGTGTACCACACCAGACTATCTTGTTCTGGTGGATCGAGTTCCTTCGTCCAGTCCTCTATTGAAGGGATTTGGACCTTAAAAGACCTTTCAAACACAAAAATAGTTTGCATTTTATCGGATATCATGTTAGTTATCCGATCCAGGCCTTCATTGCAATCAAACTTTGTATGGTTAGTCTTTGGCCTAGAGGCATCCCATAGTCCAGCAACAGCAAGACGATGTAATGTCTTCCTTGCCTCGAATTCAACCATCATATGCAGAGGAGGGATATTAAGGTATCTCTCAATCGCTGCCGTAGGTGTTGTCCTGAAAGCGCCCGTGAAGCCGAGACACACTGTTCTTTGTAAACTGGTGAGTGGCGCTTTGCACGAAGCAAGCTTTGTTCTTGGCCACCACACTATGCTGCCGTATGTGATAATAGGTATTATCATGGTTCGGTACAGCCATCGTATCACTTTGGGCTTTAATCCTCAAGTTTTACCGTAGGTAGAACGACACATGCCGAACACTCGTAAGGCCTTTGTCGTAATATTTTCCACATGAGTTTTCCACCTGAGTTCTTTATCAAGCGTTACACCCAGATATTTAACTTCGGTGGACCAGGGCAGCTTTATTCCATTGAATGATGTATAGTACTAAGTCTCTGAGCTAAGTTGCGGACGAACAGACGGACATGGCGAAACTATAAGGGTTCTTTGTTGACTACGGAACCCTAAAAACAGCTTATAAGTGTGTCAGAATAAGGGTGCCGCACATGACAACGGAACTTCATGGGTTTTGAATTTCAAAAGGTTATAAGAAACTCTATAAAAACCCAATGGATTGTAGTGGAATTTATTTATTTATTTAGATTGTATGCACAAAGGTACAAAGGCGGACTTAATGCCTTAGGAAAAAAAATGGAATGGAATTCCTAATTCGATAGATTTTTTTTCTATTTGTTATGGACTCGTGTTTTTACCACCATCACGCCTGATGTTAAGTGATGATGGGGTCGACGGTAAATCACGCTTGCCTAGAAGTAACGTATTCACTTTTAACTTAAATACCCCTAGGTTGTAGCTATCAGGAAACATAGACTCCGGCATTCCACTCCTTACGTTGTACGCACAATGAAAGGGGCATCCCCCTCTTTACCTACCATTTTTAGGCATAACATTGTTTGGCATAACGTTTGCGCATAACTTTTATTGGAATAATAATACTGTGGCAAAATAACACTTTGGCGTAATGCAAAGGTTAGCATAACTGTCATTTACTCTAATTTGTTTTGGCCTAATTTGGAGTTGTATATTTTTTTAAGGCATAATATTTATTCGTCATAATAATTGTTTGTTGAATGTTAGGTTAGCTCGCCCTCAACGGAATCCGAGGCAACTTACTTCATTGGTTTGCAACATACATTTATAACAGGACACAAAAGGTCCTTTTTAATGGGTTAGAATCTGAGATTGTGGCTGTTAAGTCCGGTGTTCCTCAAGGGTCCATTTTGGGGCCCTTGCTTTTCATTTTGTTTATAAATGATATAAAACATTGTTTTGTCAATACGAATTTCTTTCTGTACGCGGATGATATGAAAGTTTATAAACATTACCATAAAATTGATGACTGCCTACTGCTTCAAGAACATCTTCACAGACTTAATATCTACTGTATAGACAACAAACTCTTTCTTAGTTTTCCAAAATATCACAGTATATCATTTACTAAAAACAAAAATGAACTAAATTTTAAGTATACTTTGAATAGCCAACAATTAAATATAGTGGAAATCCGTTCGCGACCTTGGTGTAACTATTGATTCATTGAAATAACTAACTATTGTCTGAATTTTGACTTGCATATTGAAAACATAATAAATAGCCTCTAAAGAAGCCGTTTTAACTCAAATATAACATTAAATTCTGGCTATAAATATGTTATCCCCATAATTCATAATCTAAGATAAATAAACGCAATGAATGATACTCTTCCGTTTCCTATTTGTTCCTATATTAATCCTTGGATAGTGGAGTGGGTTCTTCGATGAAGAATACACCTAGATTCCCGGTCAGTGCTCAAAAACGGGCCGAAAAATTGGGCCACAAATACGTTTGTGGCCCTATTTCAAAATTAGTATGGTCCAATCATAGCCAACATTAATACCTTAAAAATGCCGCAATGTGCGTTCAAAAACTGTGAAAATAACCACCGTAACACCTTGATTTCAGAAGGAATATCTTTTTTCCGGTAAATTTATATCATTAAGTATTTTTCTTGTAGTAAAAACCGAATTAAATAGAAAATATGAATATAATAATTAACTAACAACTAACTATTATTACAAAAATAACTATTAACTAACTATTATTACAAACATTGGCTGTTCTGGGACAGAGAATGCATGGAATAGTTTGTAAAGCTTTTTTTTTAGTGATCCGTGTTTTTTGACGTCTATTAGAAATCTCGTCAATTACTAAAGAATAAATTATTTCCTTTTGTTAAAGATCAACAGTCGCTCTTTAGGTCAACAAAAATATTGTTTGGTTGATAAGTTTTACAATGACGCAAATAGATGGCGTTGGCGTCGAAATAGAAGTCGCAAGGGAGATTGTTTGCCGATTTGATATAGGGTCTTGTGTGTTTTAACAAATATACTTGGTTTACCTAGTTCAGTATACAGTGTGGTAGTTTCATTTATACCTTCAACAATCCTGCTAGTATACAAGTTAGTACAAACTTAAGTACTGAGTACCATTTTAGTGTTCGGTATTTAACATTGGTCCTACGAGCCCGATAAGTATCGGTTTTTTGATAGTTCGTCCGTGGTACTCGTAGTGGATCGCTGCGGCAAAGTACACGGTTCCCCGCATCGGCAGCGACAGCTTCGTCCAGTGTTGTGGACGGGGTAAGCAGCGGCGGAAAAGTGACGTCAAAGAGGACGCCACTTGCGACCAGTTCTAAAGTGTGGTGACTGGACGTCATCCTCGCGGAGCTCAACGTGTCGTCATAAGGACGTCACACACCCAGTTCAACGTGTCATCATAAGGACGTCACACACCCAGTTCAACGTGAATTCAGAGGATATATAAACAAAGGCAGTTAGCGACAAGCCATTTTGTACTTTATTTGTATGGACATTTTAACTTAGAAGTTTTTTGAAAAATTTCTGACTTTGAAGAATTATTTCAAGTAGATTTTAAGACTTAGGAAATTTTACGTTTTGTTTTAGAGACTTGTATTATTTGTGCATGTTAGTTTAGAACTTAGAATATTTTCTTAAAAAACGACGGAACGGGAAACCTATGCCCGATTTCCGCCAGATTAATTTGTTCCAAAAAAACACTTTTAAAATTTTGAGCAGTTTATTGGCACTTAAAACATTTTGGTTATATTGGACTTTACATTGATTTTGAATTGGTTGGCTATAATTTAGTACAATACAAACATTGTTTTTATACACTTGTTGAGTTATTTATTAAGTAGTTCTAGTTTAATTTATTTACTGAACTTTTAATTTAGTTATTAGATTTTTTTAGAATAAAAACTCATTTTAAACACTTTTAACTCAGTTTTAATTTAATTGTTTGAAATATGGAGGGATTAATAAACTTATTAAAATGTTTTCAAAATGTCATTATTAAGGGATTAGCTAATTTTAAAAAGATTCCTGAAGAAAGATTAAAAATAGAATATATAGAAACTAGATTAGAATCATTAGAAAAAGATTGGGAATCGTTTCAAAATGCCAATAGTAATATTTATCAAAACTTCAAAGTTCATGAGGTTGAGCAGCAGGTTGTTGAAATTTATGATGTAACCGAGGACACTTATTTTACTTACAAAAGTTTAATGAAAGCAATGCTCATTAAAATTAGAGGTATAAGTGAACCAGTACCACATGAGGATGGTTCTACCAATAGTGCGTTTAAGTCTGTCCACTCATAAGTCAAATTACCAAAAATTACTATTCCAACGTTTTCTGGCAAATACGAAGAATGGACGACATTTAATGACCTTTTTGTATCGTTAATTCATAAGAATAGTTCATTAGATAATGTGCAAAAACTGTATTATTTGAAAAGCCACTTAACCGGTGAAGCTGAGCAATTAATACGGAATACTCCAATAACTGATGCCAACTACAGTAAGTGCTGGGATCTGTTAGATAAACGATACAGTAACAAAAGATATCTCGCCAACTATATTTTAAAACGATTATTTAGTATTAAATGTATGCAGGTTGAATCGGCAACATCATTAAAGGAGCTTTCAGACACCACCAGTGACTGTTTAAATGCGCTAGCAAACTTAGGAATAAATGTGAGTACATGGGATGTTATTATCATACACATCGTGACATTTAAATTAGATCCTGAAACGCGTAAGCAATGGGAATTAAGTGTCAGTAGTAGAGATTCCAGAAATTATTTTGCTACCATAGATGAATTTAAAGTATTTTTAGAACAACGATTCCGCGCGTTTGAGTGCATTGAACCAAAACGAGGTTCAGGTCACCAGGTCAGTTACAAACATACGCCTAAAATATTGTTAGCCACCGAGTTGTCGTCAAAATTGAAATGTGAATACTGCTCTGAAGGTCATAAGCTCTGTTTCTGTAAAGGGTTTGCCAAACAATCTCTCGAAATCAGACGAGATTTTGTAGCTAAGAACAAGATTTGCTTCAATTGTTTAGGCAGTAACCATACAGTTAAACACTGCAGAAAGAACACCAGTTGCAGAGTTTGCCAAAAACGCCACCATTCGTTGCTTCATTTGGACAGTAAAGGTCAAGACCCTGAAGCAAGACCTACTACTGATAGTGCTAGTTCTGCAACTAGTGCTCCTCAGATAGTGTCTTGCTTGTCAACAGGGAATGTTGCAAAACCCAGACAGGTTTTATTAGCCACTGCGCTACTAAAAGCTTCGTCAAATACGGGCCAATATTATACGGCCCGAGCTTTGCTCGATCAAGGTTCGCAGGCTTGTTTTATAACAGAGTCGACAGTTCAGCATCTTAACTTGAAAAAGATCCCAATTAAAGGATTCGTGTCAGGATTAGGAAATAATAGATCAACCATGACAAAGTACATGGTACAATTAAGGATTAAATCTCGTGTCGATCCTGGCTTTAGGTATCAATTTAGCGCATATGTATTAAATAAGATCACCTCTTACCTACCTGAGCGAAGTATTAACTCAGACACCTTCGACTGGTTAGCTATAAACAATCTATGTTTAGCAGATCCGGAGTTCAACACACCAAACAAAATAGATATTTTGTTGGGTGCTGATGTTTATAGCTGCATCATCAAGAAAGGTTTAGTTAAGAGTCCTTCTGGTACCCTGATCGCTCAGAGCACAGCATTAGGGTGGGTCCTGTCAGGTGCTGTTGGTCCTGACACAACCAGCACAAGCAACAAATTAAATAACCTAAATGTAATGCATTGTAAGGTTGACGACATTTCAAGAAAATTCTGGGCAACAGAAGAAAATAGTACAAATAAAAACAACAATATAGAAAAAATATATATACAAAATAACAAATTAATAAGGCAATTTGCCACCAAGTCGTTGGTAGTTAGGTCGCGTAACAGATTAAAATTCCGGTGATGATAATATCACCCGTGTGGTCACATAGCGCACTAAGTCTACTGCCATTCAGAGACCAACATCCAAACTTTGTATTTTACTGATTACAGATCAATGAATTTATTATGTTTTATGTTAGTTTTACTTTTACATTTTTTTATTTATAAAAGATGTTTTACACATGTTATACTTTGTTTTACCTTGTTTACATTTTATAAAAACTACATTATTGTTACACAATATAAGTGAATAGTTTCCCCAACAGGGTTTTTAAGTAGTTTAGCTTTAATTTACCATATTATGTAAGTTTTATCCTGTTAAAGGATTTGAGATTTTAGGTGAGTTATAAGAATAAGTTACTATAGTTATAAGTTAAATCGATAGATCAAATTGTATGTTATTTTTTTAAATCAAATTCTACGTTTAAGATTTAGATCAAAAGATCAAATTGTTTGCTACAAATTCCGAACTATAATGTAGTTCAAAAAGGACATTCCGTCAGTAATGTCCTTGGTGGGCGGTATGTTAAAGATCAACAGTCGCTCTTTAGGTCAACAAAAATATTGTTTGGTTGATAAGTTTTACAATGACGCAAATAGATGGCGTTGGCGTCGAAATAGAAGTCGCAAGGGAGATTGTTTGCCGATTTGATATAGGGTCTTGTGTGTTTTAACAAATATACTTGGTTTACCTAGTTCAGTATACAGTGTGGTAGTTTCATTTATACCTTCAACAATCCTGCTAGTATACAAGTTAGTACAAACTTAAGTACTGAGTACCATTTTAGTGTTCGGTATTTAACACCTTTCCCGTTTTAATTGTTTTGAATTTCAAAGCTAACAACGACTCGTTAGTAAAACCAGGCTGTGATCTATACTAACATACCATCTGCGTAATGTTCTTCTTACATGTGGAAAAACTTTATTGAAACATTTGCCAGCATAATTGTACGCAGCAGGAAAGTGACAACGGAAAGTAAAGACGTTACGGAAAAAAAAAGTAACGGAAAGTACCTGTCCACGAATATATATATTTATTAAACTGTCTCTATATTCGAGCGAAAAAAACAAAAAAAAATATTATTCAAATCGATCCAGCCGTATTTGAGTATGAGCGAGACCAACGAACAGCAATTGATTTTTATAACATAGAAAGATAGGTAGTTATGTGTGTGTGACCATTTGAGCGACTTATTTTCGTTCCTGATTCTTAATCTAGTATTTTTATAGATCGACTAGCTGTTACCCGCAGCTTCGCCCGCGTTAATATAGATTTTGTCAATCAATTGTGGTTGTCGACAAACAGGATGAGAAATATCCAATGTTGCAGTTTTAGTTTTTATCAAAATCGGCCCCTTGACTCCTTTGTTTTTTTTTTGCTATTTTTAGATAGATAGATAGATAAACCATTTATTTAGTGCACACAAAAGACACAGCACAACATACAAAATCACATACATGTGGGTATTTGGAAAAAAAGGTGCCAAAATACAAAAAAAAAGAAGAAGAAAAAACAACATAATACAAATAAAAGTGACACAAGTAACATACCTACTTCAATTAAAACACAGTGATGATTTGGCCATCCACGACTACTTGGAAAACTCAGCCTGTATATTTACAGAAAGCATTAACGCAAGACCGATTAACTTAATTCATTGAAAACTTTGTTCAATACAGGTACGGTTACAAAAGGAAACAAATGCTTTGCTGCGAATTGAAAATACCACTCTATCATATTTTTTATCTTCAGTTAAATGACATTCCTTAATTACGCCGTTAATCATGGGTACAACATTTTAGGACGCAGCTTAAATACTATGTTGTATATCCTTTCATTTGGTGCTAATACATACACATTGTGGGCCTTTAACATAAGCGAACATCAGCAGCTACATGTAGCTGGCCGTAGGTAAAGCATGGCTTTTCCAAATACGCCCCTGCTACCCTTGAGCTTTGTCAATAGTAATAGCAAAACTATAGTCTTTTGAATTGAACTGATAGTTCAGTGGGATTTTCATTATTGGGATTCGACGTATGAACACGGTTTCCCCTTTTGTTATACCTGTTAATATATTGGAACCTTATTGTGTAATACGAAACCTTATCTCATTACATAATCTAAATAAATATGCAGATCTCAATCATTTCTTATCAAAAACATGCCTGCAAAGTTTCAACCAAATCGGAAGTAAGTTTCATACAAAGATCAGTTTTTCCCATTTCATCATCATCATCATATCAGCTGAAAGACGTCCACGCCTGGACATAGGCCATCCCCAAGCGTCGCCACATTGACCCATTTACCCCCTTAAAATTCGAATTTACAAAAATCCTTTCATAACTAACGTTTACTATCTTATGCCAAAATTCAGCTTCATGAAGAAAATTTGTACATCTTATCTTTACAACCCCAACCCCTCCTCTCTCCATTTCTCCCCCTTCGTGTTTTACTTAAAAAAGAAGTAGCCTATGTCCTTCTCTTGTTCTCAAACAATCTCTACACCAAATTTCATCTAAATCGGTTCATAATAAGAAGTTACATATAAAATTAATTTTCCCCCCTTTTCGCCCTCTTCGTGTTTTATAAAAAAAGTAGCCTATGTCCTTGCCCGGGTCTCAAACTATCTCCATATCAACTTTCATCTAAATCGGTTCAGCGGTTTAAGCGTGAAAAGGTAACAGACAGAGTTACTTTCGCATTTATAATATTAATAAGTACAGATATTTATTCCTTTTAAGAATAGAGAAAGACGTTGATCATGGCTCTGGAACCTCGTTTTTTGCCTGGGGATATGCTCATGCATACTGCGCTATCACGGGAAGATAGTGCAGTAATGTGGGACTCGAACCCACTTAAACTCCACGGTGTCCTCCTGTGCGGCTTATGGCGGGGATACGGGCACGCGTTTGCATTCATCCATGAAAAACAACACACCATGCAGTAACCTTGAGCGCGGATTTTCTTTGCCACAAAGATGATAGTTTTGCTTATTCACATATTCACAAAGCTTGCTCATGATGATTTTCGATGAAAAGTTGTCTTCCTCGTGGTCGTGATTTAGAATGGCTTGGCGTATCGTAGGTTACACGCGCTTGAACGTTACCAGCTATATTTTATACCTGTTAACTTCATACATTTCGAAACTAATTTTCGAAGGAAAAATTATAGCATTTTCCGATAAAGTGATGAGTTTTGTGCCATTCTGTACTGTCTAGATATGGGTTTTCCAATTAGTTAACGCTAACAAAGTCGTCATTAGGAAGTTAGAATTTAGTTATGCACTTCTTTGTATAGCACATTGGTGGTTTTTCTGTCTGGTGCCAAAATGACCAGGCTGCACTGACTCTGGATAGGCAACGTAGTATTGGCCATGTGCGATGCAATATTTCCTTAAATCTATGCCGATCTTTAATGATTTATTTTTGGTCAACGCAAAGGGGGAATTGTAATCGTTTAAACTCAAAGACATAGTCAGAGGGTATCAGTGGTATTCGAGGTATGAACACTGATTTCCCCCGAGCACATCCAGTAGGAAGGAGGAGGTAGGTATTATTCATACAAACATTAAAAGCCTTTTTTACCCGTTAACGGGCTGAAATTCAAAAAATGCTTAGGTACGTTTTTCTGGAATTGTATTCAAGAGCAGAAATACTAAGTTTCATGTAATTTTGATGATAAACAATTTATTTTTCTTACAAACCTTAACACCCCTTTTTAACCATTTAAGGAAGAAATTAAAAAAAAAACCTTCATAACGTGTCTTTTTAATTGTATTAAAGAACAGAAATACTAAGTTTAAAGTAAATTTGATGATAAACTATTTATTTTTCTTATAAACTTTAACACCCGTTTTTAGCCCTTTAAAGGAAGAAATTCAAAAAAATTTAACACCCCTTTTTAACCATTTAAGGAAGAAATTCAAAAAAAACCTTCATAACGTGTTTTTTTAATTGTATTAAAGAACAGAAATACTAAGTTTAAAGTAAATTTGATGATAAACTATTTATTTTTCTTACAAACTTTAACACCCGTTTTTAGCCCTTTAAAGGAAGAAATTCAAAAAAAATTAACACCCCTTTTTAACCATTTAAGGAAGAAATTAAAAAAAAACCTTCAAAACGTGTTTTTTTAATTGTATTAAAGAACAGAAATACTAAGTTTAAAGTAAATTTGATGATAAACAATTTATTTTTCTTACAAACTTTAACACCCCTTTTTAGCCCTTTAAAGGAAGAAATTCAAAAAAATCCTAATAGACATATTTTTTTATTTATATTTAGAGGCTAAATACCATATTTCATTCATTTCAAATTAAAAATGACAGAGTTTCATACAGACGTTCATCCCTTATTAAACTCCCTTAAGGGTTGAATTTCGAAAAATCCTTCCTTATTCCTTGTCTGCATTATAAAGGGAACCTCTGCAAAATTTCAGCTATCTAGGTCCAAAGATTTGGGGCTGGGCGTTGATGAGTCAGTCAGTCAGTCAGTCAGGCAGTCAGTCAGGACTTGTCTTTTAATTTATATAGACGATATAAAAAAAAATTGAACGTTTCGACTCCACTCATTCCTTGTCCAAGCTCGAACATAAATTGTAAAAATTTGAATTTCGAATTGTTTTTTTTTTGCCTCATTGTAATTTAGTCTTTAATACTTGCTTGTAAGACTACATTTGTATTGAGGTCATAATTTTTTTATTGCTTTTTGTACATCGTTTTGTGAATGCAACTTTAAACATTGCATTTAAGGTTAAATTTGCATTAACATATATTTATACCAAGTAGAATTCTTCAAATTACCTAAACACAATTTGCGTCAGTTTTAAATATCTGTTTTGTATGGGATCCTATATCTAGTGTATTCTTCATCGAAGTGTGGGTTATATGTTTGCCAATTTATTATGTACTTAAAGTTTTATTTAACCTTCAACATGTAACTGTTTATATGTCCCTAATAAATAAATAAATAAATAAACTCGGCGTCGATGTTCAAGTCAACCATTGTATCGTAGCCGATCAGCCTCTTGGCCCATCTTTCAATCGACTCAAGTGAATCAAGCTGGTATTTGGCAGATCCGACTCAGAGGTGAGAGCAGTACTCCATAGATCACTTAACTTGCGCTTTATACAAGTTGAACATCTATTCAGAAGTGAAGTACGGTCTCACCTTTGCAGGGATCCCTACTGAGCGTTTGCCTCAATTTACGGACCAAAATTGAGGATAGATGTCAGCCTAAGATATATAACACTAGCTGTCCCCCGCGGCTTTGCTCCCGTTAAAAGTATAGCCTATGTTACTCGGGCATAATGTAGCATTCCATTGGAGACAGAATTTTTAAAATCGGTCCAGTAGTTTCGGAGCCTATTCGGTACAAACAAACAAAAAAATCTTTCCTCTTTATAATATTGGTATAGATATAGATAGATAAATAGATTATGATGATAGCTTTGTAACTTGTATGGTATAAAATATAGTATATTCTATTCTATTCTAAGATCAAGAAGGTCGAGATGGTCCATTATCGGCACGCTTACACCAGTGAAAGATGGAGCTGAGTGGAAGTACCTCTATTTTGCGGAAAAAAGATTACCCCTGGATCTTAGCAGATTTTAAACTGTTTAGATTGGCACACATTCGTAGATTGCCTCCAAAGACAGGTTCAAGCGCTCAACCATGGCCTTCCAAAGATACTGGATGTGAGGCCCAGTAGCCCGTGCGCCAGGCACGTATCTCTCGGGAACATGAATTCTCTCAGAAAGTTTTAATATCTCAGCACAGATATTAAAACTTTCTGAGAGAATTATCATCTAATATATATATATACTGCTGGTTCATTTAGATGCGCGACTCCTGTAGGGTTGAAAAAACATTACCTGTTCATATCCCAGACCGACCGCAGCCATCGAGCCGTGAATCACGGGAGTGTCCAGTGACACTCGTCCTCGTGCGAGAGCACACTCGATCATCTCTTCCGCTGTCAAGCACCCATCGGCATAAGCGCAACCCAGTTCACCGACACTGTGACCTGTAGGAATCAATGATTGTTGTTTCATAACATTATATATCATACCTGTATTCTTTGAAGGGGTAGACAAAAGCGCACGTTATAGTACACTCAATAAAACAGTAATTGAAGCATATCAGTATTCATTAAAGGAAAATTTAAAGATAGAGATTATATCATTTCGAGTAGGTTACGCAACACACTCGAATTAATGATTATCCTTTTCAGTTTCACAACTCAACAATTTCCATTGTGGTATGTTCGCTATAGACACGTTGTGTTATAACATAAACAAAACTCTAGTTACGAACTTGTTTAGACGGTTTTGTAGGCCGTACGATATCTACTTTCAAAAACTCGGTTCCTTACCGGGTACAAATTGGTTGATCTTAAACGTGAATAAAATAAAATGTCACGCTTCGAAGGCCCACGCAGAGGTTTATCTACCTATAGTATCCCCAAGTCCTATGTAATGGGGGCGGATAAACAGGATTGGATAAGCTTAATACCAACATGTTGTCGCCTTAAAGAACTAGTACCTGTGTTACAGTGTAGTTAAGCTGATTAGCAAAATATACCATTACAATAGATCACTTGTGTTACAATGTAGTCTAGCTTAATTGCAAAATAGGGCTTTACAATGTAAAAATGAGCTTAGGTGGCCAAAAATAATGGTTAAGGACTAGAAGGGGGTTGGGAGGAAGTTATATGGAATCGCAGGATAAGGCAGTCGCGGAGAGACCTCTTAGCGAGTGCCTTCGAACTATTAAATTATTGTGAAATTACGACACTTTGTTATTATAAAATCTGTGACAAATTGAAATAAGTACTGTTAATAAACTTATATTACCGAACCATTTCTTTGATTTTTTTATCAGAAGTGAGATCGATCAAACGCAATGCCTCCGTTTCGGCCTTTAATCGGAGAAGAAATAGGAAAACGCGCTCTAGGCATCGCCGCCGCCGATCGAAGCGCTCTGTGTCGCGCAGCAGGTGCGGACGCGGGTGATATCCGTCTTCAGGCACGGAGAGTAGCAGCAGCTCATCCAGTGCGTCAGACAGCAGCTCCAGCAGTTCCAGCAGCAGTTCGGAGCGTGGCCACCGCCGCACGAGGGACAAACGTGCAAAGCGTGCGCGCTGCCGCTCCCGGAGTCGGACCTCAGTTGTGAGCCAAAATGTTATACTTTCTTCAGTAATACCCGAGTTCGACCCATTAGTCGATGATATTGCTAAGTGGATAAATGAGGTTGAAGCTAATTCCCGTTCGTTTGGATGGTCGGACAAACAAATAACGTATCAGGCTCTACAAAGGTTGAAAAATACTGCTAAAATCTGGTATGACGCATTACTCAAAACTGAAACCCGGTGGACTTCGCGGAGATGGGAAGAGTTTTTTCCACATTACTAGACACGTTTATAGCAAACCGCAACATGTTCGTCATGCTTAATAATCTAATGCACACAAAACCTGCTGAGGGTCAGTCGTTGTATGAATATAATTTTTAACAAAAAAGTCGCATCGGTAGACTAAATTTGTTTTTTTTCCGATGAAGACATAATTTCGATAATTGTGGGTTTAATTGGAGACAAGAATATAAGCACGGCCGCTGAGGCTGGTAACAATGTGTATTCATCCGGTGAAATTAAGTCTCAACCAGTTCGTAGAAATACAGATAGCCCAGGTTCAAAACAAAATACTTTTCGACCTCTATTAGAAAAAAAGGGGTCCATATTGGCTCACCTAAAGTTCTTTACCCGAAATTGTTCTTCCTAACGATTTGTAATCCGAATGATCACTCTTCCTAAAAATTTTCATCCTAAAGTTTTCATTCATACTATTTGTAGTGCTACCGGCGATGTTCATAACACTCATGTTTCCGAAAGTTGTAATTAATAATATCATTAATGTAAATATATTTAAACTCCTACTGTTTTTTATCATAACGCTTTTATCCCTAAACATAATTACCATAATATTTTCACTCATACTCAGAAAGAAACATTTACCAAGTGTAATAAAAAATATATGTGGGTAGAAGATGATATTTATAGTTTTAATTTGAGGGATGATTATTATTTAACGTACTGAGTTGTGTCTATTGTTAAGTTCATGTCGGTGTATTATCATTACGTGCATGTTTGTGCTAATGCTTTATTAATATAGAGAAAAATTATTTAAAATCATTTAAAACCAGTTGCGGAGGATTAAAATTAGACGTACATGGATTTACATATGAAAAAAACCGGAAAATAGTGGATAAACAATATTGGGCGTGTGAATTAAGAAGCAACAAAAAGTATAAGTGTAAGGTTAAAATTTCGATTATATGCCGTTGATTTTTGGCGCGGATAGGTTAGAGGGGGGATGGAGGGAGGTTTGGCTACCCCTCAGTACCACACCAACCACTCGGAGCCCTATAGTTATGGAGATATCCATGGTTAAAGTTTTCAGGTTAGAATAAAAAATTCCATAAATTTCCATCGATTTAAGGGGCGCGAAAGGGGGAAAGGAAAAGAGGGTAGAGGGGCTACCTCACTGTACCATCCAAACCCCACGGAACCCCATGGTTATGGAAGATACCCATGGTTAAAGTTTAAGATTTAAGCAACTAAGTCGACGGAGCCCCGCTGCGCGGCGCTCCTATTTCTGTCTGCAGGGTCTAAAGTAACCTAACATGAAGGAGATGACGGCAGCTGCGTTCGCTCGCTTTGCTCGCTCACTTCAGCTTCCGTCATCTCCTTCGAACCTAACCTATCCGTATCGGGGTGCCCTAAGTTCCCGAGCTCGCTTCGCTCGCTCTTGGACTAATTCTAATTTTTTTACCTCACGAAAAACATACAAAAAAACATAACATTGCCGACTTGAAAATTTTTATAAAGCTTTCTATTTATGAGTACTACCTACAAAAATAAAATGAACTTCCAAATCAACGGCAAATATGATAGAATTAAATATATATTGAATTTTAAAGCAAAATACAGCAATAAAAGTGATTATTTGAAAGCTATAGCCGCTAATATTAAACTAATTTAATTGAAATGTGTATATGAAAACATGTATTTATTTGACTACTTGTACCATGGTACCTGTTATTCTTATATGTTAAACATGTTATTTGAAAATAAAGTTACGCAAAACGAATGTATATACTACTGATTATTATGAATAAAAAGAAATCTAAACAAAAAAGATATGACTTTGAATAATAGTGTAAAAGATAGTTATGTTGAGAAAATATAGGAAAACAAATAAAAGTATAATAAATGTTTATTGCTACTGACATTATGAAGTTGAATGCTTCTGAATTATAACATTAGAGACAGAGTAGTTAGGAATTGTGATTGTTAGGATGAAAAATGTTAGGAAGAACATTTTCGGATTTCCAATTATCGGAGTTGAAAATTTAGGTGAACTTTGGCGCACCCGAAAAAAAGCTTTGGTTCATCGAGTGGTGATTCCAGAATCCAGTGCTATAATTGTGGGAAACTGGGACATGAGCATTTTGAATGTAAACAAAATATAAGTGATTTGAAATGCAATTTTTGTGAAAAGCCGGGCCACTTAGAGTTTGTGTGTCGGTCAAAGCCGAGTACAAGTGCAGAGGTCAAGACGGATTCTGAGGTGTAACTGATATGCACTTTTTGCAACAAAGAGTAGTTTTACACTTAGGTTAGTTTAAACAAGGTTAAGAGTTTGTTTACAAGCGCTATAAACATGAATTAAATATAACCGTTTAAATAAGCAACATTGTTGTTTTGACTATCAGTCACACACTCAAGTTACCGAGGCAGTTTCGGTACTTCTAAAAGAAGATTACTTTGGAATTTGTAGAAACATTTTTTATAATAAGTTCTTTGTATGATTAAAACCTACTAACAGGTAGGAATTTTATGAGGGATAAAGAGATTATGTTTGTAGTGTCATCTATCCATAACGGAAAAGTTGATAAACATGCTGATTTGTTAGGATAAATATTTTCCCAATAATCCACATTGTGTTTCTAATGATATTACTACACTGGGTGAAATATCTTTTGAAGAACTGAAAAACTGAATATGACAATGAATAAACCAGTGTGCCAATGGTATCAAAGGTCCGAGTCTGAAGAACAGAATAATTATTGACGAATTGTTGAATGGCGGTATATTGCGGGAAAGTAATTCCCCATAATATGCTCGTCTCGTGCGTACAAATATCTAGTTCATGAATTTTTGGGGCTAATTAACTACTTCCGATTGTTTATTCGAGATTGCGCTGTTCACTGTTCTATGCACACCTTTAACAAATTCATTGAAAAGGAGGCTATTTAGGACTGGAGATCTGAACAGTCAAAAGCTAAAGAAGGTTTTGTCGAAGGCTTCACTGACAATATAAGAGCCAAGATTGCCAGTTATAATACACGAGTATACAGACGCTAGCCGTAATAGTATAAGTTATGCTTTGGTACAAGTTACAGAAAGAAGCGAAAAAAAAAAAAAACTAGTGAACCAGTCAAACAAATGTAGAGAAAAAAAATAAACAGTTTGAGCAGAAAATTAGTTATCACGGTCGGAGTACATAAGTTTAGACTATCTGTTGGAAATAACTTAAAGAACAATGGCAGGTGCCCATACATTTTTTTAGCTGAGATTAAATTCCTACGTCTTTGAATGAAAAATATCTGGTTTAACTCAGGGTGATGTTCTGAATTAGTTTGTGCAAGAATTTTTGTTCGAAAATGTCTAGAATAATAGATATTCAGTCATAAACTTTTGTAGGTTATGTCTGGGTAACTTTTAATAATGTGTTTAATAGGTAATATTATTCAATTTCGTGGAAGTAAAAGGGGAATATCGCATTAGCATTTCCCTTACCTAGTAATTTCAGCATGAAATGTATAATATACTCTTTGGAAAGATTATATTTATTTAAACTAAGCGACTTGGACGTCTATAAAAAGTTCGTCGGCCTCGACAACAACCAAGCTATATTTTTTAAACTTGGATACTAGTCTTTTTGCCAATCATTAATTAAAAGTAATTCATTTATTTCTACTGCACTACAATATTCTTACCTACCTGCGAGGAACATCTTAACATACTTAGACATACACTGTATTGTTAACTCATTTACTGCAATAAATACATTAATTATATTATTAATTAGTATAGTTACTACTTGTCACTTAGCAGATAAAACATATAATGGCAACACTAAGCTAAAGAAATTAACTAAAAAATCAAATAACTTTTTATTTATTATGATTTTTTTTTATCCGTTTTGAACCAGCCCAATAATATATTTTAAAAAAGTAGACAATTAATAGAACCTCTTTCGTATATAACTCACTTTCAGACGCTCAAATTTAAGTCAGCTAAAATCTCGCCATTTTTCTTTAACAGATTGTAAAGCTGTCTCAGAAATCAAAAAAAAAAAAAAAAATTGCGAATAAGTAGATGAGTTTTGCAAACACAAGATTTTTCATTCGATGTAGCACATAGACCAGGAACGCAGATGCAGCAATCCTTTTTGTAAGTTATGTGTTTGTCACAAACGAAAATGTGATGTCTATCTATAGATTGGTTACTCGCTGTGTAGTTGCAAGATTTAGTATTTGGGCTTTACCTTAGAGAGATTAGTGTCAGGAGTTGCCGAGGCACATAAGAAAATAACATAATAATGATGAACTGCTGGGAAACAAAGTTTACCGTAGAACAGACTTGGTCGTCGCTGGTTGGTAGCGAAAGTATGTAACTGGCAAATAATAAGGCTAAAGATATTGAAGAATTGAATAGAATTCTAATATATTTGGGAATATTAAAGGATTACTATGCGATGCAGGTGGTGCATTTTCATCTTAGTCATTTGTCCGGACCGGCCCACTTCCCCGATATGCTGGCAAGCTTTGACTGTAAGAATATTCATGCGATTCTTATTTCAGAATCATGGTTAAAACCCTGTCTTCCCTCTTCTTCCTATTCTCTCCCAGGCTTTCAACTTATCAGGAATGATCGTGCGGTCGGTGGTGGTGGTGGGGTGGCCATTTATCTTCGTAGTTATATTCCTTTTTCTATTGTTAATATGTCCACTCAGCCGCCTCCGCCAAACGCTGGTGAACATCTTTTCCTGGAAGTTGAATTGCATCATTCTAAGATTCTCCTTGGGGTTTACTACTACCCGTCTCTTCGGATTAATTTCTTTTCCTCTTTCGAACGAATTCTGGAAGATTTAATTCCTTCTTACAGTCATAGTATCATAATGGGCGACTTTAATACATGTCTTCTTAAAAAAGATTCCCGCTCCTCTTCTCTTCGTCATATTATTGAATCTGTCAATCTCTCTACTCTCGATCTTGGTGCCATTCACCATTTTCCTAACTCTGTTCCCTCACTTCTCGATCTTATTATAGTCTCATCTTTATATCATGTCACTAAACATGGTCAATGTTCAGCTGACGCCTTTTCCTATCATGACCTAATTTTCACTTCATATAAAATTCGACCACCTAAGCATAAGTTCAACTCTTCTGCTTCGCAATTTTGATGGCATGGACATTGATTGTCTTCGAGAGGATGCCAGTAACATTGACTGGACACCGCTGGTGGAATCATCATCCGTCAATGAACAAGTTCAAATCTTGACTTCTACCTTGATTCACCTTTACGACAAACATGCACCTATTCGAGCCGTGCGAGTTAAGCATCTTCCAGCGCCATGGTTGACTGAAGAAATTAAACTTTTACTAAGTAAAAAAGCAGCTGCTAAATTTAAGTTTAAAATTAGGCCCAATGACGTCAACAGGCAAAAATACGTCTCAATCAGGAACCACTGCAGCAAGGTGTGTAGAATCGCAAACCGCCAATATAGCAGTCGCGCGCGCGCAGCGATACGCGTCGCTTGCTTTTTGCTACGATCGATTTTTGCGACGAGCGAAATGTCCGCCACAGTAAAGTGTCCTCAGTGTAACATTGTTATTGACGAACTGTTATGTTATGTACAAAATAAACTGTCGACGAGTGATGACGATACCTTGATTCGCATATGTTTTTCGGCCTTCAGTAACGATCAAATCAAAAATTCAAAAGCGTTACTGTTTGAATCTGTTCCGACTAATAAAAGGAATATCCAACGGAAGCAAAAGGGCAAAGAGCACCGTGACTTAGCCGATATAATTGGCCTGTTCAAGTCAACTGACCCTGATGTAATCCCGATTTTCGTCGCGCGGCACCTTGACGATCTACCTCCAATCACATTTGATCACTTGGATGTGACTAAATTGCTAAAGGATCTCACCGTACTCAAGGAGGAAGTGCGAGAACTGAAATCGACAAGTGTGACGGTGGATCAGTTGGAGAAATTCAGGGTGGATCTTCAGTATGACCTAAAGTTTGGATCGTTGATCGAGCATGCACGAGACGAGCAGTGTGTAAATTCAAAACGAGGGGGCGGCAACGGTGACATCTCTCTTGGCAACTCATCATACAGAAGTCTGGAGGCTTCTAAGAATGTAGTGCTAAGTCCGAGGATTCCGGAAAGTTTGAGTGTCGCGAAACTCTCAGCTGATATTGTGGATAAGCAAATGCCGCATATTCAAAATAGTGGGTATGTTGAGAATGAGGGGCCGTTATCGGTATCGAAAACCGGTTCTAAGATGCGCGCTCGCTCGCCGTCGCCGATACAAACAGCTGTTGGTGTTGCGTCACTATCGCAGATAACGAACTCGGCTAGTAAACAAGTGCGACACTGCGCTGATGTTCTGCCTGGGCATGATAATGTTGAATGGATCGTTGCAACGCACCGAAAACAGAAGCAAAAGTACCGTTATTCTGGGAAAGCGGGTGTTGCTAAAGACACAGTAGGGTGCTTTAAAGCTGCTGAAAAGAAAGTACCTATTTTTATCACGAATGTGCACAAAGATTCACACACAGCTGACATAATTAAGCATATTGAATAAAAAACTCGCGAAATAGTTAAATTGGAAAAACTTTCTCTTAGAAAACGGGTTGACTATGATGCGTACAAGTTCTTTATACCTGAAACTAAAGTACTTGCATTTTTGGATGAAAACATCTGGCCACAAAATATAATTGTCAGACGTTTTGTGCACTATAGCCAAAGAAGTAGTGACGATAAATCGCTTAAAGTCGGCTCTGTGAAGAACAAAAATGAGTGATACAAGTTTGTTGCGATTTGCCAGTTTTAACTGCAGGAGTGTTAAGCGTTCAGTTGAGGGTGTTCGTGAACTCTGTGGAACTTGCGACTTAATAGCGCTTCAGGAGTGTTGGTTGCTGCCGGAGGAGCTGCCGTTCCTGAGCACCATCCATGGTGACTTCAGCGGTACGGGGACGTCAGCCGTTGACACGTCTGCTGGCATGCTGCGTGGGCGACCCTATGGAGGGGTGGCTCTGCTATGGCGAAAAAGTGTTTTTGGTGATGTGTCGGTCGTTCCGTGTGATAACCCGAGAGTTTGTGCGATACGCGTCAATGCGAGTGAAAGACCTTTCGTTGTGATGAGTGTGTACATGCCCACGGATGCAGTGAGTAACCTGCCGGAATTCTCACATTGTCTGGGACTGTTAAGTGCGATCGTGGACAGCAGTGATGTGGAGGCGGTCTATTGTCTTGGTGACTTTAACGCCCACCCACATGAAATGTTTTATACGGACCTGATGAATTATTGTAGGGATAATCACTTCTCATGTGTTGATGTAGATAGGCTGGGATTGACGTCGAAAACGTACACTTATGTCAGTGACTGTAACGGGGCTAGGCGATGGCTTGATCATTGTATATGTACAGAATCGTCTCTGAAAACTGTTCGTAGCGTTAGCGTTGGATATGATGTTATGTGGTCGGATCACTATCCATTGTTGATCGAATGCGATATTAATATGATTAGGCCGAAAATAAAGCAGAGCATGTCCGGTGACGATCTAGTTTTGTGGGGGGAAAAAAGCTCAAAGGCTATTTACACCTTCGGACAAGAGTGTCATCGTCGATTGCGAAATATTGACTTCCCTCGCGTATTGTCCAATTGTTGTGATCGCATGTGTAGTGATTCGGGCCATAATCAAATAATTGATTGCCTGTATCGGGATGTGGTATCCGCTCTGAGGGGGGCCGCCATTGCTAGCAGGGAGCCGCGAGTCTTTGGTAGGAGGTCGAAGCGTGTGGTGGGTTGGAATAAGCACGTCAGCGAGGCTCACTCGCACGCTAGGCTAAAGTTAAATGAGTGGATTTGTTGTGGCAAACCTACGTCTGGAGTGTTTTATAAGGAAATGTGTGACACTCGTAGGATCTTTAAATCTAAATTAAAATGGTGCCAGAATCACCAAGACCAAATCCAGATGGACATCCTAGCCGAGTCGCATACTAAAAAAGACTTTCGGGGCTTCTGGAAGTCTACAAAGAAGCACAACCTTAGGCCTGGTTTGCCGGTGAGCGTCGATGGCGTGTCTGCTGAAAGGGATATTGCTAATGTTTTTAAGTCCCACTTTTGTATCGAGCCAAGCAGTATTCCACCCTCTGAGGTGCTCGATGCCGAGTCGCAGTGTACTGTCCTGGAACCAAGAGTTAAGTTCTCAGCAGCAGACTTAGCTAAGACCATAAGGGGTATGACCAGGGGTAAGTCTCCAGGCCATGACGGACTCAGCATCGAGCACCTACAGCATGCAGGTCCTCACCTGCCACGTGTTTTGGCCATGCTGTTCACGTTCTGCCTGCGCCATTCGTACTTGCCGGATGAGCTGATGAGGACGGTCGTAGTACCAATTGTCAAAAATAAAACAGGTGACATATCAGATAGAAACAACTACAGACCGATCTCATTAGCGACAGTTATCGCGAAGGTATTTGACAGCGTGCTTAATGCTCAGTTAAATAAAACAATCACTTTGCACGATAACCAGTTTGGTTTCAGGCCCAAATTGTCAACAGACAGTGCTATACTGAGTCTAAAGCATGCTGTCATATATTACACGGATCGGAACACGCCTGTTTACGCCTGCTTCCTTGATCTGTCCAGGGCGTTTGACCTGGTTTCGTACAAAGTGCTGTGGCAAAAATTATTAGATAGGCAAGTTGCACCTGAAATTGTAAAAATCTTCCAGCACTGGTACGGGAACCAGGTCAATAACGTGAAATGGTCGGGAGCTCTGTCGGACTCGTATAAGTTGGAGTGCGGGGTGAGGCAGGGGGGATTGAGCTCACCAACGCTCTTCAATGTGTACATCGATGGGCTTGTTGCCGAGCTCAGCGGCCGCCATGTTGGATGCCATGTTGATGATATTTGCTTTAACAACATTAGCTACGCTGATGACATGGTGCTGCTGAGCGCGTCAATTGGGGGACTCAGGGAGCTCATAAGCATTTGCGAAACGTACGCTCATAGACATGGCCTAAAATATAACGTAAAAAAGAGCGAGCTTATGGTCTTCAATTCGGGTTCCAAGTGTCCGTTGCAGGTTCCACCAGTAAGACTGTGCGGGGTACCCTTGGAGCGGGGACATAGTTTTAAGTATTTGGGCCATATTGTGACGTCCGACCTAAAGGACGACGCTGATATCGAGCGAGAAAGGAGGGCGCTGTCGGTTAGGGCGAATATGATTGCCCGCAGGTTTGCTCGTAGCTCCAAGGAAGTAAAGATCACCTTGTTTCGAGCCTACTGCACATCTTTTTATACGAGTAGTCTGTGGGTGTCATATTTGCAGAAATCCTACAGCGCTTTCCGCGTTCAATACAATAACGCGCTGAGGGCTCTGCTGCGGCTACCACGCTTCTGCAGCGCATCGGGAATGTTCGCTAGTGTCCGCGTTGACTGTTTTTATGCCAGCATGCGCAAGAGGGCGACCTCGATAGTGAGTAGAGTGCGGGGCAGCGGCAACAGTCTTCTTGCCGTCGTTGCCAATAGGTTGGACGGGCCATTTATGCAGCACTGGCAGTCCTTACATGTACCTGTGTATCGGGCGTGGGGCAGGTGAACTTTTAAATGTATTTTATTATTATTTTAATTTTATTTGACATTTTTATTTGCTTTCAATTTTATTATTTCATTTTAAAAATTATGACTGTGACATTTTTATTTGTATACCTTTGTGACATTTTTGCTGACATGTTTAAAATTATTATGAAAGTATTGCTGACAGTAAAATTTTGGCTTGGATAGATTAAATTCTAATGATTTCAGTATTTTATAAAGTCTAATGCTAATGAATGACATTGTATTTTAATATTTATGTAATGCTTATAAATGTAATACTATTATGGACTACTGTGTCTGAAAATAAATGAATTATTATTCAAAGTCAAAGTCAAAGTCTCAAATTTTCTCAAATCATTAGGTATCGGAAAAAAGTCTCATATCACGATTCCTAAAGACTTAGATTTCAATTTACTTAATAGTCAAACCTTCCGGTACCTGTTTTTCCCCCTTTTGTCATAAGTCAATTCACTGCTTGTGATGTTAAAAAGAGTATTGTATCAATTACTTCCGACGCTCATGGTAGTGACTGTGTCAGCCGTAAAATGATTATCCCCATCCTTGATGACATTCTTCCTGTTATCCTTTACATCCTCAACTTTTCTGTTTCCAGTGGTGTCTTCCCACAAGCCTGGAAAGATGCCCAAGTCATTCCTCTACCCAAAAAATCTCATCCTGCATCTTTCTCTAACTATCGTCCCATTTCTATTCTTCCTTTCCTATCCAAAATCCTTGAAAAACTTGTCCACCATCAACTCAGCTCGTTCCTTTTCCAAAAACAAACTACTAAATCCTTTCCAATCTGGTTTTCGTCCGGGACACAGCACTATATCAGCACTTGTGCACATTACGGATGATATTAGGTCAGGCATGGAAATGGGCAGGTTAACTGTACTTGCTTTGCTTGACTTTAGCAATGCATTCAACACGGTTGACTTCGACATTTTACTGGGCGTCCTATGCTCTTTTAACATATCTCCTTCGGTAATTGACTGGTTTCATAATTACCTGTCTGGCCGCCGGCAGCGTATTTGCATTGAGGAATCTTTCTCTTCTAGGTGCCACACCTCTGCCGGTGTGCCGCAGGGTGGCGTTTTATCTCCTCTACTTTTCGCACTCTTTATTAATGCTATCACTCAACGTCTATCTTCTTTCTACCACCTGTATGCTGATGATCTCCAAATTTATACCCAAGCACCTCTCGGAGAGTTATCTGACGCTATTGAGACTATTAATATGGATCTGGCTCGAATAGGTGGCTGGAGCACTGAGTTTGGGTTGCAGATCAATCCGACTAAGACTCAAGTGGCTGTTGTAGGTAGTTCCCGAACTGTCTGTAGGATTGATTGGGCGTCACTTCCCCAGGTTTCTTTCAACAATACCATTGTTCCTATAACTCACACTGTGAAGAACCTGGGGATTTATATCGACGGCACTCTTTCTTGGACCAAACAGCTGCAGGAGGTTAGTCGTAAACTGTTTGCTTCTGCTGGTTCCTTGAGACGCCTCCGTAATTTTCTTCCCATAACCACTAAAATTGCGATAGCACAATCTCTACTTCTCCCTATCCTGGACTATGCTGATGCCAGCTATCTTGATCTCACCCAAGACCAATTGGACAAGCTTGAGCGACTTCAAAATCTCTGTGTCAGATTCATATTTGGTTTGCGCAAGTATGATCATGTTTCTGAATTTCGAACCAAGCTCAAATGGCTTCCTATTCGCCTTCGCCGGAATGCTCACATACTTTCTTTGCTATATAATGTGCTCTTTAATCCATCTAGTCCTTTATATCTTAAAGAACGCTTTAAGTTCCTTTGTGACACACATTCTAGGTCCTTGAGATCATCGGAGAATCTAAAATTAAGTATACGTATGCATTCCACATCCTTCTTCGACAAATCTCTTACAGTTCAAGCAGCGCGTTTGTGGAATGCATTACCTATTGAAGTGAGGCGTGCTCAATCCTTACCAACATTCAAAAAAATGGTGAAGGAGCATTTCCTTTCATTATAATTAGTCTTCTCCTTTCTCTGTGATATTTTTGTTATTTATTAGTATATTATTTATTATTGTATGTATGTATTTTATATTATTATGTCTAAGTATTATTATTTAAGATATACACTATATTGTACACTGACAACCCTAAATTCCTCTCCTCTCGTACAGTCCATCCAAAGGTTGTCTGTAAGAGATTGCCCTGTGCGATAAGACCGCCCATTGTACACTTGCTTTTATGTTTTTTGTCCTGTATATATATTTTTTTTGGTGTACAATAAAGAATATAATAATTTGTTAGATATTGTAGGTAAAAAGTAGTGGACAAACAAAGCGCAGAGAGGACATCTAGACACTATGAAGGTGTTACCTGCGTAGAAAACATGAAGCTAACCATTGGTATTATGGGGGTGTAATAATGTAACAGGACGTGCACGGATGTTGTCAGGTATGTGCATTAGTTACATAAAATCGATTTGGTTAAGTTGTTCCAAGACAACGGTGTAATTGAAAGGATATATACTATAGTTTTGAGGTCTGATGCACAGGCTTCGAACACTGTTAGTATAGCATTATTCAGTAAAGTAATGTTCAGAAACATAATAATGGAACAGAAAAGCGTTGGAAGATTCTATACGGCTGGGCGACGATGCAACAGCAAATATAGAATTTGGTTAAATGTTACATATCTGGCCGACGATGGAATAGCCAAGGGTTGGAAAATTCATTACGGCTGGGCAACGATGCAACAGCAAATATAGAATTTGGTTAAATGTTACATGGTTGGCCAACGATGGAATAGCCAAGGGTTGGAAAATTCTATACGGCTGGGCGACGATGCAACAGCAAATATAGAATTTGGTTAAATGTTACATGGTTGGCCGACGATGGAATAGCCAAGGGTTGGAAAATTCTATACGGCTGGGCGACGATGCAACAGCAAATATAGAATTTGGTTAAATGTTACATGGCTGGCCGACGATGGAATAGCCAAAGGTATGAAGATTCTATACGGCTGGCCGCTGATGGAACAGCAAATATAGAATTGGGTCCCACGATATATGCGTTGATAAAAAAAAAGGGATAAATTTGGTGAGGCTATGATAATGTCAAGGTGTATGAGGTTAATATCATCATTAATTGTCATCTGAACAACCTGACCGTTGATGGAACAGGTAGTTTAGATGTTCAAGTGTTTTTTATAATGATTATAAAGAAGATGTATATTCTGAGAAGACTTTACTGAAATAAAATATTCTCAGATAACAAACACCATTACATTTATTCTTTGTTTGTTTGCCTGTGATGGAAAAACAAATCAAGGATAAAACATGGTTGCAATTGATAGTTGACGATTAAGATATTAAACCTTGGTTTTTGTTCTCAGCTGATGCACCAGACCTAACACATGCGAGGACGCATGCGAATGCATGACGGCCGGATGTTGTCGCCCTTAAGAACCAGTACCTGTGTTACAGTGTAGTTAAGCTGATTAGCAAAATATACCATCACTTGTGTTACAATGTAGTCTAGCTTAATTGCAAAATAGGGCTTTACAATGTAATAATGAGCTTAGGTGGCCAAAAATAATGGTTAAGGACTAGAAGGGGGTTAGGAGGAAGTTATATGGAATTGCAGGATAAGGCAGTCGCGGAGAGACCTCTTAGCGAGTGCCTTCGAACTATTAAATTATTGTGAAATTACGACACTTTGTTATAAAATCTGTGACAATTGGAAATAAGTACTGTTATTAAACTTATTATAATAATAATTGTATTGGGATCGGTCTATCATCACTGACAGGACTATTGTTGCCAATAAGCCTGACATAGTGGTGATAGACCGACTAGAGCGTCGCGCAATGATTGTTGATATAGCGGTTCCCCATGACGAGAACCTCGTGAAGGCTGAGAGAGATAAGAAAAGCAAGTATCTTGATCTGGCTCGCGAGGTTGTCGACATGTGGGATGTGAATACAGCAGTCATTGTGCCGATAGTCGTGACGGCCAATGGCATAATAGCCAAGAGCCTCGACGAACATCTGAGGAGGCTCTCGTTGGGCAGCTGGATCAAGGGCTTGATCCAGAAAGCGGTACTCCTGGACACGGCGCGTATCGTTAGGAGGTTCCTCTCTCAGGAGCCCTGACCACCGGTAGCTTGGACCCTGTTCCCGATACCGGTGGGCTACTATTTTTGTATTTTTAAATGTTTTTTATTTTTTATAGAATAATATTTAAAAATGTAAAAATATGTATATATAAAATGAATAAATGGAATAATAATAATAATTTATTCATCCAAAAACAGTGTTACAAATTATATTTTTCCACCAGATATTGATGCAAAGACTATGCAATACAAAGTAGTAGTTATCTTTAGTGGAAAAGATCACCTGTTTCCTGTACTAGTTATAGAAAACTGTATCACAGGAGACAGGGCCTTCCGTTTGCAATGAGACAGCGTAATGGCAGTACTTACATGCATGCCGATATTTGTTGGATATAGCCAATTATGTAATAAGGAATACATGCAAACATAGGAACAAGTTGATAATTAAGAGAAAGTAACTGTAGGTGTGGATGTACTGTGTAGGCGTGTTATGTGTGTATATGTGTTGTGCGATGTATGATGTATGTGTGTGCGTGCGTGCGCGCGTGTGTGTGTGTGTGTGTGTGTGTGTGCGTGTGTGTGTGTGTGTGTGTGTGATTGCTGGTGAGTGTACAGATTTCACTGTAGAACTATATCGGTTGTACAAGAAGGATACTTTCAGTATCACCATATGAGAGTTTCAACAGCCAATTACGCAACAGTAGTTTGCACTTTGAGAACGAGTGCTCGTAAATGTTGAGTTGTTTGTTCGCTTTGTTATAAAGACGAGGACCGAGAACATAGAAATGTCGACTAGCAAGAATGGTCCTATGGCGTACGGTGGGACATACATGGCTCTTGCGTCGTTTCCCACTCATGAGTCCTGGGATATACGCAAGAGAAGAGTGTTGGCGCAGAATTGATTGAAAGACAAAGAGCTGTCTCACAGATAGAAGTTTACACTCGCTATGTAACAAAGATGTAGGGTACATGCGTGGTTTCTTGTATATAACTTTTAAGACAGCTCGCTGCGCTCTTTCAACTTTTAGAAACGCTGTGGCATAAGCTAAACTTATATTACCGAACCACTTCTTTGATTGATTTACAAACATGATTATTATCTTAACAAGCAAATATTAAACGTATCGTGTATCGAACGCCTGCCTAGACTATGTTACAGAGGCCATTACAAAATTGTTCAATGATATCCTAAATGAAGAAATAATACCACAACAATGGACAACATCAACTATCATATTTAATTTAATTTTAATTTAATTTATTTAACAATCATGGACGACTTACAGCTAAAACAAACAGAATATAAATTAGTACGTGAGACTGACAGCCAATTAAAAGTCATCACTTCTAAAAATAGATTGGAGAGAAAGAGTGTGAACAACATAACATAGCTACCAAAAAAAAACAAAGCAGTATAGCATGCAAGCTCAAAGTAAATTAACATTTCATAAACCATACAATGATAAAAACCTGAACATACAAAATCCTAATTAAAAAAGCCAAGGCTCAGGCACTTTCTGGCCGAGGACACACCCGTTATGAAAGGATCAAAATCATGCCGCTTACAAATGTCATTAAAGTTTCTACTTGCACGCACAATAAATACCATCGCTTTGACCTTCCAGGAACGTTAAAATAAAATTTGGATAGAATATCGGAGTTATTGATGGAATTATTAAAAAAATTAAATAATGTATTGCTGTCGGAGACTGCTCGCCGATTAATTAGGGGTAATATATGATACTTCTTGCAGAGATTGAGGTAATCTTCAGACCGGTAGGGCACTTTCTGATGATAACACAAATACTTGATGAACCTTTTCTGAATGCTCTCTATACGATCAATGTACTTGTGATAACATGGATTCCAGATTTCAGACGCATATTCCAAGTTGCTTCTAACAAAAGTACAGTATAGAATTTTTAAAGTTTTGGCTTGAGTGAAGCACTTGGATAGCCGCATTATGAAACCTAGTGCTTTAGATGCTTTAGCGACTATGGCATTGATATGAAATTCAAACGTAAGCTTAGAATCATGATATACCCCCAGATCTCGGATGCAATTCGTTCTAGGTAGTACTTGATCACCCAAGATATACGATGAAGGTATAATTGCGCGCTTTCGAGAGTACGTTAGAACCGAGCATTTAGCAGGGTTAAGATCAAGCTTACTCCCACGACAATAAGCCTCCAGACGACGTAAATCATCCTGAAGTGCAATCACGTCCGCATGTGATGATATTGTGGCATAGATTTTCATATCGTCAGCAAAACACAACAGCCTGGATGAAAGCAAGCAAGAGTTGATGTCGTTTATGTAGATAATGAAAAGTAATGGGCCGAGCAATGAACCCTGGGGCACCCCACTGGGGACAGGCACCCAACCAGACATATAATTGCTTAAAACTACTGCTTGGGACCTGTTCTCCAGATAAGAAGAAAACCATCTGAGTAAATCGCCTCGTATTCCCATGCCATATAACTTAGATAATAAGATCTCATGATCAATTCGATCAAAAGCTTTACTGTAATCAGTATAAACGACATCAACCTGCCCACCGTTATCCATGGCGTCAGTGATAAAGTCATTGAGTAGTATTAAGTTGGTGACGGTAGACCTACCCTTCAAAAAACCATGTTGAAAGGAGCTAAACGAATTTCTAAGAGCACTATACACCTGGTTATAGATGATCCTTTCGAAGATTTTTGCCACAATACAGAGCTTGTATATCGGCTTGTAGTTTACAATTTCGGTTTTGACTCCTTTTTTGTGAATAGGCGTTATGAAAGCCGATTTCCAAAGTTCAGGTACAATACAAGTATCTAAGGATTTCCTGAAGAGAATCGAGATAGGTTGGGCAATCGAAGTTGAACATCGTACAAGAAATTTGGAGGAAATATTATCCGGGCCAGCCGCTTTAGAAGTATCCAACTTGCGAAGCAAGTTAGAAACCTCCTCAACGTTCACTACAATGCTACATATATCAGATAGGCTGGAAGATTCAGTAGAAAAAGTAGGTGAAGAAATTCCATGACCAGGGCTAGTATCTAGAAATGTAGAATGGAAGTATGTAGAAAACGCTTCGCATATTGTTTCTCCGGTACGCAACGCTTCGTTATTATAATTTAAAGTGCTCGGCACTGCATTTGAGTTGTGTCGTTTTTTAACGAAGGTCCAAAAATATTTAGGGTTCTCTTTAATAGATTTTTCAGTTAAGCTCAAGTAGTTAACATAACATTGCGATTCTAATACCTTTACCCTTTCACGAAGTAGCTTAAATGTTGACTCATCTGCTATATTGCCGTAAGTCTTAAATTTTTTTAAATACTTGTATTTTTCTTTAATTGTTTTAATTAATGCCGAATTGTACCAAGTTGGATATGTTTTGTAACGATGTATTTTTTGTGGAATATATTTTGTGTGTAAATTGAGAATAAATTGATTGAAAAAGTTTAATGATTCATCAACTGATCGTGTTGCAAACTCGGATTCCCAGTCAGTCATGGAAATGTCTTTGTTTATAGATTCATAGTCACCCTTGTCGAACAGATACTGCGTCCGTGGCGCGCACTCTAATAGAGGAGTTTCAACGAAATCCATATTAACTAATAGTGCTGGATGGTAGGCGTCGATGGGAACCAGTGGACTTGAACATTCTACTACATTAACAAATTGGTTTGAAAGTACCAAATCTAAAATTTTACCATGCCTATTAAGAACACCATTGTATTGACCAAAATCTAGGGAACATAATTCGTCACTTAATAAAACTTCGTCAGGACCATTTGGGTTCATTGGGACGAGTGATAGATTGTCGGATAAGACCCAGTTAATACCACTCATGTTAAAATCACCAATGATAAGAAAGGTATCAGAAGAGTTACTCATAACTATTTGGTTTAATTTTGCGAGGTAATTGCAAAGTTGTAAAGAAAAAGAAAGCCCCAAGTTTTGCTGACATAAATAAATAACACAAATATGTAAGGTAATATATTTACGAGTATTAGTATTTTTCAGTCGTATGCTGAGCCATAAATCCTCTGCTGTAGAATGGAATGTAGGTTGGCATACAACTGAAAGTTCCCTACGTGTAGCAATAAGCACACCCCCACCACGCGATTGCCCGGTCAAAACATAATCCCGATCACGACGCCACACAATGTACCGTTCATCAAAGAATTCAGAATTTAAAACTCCATCCAATAACCACGTCTCTGCAAGAATAATAATATCATACGAATTTAGTAACATTTGACGATAGAAAGTATCACTCTTAGTTCTAAGACCGCGAACGTTTTGATAAAATATATTTAACTTAGGAGCCAATAAAACCAATACTAATAATTGAGTATAAATCTATATAGTCCATTAAAATATAGCATTTCATTAAATAATATTGTAGAATAAGGTATAATATAATTAAATAAGTATAATGAGGGTAAAAGTCAATAAGATTTATGCGAGCGCAGGAATCATCCGATGTTAAGTAGTAAACACCAGTGCGAAAAAGCAAGCGATAGTGCGTGTTGCGTGCAAGTGCGAGAGAGTAAAACATATTGTTGTGCGGTAAAGCTTTAAAGTAAACGGCGCGATAACGATCACAAAGCATACAAGTAGCTAAACAAAGGAGAGGTGTCGAACTCATTAGTACGGCAGAGGTGTTAAACATTTTGCATAAAGTTATTGTGACAAAAACGGTATTAAATATTTGGAGCCATTGAAGCAAAATATAATAGCAAGATAGGAAGGTATGTATAAAAATTAAGAAGCAAATTAGACAATCTTGTTTAAATCTGACTCCTTCCTTATGATAAAAACTTTCGAATGATTATTTTTAAGTATATGAATTTTACCATGTTTGACCCATACGTACTCATAATGTTTATCTTTGGCAATGGTTTTTACTTTGGTTAAAAGTTTTTTGTACTCCACGCTAAGGTGATCGTTGACATAAACGCGCTGAGATGAGCCTTGAAACCCGATGTCACAAGCGGATAGGTCCTTCCTGGCACGTGCCGCCTCAATGAAATCCTCCTTCACATACCGGTTTAAAAAACTCACTATTATGAGCTTTTCATTCGAACCAAAAATAGGGACCCTAGAAATATAGTTCACCTGAGCTTTGGGACAGCTGTAATTAACTTTACGGCCGATAGCGTCGATGATCGAGTACAAATTCTCATTCTTCTTTATAGGAACCCCCTTAATTTCAATATTGCTCCATAAGAAAGGCGACAAAGCAGAAATAAATAACTACAGACCGATCAGCCTCATCTCCAATCTGTAAAAGGTATTTGCAAAGGTGATATTAAACAGAATTAGCTCAATATTGGACGAGAATCAGCCAAGAGAACAGGCGGGTTTCCGAAGTGATTTCTTGACAGTGGATCATATCCATGTCATAAAGCAGGTTATCCAAAAAAGTAACGAGTATGGGAAAGTATACTATTTGGCATTTGTGGACTACAGCAAGGCGTTCGACTCTCTGAAGCACACACACATTTGTGAAGCTCTGAGATCACAAGAAATACACCCAAAGTATATTAGGATAATAAAAGAACTATACAAAGAATCAACATAAAAAATCCAGACAGAAAAGAAAGGCCCATCGTTCAAAATAAAAAAAGGAGTACGACAAGGGGACCCCTTTCACCTAAATTGTTTTCGGCGGTATTGGAGCACATATTCAGGAAAATTAACTGGGATACATTTGGAATAAATGTAAATGGCGAAAAACTTAACCACTTAAGATTCGCAGACGACCTTATTCTGCTCAATGAAAATCAAGAGGGCTTAGAAATAATGCTAACCCAGTTAGAAAGAGAAAGCAAAACTGTGGGGTTGACTATGAATCTAGACAAAACAAAACTAATGACAAATCACATAAAAACACCTATCTCTTTAAATTCCAACCAAATAGAATATGTCGACGAATTTACATATTTAGGACAAATTATTGCACCGGAAAATCAGATGCAGAAAGAAATAAATGTCCGAATAAGTAAGGCTTGGAAAAGATTCTGGTCCCTCAAGGAAGTTATGAAGAACCCACACATACCCCTAAAAGACAAATCTACAGTATTCAACTCATGCATACTACCATGTTTAACTTATGGAGCACAAACCTGGGCTCTCACTAAGAAACAGAGTAGAGCAATAAGAGTGTGCTAAAACAAAATGGAAAGAAGCATTCTAAATATCAAGCTACGGGATAAAATCAAACTAACAAATATAAGAAGCAAGACAAAAGTTACAGATGCCCTATACACAGTGAAAAAACTTAAGTGCAAGTGGGCAGGCCATATGATAAGAAACAGGAGAAAAAAATGGACTAAAGATGTTACTGTATGGTACCCCAGAGATGGAAAAAGACGGAAAAGACGCCAAAAAACAAGATGGGCGGATGACATCAAGCAAACAGCTACAACGACATGGCAAAGAAAAGCTGCAAACAGGGAGATATGGGAAACCCTAGGGGAGGCCTATGCCAAAAGGCAAGCTGATAATAGCATTTCCGATGTCGAAGATTAATTTATTATTATAAAATGTAATTAAACTTATCAATACTTATATTATTCTAAAGTTGGATATACAACTATTGTTATATAATAATCACTAATAATGAATGTAAAGCATCATTAATAATACTATAGTATGTAGAATAATAAAATAAGGATAAACAAAATAGAATTGAAATTATAGAAATAAAATTGAATTAAATAAAATATAATTAAATCTAGTCTTATATAATAAATAAAAAGTAAAAATTTTTAATTAATGGCATGATTGTAGGTATTATGGAATGATATTATAGCATGTAAAATAAATTATAAAAGGATGTAATAATAATAATAATTGTTAAAATTTATTTATATTATCAGAAATAAAGGCTATTTGTATTTGTATCGAACGCATTGCGAGTTACGAACCTGCCTCAGACGGACAAGGTTTTTTTTAAATAATGCCAATTGCAAACGTCAACAAAGCAGAAACATTAATTTATATATTTTATGAAAATTGCCTTACCAATGATTCCGTCGGGATTTAAGCCCAGTTCATTGAGGACATCTGTAAGTCCTATTTGAATAGCAGCAATCCCCAAGAAGGAGTTTAGGATATTTTTATCCAATACATCTTTGTCAGGAGATGATATTATATGAACTAGATCGAAGCCTTCAGGTTCCAAAACTTTTTGACAACTGTAATAAAATAAAAAGGTTTAAATAACACTATTTAAGGCTTGAGATAACGTAGTTCCACAAGCAAGAAAACCTGTCGTCATCACAGTTCTGCATATTATCATCATTTTAACTGAAAGACGTCCACTGCTGAACATAGGGGTCCGTATCCCCATCTATTGCTTATATTTATCAGTAGACATGCATATAATGTCTCATATTGGAGCGCGTATTGTGACGCGTTTCAAATGGGGCATTGAAAAAAAAAGTGTTTATTCCATTGATGTATTAAAAAGAGGTTTATTCACAGACAAAAAAATGTTACAATTTAAATATTACCTCTGCCAAACTGCAAAGTAGTTTGTTGGCAGCTCCTTTTTTTGTTTATAATATTATTATATATTTTTAACAATGAGATCTTCACAAAATGTATTAAGGAGGTACTTGTGTATTTTATTTTTAAAGGATGCTTTTGTGATACAACTGCTTATATCTAAAGGAAGCTCATTCAAAATAGTTGGGACAAAAAAAAACTACACCTTCTTCCATAATAATGATTAAAAGTGGGCACTACACACGTATAATATTGGTTTTAAATTAATTGCTACAATATTGTTCTAAAGTAATTGACAACAATACCCTCTCATAAACTGGCAGCATTTTACATTCCAAAAATAAGTCTTCGTAATCACTACTTTTACAACAGTTTTTAGGATTCTGTACCCAAAGGGTAAAAACGGGACCCTATTACTAAGACTCCGCGGTCCGTCTGTCTATCTGTCTGCCACCAGGCTGTGTCTCATGAACCGTGATAGCTAGACAGTTCAAATTTTCACAGATGATGTATTTCTGTTGCCGCTATTACAACAAATAAAGTAAAATAAATATTTAAGTGGGGCTCCCATACAACAAACGCGATTTTTTTGTCGTTTTTTGCGATAATGGTACGGAACTCTTTGTGCGCGATTCCGACTCGCACTTGGCCGGTTTTTTGTATTTTTATCTACTAATAATTTATTGAATCTGATTTCCATTTTTTTATTTTGTCTAAATTTGTTTTAAAAGTGTTACCATAGCACGCCAGCGCATAAGAAAGCAATGAGTCCACCAGCGCATAGTAGACCATGTACAATGTTGCTCTATCCAGCACAAAACTAAGGTGGCTGGTGACTAAAATTGTCTGTAAATTCATAAGCCATCATTATGTATGCGATCAGCCTTAATGGACAGAGTGAGAGAAGAAACCTTACTCAACACATTCGTCATGAATACTTTTAAAACGTCGATTTTTTTAATTTCTTACCGTTGTATAGCTGCAGCGAAGATGGGTATGCGCATGAGTTGCACGCCCATACCAGCCCACTGCGAACCCATCCCGCTGTATACGAACCACAGTGGCCGACGAGCGTCGTCGAAGTACACAATTTTCTCAGACAAGCTAACCGTTTTTTTGTTATCATCCGTATCTGACAGAAGCAAAAGTCAAATTGCATTAACTCTTACATAAAAATGGTCATGATTAATATAAATACATGCTCAAATGGCAACTTGTTCATACCCAATATAGTGTATCCCCTGCCTAAATGTCCCGAAATGTTGTCTTCATGAATGTTGTTCAACAGCGCTAACTCTTCAGCATCGACGGGTCGGGATTTGAGGTCATCAAATATCTTTGTGACAGCAGACTCTTGCCTTCCTGATAATGCGATCAGGCGTGGAATAGAAGCCTGGTAGCGGGACAGGTCCTGAATCATTCAATTAATTGGTCAGATGTGCGTTGTTCGGAAATCACCAATAGCATTTGGTCGGACATAACTAACGGTCAAGTACTCGATTGTCTCAGTTATGTTACTCTTTTGGTACGTTGGGGTTATAGGGAATGTTACATTTCAACTTAATTATTATGTATAATTATCCTTAGTACTTTGTTTCCTTTTCCTTTTGGATATTATATTTTAAGTTTTAACATAAGATTATTATCGTGATTATTCGTACCTTAGGCTTGTATTTTCCATGCAGCAGCACATGCGAATTGACACCGGTTAAGGACATGACATTGATCGCGACGTAAGAGCGACTAAAGGGCTGGTGCTCCGTGACGATGCGCATGCGCCCCTCGCGCAGTGCCACCACGTCTTGCCGCGGGTTGTCACAGTGCAGGTTGGCAGCGAGTTTACCAGTGTGGTAGCCCAGTAAAACCTAAGAGTAAGTTAAGTATTGTTAGTACAAGGTGGCCAAACCACGGAATTCTGTCTCGTGCACCAGTTATTAACGGCACGCATATTCTTCAAACTGGAGCGCAGCAAACGGTTATGGTTGAGTATTACTTTTTCGAACGCGTTGATTGGCTAGTAAATAAATTGGTTGAATAATATATTATTGAACACCAAAATAATTCAATTCTATGGGTACAATTACAATGGCGGATTTATTGCTGACACCAACATGCTAAACTGCCTACCTATCTATATCTCCACTAACCTTAGTGAGAGACGCCATGCCAGATGCTGCTTCTGTCAAACCAATATTGGACACTACGCTGCCGACCAGTAGAGGGTCTTGTCTATCTTTGCAGTAAACTTCTTCAAGTGCTTCCAGTTCAGCCTTGTCAGCATCCGGTATGCCTGCAAAACCACAAAGAACCTTAAGCTTCAAACAAATAACATTTAATGTGACTTTCACCAACACATCATATTCTGCAATGATGTATATAATTAAAGGAGGTGTTCGATTTTGGGCCATCACTATGTACACTACATAGATAAATAGGAAAAAAAGAGAGAAGTTCTATAAAAATACTAAAAAATTAATTTGAAGAAGGGTACAGGAGTAACAAAAATGATAATTTATAGTTTTTTAATAAGATAACCCTATTTTTAGGGCAGCCATGACAGTTGTGTTTGACATGACGTCTGACGACTTTGACAGTTTTAAAAAGTGACTTCTTTGAGTCTTTCTTTGCTTTGACTTTGAATTGGATATGTTTCGGAGTTTTTATGGATTGTTTTACTACTACGGACATTAATTAATTGCTTTTCTATTGCAATTGAATTAGTGTTGTTTTTAATGACGCAGATATTCCGATGACACGTCAAACAAATGTCATTGTCAAAATGTCATTATTCGCATACTGTCATTGTCAAAATGACATTTTTCGCCTACTGCTGATCTGACCCGCCATGTTTAATTGTAAATTGTGTTGCTCTACTTGACAAAGTTAATTTGAGTTTACATTGAAACAAAGTGAAATTAAAGAAAATTCACAATAAAAACAGTTACTATAATATACAGCAATTTTTACTTAAAGTGTACATAGAGCTGGCCCAGGCTCCATACATTTCTGGAACATCTCCTTTTGATAAGTAAACTTTTTCGAGTGTTTATGTTAATGGTGAGTGAATTATTATTGCGCATATAAATTTATTGTGAATATACATATATCTTTACTGTATTTTTTTAAGCGCCACAATTTTGCTACCCTTCAAGGATATATTTTTTTATAATAGGCTAGGTATGACGAGTGAAAAATTTTCAGTGCTTTTGTGAATTTTAATGTGCAAAACTAAAGTGGCTCTATTAATAATAGGGGTTAAAGTATGAAATTGCCGTTTTATTGTAATAGGTACTTTGAATCGACATAGAACCTTCATGGTGTGAGATTTTTGAGTGAAACTTTTTCCAAATGGAAAAATATGAAGTTCTTCTTTTAAAAAATGTGCAATAAACAATAAGGTAATAGTAACTGCTTGGTGGTCTCAGCATGGTGTTATTTACTACTAGCTGACTTCCGCGGCTTTGAAACTCAAATCAGGCTGTAAGAGTGATCCCTCTAATTAAAGACCTATATCTGTGCTTCCAGCATTGAGTAAAATCTATGAAAAAATCATGCTGGACCAGATTTTGTGTCACTTCAATTCAAATGGGATCCTGCATAGTCAGCAGTTTGGTTTCACGAAAGGTAGGTCGACAACGGACGCGGAGGTAAAACTCATCAGTCACATTTTGGAATCTTGGGAGAAGTCCCAGGATGCCATTGGCATTTTCTGTGATCTCTCAAAAGCGTTCGACTGCGTCGACCACAACACACTGATCTGTAAATTACACCACTACGGAATTCGAGGACAAGCTGCTGATCTTGTGCTTTCCTATTTATCAAACAGACAGCAAAAAGTAAATGTTAATAGGGCGACGTCCTCCGGGTCTCTAGTCAAGATGGGCGTGCCTCAAGGTTCAATTCTCGGCCCATTCCTCTTCCTCGTTTACATTAATGACCTCCCTTTTATGATGGCCAAATTATCGGATATAATTCTATTCGCTTTATATTATTATTATTATTTTTTCTTATCTATTTTTTAAAATAGATAAGAAAGATACGGATGTCTTACAGGTCAACGAAAGTCTAATTATTCTCTCAAAATGGTTCGCAGCTAATAATCTTTTACTGAATGCGAAAAAAACTAAATGTCTTAAGTTCTCTTTACCAAATGTACCACAACGTGACCTAAATTTAAATCTTGACGGCAAAAATCTTGAAGTTCTAGCTGAAACTGTATTCTTAGGGATTACTATCGATTCAAAACTGCAGTGGGGCGCGCACATTAGAACTCTTTCGGGTAGGTTAAGTTCAGTTGCATATGCAGTAAGGAAAATAAGGCAGCTAACCGATGTAGCCACAGCTAGGTTCGTGTATTATGCTTATTTCCACAGTATTATGTCTTATGGCATTCTGCTGTGGGGATCAGCAGCAGACGTTGACTCAATTTTTATATTACAAAAGAGGGCAATCCGCGCGATCTATAAAATGGGTCCTCGCGAGACCCTCAGAAAAATATTGTAAAACCAAACAATTTTTTTCAAAAAAGTAACCATGGAGTTTCTTGCCGGTTCTTCTCCATAGGAATCGACCAACCCGAACCGTGCACATTTTGTCGACGTTTTATAAGTGCCCATGTAGGCCTATGTGAAATAAAAATGATTGATTTTGATTTTGATTTATTTATTTATTTATTAAAACTTCATGCAACATAAAAGTACATAGGCGGACTTAATGCCTGAGGCATTCTCTACCAGTCAACCAAGGGCGGTGAAGAGATAGCATGGCAGGTGCATAAAAAAAATGAAATAAAAATATTATGAACGCAAATTTAGTACAAAAATATATAGTTGAAATAAACATACTTAAATATATACTATAATAAATACTATATATAAAATAATACATATATATATATAAATTAATTAATAGAAAGGCGCATATTGAGACGACTCTGCTATTCGTTTAGAAAATAATGCCGCAACTTCCGCTTAAATGCATACTGACTGGTGGCCGTCCTGATATCGATAGGAAGCGCATTCCAGAGAAGAATGGATTGAATATTAAAGGAAGAATGAACTAAATCAGAAGTATGAGAAGGACAGAGCAAGAGAAGATTGTTAGATGAACGCAGATTCCAAGCGTGTGAAGAACATAGGTATTGAAAGTGAGGTATGAGATAAGAAGGAGGTGTGGGAGAGTTGAGTAGAGAGAAAAGCGCAGTCAAGGCGCGCAAATTTCTTCGCTGCCGAATGGGCATGGGAATGGGAATGGGAATCCATTTGAGTTCAGTTCTGCAGCTCGACACATGTTCATATTTCTGGAGGTTGAATATGAACCGGATGCATTTGTTTAAGAGCCTATCCAGCTTATCCAGTAATACTGCGTTTAGGTCAAAGTAGCACACGTCACCATAGTCGATTAAAGGGAAAATTAAAGTCTGCACAAGCATTGTCCAAGTTTTTGCAGGTAGTAAGCTTCTCAGACGATACAGGCATCGCAAAATCCCATTGACCCTTTGACTGACACTAGAAACCTGACTTTGCCAGCTTAGCGTCGAATCAAGATGTAGACCCAGATCTCTTACACTAGGGCTGATGGGGATGACAGTACCATTAAAAATAATAGGAGGAAGAGAGCTAATCCCCAATCGACCCATCATGCGCGAGCTTCCAATCACAATGGCCTGACATTTTGAGGGGTTTACAGACAGCCCAAACCTATCAGACCAGTCCTTGATAGCGTCCAAGTCCCGGTTCACATCGTCTATAGCGTCTGACAAACTCTCTACCCGCGCAGCTGCATAAAGTTGAAGGTCATCGGCATAAAGATGATACGATTACCGAAGACAATGAGTTATAAAATTAATGAAGATGGAAAATAACAATGGAGAAAGAATACCGCCTTGCGGAACACCAGCAGCCAGGTCACACCAACTTGACCAGCTATCGTCAACGCGAACCGACTGCTGTCGTGCCCGAAGATAGGAAGAGAACCACTCCAGTGCCTCAGAAGAAACCATAAGATGTGAAAGGATAGAAAGGAGAATATCGTGACTGACGGCATTAAAGGCATTGGAGAAATCAATTAAGACCAAAACAGTAACCTTGGTATCCTGCATCGCTTCTCTAATGTCGCCAGTCACTTTAAGGAGAGCAGAGGCAGTACTGTACCCCGGCCTGAATCCAGACTGGAAAGAGCTAACAAGATTATTCCGATGAATATATCCTGAAAACTGCTTGTGGACGCAGGCCTCGAGCACTTTGGATAGGAATGGGAGAATGGCCGATAATGATTAGGTAGGGAGGGATTTGAAATTTTAGGAAGTGGACGTATATATGCCATTCGCCATAGGGATGGGAATTGACCGGAATCGAGGGAAAAGTTGATGATGTGGGTAATCGGTGGGAGAAGAAATTCGAGGATCAAGGTGACCATGTAACGACTGATGTCATCATGGCCACAGCCTTAGATTTTATGGACAGGATAATCTTTCTGATTTCATCCAAGGTGACCGGTGAAAAATAGAACTGTTCTATAATAGGACCAGGAAGGCCAGTAATGAAATCAACCGTCTGAGACAACATTTGGGAATCCAAAAGACAGGTGGATGTGAAGTGACGGTTGATATCATCCAGGCAGATTGTCTTAGGGAAATCCACATAACGTGGCCTACCGATACCAAGAGTTCCAAGGAATTTCCAGATATCGGCAGGAGAAGAAGAAGATATGTTTTCGAGAATATGGCGGCGTTTAGCATTGCGTATCACTTGATTACACCGATTTCTTGAAACCTTAAAAAGGTTTCTGTTTTCAACACAGCGATCCCTCCTAAATTTTCGGAAAGCCCGATCCCTGCGCCTCATCGCCATACGAACCCCTGTCGTCATCCAAGGTGCAGGTAGACGCTTAAGTTTAAACTTCTTGACAGGAGCGTGTCTGTCGTAGAGCGCAAGAACCGTCCCATTAAACAAACTAAGCTTATCATCTACAGTCGTAGCCGCAGCAAGGTTTCCCCAATCTAGTTCAGACGCATCCTGCCGCAGTTTTTCTGTATCCATGCGGGCAAAACAACGCATGTGCAAAACTTTAGAGGGAAGTTTAGGTGGTTTTAGGGTATAGGAAAGGAATAAAAGATCGTGATGGGAAAAGCCAGGCGCAGGACACTGACCATGAGAGGAAACAAGGGAGGGAGTGGAAGTAAGGATTAAATCGAGTCAAGTGTCATCACCTGCGACATTGAAGTGAGTGGGTTGCAGAGGAAGGACATGAAGGCTGACGGACTCAATGATATGTAGGAGTTTTCGGGAACGAGCGGATGGGCGAGACAGGTCAGTGTTGAAATCTCCCATGATTATACAATGTGCGTACTCTGACCCAGCAGATTCCAGTGCTAATTCGAAGTTGGAAAAGTAGTCAACGGCGGGCGGACAGTAACCAACACCAAGTAAGGTCTTAACACCTTTGACGTAAATCTCCAAAAAGAGATACTCAGCGGATGCACTATAGCTAGACGGAGATGAAGCAATGACTTTGAAAGGCAAATCACTGCGAAGATATTTTTATCTTGTTTTTTTTTTTTATTACTTTTTTTTTTTTTTTTATTACTTTTAATTTTTAATTTTAATTTATGTGACGTTCAAAAGTGCCGTTTATTGGCCTAATTGAATAAATATATTTGACTTTGACTTTGACTTTGATAGATAGCAACACCACCCCCTCCCTTTCCAATTCTATCATTGCGGATAAGAACGAAACCTGGAAGGGGGTAGGTGGTAGAGAGGAGATTTGGTTGGAGCCAACTCTCAGAAACCAGAACAGCGTGTACATTGGCGTCGGAAAAGGTGTCAAACAGATCACTGTAGTGACTTGGCACACTCTGAGCGTTGATGTGGCAGACATTAAACAAGTGACGCTTTTTGTGGCTGAAGTTCCGACGCAGAATGTCGCTAAGGGTATCAGTCAGAGAACTAAAAGTTGCATTAGCGGTTGAGTTGAAGGAATCATTAGCGGATTGAAACGAATCGTCATCAGAAACCATAAGATACAATATAAATAATAAAAATAAAAAATATTTAAAACAATTAACTAAGGCTAAATTTTAGCCTTAAGGTGCAACACCACTATATGTTCACCACCCACCAGCAGCACGGGTACAATACAGATGTCAGATACATCAATTAAAGAAAACATAAAATAAATAGTATTACAAACACAAGAAAGCAAAAGCGATGCATAGAATTAAACTAAAGTACACAAACGTGCAGGACTACACGTGCAAGAACAAAACGCAAAAAAAAAAAAACAAAAACAGTTATACATAAACAAAAAACACTAAAACAGCATAATTAAAATAAACTACACAAAGGTATATGAGCAAGAACAAAACGCACATTAGAAAACACAACATGGGACGTCACAATGACATACATCTACATTGACAAACTTACGTCACAATTGACAGTCAGTTGACAGTGACAGTTACCTAAACATCAATTTTTAAAGAACATCAACACCAGCAAAATTTCACGAAAATACTACGAAATTCCACCTAACTGTTAAAAATGACTTACAAAATAAGAACAAAGTAAGTGTGACTCGCGTGTGACAAAAGTTACGCAATAAACAAATGATCTACGACGTCCCAAACCTAAGATACAATGTGTTATTGTGATCAGATTTAGTAACTATGCTTAGTAAACACTTAGTCACTACGCACTCCACTTAGCAATCTACTATTGCCTCCCGATGTACCAGATGAAGCGCCAGCACTCTTAGGGTACCGTGTCAACAAGGGATTGAGCTCCTCCACTGCAGTAATCTTGTGCCGTGTTCCATCGGGGGTTCTAATGACAATGACCCCATCTTGTGTCCAGCATGCCGCCATAACAAAATGCAAGCGCGCTTTGCTAAATACAGCCTGCCTACTTCGGGTCAGGAACTCCTTAACCGTGACCGTGGAGCCCTTCAGTGCTGATTTTGCCTTCCATACAGCAGATCTATGGTCAACATTGACAAATCTTACCAGTATAGGCCTACTGCGTGCAGGCCCCCGGCTGGATGCCCCAAGTCTATGGCATACCCTGATGGACGATGCAGTAATTTCAGGCAGGGCCAACTTCTTGCTAATGATACCCAGTACCAGAGCCCGGCAATCCTCCTTATCCGCCTCAGCAAAACCGGTGAAGATTAGTGCTTTCCGACGAGAGCGTGTCTCCAATCCATCAACCACTCTGGAGCACTCTGTGATTTGTTTCCTTAGAAGTCCCAGCATAGCGAACATCAATTCTTTGAACGTCCGGAGCTCCTCTCTGACCTTTGCCACAGTATCCTTTGCAGGTCCTGCGCTCTGGATTTATGCCTCAAGCTCGTTCATCTTCCTTAGGAAGCACTCCTCCAGGTTCTTCTGGGCCGACTGAATCTCATCCAGCTGAGACATGTTGAGTCGAGTAGCAACAGATTTTGCCTTGACAGGTGAAATATATGTGATGACTGGCAGGTGGTGTTGTTTTAGGTGCTATTTTACATTGACTGTTTCACCAATGTAAATACAGCTGATTCGGTAGTTTATGCAACTATATTAGAAATAAAAACTTAATAAAAATACTTAATTATATTTTAAACTAATTTACAAAAATTCTTATAAAAAAACGCGTCTTAACTTTTTCTACACCTACCGCCGAAAAAAAATTTTTGCTTTTGCTCCCGTCAAAATTATAGCTTATGTTACTCGGGAATAAAGTAACTTTCCATAGGTGTAATATATATCTTTATAAATAGATTCTTTACTTTCTTAGGTCCATTTCTGTTCAATAGATTAAATAGAAAATTAAGTATGTTAAATTCAATTATTTTAGCTGTAAAAAGACTATCCTTGAACATCTACTTGGCATCTCTTACGGAGAGACAGAAGATCTCCTGGCTGTAACAAAATAATATTTTTGCTGTGTCTTTAATTTAAGTATTCATATACCATACCCATCAGTACTATATATCTACATGATACTAATATCAAAATTAGTCGGTTAATAGTCACATCTCTAAAAACACGACACAACTCTAACTTTCCCGAACGCTGTCACTCGCTCATTTCGATTCCGGAGCCTTAGCGGATAGCTATCTTTCGATTCTCACGACTCTGTGTGCCCCGATTTAGGGTGAGTTTCCCATTATTTTAATTATTGTACCTGTTTCTCTGTGCCAGACGACCAATATCGATTCCATCACCTATTTAAATCAGTTTTAGCACTGTCATGTTGGACGCTCGGCTAAGGGTCGTCTGGGACAAAGGAATTTGCAATGAGCATGTGTTTCTACTGCATTGGATTGTGTCTCCGTGTTTTATTGTAAGTGATCACGTTTACTTATGTTAATAAATGCTAGCGTGTTTATACTTAACCTAACTTTGCATCTGTCAATGTACTTGCTATGTTTGCAAGTTTCTTACCTGTAAACCGCTGCGATGTGCTGAGCTTTCACCTATAATGTTCCCATACCGTTCCTTGGCTTAAAATGGGGAAGAAGCTGGTACATCGCATGCGGCTTGCTGCTTATTGCACCGCATCTAACATGCGCTCCCTATAGTGCTTTCAGGTCTCTTCGTGCTGGCTAGAGCTTGACTTTTTCCTACTGCTGCACGCTGCCAACTACCTGCACGCTGCCTACACACACCGCCAGGTTCTTGACCTGCATACCTGCGGCCTACCACCGTGCGAGCCTACGCACACTGCCCGGTTTTGCCTGCCTACCTGCGGCCTGCCGTCGCACGAGCCGGTGCCAGCGCAGCCTACCCTGCGCACCCCTAGCTGCTACAGTTCCGGTGACCTCTCGCTGTGCTGGTGCTGACTGGTCCCCGCGTCTACCACGTGCTACCAAGGGACGGTACCCCACTTATATTTTATCCGCGTGGTGGTTATTGTTCAGAACTGAGTGGCGCTGAGAAACCACGACCTAGCTGTAATAAGGAACCTTTAATATATGTATTAACTTTTCAAGCTGTTTTCTTAACTTCCTTCTAACTACCAGTTAGCGGCCTGCGCAGCTTACCTAGCGCAGACCTAGCCGTTACACCATTGTTAATTTATTATTATTTATTATAAGTTTTCAGCACTTTATACCCTGAAACACAGGTTCAACCTAGTTCAGGCAAATAAGAAACTGTCTTCTTTTATATTTTTAAGATATTTTATTGTAAAATGTGCCTTATGTTACAAATAAACGATATTATTATTATATATTATAATAATATTTTTTTAAATCGGTCCAGTAGTTTCGCAGCCTATTCAGTACAAACAAACAAAAATATAGGTTTAGATAGCTTTCTTCGATCTGCTCAAGCAATAACGGCAGATGTCTACAATGCCGAACTCCGAACAATGATAGCAAAACTAGGAGTGAAACAGCCCCGAATCATGAATCGATCTTCACCATTATTGCTCCATGTTAACGCGAGACCTCATACAGCACGAGAAACCGTTTTAACTCTACAGAAAATGCAATAAGAAACCATTCGTCACTCTCCGTATTCGCTCGACCTTGCTCCACGGACTACCATTTTTGTTCGTGATTTGGACAATTTTCTACGTTATTAAAAGTTTTCTTCTCAGGAGGCAGTACACACTGCGCTTTCACGTTTTGTCGAATCTAGATCACCAGAGTTCTATCGTAAAGGCATAAATGACCTTCCTATTAGATGGCAGCAATGTATAATGGTCATTATTTTGATTAAATAAAAATGTTAAATTAATAAAAAATAATTCAAATTGTTCAGTACAAATCGGCAATTTCATACTTTAACCCCTAATACTATAAAACGCAGGTTAATTTAAACGCAGTTTTATTACTGCCGTTCTTTTCCTGTTTTTCCATTTTTTTTTCTTTATATTTTAACACGGTGCCATTTTGTCGTGGTTACCTACGTAGAGTTATAAAAGTCTTACGACTCTTCAATATCTTATCTTCTGTATAAAAATCTTCATTTCATATTTATTAAAGCTTTAAGCTGTATATGATGGTAAAAGTGCACTCAGCACTTTAAGTTAGTTGAAAGAGCTAACTCATTTTAGATTATAAAGCTAAATAAACTAAATATTATCTACTCAAATAGGCAGTTACTGAATAAGTGGTTATGATTGAAGTCTAATACAGGTTGAATCGAACAGAACATAGGTTATTCAGCTTCAAGCAGTATGATGAAAATTTATAACAAAGTTATACAGATAAATGCTACCAAATTAGCTAAAATACAGCATTCAGTGGTCTCGGATGCCTTAAAATGAATAGCGCATCTGTAATAGTTCTGTTCATGACCAATATTAAGCTAAAAGAGTAGTAATAGCCCAAAAACCATTTAATACAGCACATGTCTGTCCCGTAAGCTTTAATAACTATGTAATAAAGCTTTAATCTGCTTATTAGCACACTTTTATTCTGTTATCTGGCTTATGTGTTGCTTGGGATGTGTGGGAATTTTGAAAGCAGTTGAACTGGCTACCTATTCGGCAGCGCCAAGACACCCTCACTCTTTCTCTACACTTTTCTGTTATTCACAATCCTACTTCTCCTTCGTAAGAACGCTTTGAGTATCTTTTTCCGAGAGGAAAGCCTTGCCGTTCCTCACATCTATTCTCCTTCGTTTTTCTCCCCACTCATCAAGTCTTTACGGTGGATCATTTACTGTTCGTGCTGTCTGCCTCTGGAATAATCTTCCTCATTCCATACGGGAACTATCCGTAGGGCTACCTTCACTAGAGATATTCAGGAGAAGAATTAAGAAACATTTTCTGTCAAAATGACGCATAAATATATTATATATGTATTTTAGATATATGTTTGTATTATGTTTATGCATTATGTGCAGCCATGCTATTCTCTAAGAGATAGTTTCTTGGCTGTGCTCGTCGACGAGCTCGTCAGCGAGACAGTCTCGAGATCGACCGATCGTGCGGCGCTGATTCAAACGGTATTCTCTAGCGCGGTTAAGGTCGTCGACGAACTCTAGGATGACATCTCCCGTTACAAATTCGTAGACGAATTAGGGCTTGAAACAAATTCTTTAAATTATAATCGATTAATCTCGACAGAGTTTTATGGGCTTAAAATGTATAATATAGGTCTAATTTTAAGTAATAGAGTGAAACTACAAACGATTTCATAGTTATAAGATTATAAATAATTCATTTTGATTATTGCATCTTAAGGCTCAATGACAATTTCTTTGCCTATTCCGTAAGTAAAAGCAACGCGCTGTGACGCTGCCACACATGAAACACCAGAGAGTTTGTATACAAAGGAGAGTTTTTGGCGGGATTTTTTCGAGTGAAGTTCAGCGGCTGTTAATATTATTTGCAAATTAATTCCTAGTGGATATTGTGATATAAAATTGGTGTAGTTTTGTGTCTCAACTGTCTACGCTACTGGACAATATGTGAAATCATTGACAGAAGCGATCTCAGGATAGTGGAGCGGAGAATTTTATTGTAGTATTGACTACCTCCGCAAAGCTTACTGGGAAGGCTGACTCGATACAATTTGCTGCCAAATACTCCAAAAACCATTAGAATCTGTTACACCCGTATTCTAATGCATACTAAAGAATGTTAAAATTGCACTGAAGACGAGGCGGTATGGTCCAAGACCTTAGCCTGCCCGAGAAGGGCGAAATGAGTTAGTAGAGAGTTTGTATACAAACTCTCTGTGACACACAAACATAGCAACGCTCGCAAAATCGCAACCGATGGTTTTTATTTGATAATTTGTTGTTCGTTTATATTTAAAACTATTTTCAAGTTTGAAAACTGTTAAGTGCTTGCACAGCGATTGATTTTAACATAATTCAGTGACTGTGTGAAATGTAAGTATTGAAAAATGTGACAATATTATTGTCGTCCAAGAAATATATAATATGTTTATCTTTAGTTAAAATATAATAGTACTGCGTTGAAATACATTTGCAGGATATAAACCAGGGCTATCTTGGCGTAAGAACAATATGACAATGGAAAATCAGCCGAACACAAAACAAATGGTGAGGTTTATTAGAAAAGTCTTACTAGATAGGTCTGTTATATTTTTTTGGTATTTCACTAACATTGCCTCATAGGAGAGAAGCTTTAATTGCCTCTTCATGTTAGTTTAGCTTAATTGTTGGTTCAGTGTAAGAAGCTCTAGATAATTAAATAGTGTTCTCACTTTTCATACCCAGGTTGGACCAAGTTGTTGGGGTTTTTAGGGTTCCGTACCTCGAAAGGAAAAAACGGAACCCTTATAGGATCACTTTGTTGTCCGTCTGTCTGTCTGTCTGTCAAGACTCTTTTTCTCAGGAACACGTAGAGGTATCAAGCTGAAATTTATATCAAGTACTCAGGTCACTTTGTTGTCCGTCCGTCTGTCTGTCTGTCAAAACTCTTTTTCTCAGGAACACGTGGAGGTAACAGGCGTAAATTTATATCAAGTACTCAGGTCACTTTGTTGTCCGTCCGTCTGTCAAGACTCTTTTTCTCAGGAACACGTGGAGGTATCAAGCTGAAATTTATATCAAATACTCAGGACTATAATACCTTTAAGCTGAGGTTTGTACGGAGCACTCGGTGCGCGAGTCCGACTCGCACTTGGGCGGTTTTTATTTTTTAAACAATAGCCAAAAATTCAATTAACCTGCAATACTTTAATGTATCTGCCTACAATAACTGTTCCTTCAGAAAGAGAGAGTGGACGTGATGCTGTTATACATAGTATCTTGCATATCTTTTTACCTCAAATAGTAATTTGTTGCATTTTTATGTTAACAGCTCGTCTTAGGTGGCGTTTGCTAACGGTACGAGGCCATCAAATCCAATGCTCATTTCACAACAACCTTCACAATGAAAATGGAGCTTCGAATTAATAGCTATTGAAGAGAGGCGCTTGGAAAACCAGCAACTCCTTATTGGCAACCTGTAGATGATGTTGGATATGAGAAAATAAGCAAGTCATGGTCAAGAGAGACTTGAGCACTGCAGGATTTATGTGCATCCATCAAAAGAGGAAGTTGAATGCCTGGAACATGATTTTAATATAAATTATAAATATAGATAATATTAAGTTTAGATTATGAGAGATGTCAAGAAATTTTAATACAAATTTAAGTGCAGGTGCTGGCAAATTATCACTAGTATGTGGTATAAGTTACTTAAATTATACTAACTTAAATATTGATAAAATATTTAAAAAAAAATACTGAAGATTAGAAACAAAAAGGTTCTACATTATATAGAATAAAATTATATTACTGGGAAATAGTTCATTAAATAAATCTGAATTTCATCATTTTAAGATTTTTTTTATTAGTCTTCATACATAAAGACTTACCCGCAACCTTAGAAAATAATTAGACATAATATATACGTACATGTATATTATTTCTAATTATTTTCTAAGGTTGCGGGGTTCCGCTAGATGCAAGATACACGCGACCGGTCAAAGTGGCGACGTTTGGTGGAGGCCTATGTCCAGCAGTGGACGTCATTCGGCGTATATGATGATGATGTAGCCGGACCAATAAATATGATTCACATCACAAAAAATATTATTTAATGTCCTCAAATATATTTATGACATAATTTTAATTATACACACATCAACACGGTCTAGGGATATTTTAATAAAAGCGAATTACTATCAATGTGTTAATTATTTATAAGACATGTATATATTTAAAAGATACGTTATTTAATATTCTACCATTTTTTAATAATGGTTAAGGTATTTCGATTAAAATTTCAAGATTTTATGGAAAAAAATGAAGCATAGACGGAAACCGTATATGAATTAACTTTTAATTTATGAGTAAAAACTGTAAAAAATAGAAAAATCATTTAATTTGTGTTTATAAAATGAAGTTAGTAGTCTGAGAAAGCGCCCATGATGTTCATAACACATCGGCAACGATTCGGCATGCTCAGAACAAGGTTGTCAATGTCTTGCTGCGGAATATTGTCCCATGTCCTTCTGAAGTGCGCAAAAAGTTGATCTTCTTTAGCCAGATTTTCAGGAACTTCCTTCAGAGCTCTTCTTTGCAGCATATCCCACGCATGCTAAATGGGATTTAGATCTGGCGATTGAGCAGGCCAGTCTAAGGCCCTAACATTGTGTGTATGTAACCAAGATGCTACCGTTCTCGCCGTGTGTGCCCGGGCATTGTCGTGCTTGAGCAGGAAATCTTGCCCCATTTGTATTCTGTGGGGCAAGATTACGGGCCCCAGCACCTGTTGGACGTATCATTCATGCCGTCATATTGCCCCGCACCCAAACGAGATCCGTCCGTCCTCCAAAACGAATTCCTGCCCAAACCATAATTGTTCCTCCTTGGTATGGGTGAACTTCCTGAGGGTTCTGAAGACGGCTCCATCGTCCAGGAACTCGCCAAACACGCGTCTTTCGTGAATCTGGATGGAAGCCGAACCTGGATTCATCCGTGAACGGGACATTGGACCATTGCTCACGGCCCCAGTCCACGTGGTTCTGAACCCATTCTAATCGTCGTCCACGATTGCCTCTCCGTAAAGGTGGGACCCGGAGTGGTCTACGAGAGCGTAGATTGCTTTCATGCAGTCGCCTTCTTACAGTTTGCTCACTCACAAGCACTTGGTGTTCCACTCGAAGCCTTTGGACCAATTGAGTCGCTGTTGCATTTGGTTGAGCTCGCGCAGTAATTTGCAAAAATCGGTCTTGTCTGGGGGTAGTGATGCGACTTGGCCCCCGGTGCCTCTCCGCTACTTCACCTGTGGCACGATAGCGTGTCCACAATCTTGAAATTACATTTTGGTGGGTCCCTATGGCCTCAGCAACATTACGCTGAACAGACCCAGCTTCCAGCATTCCCACAGCTCGTAACATCTCCGCCCTCGTCAAATGTTGGCGTTGCATGGCTACAATACCTCAGTTTTCACTTTATCTTTCGTTTAAAAATGAAAAAAAAACTGTAACTAAACGTAACTCGTATTGTTTTCTAAATTTCGCACAAATGCAAATTCCCTCTCCTACACATCAAGACATTTTTATGCCACCGAAACAAAAGAATTTTCAAAAATTTGAATTTGGAATTAGTCTGAGATAAATTACAAACAAATCGGTGCATAGAAGATTCCAATGCGGCCAGTACTTTTCGAGTTATTTAATTGAGTATGAAATATCCCTAGACCGTGTTGATGTGTTTAGAAGCTACTAATTAAACTATGCAATCCATACTAATATAATAAATGCGAAAATAATTCAGTCTGATATATTTTCACGCTTAAACCGCTGTACTGATTTAATCGAAATAACTTATTTTAATAAGTACAATATATTTTATTACTATAATAGCTTCTACCAGCAGCTTTAACAACGTGAAAAGCGTTTTCTTATCCCAAGGGATAAGATACATTATATTGGGCAGAAAAGTAGCCTTAGTGCTATTCTTATAGCTATAATCTATCTCTAGGTATGCAAAATTTTTCATCCTGTTTCATTCTAGCGTAATTGAGTAACAAACATACATCCACACACATCCAAACCATCAAAACTTCCCATCCTAACTTTCACATAATTTATAATATTAGTTAGATTAAAATTCAAGAAGAATTACGTTACGCGCAAAAATAGTGGCTTTTGGATTTGACTTATAAAAACGAGGCTGTAAGCCAGGCTGCGAGCGTCTTCGACGCTGTTTTTTCTTACGGAATTCCAAAATGTATGAATAACTGTCAATTATTATCAACTTTCTCGACATTGAGTAGTTCTAACTCACGGCCGTCACAGCTTAGAGCGCTAGTGTCGCTATTCGCGGCTTAGCGAATACCAAACTGTAGATTCGTCGCTGGCACAGCACTGCGTTCAAGGCTGTATCCTTAGAGAATAGCACCCCGTACACATATTTGTGTAGTGTATTTAGTTAGTAAGAATTCAAATGTTTTTAGTATTTGTTGTGTGCTTTTGATAACTGTCCTAATTTTGTAAATCTCTCTAAAACACTGAGATTTGCTTCCAGAGAACCCAATTATGGGTTAAGCTCGCCTTTGTACATACATTTTCCTTGTGTATTCGAATAAGTTTATTTTGTGTACAATAAAGAATATGAATATATGAAAAAATATGAGTGTATGTATGTATGTGTATGTAACAACGTAGTTACTAAGTACATGGCTAGGATGTTTAGGATTTTTATTGTTATACAGTGTTGTGCCGACCCCAAGTAACATGGGAAAAAGGTAGGAAGTTGATGATTGTTGTTAATTTTTTAATAATCGATAGGCTCGCGTTTAACCACTATCTCAGTTGATGGTAAGCGATGATGTTATCTACGGTGAAGCCCACTTACCTAGAATTAACCTATTCACTCTTGAGATAAAGGTTGTAACTATCAGGGAACAAAGTCTCCGGCAGGGAATTCCACTCCTTAGCTGTGCGTACAATGAAAGTATTAGCATAACGCTTGGTGCGTATGGGTGGGATGGTCACCATGTACCGATGGCGCCTGGCCGTAATTCTTGTAGTTCGATGATGGAAAGGGCTACGCGGAATCAAATTGTGCAGTTCCGTCGCAACTTCCCCGAAATCATCATCATCTGCCTAGCCTTTTTTCCCAATTGTTGTTGGGGTCGGCTTCCAGTCTAACCGGATTCAGCTGAGTACCAGTGTTTTACATAAAACGACTGCCTATCTGACCTCAACAACCCATCAGTAGCTGGGTAACACGGTACTCCTTGGCAAGACTGGTGTCAGATCTCAAGCTTCTGATTACTAGTAACGACTGTCAAAGATCTTCAAACGACAGCCGGGACCAACGGCTTAACGTGCTTTCCGAGGCACGGAGGAAACTCGGTATGTTGAAATGGTCACCCATCCACGGACCGACCTCGGCAAGCGTTGCTTAACCTTGAAGATTGACCCGTGCGGCTGTTATTATTTAGCTACGAGCTCCTCCTCCTCCTCCTCCACTCCCCGAAATGTAACCGATCAAAAACTGACAGGCTGGAAACTCGGCGTCGATGTTCGAGACTCTCAAGCTTTGACGAGACCAGTGCATCGTTGCCAATAAACCTCTTGGCCCGTATGTCAATCGACTCAAGTGCATCAAGCTGTATTTGGCAGAACCGCCCCAGAGGTGAGAGTAGTATTCCATGCATGACCGAACTTGCGCTTAATACAAGTTGAGCAGCTGTTCACCTTTGCATGAATCCCCAACTTTTTTGCAGCCAACTAAGCTTTTGCCTCAATGAACGGGCCGCAATTGAGAATCAATGTCAACGTTACACAAAGACGTTCGAGATGGTCTGTCAACGGCACGGTTACACCACGGAAAGATGGAGCTGAGTGGAATTGGCTCTTTTTTAGCAGATAAAAGACACGCCTGGGTCAGCATTGAAACTGACCAGATTGGCATCACCCCGTTCGGTGACCGCCTTCAAGGAAAGGTTCAAGCTTTAAACCATGGCCTCCTAGATAGACCGAATCTGAGGCCCAGTAGCCCGTGCGCCGGACACGTATCTCTCAGCAACAGTGCTATCGTCTGCGTACCCAAAGTTTCCGGGTTTTATCAGATCATTAATGTGTAGCAAGAATAATGTTGCTTAGAGCACCGACCCCTGAGGAACTGCGTCGTTGATATCAAACTGACCGGACGAGCAGTCATCGATAAACACTCGGATGGATCGATCTCTCAGGAAGTCCACAATCCAATCACACAATCTACTAGGCAAACCGAAGGAAAGACCCTGTCGAAAGCCTCCTTGATGTCGAGGGAGACGGCTTCCACTTCTCCGTGTCTCTCGATGACCTTAATACAGATGTGAATGGCTTACGCTAGAAGATCTCTAGTAGAATGATTTCGGCGGAAGCCGTATTGGCGGTCACTGAGGATATCGTTCGCTTCTAGGTATGCCAGAGCTTACCGTTGAGCACACGCTCCATACTCTTACAGAGGATGGACGTTAAAGAGATGCGTCTATAGTTAGCCGGGGCAGCTCGACTGCCCTTCTTGGGCACGGGCTATACGTTGGCTTGCTTCCAAACCTTCGGCACTTTTTCAGTCTCTACCGAAAGGCGAAATAGGTGTGTCAAGATCGGAGACAATTCAGGCGCACAGGTTTTAAGTAAAATTGCTGGTATTCCGTCGGGGCCATTCGCTTTGTTCACATCAAGGCTACGCAGCACACTACGGACGTCCTTTTGATGGATGCGAATGTCCGACATACTCACACATCCATCAAGAGAAGGAGGATGCTGCGCGCCATCAATATTCTGATGCGAAGATTCCGCAAAAAGGGAGGCAAACAAGATGTGGGTTAATGACCCGTCAGGTTTCAGCATTGGTGGTATTTTTTGAATTGGGACAATCCCACCGCACTATTCCCAAACCACTGCAACTCCTGAAAGCCAGAATCAACAGGGGCGACCACCAGAAAAGCACCGAGGCAATGAAGCTCGACGAAGTCCCGGAGAATGAATTTAACTGTCTTGGATCCCGCAACGAAATTAATCAGAAAAGAATAACGGAGGAGTAGGAAAAATGAAAATTTTCACTTCCCTCCATATCAAGCAGGACACAGAACAAACAAGGTCATACACTGGGATAAGCCCAGTTGCCTAGCACCACGGATAAAAAATTTGCATTAATACATATTAATGGGTCCTAACATTGTGAGCTGTTATATTTGGTTCCAATAATAGGTTTGGCAAAAACGCTTGAACGCACGGAAATTTGTTCTAGTTTCCACAAGGTCCGTATAGTAAACAACTCCTGATGCAGCCTGTACATTATTCAACATAATATTACGTTCATTCTGCCAAAGAATACACTCCCATAAGATATGATGTGCAGATTGTACATATTCGCAGTCAGATATAGAGCACTGACATAAAAGCGAGGCAACGAGCTTGAAAGAAAATAATTTACTTTTAAAGTTACCATGTCCCGTGAGAAATTGGGCAACATAGTGATCCACTTCCAGCCACGTGCTGGCCAATCGCACGCGAACGGATGGAAAGAATTGGTGGAGGTGTTGGCCCTTGATGGAATTATCCCACCTACATTGCCATTCGGATAAAAGTTCCTCCCAGACGTCAATAGGTGGTTTAAATAATCTAGAGATTTTCTCACGGTCACTCCGCGTTAAAAAGTCCGCGTCCGTGGTCTCTTGTGCGGAATAGTACATTGCAGCACGTCGCTACACTTCAAGGTCGACCGGAAGTACACCAGCAAGTATCGGTAAGGCCTCAGCACTAACCGTCCTGTACGCTTTGCATAAGAATATCAAAGCCAAACGCTGACTTTGAAGTAATTTACGCCGTACCACCCCTATGGTGGCCCTATCAGCCCAAACAGGCGCCCCATAGCACATACAACCCAAGTAAGTAGCCCCATAAATAATTTTTAAAGTTAAAAAAGACAGACACCACGTAGATTTAGATATTCTCGTTAAGGCATAGATTTTTTTTTTGCTTATTCACCGACTATTTTAATATGATCTATAAATGCAAAATTCCTCTCTAACACTAGACCAAGAAAGCACACGGACTGCTTCCTTTTTACGGGCACGTTATTAAATTTAATAGTAGGACACGATTTAAGATTACCCTTCAAAATGAGTTGATAAGTTTTGTGCGGAGCAAAGGTCAGGCGGTTTCGATCGCCCCACTGAGATATTAATCGTAGGCAACTGTCAGCCAAGTTCTCGAGTCCAGCTCGAGTACTTGATTGAATGAGCAGAAGACCGTCGTCCGCGTAACTGGTTAATGAACAGCCGCTAGGAAGCGGAACCGCGAGGAAATCATCAAAGCCTAAATTCCATAAAGGTGGACCAATAACCGAACCCAGAGGACATCCCATGGTGAGAGACTTCGACATGGAATGATGACCGAGTTTGAGTTTCGCGGAACCATTTAAAAAGTAAGAGTAAACTAGATAATATATATTTCTGTAGCAGCCCTGTGTTTTCATTTTAAGTAATAGCAATGGCCACCATGCGTTATCAAAAGCCCCAGAAATATCTAGAAAAATCCCAATTACGTACTTATGTTCAGATGTATTAACTATTTTCCTAACAGTAAGGGCCGCGTCTACGGTAGATTTTCCAGTAGTGAAAACGAATTGATTGTTATGAAATGTTGATCCGTCCGGTAGTAAACGTGAAACGATAAGGCGCTCCAGGAATTTACCCAAAGATGGAAGTAATGTAATGGGCCGGTATGACTTAGGGCCGTCCGGGGGTTTGTCGCCACTTTTCGGGATAATTCGTATAAATCCGCGTCGCCATATACGAGGAAATACGCCCTCCGCAATACAACGGTTGTAAACGGTTAAAATCGCATCAGCGGCTGTTTTAGACGCTTCTATAATCATCCGATTAGATATTTTATCTTCACCCGATGAATTGTTGAGTGGCAACCTCATGACAACGTTAATAAATACTTCAGTGGATGGAAGGTCTGACGCTGGTGATTCAGGTGGTACAGCTGCCCACGCTCTGATCTGTTGATGGTAGTCGTTGTCACTAGCAAGCAAGTCATCAGGTATAAGAGTATTCAGCATAACTTCAGTTGTTTCCTCAATACTGGCGGTGAGTTTATTATTTACTTTAATGTTCTGAACAAACGCGAGGTCGACTGATCGATTGGCTTTAAACTCATGATATAAAGGAGACCACGGACCTTCTTTATCTAATTTTTCTACTATTTTACGCAATAAATTACCCTTAGATTTTTCCACCGATGCTCTGTAGCGGGACCTGGCAACTCTAAACGTATTTAACGCAATGGAAAGAGGATCACCGTTGACCTTAAGTTTTTTAAGCTTGTTAAGATGTTTACGCGCTCAGCGATAACTTTTACGCTGTTCAGTTAGGTAGTCACCGATGCTCTGTAGCGGGACCTGGCAACTCTAAACGTATTTAACGCAATGGAAAGAGGGTCACCGGTGACCTTACGTTTTTTAAGCTTGTTAAGATGTTTACGCGCTCAGCGAGTGCAAGTCGCCCAATCAATAAATCATTTATCTTTAGTTGAAACCAAATGTTTCCGGACCGAGGACTCCAGTTCAATGCCTATCCATTTCCGACCGTTGTCTAGCGATCGCCTGCGTATAATTTTGGTTGATTTAATAAAGTTGTCTTCATTTAGTGGCAACTCGTCTTTCATGTTTTGACAGAATAATGCATGCATGCAAAAAGTATCTTCCATTGAGGATGGGACGTCCTTAACTAAAATGCGAGGCCTACGGCCTTTTGGCTTCTCAAGCCGCAAGCCAGCGGACCTACTGGCATCGACCGATTGCAATTTTTTGATCTTAAAATCGTTAGCGACACGTAACACGACGCCAGACTTTGCAGCTTATTTAGCTCCTACAATTTGATAGCCATCACTGGGTTTTATCGCTTTCATAAGCGCTGGTTTAGTCGCCGAAGAAGTTGCGTAATCATTTGATAGCTCATCCGTGGGGTAAGCCACAAGACACGGAAGTTTGGCGCGAGAGTCGTCCACGGGTGCAATTTTGGGGAAACGAAGTTTTAATTTATCAGCATATGTAATATTACTGAAATCAGACTTGGAAATGTTGACACCGGTATTAAGTTTAATTTTGTCTAATTCGCGTTCCGTATTGGCTAATTTATTTTCGTTGGCGGATGATTTGATGGCTAGCAAGGAAACAATAGCTGTTACGCGTTGAGTCATGTCCATAATAGCGGATTTATTCGCAACATTAATGCAGGACCCTTGGTCATTAACAAGGTCGTTAATTTTAGACAGGTATGCGGACGCCTGAGAAACCAAAACACAATAATCGTCATTGCTTGCATTACTGACATTTAATATCGGCGAAGACCTTTCAATTGACTCCGATGTTTGCAGTCGTTTTGATCTATCTTCGGGTGAAATGTAAGAAGGAGATATTTCACTAAATAGACGCTTGGCATTAGCGGAGGTCGACGGCGTCCTTTATTTATTATGACGTCGAAATAATGTTTCTCCACCACGATCAGGCGGGTCATCATTAATAGACAACATAGTTACTTAAAACAAACTTACAAAAAGTTACAAATCAAACGAATAAACGTATTAGAACGTAAAAAGCGAAAGATTAACAGACGATAAATTATTTCGATGTACCCCCAAGTCTAGAAAAATAAATTTACTTACCGATAGCTGACGAAATTAACTAATTGCAATTAAAAACGGACGTAAACACGTTAAAAAACTTACGATACCAGCACTTAGCACAACAATACACAACTTCAAGCAAATCACAAGCCCGAAATAAATTACGGAACACAATAATTTCAACAATAAACAGGAGCAAAGCAGATCTCCGCAAACCGGAGCGCGCGCGTGGATGGAAGGCCTGTGAAGGGCGGCAGAAGTTTGATTCGACCGACTGAGTTAGGGACCAAAACGCTTTGTTACCCGCTGGGTATGAAGCAAGTTTGTTCCCAATTCTGCTAGTGTGGTCAACCCGTGCTCTTCGCATCACCTTTTTGCAGGACCTGGCAGCTGTGTTGAAGGCTCTCTTCTTCTGATTCACGACTTTTGCCTTGCTCGTTCGAGCGTCGACCCATGCCTGGTAAGCCTTGTGTTACCTTGGGTTCTGTTGCGATAAATAAGCTGGTAGAGGCTAAGAATGTTTTTGGTGAAGCGCAATTATTCAAAGATATCGCATGATTTAAAACTCGAGTTAGTAACGCAAGTGTCCAACACCTTTAATAATATTAAGAGTGTATTTCGAAAATTAAGTCAATTGTGTACTTCCCCTTCCAGTGAAATAAAAATTGTAAAAATGGAATTTGAAATACGAACGGCGTGTAACTTAATGCCCCTTATGGATGGTAGAGAGGACACCACGAAACGATTGATTGAGGCAGTGGATATGTATGCGGCTATGTTAGACGATTCGGGAACACATCTCTTAATAAAATTCATAATTTAAGGTTGCTAGTATCTGATAAAGCTAAGCTCCTTTTATCGTTTAAATATGACACGATAGAGCAGTGGCCCAGTGGTAATGGCTGCGACTTACAAGTTGTAGGTCGTGGGATCTAACCCAGGCAGGCGCTTTACTTTGTGTAAATTATTTTTATCACCACTGCTCTCAAAACGGTGAAGGAAATTTCAGCAAAAACATCGTGAGGAGACCACTGCACTTTTTTGCACTGTGCCCGCGTGGTACGGATTACAGCTTCTCACAAAGAGCGCGTGTCTTACCGTCGACCGCTTCATCGCTTACCAACAGGTGAGATAGTGGTCAAACGCAAGCCTATAAAATATAAAAAGGGGGTTCATCTATCCTATCTTATCCTAACTATGAGACCTTTTTTGGTGTCACACTATTAAAACACATCTTTAATGTGTGAGAAGAGGCACAAGATGCCATAGGTATCTTCTGGGACCTGTCGAAGGCGTTTGATGGCGTTAATCATGAAATAATGTTTCTAAAACTTGAGCATTACGGGCTAGGCCAATCAGCGTTTAGTTTGGTAAAATCTTATTTAAATGATAGACAGCAATAAGTTCAAATAAACATACCCCAGGGCTCAATTTTAGGTCCTTTCTTATTTTTAATATACATACTCGATTTACCCCGTTTATTGGCCAACTAAACTTGGTATTATTTGCTGATGACACATCTTTATTTTTTTTAATAAATAGTCGTACTTGTCAGGTTGACGACGTAAATAACGCATTACGGCAGGTTCAGGATTGGTTCACTGCCATTAATTATTTAGTTCTAAATGGTTCTAAAAACCAAGTGCGTAAAATTTGCCTTGCCGAATGTCAAAAGTACTGATTATGACATTAAATTAAACCAGAAGAATCTAGAATTCATCGGTAAAATGGTTTTCCTGGGGATCACGCTAGACTCAAGTTTACAATGGGGTCCTCATTTAATATCACTTCATCATCATCATCATATCAGCCGAAAGTCATCCACTGCTGAACATAGGCCTCCAACAAGCGTAGCCACATTGACCGGTCCCGTGCGCCCCGCATCCAGCGGATCCCCGCAACCTTCACCAAGTCATCGGTCAGTCATTTAGTTTTGATGCAAAGCAACATTTTGATACTGATTAAAATTCCAATTCGTATTTATTCAATTGGCTACCCTTAATTTCTCCAACGTCCAATGCAAGGGAAGGATTTGAATCCTAGAGGAAGGTGACACACAATTTGGAGGGAAACGCGAAGGCACGGGTTTACTTGAGAGAACTGGAGAGAGACTCATGTCGCGATTATGTGTGAAAAGTGGAATTATTAGTGCAGTTGCATCTAAAAGTATCAGGTTAGTGAAAGTGATTACAAATTGGCGCGTCAACTTACTGCTAGTAATTGGACAATGGACTGTCTCTACACGCATAAATTACATACATTCTGTGCTTTGCATGCATTTACCCACAGTAAGCCCACAAGACCGAGGGTATATTGAAGATAGCCCTCCTGTTTGCGACATACATTTGACTTTGACTCTTTAGATTTAAGATATAGACTACATGTAGCGCTAAAAAAAGCTTAAAATAATTTAGAAACTAGTAAGGAAAAAAGAAAATTATGATTTGATAAGAAATGTAATCCACTTACTTATAAGAAAGACGATTTAGTTTTAGTCAAAAGTGAAGGAACAGAGAAATTGGATAATATTTTTGAAGGCCCTTATATTGTGTCAGAGTATATGGGCTTTAATGTCAAAATTCTAAACAAAATAAAATCACATTAATTCATAAGGATAGTACTAAATTGTATCATAGTTAATAGTTTTATATTTGTCATCGACACGCTAGGAAGAAGATAGTTAATAGTAAATATTTGTAAATATTTAATTTAATTTAGATGTAATAAATAAATAAAAAATATATCGTAAAAAAAATATTAAGAGCTCTAATATTTTATTTTTCTTTAACCCCGGAGGTGTAGTTTATGTAAGATATCATTAGTATTATTATGTATGTGTGAGAAATCATACATTATATATACAATTTTACAAGAAAGCAATATATTATAATGATTGAAAGACAGAACTAATCCGTTATCCAGAGCGGATGTCTTTTATATACCACGACACTTCAATTTTATCCTACTGGTCAAACTCATAGAGAAGCTTAGGATATTTTAAATGAAAAAAGCTAAATCCTCGGTAATTAATTAACATGATACTTTTTATTCTCACCTGTACCATACGCTTCCACGTACTCAATTGCCTGTGGCGACACCTCTGCTTCTTTGTAAAACTGTCTAATGAAACCAGCTGTAGTCTGAGGGTTGCGATAGTGACCGAATTTAGGCCCCATTTCGTCACGCAATAGCGAAATGAATTCATTTTTGACATGCAAAAGTTCTGCGTAGACTCTAAAATATAATAACAATTAACTTAAATAAAAATAATTAAAAAAGTGCAAGTGCAGTTGCAACTGCTTAATTTGCAAGTTTAAAGTTTTCTTTTAATTATATTTTTTTTTACCTTTTTGCGTCTTTTGCCTTTTGCAAAAATACAACACTGATTGTGTCAGACAAAACATAACCATCGGCGTTCTGCGCAAATGATTTTGTCTTTCCGTCTTGTGAAATTGTACCAGAAAGCCTGAAATCAAACAACACACAGATTGCTAACTGGTTTCTTCTACAGTTGAATTCTAGAGCTTTTTAGTTTATCATGGAATTGTAGTAAAATAACGCGCGTATTCACTACTGTAATACATGTGCCACCAGTGCCGCTAGGCCAATAGGAATGCTAATATCTCATGCTGCTTTTTAAGTCAGGGTACGGCCTTAAACAGAAATATGTAAAATGTCAGTTTTCCACCATGGTGAATTTGTAACTTGTAAAATACAATTACAATGTGTTACGTTTATTAAACAGGCAGACGCTAATAAACTAAAATGGAAGTGGGCTGGGCACGTAGCGAGGCTAAAGGACGAAAGATAGGCCAGCAGGGTAACAACGTGGAAAGGTCCAAACGGCAAGCGTCTTAAAGGCAGACCCCACACGAGATGGGCAGACGAATTGATAAAAATAGCTGGTACCTGCTGGCCGCAAATAGCTCAAGATAGGGACAAATGCAGTTCTTTAGAGGAGACCTTCACCTTCACTTGAGGAGGGGTTCATCATACGAACATTATTTTAATATTATATATATTTAATTATTTTACAACATAAGTGATTTTTTTTTTAAATAACGTAATTTTTTTTTATATTATGTATGTATTCAACTTTGCATGAGGTAAAAGGCTTTTTATTTTATATTTATTTATTAAACAGGGCCTAGTGCATCGTTGCCTCTTGGTCCATCTGTCTATTAACTCAAATGCATCAAACTGGTATTTGGCAGATCCGTCCCAAAGGTGTGATCCTTGCATCCTCCATGCATGACCGAACTTGCGCTTTATACAAGAATATTCTCTACTGTCTGGTTTTTTGACATTTTATTAGATTTAGTTTAGTGAAACGACATATCCATTTTTTCATATCACTTAATATGTTTAGTAAGATCCCTGGTATCCTCATTTGTCTGCGACTTTCATCCGACAGCCGTTCGTATCGTCATTATGATGTAACACATGTAGAATATACCTATTTGAGTATACATCAAAATTGTAATACTGCTAAACATTTAAAAAATAATTTACCTTCCATGATGTACAGAAGATTGTGGATGGAGAGATAAGAATGCTCCTCCAAAAATGGCTGCATCACATTCCCCACGTCTCAGTGATGAGTATGCCGCTTCTAGTGCACCGGTAGAACTGCAGTCAAGTTCATCGACTCCTAATGAGGGACCCTTAAGATTTAACCAGTACGAGATTCGATTCGCGAACATAGTCTTGCTCGAGCTGGAAATAATTATTAGGTACATTTTAATCATATTATATGAAGTTTGAGATCGAAGTCGTGGCGTGGAGCTGAGAATGCAAGCTCACGTGTTTCAACAGAGGTTTGAGATCGAAGTCGTGGCGTGGAGCTGAGAATGCAAGCTCACGTGTTTCAACAGAGGTTTTGGAACAAACATGCGAGAAAAAAATGTCATAAACATAATGTATTTTTATTTTTTTTTGTGAAAAATTACTCGCAGCTCTTATTTAACTGCACCGTGTGTCTTCTGATTTTGAGAGAAAGACACTGAATCGAAGACATATTACAGTCTCATATAAAAAGAAACAATAACTGAATATTTTTATTCATAAAAGACATGGCCAGATTCTGCCCTACGAATCAATTCAGAATACGTAATGTACAGCAGTTATTAATATGTGAAAATTACTTGTAAAATAAATTAAAATTAATGGCATCAATTACATTACTCCAGAACTGGCGACAAAAAATTCCAAAAAAATATGTATGTTAATTGTTTTTGTGCGGTTTCTGTGCAATGCATTTGCGTTTGGATACACGAATAAGACAAACACTGTTTCTGAAGTACGCCTAAAGGTCAGATTAAAAAATAAAACTACAACTGCATGAATCGTATTGCTAAGATAAATAACTCTAAAATAAAAGGTAACGTTTTACGAATATCGCAGATACCATTTTTCAATCTACCGCGCGTCACCATAATGCTGAATGCATCGACAATATGTGTCAATGTCAACTGTCACTGCCACCTAACGACATCATTGCTATTAAAAATGGTTAGGCAATTTTTTTGTTTCCTTTTTAGAGTGTCTCTCGCTTCTTCTATGATCATAAAACTTAAACTATTGGAAAGCCATATCTAAGCTTTAATACAACGTACTGTATGTCAATGTACATGGATATTTTTTGTTAGGCCACAGCTCTATACAAATTCTGGCCATGTCCTTTAATTTCCTTGTGCTTGGATTCCTTAGAACGCGAGTATAACTTGAGCTTAACTGATTTCTGCCTAGCGAGCATGGGCGTACCCAAGACATTTGTAACAAGACATGATAAATTATGTCATGTCTTACAATTTTGTCTTAAATGCTAGCACGGATCAAACTTGTGACATATTTTAAAGGCGCAACATGCCTTTCTTGTTGCTGCCCGGTGAGCACGGCCTACTGTGACATGGCTTGAGTCACACATTTCATCGCAGTTTGGTCGATAACACCATTTTGTCCTAAATAATAGCACCGGCGGCGTGAGAAAATTTCCTGACGTTTGTTTGGGACTCATCGGGTCTTAATTGCTAATACGGGCGCACCCATTTTGTCACAAATGTCACATTTTGACAGATGATTTAGAAAAATGTATCACTTTCGTTCGGAGGTGGTGATAAAATTTTATAGTTGAAAAAAATATATTTGCCTTCTAATTACTGCACCAAATGGCAATAAATTCATTTTGTGTGTATGGTGATAAATGCTTATTAATTAATTGAATTGTTACAGGATTATTAATCAATTTTATATTATTAGTTTCTTATATATTTTTTTATTGTTGTTCTTATTTTTATTTTTATTATTTTTTTTTACAATTATTTTCTTTCATACCATATTCTTCTTACTTTCTACATTTTTAAATGTTTCTTAAATAAAATCCCCAAAAAACATTTAAAATATAAAAAATAGGGGACCACCGGTATTGGTCCAAGCTATTATATTTTTTAGTAATTATTAAAATTTTCACAATAATTATATCTTTCTAACAAACACTTAATATAAAAAATAAACGTCAAGAAGTTATGCCACAAGTCAATAAAATATCTCACGCCGCCGTGCTAGCATTTAAGACAAAATGAGTTTATCGCCAAAACTGTGATTAAAAGTGTGACTTAAGCGATGTCACAGTAGGCCATGCTCGCCGGGCTGGTAGACATTGTTTGTCACGGTCAAGCAGACCCTTAACCTGCTGTTTTAAACTATCGTGGTGAATCAACTCACCCTAAAATGCCGAGACCGTTTTTGGTGGTGGTATTCATGAAACCGTACTTCTCTGTGTCAGAAAAGGATGATCCAATGAATACTGCAACTTTTTTTCCATTAAGCTGAGCCGGACTCACACCTGAAACAAAAAGCTTTTTTAATTTCAATCTTTAGATTAGATTCGAAATCTTCCCCAAAAATGAACCTAAGCTATTATACTTTAGCCTATGGGGGGGCTTTGGTTTGCCTGATCTGTTTTCTCTGTAGCTTCAGGTTTTATTTTAAATATTTTAAACGTTTTTTTAGAGGGTTTTTTTTTTATTTTTTACCTTTTACATTTTAGGATAGCTTACAGAATAATTACAATAATATATAACAAATCTGCTAATAACAAACTTCCGCAGATACATAAAAAGTAAATTAGTACTACCCTATAGTCTAAACTACGAGTACTTCCTCAAAGTTGTCCAAATTGGCCTAACAGCCAATTTGGACAAAAAATGGTATATTAATGGAATAAAATGGAAACCATAAAATGGAAAATTGGTTCACAAATATTATTTATAAGAGCTAATTTTATTTAGGGTTGTGATGACAACTCGTCACACTAGCTATTCGTCACTATAAAATATCTAATAGGTCCATTTTACTAATATATAACCTTGTACATGAAGTCAGTTTCCCATCACTTCTCAAGCCGCATTTTGTCTCTTTTCCTAATCGTACGACGCATATGTTCAAAGTACAGTAACGTACAAAATAGAAATAGGAAGTTAGGGTAGGTAGGGTAGGTAGGGTAGGTAGGGAAGGTAGGGTAGGTAGGGCAGGTAGGGTAGGTAGGGTAGGTAGGGTAGGTAGGGTAGGTAGGGTAGGTAGGGTAGGTAGGGTAGGTAGGGTAGGTAGGGTAGGTAGGGTAGGTAGGGTAGGTAGGGTAGGTAGGGTAGGTAGGGTAGGTAGGGTAGGTAGGGTAGGTAGGGTAGGTAGGGTAGGTAGGGTAGGTAGGGTAGGTAGGGTAGGTAGGGTAGGTAGGGTAGGTAGGGTAGGTAGGGTAGGTAGGGTAGGTAGGGTAGGTAGGGTAGGTAGGGTAGGTAGGGTAGGTAGGGTAGGTAGGGTAGGTAGGGTAGGTAGGGTAGGTAGGGTAGGTAGGGTAGGTAGGGTAGGTAGGGTAGGTAGGGTAGGTAGGGTAGGTAGGGTAGGTAGGGTAGGTAGGGTAGGTAGGGTAGGTAGGGTAGGTAGGGTAGGTAGGGTAGGTAGGGTAGGTTACCTTTTTTTTTTTTTTTTTTTTTTTTATAATACTAATCCCGCTCAACAAAGTTGGCGCCTATTCTGTGCAAATCCATTCATTCCATTCCTCTTTCATGCTTCTCGTACTTTCATACTTCATACTAATTGTTCTTCTTGCTTACATCTCTTGTATACGGTGGGTGGGCATCCCACTTTCTTTAATTATGTAAATGGCAGCTTTATTTATTTAAAATTGGGTCAAAGATAAAAAGTGCTAATATACAAGTTTACAGAAAATTACAAATGTGCAAGAAGTGCTGTTAATAAATACAATGTGCAAAAAGTGCTATTTATAACAGTCAGAATATACAGTAACTATACATAACAGGGAAAATATCTAAATTATATGAATTGTGCCTTACAAATAGGGATGAGAAGCACAACAGTGCTTTTCATCATACAGACAATCTGTTGTTGCTAGGTACTACCCCAGTGCACCGCTCGTCATTGCAGTTTTGTGCGTGCTATTTTATGCTTCTTACAAATATTCTAATAATACCGGTGAAGCATAGTGCCGCTTCAACTTCGGTTTCGTGCAATGACGGTGGAAGCCACATTAACACAGTACACCAGGAACTTTTCCCTGTGTTGCTTACTCATGAGCCCATGCAGGCTCTCCTTCGTCAGTCTCCTGTCCAGTTCACATTCGAGTTGGTAGCGTTCCCTGATAAATAACGGGCAATCTACAAGTATGTGCTGGACAGTCTCTGCCACTCCTGGATCGCAGACGCACGATGGGCTCTCCTTACACTTGAAGCGATTCAAGTATTCAGAGAACCCGCCGTGCCCCGTCAAAACCTGAGTGAGAACGCCTGTGGGCCGCACCTGTTTTATAATACGGAAAGCCGCTATGGCGTCCGGAAGAAACATTTTCGTCACAGAGGCTGTCTCGCCCGACACGTATCTTCGGTTCCATTCATCAAGCGATTCCAAACGAATCTGTCGCTTGATAAATGACACCGGACATCGGTCGTAGTCCGGCTTCCTCCGCAACGACAATGCTGCCCTCTTTGGCAGCTCGTCCGCTCGCTCATTCCCCGGCAGGCCCGCGTGGGCCTTGATCCAGAACAAAGATACAGCTTTGCTCTGGCCCAGGGCTTGAGCCAGATTAGCGCGCGCGTGAACCGCCAGGGGATGGAGAGAGCCATGGCTTGCAAGCGTCTGCAATGCTGACATTGAGTCACTGTACAAACCATAGCTCGTCTCTTGCCGCGTGAGGATCACGTCCGTCGCTTTGCAGATGGCCAGGAGTTCCGCCTGGTAGACTGTGCAGTACGCGGCTAAGCTAAGTTTGAGGTTCCGGACTTCGCGTCCATTATCCCAAATGGATAATGCGGCTCCGACCTTCCCCTCAATCTTGCTGCCGTCGGTGAAGATTCGCACCGCCTGCACATTGTTACTGTCTAGCAACTGTTGGTCTGCCAGGCACATGAACTCCAGGGGCATTTGGGTAGCTGGATGAGGAGTCTCTGCAAAACCCCACCGCACCTTCGATCTCCCTATCTCCTGGCACAAACCGGGATGGCCCTCTCCTCGCTTCATACAGGGCGGCTGCCTCCTGTATGCGCAGATCTAGAGGTAGTATTCCGGACAGTACCAGTGCCGAGTTCAGGGAGACAGTACGGTAAGATTTACAGATCTTCTGGACGAATCCTCGTTGGACCGAGCCTAGCTTCTTCCGTATTCCCAGCTTTTTCGTAGCGGGAGCCCAGGCTGCGGCCGCGTACGTTATTATGGGCTCAATCATAGCAGTGTAGATTGTGTGTATGATCTGTGCGTCCAATCCCCAACTCACTTTAGCGGCGCGGGACAGCTGCTTGTAGATGTTCACTGCCCTCCTGCAGACGTTCGCGGTGTGCTCGTTGAAGGTGAGCTTCTCGTCTATGGTTAGACCCAACAACTTCATCTTCTTGACCATACCAATGTCGACCCCGGCCATGCTCAGCCTTGGAGTATCATACTTGCGCTTGTTGGTTACGACCATCGCACAGGTTTTGTGCGGTGCGAACCTCAGCTTGTTTCTGACGCCCCAACTCTGAACATGGGCGAGGGCTGCATTGGCAGATGTTGAAACTTCGGTCGCTGAGTCCCCATCCAGAACCAAAACGATATCATCGGCGAACGCCTGCCCGAAGATTCCGCGCTGCTCCAATTCCTGCAATAGTGGGTCTAAAATGAGATTCCACAGGATGGGACCACCTATTGACCCTTGAACACAGCCCTTGCTAGTCACTCGCGTGCATTCCTCCCCAGCGTAACGAACCTTGACTTTCCTACTGTCGAGGTAGCTGTCTAGCAGCCTTCTTATGTTAACCGGGCACTTTTCCTCAGCCAGTCTGACCTTGATGGCTGGCCACCAAGCACTATCGAAGGCCCCCTCTATATCCAGTGACACCAGGACAATTAGCTTTTTTTGCCTCAACTTGTCCTGTACGTGCTTCACTAGCGTATAGAGGGCGTCCTCAGTGCTTCTCTGGGGCATAAAGCCAAACTGGCGAGTACTAAACCGCGGTACAAGCTGCCATTTTAAACGCGCTACTACCATCCTCTCCAGGACCTTCCCCAGAACCGGCAGTAGACCTATTGGTCTGTATGCCTTGGGGTTTAGGTAATCGTCCTTGCCCAGCTTTCTGAGGACCACGACTGTGGCCTCCTTCCAGATGTTCGGGAAGTGTGCCAATTCGAGGCACTTGTTGTAGAGGGCAAGGAACGCGTCCAGGTCCTGGTGGATCGCTCGACTGCAGATATCAGACGTCAGTCCATCCCCTCCTGGTGCCTTTTTGGGATTGAAACCTGCCACGGCGGTCTTCAGCTCCAGCGAGGTAAATGGTGGATCATGATATTCATCATGAAGCCACTCATTTACTCGACTGGCCGCTTCTCTTATTCGCCTGTGGTCAGCGTTGTCCTGGTCTACTCTGTCTTCGGGGTAGAACGTATCTGCAAGTAGGGCGGCTGATTCACTTGGGTTGAGGAATACACCATCGCTGCATAGGGTCAGTTCCTCCTGCCTTCTGGCGGTCCTACCAATCACCCTGAAGATTCCCTCCCAGACCCCTTCCCGATCCTGTTTCCGGCAGAATTCCTTCCAACTTGCGAATTGGGCGCTCTTCGCTAGCATCTCGTACTCCTCTTTGGCCTTCAGGTACTCGTCTACGACCTTCGCTCGCCGGACCGGCGCGGCATTGCGGATGCGGTTCTTCAGTCTGGTAAACTCCTTCTTCTTCACAGTGAGCTCCTCGGACCACCACGGACAATTAATTTTAATTTTTCTATTTGTTTTAGGAATGGCATCTTCGCATGCTTGTTCTATGATTTTACTATATTTAACTACTATTTCTTCTAAGTCTTGTTTACTATTTATTTCTTGTATGCTATTTAAATTTACGTTACTTTCAACTTTATTTTCCCTTAATTTTACTCTAAATTTATCCCAGTCCGCTTTTCTTGTATTAAATTTTCTTGTTGTTCTAATTATATTCATCCCTTTTTCCCTTTTTACATTAATCTTAAAGAATATAGTGTTATGGTCAGAGGATGTTGCTCCTGTGTCGACCCGCCAGCCGTCCACCAGGTCAAAAAGGTCGAGCGAGCATGCCGTGACGTCCACGTGGCTTGTATACACTCGACCACCTCGGACAGTGTCAAATGTGGGAGCGTCACCAGTGTTCAGCACCTGAAGCTCTAAGTCCTCCAGGGTTCCGGACATTTCCTCGCCCTTGGAGTCTTCGACGATGCTGCCCCACCAAGGACTCTTAGCGTTAGCGTCACCGCCTACAAGCAATCTACCGGTGGCCAATTCCGATTTGATCCGGGTCAACTGGTCCAGGTATGGCCCTATGGGTTGGTCTGGCTCGAAGTAGTAAGAAACTACTGCGATTTCCCAGGCTTTGGTCCGGATCGCCACCACAACGATGTTGTTTGTGGTGAGTTTCGGGTAGGGAATGACATCCAGGTCATCGTCAAAGACGGCAATTGCCGCCTTTACCCTCCCACTTCCATCAACCTCGCACTGGTAGATTCGCGAACCTCGGTAGTTCTTCATACCTCGCGCCCCTCCCACGTACGGCTCCTGGATAAGCGCCCATGCGATCTTCCTTTTACTGGCCTCTAAAAAGAGTTCGGTCGTTGCCAGGTCCTTACGTTGTAGGTTTGCTTGGGCCACACGGTATGGTCTTGCGTTTTGTTGGGCAGAAGTCTCCGGGGTGCCCTTAGCAGTACGCTATAACAGAACGGGCAATTGCATCCCACCTTTTTCTAACTTGACACTCCGAGCTGAAAGCATGGTGGTTGGCGCTGTCAATCCTTGCGCGCGTGCAATTGCAACACTTTGGAGGTAGGCCAGCGGCCCAGTCCGCGCACTCCGTCCTCATGTGGGGACCGCCACAGTGGCTGCACTTTGGCACAGATTCTGTGCAAAGCCGTCGGCTATGCCCATACCCGAGGCAGAGCGAGCATTGGACCAGCGGGGATTGGTCCTCGACCCTCACCCGCTGGAACTCCACGTGCACCGACCCAACCTCGAGCATGCGCCGCCAAACCTCTGTGGCGACCCTCAACACTACGTGACACATTAGCGGGTTCCTGGCTCGCTTTCTATAAATTATTTCCATTCTCGCCTGCTCATCTTGGAGATCTCGAAAGATGGCGGCGTTTTGGTTTTTAAGTGCCTTGAGTACTTCCTCATTTGCGTTGTACTGCATTACGTCGCGCAACACAACCTGCGGGTTTTTATTTTTAATATTTTGCGCTTCCAGCTCAGGCGCCTTCCTGATCTTTTCCCTCAACTTTTCCCTCTCTTCTTCTGACCTACAGCCTAGAATTACTTTCCTATCTTTCGCTTTCCTCACTTTCTCTACCGCTATACCCCCTTCCTTGGCATTTACCACCTTCCTTAGTCGGTCCAGGACTTGTTCCCTCGTTTCATTCTCGTCCCTGGCCGACACTACGATGGAATGTAGTGTGGTCTGCTTCGGAGCCTGATTGGATGGCCGACTTGCTGCCACGCTAGCATACGAGACCATCTGGTCTCGGCTAGTTTGTAGAGCCTCTTTCAGCCTATCCATTTTTAGGCTGTTCTCGGCCAGGGTAGGGTAGGTAGGGTAGGTAGGGTAGGTAGGGTAGGTAGGGTAGGTAGGGTAGGTAGGGTAGGTAGGGTAGGTAGGGTAGGTAGGGTAGGTAGGGTAGGTAGGGTAGGTAGGGTAGGTAGGGTAGGTAGGGTAGGTAGGGTAGGTAGGGTAGGTAGGGTAGGTAGGGTAGGTAGGGTAGGTAGGGTAGGTAGGGTAGGTAGGGTAGGTAGGGTAGGTAGGGTAGGTAGGGTAGGTAGGGTAGGTAGGGTAGGTAGGGTAGGTAGGGTAGGTAGGGTAGGTAGGGTAGGTAGGGTAGGTAGGGTAGGTAGGGTAGGTAGGGTAGGTAGGGTAGGTAGGGTAGGTAGGGTAGGTAGGGTAGGTAGGGTAGGTAGGGTAGGTAGGGTAGGTAGGGTAGGTAGGGTAGGTAGGGTAGGTAGGGTAGGTAGGGTAGGTAGGGTAGGTAGGGTAGGTAGGGTAGGTAGGGTAGGTAGGGTAGGTAGGGTAGGTAGGGTAGGTAGGGTAGGTAGGGTAGGTAGGGTAGGTAGGGTAGGTAGGGTAGGTAGGGTAGGTAGGGTAGGTAGGGTAGGTAGGGTAGGTAGGGTAGGTAGGGTAGGTAGGGTAGGTAGGGTAGGTAGGGTAGGTAGGGTAGGTAGGGTAGGTAGGGTAGGTAGGGTAGGTAGGGTAGGTAGGGTAGGTAGGGTAGGTAGGGTAGGTAGGGTAGGTAGGGTAGGTAGGGTAGGTAGGGTAGGTAGGGTAGGTAGGGTAGGTAGGGTAGGTAGGGTAGGTAGGGTAGGTAGGGTAGGTAGGGTAGGTAGGGTAGGTAGGGTAGGTAGGGTAGGTAGGGTAGGTAGGGTAGGTAGGGTAGGTAGGGTAGGTAGGGTAGGTAGGGTAGGTAGGGTAGGTAGGGTAGGTAGGGTAGGTAGGGTAGGTAGGGTAGGTAGGGTAGGTAGGGTAGGTAGGGTAGGTAGGGTAGGTAGGGTAGGTAGGGTAGGTAGGGTAGGTAGGGTAGGTAGGGTAGGTAGGGTAGGTAGGGTAGGTAGGGTAGGTAGGGTAGGTAGGGTAGGTAGGGTAGGTAGGGTAGGTAGGGTAGGTAGGGTAGGTAGGGTAGGTAGGGTAGGTAGGGTAGGTAGGGTAGGTAGGGTAGGTAGGGTAGGTAGGGTAGGTAGGGTAGGTAGGGTAGGTAGGGTAGGTAGGGTAGGTAGGGTAGGTAGGGTAGGTAGGGTAGGTAGGGTAGGTAGGGTAGGTAGGGTAGGTAGGGTAGGTAGGGTAGGTAGGGTAGGTAGGGTAGGTAGGGTAGGTAGGGTAGGTAGGGTAGGTAGGGTAGGTAGGGTAGGTAGGGTAGGTAGGGTAGGTAGGGTAGGTAGGGTAGGTAGGGTAGGTAGGGTAGGTAGGGTAGGTAGGGTAGGTAGGGTAGGTAGGGTAGGTAGGGTAGGTAGGGTAGGTAGGGTAGGTAGGGTAGGTAGGGTAGGTAGGGTAGGTAGGGTAGGTAGGGTAGGTAGGGTAGGTAGGGTAGGTAGGGTAGGTAGGGTAGGTAGGGTAGGTAGGGTAGGTAGGGTAGGTAGGGTAGGTAGGGTAGGTAGGGTAGGTAGGGTAGGTAGGGTAGGTAGGGTAGGTAGGGTAGGTAGGGTAGGTAGGGTAGGTAGGGTAGGTAGGGTAGGTAGGGTAGGTAGGGTAGGTAGGGTAGGTAGGGTAGGTAGGGTAGGTAGGTAGGTAGGTAGGTAGATTCTGTGCAAAGCCGTCGGCTATGCCCATACCCGAGGCAGAGCGAGCATTGGACCAGCGGGGATTGGTCCTCGACCCTCACCCGCTGGAACTCCACGTGCACCGACCCAACCTCGAGCATGCGCCGCCAAACCTCTGTGGCGACCCTCAACACTACGTGACACATTAGCGGGTTCCTGGCTCGCTTTCTATAAATTATTTCCATTCTCGCCTGCTCATCTTGGAGATCTCGAAAGATGGCGGCGTTTTGGTTTTTAAGTGCCTTGAGTACTTCCTCATTTGCGTTGTACTGCATTACGTCGCGCAACACAACCTGCGGGTTTTTATTTTTAATATTTTGCGCTTCCAGCTCAGGCGCCTTCCTGATCTTTTCCCTCAACTTTTCCCTCTCTTCTTCTGACCTACAGCCTAGAATTACTTTCCTATCTTTCGCTTTCCTCACTTTCTCTACCGCTATACCCCCTTCCTTGGCATTTACCACCTTCCTTAGTCGGTCCAGGACTTGTTCCCTCGTTTCATTCTCGTCCCTGGCCGACACTACGATGGAATGTAGTGTGGTCTGCTTCGGAGCCTGATTGGATGGCCGACTTGCTGCCACGCTAGCATACGAGACCATCTGGTCTCGGCTAGTTTGTAGAGCCTCTTTCAGCCTATCCATTTTTAGGCTGTTCTCGGCCAGGGTAGGGTAGGTAGGGTAGGTAGGGTAGGTAGGGTAGGTAGGGTAGGTAGGGTAGGTAGGGTAGGTAGGGTAGGTAGGGTAGGTAGGGTAGGTAGGGTAGGTAGGGTAGGTAGGGTAGGTAGGGTAGGTAGGGTAGGTAGGGTAGGTAGGGTAGGTAGGGTAGGTAGGGTAGGTAGGGTAGGTAGGGTAGGTAGGGTAGGTAGGGTAGGTAGGGTAGGTAGGGTAGGTAGGGTAGGTAGGGTAGGTAGGGTAGGTAGGGTAGGTAGGGTAGGTAGGGTAGGTAGGGTAGGTAGGGTAGGTAGGGTAGGTAGGGTAGGTAGGGTAGGTAGGGTAGGTAGGGTAGGTAGGGTAGGTAGGGTAGGTAGGGTAGGTAGGGTAGGTAGGGTAGGTAGGGTAGGTAGGGTAGGTAGGGTAGGTAGGGTAGGTAGGGTAGGTAGGGTAGGTAGGGTAGGTAGGGTAGGTAGGGTAGGTAGGGTAGGTAGGGTAGGTAGGGTAGGTAGGGTAGGTAGGGTAGGTAGGGTAGGTAGGGTAGGTAGGGTAGGTAGGGTAGGTAGGGTAGGTAGGGTAGGTAGGGTAGGTAGGGTAGGTAGGGTAGGTAGGGTAGGTAGGGTAGGTAGGGTAGGTAGGGTAGGTAGGGTAGGTAGGGTAGGTAGGGTAGGTAGGGTAGGTAGGGTAGGTAGGGTAGGTAGGGTAGGTAGGGTAGGTAGGGTAGGTAGGGTAGGTAGGGTAGGTAGGGTAGGTAGGGTAGGTAGGGTAGGTAGGGTAGGTAGGGTAGGTAGGGTAGGTAGGGTAGGTAGGGTAGGTAGGGTAGGTAGGGTGTAAAATTTATTAAAACTTTAGTACAGATTGCTAGCTAGGTACTAGGCTATGGCGCGTATCACATTTATTGGTTAGCTTTTTGTAGTATTCGTACATAAATGATACGCAGCAAGCGCGATAACTTTTAAAAACAAAGTTTGATATGTTCAATATATTGACGACAATAACAAGATTGAATCGGTTAAAAGTCAAAACACTTTATCAGCTGTGTACTACAATGAGTAGAAATGAACATCGTGAGTCGTGACGTCACACGGGCTTGGATTTGTTCGGGAACTGTCGGCGTGTTTTAAGTAAAAAAAAATACTTTTTAGTTTTGTTTACTTTTGTAATTAATGCAAAAAATAGGTTTGTAATAAAATGTATGTATGATCTTTCCATTTATTACAAAAAAAAGCTGTTTCACAATCCAATTAGTATTTGCATAAGGTATCTGAGAAAGTGGTCACTGTCGAAGCTCCATCTGATAAGTGCGTATCGTTTATTTCGAAACAAGTTTAGGACAATCGACTAGACCACTGTCGATATTAAAAAAGTAGAATACATCATTAATATATCGTCTACGGTCAAATGGTAGAAAATTGTATCTTTCACATCGGTGAGTGTAATCTACAGATACAATGCGTACGAACGAACAATATAGGACTTAGATCGGTTTTAGTGATCAGAAACATGCTGAGGTTCTCATTATGAAACCAAGTGCTGTTGACGCCTTATACTATCAATATGCTGATCGAAGAGAAGCTTACTGTCTTTTGTAATACCAAGATCCCTAATACTTTTGACTTACCCGATATTGTAAAGCTTGAATGCAGAATCAATCATAGACTTCTGACGAATAAAAGTCATGTGTGAACACTTTGAAACATTCAATTCAAGCCTGTTACGTGTACAGTATTCTTTAAATCCATTCGAGTCGTTTTGTAACAGGTGTTTCTGATATGTTTCGGATAATTTTATGAACATTCATATCGTCAGCAAAAAGTAAAATATAACAACAACATAAAATATAACAAGTTTCAAAACGGTGTTTCACGTCGTCAATAAAACAGTAAATAAAAGAGATCCTTAAATCAAACTAAGGAACTCCAGAAGGGACAGAAATTCATCCAGATGAGTACCCCTGCAGTACCAAGGCCTTAGTTCTGTTATAAATAAAGGAGGAAAACCAACTGTCAAGTGTATTCCGGCTTTTAGTAGCCTCGCTAAGAGCAGCTTATGGTCAATACGATCAAATCATTTACTGTAATCAGTATAGATAACGTCAACCTGTGCACGCTGCTCCATACCTTCGGATATAAATTCACAGAGACAAGAGTAAGTTAGATGTAGTGCAACGCTTTCTAAGATAGTTAATAATATTATAATATAAAAATAATATTTCCTTTATTTATCTTCTTTCTTATTTAGTACATTTTTAAATATTAAAAAATAGAGCCCAACCGGTATCGGGAACAGGGTCCAAACTACCGGTGGTTAGGGCTCCAGAGACAGGAACCTCCTCACAATGCGAGCCGTATCAAGGAGTACTGCCTTCTGTATCAGACCCTTATATAAAATAATAATAATAATAAACTAATATCGCCGGGTTAATTCAAAAACCAACTAACTGCCCACTATGATTTTGTGCTAGGGCGTTTTGATTGTTTGTATAAAAAAAATCATGTACTATCTTAGATAATGTTATTATAAGAAACAGCATCTGATTTATAATTAAATCACGTAAGCGTTGATTTATAGCAGTTCATAGAAAAGTAACAGGATTGCACAGAATATTGCATTTTATGCCCTAAACCCCCTTATTTAATTGCCTTTTTTTATTGCCTTATTTAACCTCCCTACAAAATAAACCCTTTATTTTCGAAATTAAGCGCTACTGTCGAGTCTTAGAAAGTCACTGGTCATTAATTCAAATATATACATGGAACAATAATGTTTTATTCTTATTAATCCTGTTAGTTTCGACAAAATGCAAAAAATATATTTTTTTGTCGCTTTTACTGCTCGTTAATTAATTGAAATTTTGAAGGTTAGTTCCGTTTCCGTGTCCCTTAACTGTAGTAAGTATTGAATATATAAATAAAATTAATAAAAGGACCGGAGGAGGTGTAATGTTATACTGGAAACTTTAAATTATTAAAATTAATTTTGAGTATGTTAATAGTTAGTACTATTTAAATAATTGTGATAAAAACTAACCTGCATCATAGATGGCCTGATAGGCTTGCTCTAGTGTCTTCCGGGACATAGGATCGATGTAGTGCCCGAGGCGGAAGTGCACAGCGAAGAACTGGGCATCGAACTTGTCCAACTCCGGAGCCATGCCAGAGCATGGGGCCAGGTCTGGATGCTTGTAGTTCCATCTTAGGTCCTCCGATGTCACGGGATCCTCCTATAGAATGGAATAAAGCTTGATGTTATTTCCAATCTCTTGAGTGCCAGTGGTGGTCTTGGCCAGAAGATCTGGCAAAGATTTTGAAATAATACGGGTCCATATTCCAAGTCATTTTGATGATTCGACTCAGTTGCTAAGAGCAACTGAGTATAATACCAAAACAAGGGAATAATATCTAAAATAATGTCAAAAATGACAAGCTAGTATAACGGTCAATTTGATGATGAGGTAAACTCGAGTCGAGTGTAACTTTCAAATTGATTTTTACACATCAGTACTGATCGCGAAGTTAGCAACATGGAGATAATAATAATAATGGATAATAAAGTCTAAAAATCGTCATTTTATAAATGACTGATGGATGGATAAAAAGCCTAACCCACTTCTAGATGACCTAGCTGGTTAATTGTGTGCATACAAAGGAATAAATAAAAAATACAGTGATTTTTACGAATTAAAATATTTTCCAAGCAAAATGATTTTTAAGAAAATTTTGCGGCTTTCGAAATTATGATTTTTGGGGCAGATGTGGCTCAGCTACGGTACCCCACCGCCCAACTAGTATTACTGGGGGACTTTAATGCCCACCACCAGGAGTGGCTCTTTTCATACCAGTGCACTGACTACGCTGGACGAGAGATGCAAAATCTTTCGATTGCGTTAAATCTCACCCAGCTGGTCCAAGGGGCTACGAGGGTGCCGGATGTTGATTCACATACAGCCAATTGCTTGGACCTTCTGCTGACAACTGATCCAGACCGATACTCAGTGTCGATATCATCACTTTTGGGTTGTTCTGACCACTGTCTGGTGAAGTCTGTATCCGTCTACTCCCCACCCAATCCTAGCCCAAGAGGCACCCGGCGGGTATGGCGGTACAAGTCAGCAGATTGGGATGGTATGCGATCTTTCTTCGCATGCTATCCTTGGCAGCCCACTTGCTTCTCTTCGGATGACCCATCGTCATGCGCTGACGCAGTGACGGATGTGTTGCGTCAGGGGATGGAGCACTACATTCCGTTCTCTGACTTTTTGCATTTGGAATTGTAATTTAGAATTTAATGACTATTTGAATGATACTTTGACTAGGTTAAATGCTCTAAGTTTGACATCTTAATTGAACTTTAATATTTTATACTTTGACATCATAATTTAATTTTAATATTTTATACTTGGACATCTGAATTGAATTGTAATTTAGAATTTAATGACTATTTGAATGATACTCAGACATCTTAATTGAAATTTAATATTTTATACTTTGACTTATCTCTTTGATACTCTGGCGTTAAATGATACCTTAACATTCTAAATAAATTGTGTGTGTTTACGATATATTATATTTTTTTTGATTGGCATATCTGAAATTCTAATGTGTTGGATTGTATTGTGTATTTTTTGTTTTTTATTCGTGATTATGCAATTAATGATGTTAATTCTAGCCTAATAATCTATGTTCTATAATGTATGTACCTATATTTGCACGCCACACTTGGCAGAATGTGATGATACCATTTATTAATTTTTAAGACCATAATGTACCATATTCAGACAAATAAATGATTGATTTGATTTGATTGATTTGATTTGACGTAACGGTGTCCAGCGTTGACCGTCCATGGTTTGGTGCCGAGTGTGACCGCGCAAACGCGGTTAAACACAAGGTGTACCGCATGGGTCGACGCTCGTGTGCGCAAGGCAATTGACGTGAGTCACATGAAGAGAGCCTTCAACAGGGCTGCCAAGTCCTACAAAAAGGCGATGCGAAGAGCACGGTTTGACCATATTAGCAGAATCGGGGACAAACTTGCTTCACACCCCGCAGGTAGCAAGGCGTTTTGGTCTCTGGGTTCTGTCGCCCCTCACTACCACCACTGCTGAGACCCAACGGGTCGCTGGCCCACTCCACTGAGGACAAGGCAAACTTGTTTGCCTCCCTCTTTGCGGAATCTTCGCGTCTGAATAGTGTTGGCACGCGGCCCCCTACTTCTGCTGTTCGGTTTGAGACGAGTATGTCGGACATTCGCATCCATCAGAGGGAGGTCTGTAGGGTGCTGTGTAACCTTGACGCGAACAAGGCTAGTGGCCCGGACGGGGTACCAGCAATTGTACTTAAAACTTGTGCGCCTGAATTGGCTCCGATCTTGACACGCCTATATCTTGACAAGCCTATTTCTAATGTTTTCTATTCTATTCTATTCATATCACCTTTCGATGGTGTCTGGAAAAGTCTCGAAGGCTTGGAAGCAAGCTAACGTTCAGCCCGTGCCCAAGAAGAGTAGTCGAGCTGATCCGGCCAACTACAGACCCATATCAGTAACGTCCATCCTCTGTAAGAGTATGGAACGTGTATTGAATAATAAGCTCCTGGCTTACCTAGAAGACAACGACCTCCTTAGTGACCGCCTATACGGCTTCCGCCGAAACCGGTCAACTGGGGATCTTCTAGCGTATGCCATTTACATCTGGAGTGAGGCCATCGAGAAGCAAGGGAAGGCACTTGCTGTCTCTCTTGACATATCGAAGGCCTTTTACAGGGTCTGGCAAGAGTGCCTTATTGGTAAGCTTCCTTCCTTCGGTCTGCCTAGTGGTCTGTGTGACTGGATTGCAGACTACCTGAGGGATTGGTCCATCTGAGTGTTTTTCGATGGCTGCTCGTTCGGTCAGTTAGGTATTAACGCCGGAGTTCCTCAGGGGTCATTGCTCTCGGCAACATTGTTCTTGCAGCACATTAATGACCTGCTAAAACCCGGAACCTTTTGTGTATGCAGACGACAGCACTGTTGCTGAGAGATACGTGTCTGGCCCGCGGGCTACTGGGCCTCAAGTCTCTTCGGGAGGCTATAGTTGAGCGCTTGAACCTGTCTTTGGAGGCAGTCTCCAAATGGGGCAATGCCAATCTAGTCAGTTTCAATGCTGCTAAGACCCAGGCGTGTCTTTTTTCCCGCAAAAAAGAGCCAATTCCACCCGGCTCGAACCTTGATAACGAACCATCTCGACCTTCTTGGTGTTACGTTAACATCAACCCTCAATTTTGATCCATTCATTGAGGCAAAGGCTCAATTGGCTGCAATAAAGTTGGGGATCCTTGCGAAGTTGAGACGGTACTTCACGGCTGAATAGCTGCTCAACTTGTATAAAGCGCAAGTTCGGTCATGCATGCAGTACTGCTCTCATCTCTGGGACGGATCTACCAGGTACCAACTTGATGCACTTGAGTCGATTGACAGACGGGCCAAGAGACTTATTGGCAACGACGTGCTGGTTGACTCAAAGCTCCAGAGCCTTGAACACCGACGACAAGTTGACATCCTGTCGGTTTTCTATCGGTTACATTTCGGGGAGTGTGCGATGGAACTGCACAATTTGATTCCACCTAGCCCTTTCCATCATCGGACTACAAGACGTACGGCAATACGCCATCGGTACATGGCGCATATTCCACCCATACGCACAAAGCGCTTTGAAAATACTTTCATTGTGCGTACAGCTAAGGAGTGGAATTCCCTGCCGGCGTCTTTGTTTCCTGATAGCTACAACCTAGGGGTCTTCAAGTCAAGAGTGAATAGGTTACTTCTAAGCAAGCGTGTTTCACCTTCGACCACATCATCACTTAACATCAGGCGAGATAGTGGTCAAACGCGAACCTATAAGAAAAAAAATAAAAAATAAAATTACAGTATCAAAAACTTCGCAGGAAAATAGTTTCAATGATTAAAGTTCGCCTTTTACCAGAAGACGGCTAATCCAGAAGCAGGGTTATGATTCTTACTCGACCACGATGAAGCCAAAAGGAGTATTACGATTTTAACCGGTTTTTATGTATGTATCGTACCGTATGGTGTCGGACGTAAATAATGATACCATCCCATATCTTTCCGTGGTTATCGTAAGATGCTATACTAAGGGACTTACTAGAGAATTAGCAGCAGCATTCTCTGTGCATTTGTAACAACCATACTGCGATCGCCAATCGTGCCAAGCGTGGCACTGGCGATTATGGTGAAACCCCTCATAAATAGCACTAACAAAAAATGGCCCCAAGTCCCCGATAGTCCGTCTAACGTCGACTATAGTAGAGGTCGAGGTTACGGCATGGCAAGAGGTGCTAAGAATCCAAGAAGTTGATCTGGCTACCTCAGCAAACACCGACGACTGGGACTGTCAACATACAACACGAGCACACTCTGGCCGAAGAGGAGATCACCAAATTCGAAGAAGAATTGAGCAGGTTACGATCGAGTATTATAGGGATAATCCCATTGCACTATTCACAAACCACTGCAACTTCTGAAAACCAAAATCACCAGTGGCGACCCCCAGAAAAGAGCTGAGGCAATGAAACACGACGAATTCCTAGAAAACGAATTTAACTATCTTGGATCCCGCGATGAAATTAATCATAAAATAATAAAGGAGGAGTAGGAAAACAAAAATATAATGTTCACTTCCCTCCATACCAAGCAGGAGACAGAACAAACAAGGCCTATAGGCACAAAGATTCGTTTACAACTGGGATAAGCTCAGATGCCAAGCACCACTGATAAAAATTAACGTAAATCGATGAAACTGTTGGTATGAAGGGGAAGCAAAGGGGGAATGCTCCGCCAGTATTTCTGTGAGCGCACGCTATTTGTTTGTCAGGTGACCCATGCTTCCTGCGCTGAGATAAGGCTTTGTTCGCTCACAAAATACAGTCGCACACACAACTTTCTTTGCACGACGATGGTTTTAAAAATGAAGGAAAGAAACATCATTTATAGTATTTATTGTTTTTTTTTTTTTTTTTAAAGAACGAAGCTGAAAAAGGGGCAGTTGATAATTTATAATGATAAGATACTTTTATATTTATGATGATAAGATCGAAATAAAAAATAATGCTAAAGTAAACATTATCTAATTTAAATCCAGCCTCTTCCAAAGTACAAAGTCCTAGAAAACGAATTTAACTATCTTGGATCCCGCGATGAAATTAATCATAAAATAATAAAGGAGGAGTAGGAAAACAAAAATATAATGTTCACTTCCCTCCATACCAAGCAGGAGACAGAACAAACAAGGCCTATAGGCACAAAGCCACTTGCCCGTCAAAATATCCGCTCCGGACATATGCGTGATAGCCGCATCCGCAACCCTATCCGCTCCGGATATTTTTTGATACTTATTTTTTCCGTTTTTTGTGTTACAAAAGTCGCTACATGCGGTGTGTCTGCGTCTAAATTAAAAGCCTAATAGTCAAAGTCGTCAAAAAAAATCAAAGTGCGTCTGTGGGTCCGCCCGAGACCGAAATATTTATTTTTTAATTCAGTTCACCTCAGGTCGCCATTACGCTTGCAAAAGCGTGCGCGTACAAAATTTATGTGAGAAAAATTTAGAAAGTTTTTTTTTTGCGGCATGTGGTTTCTGCTGAAACAAACCATGGAATGGTAAGTGTAGAACTGTTTTTAATTAGTTTTCTTTTGTTTTAAATTCCAGTAGAAAAACGTATTTCAACGAACGCCGTCCGACATTTTTTTGCTGTTTGTTGCTCTTTTTTTTCTTTGTTCGATTTTTTTTTTTACTTTTTGTGAATATTACTCATCAAACTGTTGTTATTTACAATGCTACGGTAATTAACAACAGAAACAATGCATTTAATTGAAGTGGTAATGAACCAAATTAAAATCTAATGAAAACAAAACCCTTGTCCGACAAAATTATCCGCTTCGGATATTTTTGCCGTACACACGTTGTACCGGCTTCGCTGTGTTTTTACCACGGATTTAAAAAAATGGATACCCCATTTTACTAGTTGTTCAGTAGTTGTTCAACTGGATTTTATTCTAAGGACAATTTTTTTTGTGGATTGTGTTTATCAGCTTTTTTACTTTTAATGATTTTTGGATTTAAAATTTAATATTTTTGTTTCAGGTCGAGTTCAGTTGGGACAACATCGGTGCCGTATCCATTTTTGGTTTATTCCGTGACCAAATTGCTGTTGTTGTTGTGAAATTGTGCATCTTGCGGGTTAATTTTTGTGTTGTTTTTTTTAACAACATTGTGTTGTGTTGTGTTTTTCCAATAGTAAATATCATTAGCAAGTGGACTGTGAAATAAAATTTCAAATAAATGCCAGTCAAATATGAACGCGCAAGATTTATAATAAAAAATATATTTATTAATTACACGTGTGCTCAGCATGAGCGTTATGACAAAAGTGAACCCTTAAATCTAAGTTACATGGTCTTATATACTAGTAAAATGGTTTATATGTGTGTGTCGGTGGACAGACCTCACAGTGGGTCAATAACAGGAAGCTGCTCGTATGTTATATCATACTCTTAATTGTTTTAGACATCATTACTTGGTAATTTATTGCAAATAAACATTGCTACCTGGAACTGATGGGTGGCATGGCGTGATCTTAGTTTATCACAACAGTTCGAGGAAGAGGTTGGGTATGCATAACTCCTCCCTCCGTAAGTGCAAAATCACCATCCGGAAGTGCATCACGAGGTTGGTGATTTTGTATAAGCTTTCTCAACAATATTCTTCTAAATCGGTATATAACTAAAATTAGTACAAAAAGTAAAATTATGTAAATTACAATAGTTCCTATGCTAACACTGTGCACATTCACAAAATGACTTTCAATGTTTTTCACTTCACTGTTGTCCTTTAATGCGTGCGATAGGAATTGTAGATTTTCCAAGTCAATCTCGTCGAGACTTATAGTCTTGCGTAGTGCGGTGTCCTTTGGTGTTATAACACTGGGCAGATGTATTGATGGTGAACTATGGAAGACGACCTCTCCGGTTTGTAAGCGGCGTTTTCTTAATGTGGATGTCCCAAGTTTCACCTCACAAGCATTGTCAAGGGTTAGGATGTAGGTGCCCATGATGTCGTGCTGGCTCATATCTCCGTCACAGTTTTCCATCAGGAATGTAGGAAAGCCTGTGAAAATAATCCAAGAATCTTGATGTATGGATTTTATTTTGATGTCAGATGCGTTGACTGGAAGAGGCAGGCACGATGTTATCTTCGTAGAGAACGTCATCAAATCTTTGATGCATTGGCTTTCTTCCACTGAAGACACGCTGTTCTCGTAACAAAGGAACTTTCCTTCGTCTAGTTCCCTGCAGGGCTGGGAGAGCGATACTACTTTCGACCCTTTCGCAAGGATATGGGAATGTTTAGGAGTAATTAGGAATGATAGGCCAAGGTGGGGATTATACATAGGAAAAGGATGTAGGGTGTAATAATTGTAGACATCTGATTGGACTGTTGGTACTGACATAATAAAAGTGATTTGTTTGCCTTTTACATAAGCTTTGATGTCAATACAATGTTCGATTTTAACTAAGTTTTCATTAGTGACAGGAAAAGCTAACTTATCCGTTTTCTCGATGTCTTGAAGGATATTAATTAATTCAGTGGTATCTAATATGGATTGATGTAATACATTAACTCTACTAAATGCTAACGCGGTCTCTACTTCATCTAAGCGGGTCAATAATATTTGAAAGTTATGAGTTAACATGTTATAAGTATTTAAGACAAGGTTCTTACTCCTTTGGAATTGAGTTTTGTTTAAAATTTCTTCTATTTCCTCCATAGTTTTCTCAAGTATTATAAAGTTGTTTCTAGTTGAGTTAGTAATATTAACGAATGTGTCAACTATTTCGGAAACTAAAGTAACTTTATTAATGATTGCATCTTGTCGCAGTTGCAGACTGTTTATCCATTTATCGTATCTGAGTGCGTCTTCGTTATCTAAATTTCCAGTAATAGCTTTAATTATAGATCCGACAGGATTGATAAGTCCCCTTTTTATTCTAATGCTTGGTACTAACTGATTATAATGTTCTACAGTTATGTTCATTATGTATTGGGTTTGCAACTCAGCATCAACAAGACTACCATCTAAAACGTATGTGCTTAAACTATCTTCCATAAAGTTGGATATTTCATTATATTTTTCTATGTTATATTCTAAATTCTTATGAACTAATTTTAAGTCTAGTCTCTTAACTATATGCCAGTTATATAGGCTAAGTGACGCTTGTCCTTCCTTAACGGGGAGGATTCCCGGATTGTCTTCAATCCTTTGGAGTTGAAGGCCCAGGCTTAGGGCTGCTTGCATCGCTACCACCAGGGCGAACCTGTGAAGGACGTTTTATGTCTTTAACGGGTATTTTCTTTGTTCTATTGTTTTTGTCCTGGACAGCTGCTGTATTCCTTTTAATTTCATCTATAACTGTTGCTTTTTGGTATCTAGGCTTATCTTTACTACGTCTGGTATTAACTCCTTTCATATAAATTTGATCTCCTTTTTTAAGGTCAAATTGTTTTTCACCGCCGCGTTTTTCTTTGGTTTTTTCTTTGGACTGAATCATTTTATCGGTTAAATAATTATAGAGGTATTTAGTGCGCTTAACATGGTCCTTTACTAACTGTTGGGTGTAGCTCTTATTAAAATCTATTGCAAAGGTACTGGAGGCATCGGTGTGCCCGAAGACTACTTCAAACGGTGTTAAACCAGTGGTTGAATGAATAGACTGGTTGTATGACATAATAGCGTATGTCATGACAGACGCGGCGTCAGTTATTTTTCTCTCGTACTTTGCAAGTCGGTAGATTTCTATAATAGTAGAATGGAAACGTTCAACTAATCCCATAGAGTTTGGATTATGGGGCGTACCTATGTGTATATTAATCTTGTAAAATGTCAACATTTCCTTTAATAAGGTATTATTAAATTCTGTTCCTGGGTCTGCACTAATTTTTGATGGCACTCCGTATGTGGCGAAATATTTTATAAGTGCCCTTATGACTTCCGGTGTAGATCTATTAGGTACTTCTATAGCTTGGCCTAGTTTGCTAAAAGCGTCAATGATTGTAAGGAAATAGGTTCCTTCTATTGAGAAAATGTCTATAAAGAGTTCTTGAAACGGTTTTGTTTGGGTTTGAGTTAATTGTAGTTCGGGTTTTATTGGTTTCCTATCATATTTCATGTGTTTGCAAAGTTCGCATGAGTTGATAATGCAAGCTACGGTATGCTCTAAGTTATTCCAGTAGTATGTTCTTTTTAAATGAGCTACGGTTTCTTTAATACCACGATGACATGTTTTTCCCACGTGATATTTTAGGACTATTTCTCGTTGTTCATTTTCGTCTCCAACGTGAATGACTCTTTCGGTGCACTCATATATGTTTATTGCATGTTTTTTAAATAAAGTTGTAATAATGTTTGAAAATTCCTTACGATGGCGTTCGTCCTCAAAATAGATATAATATTTAATTTTAGGACGGATATATTCCTTTAAGAATTCTTTTATTAATTCTGGTTTATCTGTTGGTATGTGCACTTCGAATACTTTTTGTGTATTCCTAGATAAGTCTTTAACGCTGCACTCGTTTCTATGCCATGTGTATACGAGAATTTGATTGGGTTTCGAATCGATGGCTTCCTTTAATATTGGGATATCAGAAGAGTCCGTATTTTCCTCTGAATGTATTGTTACTAAAGAAGGAGAGTCTGCTCTTTCAGAGGCTGTGACAGTTTCGCTTCCTATTGATGGTACTGAATATGGTGACCTAGGTCTATTTTTAGAGTTCCTAGATGAAACAGTTACATTGTCATCTTCATCTGATGAAATAACAATGGTTTTTGAGTTATCGGTGTTCACTATCATTGAAACGTTGTCTAAAGCATTAACTTTAATTCTGGACAATGCATCTGCATTGCTGTTTTGTTTACCGGGTTTGTACTTAATTTCATAATCGTATTCAGAGAGTCTAAGTCTCCATCTCGTGAGTCTACTTCCTGGCTCTTTAACAGAATTCAACCATACCAATGGTCTATGATCGCTTAGTATTGTGAATTTTTTACCATATAAATAAGGTCGAAAATGTTTGCATGCCCAGACAACTGCTAATAGTTCCTTTTCTATTGCGCTGTAACGTGTTTCAGCGTCGTTAAGTGTTCTACTCGCGAAAGCTATTGGTTTGTCGCTACCAATTGGACCTTGCGATAGGACTGCTCCTAGTGCAAAGTTAGATGCATCCGTTGTTAATAGAAAGGGTTTCTCAAAATCTGAAAATTGTAGTAATGGTGCGTTGGTAAGTAGCTCTTTGCATTTTTCAAATGCGTTTACATATTCTTGAGTTATGGTGACTTTATTTTTCTTTTTAAGGCAGTTTGTCATAGGTTGTGTTATTTTAGAAAAATCTTTGATGAATTTGCGATAATATCCTACTAAGCCTAGGAAACTCTTTATTTCCGTTGGTGTTCTAGGCAAAGGGAATTGTAATACGGCTTTAATTTTATCATTATTTGGTTTAAGACCGTCTTTGGTTATCGTGTGTCCTAAATACAACACTTCTTTTTTTAAAAATTCGCATTTATCGAGGGTTACTTTAAGATTTGTTTGTCTAAGTCTATCGAATATTTTTCTGAGCTTATCTATGTGTTCTTGAAGGCTAGTAGAATAAACAATAATGTCATCTAAATAAACAAGGCAATGTATGCCCTGTAGTCCACGGAGTACATTGTCCATTGCTCGTTGGAATGTAGCTGGGGCTGTCTTTAAACCAAAAGGCATACGAGTAAATTCGTAATGTCCTGATTGTGTTGTAAACGCTGTTTTTGGTTGGTCCTCTTTTTCTACTTCCAGTTGATGGTAACCACTTGCTAAGTCTATTGTAGTGAAGTAAGATGCCTTCCCTAGTCTATCAAATAGGTCTGTGATGTTTGGAAGTGGATATTTGTCATCTATTGTTATTTCGTTAAGTCGTCTGTATGTATCTATAACCATCCGAAACTTCTGTTCACCTGAAGCGTCCATTTTCTTAGGGACTAGGTGTACAGGGGCACTCCAAGGTGAGTGTGATTCTGTAATTACGTTATTTTCTAAAAGTTTGTCGACTTGTTTCTGTATTTCCTCATTTTGACTAACGGGGTGTCTGTATGGGCGTATGTAGATCGGATCTTCGTTCTTTGTGCGGATTTTATGTTTCACTTGATTAGTGAAAGATAGAGGTACGTTTTCGCAATGAAAGATGTCTTTGTACTCGGTACATAAGTTACTTATTAATGATTTCTCCTCCGTGTTTAGGTGGTCAAGACGTAATTTACTTAAATTTTCATGTAATAGTTTTTCTAAATCATAGTTGTGGTTTAAATTATGAACAAGGCAATTTTCTAAGTCTCGTTCTATACTATCGACTTTAAAGGGTTTTATAAAAGTTATAGTCATCTCAGTGTCTGTAGTATTTTGGATAACAGTGTAAGCTAGAGAGTCTACACAGTTAACTAAAGCGTCAGGCATACGAACTCCCGGGCAGAACTCTATATGGTTTAAAATTGCGTTTCCGTTGTTTAGTATAGTGGGCACTTTAACGCGTGTTTCTGTTCTAGGGGGTATTACTATTTGATAAGACGGGTTGTATAAAATGGGAATTTCTGTTGTATTTGTTCTTAAGACTTGATTTTTCATGTCTATGGTGGCTTCTAACTCTTTTAATAAATCTGACCCGATAAGACCATTATACGCTTTGTCTACGTTATATATATAAAACTTGTGATGAATATTTGTGTTAAAGGTGTCCGTTAAGGGAATGTACGCGACTTCGCTATGCTTGCTACGTCCATGTGTACTGATTACTTCAAATGGTTCCTCGCTTTTACAATGCTTGAAATACTGATCGGCTAGTTCGGCGTTTATAAAGGAACGTGTACTACCTGTATCTATTAGGAAAATTGCTTCCATTTCCGGTAGATATATGTGTGGTAGTCTAAGACCGCTGTAATTTAGGTTTATTACTTCTGTTTCTGATCTGGTTGGTCCGTCGTGGAGGCTTCTATCTGAAAATTTGCTGGTTCGTTTGCATCTTGCGCGCAATTAATTTGATAACTATCATCTATTAACACTACAAGGTTCTCGTCGTCTAATAAAAATACCTGTTCGCAGTTAGATTCAGAGTCAAGTTCAAGTGGTCCTTCAGTCATGTTATTGTGAACCGTTCGCATTGACACATCGTCATGTCTCGGCTGTTGATTGGGTATGCCAAATCGGAATTGCTGGTTTGGATTTGCTTTAAAGAAGCCTGATTGTTTATAATTATTAAGCGTACGCGGAATCTGTTGGGGTTGCTGAGTTATAGCTTTTTGATTCGGTTGGTTACTGGTACTTGGTCTAAGTCCTTGCGGTTGATTTGGGACCCTCTGGTTGTTGTTATTTGAAATAAAGTTGGGTTTAAATCCATATATTTGTCTAAAACCTTGATTGTTATTCGTCGGAATACCGAATTTGAACTGATTTGGAGCCGTAAAGATTGGTTTATGAGTATTAGATTGGTTCGCGTTATTAGAAGGGATTGATTTGTTTTTATTTCGGGCGTTGTATCGCGTTTGGAAGTTAACTTCCTCCATTACGACACTTAACGCGGACTCTAGAGTGAGGCATTTATTGAGTCTAACAAACTTTATCATATCTTCTGGTAGATTGTATAGGAAAACGTTTAGAGCTGTATTGTTATATATTATATACTTGGCTGCTTTAACGCCCTCGTCAGTTAGAAGGTTTACTTTTGAAATTAATGAGCTCCTAACATTTTGTATTCTGTGGCAAAAGTCTACAAATGATTCTCCATGTTTTATCTTGAGATTTTCTAATTCAATGTTAAGGCAAGCTTCGGATCTCGGATCTCCGAAGTGTTGGACAAACAGTTCCTTAAGGCCATCCCAGGTTGTGACGTTTTCTCGTTCACTAACTAAAACTGCTGCTTTACCCACTAATCGGCTTGTAATGCAATGAAATAGATAAGTCTGTTGTGCTGGGTTATTCTCCCCTCTAAAGCTTCTAATTACATATTCGCACTTTGAAATAAAAAGGTTAAGCAACTTGTCATCTCCATCGAATCTTGGGATGATGCTCTGTATTTCTTTAGGGATAAGTTGAATATTCATTATTATATTTAATTATAAGATAAGTAAAATTAAAATAACGAAGTTGGCGATTTGAGTCCAAACAACGCTTTGCTACGCTAGAATGTCTAAATTAACTGAAGTTTGAGTAATCTAAACAAAGTTAGTGTAATGGCAATGTAAGTCCAATTACGTATTTCAAATGAAATGCAAAAATAGTAAACTGGCGATGTGGGTCCAATTTACTTATTAAACTAAAATAAAATCTAGATTCGGCGATTTTTGTCCAAAAATAGATGAGCTACGCAAATTGGCGATGTCTAGTCCAATTAGACGTAAGGGATAAGACAAGGAATGGAACAGTGCGAATAAAGGTCTACTCACAGTGTGCTCGATCCCATGCCGGTTCTCGTACTGCTGCTGCTCTGCTGCTGCTCTGCTGTTATTGCACACACGACGTTCTTTTGACGAATTTGTTGAAGAGGTTCTTTTCGAATTAGAAGTCTATAGCGTCGAGAATACGTTACGACCGATGTATGTGTCTTTTAACGATACTGTTCGCGACTTTTACTAATCCGACCCGGCTGCGCCAGTCAAATATGAACGCGCAAGATTTATAATAAAAAATATATTTATTAATTACACGTGTGCTCAGCATGAGCGTTATGACAAAAGTGAACCCTTAAATCTAAGTTACATGGTCTTATATACTAGTAAAATGGTTTATATGTGTGTGTCGGTGGACAGACCTCACAGTGGGTCAATAACAGGAAGCTGCTCGTATGTTATATCATACTCTTAATTGTTTTAGACATCATTACTTGGTAATTTATTGCAAATAAACATTGCTACCTGGAACTGATGGGTGGCATGGCGTGATCTTAGTTTATCACAACAGTTCGAGGAAGAGGTTGGGTATGCATAACTTGCCATAGTAATTGTAAACAAAGCCAAATAAACAAAGGCCGTTTTCATGGCTCTTTTTCAAGTGTTTGCAATGTGACTCATATCTCGTAAACTAAACAATTGTAGCAGCAAAAACTGTGTGTGTGATGAGATCAGGTACCAAACTATGTAATACAATAGCACTTCAAGCCACTTGGCCTACAGAGTTCCCAGAACTCGAGTGTAAACATAACATTTTTTTGTGCCGCGCCGGCGCGGGCCGCCCGTTTTTTTTGCGGCCTAATTTTGTTTATTTATTTTTTTGAAAAAATTGTATGGGGAGGTGTGTTATCTTGATTGATTATTGTGTAATAGGGTGTATTTCTGTAAATAAAATAAAAACTTTGTGAAATAATGGTATTTTTTTTTATTTGTGTACACAAATCTGAGAAAATGTCCCTAACACTGACTTTACACTGACTTTACACAATATTTACAAGATAAAAGTGGATACATTCCTTTGAAATATGATAGCTTATTTTATAGCAATTCTAACAACATAAGTTTCATACATGGGTCCCATACAAAACTGCCGAGAAATCGGCGTTTTGCTGACGCCGCGCCGATAGCGCGTAATCGCCCGCGCGGCCGTTTGCAGATGACCGCCCTATAAAATATGACCCGTTCTGACGAGTGGGCAAAAATATAATGTTTACTTCCCTCCATACCAAGCAGGACACAGAACAAACAAGGCCTATAGGCACAAAGATTCGTTTACAACTGGGATAAGCTCAGATGCCAAGCACCACTGATAAAAATTAACGTAAATCGATGAAACTGTTGGTATGAAGGGGAAGCAAAGGGGGAATGCTCCGCCAGTATTTCTGTGAGCGCACGCTATTTGTTTGTCAGTTGACCCATGCTTCCTGCGCTGATAAGGCTTTGTTCGCTCACAAAATACAGTCGCACACACAACTTTCTTTGCACGACGATGGTTTTAAAAATGAAGGAAAGAAACATCATTTATAGTATTTTTTTTTTTTTTTTTAAAGAACGAAGCTGAAAAAGGGGCAGTTGATAATTTATAATGATAAGATACTTTTATATTTATGATGATAAGATCGAAATAAAAAATAATGCTAAAGTAAACATTATCTAATTTAAATCCAGCCTCTTCCAAAGTACTAAGTAGCCAGTAAAGTACATATTATGATTCTACAATAAAACAATTACTCTTATATTATATTAGGTCATTACATATGAAATTGGCTTTTTGTAAGGGAGGAACATAAAGGCGTTTTTTTTTTTAATATAGTATACTTATTTAATCAAAGTATGAACCATTGCTATCTATGCACTTTTGCCATCTCATAGGTAGATTATTGATCCTTTTACTAAAAAAACTATTCGGACGGGCATCAATAAAATATTTGAAGGCGCTTTGGACTGCCCCATCGGAGTTGAATTTTTCCCTTGCACGAAGTTATCCAAATTTCGAAAAAAATGGTAATCTGTTGGAACAAGGTCCGGGGACTACGGTGAATGTCTTAGACATTCCAATTGAAGCTCCTCTAATTTGGCAGCCGTCTGTTGTGCAGAGTGTGGTCTAGCGTTTTCCTGAAGCAGCAGTGGCCTAGAGCGATTGATCAGCCATGGCTATCACAAGTATTCTATTTTGAGTTAATTTCGCTGGGGGCAGGATTTGGCTGGTTCGCCGGGATTCAGCCATTGCGATGAGCGTTTCCGATTATTGTACAGGATCCACTTTTCATCACAGGTAATGATTCGATTTAAAATCCATTCATTATTGTGCCGGTTGAGTAATGTAAAGCAGCAGTCGATGCGCGTTTCATGAGGTACCTTTCAAGCTTTTTCGCCTTCCCAATTTGCTTCAAGTGGATCAAAACAGTTTTATAACTAACACCGCAGCCTGCAGCTAACTCGGACGTGGTTTGCGATGGATCCGCTTCCACAATAGCCTTCAATTTTTCATTATCAACTTTGGTCTCCGGCCGTCCACAGGGCTTGTTCTACTGGTCGAAATTTCCAGAACGAAAACGAACGTTGGAACCAAAAACGCACTGTGTTTTCTTTTGCGAAACCGTCGCCATACACATCATTAATCCTTAACGCCATTTCTGCATCACTGGTGCCACGATGGAACTCATACTCGTAAATAACGCGATATTTCAAGTGCGCAAAGAAAAAACCAAAAGAGGAAAAAACAAATGCATTACGGTTTTCCAAACACAAAAGCATGAGTAAATAGATGTATAAATTTAAAATTGGAATTCCATACCAAAGAGGAGATATTTGAGATCAAATTGGCCAGTACGACAAAACGCCAATTTCATAGGTAAGGACCTAATAAAACAATTGCCTAGTACTTTCGAACGCGACTGTACCCATACGCAGACATATCCCTTCCACTGTCGCTCAGCGTTCTTTTTACGTGATATTTTAATATGATCTATAAATGCAAAATTACACTTGGAAGTGGAATCACGAGGCAATCATCTTAGTCTAAATGCCATAAAAACGGGCCAATAACCGAACTCTGAGGACATCTTATAGTAAGAGCCTTCATTAGGAATGATGACAAAGTTTGAGTTAACCATTTAAAAAGTAAGAGTAAACCAGATTATATATATTTCTATAGCAGCCCGAAGTTTTCATTTTTTAATAACCGACTTCAAAAAAAGGAGGAGGTTCTCAATGCGTCGGCAACTTTTTCGTTTTTTTTATGTATGATACCCGATTACTCAAAGAGGCCTTGACCGATTTTAAAAATTCTTCTTTTGTATGAAAGGGCATATTTTCCAGGTGGTCCCATCTTCATCAGGTCAGGTTCTGATGATGGAATCTAGAAGATATTGAGGCAACTTCTCAAATATTATAGCGATACACATAGCGATTTTGGTATTTTCATCAATATGCAATCGCTAGCACTCAGAAAAAAAAATTTGTTAAAGTGAAACTGATGATGAAGACCACAGATAGTCACTGGAACTCCTTAATGCTAAGTATGTCACGAGTATAAGATAATATGTTGAATAGTTAACCGACTATGTTGAAGCCAATACATTGAAATAAATGGTACTGATGCAAATGGTACCATGGAACTGATCTGATGATGAAGCTAGAAGGTAAGCACTGGAACTCCATACTAAAACAATGTATCCTGGTCGTGTCTGGGCTTATTGGAATCGTCATGAGGTGTAATTTGGCTACAAATAATTTTCATGATAATTTGAGGTACCTACCAAAACTAAAAAGACCTTAATAACAAACTTTTTAACAAAAAAATCAAAACAAAAGACTAGTTGAAAGCGAAAAATATTTATTTATTTTTTATTTGCCGAAGTCGGGGTCGAAAAACGGATAAATATAGGTACCAAAGACACCGACTTCGGAAAAGAAATTTATTTTTAACCGATTTTCCAAAAAGGAGGAGGTTCTATGTTCGACTTCAAGTTTGTTTTAGGTTTTTTTTTTTGAAAATTCTTTTTTTTTGTTTGATCCGAAATTGGTCTCATTTTAATTTGGTGAAGATCTGATGAAGAACTTCGGAGCATGTCTGTTTATTTTTTATACCATTTTATAACATACCATCATGCTAATACGCTCTAAAGGGTGTAACGTTACGTATAGCTCAGTTGCGCTAAACATAAGCTATGTTAATAAACATACATACATAAACTCACGCCTTTTTCCCATGAGGGTAGGCAGAAACTACAGAACGCCACCTGCTACGATCCTTACATACTTCTTTTGCTTCGCACACATTCATACATCTAGTCATACACACACGCCGGTTATGGGTACTGCGCAATAAAATTAGGATAAAATAAGGATTATTAAAATAAAAGCTATGAAAATAAAAGGATATTAAGTATAAAACTCTGGCCGGCTTCGCACGACGTGGGTTGCTTGAGCAGGCACCACGATGGACAAGCAGGCAATAGGGCAGGTAGGCAGTAGAATAGGTAGCAGAACGGAAAGACAGGCAAACGGGTAAGTACGTAGGCAGCAAGGTGTGTGGAGGCCGGCTATGACTCAATGCGCCAAACTAGTCCATGGTACTTATGTTATGTCTATGGCTTAAGAAAATAAAATACACAGACAGAGGTCAGATGAAAATGTCACAGTATAAAATATTCCAAGTTTTTACAAATTAGCAATATAAATTAAGTTGAAGATATCGAATCAATCAGGTCATTTTTATTCAGGCACGGACGGTTACTGCTTGGAGGAATTCTTAACAAAATTCGAGTCAGTGGCCGAAATAAATGAGTGCAGAAAGAGCGACTATAGCCTGATCTTAGGAGGGTTTTTACGTGGGGCTGCATATCATTTCTACCGTATGATTTTTAAATATGACATGGAATTTGCAGTGTTATGCGATCGCTTGAGAAGTGAATTCTCAATATTTCACCGCAGATGTCTTTATTGCGAACAGCGCATAATAATCGCTGAAATAAAAGCAGATAAAAAACAACCTGATGTATTGTGTGAGGATGTTAATGCACATTTATTTTCTAGTATTGTGATTAAGGACGAACAAACACAAAAAAATATTCAGTGCAGTAAGAGAAGCGTTAGCCACATTGGCCGAGAAGGCGACGCAATTGATGACGATGGCGATCACACCGACGGAGAAAGCTGCATGTACGAGGAAGATGTTGACCAAACGGGCGGAGATGACAGCCCCGTCGATGTCAAGTTGGAGGCGAAATCTGTGTTCCTGGGTAAGCATGCTGACGGCGGTGACGACGAGTTGGACTGCCTATTCAACAGCGAGTGCGCGGATGAAAGTATTGTGATGTATCGGTCCAGTCCAATTGACTCCACTAATTCTATTTATGTTGCAGAGAACAATGTTGAGACCGGTATATTTTTAAAATATTATTGTTTTTGTATAATAGATTTTGCCCGCTGCTTTGTTTGCATTTATTTGATAATTGCGTTTAATTTCAACTCGACAATTGCGAAGCCAAGAGCTGCACTTATAAATAAAAAGCCCATATATAATTTAAATAAAAGATATATTTGAAAACTAAAACCCAGCTATTAAATCGATATCTGAAAAGTATAAGACAAGATAATACTTTCACAGGATAGCCGTGGTGGTATGCCACCTGCAGTTGTTTACACAACAATACATTCAATTGATATATATATCGGAGGAAGGTAAATGATTAATAGTTGGGAACGAAGAAATATCGCTTGTAAACTTATTAATTCAGTTGTATTTAATTGGCAACATTTAGCTTCTGATTCAAATTTCTATTAGATTTTATTCGATTGGCAACACTGAGTTTTCTCCAATGTCCAATGCTAGTGAAGGATTTAAATCCTAGAGTAAGGTGACAGACAATTTGGAGGGAAGGCGGGCGGCAGCGCGGAGTTGACTGGGGTGGTGAGAACTGGAGCGGGACGCGTATGGCGATTACGTGTGATAAGTGGCATTATTGGTGCCGGTGGAGTTGCGTCTAAAAGCATCAGGCTAGTGAAAGTGATTACGAATTGGCGCGTCTACTTGCTACTAGAATTGGACAATGGAATATCTCTAAAACGGCATAAGTTACCTGCCTCGTGCACGCATTACCCACGATAAGCCCACAAGTTTGAGGGTATATGGAAGGAAGCCCTCGTGTTTCCGACATCAGAAGTATGAACCAATGCACGCACAAGGCGATGATGGATCAAATGAGACGAGTAATGGCTGGCGCGCTCTTTGGTGCGCAACAAAATGGCATGGAAGTACCTACCTAATGGAGACGTTTTGCAACTCGCCGGCTACTAGAGACAGGAATATCATGTTGCCCGTATTCAACCGTATAGTGTGGCCTATCCTAGACAATATGCGAAGTCGGGTTGCAGATAATGTTAATGATGACATCGATGCCCAATTCTGACTAGATACCTACTGGGCAAACAACTGTGGTGTACAGATGTACAGGGAAGTATAAACTTGAGTATTCTGACAATAATTAGTACCTATCTAATGCCATGTGAAGTTTAGCCACAATACCTATTGTTTTTCTTGGTATAAAGTGGCTAAAATTTAAAATAAATTTATATTTTCGTTATGATGCTAAAAGAAACTTAGCCAGTTTCATACTGTCAACGGAACTCGCATGAGAATAAGACGACTTGTGTAAATACAGTGCAAGAGAGCAAACATCCTTAAGCTACAACTTGATTCAAAAAAACATTACGCTTGTGTGAAAACTTGCTCATAGACATGAATTTTTCAGGCATTCGTACAATATGCAACAAATAGCATGGACGTCTGAGCCCTTCAACATGGCTGCTGTGGATACCACAAGACCTGTTGTGACCAGCTGTGTGTGGTGATACAAGTGCGGAGCTCAGGTTCCATTTCAAAAGGCAACACATAACCCGCAGCCTACAGCGCTATGAAAGAGGAAATTTAGTGGTGTTATACATGCCACTGCGGTGATCAATCCATTTAATATTTTCTGGTAGAATCTAGGAGTCTGGACTTGTGCATGTGAGTATGGTCGGCACTGCTGCCTGACCCATCCGGGAGTACAGGCTTAAGGTATGTTACTTTGATTGATCTGCATTCAACAATCTGTGCAGCTGTGCATTTTTGTGGCAGCCGAAGTATGTATTGGGTTTGGATTTACCTAAGTTTTACAATTAATTCTTGCATTCATTGCAATCTATAACTATTGCATTATTTTGTTTCATGGAAATGTGTCATGTAAGTTATATAAAAAGAGTAAAAAAAATATTCAAACAGCGCTATCTGTGTAATGGTGTTGATACTGTATGTTTCTTTCAATAATCATCGAAATTAGATTCGGTACCCCATTAGCCGTAATATGCTGCTTGAAATAACTTATTGAATAGGTGCATGATTTTTTTTATGATCAATTAAAAAATGAACAAATCATTTTTACATAGACAGAATGAGAAGTCAGTCCATGTCACGCCATCTATTGATATCCTTGCTTTGTTCGAGCTTTGAAATATTTTTTGTTTCATCAAGTATTGAATCTTTTTTATTCACCAACAAAATAAACAACGAAACGATTTTCGCAATTTTATGTTTCTAATGTACTCGGAGCATTGGAACGTGGGGACGAAACGCAAAAAAAATGAGATTTCATTACATTATTATGTTGTTAGAACAATAATACACGGTTTTGTGACCACTAGTGCTGTCACAAGCATAAACACAGATAATAAATAGGTTGTTAGTTTACTGACAATCGAGAAGTAAAGATATTAGCAATCCGTTTTTTTTTATATGTTTGAACACTAGGAATTTTAGCCATGCATTTTTTATTACTAGGTGTCACTTCAGATTTACCGTAAATATTACTACCACTGAGTTTGTTGTTGATTTGATTTCCAAGGGAATTTGTGAATATGCTATTCCTTGGAAACAACATACTTTCTAACTGTTCGCGTTGGTATTTTCAATACAAGTTTGAATCCAGTTACGGAACGCAAAAAGAAAAATCGTAATAATAGTCGATCTTTAGCATCTTTGACCGATTGGGGTTGTTTTTACAACTAAATTAAAGTATCAGGTATAAGGGAACAATATTTATTTTGTTTACGTCGAGTTCACTTAAGTTTGTGATATACATTCAATTATTTTTAAAATGATATTTTGGTTCATATCAAAACAGAAAAATCTTATCTCGATTTACTAGGGTGAAATATCGATTCGCTGGATCGATTCAGTACTGGATATCGATTGAAAAAACGTTTATTTATTTTTTTGTCCTTAAAATCGATTCGTCGATTAATCGATAACAGAACGTCATCCCTTGCTCATCTCTTTAAGACATAAAGACAGTGACAAGTAAGTGTCAACATTCGAAAAAGTTTGAGGATACAAAACAAATAACTTTGATATGATTTTTAACTTAAAAGTTACTAGATAAAGACTAGATTATTAATAAATCGTTACAAGGTGCGAGTCACTGTGAGGATTAGACTTTTAACTTTTGCTTTGTTGCAAAGACATGCAATAACTTTCAGTTAAGAGCTATGTGATCAAGTTTATTTTCAAACCGGTGTTAAAGTTTAGTGAAATAGTTTGTTGTTCGACTCGATTTGCAATCTTACAACCTGCAAACATCACGAGGATTAACGTTACTATAGCCTAGATAGTTGGCGTTTAGTTTTGTTGCTACCAACGGTTGAATAAAGGTAAAGTTAATGTCTGTAGTTGTTATATATCGCATTGTAGAGAACTAACCAACTGATAACATGTCATTCTAATGATACCTACAAATAAAAATGATTTAAATTGACTACGGTGAATGACAAGTGCAACTAGACATTTAGATGGTGTCGAGAAGACGTTTTCAGGTATTATGAGATGCTCGAGAGCCAATAACTGTTCCAAGTGGTGGCTGAGGATGAGATAGATGTTCAATTGGCAACATTTTAATTCACATAGAACGGTTTCTCAGTTTCGTGGGTCAGAGAGATGACGGAGTCAAGAGTTTATTCGGCATTTAAGTTGAAAGTGCATTCTGTGTAGCGAATGTAATTGCTAAGTTATTGTGAATTGTAGACCATGGATGGGATACTTGGGTTCTATTTGGTGTACTTGGTACATGGGTTTTTGTTTTTTTGGAGGAAACTAGGAATGGTTTCCTTGTTCTGTGTTGTTCAAAGATGCTTGGCCTCGGTAATCTTAAACATTGCTCAAAAGTTTTAATAATTGTAGCATCTCTTTAAAATAAAGGTGAGTATTTGTGAATTGTGCGGTGTCATGTAGTAAGTCTAGTACCTACCTAACTTGAATAATAAGTGTGGAATTTAAAGTATACTGTCAGTAATGGCTGTGCGTACTTGTTGAATAGTCTGTGCTGGTCATTGTGAACATACCTAACGCTATTTTGTGTCATTTCATTCAAGTTGGATAAGATAATGTTAACACAGGTGTAAAGTCGGTGATGTGCGGGGCATGATTTAATTTTTAGTTTGCAAAGTTGGTAATGTTTGGTGTTGGTAGTTATTATACCTATCGTACTGAGAGTTTGGTATGAAATCATGAACATAGAGTAGAGTTCTTGAGTATGCTTTTGGCTGTGTATGAAATCCTGAATGTGAGGTTGCCGTAGTATTCAGAATAAAGATTGATACTGAGAGTAAAGATTGAAATAACAAATTTCATTTTGGTTTAAAGGTGCTGTTTGGAAGTGAATTGGAATTCTGAATGGTGGCAATTATGTGTTGAATTAAAGGCTTTGTTTGGTTCATGATGAGTTAGAGAAAATCTGAATGATCAAGTACCCATTGACGTAACTGAATGTACTATGGTGAAGACTGATTCAAATCAATCTAGCAATGGTGAGGTCGTGTGCATGGTCAAAAGACTAAATGTACGGTGAAGAGTAGTCACTGCGGTGACTGCTGTAGCCTAAGATAGGCTGGTGAGTGGTCAGAGATGACTGCTGTAGCCTAAGATGGCCTGGTGAGTGGTCAGAGATGACTGCTGTAGCCTAAGATGGGCTGGTGAGTGGTCAGAGATGACTGCTGTAGCCTAAGGTAGGCTGGTGAGTGGTCAAAAGATGACTGCTGTAACCGAGATGGGTTACGAGGCCTGGTCAGGATGACTATGGTTGCAGGATGGTCACAGGGTTGACCACCAGGAGGCACAGCAATTGCTGTGGGACCAAGAAACATTGCTGGATATGTATGGGGGGGAGCCTAGTCCCTCTGGGGCTTCGGTGACCTGTTGTTTAGTGTATGTGGCATGGGTATCTGGCAGTCTTGTTGCTTCGAGAGGACCGGTTGTCTGGGGGAGCCTGGTCCCTCTGGGGCTTTGGTGACCTGTTGTCTGGGGGAGCCTGGTCCCTCTGGGGCCTCGGTGACCCGTTGTTTGGTGTATGTGGCATGGTATGTTGTGTTGGGCGTTTGGGTGGTTTCTGGCACACTAAGTGCTTCGAGACCGATTTGACGTCTGTTGGGAACCTGGTACCTCTGGTGCTTCGGTAACCGTTTAGAATGTGTTAGTGTTAATATGGTTGTCTAAACGGTGAGGTGTCTGTTTCGAGAGTACGACGATGGTTGTGGACGCTGTACGGTGTGGAGACCTAGATTTACATGGAGAAAACAAATGAACAGTGTGAAAGCTATGAGAATTATGTTTTCATGAGTAAAGAAGTGCTTGATTTTTGTTGTAGGCTGGTAATATAAGGTGTTGATTGAAGGTTTCACGTGGAAGATGTCACGACCACGTATTTTTTTTTATTTGGTCAGGAGCGGCCGAACTTAACCTATTAGGTTCTTATTTTTTTTTGTTCTCTTGGTTTTTGTTTTTTATCACAATTGAGTAACGATGTTGTTCATCGCTCTACATCAAACGTGGGACCGTTTGAATGTCAAGATGGCCGTATCGGAGGAAGGTAAATGATTAATAGTTGGGAACGAAGAAATATCGCTTGTAAACTTATTAATTCAGTTGTATTTAATTGGCAACATTTAGCTTCTGATTCAAATTTCTATTAGATTTTATTCGATTGGCAACACTGAGTTTTCTCCAATGTCCAATGCTAGTGAAGGATTTAAATCCTAGAGTAAGGTGACAGACAATTTGGAGGGAAGGCGGGCGGCAGCGCGGAGTTGACTGGGGTGGTGAGAACTGGAGCGGGACGCGTATGGCGATTACGTGTGATAAGTGGCATTATTGGTGCCGGTGGAGTTGCGTCTAAAAGCATCAGGCTAGTGAAAGTGATTACGAATTGGCGCGTCAACTGGCTACTAGAATTGGACAATGGAATATCTCTAAAACGGCATAAGTTACCTGCCTCGTGCACGCATTACCCACGATAAGCCCACAAGTTTGAGGGTATATGGAAGGAAGCCCTCGTGTTTCCGACATATATATCTTAATGGCAATGGAGAGAGAGGTAAGCTCATTTACAGATCACTATTGAACGAATAATAATAATAATTTGTTTATAAAAAGTTCACATTTATGTTTTTATAAACCATAAAAACATAAATGTGATAATGGGAGCCAAGTTCAGTATTAAGAATATGCGTTGTTGTTGACTTCGCCGACAAAATAATTGAGTATAAATGGCTGCCAAGTTCAGTAGATAACTTTGAAATCTATTTATAAGAACATACAACATTAAAAAAAAAACACGATTTATTGATTTAACTAACTTGTCTAGTTAAAAAAAATCTTGAGCTTTAATTTATCCTGAGTTATCTGCTTTGTGAAAATAATTTGCCTGTTCGAATATAAGAAGTTATATTTTTAAATAGGAAACATTGCTTTAGCAGAAAAAGCAATAAATTGTGTTTTAATTTATTTTAGAATATAGTATGGTCTTATAAATAAATTTCTGGTCCGTCAGTAAGATTATCAAATAATATTTGACCCGTATTTTTTGCTTTACGATATACATAAAAACTGACAAAGATAAAGCGCATCAAAGTTAATGAGGGGGTCTTGTGACGTCACTTTGTCAGTATAAAGTGTATTACACCAGAATCAGAATATTTATTTGTGAAACATAGGTATTTACATAAAGATCTTAGGTTTATTATCATGTCCGCTATGTTTTGCCGTGAAGGCGTACAAATATTATTGAAAATAAAAGCAAAAAATGTGACGTCACACGATATTTCAACGCATTGTATGGTTGTATTTTTTTGTTTACGTGGCAAAAGAAAAAAATACATCATATCCAATATTTGTAGGTTATCTAACTGACGGAATTAATAGATATTTACTGTCGACGAACCTATTGAAGATTTTCCAGTGGCTTACTAACACACGCTAGTTTTTCATAATACTTAGTATAACAAACGTACCTTGTTATAAAGAATATTGGAGAGTTGCTTAACGTTGTGCGACTGCGGGTAGAGACCTGATAGGCCAGAGATGACGATTCTTTCCTCATCTGGTATTAGGCCGTTTACAGGGGGAACTGATCCAGCCAGATCAGATGCCTCTAGAGTCACCACGTGTTCTTGAGGTGTCGGCGTCATAGTGAATCACTGATGGGTTTCTAGCAAAAAAAAGGTATACTTAAGTTACTTATCTACAATTTTTTTAAGGCACCACGTTTATCTGTCTGTTAGTTCTTCATAAGCTTTTGGTGTTTCTAGTTTCAATATTTTAGGTATTATAAGTTAATTACATTAAGAGTATTACTATACAAAAATTCTATGTTTTTTTTGGAACCAGAACAAACATAGTTACAAAGTTAATAAAAAAAGGGTTAAGTTCTCTTCTAATGTGAGATCCTACACAAGAAAATTAGACAAAAGGGCCATTACAAGGGCATAATTGTGTGATGTAATATTAAACCCTCGAAAAAAAACATCGCGGTTCCGAAAGAAGCGGCAAAGTGGAAGATGGCTTTCAAACAGAGAAAAAAAAAATTATAACTTTTACCGGACTGCAAGGAAAGGGTTATGTTTTTTGCGCGTATCTTGAATGTATGAAATATGGAGAGACAAAAAAAAAAAAATACATTTATTTAACACAGACTAAAAGACACACAATGTAGGAACTAGATTCTTAATAATATACATCATATAAAATACAAATAAAAATAAATAAATTAAGTGTGAAGTCTGAAGTAAGAAGTTAGCAGGAAAGTGTGTCACGGCTGTGCCAAAAAGGCCAAGTTCAGCAAAAATGCCAGACACCTCGTGCCTGACGCTGGTCTTCAACTGGACCTGATGTGTGAGGTTACGTGACAGTTTTATACTGCAAGGTAACGTGTATATGTTTACTCAAATACAATAAATTTGTGTCCGTTAAAAAATGTGAGGCATATGGGAATATGTACATAAAAAGTGTAAAAATGAGTAGGTAAAAACTAATTATGTGGGTAGATATATATATATCATGTAATTGACAAAGGACATGGCCAGAATTGGTATAGAGCTGTGCCCTAACAAAAAATATTCATGTACATTGACATACAGTACGTCGTATTAAAGCTTAGAGGTAAGGCTTTACAATAGTTTAAGTTTTATGATCATGCAAGAAGCGAGAGACACTCTAAAAAGGAAACAAAAAAAATGCTTAATCATTTTGAATAGCAATGATGTCGTTGTGGCACGTGTGATAGTTGACAGTGACAGTTGACAATGACAGTTGACAATTACAGTTGACAATTACAGTTGACAATTACAGTTGACAATTACAGTTGACAATGACAGTTGACAATGACAGTTGACAATGACAGTTGACAATGACAGTAACAGATGAGTAATTGAGCGCCTTTCAGAATTTATGAAAAAAGAAAATGTATGTATGAAACACTCTTACTGTCGGTGTTCCAAGCATTTTTATAGAATTACTCTTCGACAGTCGGCTAGTGAAGAAACGTCGTTTACTTATATTACTGGGATATTATGACTATTATTTAAATCATACATCCTCATAGCGACTTAGCAAAAAATATACAATTGGATATGCAACAAAACACTAAAATAGAACTGTAATTAACAACTGTAACAGTAACTGTCTTTATCTGTATTTTGTAACTGGTGTTTAAGATGTTACAATATGCCTTCGCATTCGGGTAGTGGCCACACTACAATTCAGGCACCTTGACATCATGAAATCGTGACTCGTGAGCGTCCGAATCCAAATGGTAAACAAACAAGTCCAGTAAGCACAGCAAAAATATTCACGAAGAAACGTAAACGAAAGGTCGACAAACGATAGCGTGGGTTTAAGCTAAAATATCCAACAGAATAATAAACAAGAAAACGTGATATGATCAACGCAAGACTGCACCACAGATTAGACTGCACCAGTGCAGTGCGCGCGCGTAGAAACGTCATAATGAGTAGGACGTTTGGATACACACTGCAATATATTGTCGATGCATTCAGCATTATGGTGACGCGCGGCAGCTTGAAAAATGGTATCTGCGATATTCGTAAAACCTTACCGTTTATTTTAGAGGTAATTATCTTAGCAATACGATTCATGCAGTTGTAGTTGTTTTATTTTTTAATCTACCTTCAGGCGTACTTCAGAAACAGTGTTTGTCTTATTCGTGTATCCAAACGCAAATCCATTACACAGAAACCGCATAAAAACAATTAACATACTTAATTTTATGAATTTTTTGTCGCCTGTTCTAGAGTAATGTAATTGTTGCCATTAATTTTAATTTATTTTACAAGTAAATTTCACATATTAATAACTGCTGTACATTACGTATTCTGAATTGATTAGTAGGGCAGAACCTGGCCATGTCTTTTAGTGCAACGATTTCAGGCGATAATGCGGCAGAGAACAGCATCCCTGATGCACAGGATGCGGGGGAGCGTAAACGGTGTCCTAAAAGTTATTGCGTATAAACCGGACTGCCCTTTACTGGGGTACTGGACCCGCTTGCACAGCGACGGCTCTAGTGCAACAGGAAATAGGTATATGAACTGATTTGGATTATTTCTTCATTTATTTGTTATTATTGTGTGTATGGATTATTGTTATTATTAGGTTGACATTGTTAAACTATGAAAATTAGCTTCGCTCCCGTCAAAATTATAGCCTATGTTACTCGGGAATAATGTAGCTTTCCATAAATAAAAGATTTTTTTAAATCGGTCCAGTAGTTTCGGAGCCTATTCGGTGCAAACAAACAAACAAAAAAATCTTTCCTCTTTATAATATTGGTATGGTATAGACTAGCTGTACCCGCGGCTTCGCTCCCGTCAACTGCCTGCCCTACTTACCTACCTACCTACGCCTTACTTACCCTACCTACCCAACCTAAGCCTTACCTACCATACCTACCTAACCTATTTACCCAACCTACGCCTTACCTACCCTTCCTACGCCTTACCTACCTATTCTACTTACCCAACCTACGCCTTACCTACCCAATCTAGCTACCCTACTTACCTACATACCTACGCTTTACCTACCCTACCTACCCAACCTAAGCCTTACCTACCATACCTACCTACCCTATTTACCCAACCTACGCCTTACCTACCCTTCCTACGCCTTACCTACCTATCCTACTTACTCAACCTACGCCTTACCTACCCAATCTAGCTACCCTACTTATATCATCCAACTATCCTGTCGCAGGTCTGCTGGAAGAAATTTCTATTGAAATAAGCAGTACCTTTGTACTCTTTTATCTGTATTATTTCTTTTCTCTGTTAAGTGTTTTGTGTGTACATAAATAAATAAATAAATTAGTTCAGGACCTGACAAAAAGCCATTAGAAACCAGTAAAACAGAGGACAAAGGACATTAAAACCTGAATACGTTACAAGCAAAACAAACCTGTTTTATTTTGAGATACAAAATGTTTAATGCCGTTTACTTATTATTTTAGCACCTAAACACAAAACAGACTTTTTGTACTTACATAGACAAGTTTCAAGATCCTCACAACCGTAATGAAGGAATTCTATAATACTTCTGAGACAAGGCTCTTATACAACAGTTTTATATGCTGCTCATTTCTAATAAAAATATATTGAAACTTAAAACTTACAATACAATAAGTATTTCAATTAAGTTTTTCTATTCTTCATTTGCATCAAACAGAATAAATAAATAGTTTTTTTAACACACTTGCTCGGTAGGAGTAGCATTCCCTTCCGGAGTCTTTGTTCCCTGATAGCTTCAATCTTGGGGTCTTTAAGTCAAGAGTGAATAGGTTATTTCTAGGCAATTGTGCTTCGACGTAGACCACATCATCACTTACCACCAGGCGAGATAGTGGTTAAACGCGAGCCAATGGATAATAAAACATAGAAATAAGTGATCCTTATTAAATCGCTTTTAGGGCCATAAACCGAGCTATAACACACTTTTACTATGCGTACAACTAAGGAGTGGAATACCCTGCCGGAGTGTGTTTCGTGACAGCTATAATCTAGGAGTCTTTTAAGTCAAGAGTGAATACATACATACATAAACTCACGCCTTTTTTCCATGGGGGAAGGCAGAAATTACAGAACGCCACCTGTTACGATCCTTACGTACTTCTTTTGCTTCACACACATTCATACATCTAGTCATACACACACGCCGGTTATGGGTACTGCGCACTTGGCCTTTCTGAAGAACATCACCTATAAGGTCTATATATGTCTTTCTAGGGCGTCCCCTCCCGGCGTTTCCATTCACAGCTGCCTTGTAATACCTTTCGTTAGTCGCCTTTCATTCATCCTCTCAACATGGCCAAACCATCTTAACATATTCTTTTCAATTTTTAGTCACTACATCTTCTTTTAAACCACAACGTTGTCTTAT